>JALMGJ010000014.1:0-1200000 GCA_023362775.1 Charina bottae | reverse complement strand
CTTCATGAGGTTCCTTCCTTTCTTGCTCACATATCTTGTCTTGTTTAGTCCCCGCAGACTACGGCAAACGCGTTTATCAAGGCGTGCGCGTCAAGCACACAGTGAAGGATCTGCTGGCTGAAAAGCGCTCGAGGCAGACAAACAGCTTGCGACGGAATGTAAGTATCTATGTCCTACCCTGCATCTCCAGGACCTGGTCCTGATGCAGCAACCTTCTCACGGCTAAAAATGGAGGATGCCTGGGGTAGGAAGCCTCAACATTTGCCCTGTGTATTTGACAGATAATATATATGACAGCTTTTGAGAAAGAACCTGTCGCAGAGGTTCACACGCGGAGTAATTGTGGAATGGCCATAATAGCATTTAGCAGTGGCTGTGCTGGATGAACCACATGCAACGTTATATGGTGTGTGATAATTGACATGCAACAGACTGGCATTTGGGATTTGATAACCACATAGGCGGTGTTAATAGTCTAGAGTTGTGTGCAAATCTTTCCACTTTTGTGATCGCTTTTCACTCTAGCTGGTTGGGCCATCAACCCCCCAAATAAGGACCTGCTTCCTTATTTACACAGACAGGAGTTGGTTTTTTAATTTTTTAAAAAAATTATTTTCTATCCCACCTTTATTATTTTTATAAATAACTCAAGGCGGGGAACATACCAAATACTCCTTCCTCCTCCTATTTTCCCCACAACAACCCTGTGAGGTGAGTTGGGCTGAGAGTGAGTGACTGGCCCAAGGTCACCCAGCCGACTTTCATGCCTAAGGCGGGACTAGAACTCTCAGTCTCCTGGTTTGCCATTGGCTCCTTCCTAGGGCTGAGAGACAGGGACTGGCCCAAGGTCACCCAACCGGCTTTCATGCCTAAGGCGGGACTAGAACTCTCAGTCTCCTGGTTTGCCATTGGCTCCTTCCTAGGACAGAGAGAGAGGGACTGGCCCAAGGTCACCCAACCGGCTTTAATGCCTAAGGCGGGACTAGAACTCTCAGTCTCCTGGTTTGCCATTGGCTCCTTCCTAGGACAGAGAGACAGGGACTGGCCCAAGGTCACCCAACCGGCTTTCATGCCTAAGGCGGGACTAGAACTCTCAGTCTCCTGGTTTGCCATTGGCTCCTTCCTAGGGCTGAGAGACAGGGACTGGCCCAAGGTCACCCAGCCGGCTTTCATGCCTAAGGCGGGACTAGAACTCCCAGTCTCCTGGTTTGCCATTGGCTCCTTCCTAGGGCTGAGAGACAGGGACTGGCCCAAGGTCACCCAGCCGGCTTTCGTGCGTAAGGTGGGACTAGAACTCTCAGTCTCCTGGTTTCTCGCCCATTGCCTTAACCACTAGACCAAACATTTCTCCATACATGCACACATCAATGCAGTTGTTGGAAAATGGATACTATAAACTTGTCAGCAAACAGCAGGTGCAGCAGGACAGCTGAGATGAGGTGGAAGGAAGTGGTTCTTTCCCCAGAACTTATCTTTGGAGAATAACACACCCTCCACTTTAGCAAAGCAAAATCCCCTTTGCAACAGGTGCTTTCAAGCCTGTTTTGGAAATTACTAGGGTGTGTACCTGTCTTTGTTAGTAGAATACAAAACTCTGGCCTTTATCTTCGAAATAACCCTGCCGTTTGCTATCTGCATGTTGGATTTCCACACATACCATATGGCAGAATGCTGGGGAATCTTTGTGAGCATAAAGGACCTGTGTGCTGCTGCTATCCATCTGTGCCTGCCTGGTGGAATGACCAGTTAAATAAACAAAAAGAAATTGAAGTGCTGGTTGCCTGGTTCTACAGAGGTTGATGTTCATCTTAGCAGTCCTTATTGCTACATAATAATTATTATAAATAATAGTAATTATAAATAATTATTTATGAAACTTGTATGCCACCTGATTCTCAACGACTCTGAGCAGCTCACAGAGATCAAACAGACATTACAATAAAACATAAAAAATAAAGAAACAAAGATGGTAAGACCTTTGTTTACACCTTGCATGAAGTCTTGATTTGTTGAACAAGCCTAAGTAGTATGGCTCACAGACATAAATCTAAGCTACATGATGGCTTAGCATGATGTATAAAGCCAGAAGTTGGATTGGGTTGGGATTCCTCGTTCTCCTGGCCTAAACCTTGATACCAGGGGCTTCCTACAAATTATTCTTTTTAAAACAGGACTTGCCATGGCTTACCAAGTCAAAAACTGGGCACACAATGCATAGCTAGGCACTCTTGTCCCTTTCATAGCCCCCCCTCCCCTGAACAATGGACCCAACCAGGGCAAGAGCACGGCATTGTCAAAGACCGCAGATGACAGCAGAAAATTTCTGTCTGATTTAGACCCTGTTGGGCAGTTACCACGCAAAGTTCTCCATCTTTGCTGTACTTTGCCTCCCAGACACGGCCTGGGCCATTGGCTGATGGATAGACTAGCTAATCCATTGGAAGGGCACCATATCTAAGAAGCTGTGAAAAGCAAGTTGGGTTAGAGCAGTGTTTTTACGCATGCTGGCTGGGGAATTCTGGGAGCTGCACTCCACACATCTTAACGTTGCCAAGCTTGAAAAACACTGAAGCAACATGCAGCCCAATGTAATGAGGATAAAGTAACAGATAAGGCAAGTGAACTAGGTGAGAGTCAAGGCTAAAACAAAGAGATACAAACAGGGATCATTTCATAGATGTTCTCCTGCTAGTCTGCTCCAAACAGAAAGCTTTTGTGCTCGGTCCTCTAGAACAGTGTCTCAACCTCGACAGCTTTAAGATGCATGGACTTCAACTCCTAGATCCCAGGCAGCATGCTGGGAATTCTGGGAGTTGAAGTCCACACATCTTAAAGTTGCTGGGGTCGAGAAACACTGCTCTAGAACTTGCATCTTCATGCAGATGCTAGCCTTTGGCAGCTCGCTGGCCAGATGGGTGACTTGTGAGCAAGACCTTCTTCCTTTGTAGACCACTTACTCTGGAGCAATTTTTTTTCTTATACTGCTATCTCATCCTCACAGGAGTGCTTCCCCAGGCAGCTAACAAGAAAGCCTTGTATGAATCGCTCCCAATCCAGTTCATCTGTCATAGTTCCACCAAGGTGGTGGTGGTGGCGGCATGTGAAGTTCTCCCCCACCCCCTGTTGGGTGTTTAGGTTTGCTTTCTATTTTTAAGTCTCGTTGGTAACAGCGATGAGCCCTAATGAGCTAATTTCCATGGACTAGCTGATGTCCAGGTGGGAACTGGGTGTTGTTCACCAAAAGGTAATCTTGACACTGGCAAATTTTAATTCAAATCCAGACCTCTAAATTTGGTTGCTTGCTATGGCAGGAAACTCCTGTTTGCAGTATGCAAACTGGAGGAGGTTGCATTTTGCCTTGCCAGGCTCCAGACTAATGGCAGCGTTTGCTACTCATTGCAGTTGGGTTGTATTTAATTGACGGGCTGGAAAACCAGAATGAAGGATGCACTTGAATTAGTTCTGAAAGAAGATAAGCACCGTCTTTTTTTATCATCCTTTCTACAAATCTAGGCCCCAAATTAACCTGGGTTTAGCTTCTTCTTCTTGAAATAAGTGGAGGGTTAGACACTGTATCTGGGTCTCAACACAGCATCTACGTCTACTATAAAGTGACGCACACGTCCTCCCTCTAAAAAACTCAGCTTCTGAGATTTTATCACAGTGTCACATTGCTTAACATAAGGACCACTCCTAGCTGTTCAGTGACACCTGAGCTTCGGAGTCCCCAAGGTAGGTGTGGCCAGAACTTTTGTATTTTTATAAAATTTGTGATCAGAGTTATGGAAAAACCAAGAGATAAGTTTGTAGTAAAAATGTTGCTTTATTTAAAACAAAAACATAGGAACAAACCTTGAATCTTCTTCAGCCAAAGCATGGCATGGTTGATTAACATAGCCATTTAGATAGCAGAGACCAGAATGCAGAGAACAAAAGGACAAAAGGCATTTACATTTTTAAACCTTTACCTGACCAGCCTCTGAGTGGACAGGATCCACCATGTGACCAAAACACCTAGGCAACAGATTCCCAATATGGGCAAAGCTCTAACAGCTAATTCTGATTGGTCAGAAACTCTCAGACTGGCCGGCACCTGGGGGCAATAACATTCCTGAGTGGGGGGTGAACATGTGCTCCTGAGCCCAAACAGAAAAAAAGTTTTGAGGCCTGGCTTTTTAAAAACTCAGCCACATATTCTACAGACATAAAAAATATATACAACACTCCCCTTTTTTTATGACTAGAAAGAATATGGAAACAAACCCAGCTTGGTAATTAACTCACTGTGCCTACTGGCAACTAGAGGCTTGGTTAAGATATCAGCCAACATTAATTTAGTATCACAGTATTTCAAAACCACCTTTTTCTTGGCTAGAAAATCTTTAACAAGATGAAAACGCACATCAATGTGCTTTGTGCGGTTTCTGGAACTTTCAGATAAAACCAAATGGATACAAGCTTGATTGTCTTCATGAATTGTTACAGGCTGGCTTAAAATGACTCCAATGTCTTGCAACAATTGAGTAAACCAAAGTACTTCATTGCACAGTTGTGCTAAAGCATAGAATTCGGCTTCAGCTGTGCTGATGGCTACTACAGTCTGCTTTCTGGAAAACCAAGCAATAGTGGACTTTGCAAATTGAATTACACTTCCAGAAGTAGACTTCCTATCACTGAGATCTCCAGCCCAATCTGAATCACACCAGCATTCTAACTTTTCTTCTGTGTCTGTAGCAGACAACCTTAAGCAAAAATCTTTGGTGCCTTGCAAATAACGAAACAGCCTTTTTAACCCAGACTTTGCAGCAGATGTGGGATTTTCCACAAACCTGCTCAAAATGGACACACTGTTAGAAATGTCCGGACGGCTGTTGTTTGCAATGTAAAGAAGACTGCCAATGGCTGATCTGAAACTATCTCCTTCAGATGACTCACCATCCCCCTTCACCCCCTCCTCTTTTAGAAACTCGGGAAGCATGGGGGAGGAGACAGACTTGCAGTCCTGCATTTTAAAATCCTCCAGCAGCTTCTTAATTTTGCTACTCTGGCTTATGAGAAAACTGCCATCTTTTTCCCTCTGAATTTCTAATCCTAGGTAATTGTTGACTGCTCCAAGACATTTCAATGTGAAATTGTTTTTCATACAAACCTCAAAGGAATGCTTCTGTTCATCAGATGAAGTGAGCAGCAACAAATCATCCACATACAAGCACAAGTACATTACACCTTGCTCATCATTTTTTACATACACACAAGGATCAGCAATTCCCTTTTGAAACCCAAATTTTTGCAAAATATTATCCATTTTAATATTCCAACAACGCGCGGCTTGTTTCAATCCATAGATGGATTTCTGCAACTCACACACAAGATGTTTTTCTTTTTCATAACCAGGAGGTTGTTGCATAAACAATTTTTCCTCCAAGTCACCATACAGAAAAGCAGTTTGAATATCATAGTGATAAACAGACAGTTTCTTCATGGCAGCAACCTTTAAAAGCAACCTGATAGATTCAGCTTTTGTCACTGGAGCAAACGTTTTGTCATAATCCACATTTTTTCTTTGAGCAAAACCTTTTGCTACCAACCTTGCTTTGTACTTCTGAATTTTGCCATCAGAATCTTTTTTCAGTTTGAACACCCACCTACAACCTAAAACCTTCTGATTAGGAGGCAAACTTACTAGTTTCCAAGTTTTATTTTCCTTTAAGGAATCCAACTCTTGCTGCATGGCTTCATGCCAACACTTAGCTATTTCAGCTGGCATTTCTTTAATTTCTTCCAGAGACTCAGGCTCTGTGTGAATGTGAAAAGCCTTCACAACATCTACTTGATAACGATCAGGAGGAACTCCCTTATTAATCCTTTCAGACCTGCGAGGTAGGACAGGACTTACACTCTGTTTCCCACCATTGTCCTCAGAAACCTCTGACTTTCCAGACAAGTCAGCTTCCTGATCATTGACTTCACTAGGTGATTCCTGCAAATCACCATCAGCAAGACTTTGCTGCTCCCCCATGGATAAATCAACTGAAGAACTAGAGTTTATTTTATCCCAATTCTGCTCAGCAAAAGAAGCACTTTTACTAATTATCAGTTGATTATCCAGTATGAACCTGTAGCTTCTCTGACTCTGTTCATACCCTACAAAGATTGCTTTCTTTGTTCTGGAAGCCCCCTTGCGCCTCAGCTGTTTGGGAATGTGGACCCAAGCTGTGCTTCCAAACACCCTGAGGTGGCTTACTTTAGGCTTCACACCATAGAACAAATGAAAAGGGACATCCTGAATTGCACTGCTAAACAGCCTGTTCTGCACATAACACGCTGTATTAACAGCTTCTCCCCAATACCTAAAAGGCAAACTAGCATCCTTCAGCAAACACATCATTGCTTCCTGCAGTGTTCTGCCTTTTCTTTCTGCAACAGAATTCTGTTCAGGAGTGTAAGGGTTAGCCAAAATGTGTTCTATCCCTTTTTCTAACAAAAAGCTTTTAAATTTTGAGGATAGATACTCTCCACCTCGATCTGATTGCAAAGCAGACACTGGCCTTGGGAATTTTCCATTCGCCCAAGCCACAAAAGCCTTAAATTTATCAAAGACCTCATCTTTGTGTTTCAGCAAATAAATGAATGTGTACCTGGAAAAATCATCGATGAAGGTCAAAATGTACCTTGCTCCCCCAAGACTAGGAGAAAATGGGCCTATTACATCAGAATGAATGATCTCTAGAGGCCTAGAGGTGGACCTATCAGAAAACTTCTTCACAGGAGCCCTTGTGGTTTTATTCTCCTTGCAAACTGCACAGTCTGGATACTTATCACAAGGCTTCAATTTTAAATCAGCAGAATAACTAGGCATTTGAGAAATGTACTTAAAATTAGCATGAGCAAATCTCCTATGCATTAAATGGATGCACTGGTCGTGTATGGGCTTATTTTCAAAAACAGCCTTAGCTTTAGCAATTTGCTGCTTTTCAGCATTTTGTACAATGTACAGAGAATCTTTCTGCAAACATTTTGCAACCATTTTGCCAGCCTTTCTAATATCACAACCCTCTTTCTTAAAAGTTATAACATAACCTGAGGCTACTAGCTGCCCCACAGACAAGAGATTGCTTTGAAAATTAGGCACAAACAAAACATTTTTAACAGTTTCCCCCAAACATGGAAGATTGATCTCACCTTCACCCACGATCTTGGATACAGATCCATCTGCTAAGGAAACTTTTTGTTTGTTAGTTTTAGACAAAGACAGAAAGGAATCTTTATTGTGACATATATGAGAATTGGCCCCACTGTCAAGAACCCACAAATCTTTATTATCAGAGTTCTCAACAACTTTTGCATGAAGAATCTTCTTTCTAGAAGTCTCTTCTTTCTTCTTTGAAGTCTTCTTCTTTTGAACACAGTCCTTTTGGAGATGAGCAGGGGAACCACAGGTAAAGCATCGCCTGCTGGATAATGCAGAAACTTGGAATTCAGAGCTCTTCCGCTCCCTCTGCTGGCCACGAGAAGACTTTATTGTAGAAATGGAGGCAGCTTTTTCTCGTCTCTTCTCCCACTCAGCAAGCAACCGGGTAGACACAAACGATGGATTTAAATCAGCTTCTGGGATTCCCTCCATGGAGCAAATTAAAGTGTCCCAGGACTCATTCAACGAAGAAAGCATAATGTAGGCTTTCATCAGGGGGGTAAATTCCATCCCACGTTCCTGAAGTTCCACAAAATAATTCTGAAGCTTGTGGAGATGATCTGGCAAATTTCCATTCTCAGGCAAGTGAGCCTTGTACAGTTTTTTCGTTAAAATAACCTTGCTGCCTGGACTAGTTTTCACATATAAATCACGCAAATAGTCCCATAAGTCTTTGGAAGTTTCTTTGCCTCTCACGTGAATAAGCTGATCATCCTGAACAGCCAAAATAATGGAGGCTTTGCATTTCTCATCTTTCCTCAACCAGGCTTGATCTGGATTCTGAGGAATTTGTTCAGAAATTGCAGACCATAAATTTTCTCTCCTCAAGAAACTTTCCATTTTCAAAGACCAGTTCAAATAATTAGAATTAGAAAGTCTTTCCAGGAGCATACCTTGAAAATTTGAAGCTCCAGCAGCAGCCATGGCTCCTTCTCTCCCCTGTTGTAGTAATCCAAAAAACACCACGAGGCTTGCAAACACGAGGCAAAACTCCGCCTCCAATTGAAACTTTCTGTAACTGCCGGCAAGTTTCAAAAAACAAAGGAAGCCTCTCCAAATGCAGATTGAATCAGTTCAGCTTTCTTCTCTTTTTATTTCCATAAGTTTTGTCTCTGATCCAGAAGCAATTGCTGGGCCCAGAACCTTTTGTATTTTTATAAAATTTGTGATCAGAGTTATGGAAAAACCAAGAGATAAGTTTGTAGTAAAAATGTTGCTTTATTTAAAACAAAAACATAGGAACAAACCTTGAATCTTCTTCAGCCAAAGCATGGCATGGTTGATTAACATAGCCATTTAGATAGCAGAGACCAGAATGCAGAGAACAAAAGGACAAAAGGCATTTACATTTTTAAACCTTTACCTGACCAGCCTCTGAGTGGACAGGATCCACCATGTGACCAAAACACCTAGGCAACAGATTCCCAATATGGGCAAAGCTCTAACAGCTAATTCTGATTGGTCAGAAACTCTCAGACTGGCCGGCACCTGGGGGCAATAACATTCCTGAGTGGGGGGTGAACATGTGCTCCTGAGCCCAAACAGAAAAAAAGTTTTGAGGCCTGGCTTTTTAAAAACTCAGCCACATATTCTACAGACATAAAAAATATATACAACAAGAACACAGAAGTGGGCGGAGCTGGGGAAGCTAATAAATAGGATTTCATTTCCATTCAATTGGATTCCCTGGATGCTGCTGATAGGATCACTCCTCGTCCATTAAATATATTTTCCTTTCTTTCACATGAAACATTACAATTTTTTAGCAAAGCTTCTACAGGCTGCACCCGAGGATACCGGGGGCCACATATTGGCATCCCCTTGAGCTATATTTGCCTGCTGCAGCAGCGTCACCAAAAATAAAAATCAGGAGTTGCGATGCACGTGAAAAAGAGGCAGAGCTTGATCGTGTGTGTGTGGCTGCCATCTTTGAGCCCTTCTCCCCCATGGATGCTCCTGGCCACAGCTCCGGGTGGGAGCAGGAGCGTGCAAATCAGAAACCTCCAGTTCCGCCTAGAGCTGGAAACGATCCCCCATTCCTGGTTTGTTTGGTCTAGGATGGCGCGCTAGAACATCTGAGTTCAGGTAGCACGCCAGCTACAATCTCCTTTGTTCAATGGTGGCTTAATATGTCACGTGACTCCAGCTATTCTGGCTTGCAAAGCCCTGTTTACGACTTAGCTGCTGTGCAAACTCAGTCCCAATCCCTGGGATCCGATCACCCACTCCCTTAAGATGGATTTTTCAAGACGCTGTGCTTTTCTTTCAGGGCAGCGTGGTGACCACTCAGCCATCCTTTGTCCCACTGTCAAGTAAGTATACGAAATTACATTGATATCCCAATTCCTCCAATAAAAAAATCCTCCATTATGTCATGGTGGTATTTGGAACCCAGATGTAATTGTGATCCAACTCAGGTTAAGCAAGGAATTCCCTCTTCATTTTCACACACAAGCAAAGTCATGCCTCCCTAGGGTTCCTCTTAGGCAGTGTTTCTCAACCTTGGCAACTTGAAGATGTGTGGACTTCAAGTCCCAGAATTCCCCAGGCAGCATGGCTGGCTGGGGAATTCTGAGAGTTGCAGTCCACACATCTTCAAGTTCCCAAGGTTGAGAAACACTGCTCATAGGTAACAACCATGCATCCATGGTTCAAAACTCAAGATGAACACATACTGCTCCAGTAATATTCTACACACCACGCTCATGAATTGATTGATTAACTCTGCCCCTATGAACAACCAGCAGAAGCTTCTTTAATTTGGTGACAGCTCCAAAGTTATGGCACTTTAATATTATCTGTATATTCCTGTTTCCCCTTCCCACCTTGATCGATAATCCATTTCTCCATGGCCCAAAGGTTCCCCTACAGTGTCTGGTTATTATGGAGTTCGAAGATCCTTGATGACAGATACGGATTTACAAAACAGTAAGGAGATCTCCAGCGAAGTCTATGCTTCTTCCCTGCTCCCCAAGTCATTGGCTTATGAATCACCAGCAACTCAGGGATATTCTTTGTCTCTGGATGCCCATTTGATCGATCAGTATGTGGACCAACGGGCTGGATCCATCCCCCCTGGAGTCTCTGCTCTCCTTGGCAATTCACCGCTGACTTCTGTCACATCATCCTTTCCAAGTGATTCGGCTCACTTTTTTAGTGTAAGTAGCGGGAAAGTGGGGTTAAATGGAGAAGGGCTTAGCTTTATGGTTTATTTTTGAATGCACAGCATAGCCCACCTTTCTGCTTATGCACACACTCGAGCTCACAGTATTTTCAAAACTTCCATTGCAGAGTTGAGGACCTGTCAGCATTCCCTACGTTGTAGCACTACAGCTCCCATTATCTGTGACCACCGGACAGGGGGGTTGGGGCAGATAGGCAACTCCTATAAGCATCAGGAGCCCATCAATCGTTGGACTTTAAAACATTTCCCCACATCTGCCTTAGGGGATATAAGTAGTTCTGCTTCCCACACTGGCCCCCGAGATGCTTCTGGGGATCCCATGACCACAATGCCCTGAAGATGTTGGGTTGTGCTGAATTTTGTACAGTCCCACGAAGCGACATTGTGACTGGGTTCTCAAATCATGCTAAATCATTCTGTGCTCTAGTTTTCGCTTAGAATTTAGTGAGCCAACCAACTCTAACCCGCCTCTCAACCCAGTCTAGGGGCCTCCCCCCATTGCTGGGCTGAAGCTCCCCACTCCATTCTCCAGAACAAAATCCTGGCTTGACATTTGCTCTGCGTTGCTGATTCCTGCCCTGCCTTTATTGCCTGTTTCAAGAAGTTGCGGTCCCTTGACTTCCCTCCGAGATGATGGGTAACAAAGACGACCCAATTTTACACATCTTGAGGCTGACCTGGGATGGTGCCGGGAAAGGGGGAAGGACCACTTTAACATCAGTCCAGCTAACGACGACTCAGAGCTGTCTCACTCCTAGGTTGGAGATGAGAGTCCACTGTGTCACGGGACTCAGCAGGAAAAAGATGCTCCCGGGCAAATCTGTGCTGTAGTTAGGTGCAAGGGGGAAAGGCCCACTGTTGTGCAAATTGTGCATAATTACATACTGGAGGGCAGGCAGCCCACAGACTCAGCTGCCCACTACCCAGTGCTAACATCCAACCTGAATTGTGGCCCCATCCATTGTAAGGAATGAGGTTGTTGGACAGCAGAGCAAAGAGAAAGTCAGATATTGTGAACGTGGGCCAGATACATCTGGGGAAAGTCCAGGACCTGATCAGTTTGACTCCTGCTGAAAAAAAAGCAGTTATTGGTCCACTACTCTACAGAGTGGATGGCAAGAACATTGCCTGTGCTATTATCTTTATTGACCTATCGATTAGAAGCTCAGGTTTTTAACAATTAGCATGCCATCAAAGTCTGTTGATCTCGAGGTGTTAAATTCTGTTCCCAAGGCCAGATTCTGTGCTTGCAAAGGTGCAGTGCAGAATTTCAGGACACATGCATACTACTGGCTGTGGTTCATCCCCTGGCATGTCAAAGGTTTCCAAAAAGAACATGACTGGCAATCTAGATGTGCTCCTGATGTAGGCAAATTGAAACTATCTGGGAGACACACGATGCCTCCTCTCTGTGGCCTGTACTGATAATTCTGCATGGAGGATAGTTCCCCTTCAACACTTTTGGAAATTTAAATGCACCCCTCTTTCTCCCTCCGACAGAGAGACTCCTGGGAACAATCTGTGCCAGACAGCCTTGGTCAGTTGGAAGCCTGTCCAGAATCTCTCCAAGTAACTCCTGCCAGCAGCTGCCTTTCAGCTCACGAGCCGGGAACAGCTCCCCACTGTCGAAACTCCAACTGGAGTTCACCCATCTCTGGAACTCAGTCCTATTCCTTCCACCCTTTTGAAGATGTCCATTACCCAGCTGCCTTCTCTGCCTCTTCAAACTACCCCTTCTCCTCCTTCATGGCCGCAGTGGCCAATGATCTCCCTGTGCCCAAGATGCTCCCAGTGTCTTCTGAAGCATCTTCCGATGCAGCCCCTCTCCAAGATAGCAGCCCTTTCTGGCCCAAGGAAGACACAAGCCCTCTCTGGGGGCCCTATGAAGAACAAAGGACTTACTGAGCAGAAGGACTTCCTTACAGCCAGCCGAGACCTCTTTTGCTTCTTATTTAAGTCACTCCTGAAAATGTTGAAGTTGGAAGGGGGCTGACCACCGTGCTGGGTTAAAGCCAAACCCCAAGTAGTTGAGGCTTCCTTGCAGCCACCCCCACATCATCCCAACAGTCACAATCAAAAGTGTTACGGCAAAGTTGCGCAGCGCATGGGCAACCATGGCTCACGGAAGCACGTGCTCGGCTTGCAGAAGATGCCAATGGATCAAGTGGGAGGCATGAGGCAAGAGCTGTTCCCAGTTCGCATAGATAGCATGGGGCTGAATGGACCAAAAAGTTGGGTTCGCAGGTTACACTTAGCTACAATCTGGTTTGCTGAAGCTTGTTGAGAAACCACCCCCTGTACTTTGTAAATATATTTCACAGCCCTGCCATTCTCTAGATGATCAGAACAAACTGTTCTTCTCCAACAAGACCACAGGGCAAACAACAAAAGCCAATTTCTTTTAGCACATGTTTTGAATTCTACTGAAGGGGAATTTATGGTCTACATCAGGGGTCCCCAACCTGTGGGCCGCGGCCTGTTGGGCCACGGGGCTCCTGCCTGCAAACCCCGCCCCCCGGTGTGCGCGATTGGCTTCCACCTGCAAACCCTGTCCCCAGTGCGCACGATTGGCTCCCGCCTGCAAACCCCGCCCCCCTGGTCTGTGGAAAAATTGTCTTCCACGACCGGTCCCTGGTGCCAAAAAGGTTGGGGACCGCTGGTCTACATCTCTAAAATGGCCCTCAAAGAATGGAGCTGCATCAAGAAAGCAAGCAAGCAAGCCTCCTTTGAATCCTGCATAGCTACCACTTAAATGTGTGTGCATATTCTGAATAGGTATGCACTGAGTAACTCTGTGAATTTTAGCTCACTAGGTTTTAGGGTTATCTTCTAAAAGGCACTATCCAACTTTTTTCTAAGTTTGTGCAAGGATCACTATCCTTGCACAAACTTAGAAAAAAGTTGGATAGTGCCTTTTAGAAGATAACCCTAAAACCTAGTGAGCTAAAATTCACAGAGTTACTCAGTGCATACCTATTCCTATATCACATTTTGAGATGGTGATATTTGTCTTTCTCAACTTCATCACTCTTTAATTACCATTATTATAATCACCGTCGTCTGTAACTGATGGGAGAAAACAGCAGTCAGCCCATAACATCTGCAGAGGCTTTCTATATACAGTAGTACAGTATAAACCCCCCATATGGATTCCCAACACTGTATGTTTTCATGGGTGTTTTGGCAGCACGCGGCGCCTCTTTTCCCAAAACAAGGGGATGCAGGACATTTTCAAAACAGATGCTGTAAGCAGAACAATAGCTACAGAAAAAATGGCCCGATGTGGCCACCAGATGGAGCTGCGCATACAGAAACATCCCGCACAAACAGCTTGCTTTCAGCTGTGCACCACCACCAGCAGCAGCATCTGTTCCTTCCTGCCAGAACTGGCACAGCAGGAACCATTTGTAGTCATTGGCTCCCAACCCTCAGGGAGAACTCATGGATCCCTAGTCTGGTTCTCAGGAAATTACCTATTTATGCTCCTGATGTTCCCAGCCCAAATCTAAACCTGCTTATTGAAACGGGAACCTCCGATTCCAGCAGCACACCCCTAAACAATTTCTGCAGAAATATGATGCAAAGGGCAGCCGCCTTAAGGAGGTTCCTGCCCAGAGCAGCAGAGGAACCTGGATCCTTCGGCTTGCCAAATTCTGTTTTGGTTTTGGCCTACTGTGTTTCGTGAACGTTCCTCACCAAACCACGGTTAGTACAATGGATGAACCTGGAATCTTGTCACCTTGTAGACTCCAGTCTGGGGACCTGAGGGGAAGGATTGACTCTGTGCTCCAACGTAATTCCTTCACTTAAATTTCTCCCCATGGCAAGATGGTACTTTTCCCTTATTCCCCTTAACTAAAAGTATTTTTTAAAATCAAACTTGCATAAAGCTATAATCTGCTGAAACGCTTTGCCACAAAGGCTAGACTTCCTTAACTTAATGCCCTACAAATGTGGGGGATAGCCGCTTCTACAATTCCCAGTTAATGCAACCAAAAATTTCTGGCAGTTATGGTCCAGCGCTTCTGGAGGGCCCCTAATACCCAAGATTAGCTTGAAGCCAATCCTGCCTTCCTCCCTGAGACACCAGTAACCTCTGAACCCATCAGGGCTTGGCTTAAGGGACACAACCAACTTAAGTGCAAAAGGCAGTATTCAGACTTCACCCTAGTTTCTCTTCCATGTGGTCAATACTAGCCTGGTAATTTCTCCCCCAAGAGAGTAGGCCCATTATCGCTCCAGGGTCTAGGAAAGATGCTCCAGCAGCTGAACATCTGCAGGGAAGCTGAGCTGACCCCAAGTGGAAGGCACTGTGGAGTTCCTGTCAGTGGGACACTGGATTTTCCACAACCTGTCCAGAGGTTCAGTGTCTCAAAAGGGAATGATGATATGGGATGCCATGGGGTCAAAGCTGATTTTGGAGTGGCCTGAAACATTGTATGATGGTTCCCTCAAGGAGGAGGTATCTCAGCTAGGTTGGCCCCCAGGACGAGAGTGCTGCATTCTCACCTCTGGCCATCAGGTGGCAGCGTCTGCTAAAAGATCCTTTCTTCTGGCCTGTGGGATTCCTTGCAAGGGACTGGCTCCAGTTGAGCCTCCTCTGCAGATATTGCCAAATGCCCCCACTTGAGTGGGGCGAGGCGTGTTTTATGCCACCCTCCAGAACTCTGCAGAGGCTCCATAGCGCCTTGAAAAGAGACCCCCGTCCAGACAAACTGGATGCGTGCACCAATTCCTGGTGATCAGAATTGCAAAAAAAAACAAAACAAAACTGGGCAGAATTCTAAGCACCTTCACACCAGATAGTTTTCACATGTGATTTTGGAACACCTTCATGAAGTCCTCTGAAGAGCACTTTTGAAAGGAGCTGTTCTGTCTCACAGATGCTTCCTTGCACGCATTCATTGTGCATGCTGGTGAAAATGTTTCCACAGGTCAGCGTAATCTATTTCATCTAAGGCTACGGTGCAGCTGGGGAGCAGTGCATTTTGAACCAGCCCGATCAGTGGACAGAGGAGATACTTGTCCCAGGATCACATCAGCCCTTCCTGGTGGTCCCTCCAGACCAGTTACTTTGGTGGGGGAAAAAACGCAGAGTCCATTCTCCCTATTTTGCAGAATGAAAGAATGGACTGAGGATCTATTGTGGACTGCCTAACTTTCAACTGCATTGTCTGGAACACTCCCTTGTTCATTTTTCATTGTTATTATCAATATACGGAAGCGTAGGAATAGAGTAAGGAGTTTTGTCATGAGCAAATTAAAATGTGAAATACACATCCTTGATTTATTCCAGAATTTGTAGGCCTTATTCCAAGGGAGGGAGGGAGGGAGGGAGGGAGGGAGGGAGGGAGGGAGGGAGGGAGGAAGGAAGGAAGGAAGGAAGGAAGGAAGGAAGGAAGGAAGGAAGGAAGGAAGGAAGGAAGGCTGATGCAGTCTAAGAAGCTCATTTCTAAGAATTCTTTCAGCCAAGCAAGCCCAACAATGCTCTTATGATCCACTTTTATGACCTGGTTCAGATGCCGTTACCAAACCCTTCAGACATTTGAGCAAACAACGGAGAAGCAGAAACAGGCAGGGGGGCAGCCAAGTCACGCTGGACTCCAGAACTGGAGTTCAGCTCACTGCCCCCGGCCTTCCTGGCATTCCTTCTCTTCGCTGGATGTCTTCACATTCTCCTTTCTTTCCAAAGTCCTGTTCCAACTCGCTGGGTGGAAACCGATCTCTGCACACTGGGCGTACAGCTGCCCCCCCTCTCCTCCAGCTATTTGGGGCTGTTGCGACATCCCTTTTGAGGCCTTTGTCAAGCAAGACCTGGCGAGGAAAATAACAACAGGAAAGTCACTCGAGCAATCCTGGACTTTGCCCCCAAGACAACTGGATTCAGGAAGGCAGGTGGAGCGGAGCAGAGCTGGGGTGGCTCGGTCTTGTCCGCAGCAGATCCTGTCTCGATAAGCAAGAGGCGCCTGTCCTCCTTGGTCTGCAATCTGCTGTGCAATCTGCTGTTCGGGCACGGCCCGTTTTCTGTTTCCAGCAGCCACCAGCAGGACACGCACATGGACATGCTTGAAACCCGAGGCACTAGCCAGCAGCACGCAACCCATGGGAAAGGTGAAAGACCATTTCCAGCATCGATGGTGCAACTCTGCTCTCCAAAACTGCAACCATCCTTCTCCTGATTGTTCAGAAGAACCCCGAGCCCTGCACTGAGTGGCGTCCTTCTGGAAGAAAAATCCTTTGATTTGCAGAATATTTGTCCCTGGGGAAACTCCGGGCTTCCTTGGAAACTTCTGGTAGAGGAGGCACAGCTGTGCAAACTGAACTACTCCGTTCAGGTGCGGGAAGGGAAGCACAGGGACCGCTCCGCCACGCTGTCCCTGCACAGCCCAGGTGGATTTTGGCAAGTCCCTCTCTTTCTTTAGGGGATAAGAGCAACCGGCCAATCCTGCACGCTGGACAGCACTGGAGAGTTGAGGGTACCAGGTCAAGTTTCCCACAATGCATCCAACTAGCATCAGCCCCAGGGCATTGTGGGAATTAAAAGGGCAGCCAGTGAAGCCCCCCCCCACTCACAATGCTAAGGGGTGCCTGTTTTTTCCAGTTGGCCCCAGGGATGCCCACTGCACCTTGGATCCTGCTGCTGAGTCTAATGGAGAACGCTTTGTGCACGAGCAGAAATACTCTTTCTTACGTTCCTCACATCAAATATGTCCCCTTGATGTTGTGGATGAAAGAGGAAAAACAAATCAGCCAAAACAAAACAAAACAGTGAAACGCTACTTACCAATTCACACTTTGTATCTCTAGGGCCGCAACTATTTCCCTCTCCACCCCCATATATAAACACCTGCAGCTCAATCCAGTCAACCAGCGCTTGTGCAGGAGTAATGAATTCTGCCCAATTCTATTATACACTTTCTTTTAAAAGGGGGCCAACTCCACATCCTTTTTTTTATGCATGAATTGAAAACTAGGATGCAAAAGTTGCTTATGGCTGGGGGTGGGAGAAGGGGAAAAAAGCCCAAATACCTAAATGCTTCCCAATTGCAAAAAATTCCTGGACCTTGTAGACCAGAGTTTTTCAAACATGGCAACTTTAAGATGTGTGGACTTCAACTCCCAGAATTCCCCAGCCAGCATGCTGGCTGGGGAATTCTGGGAGTTGAAGTCCACACACCTTAAAGTTGCCAAGTTTGAAAAACACTGCTTTAGACACTTCTGTAGCAATGTTGCCTTTAGAGCAAGAACGTTGCCAAGCAATTTTGGAGCAGATGGTTACCCAGTCTTCATGCATCCCGGCTTGGCTTAGGACACACTCCTGCCCCTTTTAAAAGACTGCCTGGGTTATGTCCCACTATATTCACAAAGGCGTGGTCCAAATAGCTGCACTTTAGCCTTAGTGGTCGAGGCTCCTGGTCTAAGGATGGGACTGCCTTCAAACAACCACCCCTCGTTCCTGTTCTGAAAGTGCACAACTTCAACTCTTAATTGCCATTACTTAGCGATTACAGACTTGGTTTTGAATCCCCACTCAGTCACAGGCACAGTGCTGATCAGAAAGAGGGGCACCCCATATTAAATCAATGCACAAGAATGCAGTTCCTCTAAGACCAAAGTCCCGGTGCTTAAATTCATTGTTTGTAATCCACCAAGTCAGAGTTGTGCAATTCAAGGGCCACACTGTGCTTTGCTGCGCATGTCAAAGGCCATACCCCAAAAGATGCCAGAACCAGGGCCCATGTTGCGAACAAGTTCGGGAAACGTAAGGGATGAAACCACCTCCTTATATCTCTGCAAGGCTCAAGGCACCCGTTCTGTGCTTTAAAACTACCCCACCCCAGTCAAAGTACCAATAAAATATCCCGGCTTTAACCCACCTAGAAAAGGGAGGCCGAGGGTTCCTTCGGCGACACTCAATTGGTCTAATGCAATCCGTGAAACCAGTTATTCCATCAGTCCTCTGTCACCTCCAGATACAGTGCTAAGTCAACCTTTAACCAATATTTCCTTTAAAAAAGAGAAGAGAGGAAAAGGAGAGAGATTGATGCTGATCAAAGGGCAATGCTTATTATTTTGAACTCCAGTCCTTATGCTGAATTTTTCCTGAAATTTAGAGAGGATGATTTCCAAATTTGGCAGCTTGTGATATTCCAGAAATTAGGGTTCTCTGGTTGAGTTTTGGAAACAGCCAGTTCACATCCAACCATTTCGACCTTCTTGGGAATGACTCTGGAGTTTAGAGGGCACCATTCAGAATCTAAATTATATCACAAGAGTAACAATAAATGTTGGCGTTCAGTCTCTTCACATCCAGCGTCTTCTAGATCTGTTAGATTACAATTTCCATTATCCCCAGATAGCATTGTTGTTTGGGGTGATGGGAACTGTTGCCCAAGAGATCCAAGTAGGGGCCTCTTCCAATTTTTTGCATAATCTCCCAGGATTTTCCACCTCATTTCTGAAACTGGACAACTTCGGCGGCAGTAATGCAGCCAAAACTCTCCCTGCGACCTGAGCTCGATCCCAGCGGAAGCTGGTTCTCAGGTAGCTGGCTCAGGTCGACGCAGCCTTCCATCCTTCCGAGGTCGGTAAAATGAGTACCCAGCTAAGCTGGGGGAAAGGTAATCATGACGGGGGAAGGGAATGGCAAACCGCCCCGCTATAAGTCTTCCTAGAAAACGTCAGGGAAAGCGGCCTCCCTCCAAAGGGTCAGTAATGACTCGGTGCTGGCACAGAGGACCTTTCACTTTTTTTCCCTGAAACTGGAGATCAAAACAAAGTAGCATTCGCATACTTAAGTCCCAAACTGGTTAGGTCAACTTTCCCCATAAATGAAATAGCATTTAATTCCAACAACCTTTGTCCTCCCTGCTTCCTCTTTAAATAAAAATTGAACTCTCCTGTTTGGAATAATGTTTTCCATCTCCCTCTGCCAGCCAAAAAAGGAATTTTTCTTATCTGGACATTCATCAATCCAGAGCAGGTGGTTTTATTTTTGCAGTTTAAACAGAAGATCTTTCTATTAGATATATTCATGAATTTTGAGAATCAAGGGCTCTAAATATACCTTTTGAAAAGGCAAAACATGCGTCTCCATTTCAAATCCTGGCGGCTTATTTTGAAAAGGGAAGACAAGGACAGACCCAATTCTCTGAAAACTAATTTGGAGAATTCAAGATCATTTTAAGAGGTAATATATTAAGCTATGCTCGTTTCTTCCACCCTCACTACCAATACGACGATGACAGGACTCAGCAGCAGCAGGTTTATGTTAAGGCCTCTGAGGATATGCAAAGTGCATCTTTCAGGTATCACTAGCACAACTCAGGGCCAATGTTTGCAGGCCTCCCTTAAACCTTCATATCCAATGACTACAGGCCAGGAATGCATGCTGTGAGACAGGCCATTGTTGTAAAGACCTTGTTTTAGAGATGAACTGTTCAGAGGGCAGATCCTTGGGCAAGCTCCCCCAGCAATGCAGATTATCTCCTGGGTCATGTTCTTCCACAAGATCATCCAGAGTTTCCAATGTCAGCGACTGTACATACAGTCTCTGAACTTTAAGGGGTGGCCAAGCCCCCAACCCCCCCTCTCCGTTTGTAAAACCCTGCTGGGTACCCTCTCATATTTCTAGAGTGTCAGATAACCCCTTCTGGGATGCCTTTCAGATTATGCACAGTTTTTTAAAACAAGTGAAAGGAGGACAGAGCATTTAAACATGCAAGAGATGGTCTGAAAGACTGAACGCCAGCAGAAAAGAAATTACGTCGTAAATTCAGCAATACAGTCTCTTTATCTCCAATCAAGAATATCTGTTGAAGTATTTTTTTTTCAAAAGAACAAAAAATGAACTGGAACAATGGCCAAGTTATATTCATAGTAGATCATTAACACCTTAGCCTACATTTTCGGTTGACTCAGCTGTCCCCAGTTCCTTCTAGGGAGGGATGGGAAGTAAAGGTGTGAAAAAATCCAGATTCAAAATTTGGAAATTTCCTCTGAAGTTAAAATACACCTCAGCCTGCCTTCCATGCGATTGCAAGGATCTAGGAGGGGGGAGAAAAGTCCAACTTTCCAAAGACAATGGAAAGAGCTCCCACAATGCAAACTGGAGCAGCTTAAAAACGCCTACATCAAGGAAAAGAAGGGGGGAGTGGGGCAGAAAGGGGGGACACATCAGAAGATCCCAAGCCTCATGGAATGATGTTCCACGCTCACCAACCACCATTGCTTACAGGCCTCCGTGGCTTTATTCCTGGCCATGCCAGGTCCCCCCTGCAGGCCATATTTGTCCACAAAAATATCAGGCAGCCCCCCAAATGCACCCCGATCCCCAGATCTCCCCAAACTGTGGCAGGGAGGTGTCATCTGGTGGCGGCTGGAACGGAAGCGCCAGGGATGACCCGGAATTTGTCATCTGCAAAAATGTGGGCTCTCTTTGGGGGTGCCTGCCTTGTTTGGGGCAAGGAAGCTAAAAAGCTCAAAAGGTACCCCAAGGGGGGATCCCATGAAGACGGGGCCAATGGATCTTGTTCCCCCAGACCCTCTCCTAGATGGGGATATGCTGGGTTTTCCTCCAAGAGAGTCCATTTTCTGAAGCCTTTGAATATTCAAATTGAAACTATCGCGCAATCCTTGATTGTCAAATCAATGGATTCTAGAGGTTTTAAATACTTGGCTTGTGGGGAGAAAAATTCAAACTTATATCAGTAGGTATAAAAGATTAATATTGCTTGTCTCCCAGTCAAGATCTGCACCAAGGATTTAGAATTCTTTTTTAATCCAAAAAATCCTGTTTTCTTGCATGTTTTCCTTTTTGCATTAGGAAGCCCAGCTGAGTGTTCTTGATTTGGTCCACAGACACTGTTGGGGGTGGAAAACAAATTTCTCCATTTTCTGTTCCTGCAGAATGTCAGGTAAGTCAAAATTGAATCTCCACTGGGTTTTGGGTTTTGGGGTCAGATTCCTTCTCTCCCATGCCTTTTTGAACTGTTTGCCTTCAAATAATTAAAAAAAAAACGGAAAGGAAGGGAGGGAATGGGAAAAGAGAGTCAGAGATTCCCAAATTCACAGAGCAATGAAATCAAATGTTTTTAAGTGCATGCATGTTAAACCAAACCTGATGCAAACTCATATACATAAAATACACACACACACACCCAGTACTGTTGCGCCAGGGCTAAACGGAGAACGACGCCATTCCCAGCTGTGAATGCTCTGGAATGTGCCTGCTCCAAACATGGGTGTTGAAACCATTCTTTGGGGGGTGGGAAGTGCATTGCTAATCCTGGTTAAAATTTGCACTTTTGAAAACAGACTGAGAGTTTCTGGCATTTTAGGCTAGGGAAGTGGGTTGCAAAGTGTTTTTTAAACGTGTGTGTGTGTGTACCCCCAAACCCCAACCAGTTCATTACAATTTTGATAAACAAGGGCTGGGGGCTTCCATCCCGCCACCAAAGTTCTGGCTTAAAGAAAGACAGGCGAGTCGGGCGCAAAACAGCCCTTGGCGCGGGAAGGGGCCACCCCCTTTTTGGGGGCTGCGGGGCTGCTCAAGGGAGATATCCCCCCTTGCAAACCGATTTGGCTCGGAAGGACCCCCCACCCCTCTCGTGCAATGCTTCTGACGGCCAGCAGCGGCGCTGCCGCGCACCGAAAGGTCCGCGCGCAAAGCTGCTGCGCGCTCCTCGCCCGTTCCTAAGACCTCCGGCGCGCGATCTACGGGATCTGCGCCTGCCTCGGCCGGGAGCGGCTTTGGGGGAGCCGGGAGAGGCGTGCGAAGGGCAGGCGGGGGATCGGCGAGGCGTGTCTGGTGCAACTGGCGGAGAGGAAGACGGGGAGGCGGGGGACACCCGCGGGCGCGCGTCGGAGCGCCACCGGCGGGGAAGAGACCGCGAGTCCAGGAGCGCGCTGCGCCCCTGAGAGTCCGCTTCGTTAGCGACGCCGGTCGCGTTTGCTCCAGCGCCGCTTCCTCTCCCCTCCCCGGCGACAGAGGGGCCGGGGCGCCCTCCCAACGCGACCACCAGAGCGGGGCTGGCCGGAGAGGGGCAGCCAGGCGCGCTCCGCCCTCCGCGCACGGCCCCGGGACGCTCTCGAAGGTGGCTCCGCTCCACCCGACGGCGCCGCGGCTCCCCCGTCCCCTCTTACTACGCTTCCCCCCACCCGAGCAGCATCGGGGAGGCAGCCGCGACTCCTGCTTGGAGCGCGGCAGGAGCCGTGAGCGGGGCCAATTCTTCCGCCCCTCCCACCCGGGCACGATCTGGGCGATGCTGCGGCCGGAGGACGGGAACGCGCAGGCTGCCACCCCCTGCGCCCGCTCCCCTGGGAGGGCAGAGCGCGGGGGCGTCCGTTGCAACCGACTCCTCCGCGCCCCCTCCAGATTATTACGTTTCCCGGAGATCGACGGGACCGGCGAGAAGACGCAGAGCCCCCCCAAACGCCCAGCCTTCCTCGCCCCCCCCCCGTCGCTTCTCTCCTCCTCCTCCTCGTCAGCTCCCAGATCCGAAGCGACTGACCGCTCCGCTCACCCCCTTCCCCGAAAACGAGCGTGCAACTCACTCACAAAGGCCGGCGCTGCTGCACCACCCAGGCGCGTTCAGGGCCCTCCTCGCTCCGGCGTCGAATCGCAGGGCGCGGGGCTCTCAGGAACGGAGGAGGCTAAACTACACTTCCCAGGATGCCTTGAGGGGGAATAAAACCCAGGTGGTCCAGACCCCGAGGGGAGCCTATTTTCAACAGGCTTCTCCAACCTGGAGCCCTCCGGAGCCAATGGCCATCAACCATAAATCGCCCACCTTGGGCAGGGATCTCAAAAGTGATGTCCCACACATCTGAAGGGTGCCAGTTTGAGGAAGGTGGGTTTAGATCCACAGAGCAGCTGAACGCTAGGGGAATGCTAAGCCCCAATAAAGAAACGGCAAAGAACACGATTTTTTAAAAAGCATTTTAGCTGAATATGTGCTAGAGAGGTCATGTTGAAAACATGCTAGTTGGGTACTCCTAAAAATGTCCAAGATCTATACCAGTGTTCCTTGGCAACTTTAAGCTGTGGAATTACTGGCTGTGGAATTCTGGGAGTTGAAGTCCCCACCGCTTAAAGTTGCCGAGGTTGAGAAACACTGATTTATACATTGCAACTGGTGCTTTTGAAATGGTTCTTAACCGATTCTGAGCTAGAGATAAATAGGAAACAAGAAGCTTGCCACCCACCCCAAATCGCTGAGGGATCCAGACAGGAAGGGGGTGCAAGAAATTTGCACTGGGCAGAGAGCGATGCAACACAGCGGACAGAACTGACCCCGTGGTTCAAGATCCGAATGGCAGTGAGGGTTGAATAAAACCATTGAACCTGTGAAAAACAGCGTTCCATGTGTGGAATGCTTAGGAAAAGGATAGAACCCCAACAGCCAATATCTTTGTACAAGGTGATGATTTGAGCCCCTAAAATTATTTGGAGGGGGGAGGCTGGTGCAAAAAGGGTGATTAAACTCTAGCACTTCCTGGCCTAAGAAAGAGTGATGGCCATTTTAACAGGAGATACATTCAGCAAATGTATTGGGAATAAGAGCACCAGTGACTGTCTCTAGGTTTAGAGGTAGCATCTGGATATTGATAACTGGGAACACAATTCACTCCCCTTTTTATTGGATATTGTTGAACGGTGCTCTTTTCTTCTTCATTTTGTTAGCTGCCTAAAGTATCAGCTTGAGTAGAAAGCAGAGGTTTAAAGAGACCAAGTGGATATATTCTGAAAATGTTCTACTTGGGGACTTATTTTCAAAAGCCCTCTGTGGATCTCTGTACACACACAGGGCAGGACTGGAAAATCCTACAGGCTAATCCTGCTGAGCTCATCTTAATCTTCTTACAAAGGCTCATAAAAAACCTGGCAACTTTTCCTGTTTGAAGAATTCAGTTAGTCTCCGGCTGAATTTTGTCGCTGAAATTCGAAGCGGTTGTGAGTCTGGAATTTTCTTGTGCTAGGAGACGTTCTTAAAAGCCCAGTAAGAGCCAGCAGCAGATAGTGGTTAAGTTATTGGGCATGGAGTGGGAGACCCAGGTTCAAATCCAGCCTTAGCTTTAGAGCAGGGGTGGGCAACGTCAGGCCCGCGGGCCTTATAAGGCCCGCGGGGCTCCCGCCTAAGGCCCGCGGGGCTCCCGCCCGCAAACCCCGCCCCTTCCACGCGATTGACTCCCACCCACAAACCCCGCCCCCCAGTGCTTGTGATTGGCTCCCGCCCGCAAACTCCGGCCCCAGATCCGCAGAAATCCCAGAAACCCCGCCCCCCGCCCCCCCGGTCCCCGATTATAAATATTGGCAGAAAAAAGGTTCCCCACCCCTGCTTTAGAGGCTCCCTGGCTGACTTTGGGCCATTTTTTCTCAGCCCACTGTTTTTCAGGGTGTTATTTTGAGGGTAAAGAGAGATCCCATGTAAGGTGCTGTGAGCTCACCCAGGAAAGGCAGAATATTGCATCTAACAAAGAAAGAAAGAAATATGAGATATAACTGCCCGTTTTCCACTTTCAGACTTTTTTCTGTCCCCTCCCTGCCCTTGGTAGTATTCATAGACACACTAAGGATTGACCTAGAAAAATTTCTTTCCTAGTTCTGGATAAAGCATTGGAGCAAGTACCGATCTTTCAAGTATTTAATAAGATTTGCTAGAAGTTGTTTCCTAGGACGGAGCTACAAAGTTGGAAAGAAAACGCAACTGGATAGTCACACTGGTATTGGTTTTAAAAAAGAAAAGGATATTCTTCCAGGGGCCACAAACCTCTCAGCTAAAACTGAAAATAAATGCTTGATAGATTTCCAGAAGATGCAGCCAGGGTGTTCAGAGGGCATGGTGCCCCGGCCTTTTAAAGAGGCTGTGGTTTGCCCCCTCCTTAAGAAGCCATCACTGGATCCCACCCTGATGGACAGTTTTCGTCCTGTCTCCCACCTCCCCTTTTTGGGGAAGGTTGTTGAGAAGGCGGTCGCGCTGCAGCTCCAGAGGATCCTGGATGAAACGGATTATCTGGACCCCTTTCAGTCAGGTTTCAGGCCTGGATATGGGACGGAAACGGCATTGGTCGTGCTTTTCGATGATCTCTGGCGGGAGCGGGATGGAGGGTGTGCAACCATCCTGGCTCTACCTGACCTCTTGGCGGCTTTCGATACCATCGACCATGGCATCCTTCTGGAGCGGCTTCGGGGGTTGGGGGTGGGGGGCACTGTGTTGTCCTGGTTTACCTCCTTCCTCCGGGGCCGTTTCCAGTCGGTGTTGATCGGGGGGCAAGAGGTCCAGCCCTCGGGCCCTGCTTTGTGGGGTGCCGCAGGGGTCGGTGCTCTCTCCGCTCCTGTTGAGATCATCCGTCACCATGGGGTGCGATATCACCAGTATGCTGATGATACTCAGTTGTACATCTCTGCCCATGGTGAGTTAAGCGATGCCGCGACCGCCCTTTCCCGGTGCCTGGAGGCTGTTGAGGTCTGGATGGGAGCAACAAGTTGAAGTTGAACCCTGGCAAGACGGAATGGCTGTGGGTTCGGGGGCTGTTTAGTTTCCAGAGAATTGCCATCTTTGGTCCTGAATGGGGTTGCACTGCCCCAGACAGACCCTGTGCGTAACCTGGGGGTCCTCCTGGACTCACGACTCCTGCCCGAAGAGCAGGTGGCAGCCGTGGCCAGGAGACCCTTTGCACAACTGCGTGTTGTTTGCCAGCTATGCCCATTCCTGGACCAACAGGCTCTTCTCACAGTCACCCACGCCCTAGTCACCTCCCGTTTGGACTATTGTAATGCGCTCTATATGGGGCTGCCCTTGAAAAGTATCCGGAAGCTTGAATTGGTTCAAAATGCAGCGGCCCGCATAGTTTTGCGCAAGCCTAGACTTGCCCATGTGTCACCTCTTTTGCGGGAGCTGCATTGGGTGCCAGTTTGCTTCCGGGTCCAATTCAAGGTGCTGGTTATCACCTTTAAAGCCCTACAAAGGCCAGGTTATTTGCAGGACCGCCTTTCCCCAGTCACATCCACCCGGCCCACCAGAGCGGGGAGGCAGGGCATCTTGCGGGTCCCTTCAGTTAGGAAGGTACATCTAGTGGGACCAAGGAAGAGGGCCTTCTCCGTGGTGGCTCCCTCCCTTTGGAACTTCATCCCCCCAGATATCAGATTGGTCCCCTCCTTGCTCCTTTTCCGGAAGGCCCTGAAGACGTTCTGTCAACGGGCCTGGGGACCCCAAGCTGCTTCGGAGCCGATCAAGTGGCTGGTATGAATGTGTTTGCTGCCGCCAGGGGGGGTGTCTATTGTGTTTTTATGGTTTTTAATTCTGTAAGCCGCCCCGAGTCACCCTGTGTGAGTTGGGCGGCCTTATAAATCTGTTTAATAAATAAATAAATAAACAAATAAACAAACAAACAAATAAATAAAATGGTAGAAAAGGTCAAGACCATGGCCACAGCGGTTAGTCAAAGCTCTGTCTGTTTTTTATGTCATGCAACACACATAAAAAACAGGCAGAGCTTCGATCTCACCATCCTGGTTGCCATCTTGACTTTTTTGACCATACCCAGCTGACATCCCTGAGATGCAGTTCTAGGATAAGGGAATGTCAGCAAGTTTAAGGCTGGGGAGGCTGATCCTGGGAAATGGGAGGAGATCTAAGTAAGAGAAAAATACTTCTGAGCAAATGTGTAAGTTTACAGTGCATATTGAATTGCTTCATGTTCATGTTTAGGAGGGGACATGATTTGCAATCCAGATGTGCCTAGAGGCCAACTAGGAAGGGCTGGGATTTGAACTCAAACCCCAAAGAAGAGGGCCTTTGCACGGAGGGCCCTAAGCCCTAATCTTAAACCAAGACAATGTGGTTTGCAAATCCCAGTGTGTGGTTTAATGCGGTGTTTCTCAAACTTGGCAACTTTAAGATGTGGGGACTTCAACTCCCAGCATGCTGGCTGGGGAATTCTGGGAGTTGAAGTCCACACATCTTAAAGTTGCCAAGTTTGAAAAACACTGGTTTAACGTAATGGGTGAACCCTGCCAAGTGTGGTTTATTTAATAAACTGTGGTTAATGTGCAAGCCAGATCAAAGCCAGAAGAGCCGTGCTAAGCCATCGCTTCTTCTAACTAGAATTGGTTTTAAAGAAGCCACAATTGGCTGAGGCACTGCTTTGCATGTTGCTCTTAGAAGAATGCAGTCAGTTCCAACCGGTTCTGAAACCGAACCCTGGCCACGATCCCCCGGAGGGTCTCCTCTCTGCCAAAAGACATCTTTCGTTCTCTCCCTTCAGGGAAGGCGAAGATCTACCAAGGCGTTCGAGTCAAGATGACCGTGAAGGAGCTTCTGCAGCAGAGAAGAGCCAAGCGGGCCACAGTGGCTGAGGCTGTAAGCACCTCCTTTTAAACTCCTTTAAGGTTCAGACACTAAACGAGCCATCGGCAATAGATCATCTCCCGCTACGCATCAAGTAAATTCTTTGGTGGATAGCGAGGGGGTGCAATTTTTCCCCCCAGCCGTTTCTCCAGCTTCCAGCAGATGGGGTCTGAACGAACCCTTTCCAGCCCAAATGCTTTGCCAAGCCCCCATTTAACAAACTCACAGCCCTCCTTGGGGTAGTAGGACCTCAGTTTGATGAACGAGAACTTGCTTTCCAACTCTCCCTTGAGAGAACAGTCGGCTGGAGGAGTCCTCCTGGGTGGATCTGGCCAAGGGGGGCTGCCGACGGGTGTTTCTCTCTCCTGCGATCTGCTTCCCGAGGTTCTGTTAAACGCCCACGGGAGATCTCAGGAGAACCTGCCTGCTGTCCATCACTGCTACTGCCACTGCAAAGAGCCCGTGCAGCGTTTGTTCTCTTGCCAGAGAAATCCAGTCACACGTGTTTGCTCATCATCTCCTTTGGAGGAGAATTTCAAAAGGCACTTCGTGCCTTGCTTTGATTGGGGGATGTGGAGGACTCGACTCTTTTGGGTCCAAAGTACGTGAACCTCCGCCCTTCCCTTCCTCTGGATTGGTCTCAAGCAGTGCGTGGGGGTGGGGACTGAATTCACACTCGAGGCTTTCCACCTCGCGGGAACTGGCCCTTGGTGACTCAGTGTATTGCGGTGCTCCCAGCCCCTTCAGACGACCACAGCTGAGTCCAATGTGCAAAATGGGACTTTGGGCTGCTGTAGGTAGAAAAACCCAGTGATGTGAAATGCAATGCAAACCTAGAGGAGAGGATTAACTAAATCTATGGAAAAATCACCAGGACATCAAAATCCTTTGGTGCCTTATCCTTTCTTGATGGAGTCAGCGGGGCTGGGCCCTGTAACGACCCCAGGAAACAACCCTCGTTGGGTACTAATAAAATAGGGTGAAGTCTCCCTCAAATTGAGCTGATGGCTTTATGGACATGTCCATGATGTTTCCTTGGCACCAATGTGGACGTGATTTTACCATTGCCCTCTTTCAGAATGTTTTGTCTGACTTCCGAGCCTACCCACAGCTCGAGAGTTCCCAAGTGGTACGGTCTCTCACCCACGTTTTAACTAACCCTGGTAAGATTTTTATGAGCTCACCAAAGTCAGGAGCTATTATTTGGACAGTGATGGCCACGCCCATCCCAGAGGCCATCCCATAACCACAGATATTGATGTGTGCAAGACAAGGAAGATTAAAGCAGTGCAGAAGGCACAGAGGCCCCTTGGCACATGAAAAAAAGCAGCTGGCTAAATCTTGCTTCTGCGTGGCAGCACTGGGACAGGAATTCCCTCTCCAGATTTAATCCTTGAGGATGGTGCTTGCTTAAAAATCTGGGCTAAGAGGATTTGTTTTATTTATTTATTTAATTTTTATCCCGCCTTTATTATTTTTATAAATAACTCAAGGCGGCGAACATACCAAATACTCCTTCCTCCTCCTATTTTCCCCACAACAACAACCCTGTGAGGTGAGTGGGGCTGAGAGAGAGGGACTGGCCCAAGGTCACCCAGCCGGCTTTCATGCCTGAGGCGGGACTAGAACTCTCGGTCTCCTGGTTTGCCATTGGCTCCTTCCTAGGGCTGAGAGACAGGGACTGGCCCAAGGTCACCCAGCCGGCTTTCATGCCTGAGGCGGGACTAGAACTCTCAGTCTCCTGGTTTCCCATTGGCTCCTTCCTAGGGCTGAGAGAGAGGGACTGGTCCAAGGTCACCCAGCCAGCTTTGTGCCTAAGGCGGGACTAGAACTCACAGTCTCCTGGATTCCAGCCCAGCACCTTAACCACTAGACCAAACTGGCGTTGGAGACTCCTCAGGGTGGGAGCTGAACCCGGCCATCAGGATGTGACCAATCCTCGGGTTCAAGTGAATTTGGCTGTGCCATGAGAACTAAGCTGTTCCTTTTTCTCTAACCCAGCGTTTCTCACCCTCAGCAACTTTAAGATGTGTGGACTTCAACTGGCTGGCTGGGGAATTTTGGGAGTTGAAGTCCACACATCTTAAAGTTGCTGAGGGTGAGAAACACTGGTCTAACCTGAAGCTTTTGCAGCCCTGTCCAAGCAGATCTTGTGGATCCTTTGAGTTCTCCTCTCAAAGACAGGCCCCCAAGGGCACTTTTCCCCTTCTCTCAGTCAATGAATTTTCAAAAAGTTAGGGAAAACAGCCAGCGCTTCCAAATGTCATGTGACCTGCAGAAGCTTAAAGGCAATTAAAAGGCAAACACTGAAAGCATGAAATTAAATATATATAGAGAGGGGGAAAGATGAAAGCTGGGTTTCGGGTTTCGGGTTAAGAGCAAGATTTCAAGCCAACTTAATTATTTTGCATGTGCTGAAACTGAAATAGAAATCAGTTGTAGGATATGTTTGCATCCTCAGAATTTTTTTCCAGGTAATTAAGATTATTTCCATTTGATTCTCAAATTACAGTTACTCCTCTTGCGTTAATCCCTTCTGCACTTGTTCTTCCCTTTCTGGGAGACAATTGCTACTCTTTGCAGCCTCTCCGAACCCATGTTTTCTCTTTGAGAATGGCAGTGCAGCAAACACTTCCCTAAACAGGATCCCTTTCAGGGATTCCCACGTTGCACTCAATATTTATGTAGTTTGACCGGTTTTATCCTTGCATGTTGTGTGACCCGAGTGAGCCCTTGTAATTTGTAAGCCACGATTTATGGCTTGCTGCAATGAACTCTTATGCAAACCATCGTTGCATGATGATTTAACAGAGGAATTCAAAGCATTCAGCTCAGGGATCGTGTGGCCTGCCAGGACCCATTTAGTGGCCTCAGGTGTGGGACATTTTTAGGGTGTGGACAAATCTCCACAAGCCTTGCAGATGCTTACAATGCCCATTTCACTCCTTAAAACTCCCCCATCTTAGCAGGGGTCCCCGCCCCCCATTTGGAAGCGGTGTGGCCTTTGAACTGGGGGACGGTTCGAAACCTTGCATGATGTATGACCCAAGTTATTTCTGCCTTCTTAGGACACAGCAGTGGCAACTAGGATGAAGGGAAGGAAAGGTTTCCTTTCAAAGGAAATTTTCAAAAATTGGAAAAATTTCAAATTTTTCTGGAGTTTGAAATGTCTGTTGGCGGTTGCCTCATGGAAAAGCAGCTGCTTAAAAAATGAGCAAGCAGAGGAGGGTGGGCAGTTCTAAAGAATCCATCTGAAAATAAGAATGGTTGCCTGGATGTGATTCACTTACACATTAACTTTTCTTGTGGCTCTTGGTGCAGTGTTACAAACTGCCATCTCAGGATGCAGACTTAATAGGCGTTGGAAGACACCGTTACATTTAAAGACTGAAGAATATTGGGAGAGCAGGCATTCCTAATTATCTAGCTGAGGAATAATATTGAGGATGACCGTAGGCTAAGTACGCCCAAGGAAGGAATAGCTTTTACAGGCAGTCCTCCCTTAACAACCATTTGTTTAGTGACGGTTTGGACTTACGACGGTGCTGAAAAAACAACTTACAACCGGTCCTCAAACTTACGACTGTCGTGGCGTCTCCACAGTCATGTGATCACAATTTGGGTGCTTGGCAACCAGTTCGCATTTATGGCCATGGAAGCATCCCGTGGTCACTTGATTGCCATTTTCGACCTTCCTGGCTGGCTTCTGGCAAGCAAAATCAATGGGGAACCATGTGATTTGCTTAATGACCATGTGTTCTCTTAATGCCCGCAGTGATTCACTTAACAATCACCGCAAAAAAGGTCATAAAATCGGATCTGATTCACTTAATGACTGCTTTGCTTAGCAACCAAAATTCTGGTCCCAATTGTGGTCGTTAAGCGAGGACTACCTGTATTAAGAGTCCTAGCTATGGTCTTGCCATGCAGCGTCTCATCAGCTTTCTCCATTTTGGAGAGAAATCCTGGACTTACCTCTGTCGTGTAAGGGGGTGAAAGAAGGGGCTGGGGGCAGCGAGTCCTTCTGTGTTTCATTATCGGAGAAACACCCCCCCGATTCGTTTCGCTTTGTTCCTTTTTATTCTCAGGTTTTCGGAGAATGCAGTGGAAACGTCCAGGGCAGTGAGTCCCTTTCCCCTCCCTGTGCAGGTTGGTACAAAACAGCACCGTTCTCATCTCCCCAACACCCACACAGGCACACACACACACACAATGCACCTCACACGCTCCTTCTTTTCTGAGATTTCCACACCTATTCCTAGCCGTTCCTTCTTGGATCCTGATTTCGAGTTGGGCACCAGGCATTTAATTATGAAGAGGGCCAATCCGCATCGGGGAGGAGCTTGCTAATGCAGATGAGGATCCAAGTAGGGTGGACAGGATTGGTGGGAGCGAACAAGCCTTAAAAGAAGAAAAGGGTTTTCCAGCTCAGTTTGCTGTGGGCTCTTTCAGGAAAGGATTTCAAGGCAGTCAGAAGTCCTGGCACATTCATTTCCTTTTCCTCCTCTTGCTAAGCCAGTGTTTCTCAACCTCAGCGACATTAAGATGTGTGGACTTCAGCTCCCAGAATTCCCCAGCCAACATAGGTTTCTGGCTAGGGAATTCTGGGAGTTGAATTCTGGGAGTTGAAGAATTCTGGGAGTTGAAGTCCACACATCTTAAAGTCGCTGAGGTTGAGAAACACTGTGCTAACTTATTCTTTGCTCAGTATGTCTGCAGCCAACCTTTTTAACCTTGATTTTTTTCCACAACTGTTCTTCTCTCTCTTTCTCTCTTTTCTCCAGAACTCCAGAAGGAGTTAAATCTTTTCATATCTTGGATCAGTTCCTTCCGGGCTCACAAAAATCTCCAGGATGTAACAGGGTTTTAGGGGCAGATATGCCGGCATCCCCCCCCCCCCCCCCAGTCCTTCAGGCCACCTGAGGATGAAGAAACGCCAAGCAATCAAAAGTGGGTGGTTGAGTGCAGAAGCAGCAAAGCTCAGTTCTGAGCTCTTTAGAGGAATGGGGGGGGGGAATTGATTTTTTTTTTAAGCAAAGAAAAATAGAAATATGAAGGAAAAAGCAGATCGTTTGAATAAAAATTGGGGTAGGGGAATGTTGGCTCATAGGATTTTCAAGCCCTGCTTCTGTGCACCCTGATATGCAGAAAAAATGTTTTGTCATGCATATTTTTAATGCAAGGTTTTGTTATGCCAATTTTTCCTGGATATTTGTTAAGCCTCTATCTCACAGCAGAGCTGGCTTTGCTACCAAAAGGGTTTCTGGAAATTCCATGCCTTGTTTTCCTTTTCTTAGTTCCTTACATCGATGCAGCATCTGAACCTTCCTTGTCCAGCTGTTTACAACCTTGGCAGTTCCAGAACGGTGCTTCCTGCGAGGAAATTCCCAATTATTTGGAGCAGCTGGTGGATTCTTGCCTTCAGGCCGAGCCGCCTCTGGAGGTCCCTCTGGCCCTGGCACAGGACAACCTGCCCTGCTCACCCGAGGGCTTCCAGCCACCCGTCTCCTGCCTGGTACCCTGGTTTCTGTCTCTACAGATCTGGAACCCTGGAGGGAAAGGTTTCCAAATCCATGTCAACTGGATTTCTATTTTCTCAGTGGGAACGTTTCGCTCCTTATCCAAGGAGCTTCTTCAGTCTGAGCAAAGTTGGTAAGGGAATCCTAAATATGTTTCTAGGTAGCTGTGTGACCTTACACCTGGGGTCATGGTTATATTGAGATGTATTTTAAGTCCTTTTATTATCTAATGGAGGATCATTAAGATCACCATGCTGCTGTTGAGCTTGTGAAATGGTCTTAATCTTCCTAGGCACAGAAGACAAAACGGGGAGGAAGATGGGGGAGAGTTTGTGCCTGAGGCCCCCACCTCTATTCAAGGAAGGATTTTCCAAGTTGGCATCAATGGATTCCTTGACCCCTCTCTCAAACCACCTATCTTCTCTGTCTAAAATGTGAACATTAATGTCCTCAAATGAGTGTCCTTTTTCCTTTAAATAAAAAAATTTTTTTTTTATAAATAAATTTATATAAAATAAAAAAAAATTAAAGGAAAAAGGACACTCATTTGAGGACATTAATGTTCACATTTTAGACAGAGAAGATAGGTGGTTTGAGAGAGGGGTCAAGGAATCCATTTATGCCAACTTGGAAAATCCTTCCTTGAATAGAGGTCGGGGCCTCAGGCACAACCTCTCCCCCATCTTCCTCCCTGCTTTGTCTTCTGTGCCTAGGAAGATTAAGACCATTTCACAAGCTCAACAGCAGCATGGTGATCTTAACGATCCTCCTTTAGATGATAAAAGGACTTAAAATAACATCTCAATATAACCATGACCTAGCCCCAGGTGTAAGGTCACACAGCTACCTAGAAACATATTTAGGATTCCCTTACTAACTTTGCTCAGACTGAAGAAGCTCCTTGGATAAGGAGCGAAACGTTCCCACTGAGAAAATAGAAATCCAGTTGACATGATTCAAGCTACAGACAATTCCACCTGGATGACTGAGAACCTTCATAGACATGTTTCCAAATCCAGCGTAGCGCCCGCTCCCTACGGGGAAAGACCTGCTTTGGTGCAAGAGCAGAGTGGCCGGATGCCAGGACTATCCAACAGCTGGGGAGAGTGGATGCAGCCTTGCAGCTGAGGGAATTGGCAGGCAGGCATTCGGCTAGTAGAGCAAATCTGCCCATTTCAGCCTCTCTCCGTCTCGTTTTTGCAAACCGGTCCAGTTTGCTTGAGGACGATACGCAACCTTGGGACTCAGATTGTGCTCTCTTGCTTTAGCTGGTTAACTCTACAGGTAGTCTTCAACTTACGACCACAATTGGGACCGGAATTTCCATCATAAGTCGTTGTGGTCGTAAGTCAAGTCCCTACGCAACCAGACCCGATTTCACGACCATTTTTACAGCAGTTGTTAAGCGAATATAGCTTCCCTAACGGGCGTTTTTTGCTGGAAAACGGCAAAAAACGTTACAAAACGCGATCACGTGACCGCAGGACACTGCAACCGGTCGTAAATGCGAGCCGGTTGCCAATTGTCCGAAATGCGATCATGTGACCGCAACAGGGTGGTGCAATGTTTTGCGATGCTCGGAAGTGCTTTACAGGCCATTCCGAGGCCGTCGTAACTTCGGACTGTCAAACGAATGGTCGTAAGTCGAGTACTACCTGTACCTGGTGCACTCTTACTTGAGTGTAAGACCCACTGGACACAGTACAGCTCACTTCTGAGCAAACAGGCCTAGCATTGTCCTGTTAATTCAGACTGGAATTTGCACATGGAAGCGTGAGGGCGTCATCCTCTTTTTCTTGTTTCAGGGTTCCGGATCCCCAGAAGTTCCTGATCCCTGCAGCTCCTTCGATTACAGTTACTCCCCACCCCAGATGCCTCCTTTTGCCCCACTCGGCTACAGCTCCCCACCTCCGGATGGCAAGAGCTGCATGTATTCGTCCCCGGAGGAACGCTCCTGCCAGCAACACACCCATGTGCAACACACCTCCGGCCTGCCAACCTGCTACTGCACGCCTTGTGGCTCCCAGCACTTGGACACTTTTAGAGCCCCAGAGTATTTCCCCTACGCGACCGTGGATGGCAAAGGCTATGCACCTTCGGTTTCTGGGGCAGAAGACTTCTGGAAGGATAGGAGCTGGGACATGTGCTACAGTTAGCCTAGGGACGCCCGTCTGCTGTTGTGAACGCAGGAGAGCTGTCGACTCAGGTTGCCATTTTGGTTGCCAAGCGCTCCAAACGATACCTTCCTCAGGTCCACCAATATGGAAAGTGCAGGATGCAAGCTTCAGAGATTCACAGAATTCATCATTGGGCTGGGTGGAGAAGAGGAAGTCCTTTGAAGCCATTGTTTGTGCTAAAACAGCCCATCTCCCTCTCCTCCACTGGCGTCCGTCACGACAGAATCCAAATTCTGTACCAAGAGAAACTGAGTTCTGTTCAGTGTATTTGCAAACTGCCTCTTATTTGTATAATTTGCCGTGCTGCCACACTCCAACGCACCCCCCTCCTTCCAATATCTTATTCAACTGTTTTCTCCATTCTAGCTTCTGCCATCAATGAAGGTCCATACGTTCTGCACTTCTAAGGGCTAAGAATGCACTTTAAGAAACAATCAAGCAATAAATACATAAAGGTGATTTCTTTTTTGCCCCACAAAGTTAAGCCTCCAGAAATAACTGCTGCAAGATTTCAGAGTGTGAATGCAACAATGGCATCATTATTACCTGTAGAGAGAAGATTCACTGTGGACTATTAGTATGTTTAAAATTCCAGCCTTGAAAATTTTTTCTCCACACTGAAGAATTCTGTGAGACCAGGAAGCTTGCATACCCTTGCCAATGAAATGCTTGACTGACTTCATAACTCTCATAAACGCAACATCTATATCCTTGTGCTCAGATCAAATGAGTCTGTATATTTTCCCCTCGAGCTGATGATAATCTAAGCTGAATTCCCCTTTGGGTAGCTTTTTCTGTCGGGTTTCCTTAAGGATGCAAACAATATTTGAAACCACCTCACAACATTTCTTCTCCCAACCAATCAATGTGTATGTTTTAAGATTCCATTAAATGAATGTCAACCAGTTGGCGGGGGAGAAGTGAGTGTTTTATTTGATCTTTCAATGCAGCATGCAAATTTGCCTGCTGCGCGTGCACGTGTCAAAGAACTGAAGAGGCTGGTCGTGACTCTGCAATTCAGACCATTCCCCTTTTGACATGCCTTGTATGCAAGAGAGGGGCGGGGCTTCAATTGCATGGTGGTGGCCGCCATCTTGACTTCTTTGCCCCCTCCCCGTGGATACTTCTGACAGCATATCTATCTAGAACCATAAGACTGTATGGAAGCATCTCTGACCGATGCTTTTTCCCATTGTCAAACAGCTTTTAATTATTAGGAAGTTTTTCTTTTTTAAAAAAAATATGAAGAGATTTTACATAGATAATAAGAAATACATTCAAAGAAAAATATAAAGCAAAATAAGTGTGAAAAAGGAAAAAAAGGAAAAAAACAGAAAAAAGAAAATATAGAGAAGAAAAAGAAAATTAAAAAAACACAGAAGGCATATATAAAGAAATGGCTTCCGATATCCCTCTTGGCAGTTATATATACAATTCTAATCAAACCACTCTCTCCAATTTCATCCTAATTCCCTTCTTTCTATAACCTATTTTCTAACCATCAGAACCATAAATCACAAAGTCATTTTCTTTCTCACGCAAAAAGTCCATAAGAGGTTTCCAGTCATTGATGAACGTTGAGGAAGTTTTTCCTAATTCATAACCAACATCTGCTTATCTTTAATTTCCAAGCCACAGTGTACAAGCCTGTTTCACTTTCGGCTCACCATTGTTTAGATAGTTGCTGAATTGTAATGATTCTTAATCTGCTCCAGGAAACACAGTTTGCTTTTCAGCAGGGATGTCTGCAAGGTGTGGGCAAAAAAACCTCAGGATGGTGGCTGTGATGGTGTGGTCAAAGCTGGGCCTGTTTTTTACATGCGACACACATAAAAACAAGCAGAGCCTCAATGGCACCACGGTGGCCCCCATCTTGGGCTTTTTTTAACCCCACCCTGCAGATAGAAAAACAAAAATCTCTTTTGCCCAGGGAAAAAACGATTCTGAGAAACTCCGGTCATGGTAGAATGCTAATCCATGGCCAGGGACCTACGCACTGGTGGGGAAAAATCGGCACACATGCGCGCACGCACACACACTGCTTAATTTAGCCAAAACCGATGTACAGCATTGCTTCCCTTAACCTGATCTGAAACTTTGCAGCAAACGGCTTTGGAACTCAAAAATAGCACTTTGTACTTGTGATAAAGATCGGAAGCTACTTCTTTACATTTCTTTTTTTCTTTTTCTTTTTTTCTTTTCTCTTTTTTCTGTACACCATTTATTCTCTTTTCTCTTCACTTTCCCTTCTTTTTGAGTTTAGTTTGTATTTTCTTTTACTACTGTCATCACAGCTTTCAATAAAAAATATTTTTTAAAAGAAGGAAGTTTGGGGGGGGGAAAAGACTGGAGCCGCACCGTTGGGGGGGGACAAACTGGAGCCGCACCGTTGGCCTCCCCTGGATCTCCCCCGACCAGGCCGCTCCCTCCCATTAATGCCCCGCCCAGCACAAAGGATGCCCAACGCCCGCCGGGAGGCATTTTCTCCATGCCAGCGCTGCAGGTATCACGCTCCCTTCTCCCTTCCTCTTCGTTTTGCGCTCACCGTCAGAACCCGGGAATTTTTTTTTATTCTTAAGGTTTTAAAAAAGTTTAAATTAAAAGGTTTAAAAGAGCCTCCATCGTACTCAACGTAGGGCTATTTTAAGTATAATTGCAATGTCGGGGGACTCACTTTCAGAGGGGGGGGTTGCAGGGTGTTTGAGGGGGGGCACAGTCCCATCCCATGCAGCTTTAAAGCCGCTCCCATGGACAAGAAGTTTCTCTTCAACCATGAAGAGTGGAAATCCAGGGTTCTCCTTCAGCTGACCTTGGGTTTCTCTGTTCTCTGGGCCACATCTATCTCCAATGGTTCTGTTCAAGGGATAAACGGAAGAGATGGGCTGGAGGGTGGTGCTCTATTCCAGTGTTTCTCAACCTCAGCCACTTTAAGATGTGTGGACTCCAACTCCCAGAATTCCCCAGCCAGGAGAATTCTGGGAGTTGAAGTCCACACATCTTAAAGTGGCTGAGGTTGAGAAACATTGATCTAGAGATGATCACAATTGTCTGGCCTCTGGGAAGCCCTGAAGCAGGATCTGGATCAGCCTTGCATTTTACCAGCAACTCACAAGGTGATATTAAACCATGGCTGGCTGGGGAATTCTGGGAGTTGAAGTCCACGCATCTTAAAGTTGCTGAGGTTGAGAAACACTGCTCTATTCATTCTTTGGAGGAAAAGAATGGAGGAGTGGCAACAAAAATGATTTACAAAGTCAGTGGCACAGCTAAGATTATATCTGGGGAATTTTCTAGCTCACGGCTCATTTACTCTGCCCCAAACCAGGATTTCTAAGCTAAACACCAACTCAAAATTCCGGATCCTTCATCATGATTGTGAGGGCTTGATTGCTGGGCAAATATGATCTTAAGATGGTCCACTTTATCACCTTCACTCCCTCTTCTGCATTTGAAAAACAAAGCGAGATTCTGACATGCATGTATGCGCTAGCATCTATTCTGACATGTCTCGGGAGAAATACATATTTTACCCCGTGCATTTTTTGCAAAACAGTGACTCCTGGTGGATATTTGATGAAGGTCGCATGTCAGACCAATCAGTGTGCAGATGCCGCAGTCTCACCTGGGGAGCCAAATGTCGAGTGACTAAGGACTCTCTCGTGGGCATTGGAAAAAAAGTGCTGTTCATATTTCTTCTCTGAAGAAAGTTGTGGACAGATTTTTTTTCTGGTTGCAAGCAGTATTGCAAAGAAATGATGCATGAATTGCCTTTCTTTTAAAAAGACTCCTTCCTCCCTAATAAGGTTATTTGCTCCCCAGCGTAGTGGCTGGGTGACAACTCACCCTTCTCTCTGCAACTTGAAGTCCCGGCTGTTGGGCCACCCGCAACCCACTCTTTAAACCCACCGGGAGGGAGTGGACGCCCCAGTCCGTGCCCAGCTGCTGTCCTGCAGGCCACACCTCAACAGACAGATAATCTTTATGAGGCTTCTGTTTGCCTGCACCCGTCACTGAGCAACCCCAGCTGGACCCCTAATTCAGACCAGGCGAAGCCTTGCAAACCCTGGGTCCGTCACGGATGCGGTGACGTCATGTTGGGGGATGCGCAGAGAAGGTCCTTCCCGGCTGCAGAAAGGGATTACCCCGGCAACAGCTCCTGGTGCCACCCGACTGCAAAGCACGTGCCACGGTTCCGCCCTTGGGGAATACGTCTGAGACAGCAAAAGAAGTCTCAAGAAAATGTAGGGAGGTAACTAATGGATGGTGGCTCCCCTTAATAGTGATCAGAGGCACTGATAACATTGAGAGGCTTCTGGTGCACCGTATTCTCCTGCCCGCTCTCCACCACTGCCTACCAACCGGGCCTCACCTACCAATTCTTTTTTCTTCCGATTCCTTCCATCTGGTAGTTCCTGTTTCCCCACCCCCTTTAATTTAAACAGGTTTGTGGGGAGGGGGACAGGACTTCTGCTGCTTTATTTTTTAAAAAGAATATAGCCTTGACTATGTCTATGAAGGTTCTCAGTCATCCAGGTGGAATTGTCTGTAGCTTGAATCATGTCAACTGGATTTCTATTTTCTCAGTGGAAAAGTAGCCTTGAATTTGTGGCCCATCGAGCTGCAGGTCCCTAGACTTGGGCCTGATTGCCCAGCCCAAGTCATGTCTTGAAGGACATTGTGCATTGCTAGACTGAGGTTTCTGCTCCTTCCATCTCCAGCCACCCCTGCCCACCCACATGGGTATCATAACTTCTTTTTTTTTAATCCGCTCAATCGTGTCCGATTCTCGGGAGACTGCCTGGACAAGTCCCTGCAGTTTTCTTGGCAAGGATTTTTGGAAGTGCTTTGCCATTGCCTCCTTCCTAGGGCGGAGAGGGAGGGACTGGCCCAAGGTCACCCAGCCTGATGCCTTAACCACGACACCAAACTCCATATATTCATGGAGACTCGATCCCTGTTTGCAAACACTACAAAGGAGACCCAAGTGAACAGACAGAGGCTCAACCAGCCCCATTTGTGTGATGGGAACACACCTCGGTGCAGCCTTCTGCTCATTCTTTGTGGAAAGAGAACTTCCAGGCGTCTGCAGAATAGAAATGCCCCAGGGCATACTCTGAAGGCCAAAGGTGGCTTCAGAAATGACCCCGATCCTTCTATTGGAAGGAGAAAATATATATTTTCCTTGGAGGGGGGTGAGTGCTGCAGGGACTCGTGCCGAGATAAAACCACAATTTTCAGGCGATTCTATCAGCACACGCAGAAAACCATGAAGATTAGCAGGAGCAGTGGCAGACAGATGCGCTGTAAGAGATGAGCTATTGCCCCATGCTACGGCTCCAGAAAGATAACCCGAAAAACGTGTGTGCAGGTGGGTGGGTGCGGGTGCGTGTGCGTGAGAGAGAGAGAGAGAGTAAAAACCTCTGGGGTGAATGATGTATAACCTCCATCCGCAGACAATCTCGGTATTAAGCAAGGTCACGGCTAGCACACACATGCCTGAGGCCTCAGGGTCAAGGGTTAACTCAAATGCCAATGGGCATATTTGCAAGACAAACTTTTCACAAAGTCAGGAAAGCCTTGCCCATAGGAGATTTTCGTTTATCTCTTATAAAATGTGACTTGGGTAAGGGGAACCTGTTAGGGGTTTTTCCCCCCTAATATTTTGCCTCCACAGCTCACCTCTCCCCCACTTAAAACAGCTTGCCTTTTTGACTCTCAGGGACCAGGGGAATACAGTAAATATTTATACACTTTAAGTCCAGTGTGTTTTTTTTTAAAAAAACCAACAACCCTGATCTGATTAGCGGTGGTATTTACCCAGGAGTTAAGGGCAGACTGTGGTCGTGTCTCGATGATTATTTGCAAAAAGTGAAAGTCTTCCCGTAACCCAAATCTCCAAAAAAGGTGGCCAGGTCGCGGCTGAGCCCAAGGCAAAAGCTGGATAGGATAGCTGACATGCAACGGTAGGTAGAGTTGAGCCTTGCTAACTCCCCCGCTGACTTCTGGGAAATCCTCTCTTACTATTGCTTACCAACCACTGGTATTCAGACCTCTGGCCTTTGAATGTGTCCCTTCCATGGAGTACTCATAACTCTCTGTGCTCGTGCATGTTCTGTACCCAAGCATGCCCTGTGTGAGAAATTAGTTCTTCCCTTTTCAGTCGGGTTCAAGAGGGAACAGTCTGCTGCCTCAGGGTGAGCGCCAATCCTGGCAGTGCCACGCATGTGCCCGTGTGGTTATCTTGGCAGTGATAAGGAACTGCTTGGCCACTGTCTTTCTTCTTCCAAGATGGCTTCCCAACTCCTATGTAGCCTACGCCCATGGAATGTCCTGAGAGCCTCCCATCTCAGGACCAACCAGGATGGGCCCGGCTTAACATTGTGAGCTCAGCCAAGGTAGAGGTTGCCAGAAAGGCATCTGCTATCGTGGTTTAAATCAACGTCCCCCCGTGCTCTCCACCCTCGTGTGTGATGTGGCTTCACCTTCCCCCACCCCAAATGCCATGAAAAGGTTGTCTACCCTTCCGCTAAGCCATACTGTGAGTTCTGGCTCCATGTGTTGTGTGTGCCCAGCCAGTGATGGTTTATGCAACAAACAATAGTTAAAGAGATCATGGCTTAGCAGGATGTGGGTGAACCCAGTCAGTAAGTCCTAGGCGTGGGAGAAGGAGGGTTGAAGAGATTAAAGGAATGGGACAAGCTTCTCCCAGGTCAGCTTCAAGCATTGCTTTTTCATATTTTCCATCTTTTTTCTTACCTCCTCTCCAAACAATTTATTAAAGAGGGAACTGTTGGGAACCCCTTGGCTTGTATAGGGTTGCTGGTCTCCCCCTGGGCAGCAGCCATCAGAAAATGGAAGCTGACCGGGATTACGGGTGCAGAGCCCCATGGGATCATTCGGATTCAGTTCTGCAGGATGGATCCAACGGTTGCCATACGCCGCATTTCTTTCACTGACAAATGGTGGCAGGGCATTCCTTTAATGCTGCTCATTCTCTCCCTGCAAACAAAGAGCCAATTGTATGTCTCTGGGCTGGAATCCAAGCCCCCCTCGTAAAAGCGAGGGTGTGGGAAGCATCTTAAGCCTTTCTTTTCTTTACGGCTCTCCGCTCGTTGGCCCTCGGCTTTTGCAAACACAGTTAGTACCCAGACTGTTGTATTGTACACACGATAAAAAACTCTACAGTATGAATGCTTGGAATGTCAACAGTCTTTTCGGAAATGAAGCAACACCGTTTGCCAAGACAGATATCTCTGAAAGTTTTCTTTTCTTTCGCAGGGTTCAGCTTTATAAGGGCCTCTCTGGAGTTGGGCGTTTCTACTTATCTTCAAGTCCATACCTCTGCCACCACCTTCCCACCGCCACCAGGACCTGGACTTAAGGGGCCAGGAATGCTAATCTAGTATTTTGGGGGAAGGGAATAAAGTCTTCTGTCCAGTTTACTCTCCTAGAAAAGATTACATGAACCGGATACCTAGCCTGGTCAAAGGGGCGATGGTGAAGCCGAGCTGAGGAGAGCTACTAGAAGGAGGCTACAAGCACTGGTAGATTTGACAGCCAAGAACTCAGATTTTTCTGCAGACCAGAGGGGGCCTCTCTTACCCCAACAGTATGTGGCAGGGTCTCTATTCTGTAAATACACAAGGGGTGAGGGAATCAGAAATAGTCAAGTTGCCCAAGTTGAGAATACATCTCTGTCCCACCAAATTGCTAGGCAAAAATACAGGCCAGATCAACTTCTGAACTTGGGGATGTTCACAGGGTGTGGTCAAAAAAGTCAAGATGGCAGCCATGGCTGCAGTCAAAGCTCCACCCCGTCTGAACTGATCTTAATTAGGTCTATCTTTTGCATCTTTAACTCTAAATCAGCGTACATGCATTTGACACAAAATATTTCTAGGAATGTGTATACAAAGCCCTCACAACGCTTCAGATGTGCTACATCAATGCTAGGATTCCTCCTCCTCCTCCTCCTCCTCCTCCTCCTCCTCCTCCTCCTCCTCCTCCTCCTCCTCCTCCTCCTCCTCCTCCTCCTCCTCCTCCTTTCTGCACTTGTCTTTCCCTCAACACCAAGCAAAGACAGCTCAGATTTTCAAAAACAATGGAAGCCCAGACCTACTGGATCATAATTGATGCATCCTTTTTGTGTGTGTATATATATATATATTTACCCACACACATACACAGAAGTCCCTCAGTATCTTCCTTACTAGCCTGAAACCTAAATATCAAAGATTCAAAGTAAAAAAAAAATTCCAAGAAGATATAAGAATGGCAAGATCTATTTTGTCCATCTGTTTTCCAAAGGTAGAAAAATGCCATAATTCAAAGGGGGGTTGCTGGAGCGTAAACCAGCTTCCCTCAACTGAGCTATGTTGGATTTCCGGGGGGGCGGGGGGCGGGGGGGAGCTGAAATCCATGACATGAAATCCAGAACCTCTAACCAAGCAAAGTGCTTCTTCATTGCTCAGCAGCGGTTCTGCTCAGAGGCCTGGAAAGATGAATCTGGGCATGTGGCTGCAGCATCTGTCTCAGATCAACTCCTCCAGCCTTTTATCCCTGCAAGAACTTGAAGTCCCACCTACAGGGCTGTGGAAATTCCTCCACCAGGATCTTTTTAAATTGCACTAGAGCCATCAAACTGCTTTGCGCCTGCGTTACATTGGTCTTCCTTTTTTTCAAGCCCACTGAGATAGAAGGAATCTCTCTGCAGGAAAAATACACAACCTTTCAAGGGTAAGGAGCTGCGTGTACAGGTAGTCCTCACTTAATGACTGCAATTGGGACCAGAATTTTGGTTGCTAAGCGAAGCAGTCACTAAGTGAATCTGACCCAATTTCACGACCTTTTTCGCGGAGGCCGTTAAGCGAATCACATGGTTCCCCATTGATTTTGCTTGCCAGAAGCCAGCCGGGAAGGTCGAAAATGGCAAGCATGTGACCACAGGACGCTGCGATGGTCATAAATGTGAACTGGTTGCCAAGCGCCCAAGTTGTGATCATGTGACCGTGGGGATGCTGCAATGGTTGGGTGAGGACTGTTCGTAAGTCGGTTTTTTCAGCATCATCGTAAGTCCAAACTGTCACTAAACAAATAGTTGTTAAGCGAGGACTACCTGTTAAGGGGTGAAGGGCCATGAACCTGCGTGGTGCCAGATGGGCTGGGGGAGGCTGAGTTGTTTTAAACGGGTTAATGCTTGGACGGAGGGCACCAGGAGATATCAGATCTCTAGATTAGACTGGGGGGGGAAATTGGAAGAAGGGAGTGGCAAACTCCTTCCATCCTTTTGCCAAGAAGCAAAATGGAGGTATGCACAGGATCACCAGGACTCAACTTTGACTCAAGGGACTCTTAACTTTTAATTTTAGGGATTCCCCAAATGTTGGCTGTCCTTGTTGGTACGATTATGGGGGAGGAACCTGGTTGCCCATGTTTGGCCACTGGGGTCGAAAGGGTCTGCGCAGCCCCCCCCCCCAAAAGGGAGTTGAGGGCCACATTCTGGGGCAAATGTGTCATTCGCAGAGTGCAGCTATTTAGGAAGGAAGAATGTTGCTTCTGGTTGCAAAGTTTGGGAGAGATTCCAAGTTGCTGTTTCTTTTCCAAAACGGATGCTGGTGTTTCCGTCCCACTTTTCTGAAACTTTGGAAAGAGGCTCCAAGTGAGAGAAGCTGAGGGTCACATACTGATTACAGTGAAAGAGGGAGAGAGAAGGAAGGAAGAACAGGAGAAAGAGATGAATTCCCCGTGAGACCTGAGGATCTGAACACCATCCCTCTTGGCTAAAATCCAGTCTTACAGTCCTTCAACTGGCAGGCTGTTGTTTAAATCATACGTGTCACTTGTTTCATCCTGAAGAAGAAGTTTCTCGAGCGTCAGAGGACCCATCCCCTTCCTGGTCTCCTCCAGTGCTTGGGGGAGCGGATCAGCTCCTGAAATGGGAAGGGGAACAAACTGGGGGGCAGGGAGGGCCGTTGAAGCTGGCTGGTACTGCAGGGAAGATGCCGGCATGGCTGGGATGGGCTGAGTCCATGGGAAGTAATTCAGAGGAGCTTGCTGGTCAATCACATCCAGATGAGGCATCACAGCTGGGGTTGAGGCAGATCTAGCCTGAGGGACAAAACACACGTGGGTCACTCTTTCTCCCCAGAAGCTGAAGTTCAGTGAACTACTGCCTCTGATCCTGGAGGCCCCAGTCTTGACTCTTAACCTATTGCAGCCTCTCAGTCCAACGCCTTGGGAGAAGACCAATGGATGGATAATATGGTAGGCTATCACCCACAAATGGATGCCTTCTTTCCTTGGGAACAGGCCCTGATCCATCCAGTGTCTTTCGCTATCCCTGCACCAGTACAAGTGGGGATTTGAACACCAGGCTGGACCTGCAAAGTTTGGGAAGGGTGGAAAGATCTGAGCATTTTGCCCTCTCTCATAATGTTGGAATTCAGGCAGGAGGATTCAAGGCAGCGAAATGGAAGGCGTTCTTCACACAATATAGAGGCTGTAGCTTGAATCATGTCAACTGGATTTCTATTTAGAAAATAGAAATCCAGTTGACATGATTCAAGCTACAGACAATTCCACCTGGATGACTGAGAACCTTCATAGACACAATATAGAGGCAAAATTCACCAAATGAATGGGGAGCCTATCAAGTCTTTGGCAGGAAGATAGACCTCCAGGGGCATCTGCCGAGAGTCCAAAAATTCAAGATGGTAGACCTCCTTTTATTCGGTCGTGTGGGCTTCTTTTAATGTTGAACACCCAAAATCTATCAAAGGATAGGACAAGGAATTGCATTCAAGATGCAGCTGCAAATAACACAGCACAACTATCATGGTGATTCAGACAAGAGGAGAAAACGTGAAATATATCATCCAGGTTCTCCCTTCAGATATTCAAATGTGATATTCAATATTCTGAGTCATGAGACAGAACAATGCAATTTATGACGGTCTGTAATTACAACAGGGCACAAGCTGCGAATTGGAACCGTAAGGCTCTTTGTTCAGGCCCACCTAGGGCAGAAACCTGACAATTGTGTGACCTCTCTCTCCAATTCTTTCATTTTTCCTGAGCTGCAAACAATGATCACCGAAGGATGCTTTACTTTCTCACCCAAACAGCCTTCATTCGGTAACCACCTGTGCTTAAATCAGAAGCTAAGAAAATTTGCATCCGAAAACATTCTACTCACGATGGCCCTCTGAGAATTTTGATGCCAAATATTCACCAGCTGTTCAAATCTTTGCAGAATATTCATTGCATATCTCCTCTGGGTACTTCACACCCAGTGATGATTAATTCCACTTGCTGGTATTTGACATAGCTGCAATATTTAATAACGCAGAGGGGCTGACAGACGATGTGCAGTCTTGAGGAAAACATTTCATATTTGAGCATTTGAATTGCAAATTTTGAACATGTCCTCTTAAGCAATGCTTACAGATTTGTTATTTATTTATTTTTTGAAATAGCTGCTCCTCTGGTGCAAACAGAACCTATTAGGGCTTCAGATTTGACGGGGGGGGGGGGGGGTGCTTCAGGGTACCCGGGAGTGCAAACATCACAACAATCTGAACTGACAGCCAATCAGCATTTACTCACTCTGACTAATGACTGAATGCCGTCAACTCTCAATAGTTATTGACAGTGTGGCCTGCTATCATTTCAAGCTGGCCTTGCCCCATCCCATTCCATCATCCCTAAACAAACACCCCTCCTTCCCAAAAGAACAGAAAATAAAGATTCCTACAGAATCATCATCTTCATCACTACTACTGATTATTATAAAATATACCCAAACATGTATGTCTATGAAGGTTCTCAGTCATCCAGGTGGAATTGTCTGTAGCTTGAATCATGTCAACTGGATTTCTATTTTCTCAGTGGAAACGTTTCGCTCCTTATCCAAGGAGCTTCTTCAGTCTGAGCAAAGTTGGTAAGGGAATCCTAAATATGTTCCTAGGTAGCTGTGTGACCTTACACCTGGGGCTAGGTCATGGTTATTTTGAGATGTAATTTTTAAGTCCTTTTATCATCCAAAGGAGGATCGTTAAAATCACAAATTTTAAGCTGTCTTGCATTCCCAATCGCCCACAGTGCTGGCATACCAGAAATTTTGCATCTGAGGACCTTTTCTGGACCTGCTGTAAATGGAAACCCAGGAGCTGGGAGGTGGTGGGGCAAGGGACAAATCCTCTCTAATGGGGCACAGGCCACCCTTGGAAGCTCAATGCAGTCGCGTCTTGCTATTTCCGAAACCGCCTTTCTTGCCCTGGGATGGCGTTTCCCCCTCCATGCATCCCGTGGCAGTGGCAGAACAGTGTCACAATTGCACGTCTCCACCATGGCATAACACAACCAACACGGGGCTCATCTCACCTCTGTTCAGGGACAGCATCGTCCTGTGGAAGATCTCGTGGTGTTTGTCACCACATCCACGGCGCTCAGAGAGGGGGGAAAAATCCAGCAAACGCTGGCAGGTTCCCATGCTCTCTCTTTCTACCCCTCCGTGTTAGTGGAAAAGAAGCCAACCATCACACGGATGGTACCATACCAAACTCACCGCAATGTTTGTGATCAGTGGCTGGGATGTATAGGTCAGCAGCGACGACGTCCCCACGAGGGTATAACTGGGGCAGACCGGCTGAACGAACATGTCCGCCGTGTAAGGACAGCTGACCGTTTCGTGAGACACATAATCTGGGGAAGTGGTCCACTGGGTCAAAGGCTGCAAAGTGGCTGGGGACGGCTGGGCCAGCCACCCGGAGTAGACGGTTCCTTCATCCATCAGGGGCAGCGAAGGGGTGACGAAGTCTGAATCGGAATAAACTTGACCTTCTCGCAAAGGAGAGAAAGGGGAAAGTTGAAGCTGAACAGAAGGTGGCGAATGAGCAAAAATACACCGGAGGGGAGGAAACGCCCCAAGAACTCTGAAACTCTTACCAGTGGGCGAATAGGTTGGAAGCGGCTGGTGGGGGAAAAACACCTAAAGGAAAATTAGAGGCTGATATTATTTAAGAGCAATAAACCACAAGGAGAAGAATTACTCGGAGGCTGATTAGGAAACTCTTTATCAGTAAGGCTCAAACTGCAACAGCTTTTCAAGATTCAATGGTCAGAAGAAAAAAATATGGTGGGGGAGAGTGGGAAACTCCCAAGCGTTCACATCCTGACGTGCCCACAACTGATTTTCACTGCTGTTGCCGGTGTGGGCACATCTGGCTCTAACGTGAGACGCAGTTTGGACCAGAGGAAGTGGCCGGTCACGCTAAAGCACCGTTTTTCAAACTTGGCCACTTTAAGATGTGTGTGGACTTCAACTCCCAGAATTCCCCAGCCAGCATGCCAGCTGGGGAATTCTGGGAGTTGAAGTCCACACATCTTAAAGTGGCCAAGTTTGAAAAAAAGGTAAAGGTTTCCCCTGCACAGCCGTGTCTGACTCTAGGGGCCGGTGCTCATCTCCGTTTGTTAGCCGAAGAGTCAGCGTTGTCCGAAGACGCTTCCGCGGTCATGTGGCCGGCATGACGCGTGCGCTCTAAAGGGAAGTGGCTTGTGACAAGCCCAGGGAAGGGTGAGGATGAAGCAGCACAGAGAAAGATGCCCACCATTTTGCCCGGCTGTCTCTTACCGCCATGCCTTCGGGAGCTCCCTTGGCATTTTGAATGCTGCCACGTTTCCTCTTCAGTAACTCTTTCACCGGCTCTTTAACCCGGACCCCTTGGTAGGGGCGGGACGGCAGGGGCTGCTCAGGGGCAGAAGCTAAGAAAATATTTTCAGCATTATTTCCCTCCTTAGTACTTCAAATATGCTTTCTTCATTCAAATCAGTGTTTTTCAAACTTGGCCAGTTTAAGAGGTGTGGACTTCAACTCCCAGAATTCCCCAGCCAGCAAGTCTGGGAGTTGAAGTCCACACCTCTTAAACTGGCTAAGTTTGCAACGCTCGTGCACAGCCTGGCATCCTCCGGGGCATCAGCTGGAAATCCTGGAAATTATAACGCAACATGGCTTTCCAGGGTCAGGGGAGGAAAAGATTGGTTCTGAGTTTTTTTTTAAATCTATAAATAACAATCTGGAGTTAAACTCTTTAAAAACCAACTTTAAACCTTTAAACAATCTTCCAGTATGAGGAACGTGCTCTTATGCCAGCAATAGTGGCATTACTGTGACATTCCCAGATGATGTAAATCTATAGACCTGAATCCAAGTTACCTGAGCCAGCTTTTTATCTTTCAAATCAAAGAGTGCCAGTGATTTAATGTATTTACTAATCCATCCTGGTTTTCTATGGGAAGCATTACACATAGATGAGAAAAACAACAAAAGACTCTTTTTTTAAAAAAGGGGATCCCTTTAAAACTTTTTTAAAAATCCTACATTATTAACACTTTCAATCCAGATGGTGAAGGATACATTTGTGCTAGCCATGGTGAGAGTTCCTCTGATTATACACAGAAGGCCTGCCCCATAGAACAGAACCTATCTGCTGATTCTATGGGAGGATAAGGTGTGATTTCTCAGTGCAAAGGAGGGATTAGATTAAATCTATGTTCAGCTTCAAGATGTTGAACATCAAAAGACTAGATGTAAACAGCCTATTCTAGACAATATTTGAAGCGCGCCTGAACGTTTTGTGATGGGGGGATTTATTTATTTATTATTCAAATTTATATAGCCGCCCATTCAATCTATGACCCTGGGCAGCTCACAAACAATTAAAAAACAGTATAAAAACACCAAAACTATACAATCATTTAAAAACAATATGTAGAAACCATGAAAGTGGGACCACGGTGGTAGGTTGTCGAGTCTATGGTACCAACTGTTGTTCCAATTGATTTCACCGAAGTCCTGCTTCTCTTCTCATTCTGTTTGCTTATGACATGATACAGCTTGGGTGTAACTTCGAAAAGGCCACTGACATACGCAGCAAATTTAAAATGGGTTGAGCCCGGTTGGAGGGACACCCTTGGCCTCAAAGAATCAGAATTTAGGAAGAATTTTGAAGTCTGCCAGCCCCCTGCTGAACTACAGTTGATCAGGTTCAGAGTCAGCAACATCCACAAAAAGGGTCTAGAACAGTGTTTCTCAACCTTGGCAACTTTAAGATGTCTGGACTTCAACTCCCAGTATTCCCACTGGAAAGAAGGAGGAGGAGGAGGAGGAGGAGGAGGAGGAGGAGGAGGAGGAGGAGGAGGAAAGGAAGGAAGGAAGGAAGGAAGGAGGGAGGGAAGGAAGGAAGGAAGGAAGGAAGGATCTTATCTGCCCTGCAGGTGCCAAATAATTGGCATCTGGAAAACAAACAAACAAACAAATGTGTGCATGCATGCATGCATGCAACCCCAGTCTTCAGCTCTGTGTTGAAATGCCATCCTGGATGCATGCAATTAATGGTGGAGCAACAAGTTGTTTTGATACAGGAGCAAGACACCCCTAGCACAAATGATATGTTAAGAACTCGGTTGGCATAAGCTCATGTCTTGAGCCCACAGGCCCCAGATGCAGGTAGTGGATGATGGGAAAAATTCCTTGCTGTCAAGAGCTTTCTCAGATAAGCAGGGCCTGATTCACTGGCCTGCGTAGAACCTAAAGGAGAAGATTTGGACTGTGATGTCCTGTGACAGCAGACTGGCCAGTTCAACCATTTGGACATCAGTGGTGAGTCACCGGGCTACAGCTGAGAGGGGCTTGCTCCTCCATCCTTAAAAGACCAGCTCGCAGCCTAATGTGGAAAAGCAGAACTTAAAGGTTAAGCAACATGTTCAGCAAGCAGATCGACTGAATCACCTTTGGGGGGGTAAAATGCTGGCTCCCGAAAACTGTGGAATGCCCATCTGCAGGTTGCGCCAAGTGGTTAAGAGGGAATCAAATAGCCAACCTTGGAAGATTTTCTTCATTATTACATGGGTGAAAAGTCTTCTCCCACCCCACTTTGCCACTTTTCAGAGAAGCCATGCCTTTAAGAAAGGTTGGAACATGCCTTAAATACTTAAAGGAGTATTTTAATTACATTAAAATGGAGATTGCATGGTATTCTTGCTAGATACTTGGGCCTTCATCTCGCAAGGAAGAAAATTAATCATGAATGGCTGTCCAGGAAAGGGAAACTTAAATACCTTCCTAGTCATTTTAATTTTTACATGATAAATTTCCAGGCAATTCATGTGAGTTAGTTCCTAAATTGCAGATGCTTGCAGAGTCTCATGGGAACTAGAATAATCAGAGTAATGAGATTTGGAGCCCACCACCTGTAATGGGCACCAGATTGTGGACAGCTGCCCTGAATTATTAGAAATATTACAAAATATCAAAAGCGACCTCCAGTGATCTTGGAAATTCCCACCACCCAGAGATTTGGGAGCGTGTGTAACTATAGCAATAACAGATTGAGCAGAATCTTTGCACATCTGCATGAATTTGGTGGGCAAATCATTGAGCTTTGTTTCACGGGAAACCACTTGAGCTATTGGCCAGGTCACAAGTGGATCCCAGACATATAAGGATCTAAAGTAGCTGCCATCTGCACCTTTGAGTGACAGCCTTTGTCTAGCATCTTCTAGAGAACTTGCCCCTTAGGTGATCCCTTCCATTAGAAGGCCTGGTTGGTGAGCCAGATAAGAATTGTGGAGTCCTTGGTGCTCTCTGAGCCTTGTTGTTTCCTTACAGACGTTTCATTGCCAGACTAGGCAACATCGTCAGTGCTGTTTGCAGACGTTTCATTGCCAGACTAGGCACTGACGATGTTGCCTAGTCTGGCAATGAAACGTCTGCAAGAAATCAACAAGGCTCAGAGAGCACCAAGGACTCCACAGTCCAACCCTGAGCTACAAATATTCTCTTCGATTGGTACCAGGTAAGAATCCCAAGATGGAAGTTCTCCATCCCAAGGTGGACCTCCAGGCCAAAATGTGAATTCTCCTGTCTGCAAAGCGTAACCCATCTCCTTCCCTCTTAGCCCCCTCTGCTATTCCCTCTCAAACCCCCCGCAACCCTGAAGAAGGAGCATTGCTTCAAAAAGTGCTTCAAAAGGTTGACCGTTTGGCAACGGTCACCACGTTTCCAAGGACCAGAGAATTTGTAGTTGGCAGCCATCTTTTGCAAAACGGAGCGGAGTCCCCTTTTGTGAAATCTGCCAACCTTCCCTTAGCATCTCTAAGTTCCTTCTGAATTGTTTTTTAAGGGAACCTATTTCACACCAATCCCAACCATTGCTCTTTAAGCCGACTTTCCTTTGGAAACAGCAACTGTCATCTTAGGAAGCTCTGCAGGGCTGGCTCTGCTTGAAGCTCGAAGTGCACACTTTGCACCCTCCAAGACTTTGGCAGGTGGCAACCCTACCGGTTCTGCTGTGCAAACGAAAGCCAACAGCGGCTTTTCTTTCCCCTCCCCCCCTTGCTTCTCCAATATAATCGCATACAAAAACATTAAAATAATAAGCTTTTGAGAAGATACAATGGAAATCTCTTCCTGTTTGCAGAAGCCCTTGAAAAGCAAACGTTCGCTGGATAAGGAAACACGCACACGCACTCTCACACACTCGCAGAGAATAACTATCATAAAAATTAATCCAAATGTTTTATTAGCAAGCCAGTTGGAGATCTTGGCTCACAACTAATTTTTTTTTTAAAGAAGGGGAATTGCGTAAAATGCTTTCTCACACCTTCTCACAGTGTCCACATTTTTTAAAAAAAGTAAGCAGGGCCTCTTAAGTTTGCACACGGAGCCAACTTATCCAGGAACATGCTCAGCCTTTCTTAAACAGTGGTTGGGACGTTTCAGAATTATACCTTTCAACAACTAGGTTAACAGTCAACCCTTCTTCCCAAAGGAACCTAGGAACTTTAGACTGCTGACAGAAACACCCCCAAGCTGCCAAGATTCATTGGGGAAGTTATGGTCCTAAAAGGTGTTCTAAAACCACTATCCAAAGTCCTGCACATTCATAATTCAAATAAAGCCACTAGTTACTTGCAAGTAACTCTACACTACAACTTGTCTTCTCTCCAAGAAGGTCCAAGCAGAAATATCAGCCAGAGCTCTCTTTCTAGTGGACTGGAGCAACGTTCAATAGGTCAGGAGCTCACACGTAGTTTGGAACTAGGATAAACCTGTCCCTCGGAACTTTATATAAGCACCAGGAGTGTCCACATGGCTTGGCCACACAAGTCAAGAGGGTGGCCGTGATGGTGCATCACACATGATCGCACCATCACGGTCACCCTCTTGACTGTATATTGCGGATACCTCCCAATAAGCACACAAACCTACAGGGCTGGGACGCCACCCGAGACTCAGCTGTTGATAAGCACTGGCTGGATTCATAAAATATGCAAAGCCATGGTTTGTTTAACCATTGTACATTGAAAAGAGTAACAGCTGACTTAGCTCCTCAACATGCTGAGCCCAAGGCCAAATGAGTTACTTCTATGGCTTGATGTCACATGCTGAGCTCAGTTTGGGGGACTGACAATGCCAGATGGAAATATTAAAAAGCTGGATGGGAGGTCCTCAGGAGATCGGGGGGCTCTTAGAATCTCAGAAGAAGAGCAATCCACTTTGGGATTGTTGCCAAGGAAATGGCACTGCTACGTACTGGGAAGTCACTAAAAGTCCATCTCAGCTCAGAGTGGACTTGACTTTAAGACTCAATCATCACCACAAGCAAAACTATTAAATCAAATCGTGTTTAAGGTAGACCACCCTTTGCAAGATGGGTTGGGGAATTATTCCTAGATTTGATAAAAGGAACTTGGCACAGAGAGGTAGAGTAGGCAAGTAAGGTGCTTGGTGCTCTCTGAGCCTGGTTGTTTTCTTGCAGATGTTTCATTGCCAAGCTAGGCAACATCTTCAGTGCGAAAAGGGAGTGGGACTTGCTCTCTGTTTATATACCCTGGCTTGTCCTACCTGTGTTGGTGAGGGTGTTGTACTCTACTTGGTAGTTCCTTGATTGGGTTGTTGTTTGCTGCTTGGCAAACACAGGCCGGACAAGCCATGGTATATAAACAGAGAGCAAGTCCCACTCCCTTTTCACACTGAAGATGTTGCCTAGTCTGGCAATGAAACGTCTGCAAGAAAACAACAAGGCTCAGAGAGCACCAAGGACTCCACAGTTCAACCCTGAGCTACAAATATTCTCTTCGATAAGTAAGGTGCCATAGGATCATAGGATGAGAGAAATGGAAAGCCACAGAAGTCCAAGAGATGCAGGCAGTTCTCAGGTATAGGAACGAGAACTCCAGACCGAGCCAGACAAGCTGGAGGTAAACACAACAAGGAACAGGCAAACACTCGAACAAAGAATCAGGAAGAAAGGCTTGAGTGAACTAGAAGATAGTAAAATATTGATGGGGAACAGTTTGAGGAAACAGCTGTTGACCAGCCACCTTCCCCAGCTATCACTTCTTCCTTCCTTTTTCAGAGGCAACTGGAAAGGTGGAGCAGTTATGGCTGGGGCTAATTTCAAGAGGAAGCTTGATAGCATAAATGCAAAGGAACACATGCAACACCAGGAGGTAGAACCTTCTCTTCTTGGACCTATTTGGAAGCTGTTTTGAAGAACATCAGGAGAAACATCCATATTAGGTCCATCCAGTGGATGCTGGTTCCAACTAAGGTCTGTCCAATCCAGCATCCTGCTTTCAATTATGACACCCAGATGTTTCCCAGCATATCACATGCATGGCTTGAAGACCATATCTGTTTGCCATTGCTTCTCTCCACCCCACCCCCTGAATCTAGAGGTTCTGTTGTGCTGTCACAGCTAGCAGCTGTTGGGAGTTGATCATCTTGAATGCCCATCCCACTGACAGAACAGTTATCCTTGGCTATGAGGTTAAGAAAATCAGAAAAATCTCAAAAGCACCATCTTAGAAGGAAACCTGGGAACGAATCTCTCTGTGACCTCCCAAGGACCTGCTCCCTACTTGGCTAGTGTGATGTCAGGTAACAGGCTGAATCTGTGGGAACACCTCCTGCCTCACAGAGTCCTTGTTGCCAGCTTAGAGCTAAGTCAATAGGCTGAAGATCAGCTTTATTTATTTGCTTGTCAATTGCTCCATCACCTCATTAGTAAGCTGGGGGGGGGGGCTCAATTTGACACCCTGCGAGTCTCCAGGAATGCTCTGATTCCCGGGCAGTGTCAACATTGCACATCTCGGCAGTGTCAACATTGCACATCTCGGAGCAAGTTGCCTCCTGTTCGCAGGAGGGAACCCACAGGGCCCAGTTGCGAAATTGACACCGGTCTGGCTCTCCCGGGGAAAGGGAATCTTTCCTTTCTTGAAGCAAAATAGATCATCACAAAGAGGTGAACTTGGCAGTGCCAGGCTGACCTGTCCTCATTCTGGTGGAATTCTCCTTGCCCTGGTAACCCACATTCAAACTGGTGTGATTAAAAAAAAAAAAAAGCAAGTTCTTAAAATCCTGCTAGCCTTGTCAGCAGTGAGCAGCTGGTGCACTGGTGCTTCAGTTAACTCATCTACCCCCACGGGGTTTGGGGGGTTTTGTTGTTCCCAAGGCGGCTGTGCCTGAACGGAGATGTGCACGATCAACCACGTTGCTGTTTCGTCTTTCAGTATCACAGCTCAAGTTTTTCAGGCCGCCACCTGACCCACCAGCGAAGGGCCCAGGAAACAAACATCCAGGAGGGGCTGAATAGGAAAATGCTCTGAGAATCTACGCCTTGGATGTTTCAGGACCAGTTTAATCGGCCTACTCCAGATTCCTATTTTCCAACTAACAAGTCAACACCTCTCCAAGGTCCATAAGTACAATTGGGAGCCAGTCAGTCTCTCCAATAATGCCACCTCCTGAGACCTTGGTCGTGCCAGATTGCCAACCTGACCAGTAGTTCTCTTCCATTACTGTCATCCTCGTGGCCCCACCCTGTCCTATGGCAGGATGATGGACATTTCCTTGAATGCACCCAAAGGGAGCACATTGACCCTGTCCCCAAGGTTATGGCATGGATGTACTGTATGTTGCACCACAATCCAGGTGCAGAGTATATGAAAATCCATGCTGAAAAAGGAAGTCCAAGGAAAGTGGTGAGGAGAATGATCAGGAATGTTCCATCTGGTTGAAGTTAGGAATTTCCAAACGCCTCTGGTGTCAGGAGAAGAGTTAACCATGTGCTTAAAGTAGCAACATTTTTCCATTTGCTTGAGAGGAAGATCCAGCTGAATTCAATGGGGTTTCCTTCTGAATAAACAAATCACTTCTGCATTGACCCAGCATAGCGCTGGTTGCTCTGACTGTATCCACACATTCTCCCAAACCATAGTTTGCCCAGTCAAGGCTTCTCAGCTAAGTCACAGTGTTAAGTCAACAATCATGCTGTGTGAACCACAGCAGCTAGATTCCCAACGTGAGCTAAGCCAAAGTTAACCCGCACAGTGGTTTAGTGTAATGTGCGAATCAAGCCATCACAGATACAGTCACGGAGGACGAAGACATTGTCCTATTCCTGGGTAGCTAGTAGTGTTCATTTCTCACCAAAAGCTATTGTAGGCTCGTAAAACTCACCGACCCACCAGGCTATGCAGTTTGAACAGTGGTTTAACAATGTTTGAAACTGGTAATTCACATATTGCTCTCCTGTTTTTGAAGCTGAGGAACAAACAACTGTCCACATTCAGAAACAAAGCTTGAAATCTGTCTGATTCCCTGTCCTTCTGCCTTTCCATTTTGAACATTAATTCCTGATGTCTTAAATGGGACAATTCTATGAATTTCTGCTCATATTAAAGTGACTTTCAGATAAAGTCACTTTTGTTTATCAGCAAATGTATTTTTACTTTGATCTAGTCAGCTAATTCCTAATTACATTATGCATGGGAAGAATGATGAAGCTACAGGTCTGTGCAAGCTTACTTGAGAGTAAGCCCCTTAAGTTCTGTGAGGTTTACTTCTGAGTAGCTCTGCGAGCTTTGGATTGTTTGAGAATAAATAAAAGTCCTTAAGAGTTTTGCCTGCAGTGACTCTGTGGAAAGATTTAAGCTTTCTATTCTTCCTTAAACATTCTTATGGTACTTGGGCTGAATGTCTTGGTCAGGGAGACATTGTCCTCCATTTCCTTATTATTTCACATTTTTGAAAGGCAGGTGCCCTGTCAAAAATGGAAATTTTTTTGGTAGCACTGAGAAGCACACTAGCATTTTCTTAAAAAATAAAATACTGCAATTGTGAATTGTTCCATGACACTTCAGCTGTAGTGACTAACCCTCAGAAGCATGGAAAAATAGCCTGAGCTGTTACTATACAAAGGGGAAACTCGTAAGCCTCCACACAAGGTGTCAATCTCGTGGTTCTTTCATCCCCCGTCTCTCTGTAAAAGGGGTCCCTGATTTCACTCCTCTTTCAGCTTCTTCCTGGCCTCATCTCATCTCACCTTCTCTTGCACCCTCGGACTCATTCGTTTCCCTGGATGAGAAATGAAAACTCTTTCGCTGGCCTGCTAGTTCCCATGTTCAGCTTGGGCATGTGGACAGTCTTGTAATCCAAATGGCACTATCGCCAAGAGAGAGGAATGAAGAGGCTTGAGGGAAGCCTGAAGTTTGTCAAAAGGTGGGGGGAGGAAAAAATGCGGGGCCCCTCTCCCCAAAACACGAACTAGGCTTGCTCAGTGACCGCACAATGCCGGAAAGGGAGTGAGAATCTTGGACAAGAGTCCATCTTGCTGACCAAAGAGGAAACAACATTTTGCCGCAAGTTGTACTTATCTCCTCTTAGTTGCCCTCAGGTGAAAAACCCTCTTTTTAAAGCTTTTCCTGGCATTGCTTTATTGCAGCTTACAGAGATTAAAGCTTTGACTCTGCTCTTGTTTTCTTGGGCCATCCAGCTGGTTTCTGAAAAAAACATGCGCTGGATTGCATTTCCAAACCCCTGCAGATATTCTCAATGAGCCGAAAAGTAAGCAATAGGCTTGAACCCTGCCCTCCTGAAGCAGATTGGGGCAGTTCTAAACAGAGGGTTAGAAGCAAGAGAGTATTGCCCAAAAGTTACTAAAGGAGAGGGTGCCTCTGAGCTTACCCAAGATGCCCGTAGCCTTTGCTATAATTCCACCTAGGCTGGTGCAAGATTTGGGCCACCTCATAGTGAGGAACGCCTGCCTTGGATCTTCTCCTCCTGATCCTTGGCAAGGCACATCTTCTCATCTTTAGCTTCTCCATCTCTAAAAGAGGAATACCCATGATCTACCCCACTGGAGCAACAGTGCAATAAAAGTGGAAAGCATTTTGGAAAACAAGCAGAAATTCTTTACTCCTTTTACAGTTCTACTGTTACGGAGCCAATGACGTCCATAGCATTTGATCAAGTTATGAAAGGAAGAAGAAGAAGAAGAAGACTTCAGAACTCACATTTTTGCCAGTGCATGTTTGATGCAGGGTGGAATCCCCCTCTGGTCCCTCTTGCTCAGTCTCTGTGGGGGGTTTTTTTTGGTAGGTCTTTTGTGCTTTTATGTGATAACAGGCTGTCAAGATCTCTCAGATTTTTTTTAAAGACCAGGTTTCTGTTGTGGGGTGTGACGTTGTCACATCCTCTAACCACAATTTTTTTCCCTCCCTTTCAGTCTGTGCCATTTGATGTGGAAGATGGTGCCTACGAAATATCATCCTATCTGAGAAGAAGGAGAAGGAAGTGGTGTTGGTGCCTCGTAAGACCCAAGAGACAAACGCACGGGTACAAAGTCCTTTGCGCTGCAGCTTAGGACTTTCCAGGCTGCAACGTCCCAGAGACGTGCACCTGTAGCGCATCTGGGTTACGTCGGAGGAATCACATGTAGAAAACAAAACACACGTTTTACCTGTCAACATTTCTATCCTGAATTCAGGATCTCCACTAAAAATCAGCCAAAGAAGTCCTTTCTCTGAGTTAGTGCCACTTAGAGGAGATAAGACTGAACCAAATGAACCAGGAGCCATGTTCTTCTTCTCCTTTTGCTGAAACAGAGGTGCGCAAATGAAACTCCAGGGAATCCGTGAGCCCACTCCTAAATCTCGCTGTGGCCACCAGATGACCTCCCAAAATTGGCACAAATTATAATCCAAAATAGAAGGGGAAATTGCTAAATAATGGGGCGCGATCGGATGAACTGTCTCGGATTCACAGGATGCTCTTTTTGTTTAGTTTAAATGGAAGTCAAATTCTATTTTTGCTTGTTTGCCGAAAGACCACGTTTGGCCTAGAGCAGAGTTTCTCAACCTTGGCAACTTGAAGAGATGTGGACTTCAACTCCCAGAATTCCCCAGCCAGCCTTGCTGGCTGGGGAATTCTGGGAGTTGAAGTCCACACATCTTCAAGTTGCCAAGGTTGAGAAACACTGGCTTAGAGGAAGACTCACTCCCTTGCCCTAAAACTTGCTTCTCTTTATTCACATCAGACAAAGGACTTTGCCTGGTGGTGCCCCACCATTTCAAAACCCAGAGCTCGATGGTGACTGACTCCTTGGGTTAGACAGATCTGATCTGTCTGTCTGTCTCTTCCTTCTGCAGAAGGTCCTCAACTCCCTGGGGTCACCATCTCAGCAACTGGGAGGAAACACCTGGATCTTCTTCATGCTTCGCTGGACGCCAAAAAAGAGAGAGAGAGAGAGAGAGAGAGAGAGAGAGAGAGAGAGAGAGCTACTTCTTTCGGGTTGGTTTGTGTGCAATATAAGATTTCCAGAGAGGGAGGCCGAGGGCTCTGGGTTAGTCATCCTTTCAGCCAAATAACATTTTAGCACACAGAAAGATGAAGAGGTGCAGTTTCTGGAAAGGCAGAAGGTTGAATTAAGAACACAAGAAGAGCTCCGCTGGACCAAGCTGAAAACTCAGGGACTTAGCCTTCAGTATCCAGAGTGCTGAAGCAAGACCCCTGAGATGCCACCAGCACACAGGCCTTCGTGCCTTTCTTCATCTGGCACTTTATTTATTTATTTATTTATTTATTTATTTATTTATTTATTATTTTATTAAATTTATATTACCGCCATCTCCCCCAGTGGGGACCCTGGGCAGTGCCCAATAAAATAGAATTAAAACAAATATAAAATTACACAATACATAATATGCCCAAGACGGCAGTCCTTCAGAGTCTATCCTTCATCCTCAGTATTCCCTTTTAAAGCCATCCAACTTGACACCCATCCCCACGTCTTCTAGCAGTGGGTTTCAGACCTGATCTACACCTTCTGTGGGTCCTTTCCTGGATCTGGAATCTCACACAGTTCCACTTCTTCAGGTAGCTCCCTAGGGATCCCATCTTTCAGAGAAGGTCTGACCATTTCCCCCACTCCGTTCATAATTTTATTCCCCATCATCTTGCCCATTACGCATGCTTTTTTTTTCTTTTTTGAAGCTGGAAAGCCCCAGATGTTGGGTCAACATCATCATCTTCCCTCTTAGGAGAACACTTTTCAGTTATTTTGATTGCTGTCTTCGGTTGGCGTTACGATTACACACAGTCGTTCAAAGGTGGACTTACAGTGGATTTGTATCATAGGTAAAAGTTGTTGGTTTTGTTTTTTTTAAATCATTTTTCCAATAGTCCCCAGCACTGAAATTGCCTTTGGTCCTCTCCTCTCTCAGAATGGTTGCAACCTAACTGTCTTATCTATTTAAAAATGAATTTAAAAATGAATATTAAAACCAGCAATTAAAATAAAACTGCAATAGCTTGAGTACCATAATGTGCTGTTTCCACATTCTTGTGCCCTCAATCAAGCACATGCACATACACAAACGCAAACATGAAACTCAGGAAAGTTCAAAAGCTATGTGTACCGTAGCTTGTAGCTTGTAGGGGTGTGGTGGCTCAGCGGGTAAGACGCCATGCTTGTCGATCGGAAGGTCGCAAGTTCGGAGGTTCGAATCCCTAGCCCCGCGTGACGGAGTGAGCTCCCGCACCAGCCCCAGCTCTTGCCAACCTAGCAATTCGAAAGCATGCAAATGCAAGTAGATTAATAGGTACCACTTTGGTGGGAAGGTAACAGCGTTCCGTGCGCGTCATGCCAGCCACATGACCGTGGAAGCGTCTTCGGACAACGCTGGCTCTTCGGCTAAGAAACGGAAATGAGCACTGGCCCCTAGAGTCGGATATGACTGCACAAATGTGCAGGGGGAACCTTTACCTTTTTACCATAGCTTGTGGAAGTTTCATTCAAAGAAAGAAAAATAAAATATTCTTTCAGTCCTCTCCAAGAGTAACTTTGGGGTCCTGATTGCATATTATCAAACTAAGCTGACTCAGGGCTGTGTCAGGGTCTGTGTCTTCCAGGGCACACGGAATACTATCCAATTTAAAAACAAATCAAAACGTAAATTATAACCAAACCCAAGTCTCAGGCACAATCTTTTGGCAACTGATGGCAATAATCCACTTGCATGTTGTATATACAGCAGTAAGATAAATCATTGGACTAGATTACTAAACAAATCCATCTTCTCCAACTCTGCAATATATCTCTTAAATATCTCTTATATCACTGTTTTTGAAAGATCAGACGGCCAAGTCGTTGGATTGTGGAACTCAAAGACGCTTGTTCTCTCTTATGAAATCAACTTTGGATTCCTTCAGTAGCCTAATGAATTTGGAATCATCAAGTGTTTTATCCCTCATCTGTCAGTGCCAACAGGGTACTTGGCACACTTGCTGTTACCTAGATAACCACTGTCTTTGCACACTTAGAAATAGGCTCTGCTTGAATCCACAGTCAAATAAACCACAATACGAATTAGCATATTGCGTGGACCCAGCCACGACAGTTTGTAAAGCATGGTTTATTGCTTAGGATGTGGTATGGACTCAGGAAGTGGTGGTTCATTCAGTAAACCATGATATATCAGCATGATATATAAACACAGCTCGATTGTTGGCTGCAATTCCTTGCTCTGTTCCTCTCTTTCTTCCTTGCTATGTCTCATTGGGAGTTTCTAGCTGCAGGAACACACGACTTGGCGTCCTCATGATGTTTTGGACTACAACTCACACAATCCCTTTCTGCTGGTCTTGCTGGCTAAGGCTGATGGGAATTGGTCCACATCTTCTGGAAGATGGCCATCCATGCCCTGATCCACCGACAGCCGATTTGTGGCCCAGGTAAATTAAGGAAGTCCCTAAGATATTTTTTTTCCCTTCAGCCATATATCTCATTCATTACAACACATATCCTCCATCCGAACATGTTTCTGCAGGAATGAGGCTTCTGCTATGTTTCCATGACAAGGGCAATTTCTTTCCTTTTTTTCCAAGAATGTTATCTCCGACTCCTCCTTAGACATGAATGGCCTCCAAGGCACAGAGAGCAGCAAATAGAGAGAGCAAGAATTCCTGGGGGAGAAGAGGGGTGGGCTTATGCCTTGCAAAGGAGCAAAGGGGGAGAGAAAGAATGGAGCAGACGGGTGTCAAGCCCATCCCTGAGAAATGTTGGAAGCCCTCCCAAGTCCTTGGTGGCCACATTCTTCTCAAGCCCGAGATTTCACTGCATGACTACAAACAAAAGTGTTTGGACCAAGTGTTTGAAGGCCTTCTTATTGGCAAGCCAGAGGCAGATATCAAACTCCCAGAATGCCCCAAAGCACACTCCCTCAAAAGGTCTAGAGCAGTGTTTGTCAACCTTGGCCGCTTTGGCTGGGGAATTCTAGGAGTTGAAGTCCACACACCTTAAAGCGGCCAAGGTTGACAAACACTGCTCTAGAGCATTCTGGGAATTTAAATGTGCATTTAGCTGCTTGTGACTGCTATGAGAACCTAAGGGAAGGATTGCCAGACAAATGGATGTTACTTCATTGTTGGCTTCCTCAAATGTATAACAGACATAGGTCTGCCTATGTGAACCCCACAGCTCTGGTCTTCACACCATTCTTGCTTCTGTTGCCTGAGGTGGTGGCCTCATGCACTAAGGGACAATCTGTGCCAGAATTGTCTCCCAAATGTTAAATGTTGCAACCAGCTCACAGGCTGTTTCTACCACCACCACCCGCCACCCCAGTTTCCTCCACCCTTCTAGCTTATTCTTTTCCTTCACCTAAAAATGACAGATGATTCACCACTTCAACTTGATGGGCATGAAAGAATGCCTTCTGTGGGAAACTTTGCATAAAGCTTTGGCAAGGAAAGGAAGAGGAAAGAACATCCAGCAATCACGGGGTACAATTTCCTCTAAAGCTGGAGCAAAGGGAGCAGGCCAGCTTGATGTGGAACGCCGAAAATGGCCCTACAGAGTGGAGGGATCCTTGCAAATTTGGGATTCTTCCTTTCTCATTCAGTCAACAGGAGATCTTTATGTCATATTAAGGAGAGCTCATACCAGTCTCAAAAGAAGTGTTCCATGTGGTGGGCATGGGGTGGGAAGAAGCTTCTGATCAAGAAGCAAAAGAGCAACTTGCACACTCATCACACAAAGATATGTACACGCTTGGACCCCCCAAATTAGTTAATGGCATTCCTTGGATCCAGCATGCAGCATTGTCTACATCAGGGCTTTCCAAAGTTTTCCCGTGGCGACACACCAACCGCCGTTGGTGTGTCGCTGCGGGAAAACCCGGAAGTGCCGCCATTGTGGCAGCGCGCAAAAGCCCGGAAGCGCTGCTGCCGCTTTTGATTTTTGCGCGCCGCCGTTGGTGTGTCGCCGCGGGAAAATCTGGAAGCACTGATGATGATCAGCGCTTCCGGGTTGTGTGGCGACACACCAGACTGTGTGTGGCGACACACTTTTGTGTCGCGACACACAGTTTGGAAAGCTCTGGTCTACATTCTAAGTCAGAGTTTTTCAAACTTGGCAACTTTAAGATGTGTGGACTCAACTCCCAGAATTCCCCAGCCAGCATTGTCAGTGTTGACAAGGAAGAGAAGGAGAGGGAGAAGACACTTAAACTTTCAGTGGAATCAAATATGTCAGTCATGATCCTATGGTGGAAGAGTTCCAATTACCTCAGATCTAACCAGGACTCTTCTTGCAGCCTGGATCTTCTTCCATCCCAATAGAATGTTTAAAATGTCAATATATTTGGTGGTTGCTAATGGACTTGGCATGTTTTGTCCTTTCTTGGGGTAAATCTGCCACCTGCTGGCCAGCTGTTCCACCAAACAGACCTCCAAGGACTTGGGAACAGACATAGAAAGAAATTCATAGAGTTTACCTCCAGGTATTCACTTAATCCAGGGGTGGGCAACGTCAGGCCCGTGGGCCGTATAAGGCCCGCGGGGCTCCCACCTAAGGCCCGTGGGGCTCCCGCCCGCAAACCCCGCCCCTTCCACATGATTGGCTCCTGCCCGCAAACCCCACCCCCCAGTGCTTGTGATTGGCTCCTGCCCGCAAACTCCGGCCCCGGTTAGAAATATCCAAATGGCCCTTGGCAGAAAAAGGGTTCCCCACCCCTGACTTAATCCAAGGCAGACAGCCACTCTGAACAACTCTGCCAATCCACAAAGGTTCAGGGGGCTCTGAAAAGCCTTCTGGGCTGGGTCCCCCACAGCAGGTGGTGGAGAAAGCCATGGTCACTCTCAGCCATGGTCCTTAAGCTCCTACTCTTCGGGCAGGGGGGAGGGATATTGATTGACCTCTCAGGTAAAGATTGCAAGGTTTAAAAGTAGGAAATGCATCTGAAGCACTTAAATCTTCATGGATGAGAAGGTGCAGGTGACTGCTCATCCAGAAGCCAGAGCTTAAACACGTACCCCACACTGAAAGAGAAACTTTGAGAGGGGTCAGTACCCCCACCCATACACAGACTTTAGCCTGTCTTGAAGACCAGGCAGATCTGGAGTTGGTCCTTCACAGTGTAGAAGACAGCCAACAAGCTACTGTGAAAGAGGCACATGGGAAGTCTGCAAAGGCCAATCAAGTGAATTCTTCTCTTTTCTGGAACCTAAAACAGATGGCATCTCAGCCTACAATTTCCTGAGGTGCTGCAGTTTGGTGGTCTTCAGGAAAGAGAACCCCCAACACAGATGCAGCAAGATCTGAAGTCTGGAATTATTCAACATTTAAATCTCAAACAAGCAAATTTAGGAAATAAATTAGTTGGGAATATTTGTTTTCCTGTTTTAATCTCTGTCTCGCTCACTCTTTCTTTGTTTTAAATCCCTTTTAATAACAACAGTAGTTGTAATTGTGCCAGACAAAGTGGAAAAGACAGCCTGTTGAGAATAAAGGCTAAGTTTCTTTCAAGTCAAACTGATTTCTGAAGATGGCATGGAAGGTCCAGGCAGCCTTCTTGGCAAAATATGGAAGTGCTCTTCCATTCCCTTCTTCTAGGATATTTTATGGCAGAGCTTTCCAAACTGTGTGTCGCGACACAAAAGTGTGTCGCCACACACAGTCTGGTGTGTCGCCACGCAACCCGGAAGCGCTGATCATCATCAGCGCTTCCGGGTTTTCCCGCGGCGACACGCCAACGGTGGCGCACAAAAACCCGAAAGCGGCAGCAGCGCTTCCGGGTTTTTGCGCGCTGCCGCAACGGGGCACTTCCGGGTTTTCCCGCGGCGACACACCAACAGTGGTTGGTGTGTCGCCGGGGGGAAACTTTGGAAAGCCCTGTTTTATGGTTTTCCCTACATCCTGATATTTCCTCTTCATCTCCCATCAAAGTACTAACCCCTTTTGCCCCTGTCTAGTTTTTGGAGGTTAGCCAAGACGGGCTGGGTGCTGTCACAGACTGAAGAACCTAAAAACCAGGGGTGTCCTCAGGGGGTGTCAAAAATGTCAAAATGGAGACCGCAACAGTGCAAACGAAGCTCTGCCTGTTTTTAGGTGCTTCTATTGCACGGTTACAGCCTCCATTTTGACTTTTTTGACACACCCTGAGGACATCCCTGGATAAAAACAAAGGAAGCCCATCTTTCTGCAACTTCAAATCTATGTTTTCCCAGCAAATTTCTGCCAATTTAATTGCTTAGCTAATGAACACGTGTCTGATATGAAGTTTAAGCTTTAGTCAGGGGGTGGCCCCAGTTCATCTAACTGTAAAATGGAAAACCCAAATGCCCACAAATACACCTCACAAATCTTGGTCCTTGAATTATACGAGTGCAGGGGGCATACCTGGGAAGAATGGTGTTCATAGGATTTGATGGCGCCTTTGGCAGCAAAGTAGTAAAATCGGTTTGCCAGCTTTCAAACTGGAGCCAATTCAGTGGGAAAAGTTGAGAGGAGGTTAATATATATTGATAGGTGGACTAATCTGAGAAGGATGCGTAGAAGAAATTGACCATGACTAACCCATTGTTGGTGGAAGAACATAGAGTTAAGACACTTCCCCTGTGCCCCTCCCAAGACTTGGGTGCTAAATAATCTTTTGTTTCTCTTTCTACTATAATTGCCAGTAAATCTTCAGGGTAAATAATGACTCTGCATGTCTCCTCTGAAATGCTAAAAGCTTTGGAAGGATCCCAAACTATGAATCCACTGAGTATAATTTGTTTAGGTTCTCCAAATCCCTGGGACGGTGGGGCATGTTCGTTAAAGATTTAGATGCACCAGGAAGAGATCAACAAAGCCGACATTGAATGCCACCTCCCCTGGTCCAACTCTTGAAAGGCGCACCGGTTTGGAACCTGCCAACTCAAGATCAATCTAAGGCAGTGTTTCTCAACCTTGGCAACTTTAAGATGCGTGGACTTCAACTTCCAAAATTCTCCAGCCAGCCAATTTTGGAAGTTGAAGTCCACACATCTTAAAGTTGCCAGGGTTGAGAAACACTGATCTAAGGGCTGGAAATGTGGTTTCAAGACTGGTTGCAACCCACAGAGTAATTGGAGTGATCTACTGCATGAAGTCATTGTGTGATTGGTTTGCTCAAACCCAGTGTCAGCCGCACAAGGTAGACCAGACTAAGAAACCAACGCCATGTAGATGAGGACTACTTTGACTGTAACAGCTCTAGTGACAGGACCTTGCAAGTCTGAATGGGCTTCCCCCTCCTTCACTTTAGCTTTGTGTGAACTAGGGAGGGGCTTGTCTGAGACGTTGTCTCGCATTATTTTCTTGGCCAGGGCTCAAGCCCCACTTATCTGACCGTTGCCTTGGTAGCGGCTCTTCCTCCTGTCCTTCAAGGCCATTCTTTATTTCCTCTAGAGCACATGGACTGTAGGGATCTAAATCCCTTGAGCAAAACATTATTTTCTTGGCCAGGGCTCAAGCCCCACTTATCTGACCGTTGCCTTGGTAGCGGCTCTTCCTCCTGTCCTTCAAGGCCCTTCCCTATGCCCTCTACCCTCAGCTGTGATGCTTCATAAACTGTGATTTGTAGTTTAATCTGTTGTGCATATACCATCAACTGTGACTACGTGAACAGATTACAGTTAAGCAAACCAAGGGTTAATACAACGTGTGAACCCAGTCAGTGGGTCCAATCCAGACACAGCTGAGCACTTTCCAGATTTCAGCACAATGGATAGATACAGCCCTTGTGGCTTGTAAAACCCACAAACTTGAAAGCAAGAGTTTGGTCCCACAGTTATCCCTTAATGACCACCCAGAGTCGCTTGCCGAGATGGGCGGTGAAGAAATGTGATAAATTAACAAACAAACAAATAAATAAAATGACCTAGGATTCAGTAAATTACTTCCTCTGAGTACAGAGGTTTCATTTTACAAGATATGCTTGGTACCTTTTAGCATAAATCCTTGCCAAGATGGCTTCTGACATATAAAAACCAATCAATCGATCACTATCAAAAATTATCAAACCATTGCACCAAAATGAATAATGAAAATTTAGCAGTAGCAGCAACGTAAACCCATAAAATCTAACAAACCAGGATGGAGCTCCTTGTATGGTGAAGAGCAAATGCAACTGTGAAGCACATTAGTTCACACAAGCTCATTCTCACACATTAAAAGAACGCGTGAGTGGAAGCATGAAAGTCACATGGGTTTCTCTGAGACCCCACCAGTGAGGTGGGGGATGGATACATCTCCAAGCTTCCCTGCATAGGGATGGGCAGAAATCTCTCTGCAGACAGTCATGACTCTTGAGCAGCTCCATCCATCCATCCATCCATCCAGAGGGGCCCATATGAGGCTCTTTGCCCAGAAGGAGCTTTAGATGTATACACCGAGGCACAGCAGCCTTCCACCACTCTTGCACACTCAGTGTGCATGTGTATTACGCACCCCACTAATATGATTCAGGTTCTGGTGACGAACACCAGAGAAGCGAGGGTTTCTAGGCAAGGCCTTTCATTTTAAGTGGAGCCAACTGAAGGCAACGTATCTGAGATCCCACCACCCCCAGAAGCACCCTCATGGTTGTATCTCCTGCTTTTCCTGGGGACTCTTGGCCGCTTGCAATAAAAAATGTTGCATCGCTCATTCCTTCACGCAGAGCAAGAACACAGGACCCCTGATGTGGCTGCCCAGACTGAAGTGGTCTTTCTTGGGGGAGAAGCCCCCCCCCCCCCCGTTATTAAAAAAGGAAGAACGAATGAGCTGCGACTCTGTGTGGTTAGGCCAGGTGATTTTTCAGAAGAATTTCCCCCCCAAGTTCCTCTGATGTTTACCAAAGGGCTAGATTTCCATATTGGGCAGTGCCCAGCACAGTTTGCATTACACATTAAACAATGTCAGAATCGTTTATGCTTCAACAATCCAAAGAATAGAGGCTTCAGTTCCTGGGTTGCGAGGACGGTCAGGAGCGTTTCTCTGGAAATTTGAACGCGCCAAGGGGAGGCCTACACAGAGCCCCCCCAGGATGGGCCCTTCATAAGGGAGGTCTCCTGCTCTGGGGCAGCACGGGCATCGCTGGTGCGAATCAGGGTTTCTTCCACTCAAGTGCGGAATGTCAGAGTTATGCCCGAAAGCAGCATCCTGAAAATGCCAGCAAATCCTTCATTGCTCAGCAAACAGTCTATTGATAAGCTCTGGGTCTTAAAAGGATGGGGAAGTCCCTAGCACAGTGTTTCTCAATCCTGGCAACTTTAAGATGGGTGGACTTCAACTCCCAGAATTCCCCAGCCAGCCATGCCCTAGCAGGAAGATTAAAAAGTCAAGATGGTGCCATGCTTACACAGCCCACAGAAGAAAGGGGCAGGGCTTCAATTGTGTGACTGCAGATGCCAACTTGGCTTTTTTGACACACACACACACACACACACACACGGGTGTCCTTGCAAGCAAGCCACCCTGAGCATATCCAGGGAGAGTAGAAATTTAGTAAGTTGCAATCAGACTGACTAAAAACTTGCACAGCTCTCCCCAGTTCCTGTGGAACTTGTTCAAGAGCCTTTGCTCCTCCATCACATCCAGCTGCAGTTGCCTGAAACAAGCCCGAATTCCTGCTGGCAGCGGGCAGGACAGGACCTGTTCCCCAGGGCACCAAAGGAAGTACTGAGGCTTGTCTGGCTCTTCTTGCCAGCTGCTCTCAAGGGGGTTGGGGGGAGGCCTGGAGAGCATTCCTGACCACCTGGGGCTCTTGACCTCTGACTGGAATGTCCTTCCTGGAACCAGTTGGGGGTGAGGGGCTTCACTTGCAGCGGGGGCCCTTGCGTCACACAGATAATTAAATACCTGTGCTCCAAAGCATCGTTTTTTCCTTGTAGACACAAAGAAAAGAAGACAATTTAGAGGTCGAAAAGCCTCCTGGTGAAATCCATTGGTGTCTTTTTCCCCATTGTGCGGAAAGCTAACCTGATGCTTCCCTGCATGGCATGACAGAGATTAGAGATACAGATACAGATACAGATACAGATACAGATACAGATACAGATACAGATACAGATACAGATACAGATACAGATACAGATACAGATACAGATACAGATACAGATACAGATACAGATACAGATACAGATACAGATACAGATACAGAGATGATGGAGATGGAGATGGAGATGGAGATGGAGATGGAGATGGAGATGGAGATGGAGATGGAGATGGAGATGGAGATGGAGATGGAGATGGATGGATAGATAGATGAGAGATGGAGATGGATGGATAGATGAGAGATGGAGATGATGGAGACAGAGACAGAGACAGAGACAGATAGATAGAGATAGATAGAGATAGATAGAGATGAGATAGATAGAGATGAGATAGATAGAGATAGATAGAGATGAGATAGATAGAGATAGATAGATCTGCCCCTTTAAGATTATTAGAAACAAGGGTCACCCGGAGAAGCTAAATGTTGGGAGATTCAAACCTGATAAAAGCAAGTATTTTTTCATACAACACATTGCCACCAACTTAGGGACACCAACTTAGATGGGCAAATTTATGGTTAAGCAATGATTGCGTGTCTTGATGGAAGTTTAATTATACAAGTATGAGAAACAAAGTCAGCATATCTGAACCATCCCAGGTCAGAAGCCATAGGAGAAGGCCTTTTGCACTTCCCATCGGTTGAAGCACACAACTTGTTTCCAGCCATCTCCTCTTGCAGCCCCTCGTTTTTTGTGACCGACTGCGCTTAGGGCATTAAGCTTCAAAGGGGAAGCCAAAAAGAAGCTGCCTGACCAGCTGCCCTCATTAAGCCTCTGGTACCTGGCTTTGAAAAAAAGGTCTTATTGATTCCATGATGAAAGAAAAACATAGGAGCATGAAAAACTGAGCCTTGTTTGCATAGCTGTGATATATTACCTGAATGTTGATGCCCATTTTGTTGTGATCAAGGTGAGCACCCCATCATCCCTTGCTCTGTGCTTTCTTCCTCTTCTTTTATATCAATTCAAACAGAGTCCAGGTGTTTCACAACTTCCCACAAACCGTAGCAGCCAGCGACCTGCCCTGGGCTCTAACACAATAGGCCTTCTTTGTAACCGCTGGATAACATTGCTATGGATAAAAAGGACAACTGTTTATCTAGTGTTGATGGTTTGGGCCCTTCAGTAGTGAAATGGAAGAGACACACTTTATGGAAACAGTAGAATTGGCTACAGGTTCCTTCTGGATTCACTGCTCCTTTGTTGTTCTGTTGAACTGGGCTTAGTAAAGGTAAAGGTTCCCCCTGCACATTTGTGCAGTTGTGTCCGACTTTAGGGGCCGGTGCTCATCTCCGTTTCTTAGCCGAAGAGCCAGCACTGTCCGAAGACGCTTCCACGGTCATGTGGCCGCATGATGCACGTGGAACGCTGTTACCTACCCACCGAAGTGGTACCTATTCATCTACTTGCATTTGCATGCTTTTGAATTGCTAGGTTGGCAAGAGCTGGGGCAAGTGTACTAATTTGTTTTCCCAGCAGCCCTCCCCACTTTAGCAGCAGCACCTGACCCACGTCGCCTGTGCCTTTCCAAAGTACAATCCGTGTAGCGCTTGGAAACAAAAAGTTAGACCCTTCCTAATATAATGTTTCCTGGACACACTGAATCAGCCAACAGTGGCAGCAGCAAGCTGTTCTTGTCTGGGCATGGAAGTTAAACAGAGTCAGAGTGATTTGTATTCAGATGGAAGACCACCAGGAGACCCCAGGGTTTATAAAGTAGACTGGGAAGTCAAACCCACACTCCAGAAGATAGCAGTGGCCAAATGCTTCCTTACTGTTGTCAAGAAAATTACATGGAACATGCCCATGAAATTGATCAAGATCAAGTTGATCTTCACTTGAAGGAGATTTTATTCTCATTTATTTTACTTTTACTTCCAGACAAATATTTCAGTCCAGAGGGGCCCTGCCTCATTCATTTTAGCTTTTCTGCATTTTTTTCACTGCTTCGTCCATCTCCTTTCTTTCCATTTAAGGACGAAAAGGTGGAAGAATTGCACAATCGCTGTCCTCCATCTAGAAGCATCCAGAGGCAGGTACCAAGATGCCCACAGGAAAAGTGGGCCTGGAGGGACTTTCCTTGGTGTCCACCAAGCTCCTCTCCCAACTCCCAATTATTTTAATTTTAAAAAAAACTGCACAGGAATTTGGCACGTTGCAAAGCCAACTTCTCCAGCTTTCCAAAATTCCAAATATGCCCTTGGTCCAAAACAGGTTTTTGTCCTTTGGAGGGACCATTTTTCCCCAATCCAAGAGGCTTCAGCTGATGCTTCCAAACCAGTTTTCACCCACAGGAGTGGGGAGACTGGCGCTCTGCTGCCATGCACTTGGCATGTTTCGGCCAAGAAAGGCGGCATGCCCCCGTCCCGGTTGCAAAGCTTGCACGGCTGCATTTCTTTCTCTGGGGATAATCTAGCTTTTGTTCTGGCCAGAGAACAGAGGGCAGCTGATACAATCGTTCCCAGCTCCGAGCGATAACTCCCCACGGCCTGCGTTGGCTGGCTTGTTTGTTCTTCCCATGGCGGGCAGGGCTCCATCCATGGGGACCACAATTGTGTGGCTTAAGGACAGACTTGGGCTGCTTCTCAGTTTACAAATCAAAAGCCATCGATGATCCAATCACGGGAATAGTTCTTACACATCCAGGTATGCACACACACACCCATACACTCTTAGAGGGGGGTTTCCCTCCTTTTCCAAATGTTGCCACATCTCTAACTGCCGTGGATTTATTTATTTATTTTTATGTTGTGAATCGGGAGTGCCCGCAGGGTGTGGTCCAAAATGTTAAGCTGGGAGGCACGGCGGTGCAATTGACGCTCTGCCTGTTTTTTATGTGCCTTGCACGTCGTTCTGGCTCATGCTTTGCGCTTCTGCTTTTCATTCTGCAGAGCCATCCCAACTGGGTCTGGCGAATGTCTTGTTATCCTGCTGGACGGGGTGCCGGACACCCAATTCTGAAGGCATCACTGCAGGAAAAATCCATTCTCTTTGGAGAAGCAAACTGGAGCTGCACAAACACTTAGAGATCACCAGGCTCAGCTCAGGCTGAGGGAGAAAATCCAGGTTTCCAAGCCCCAAAGTGCCAATTTCCTATTATTTGTCAAGAGGGAAACCTCTCCTCCCCCAGATCAGAGTCTCTGTTTTATGTCCGTGTGTGTGCCCACAGGACTGCACACTCAAACCCCTACAGACACATCCCACCTTTGCACAGGTGTGGGCCTAAACCAGGTTTTTACTGCCCCTTCTGGATGGGGCTGTTCCTACACACTGCTGGGATGGTGATAAGGAGTCACAAATGGCATATTAACTCTGGAGTCCTGCTTTCTTGCGTTGAGTAAATATTTGATCGTGTGGAAGGGCGGATTGTTGACCCCTCCCTGCCCTTTGCTTTGAGCTGGGCTTTAATCAGCCCCTTGGCTCTGGCATAAGAAGAGCCGGCTCCAGGCGGCACCTGTGCACGCTACCCGCTCTCATTTCCCTATGCAAACCCACCTTGGGTAAAGTTAAATACTGGGTTGCCCAGCAGGGGAACAAGCCAGGACTTTCCTTGTTAAATGCCTGACCATCATAGCTCTCAAGAGGCAACTGCAGCCACTCCACAATTGGAGTTTAGGGTCAGTTCTCAGTGCGTAGAGTCTTCCAAATGTCCAAACTCCCGTTCTTTGCAAATCCAGTAGATCACAGGATTAACTGGATCTCTGGTCCCAACTGTCCAACCAATCTCTGCATTCAAAGCTATGTTGCCTCTCTTCGTGTTCCTTTGATGTTTGTCCAAGTCCAAACTGTGTTTGCTTCGATCTTTCGCTTCAGGCCGCAGTCCTGCACAGTCAGAAATATGTCGTGGATCAATTATGGGGAAACTGTACTGGCAGGATCATGGCCTGTCCTGGGAAAGGCGCAAGGGGATTTGAAGCTCCAAGCTAACCTCAAGATAACCCTGCTCTTGCAGTAGATCAAGATCTAATCAGATCTAAATCAGATCTTTGGCTTCAGCAAACCTAGCTGATAGTAGACTTGATGACACAGGCTCACCATAATTACAAGGTATGAAACCAGAGCCGAGGCATGCATGCAAAATGCGTGCCACCCCCCCCCCTCCCCAAATACTCCTATGGCAATTACAACATGGGAATGGATGCTTTGCTCTTAGGACGTCTTCAATCGTTGTACCAACAGCATCCCAGCAGGATCCACACCTTTGCCTTTTGCCTCTTGGAATACTTGCTCCATTTCCAAACGACATGGAGGGCAGAATCCTTTGATGAAAGAGAACACCGTGGCTTTGTGCCACTGAAGCACTGCATCCATTTTCAAGTCAAGAGAAAGGACGCCTGCTGGCCGGAGCAGCGGGACGTCTGCGTCTTTCTTTCACCGGCCGGATTTATATTGCACACTGAAGAATGTAGCCAGTGGTTGCTGGGTGATTTATGATGATGTGGCCTTCCTTCTCCATCAGGAGAGAGGCTGGTTTGTGTGTGTACTCATGTCCGAGAGAAAAACAATGCAACAAGAAACTAAACTCAGCAACTGTGGAGAAAAACTGGCTCCAATCTGGAATCTACTCTTTGGAAGTGATGTCAGTTTCACATCAGGAGAGGAGAAGCATTCAGATATAAAACTTCCAGGCATTATTAGCCAAGGAATTCCAAAATAGTGGGTAACAAAGCAATTTTGACCACACCCTTTTCGCACTGAAGATGTTGCCTAGCCTGGCAATGAAACGTCTGCAAGAAAACAACAAGGCTCAGAGAGCAGCAAGGACTCCACAATTTTGAGATTTGCAGCCTGCCTATCCCAATGTATAATGAAGTAAGTCTCCTTTTGAATCTTGAAGAGACCAAAGCAGATTGGCTGCATTGGCCACTTTCAGTCAAAGAAATATTAATTTCAGGGCTTTTTAACCAGTGGTAGTGCCGGACTTAAGACGGGGGGAGGGGGGGGCACTGCTCTAAGAAGCCCAAATGACTCCTGGAGGCCAGCAAAGAAAACGAAGAGAAGGAAGCGAAAAGAAGGTGTAGCAGAAGAGGATGAGCGATCAAGGGATCCTAAAAGCAGATAGGGCTGGGCAGATAATTCCCATCCTTTCATCTCCCTTTCTGGCTTTATTTGTGTGCTGATTTTACTCACAAGTAAGCTCTGTAAACTTTTACTCTGCCTTTATTTATGTGCTGCTTTTACTTCCTGCAGCGAGATTATCATATGCACAACAATGGAAAAATACTGAAATACCCACAGTGGAGGAGCAGATTGTGAAGATGGCGGGATTTGTGGAAATGGCAAGATTGACCTGTTTGATCAGGGAGAAGACAACAAGGCCTTTTATAAAAGACTGGAAAACTCTTAGGGACTTCTTGCTGAAAATGGAAAAAAAATGAATTGGTGATTTATGGATTTGCTGATTAAAAAGTGTTGAATATGGGAAGAAGGGAACCGTAGGTGATTTCAAAGAGGGACGAGAGACATGTTTGCTGTAAAGGACATCAGAAGTCATTTCTTTATATATCTTTTCTTTTATCTGTATTACTTTTCACCCTTTTTCTTTTTTCTTTCCTTTTTCTTCTTCTTACTTTGTATTATTTCATGTTTATCGTTTATCTACGTGAAAATTTCTAATAAAAATTATTTTTTTAAAAAAAACAACTTCTTCCACCTTCCAGGTGTGTCCACAGATTGGGGGGGGGGTCATAAAAGTCAAGATGGAGGCCCCAACCCCAGAATCGAAGCCCTGTTGTTTTGTACAGTACAACACAGGTAACAAAGGGCAAAGCTTTGATCGCAGGGTTGTGCCTTGACTTTTTTGAACCCCTTCCTGTGGACACCCCTGTCTTCAGGAAACCTAATCCACACCTGTTTACCAGCCAGGATGCTTTACTGCAGAGCTTTCCAAACTGTGTGTCGGGACACGTTAGTGTGTCGGCTGCAGTGTCTGGGTGTGTCAAGGCTGCTGCTGCCTCCGAGCCCTGCCAGGATTCCGCGCAGGTCCTAGTGCCTGCCTTGTGCCCTGCTGCCTCCAAACCTGCCCTGCCAGGACTCTGCACAGGTCCTAGTGCTTGCCTTGTGCCCTGCTGCTTCCAAACCTGCCCTGCCAGGATTCCACGCAGGTCCTAGTGCCTGCCTTGTGCCTGGCTGCCTCCAAATCTGCTGTGATTCCGCGCAGGTCCTAGTGCCTGCCTTGTGCCCTGCTGTAAGAGTGTGTCGCAAAATGATGCATGTCTAAAAAGTGTGTCACCAACATGAAAAGTTTGGAAAGCTCTGCTTTACTGAATGGAGCTGCTCAACCTGAACACAAATGGGCAACAGGGCAATCTTTGATGATACACACACACACACACACACACAGACCCCTTTGCATGCCCGGAGTTTTTGGGAATGAGTTCATTTGGCTGTAAAGAGAACAAAAGGTGGCCAAACCCATTTCTCCACTTGCCAATTAATTAGGCTTTAACAACCTTATTTTTTTAAAAAAAAGATAAATAGCAGATGTCACAATTATTTGAGACTCAGGCCTCTTACACAGCCTTAAATAAACAAAGCCGCTGGCATCCTTCCACAAAATCTCATGCAGACAGTTTTACAGGTGGTGCTAGGAGCAGACAAAGACACTGCTGGCAAATCGACAGATGCTTCTGACTCACTCAGCGCCTGGCCCGCCCCCTCGCTGCCATCTGCACCACCTCAGAGGACTCCCATCCTCCCTGTGGCTACATTTCAGCTGGCAGTCCTGCAAAAGGGGTTTCCTGGGGCTTTCGGCTGCCATCTGATGGCTGTCTGGACTTCTGCCCCCACATCGGGGAGCCCTGCTGAGCACACCAGCTTTTTAATCGCTTCTTCATTTGCTTCCCTTCATAGCTTTCTGAGTAGGGAAAGTTCAACACGAAAGCTTTTTCACCGGCAGCAGCCATGGAGCAACAGAAAAAGCTGTTTGCCAAGTTTCCTATGAAGGAAAATCCTCCTCCTCCTCCTCTTTTTACAGCCAAATAAGCAGCTGGCCACTGGGAACCAATCCTAAAAGACCACAGACTTATTTATTTCTTTTAGATTTATATCCCAGCCTTCCTGCAGAAGTTCAAGGTGACAGACGCCCACAGTGCCCCAGCCAGCTCCCATCTAAGTCCTAATCCAGCCTGATCGTCTTTGGCTCCCAAGATCCGAGAAGATCAGGCATTTTCAGAACAGGCACCGCTGATTTCCTATGGAGTACAAGGAACTATTTCCACTTTTTCCCTGATCCGATCATCACTTTTCCCTTGACATAGGAGCTTGCTTTTCCAATCCAGGAAGCCCCTATCCAGCACCAAGATGGTGAGATGAAATCTGCACCCTTTCACACATATTATCCTCTGCAATAATGCAGAGGGAACACAACATTGCTGCCAAATGTAGAGGGAATATAACATTACAATCCTTCTTGGTAAGAACCAAAACAATGAAATGTAACCCCAGATTATCCGCCTTTGTTACCCGACCTTTCTGTTTCTCCATCAAGAGACACAAACTATTTTTAGTGAAGTCGACACTAATTTATATGTTTGTTCTGCCCTTCTCCAATAACTCCAAGCCTGTTTAATGGTTTTGCTCAGTTCACAGGAGTCTTATGTACTCCTTTGAAGAAGAGATGAAACAGGAAGGAAATAATAGGAATTAGTTCTTCCTGGGTGTGCATAGGCTTAAATGTTCTGCAAAACCCAACGCACCCGAGTTCATGGCCATTAATGGCACGCACGACATTGGTTTAGACTCAAACGATGGTTGGTGAGCCACGCACACCAGCAAGTGATGATTTCTCATTCTTGTCACCCCAAAAGTGGCCTTTCTGGCTTCAGACCATATTACAAACTACAATACGTTTGAGCTTAATATGAAAAGAAAGGGTTGGGTTTCACACTAGGCTAAAAGGTGATAGGCATGTAGATCAACACAGTGTACAAACTCAACCTAATGGTTCATTTATGGTTCATTCCATTGTGTGAACCCAAGAAAGTGGGTTGGGTTCAGTAAGCCATAATTCATTCAGTTGTGTGTTCACAGTTGTGTTCAACACACAGTTGAGTTGTGTGTTCACAGCCACTTTGCAAAGGAGCTTGTCCTATCTTGGTGAATGTTTTGAAAATGTCTCTCTGACTTTTTAAAAAAAAGTTCCTGAAAATTCTTACAACATATGATTAAGTTTATTAGCAAATAAGAAGATATGAGCAAGAAATCGTTGAGGATGTTTATAGAATCCTTGTTTTCAGTGTTCCTTCTATCTTTGCAAAAAAGAGGAATCCCTGAACTGTACAACTTTTTGATCACCTTGCTTGTTTCATTCAGTTCAAAAAAATAAAAATAAAGCTTGGCTTAAGATAGTGGATCTAAGATCTCATCAGGCTTGATTTGAACCACTAGTCTGGTACTCTCTGAAGTTCAAGAATTCCTTTGTCTTTTCTTAAGCTTTGCTAAATGTGACCGAGGATGCTTAATGCAAGTTGTCAAAAACAAAAACAAAAACCTTGGCTCCTAAGACTGCTTTCTGATCCCAAATGTTCATCTCTCAGAATGGCTTCCTTCAAAACAAAAACAAAAGCAAACGCCTTGCATCATGCCAAGGTAAACCAGATTATTTATCGTTGCATGAAGTTACAGAGAGAGATAGAATAATGAAGGACGTTTCTAATTTTCCTGCACAAATTTGAATTTGAAGAGGTAAGTTCAGACGGAGGCCTGTTACTTCCCCGCTTCCTGTCACGGAATGTTAACCAACATTCTAACTTGTGGAAAGAGGGACAGCCATGGAATATGGATCAATACTGCAACTCTGGTAGGGAAGTGAAAGGTCAATCTGTATAAATGGAAAAAAGGCATCTTCTTGGGGACTATAGGCTGGAAAAGTTGTGTCTGATGGGAGACATAGAGGAGAGAATGACTGACCCCAAAAGAGGTTTGGGGTACAAAGATTTGTAGGAGAAAGACCTACAGACTGAATCACTAAAAATGGGGGATAGAATTGGCAGCAATAGCAGGAAAAAAAAACCCCTCTGCTAGATAAACTTTTATCTCTCCACACCGCTGGTGCTGGAACAAACTTTCATGCCCAAATGCAGAAGTAAATTTTAACATGGAAGACAAAGGTTATGCACATTTGGTTGGATCGTATTCCAAAAGCAAGCAGCAGCAATAATAAATCCCAGGATGGCTTCAGAGTCAATGATTGGAGGATTTGAGCCTAGACCTACAATTTCCCTGCACAATTGGCATTCTCCATTGGTTTATTTTTGCTATTTTAATCAGGACCCTAGTTGTGTTCAATGTTAAGTCAATGTTTCTTTGGGTTCACAGCACCATCTAGTGGGTGACATTACAAGGGGAGACTGTTAGTCTAGGCCCTAGGGCAGTGTTTCTCAACCTTGGCAAGTTTAAGATGGGTGGACTTCAACATGCTGGCTGGGGAATTCTGGGAGATTTCTGTGTTACGCCAAGAAAACTGCATGGATGTTTCCATGTATGTTACCAGGCATCGAACTCAGCTTGAGAGAGACTTTAACAGATTCCATAAATTCAGTTGTAGAAAGAAGTTGTGCTGCAGTGGGCCATGTGCAGTCAGTGTTCAAAGAACCTCAATTACCTGCTCCTTCTGGAAGACTTTGTGTCTAGGAAACTCTTAAGTGCAATTGAAAGCAGCTTAACCCAACATGTCTCTTCTTATTAGGAAGAGCTGCTCCGGTTGAATTCCTAACAGGCCGCTGTAGAAAAGATCTGGGGGGAAAAATGAGTTTAAAAAGAGGGCGGTCCTAATGTGTAGTTTGAAATCTCCCACCTTTAAAGATCTATGATTGTGTTCACACAACGCACTTAACAGGGGCCACGAAAACAGATGCAATTATGCAACATGTCATACTTGGACAGGGTTAATCTAGATTAAACATCTGTGGCATCAGGTGTGGCTGGGTCCATTTGGTTAGTTTTTGATTCGGTGTATTGCGAGAACCCGGAAAATGGGTTAATTCAGCCAGCCGATTAATTGTGTGGTGTGAAAACATCCCGCCTCAACAACCTGTAGCAAAGCAACTTGTCTATCCCATCTCTTTCCCCAGCTGCCTCTTCTTTTGTGGTGTGATCTCAGGTGACCTTGGGAGAGATTGAATGTGTGTCCCCCACCCACCCAAAAAAACCCTGTCAGATCTTTTCTGCCATTGCAAGCAGGAGTGTGGTAGCCACAAGAAGTGGAACAATTGGAATAATTCAGGAAGGATGAAAGAAAGAGGTCCACGTTTCCATCTTTGACGTCCAGCTTCCATCTGGCCTGAACAATGCTGACCTGTTTTCTTCCAGCTATGCCACCCTTGGAGTGTTCGATTGGAAGCAGATCCAAGTAACAGCTGGATTTTTATACTGGGGGATCTTTTTACTGGTTGGTTTGCTTGCTTGCTTGCTTTATTTTGTTTCTTTATCTTAGTAGGTTTGGGGAGAATCCTTGGTGCAACCTGTCCTGAAGCCCGCTTAGCTTGGGAGAGAGAGGCCATGTTTGACTGCTTTGATCCAACAGCTTGAGCTTCTCATAACGAAAGAACTTTCCCCGTTTGCACCTACCCATGGCACAGACCTACCCTGGGAACATCTCTTCTCCGCTGGGTCCACGTGAAGTTGCCTTCAACTCGTCCCCAACCCACGCATGAGGGTCCAGGAGGCGTGCCTTCTCTGCGATAGCGCCCGCCTTATGGAATATCTTGCCCCCGGAGGTGAGACTGGCCCCCTCCCTCCTGGCCTTTCGGAAGGCCCTCAAGACCTGGCTCTGCCACCTGGCCTGGGACAACAGAGGCGGTAGTGCCTCCTGGGGTTGGCTAGCCCCGTAGCAACACTATCTATGCTACGTTCCCTACGTCCCCCATCTTGTATTTTATCTATTTATATTGCATTTTTTAACCTTGATTATTGTAACCCGCCCAGAGTCCCTTGTATGGGAGATGGGCGGGGAATAAATTGAATAAATAATAATAATAATAATAATAATAATAATAATAATAATAATGAGACAAGCATCCATCCTGCTGAGCTATACCAGGGTCCAAGTTGTGGTTTCCCTCTTAAGCCAACAGCATCCAGTGACAGCCACTAGGTGTGAAAAAGTGGTCACGTTTCATCGCCATTATGTCGCAGGCAAAGTCATATGACCCGTAGTGGGTGGGATCCGAGAGGGGCTGATTGGCTGTTTCAGGCCAGGGCAGCCACGCCCCCGTCTCCTCCATCCCTGGTCAGGCTCATTCTGCTGCTGTCCCTGAAAGTGCCCTGCTGATGCTTCATCACAGTCATGCAATATCATCACCATCATCATCCCATTCCTGCTGCAGCGCCGTGATTGGTGGATGTTTTTCCGGCTGGCTGGTGACATGCAAGAAAGGGAGGGACAAAGCCAGGGGACTCGACCAATCGCTTTGTTTATCACTGGCTGCACACACCAAGTTGGGACAGTTCCATCTGGCAGCAAATCAGTACAGAAGCAACAAAAGCAGGAGGGGGACAGCAAACACGGATCAATTGTAACTGATTACTGCTATAATGTCATATACTATGTTTTTTTTCTTTTTTCTTTCTGTTGCACTTTTCCACTTTTTTGCAAAACACTTTTTATTAAAAAGTAAAAATAATTTTTAAACACTGATAAATTTATATAGCAACACAATGTGCCAAACCCTGGTTGGTTTATCAATTGTTTATTAAATTAGCCATGGTTGGCTGGGTTTGCATAGAGGCAAGCTCCCATGGCTTCTAAGCCACAATGCCTGGTTCACACAACACAAACAAGCTGAAACCGAACTACCATATTATGGTTTAGCAAATGGCAAAATAATATCATGACATCCCTTTTCCCAGCGGGCATCCCATGGGTGTGAATCAGGTCAGAACATTATAAAATGAGAAGGAATCTTGGCACAGCTCAAGATGGAAGGCATCCTTCCAGTTAAACGAACCATCAGAGAGAGATCTGGATTTCTAGCAAGAGCGGGTCTTGAACTTGTGGTCTGAAAGCAGCTAGAAAATGCCTCTGATGGAAACAGAAGTCAGGCTCACTCTGCCCAATATACTTCATACTTGTTGGTGTGGAAAACCCTGAATCTTTCCCACTGGGCAAAATGGGGGCATCTTCCTGAAATCAGCAACGTGGAAAAGCTTGGGTCTTCCTTCCATGTCTTAAGAAAGATTTTGCAATGAGACTAAATTGTCCTGTTTATCTGCTATTAAGAAAACAGAGGAAAGAAAGGGGATGTTGGCAGATAAAGGAGGCGCCCTGAACTTTTCACAGGTCAGAAAAAAGGGCCTCGGGTTGTTTTCAGAAGCCCACACAGATTATTACATTTGGAAACGGTTGGCACGCAAGTCAAGGGCTTGACACTCAGAGTAATTAAAATACTCTGCCTTGATGCTAATCTTGTGAGAAGATGAGCCTCAGAGAAGAATACGGTCCCTAGAAGGCATCAGAGGATACACCTAGATCCTATTCCCCTTCATGCTGGCACTTGCCTTCTCGAGGCCTACCCAAGGAGCGAATTGGTCAACGGCCCTTGCTTGCAGTCAAAACGGTAGTTTTTCTCAGCCGAGAACAACAGCTGTGTTTCTCTTTGCAGTGAAGTTAGCATCTTGCAAGATTGCATCTGCTGTATGCACCGTTGCACAGTGTTGTGCTGGATTTTGTTTCCAGTAGGAATTATGCTGATGACAGTTTCGTGACAGAAACGTTTCCAGCCTGGAGAGGCAGTGTCATCGTCTGTCCTTAGCCCTTTAACAACAATGAAACAGGCAGTTCTGTTACTGATTTTAAAAATGGCCAAATGAAGCGGACAATGCTGATTCTAAAGCTTAGTTTCAGCTAAGTTCTGACTTCTCTTTCAACCTTCAGCAATTGGGAAAGTTAGAGATGGTTTCAGAGCACGTCCAGACCATCCTTGGCTCTAGCCAAAGAATTGCATCCATGCCAAATGGTCATAGGTCTGTGCAGGTCATAGCACTTCATGCCATGGTCCAGAGGTCAGTCCTCTAACGGGAGCATCTGAGGAGGGAGGCAGAAAGGCAAAATGGTAGCAGAGACCTCATGATCAAAGCCCATTCCCTTTTCTTCATGCATGTGGTGCGGGTAAAAAAGGGCCAGAGCTTTGATCACCTGATTGGGGCTGCCATTTTGTTCATTACCGAACCCACAGATGGCCATGTCCTTCAGTGTGATCAATTAAAAGGCCCTTCTTGAGGTCCTGGGCAAGGTGGACACAGACCTAGCAACCAGCATGTTCACACAGCTGGGGCTGCTGGCAAAGGCTTCTCAATTAAGTGGTGGAACAGGTTGGAAATGGAGCCTTTCTTGCAGGGTTCAATCCTTGGAGGGTTACCATAGCAACCAAGGCACTTTGAACAGAAAAGGTACAGCATAAATGCACTAGCAGTCTTGCACCTCAGGGCAGGTGCAGGTCTACCTGTCTTGTGGGGGACCTTCCTTGCTGTGATTCATTGGCTTCAAGCCCTCCGAGGGATGGACCAGGCCCTCTCTTGGAGAGCCTGAGGACATCCAGCAGATCACGAGAAGCCAAAATCAAACCCAACCAGCTGGCACCTGAAGCCAAACTCTCATAAAGAAAAGCTACATTGCTTCAGGGATTTATTTTTAGTTTAAGGTCCTTTTCCCCGGGGAAGGAATGATTGCATAATTGCCCCACCTCATTCACTGTCATGACTTTAGCATAAGACGAGCCCTTAGCTCAGAGCTTTCCAAACTTTTCATGTTGGTGACACACTTTTTAAACATGCATCATTTCGCGACACACTCTTACAGCAGGGCACAAGGCAGGCACTAGGACCTGCGCGGAATCACAGCAGGTTTGGAGGCAGCCAGGCACAAGGCAGGCACTAGGACCTGCGCGGAAGCCAGGAGGCAGCAGCAGCAGCTGCGACACACCCAGACACTGCAGCTGACACACTAACGTGTCCCGACACACAGTTTGGAAAGCTCTGCCTTAGCTGATCAAATGTTGCCGTGACCAGAGGCTCACAATTGCACAAAGCCTCAATATATCGCTGTGGTTTCCGTGGGAGGGGAACTTGTCAATCAAAGCTACTGATGTGGAAGACCGGCCCCTCCCCCAGAAAAAAAGCCACATGAGGGTGCAAAGCCTATGGGCAACAGCTCTCGTCGAAGTGGCCCCTGCTCATTTTGGCTGAGGCAGAATTGCTGAAAGACTGGGAATATTTGGCAAATGCACAAAACGCTCTGGCTCAACCTCAGGGGTTTGGGGGCCTGGAATCAGAAGGGCTGGAAGATGGTCATCTGCAAGCCAGCATTCTCCATGGGTAATCCTCCTCTTTCTTCCCGCCAGTACTGTTATTATTTTTAGGTGCAATGCACATAAAAAATGGGCAGAACTTCAGTCACAATGTCCCGGCCACCATCTTGACTTTGGTGACCACACCCTGCATCCACCCCTGCTGGAATCTGGAGTTTGAAAAGAGAGGCAGAAAATGTGCTGGTCGGTAGCCCTCCACCATTGCTGGTGCGCTCGGCCAACCTGCTCCAAAATAGGTTTGCGGAATGGAAGTATCTGCCCAGCTCCACCATCGTGGCTCCCCTATTTATCCACACAACCTCTCTTCACCTCAACTGGCTCAGCCTCATCCAGTAGTTAAACACTGTTTAACATTCAAGCCAGTTATCTCCACGGGATTGTTTTAATGTCTCTTAAACTTTGTGGAGTTTCTGTGCCTTGTGTTGCCCGAATTTTCGCTCAACTGGAAGGTGTGGTTTCTTCCTAAGAACTGACGTCTCTCTGGTTTTATCTTGCTATTAGAAAAAAAAACCAAGCAGAGAAACTGCTGTGAATCACCCAGAAACAATATCCACAAACTGACAGGAGGCAATCTTGATTGATTTGTGCCGTAAATATTTTTCACTGATTAGCCGAGCAAGTCAAAGGAAAAGATGTTGTGCTTATCAGCTCCTACTCTAATTGTGGGAAGAAGAAGCATCTCAAATTCCTCCCAGCTGGTGGGAAGTTGGCATGGGATGTGGATTTTGGTGGAAATGTTGCAGCAGATGATACACCCGAAACACCAGCTATCATCCAGTCTGAATATGTGTGCCCAGGAAGTGTGTGGTGGGGGACAAGGATCTCCCCTTCCAGGGGACACAGCTATTCCCCCACACTCTTGGCAACACAGCCCTTCTTTACCTATCTCTGGATTAACTGAATTCAGTGACGTGGGTTCCACGCCTTGGGATCCATCTTCCGCTGAGCTCCGGGAGTTGCTGGCTGCAAAAGGTGAGAACGTGTCTTTCTCTGCATACTCTAATGATGCAACTTGCAACATGCAAATAAATAAATTTAGTTCCCGAACTGCATATTAGGAGAAGAGACATTAGTTAAGCTGGTGGGGTCTAGGAGGTGGGCCTTCTCTGTGGTGGCACCCGCACTTTGGAACACCTTGCCCCCAGAGTTGAGGCAGATCCCCTCCCTCCCGACCTTTAGGAAAGAACTGAAGACCTGGTTCTGCCGCCTAGCATGGGAAGGAGGAAATAACAGTTCCTCATGGGGGTGGTTAATTCCATAATGTCCTTCCTTTTATTAAGTTAATTTGCCAACTGGATTTTATAATTATTTATTGTATTAATTAATTGTGATTTTATATTTTTATTCTCTATTTTAAATCAGTTTTATTGTAAACCGCCCAGAGTTCCCCGTTGGGGGAGATGGGCAGTCATATAAGTTAAATAAATAAATAAATAAAAGTGCGTAGCTACACTTATGTCTTACGAGCCTCCAATGTTTTATGCAGAAAAGTTTTCTCAACTCTGCATTCTGCCGTTGGATTTGGACCACCACAGTGGCAATCGAGGCAAATTAATCTGTTCTTCCATTGCTGTATCTTGCACCAATGGCAGTCCATCTTCCTTACGGTGACCATATTTTCTTGGAAAAAATAAAGGACAAACCTGAAAAAGGGGCAAATCCAAAAGAAGTTCATAAGGATAAAAAGTTTTAATTATGTTTATAACTTTGCTTTACAAAGGAAAATTCAAGAGCAAAACCAAGAAAAACATTACAGAAATGCATATTCTAATAGAAAATATCTAAAATCACACAGCATATGTAAGTTTATTTTAAAAAGACAATTCAATTTCCATATTTTTCACATGAATGTGAAAGACTGGGCGTTAAGTGGTACCATTTGTATAGTAAAAGTTAAATAACCAAAATAAAGAGCAAAAGTGAGTTTTCGAAAAATAAATAAATCTAAAGGACAGCTTTCTGAAATAAAGGGCTGTCCTTTATAATAAAGGAGGGATGGTCACTGTAGTCATCCTACAAGAGGGAAGAGGTTTAATTGGGGATGTTAAGGTCAGCTATGAAAGAAATAATGGAGTGATACAGAAAATCCATACCAAACAATGGATTAAATTACAGAGAAATGCATTTCCATTGGAATGTTAGGGAAATGTTAGGGAAAAGCGAGATGGGCCCCCCTTCCCTGGATGTGTTGAAGCAGAAGGATGCTTGAATTTGGATTCCTGCACTGAACAACTGGGGAGAACTCCGTGGTTTCAATGGCCCCTTCCCACTTTGTAATTCAATATCGTTATCATCATCATCCCAATGAATATCACGGTCTAATTGACTGGGTGTTGGCTCCAGTGATTTAGGTCCTGGCCAAGGACCTAAGAATCATGGAGGTTTTGCCCCTGCTGCTCCGAGTAGGGTAGCTTTTTTACAGTTATCATTGTTTTCTTTTGCAAGCTTTTATGCTCTTTCAGTCACGGCTGACTCTGAGCAGCTTATGACCTCCCACAGCAGTAATAACATCAAAAGTAAAACCTAACTATCTAAGCAGAACCACACGGTAGATTAACATCCCATGTGCTGAGGAACACCTATAATATCATCCACATCAGGAGAGGCTGACATGGATTCCTTAGTCTCCCCCTCGTCCCCCCCCCCCCGCCGGTCTTAATGGCTTTGCAAAAAGCTAACAGGGACGGGGCTCGTACGATATTGGGGTGGGGGGGATGTTGTTTCAGAAAAGGGGAGCAACCACTGAGAAGGCCCCACCCCAGGATCCCCGCAGGCCCTAAGGCTGAGCCCTAAGGCTCAGGACCCTGAGGAACCATTTGTTCCAGACCCCAAAGGTTGATCAGATACCACTGAGAGAAGGTGGTCCTACAGATATCCAGGTCCGGAGCATTGAAGGGCTTTAAAGGCGACAACCAGCACCTGGAATTGCATCTGGCCACCCCTGCAGCTCTCAAAACAGAGGTCTTAGATGGGCAGATCAATCAGCGCCCGTAACTGTTTCAGGCGCTGCATTCTGAACCTGTGTAGTTTCTGGGTAGTCTTCAAGGGCAGCCCCCTAGATAGCGCATTGCAGTAATCCAAGTGGGAGTTGACCGAGGCATGTGTGACTGCGAGCAAAGGCTCCCAATCCAGAAAAGGCATAGCATTCAAAGCATTTCATACATGTGCAGCATGAAAAAATGTCCTAACATCCTGTATTTTAGGAAAGCGTCATTATCCCCACATTTCTGTGCTGTCCACACCTATTGGTGTTAAACCTCTTGCCATTCATACCTCAAAAAACCCGGTGACCGGTATCTGAAGCGAAGACCTGAAAGAAATGCTGCATCCCACCCTCTGGTCCCCACGTTTTGAGAGTGTGACGAATGACCCCCTCTTTTAGATGTGGTAGCCATTTGCACATTGGAAAAAAGGGGCCTCTCTTTGCATTAGAACATGTGCCCTGATTAATGCACGCAGAAGCAAGTTTTAAAAGTAGGGCAATAATTTAAACAGATGTAGGCTCCCCCTCAGCCTATGGGGGAGCATCGCAAGCAGGCCACGGCTGCCGCTTCCATTTTTAGGATCAATATTGGGCGTGTGTGTAGAGCAGAGCTTTCCAAACTTTTCATGTTGGTGACACACTTTTTAGACATGCATCATTTCGCGACACACTCTTACAGCAAGGCACAAGGCAGGCACTAGGACCTGTGCGGAATCCTGGCAGGGTTCGGAGGCAGCAGCAGCCGTGACACACCCAGACACTTCAGCCGACACACTAATGTGTCCCGACACACAGTTTGGAAAGCTCTGGTGTAGAGAGTGGGTCATACAGGTAGTCCTCGCTTAACAACCATTCATTTAGTGATGGTTCGGACTTACGACGGTGCTGAAAACTGACACTTCCTCACACTTACAACTCTCGCAGCATCCCTGTGGTCACGTGATCGCCATTTTCGACTACCTGTACAGTTCAGATGGTGGCCAAAACCATGCAAGCTAAGCCCTGCCCTTATTGACATGCAACAGCAGGGCTTCGAGCTCATGGTTTTGGCCACCCTCTCGATCCCCACCCTGATCTGTATGCTCTGTGGTAAATTCACACAGCAGTGATATTTCTACCAACTCCCCTCTACAGCTCCTTGCCAGCCCTAAGGCAGTTATTCCTCCACATTTGCAGGTGTTCTCAAGAGCCCTGGCACCCTGCTCTCATGGCACATTTTTGAACCCAGATGTGAACCCAAACTCCTCTCCCAATTCAGCAATGCAGGTTACCTTTAATTTTTGGAAAAGAAGCATATTAGGCAGAAGACCTGGGGAAATGCATGAAAATAACGTACGTTCTTCTGGAGGAGTGACCAACGTTTTGATTTTTGCCAGATCCAGCCTGGAGCACCGGTGCCCCTCAGAAGCAATATGTGGGGGTGAAGGTAAAAATGCCCGTGCGGGAATTGCTGAAGAAACTACGGCTCTCCAGGGGGGTGGATGCCCAAGAGGCCAAGGTGAGACAAGGTGCCCCCTCCCCGCCTAGCCATTTCTGAATGTAGAACAATCCTCCTCTATCAAGAAGTAAGTTAGTGTTAGTTCTGCACTAGCAATTTATAGCCCTGTTTAGCCATTACTGCAGGGCACCCAGGGGGGTGGCCAGGAAAGTCAAGATGGTGGATGCACCCCTGGGATGCCCATGACAAGGGGGCGGGGCTGGGATTGTGCAGTCACAGCCACCGTCTCGACTTCTTTGACCCCTCCATCATGGTGGGGGCAGCTCACTCAGGAAGACAGGCTGTAGATCAGCACAGTGATGGCGGAGTGACCCAGAAGCTTCTAATGCAGAAATGTGCAAAGACAGGGAGTGGCAATTCCAGGAATGGGAAGACTGCCAAACCCATTAATTAATTGCACATCCTTTCCATATATCTTTAGCCCATTTCACTCTCTGTTCCTCATTGATTCCCTTCCCTTGCATCAAATTTTAAATTACTGTATAGGTCAAGCTTGGGTTCATTTGCTTAATCAGTGTATGAAATTTCTATTCTATTATTGTATTTACTGGAACCATTTGTAGTGCATCTTTCTCTTCATTGGCTTTATTTGGAGGACACCATATTCTGTGCCTCCCCCCCCCCCCAGTGATGTTTGTGTGGGCGCGCAGGATAGCAATTTTGCACCTACCCAAGCAACTGTGACAGTGAATATCTTGGTCACTGATCTAATCAAGACAAATGTCTCAGACGCATTGTTTCATTGAATTTCCTTAGGAGACATCTACACAAATGGCCACCAGAAAGAATTCAGGAGCCACAGGTAAAACGTCGGTGCTGCAAATGGCACAATTCCACTTTTACGTTTTCCAGTATGCTGCAACTGAGCGGGAAATGAATCAGCTCAGCTGCCAGACACGGGGAAAAAGCTTGAAATGGCATCTGAGAGCAGTGTAGAGCTCCCACATAGAAATGCCCCTTTTCTTTTAATCTAAATTGTTCTCCCCTTCTTTGTTAATCCTCATGAAATTTTTCCATCTCATGTAGGTCAGAGCTTTCCAAACTTTTCATGTTGGTGACACACTTTTTAGACATGCATCATTTCACGACACACTCTTACAGCAGGGCACAAGGCAGGCACTAGGACCTGCACGGAATCCTGGCAGGGCAGGTTTGGAGGCAGCAAGGCACAAGGCAGGCACTAGGACCTGTGTGGAATCACAGCAGGTTTGGAGGCAGCGAGGCACAAGGCAGGCACTAGGACCTGCGCGGAATCCTGGCAGGGCAGGTTTGGAGGCAGCAAGGCACAGGGCAGGCACTAGGACCTGCGCGGAATCCTGGCAGGGCAGGTTTGGAGGCAGCAAGGCACAGGGCAGGCACTAGGACCTGCACGGAATCATGGCAGGGCAGGTTTGGAGGCAGCGAGGCACAGGGCAGGCACTAGGACCTGCACGGAATCCTGGCAGGGCAGGTTTGGAGGCAGCGAGGCACAAGGCAGGCACTAGGACCTGCGTGGAATCACAGCAGGTTTGGAGGCAGCGAGGCACAAGGCAGGCACTAGGACCTGTGCGGAATCCTGGCAGGGCTCGGAGGCAGCAGCAGCTGCAACACACCCAGACACTGCAGCCGACACACTATCGTGTCACGACATACAGTTTGGAAAGCTCTGATGTAGGTACTTAATGAGCTTCACCATGTCAGAATACTGCCCTAATCATGCTCGACCCACCTTGATGCTACTGCGACTTTCCCCGCTGCCCCCCTCACCTCTCACTAGCAGGGCAGGGAGATCTTTCCCCAACAGGGTTTTGCTTCTGCTGGACAGCTGACCAGACTCGGAGGAAGAAGGGGGCCCGTTCGCCGCAACTGCCCCGTCTTTCTCCATTCTGCAACTTGTGAAGAGGGAGGCACACCAAACCAGTATGCACATACGCACGTGACTTGCGCCAAAGTTGAACCCTCCTTCTCCAAGGCCATCATGGCTTCCAGATGGAACAATGGATTATTGAGTGGTGCTCATATGCAGTTTTCTATGCTGGGTATAGTCCCAGGTGCCTGTGACAGAACAGAGCAAAACTTTTCTTTATCAAATGCATGGACCTGATGCTTCATCGGGGGTATCCACTAAGTGTGGTTAAAAAAGTAAAGATGGTGGCCACAAAGGTGAGATGAAAGCTCCACCTGTTTTTATGTGCAACACGCATAAAAACAGGCGGAGCTTTGATCGCACCATTGTGGCCATCCTGAGTTCTTTTACCATACCCTATGGATGGACACCCCCTGTCCTCAATTGACGGATTATATATATTCCATCTATATCTCTCAAAACACACACACACCTCACACCACTTGAGAAATGCAGAAGGTCCACATGTCGACAGTGACATATTAATGCAAAGTTCAGTCAATGATTCCCCCACCCAAGTCAGCTATGTAAATTGACTCTCTTAGCAAGAAGATAGAACATTGATCTCAGCTGAACCCTAAACAAGTAAAAGCCAACATACTGATCTATTCCAATTCAGCAGTTTCCCACAAGAGGGGTTTTTTTTTCTTGAAGAAAGATGACATGCATCAGAAGAGTCTTCTGAGAAAGCAAAGGGCTTACCAGAAAAATCATCTCACCACTTCTGTAAGATTGCCAGGAAAACTATGAATCTGACCATGAAACCCCTAGAACTCAGACTTGGCTTATTTGGGAAGGTGGGGGATAATATGGCTCCCCACCAATGCAGAATCTTGCTTCCACCACTTTGGTCCCTCAATAATTTTTTCTTCTCTTCTTCCCAAACAGGCAAAAGGAGAGCTTGCTCCAAAAACCAGTACAAGCAAGTATGTCGTTCCTTTTGGCCTTAGCTCCCATTTCTTGCCCCGACCCTTGGTGGACCTCATCCACTCATTTCTCTCTTTCCTTTTTAAAGAGCAGGCAACAGACTCCAGCTGCCTTAAAAAGTGTGGAGGACCTGGACATCTTGATTGAAGTCCTTCAGGAGGACTTACACCAGAGCCGTGCCAAACAAGAGACACAGTTGTGGGAAATGGGCCATCGTGGTGGGCTTCCAGAAGTTTGGCCTCCTTTTGAGGAAGCTGAGAGCAATCTCCAGCCAGCAAGCAGCTGGGAATCAGCCAGATGGCAGCCCTTCTGCTCAGTATCTCACTCAGGGCTATTATCACATCTGGGTTCAGAGAGTTTCTATTCTGATTGCAGAATGAAGCAACAAAAGCTAGGTTCTACCAACAGGTTTCCAAATCTTTGTATGCAAAACAACAGCTCTCAGTGGAATGACATTGCCAGCTATTCAGTGGGGAGTTTCCAAAGTCTTGCCGGAGACACCCAGCCTCCTGCCTGCCTCTGTCCACCAGGACTCATTGAGCCAATGCTTGTTGAAGACAAAACAACAATTGTCTTGCACAATGAAGGATGCTTGAAGCTAAGACCCGGAGCAATTTGGAGACAAGACCTCGCTGCTCTTTCTCTTTTTTCAATTCCAGCTGTGCCATGAAGAGAGTTGACTAAGGAAGATCCCACTGGAGAGACTGTTTGTGCCCGATAAAAATGGAGACCGGTGGTTTGGTTTCCTTTTGGACAAGATAAAACTATCAACATCTGCCTTTGTAACTTTTTTCCCTGCTAAAGCCCTGGGTGATCCATCTCCCACTTTTAGATATTGGAGATAATTGAAGACAGGAGGCAAGGAAGGACAAGGCGCTTTATTTAGGAAGGGAAATTTTGTCAGGGTACATATATCCTATAAGAATTTAAGAATGGATGAAGGGTATTTTCATTCTGGAAAGAATGTACAGCTATCTAGCCTTGTAGCCTTTGATATCCCAGTCCTCCTTAAATTTTTCCAGGCGCCTTTGAAAAATATCTGAATTGGTGGACAACTCCAGATTTGTCACAGCTTACTTTTGGAAGCCCCTAGCATTTTCTTCATTATACCACAAGCTTGAATGTTCTACACTGTCCTCAGGAATTCCTTGTTGAAATGTTTGCCCAGCCCTGCTTTTTGTAACTTCTTGCCAAATTAAGCAATCTGGAACTGAACTGCTTGGGTATTGATTGATTGTGACATTGATTGTGACCTAATCAAGTTAAGGCCCTAAAATGGATACTGGAATTACAGTTCCTGGTGCTTTCAAGTTAGAAGTGTTCCTCTTTTTCTTATTCCTCTGTAAGGATATTGGAGGAACAATACATAAAGAAGCACAAAGGACATTCAAGTCGAAGCCGAGCAGGTGATTCCCGGGAATTAAAAAAAGAGAGGCTTATTTGATGGGCAACTTCAGAAGCAGTATTGGTTCCTTGGCAAAGCTCTAACCCTTGTTAGGAATGGAATTGCTTTCAGGCAGTCCTAAAAAAGAAAACCCTCGTGCTTTATTATTTTATTCTTCTTCTAGTGTTCAAAGGTCTGTGTTGCCTTCCAAAGGCAGTCTACCGAAGCCACTCACTCCTTTTTCTCTGAATGCATGAGAGCATTTGCTGGCATGTTTCTTTGGCAGTCAGATTTAAGTGGGGCTTCCCCATCCGTAAATGAGGCAGCCAAAGTTCTCCCTCCATAGGGCAGCTGCCTGAACCGGTTTAATGGCTGAAGACTTCCCTCACCACGTATGCAAGAGAGAGAGAGAGAGAGAGAGAGACCCAGTTCCCCAGCCAGCACGCGTGGACTTCAACTCCCAGAATTCCCCAGCCAGCACGCGTGGACTTCAACTCCCAGAATTCCCCAGCCAGCACGCGTGGACTTCAACTCCCAGAATTCCCCAGCCAGCACGCGTGGACTTCAACTCCCAGAATTCCCCAGCCAGCGCGTGGACTTCAACTCCCAGAATTCCCCAGCCAGCACGCGTGGACTTCAACTCCCAGAATTCCCCAGCCAGCACGCGTGGACTTCAACTCCCAGAATTCCCCAGCAAATATGTGTGAACTTCAGCACCCCAAATTCCCCAGCCAGTACGCATGGACTTCAACTCCCAGAATTCCCCAGCCAGCACGCATGGACTTCAACTCCCAGAATTCCCCAGCCAGCACGCGTGGACTTCAACTCCCAGAATTCCCCAGCCAGCACGCGTGGACTTCAACTCCCAGAATTCCCCAGCCAGCACGCGTGGACTTCAACTCCCAGAATTCCCCAGCCAGCACGCGTGGACTTCAACTCCCAGAATTCCCCAGCCAGCACGCGTGGACTTCAACTCCCAGAATTCCCCAGCAAGCATGGCTGGCTGGGGAATTCTGGGAGTTGAAGTCCACACATCTTAAAGTTGCTGAGGTTGAGAAACCCTGGGTTCAATCAAGGCAAAGTCAGGGTTTCTGGCAGCCTATATTTCTCCAGGCCAGAGGGATGCCCCTGGAAAACGTGGAAGGCTCGGAAGCTGATGGACCCCAGCACCACAGAGGTGCCACTGTGACTAGTAGCCACTGAGGCCTGCCTGGCACTACTGTGGCAGCTGCTTAGCTTAGCAACAGCAGTTGGTTTCATCGTGAGTGTTGCTAAGCCAAAGCCACGATGTCTTTAAAGTACAGTTGGCCAAACGAGCCATCACACCTCGATTCACCCGTAGCCATAAGTAGTCTACAAGCCCCATTAGTTGGGTTTATGAGACATGCCAGGCTGAAACCCAAACACTGACCTTACAGCTTAGTCTCATGGGCAAACCCCGGCTGCCTTCTGCCCCATTCACGAGGGAGTCCCAGCGAACAGAATGGGCACAGAGACAAGGAAACCCGGAGGTCGAGCGTTCCTTTCGAAACCTTCCCTCTCCCCGTCTTCCGTCTGAGCGTAACAAGACCGGACCACCGGGTGCCATTCTCGTATTAGGAGCTGCTACGAAGCAGCGAGGGGGTCCTTCTGAGCAAAGGTCGAGTTTGAGACACGGCCAAGAGGAGGAGAGTCACTAAGAGTCTGGCCAGTGGGAACACGCCAAAGGATCGTAAGTTGTAGGCCGTTTTCAGATGATGCCCAGGGTTATCAGCCAACAGAGGCATCCAAAAAAAGGAGCAGTGACGTCATGGCTGCTATGACGTCACTGGCCCCCATGCACCGTTTTCATCAAAATAAAAAGCAGGGTTGTGTTGCTACAATGCAAGCTCTGTGCATGTAGGTGCAGCATCGCAGGGCAGTGGGGTGGACCTTGTGTTGGGTCAGCACAACCCAGCTTTCCTCCTTGGCTCCCCCAGCAGACACACCACCCCCCGTTAGCCAGGCTGATTGAAGCATGCAGGAAAAAAAAAGGGGGGGGGAGTTCAGAAGTTGCTTTCTCTTTCCTGGTTCTTGGTTTTTCATGCGACGAATATCTGCAGCAAATAAAGCCGCCAACCGCCTTCCTCTTCCTCTTTTTCTCCCCAGTCTTCTGCACAAAGCTGTAAGGCAGGGGGAAAGGGCCCTGGCCTTTGCGTTGGCTCGGAGGTTCGCTTACCGGCGGAAAATCGACCAGACAGGCGGCACCCAGAAGGTCAGCTTAATTTGGGGGGGGGGGTGTTGAGGGCTGGATGCCGGACCTGCTACATAACATTATAATCCCTAACTCACCTCCGTTGTTCAGCTTTGCACTAAGGTGAAAGTTGAAGTCAACATTCAAAGGGTGAGATTTCACATAGGGATTAAAATAAATAATTGGACTAAATTGTTTTAAATGGCATTATAGGAAAGGAGCATCCAATTTATTTCTCATTCGGGGATGTGCATTTGAGAGTAACTGAGACTTTTCTCCCCCCCCCCCCCCCCCCGTCTCTCTCTTTAACCCTTTAAAGACTGCACTGCACATCGCAGCTCAGAAGAACCACCACCTGATATTCTGGGATCTGGTCTCCCTGGGAGCCAGCGTCAGTGAGAGGGATGGTGCCCAAAAGACGACATGCACCTCTGTTCCCAGAACGGTTACGTGAGGGTCCTGGACGTAAGTGGATCTGGAAGAAGTCGTCTGTTGGGTACATAACTCGGTTCCCCAAAGGTAGAAGGACAGCTGGACCATGGGACTTGGGACCCGGGCCACGTTCCAAGATTAAGTCCGGTGTGCAAATTTCCACTTAAACGTTCCTTGATTTTGTAGGTCCTTCATCTGAATAGCAACCATGCTGCAGAATGCAGTATTTTCAGGAGTCGAGTAATGTTGACTCTCTCGATAAGCCTGATCAATGGATTGGAAGGCTGATCAGCAGCAAAGATTCTCTGCTTTCAGGCTGGGTTTGCACATCGTGCTAGACAAGGCTAAGAAGTGAGGTCGGGTCATATGTGACTGATATGTTGTAGGGACCCTACCCTTTTCTAGCCATGTTTTCTGAATCCAACCATCTGGTTAGGCTACAACCTGGTTGGCTGGTTTCTGTATCTTGCTATCCTAGGATTCAGATTTTGCCCCAGCCGTGGGTTTGCTTAACCATCTGAAATAAATAGAGGATGTGGCCTTATTCTGAGTTGGTAAAGGAGCTGAGATTGGGTGGTTTAAGATGTAAATGAGCAGGTGGCAAGAAAAATTCTGCCTTTTTTTAGGTGGCCTTAAACTTCTCGGATCCTTAAAACAATAGCAGCTTTAACTTCAAACATTCCAAATTTAACATACTCTGGAGATTTTTTATCTTCTTTGGCTCCATCCACAGGGCAGGAGACCTGATCTCTTTCTTGATCTTTTTTGTGGCAGGTCTTGAAAAACTGCTGGCACAGCGGTATCCACATCGAACTGGGCGCAGTGGACAGTCAAGGTGGGCAGAGAAGGGGCCGTGAAAGCATCTCCCCCTTGCATTCCTACAGCGGATGCTTGCCAGGCGGGTCCCGGCCATGGGCATCGGCCACAGCTCCCATCACGTCCAATCCACACAACCCTGTGATCTGAGAGGGTGGAAATCCTGCCCTGAGCTCATACATTGGCCTAAACCAAATGGGGTTTGAGTTGGTTTGGCAGGATGAGGAAACCCAGCCACTGCGGTTTGTAAAATTCACACCACTGCCCTCTTGCATGTTAGGTATGCCACAGTGCCCAATTTGGGGCTTTTCCCCCGATGCCCCTTCATGCCCCTTCCTCCCAGCTGGCCTCCGTTGGAAGGTTTAATGGCAAGAAGGCTAATTGTGTCCCTGTTTCCTTCCTTCCTTCCTTCCTTCCTTCCTTCCTTCCTTCCTTCCCAGTCCCTCCCTCCCTCCCTCCCTCCCTCCCTCCCTCCCTTCCTTCCTTCCTTCCTTCCTTCCTTCCCAGTCTCTTCCTCCCTCCCTCCCTCCCTCCCTTCCTCCCTCCCTCCCTCCCTCCCTCCCTCCCTTCCTTCCTTCCTTCCTTCCTTCCTTCCTTCCTTCCTTCCTTCCCAGTCTCTTCCTCCCTCCCTCCCTCCCTCCCTTCCTTCCTTCCTTCCTTCCTTCCTTCCTTCCTTCCCAGTCTCTTCCTCCCTCCCTCCCTCCCTCCCTCCCTCCCTCCTTCCTTCCTTCCTTCCTTTTCCTTCCTTCCTTCCTTCCTTCCTTCCTTCCTTCCTTCCTTCCTTCCTTCCTTCCTTCCTTCCTTCCTTCCTTCCTTCGCCTCTTGGGGCTTCTCCCTGCAGGACACACAGCATTTTGGCTCATTCTGGACCTGACAAAACCTGGCCTCCTCCCTGAGATGTGCGCGGTGCTCACTCTGCGAAAGGAGCAGACCTTCGCCGGCATCTGTTGCCTGATGCAAATGGGCGCTGCCCTGCAGGACCAGGTAACTGTCCACTCCCTCACAGCCACCTGCAGGATAGAGGCAGCCCCCTGCCCCACCCCTTTTCTGCTTTGCCTTTTCTCTCCCTTCCTCCTTCCATATCCATCATTCCTCCAGGGCCTTTCCAAGATCTTTTCCTGCTCAAAGCAGTGCACCTGAGTTGACGCACAACAGAGCAGCCGAAAATCGTTCCCCGCTTCTGGCAGCAGAAAATGAAATAACTGCCAATTCATAATGAAGCTTTTCCTGCTTTCCCCCCCTGATGCTTGAAATCTGCTGTCTGAGGCAGTCCTTTATTAAGCACAGAGAGAGAGAAATGGTTATATTCACCGGTTCTTATGCAAAATGCAGAGCAACGATTTCATCCCTTTTTCAGCTGGCAGTTTCTGCCAAAGACACATCCCTTGGGCATCCCTTGTGTTTCTATGGCTGGAAAGACACAATTGCTAAACATTAATGTGACTTGTTGATTTTGGTTTAGAGCAGTGTTTCTCAACCTTGGCAACTTTAAGATGGGTGGACTTCAACTCCCAGAATTCCCCAGCCAGCATGGCTGGCTGGGGAATTCTGGGAGTTGAAGTCCACCCATCTTAAAGTTGCCAAGGTTGAGAAACACTGGTTTAGAGTGTTGTATGAACCTAACCAATTGGGGCTTGATCAGCAAACCACCCTTATGCACACTAGTTCTACGCCCCAAACAAGCGCATCTGCTTTGCTTTCCAAAGCAAAGGCTGACATTATCTGCAACTGAGGTTAGAATTGGACTTGATTGCTTTGAAAATGTCATTTTTTACAGGGCTCCGTGTCTCTCACTGGCCTGGATGAAACAGCTCTTCTCCATTTGCAAGGAGGTGATCAGAGGTTTCCACCAGTTGCATGGTCAAACTTTTCAGACTAGCAATCGAAGAGAATTCAGACTAGCTCCATAAAGGGAATCTGTAAGGAGAAAATGGTTGCACTTGTCCACCCAAGAGCTTTGATTAGTTGGTATTGTATAGCCAGGACCCAAAGGCCGTGGGCTTTGAAAAACTAGGAATCCTCTCTATGCTAAGCAATGAGGGGAAAACAGAAGGAGGAGAGGCAGTAAGTCAGCTTTCCAAACTGTGTGTCGGGACACGTTAGTGTGTCGGCTGCAGTGTCTGGGTGTGTCACTGCTGCTGCTGCCTCCGAGCCCTGCCAGGATTCCGCACAGGTCCTAGTGCCTGCCTTGGGCCTGGCTGCCTCCAAACCTGCTGTGATTCCACGCAGGTCCTAGTGCCTGCCTTGTGCCCTGCTGTAAGAGTGTGTCGCGAAATGATGCATGTCTAAAAAGTGTGTCACCAACATGAAAAGTTTGGAAAGCTCTGGAGTAAGTCTTTGAAGGTGTAAAACATTAGGACTCAGCTGGAAAGACGTCTTGAAGGAGATCACAAGGAATGACCCATGTTTTGAATAAGAATACGTAGCTTTCCCCTCTCCCCCATCAGTTGTTTTAAACTTATTGAAAAAGGGGGCAAGAGGTGTAGTTCCACAGAGCATATGATCCACGTACAGAATATGTGGCATCTCTTGGTACAGCTGGAAAGGTCTGGAGATCCAGGGTTGACGATACAGCGGTAGATGGACCAAGAATCTGATGGCACTTAGATATGTTTGTATGTTGTCAAAAGCTTCTCAGCTCTAAAAGCCTAATTATAATTATGAGGATAGTAAATGACACTGATCCCTAATAAGCAAATGCATGTGATCATCAAATAACCATGTTCTATGGGTGATGGTCCTCAACGTAGCTAGTGGTAAAAGCTCAGATTTTTGCTACTCAGACAACCAAACAGGTGTTTTCTAGGAGAGAGCCCATAGCCCATGTCTGAATTTAATGTATGCAGGGTCTGCAAATTTAGCTGGCAATTCTAATTCTGGCAACAAACACTATGATAGACCTGCTCCCTCTGTTTATTGCCTGCCAAGCCCAACAAGAGTCACTAATACCTGGAAATATTAGAATAGAATAAAGAAGTAAAAAGCAAACAAACCCCTGGTCAAGTATGTGCCAGGTGACTTTCCGCCGCGTGAAAGGGAGGAGAATTCTAAGCATCTGCATTCAGAGACTCGGATTACTGAGTTTGCACACAACATGTCCAAGTAAATTGGATTTGCAGAACATACTAAATGACCTAAAAGCTACCCAAGATTAAAATTAACCAAGATCAGCCTGTCGTGTGATGGCCACCAGTTATGCCCTGAGCTGATTAAGCAGGTTACGGCCTGGGATCGGTTCCTCTGTTTTAGAAGCATTGCAGATCTTCCAAGGTAAGAGCGCTAGGGCAGACACACCACACTCTCAGGAAGTACAGTGTGTTTGCGTCACTCCAAGTTCTCACCTGTTTTTTTAAAATGTTCATTGGCTCGATTTATATCCTGCTTTTCCTCAAGAGGTCAGGTCATCAGTGTCCTACAGAGTGTCCCTTCTCCAATTTTCCCTGCAATTTCCCTGTGGAGTAGGTCAGGTTGAGGGAGCAGCTGGCCAAAGTCAACCAGGACCTTCTGAAAATGGGCTTGAACCTGGCCCCAAGACTTTAACCCCATGTTTCTCAACCTTGGCAACTTGAAGATGTGTGGACTTGGGGAATGCTGGCTGGGGGATTCTGGGAGTTGAAGACCACACATCTTCAAGTCACCAAAGTTGAGAAACACTGCTCTAACCACTACACCACATTGGTTTGTTTCCCAAACACCAAACAGCACCAGCAGCGGTCATGTGTAAGGGCTATGCGCATCCAGCACCATATCACTTTACAATTCAATTTAACCAGAGGTCGAAGTTAAGATAGAAGTTGGGGAGTGATTTCCAAATAATTAACCTTTAATTTAATTTAATTTAATTTAATTTAATTTAATTTAATTTAATTTAATTTAATTTAATTTAATTTAATTGATTAAATTTGATTTGATTTGATTAATTAAATTAAATTTGATTGATTAATTAATTAATTAACCTTTTCGAATTGGAAATGCCCTGTATCAAGCAGTGGTTTCAAGCGCAAAATGCCTGCATTGCAAAAACTTGGTTGTAAACCGCCCAGAGTCCCCTTGCGGGGGGAGATGGGCGGTGATATAAGTTAGAAATAATAAATAAATAAATAAATAAAAACAGTTGCTTTGTACTTTAAACATTTGCTTCAGACCTATCAAATTTGCATATCTTTTCTCTTTGCTTGATGACTGCTTGATCACAGTTCAATTCCCAGTTCCAGATTGAATCCTTTTGGGCAATCTTTGTTAAACAGTTGGTTTCTATGAAACTTCCTCAGTTTGCTACATATGAAGCAATACAATTCTACCAGCATTTTGTTCAATTAAAAAAACCAAGAGCTTATCCAGGAATTGGTAATAAATGTGTAGAATTTTCAGCGAAATCGCTTGGAAGGATATTTTTTTTCCATTCTTTTAATTTCATGTATAACGAGAAGGTACAGTATGAGTTTCACAAGTGGAAATATTTGTGAATCTCATTCAGTGGCCTAGTTAATCGATTTTTCACTTCACTTCACTTCTGTAAGTGATTGTTGTCCATCAGAGCTGTCCATACCAGAGGTCAGGAAAGTCAAGATGGTGGCCGCAACTGTGCGATCTAAGCCCCGCCTCTTTTTACATGCATCACATGCTCAACACTTGTGAAAAAGAGGCAGATGTTCAATAATAATAATAATAATAATAATAATAATAATAATAATAATGATGTTTATGCCGCCCGACTCCCAGCGACTCTGGGCGGTTATGTACAGTAGTTGCAGCAACATCTTGACCTTTCTGAAACCGCTTCCTCTCCAAGGACACCCTGTCATCTACGTAAAAACTAAACACGTCTTGTGAAAGAATTCATAAATCACTTGTTTGGAATAAATGGGGATATACTGTAAGATCCGTGATTTGCTCTTCAGTATTATGAAATTTTAATTTGGAATCTATTATATGCTTTGTATTTTTATTGATTTTATTAGGCTAAAACAGTGTTCCTCAACCTTGGCAACTTTAAGATGGGTGGACTTCAACTCCCAGAATTCCCCAGCCAGCATGGGGAATCTATAGCTTCAAAAGTAATAATAATAGAGGAAAGAAAAGGGAAAATGTCATAGAAAATCATATTGTAAACAGAAATAAAAAGATTGACCATATTGTATCCGTGTCCGTGTTTATGTGTGTGAGTATTTAAAGTGATGTAGGTATTATGAAATTTGTAATTAATTAATTACAAATTACATTAATTAATTGACCTTCCCTTTGTAGGAGGAGAACTGTGTTAGTCTATAGTGGCAAAAATTCACAAGGAGACTGGGGGCATCCTTTCTCACGAACAAATTTTATTAAAAGGCAGACGTTTCCATGAGCTGCAGCATATTCCTTGTAATCCAATTTGTTAGTTGGAAAAGGTGCTGCCTTTTACCTTTCCTTTAAGAATCTCTCATTTCCTTCATCTTCAGTAAATATTTATACTTTTCCACATTTGCCTCATCGCTTACTTCTCAGCAAGGAATGAGAGAGACACCCCGAGGCCTCTCAAACACTTGACTCTGAAGACGAGTGAAGACCCAGGTCAAGGGCTGTGCCTGGTCAGGGCCTTTCAAATGCCTTTGAAGGATCTGGGGATGCTTCTCCCGGAGAGTTTGGGTTGTCGTCTTACAACGGAGCAAAGAGACAGTGTTGGCTGCTGCATCAGGAGACACCTCAAAGACTGTTCTGCAGTTGCGTTAGGAGATTTCCCGTGAACCAGGACCTCCGTCAGGGATCTCCATCAGGAACTGGACAGCACCTAGAAGGCATTCTTCTAAACCAGTGTTTATCAACCTTGGCAACTTTCAGATGTGTGGCTGAAATTTGCCAAGGTTGAGAAACACTGTTCTAAACTGTTGGAAGATGCTTTTCAGCCCAGATTCCTATCTGCAAAGCAGGAAACTTGCAGCGCGTGCCTTTTCTCTCACATAGAGCGTCTGCAGCATGCTGGCCATCTGTCCGAATGGTGTGCTGGTTCTCCTTGAAGAGAGGATGCCAGGCCCCAGAGCAGATGGCTTTCATCCCTAGCAGGTTGTTTGTGGTACCAGGCAAACGAAATATAAGGCACGTCCAGCTCTCTAAATCAGCTCGGCCTTCACAAAATTGGGGCCTGGAGCTGTGAGTGCAACCTCCTTGTGAACTCCAGCCTGCCTGGCACACACTGTCTAGACATGGTGGCAGATGCAAGGGGCAGAGAAGAGTTGGGCCCACCTTTGGAGGCCTCGAGCTGCAAAGGGCCAGAGGAGGTGGTACAATAGCTGCCAGAGGGTTTTCTGGGAGTTTGGGACTGTATTTGTGGGGGGGGAAGGGCCTTGGCATATTCAGGTGAGAAGCCTCTGATGCTTATGCTAGTGTTTTTGTGTACTCCTCTTCTCAAAATGGTGGAAGATCACACTGCCAATTTCTAGCCATGAAGGTTCAGCGGCACTGTTGGCAGGAACATTATCCTAAATCAAGAGAAGAAGCTTTATACATTTGGGCATCTGTATGAGATCCACCCCAATTCCACAATCAGGATACGGTGGCTGGAACAGGATGGGAGAATGAATATGCCCACTGCCATATCTAATGTAGTCAATGAATTTTCACATGTGCTGCCTCAGCTGTGCGTGCAAGAGCAAAGAGGGTGTACCAACACCCAGCTTCTAATGTTGCCACTGACTTTCGCAGCTTCCTTGCACCCCAAGGCCATGCCAGGGGTTCCTGGTGTATCTTTCAAAACAATAATCTGGCTGACTCTCAGTGCGCGTTGGTGTATGCATGAGTTTGAGTCATAAACAGACCGAGGAACCTTCGCACTGGGATGACTTACCTGGAAAAACATCCATCGATCTGATGGCGTATTAGATAAAGCATTTCTTTGAAAGTCAGAAATTCTTAGTAATGTGGATTAAGACGTGCTGCGTCCTGCGCACTCATCCGGATGGAGAGATGGTGAGATCCAGCCACGCCCACTCCGGAGGAGACAATGCACCTTGCAGGGATAGGCAGGGTTTGCTGTTTTGTGTTCAACAAAAAGATCAACGTATTTGTCAGCAAGGGGCAGCTCCTATTTGCAGACGCAGGCCATTCAAAGGTTTCTTCTGTGGCCTGAGGAGAGCCCCGGACTGCTCATAAGAGGGTCAGGTGGTGCCTTCAATGTCTTCTCCAGACATGCCAAGATTGGCAGGATAGACTGTGGAGGAACTCCCCACTCAAGGTTGGCCAGTCCCGGGTGTTGTATCCAGTCATTCAGGATTTGTGACTGCAGGGGACACGCCGGTGTTTTTGAAATAGGGACAGAAAGGGGAATATTAAATGGTTTTTTTCCCGTGATGTCGTAAAAAAAGTCAAGTCTTCTTCACATCCTGCTCAAGTTTGGGGACTTCATAAATGTGGACAGGCCATTTTCTTGGCACCTGTATAGAAGAGTGTGTGTGTGTGTGTGTGTGTGTGTGTGTGTGTGTGTGTTACATCCCAGTCTATAATTGTACAATCCCTTGGTGGTCTCATCCAAATATTAACCTGGTTAACTTCCAAGCCAAGAAAAGGTTGCTGATATCAACACTGATCTAGTGTTTGACTGATTATGTGTCAACAAGTCACAGACAACTCTTAGTGACCATATAGATAGATCTTCTCCATGATGATCTGTCCCTAACCTGGTCCTTCAGCTCTTCCAGTGATGCACACATCACCACTGTAGCTAAGTCCATCCATCTTGCTGCTGATCATCCTCTTCTCCTTCCTTCCACTTTTCCCAATGTTATAAACTTTTCAAGACAGCTAGGTCTTCATGTTGATTGATTGATTACGTGCTGTCAAGTTGGTGTCAGCAATAAGCAACCAGATAGATAACTTCTCTCCCGGATGATCTGTCCCTAACCTGGTCCTTCAGGTCTTCCAACAGTGCCCCATCGCCACTGGAACCGAGTCCATCCCCCTTGCTGCTGGTCCTCCTCTTCTTCTCTTTCCTTCCACCCTTCCCAGCATTATGGACTCCTCTGGGGATTGTATAGCTTGCCTGGATAGAAATTAATTGATTGATTGATTGATTGATTGATTATGTGCCACCATCAGTGTCAACTCTTAGCACTCAAACTGATAGATTTTCTCCATGATGATCTGTCTCTAATCTGGTCCTTCAGGTCTTCCAACGGTGCCCCCATCACCACTGTAACCTTGCTGCTGGTTGTCCTCTTCTTCTGCTTCCTTCCACCTTTCCCAGCATTAGAGCCTCTTCTTTGCATAATGTGTTCAAAGTAGGAACATTTGAGCCTGGTCATTTGTGCCTCGAGTGAGAACTTTGGGTTGTAGTACCAGCCCATAATTTTTTTAATTGTTTTTTTAATCTCTTACCAGCCCATAATTTACAATTCCCTTCAAAAACCCTGCTGTATTTACTCCCCAGTAAAAAGAAGCTGGGGCACGATGGCTCAGTGGTTAAGATGCCAGGCTTGTCGATCGGAAGGTTGGCGGTTCGAGACCCAAGCGCCGCGTGACGGAGTGAGCTCCCGCACTCGCCCCAGCTCTTGCCAACCTAGCAATTTGAAAGCATGCGAATACAAGTAGATTAATAGGTACCACTTCAGTGGGATGTAGCAGCATTCTGCGTGCGTCATGCCGCCCACATGACTGCGGAAGCGTCTTCAGACAGTGCTGGCTCTTCGGCTAAGAAACGGAGATGAGCACCGGCCCCTAGAGTCAGACACAACTGTGCAGGGGAAACCTTTACCTTTACTTAAAAAGAAGCCAAGCTGAAAGAACTCAGAGCAGGGCCTTTTCTGTGATTATTATCCTAACCGAAGAACACCATTCATAGAAAAATCAGCCTGACTTTCTCCAAAATAAGACAGTAACTGAGGGACAGGCATTGCATCTCTCAAGAGCTCCTGTTTCCTGCCACTACTCCCAAAACGGTTGAAACTTCTTCCCACCCTGAAAAACCAACTTCTTTAAAGTATCTCCAAGGACTCCCTTTGTGGAAGTAAACATACAAGAGCAGCTGGAGTTCTAATGGCTATCCTTAGTGTTTTCTTTTTTACTGAGTCACTGATAAAGCTATTTCTTTGGAAAAGCAATTAGAAGTTAAATTTAGGAGGGGGGGAAATTAAATAAACCTCAGTAAGGACAAGAGTGTCATTTGGCAGCTGACGGCTTCCTTCCATGTTTGCCCACTGCTGGTATTCCCCTTTGTTTAGGATGCCTCCCACAGCACACATGTATTCATGCCTCCTGCTAAGCTACATTTGGTTTATGCACAATTAGCTGGAATTGGTTGATTGATTACAGGTAGTCCTCGACTTACGACCATTCATTTAGCGACTGTTCAAAGTTACAACGATGCTGGAAAAAGTTACTTGCAACTGGTCCTTGCACTTACAACTGTCACAGCATCCCTGCGGTCACATGATGAAAATTCAGGCGCTTGGCAACCGGCTCGCACTTACGATGGTTGCAGCATTCCAGGGTCACATGATCGCCATTTGCAACCTTCCCAGCTGGCTTCTGACAAACAAAGTCAATGGGGGAAGCCGGATTTGCTTAACAACCGTGGCAAAAAGGGTCATAAAATCGGGTGTGTCTCACTTAACAACTGCCTTGCTTTGCAACAGAAGTTCCAATCCCAATTGTGGTCGTAAGTCGAGGACTACCTGGTATGTGCCATCAAGTCGTTTTTTTACTCATGATGACCACATAGATAGATTTTCTCCAAGATGATCTATCCCTAACCTGGCCTTTCAGGTCTTCCCACAGTGCCCCCATTGCCACTGTAACTGAGTCCATCCCCCTTGCTGCTGGTCGTCCTTCTCTTTCATTCCACCTTTCCCAGCATCAGTGCCTTCTCCAGAGAGCTGGGTCTTCCCGTAATGTGTCGAAGTAGGATCATTTGAGCCTGGTCATTTGTGCTTTGAGTGAGAACTCTGGGTTGATTTGTTCAATGATCCATCGGTTTGTTTTCTTGGCTGTCCATGCTATTCTCAGGTGACTTCTCCAACACCAAAGTTCAAAGGCATCAGTGCTCTTCCTATCTGCTACCTCAAAGTCCACCTTTTGCTCCCATAGTGTGTCACAGGGAAGACCATGGCTTGCACGATTCTGATCTTTGTAGGTGTAGACACATCATGGCATTTGAATAACTTTGCCAAGGCTTCACGGCTGCTTTACCAAGTGCTACTCTGCAGTGTCTTTCTTGACTGCTGGTTCCTTTACTGTTGATAGCTGATCCTAAAAGACAGAAGCTCTCCACCACTTCGATATCTTCACTGCCAATTCTAAGGCCAGTTGTTCTACCTGTTATCATTAATTTGGTCATCTTTATATTTAATTTTAGTCCCATTTTTTTACTTTGCTCCTTGACTTTTATTAATAGAGCTTGCAGATTCTTTGCATTTTCAGATGACAGGGTAGTGTCATCAGCACAGCGCAGGTTATGGATCTTTCTTCCTCCCGTTTTAAAACCACACTCATCTTCTTCCAATCCAGCTTCCCTTAATATATATTCAACATACAGGTTGAATAAATAAGAGGAGAGTATGCAGCCTTCTTGATAAAATAGTTAAGAGCAGAGACATCACACTGACAACAAAGATCCGCATAGTCAAAGCAATGGTATTCCCCGTAGTAACCTATGGCTGCAAGAGCTGGACCATAAGGAAGGCTGAGCGAAGGAAGATAGATGCTTTTGAACTGTGGTTTTGGAGGAAAATTCTGAGAGTGCCTTGGACTGCAAGAAGATCAAACCAGTCCATACTCCAGGAAATAAAGCCAGACTGCTCACTTGAGGGAATGATATTAAAGGCAAAACTGAAGTACTTTGGCCACATTATGAGAAGACAGGATACCCTGGAGAAGATGCTGATGCTAGGGAAGGTGGAAGGCAAAAGGAAGAGGGGCCGACCAAGGGCAAGATGGATGGATGATATTCTGGAGGTGACGGACTCGACCGTGGGGGAGCTGGGGATGGCAACGGCCGACAGGAATCTCTGGCGTGGGCTGGTCCATGAAGTCACAAAGAGTCGGAAGCAACTGAACGAATAAACAACATGCAGCCTTGCCACACTCCATTGCCAACCCGGAGCCAGTCTGTTTCACCATGTTCTGTCCGGACTGTGGCTTCATGACCTGTATACATAAGTTTCTCATGAGGACAATGAGAATACCTGAATAAATGACAACAAAACCTGAACTGAGCCCAAATCAAGCAAGGCGCAGCATAGCCTGCAGGACATGTGTGTGACAGTGTGATCGAAGTCCACCTGTTTTTTATGTGCATTGGTGACCGCCATCTTGACTTTTGGGACCACACTCTGCAACACCCCTCTCTCATCAACTCATGCGAACCTGTCTATTGCCTCTACGCAAGAGTGAGACTTCTGGAGGACTTGACAGGAGCACAGCCAGTAACGTTTTTCTAACACGGAGACGCAGATGTAGGGAACAGTTTCCCTATCAATTATCGGCCTCCAGCACAGATAGTTTTGCTGCTATTAAAGGACAGGCTTCTAGGTCAGGAAAACAGACAGCCCTCCTAAGTGTGAACACCGCTGGAGTGGGAAATGTTCATCTCATCCAGACCTCACAGCCCCGTTCCTACAGTGGCCACAGTTGGACAATAGGCAAAAGTTTGCAAAAGTTTGGAGCTACCATATCTGGGCTGCAAAATCCAGAAAACCACAGAATAACACTCAAGAAATGCAAAAAAGGTGAAGCCTTGATTGCCATCTCTGCATTTTTGCAGCCAGCCTGGTGCCCCATGACTCCCTTATGGAGGAACCTGACACTTTTGAAATCATGTGCTTCCCCTTTAAAAAAAAAAAAAACTAGGACCAGAAATCTGATGGTGTTGAAGTGCCTCAAAACAAGCAAACCTCAGTGAGGGAAACAGGCTTCAGTGGAATCGAGGGCCTGGATCTCATTTCACCACCTGCTGAATGATTGTTTAGAATGAGTGATATTATTCTGAGGAAACGGGGCTCGATACTGTATGTTTGTTAGCAATGGGAGGCTGTAATTCATCTGCCAGATCTGATTTTATAACAGGGAAGTCTTATCTTTCTGGCCCAGTGTCAGTTGTCAAGAAATGAGGTTACGTATAACAAACACAAGAAATTGAATTAAAAAGATTTGAAGTAGATAAGCAGAAGGAGCAACAGGGGTAGATAAACCAGTTCACATTAACTTGCTTACATATTTCCACACTCTGCTTTGTAACCATGAGGACCAGAAGCCTGGCTGATTTACCCAATTCAGAGCTCTTGAAAAACAGAAATGTAACATGAGATTCAGTGATATTGACACTCTCCTGAATTTTGTGATGCCATTTTCAAAAACAGAAGGGTAGATAGTTGGGAAAATGCACCCAAAAATACATACGTTAGTCAAAATATGGTTTAAAAAAATACCATACAGCAAATTGCTTGTGTAATGTGGCAAATCAGATAAGCAGAGATAAAAACATGTTACCAGAAATGCACATCAAAATGCTTATGAATGTTTATAGTTTATTTCTACAGACATTAACAAAGATGCAAACGGATGTGAAAAAAGGAAAAAGAAAGCTTAAAACGTAAACGAAGGAGTAAAAAGGATATCCTTGCATCGTTAGAAAAAAAATAAAATTTCTCCAAGCAAGATATGGCAATGGTGGATAACTTGAAGGGCTTTAAAACCTGCTTAGGATTGCTAATTTTTCCCAGCCCAGTGAACTCTCCTATGACCCAAAACCAGCTTGGCTGTAGAAATTTTCTCCCAGTCAAATCCAATGTATTCAAGTTTTAGCTGCAAGGAAAATATCGAAAGTGATGCCAGATGTATTCTTCCAAGAGACCCCTGTTCAATTGCAGAAGAGCTAGGCCGACCATATTTCAGGATGGCAAAACGGGATGGGGTCTTATGTAATATTCTGTATTCATGAAAAACACAGGGGTCCCCGCCCCCGGTCCGCGCGATTGGCTCCCGCCTGCAAACCCCACCCCCGGTCTGTGCGATTGGCTCCCACCTGCGAACCCCACCCCCCGGTCTGCGCGATTGGCTCCCACCTGCAAACCCCACCCCCCAGTCCGTGCGATTGGCTCCCGCCTGCAAACCCCGCCCCCCGGTCCGCACGATTGGCTCCCACCTGCAAACCCCACCCCCGGTCTGCGCGATTGGCTCCCACCTGCAAACCCCACCCCCCGGTCTGCGCGATTGGCTCCCACCTGCAAACCCCACCCCCCAGTCCGTGCGATTGGCTCCCGCCTGCAAACCCCGCCCCCCGGTCCGCACGATTGGCTCCCACCTGCAAACCCCACCCCCGGTCTGCGCGATTGGCTCCCACCTGCAAACCCCACCCCCCGGTCTGCGCGATTGGCTCCCGCCTGCAAACCCCACCCCCCGGTCCGTGCAATTGGCTCCCGCCTGCAAACCCCGCCCCCCGGTCCACACGATTGGCTCCCACCTGCAAACCCCACTCCCCAGTCTGCGCGATTGGCTCCCACCTGCAAACCCCACCCCCCGGTCTGCGCGATTGGCTCCCGCCTGCAAACCCCACCCCCCGGTCCGTGCAATTGGCTCCCGCCTGCAAACCCCGCCCCCCGGTCCACACGATTGGCTCCCACCTGCAAACCCCACTCCCCAGTCTGCGCGATTGGCTCCCACCTGCAAACCCCACCCCCCGGTCTGCGCGATTGGCTCCCGCCTGCAAACCCCACCCCCCAGTCCGTGCGATTGGCTCCCACCTGCAAACCCCGCCCCCGGTCTGCGCGATTGGCTCCCGCCTGTGAACCCCGCCCCCCGGTCCGCGCTCAGGCTCGGATCCTCCTTCCGCGCCATTCCCACTGGGTTTGAAAAATGGGACAAAATTGAGATTTTTATGAAAATGACGTGACAGTTGAAAAATGCTAAAAAAACGGGACTGTCCTGTTCAAAACAGGATGTATGGTCAGCCTAAGAAGAGCTGGTCAAAAGTTTTGATTAGAATCAATGAGAATTTATCCCTGTGATGCTTCAAAATGTTAAGGGGTTCAGCTGCAGCTCTCAGACTAAACTTGGATGATCTGCAAACACTAAGCTGGGGGTGGGGGGAACCTGGTTAGTATTAGGAAATCCCAATGCTATCAGCCCACATGGGAAGGAAACAAAAAGGCCAGAAGAAAGTCATACCAAACCACTTCTGCATTAGTGGCAAGAAAATAAATGGGTTTGTCCACAGTCACCAGGAATTAAATTCCACTTGAAAGAAACTTTCCCTTTCTTTCTGAATGAGCAGCATCACCAAACAAGAAGCAGTGCTGCCCCCTACTGGGAAGAAAAGGGCACTTTCCATTTGGGATGGGTAAAAATCTAACATGGGGAGCGTGAGTGTGCTTTTCACGTGGGAAAGTAAAACAACCTACAGGTAGTCGTTAAGGACCACAATTAGGACCGGAATTTCAGTTGCTAAGTGAAGCGGTCATTAAGCGATTCCGACCCGATTTTACAACCTTTGTTGCGGCCATCGTTAAGCGAATCACCGTGGGTGTTAAGCAAACCATGTGGTCATTAAGTGAATCACATGGCTCCCCATGGATTTTGCTTGCCAGAAGCCGGCCAGGAAGGTCGAAAATGGCGATTACGTGACCACAGGACGCTGCGATGGTCATAAATGTGAACTGGTTGCCAAGCACCCAAATCATGATCACATGACCCCGGGGACACTGCAGCGGTCATAAGTGTGAGGACCAGTTGCAAGTTGGTTTTTCAGCACCGTTGTAAGTCTGAACCATCACTAAATGAATGGTTGTTAAGCGAGGACTACCTGTACTTCTCAGTCAGACTAGATGCAGGCCAGAGCGCTGGATTGTGTGATGCTATTTTTTCCTGTAACAGCAAACAAAGACACATGCTTTGGTACTGAATTTGCCAGTCTCTCAAGCACGACGCTCAGGTTTCATCTCTGAAGAACATGAGCGTGAGACAGATGTACTGTACAAAAAGTGGGGACAGGGCTTCAATCACACAGACACACCTGCCATTTTGACATTTTCGACACACAGTGCTCTCTCAGCAAGAAAACTGCAGGTTGGGGAAACTTTCCTTCTGTGCAATTCTTGAAGTTGTGGAAATAGAGACATCAAGGCCAGGAAACTTGGGGGGGAGGAGCAGGAGGATGGAAAGAGTCGGGGGGGGGGGGAGCATCCAGGGATTTGAACATGCCAGCTTCAGGGCTCCAGAGAAACGCAGAGCAGCTAGGATACAAAGCCCACTAACTGGCTTCAGGTGAACATCCCGGCTCTAGGCTCACCTTGATTTTCCGTTGCTGTTCCATTGTGTTAGCTGAACCTCAGACCAAAACAGAGGGATCCAGTTGCCCAAGGCTGCATTTTGACTCCCTCGTGATGAAATATTTAAGAATGGAAGTGAATCCGTGTATCCGGGAGCACTTCGAAGACTGCATAGTGCTCAGTCTGGAATCTAGGACCATGTTTGTCTTCATCTTCCTTTTCTCTGTTTTCACAGCTCACCTTGCTGGTGATTCACCGCTGCAGAAAGGATGCAAAAGTGGATTTAATTGTACGAGAAGACGACATAACTCATCTGCGTGCCCTGCAGGTACGAGGAAGGGTTCCAAAATGTATTGTCCCCCAATTTATTGGCTTTTCAGTCTGCAGTTGTTTTCTGCATTGGCTGAACATTTCTTTAGATGGTTGATTAATTGATTTTAAAAGAAAATTAAAAACTAAATTATTTTTTAATTTAAAAAAATTAAAAAATTAATTGAAAAGAAAACAAATACCATATAGTGGTTGCAATGTAAATGCCTTCTTGTAAGGATAGCGACTTCTTATTATCCATGTAGATTAAGCAGAGCATGATGCTTAGTCATGAATAAATTCTACATAATATTGATGGTCTCCAGCAAAGGAGATCGTTACCTTGTCGTGGTGCTGGAGCTTGAGCACCTCAATGAAACCATGAGCTAAACCGTGAAGGGACACCCAAGACGGGAAGGTCGTGGCAGAGAGGTCAGACTAAATACGATCCCTGGGGAAGGTAATGGCAACCCACCCCAGTATTCTTGCCATGAAAACTAAATGGATCAGTACAACCAGAGATATGTCGGTATACCATCGGAAGATGGGACTCCCAGGTCGGAAGATGGTCAAACACATTATGCGACGTGCTGGGCTTGAGGAATCCAAGGCTGGAGTTAAAATCGCTGGAAGAAACATTAACAATCTTAGATATGCAGATGATACCACTTTGATGGCTGAAAGTGAGGAGGAGTTGAGGAGCCTTATGACGAAGGTGAAAGAAGAAAGTGCAAAAGCTGGGTTGCAGTTAAACCTCAAAAAAACCAAGATTATGGCAACCAGCTTGATTGATAACTGGCAAATAGAGGGAGAAAAAGTGGAGGCAGTGACAGACTTTGTATTTCTAGGCGCAAAGATTACTGCAGATGCTGACTGCAGCCAGGAAATCAGAAGACGTCTACTTCTTGGGAGGAGAGCAATGGCAAATCTTGATAAAATAGTTAAGAGCAGAGACATCACACTGACAACAAAGGTCCGCATAATTAAAGCAATGGTATTCCCTGTAGTAACCTATGGCTGTGAGAGCTGGACCATAAGGAAGGCTGAGCGAAGGAAGATAGATGCTTTTGAACTGTGGTGTTGGAGGAAAATTCTGAGAGTGCCTTGGACTGCAAGAAGATCAAACCAGTCCATACTCCAGGAAATAAAGCCAGACTGCTCACTTGAGGGTATGATATTAAAGGCAAAACTGAAGTACTTTGGCCACATAATGAGAAGACAGGATACCCTGGAGAAAGGCCAAAGGAAGAGGGGCCGACCAAGGGCAAGATGGATGGATGATATTCTGGAGGTGACAGACTCAACCATGGGGGAGCTGGGGATGGTGACGGCCGACAGGAAGCTCTGGCGTGGGCTGGTCCATGAAGTCACGAAGAGTTGGAAGCGACTGAATGAATAAACAACAACAAATATTGATGGTCTTAAAGATATGAAAGGCTCTGGAAATTCTACAGATTGTAGTAGATTGTGGAAGGTTGAATCGTATGTGAAAATTAAAGTGATTAACTTGACCTTGCTACAAAGAGTAAATGACAGGAGTCAAATTATTGGAATGGTGTGAAATATAATAAATTAAGTTAAACTAGGGCTTAAATAATCAGAACTAGAACTGGATTAATACAGATTAACTGGCTCAATTGATTTCAATGAGATATAAATTCAGTTGACGTGCTGTGTACATGCCCACCAATAAGTGCTCCTGAAGTCAATGGGACTTATTGAGTAGATATGTACGTACAGTCTCTCAATTAAAGATACAATAATTGGGTTACATAGCTCCAGGCAGCTAATGAAAACAAGACCATCTCGATTTTTGCAGCCCAGATATGGTAGCTGGATACACTGATACTTCTGTGAAATTTAAAGAGATTGGTTTCTGAAATACAATGTAATATAAATGCATGTTTTGAGTAAATATTTGTATACATTGCATAGTTCATGTGTATTTCTAATGAAATTTCACTTTTAAGCTCTCATGTAAAAGGGTTTTTTTTTTCATATCGCAAAATGAATTTTCAGGCTGGATATTTTGTGAACGCTTACTTCATTTTCAGTGTTCATTTTTGACAAGCATCTCTGCAACCAGCAGTGCCAGGTGCAAATAGATTCCACCTGTGGTTCTCTTCCCAAGGTTTTTTCTGTCCGGATGGCAGCACATCCCCCGTCCCGTGCCCAGAAGGCACCTTCCGTTCTGCGGGATCGTCCTCTTCTCTCTCCTGCATGGCCTGTCCTGTGAATTTCTTCAGTGCTAAAATTGGCCAGGTAGCTTGCTTGCCGTGTGGCTCAGAGGCGGTGCAACCAAAAGAAGGTCGAAACACCTGTGTGTGCCTTCGACAAGGCCGTGTTTTCCAGGTACTGGATGCGGATTTTTTCTATTCATGCGTTTGGATGATCAGTTGGCATTTTTGCCGTTAAGTGGTGGCAAACACGTGTGAATATGTGTGATGACCAGATGTTCCACTGTCCTAGAGCAGCAGCAACCCAATGAGAAGATCAAATCTTCTTAAAGCCTTATAAACTCGGGGCGGTTGCCACATCATGGTGCACCACATGCCAGAAACCACGAACACCCTACCCCAACTTCTCTCTTTCGGCTTAATCCAAACCTGGCAGAATTGTACGCATCTTAGTTGGACCTTCTCAGCATCCCTTTTTCCTTCCCCCTTCTGATTCTTTGCGTCGTGTCTTTATTTGGGGTGGAAATTCCAAAGGGATGGATTTAATTTTCTTTTCTTTGTAGCCCAGTGATGCTCAGTGCCCATGTGCTCCTGGGTATAAAAGCCTTTCCGAAGACAGACGGTGGGACTGCGTCAAAGACGCGTATGATATCTGTAGGGACGATGCTGTCCGGAACCAAGATGGCCGGTGCTTAACTAAGGAGGAATGGCCTCGCTACTGTTCGGACCAGGTGAGGGGGGATTGTGGGAGAAGTCTACCATGGTTTGGGGCTGGTGCAACTGGCTTTCCAGCCCCCGGTTTGGTAACTGATCTTCCAGCTTCGTGGCATTTTCCTTCACTCGCTCGAAGCAAGCAGCTCTCAAATGTCTCGTGAGCTAAGCTTTGTAAAGTGCATCCGACTCGTAGCAAGTTTTGCAGTTGCTGTACCTCCCTTGGGAATTGCCCCCCCCCCCCAAAATCTAAAAGGGGGCACAGCTGTGATCTGAGCTCTTCCGAGGCTTTCTGTTCAAGCCAACCAGCAGCCAGCGTTGAACAAAGCTTCTCGGACAGCCCTTTCAACCAAGGCGTCAACATTTACCCCAATAGAAAAAACAGTGCTGTCCTGTCCTTCCAGCATGCAATAGTGTCAGCCCTTTGAGGTAGACCAGAGTAGGAAACCAAAGTAATGCATGTTAATGCTACTTTTATTATACAGCAAGATTACAGTAAGAGAATCTTGCGAGTCTGAATGTGCTCCCCCCTCCCTCCCTTTATCTTCGTGAGAACTAGGGAGGGTCAAGTCAGAGACCTTTCCTCAAATTACATTTCTGCCTCGGAGTCAAATTTCTTTTATCTGACCGTTGCCTTGGTTGCGGCTCTTCCTCCTGTTCCTCAAGGTTATTCCTTCTGCCCATTACAAATAGGCCTCTTATTAACCCTGCTTCTTCTAGCATGGATTTTCATCCGGGGAAGCATTGACTTTCTTCCTATTTTCCCGGCTAGGTTTGTGACGTCTCCAAAGACTATCAAGGTTATGACAAAGTTCTTGGGCTTTGCCTTTGTCGAGCGGGCAGTCTGGACAGCACGTGCGGTCTCCCGTGCCGACGACGGCAGAGAGGTGTTTTGAAATTTTTCTGTGAACAAGGCTCAGCCCGACTTTCCATGATGTACAGAAATGGCAGGCAGGTAATGAAGGACAAGAAGGAAGCTGATCTTTTCCAGATGCTTATTTTACCAGAAGGCCAGAGCGCCTTGGCTGAGCATCTTCCCAAAGTGTAATGGTACGTGGGAATGGCCTTGGGAGGGTGGGCCCAGAGACGCTGCCTAGGGAACGGTCAGATAAGAGACGGCATAGCCTGCAGCTGGATAGCGGGCAGGGCAAGGGGCTCAGAAGGGACCCTCCGTAATTTCTCGGGGTGTAAAGGAGACTGCTGGGAGAATTGTACTTTCAGGATTGATGTCAGCCTTACCAGGTAGACCAGACAGGAAACATGACCAGATGAGCTAATTCTACTTTATCATAAAGCTACATTAACAGAATCTTGCAAGTCTGAAGGTACAGTTCTCCCACCGTCTCCTTTGCAGCCTGAGGACTGCAAAGGAGGGTCCCTTCTGAGCCTCTTGCCCTGCCCACTATCCAGCTGCTGGCTAAGCCGTCTCTTATCTGACTGTTCCCTAGGCAGCGTCTCTGGGCCCCGCCTCCCAAGGCCATTCCCACATACCATTACACAAAGGGCCTGCTGAAGTCAGCGGCATCCGTCCTTTTCTTGCAGATTTGAACCCAGAGAAGGTGGGAGAGCAACTTCCTGCTAAGTCTGAACCCAGATTTAGGCTCCTGATGGCATTGCTGCCTGGATCTGGGATTAAGGATGCCTTGTCTTCAAATTCTTCCTAGGTTGATATTTTTTGGGAAGGGCTAGCAGCATCCCTGCAAGGACTCGACTTCCATGCTCGAAATGGTTGTGCCCCAGAGAACCAAGACCCCCAGCCGGTCTACGTGGTAAAGGCAAACGGTAAGGACCGAAGAAGAGAGACGGACCATGTTTATCTTTTTCAGATTTTCCCTCTGGTTTCGTTTCCAGCTCCTTTACCTCCAGAGCATCAATACAAACAGCTTTCAACCCCCTTTGAAAAAGACTGTTCTGCCGTAACGGAGAAAACAGGACAGAACTTCCTGACTGGTGTCGATCTGTCTTTAATGAAGAAAATGTCATTATTGTTTTGGAGGATACAGTTAACTTAGGTTGGCTTCATGGTTCATTTCTAAAGAGAAGTTCACCCACCAGCCTTGAAACACCAGAGAGCAAAGGGGAGGCTGGAATAAGGCAGGAAACATGGATTCAGGCTAAGAGATTATGGCAGAATTTCTCAGCCAGGGTTCCGTGGCGCCCTCGGGTTCCACAAGAGGTCACCAGGGGTTCCCTGGGAGATCACGATTTATTAAAAAAAATATTTCAAATTCGGGCAACTTCACATTAGAGAGGTGAATAGGAATAGAATGATTTTGGAACTTCTGGCCTATATTGGAGCCTGAATGTGCAGGGGTTCCCCGAGGCCTGAAAAACATTTCAAGGGTTCCTCCAGGGTCAAAAGGTTGAGAAAGGCTGTACTGTGGGGATGACCAATTCCTTCTGCATCGTTACAGGAAGAGGATTTTTAGGTGTGTACGATCCTGAACCAGAGCTGCTGCAGCACTTCTTTGCCCAAAGCCAGATCCCACCAGCTTCCCGAAATGTATTGTGGTCTGCAAAGTCCTCGGATACTTCACGTATGTAGGCATCACGTTTACATCAGAGGTAGCAACTCTTTGGCGGCGAGAGGTCAGACTTAACATTTTGGGGAGGATCAAAGTGGGTGGGGTAAGTATGCAAAGTGAGCAGGACCTTGTCACACCCATAGCCACAGGCAGCCCCCCCCCCCCCCATTTTGGGAAATGTTTCAGGGATGTTTTTGTATTTTTAAGGGGGTTGTGCAATGCTTGGGTCTGTAGGTAAAAAGGTGTCTCAGAGCATACAGGAGTGCAAATGTCGCGCCTGTCTACAACTCCTTAAACCAAGTGCATCTTTTCCCCAGAATTATCAGCTGCCCCGCTGTGCAATTCCAGGAAAAGGTGCAGCGTCTGAAGGAGTTGCCGACGGGGACTGTGTGCTTCCATGCACCAGCCTTTCACTCCACAGCGCTGCACAGCCCTTACTTCACTGCCTTGCGCCTACCTTCAAGTCTACACAATGGGTTTCGTGCATTTCCCACCTTGGACTGGCAGCAAACCATATCACCAACGTTCAGCAATCATGTTTGGAGGGGGGTCTGTGGAAAGAGGGGTTTGGAGGCCACCAGAGACCTCACATTGCCTCTCCCCGCAGTGGAATATGACCATTGCTGCTCCTTTTTGCAGGATGTCTCCGAGGCGAGTTACAATGCGAAACACTAATGAACAATAATAAACTGCTCTGCTCTGTGTGTGGACAAATGCAGCTCCGCTTCACTCTGCTTTGTTCTCTCAGGGACTTCTGCCAAAGGTGGACCTAGATTTTACCGGCCAGAACCTGCCAACTCTACACTGAGGATCACATTTACTGGCATCCTGAACCCAACTGTGTGCCTCAAATGGCATGAGATTCTCATGTTCATTGTTTCTAAAGATCATTACCCCGTTTATGATGTGTAAGTACCAATTCTGAACCCACGCGAGGTGTGTTCTCCTATCCGCAAATTTAGGTCCCACTGCTTTTCAGTGAGAAGTGTGTTGGCGCTGAGTCATCCTCCTGTGCTATTTAAAAGAAACGGTGGAACTTATAGATTAACAATGCTTGCTAATTTTGCTCACAGTTGCTAAAATAAGTCATTGCCAGCTCGGTGTCAAACTATCAGCCACCCATTTCTGGGACCTGTGGCCTTTTCAGCTTCTCCAGAACAGAAGACTTCCTTTTAGTAATGCTGCTCAGCTCCCCACCATCCTGGATCTTAAGCCAACCTCTGTGTTTTGTTACGTTGACTGATGCATCATTCTAGGGTGGAATTGGAGATTAAGCATTACAGGTAGTCCTCGCTTAACAACCATTCGTTTAATGACGGTTTGGACTTACAACAGTGCTGAAAAAAACAACTTATGACCGGAACTCACACTTACGACCGTCGCAGCGTCCCTGCGGTCACGTGATCATGATCTGGGCGCTTGGCAACTGGTTCACATTTATGACCGATGCAGCATCCGGTGGTCACGTGATCGTCATTTTCGACCTTCCCGGCTGGCTTCTGGCAAGCAAAATCAATGGGGAACCGTGTGATTCACTTAATGACCACATGGTTCACTTAGCACCCGCTGTGGTTCACTTAACAGCCACCACAAAAAGGTTGTAAAATTGGGTCAGATTCGCTCAATGACCGCTTCACTTAGCAACCAAAATTCAGGTCCCAATTGTGGTCGTTAAGCGAGGACTACCTGTACAGAAAAATTCTTTTACTCTTCAACACAGCTGGTCACATTTATCCTGTGTTTCTTCCTAGCAATAATTTATACAACACAAACCAAGACTTTGACTGGGGAACTTTCCGCAAGCTAGCAGAGGAAACGCGATTGGCTTCCAGCTCGACCAACTTTTTCCTCTTCTTTTACCGGTTCTATGATCCTGGCACATACGTCTTGAGGCTGAGTAGCCACAAGCACAAAAAAATGGTGTGTTTCAGATCACAGTGTGTTGACTTTCAGTACGGAGTGAGCACCTGGGATGAGTGTGTTATCCTGCCTACGATGGGACAGGCGAGTTGTTGTCCAACATTATAATGACTCAGTTCTTCATTGACATAGTTTTTTGTTGTTGTTGTTCAGTCGTTTAGTTGTGTCCGACTCTTCGTGACCCCATGGACCATAGCACGCCAGGCCTTCCTGTCCTCCACTGTCTCCCGGAGTTTACTCAAATTCATGTTCATTACATCGGTGATGCTATCTAACCATCTCATCCTCTGCCTTCCCCTTCTCCTTTTGCCTTCAGTCTTCCCCAGCATCAGGTTCTTTTCCAGTGAGTCCTCTCTTCGCATTACCAGCACCTTTCACTGAGGACCTCTTAAGGGATATGTATAATTTTAAATTTATTTATTTAGAGACCCAAACCATTACAAGGTAAAACTAAACATGAAAGAATATGAACAAAGATAAAATGATTAGTAGAGCATATAACAACATAGCAACCTCCAAACTCTGACTCGGTTTTCCCTGTCTGTGTGTTCATTTTGGGAAGTACGTCCGAATCCTGCCATTCGGTGGACAGTGTTATGAAGAAGGACCATTCTACCCGACAACTCCTGGTTATGTTGTTCAAGTAGGGATTGCAAAGATCCCAGACCTAGTTCTGAAACCTGATTGGCCGGCAATCATTGGAATAATAATCGCCCTCGTCTTTCTCGTTCTCACCTATCTCATATTGATTGTAAGTTCAGACAATGATGACAACAATCAAAATCAACAAGTCTCTGTGCATACATTTTCTTAGACATTTTCTTGCTTCTATAAGCCCTTTCCTCCCCAAATTTTGCAGATCCTTTGCCAAGCTTTTGGCTGGGCCAGGAAAGAAAGTTCCACTCCTCGATTCCGAAAGTTGCAGCTGAAATATAATCTGGATAAATATTCTTCCAGAGAATCCAAAGTTGTTGTCATCCAGAAATATCAATCTAGCATGCAGGCAAGGGGATGTTTGGAGAAAAATTCCAGCCACATGGAAAGGAGAGAAGGTATACGTGTTGTTGTTTTTTAAAGGAAAAAGATGAGATAAAAATAAATTGCACGTCTCAAAGAATTTGCTTGGATGGATGCTTCCACTGAATGCTGCTAAACAAAACGCACTGTAATTATCTCCTTGCAAATAGCTGACTTTGAAATTAGCACAGACTGGAGGATATCTACTGAATCATTTGAGAAAGCCGGTGTGATAAGGTTGGCTTATTGTAACTTAACTACAAAGACTTGGATCCAAAGCCCTTTTTCAGTCACATATTCAGTGGATGGCGTTGGGTTTCTCCAACTCATTATATTTCAACCTTAGGGTATGGGTATAGTAAGTTACTCTCCAGTTTTATCTGTGCTTAGGCTTCTAATGGGACTTGAGTAAATAAACTTGCAATTAACTGACAGTGTTAAATTAGGTTATACAGGTAGTCCTCCCTTAACAACCACAACTGGGACCAGAATTTCAGTTGCTAAGTGAAGCCGTCATTAAGTGAATCTGAACTAATTTTACAAACTTTTCTGCGGCAGCCGTTAAGTGAATCACAGCAGCCAAATTGTGATCACGTGACCATGGTGACACTGAAATAGTCGTAAGTATGAGTTCCAGTCATAAGTCGTTTTTTTCAGCACCGTCGTAACTCCGAACCGTCACTAAATGAATGGTTGTTAAGCGAGGACTACCTGTAGAGTAACCATAGGTTGACTGTCTGCCTCTCTTCTTCTCTACACCTCCAAGCTTCTGTTCTTATTACGATAGCCATTATTACTAATACCATTTGTACTGAGAAGCATACATTTCATGGCATACTGTCACTACTATTACTATTTACCCTAAGAAGTGTGCATTAGGTGTCACTCTCTTCCTAGACAAAATATGGGACCCTGAAGAGCATATAGACCTAGACTCATTCAACACCAATGTGTTCTTTGAAATTCTGCTTACACAGTCCCTGGCCGTTACAACGAAACTGAGTCAATTTAAAGAAGAGGTGAGCTATTGCTATGTGCAGAGCTGCTGAACTCTCTGCCACTGTGAATTTCTCCCATGCAGAAATTAGAGTTTTTCTCCCTAAAGACTAATTGCCAGGCAGCAAATTATTTCAGGTGTGTGTGTGTGAGATGCAGAGGAAGGAATATTCTTCTCTCCAGCAGAGAAGCCCTGATTGCCTTCCGTAAACCCTGGAATATTTTTTACAACGGCTGGGCTGTAAATGTGCACCAGCAGATCATTTAGAAAATGGAAGGGGTTCACTTGCATGTCTCCTTGAAAAAGGAGGCCCCTTTGTTGCAGGGGTGTGGGGAAAGGAAGGAAGATTCTATGGGCAGCTTGGGCCCATTGGCTGAAGGTTCGCTATCTTGGTTTTAAAGGACTTCCTTGCCTTTTTCCTTGAATCCACCTACTTTCAAATTGTATTCTTCAATGTCAGTGAAATATTGCATTCAAGGATATTGCAGTTCACTCAGAGAACTGGAAAACTGAACTTGGTTTTGCTCCCCTTCTCTATGCTCATTTCTTTTGTAGCTGAAAACCATATACTTCAAACTCCTGGAGGAAACCGCCTCCCTCCGAGATCTTTGGGTAGCAAAAATGTGCATTCCTGATGGAGGAGAACCTTGCAGTGATACTCTAATGGGAGATTACATCAAAGCAAAAGAACAGGTAGGAGAATCAAAGGGGCCTTTTTGAGCTTTTTTGGGGCGGGGATGACCTGGCCAATTGTCCCCAGTTTCCCCCTCGAGGTTATATTTAGCCCTAAATATAACCGGCTGGTTAGCAGGGCCATCTGGGGGGCAATCAACCTTTTCCCAAAGATGATGTCCTAGAAAAACCCATTTTCATTCTGTAGGCAATCGGTGGGCATTTTGGCTTTGTGGCCATTTTGATTTTCCCTTCCCATGAGCACACGCGGAAACAGGTGGGGCAGGTACTGCCTTAATCTTAATTAATATCTTAATTAAGATATTAATCCTTTCCACGGTGGTTCTGATCCCAACCATTCATCGCAGATATTTTTTTCCCTTTTTTAATTTCATGGTGGAAAAAAACAAAAAACCAAGTGCAAACAAGTGAGAAGAACAGAGTCCCAGCCTCCACTGAAATGGTTCGGAGGGCTGATTGGACATCCGTTTCCATGTCCATGAAGCTGACTAAGAACTCAGGGGAGGAAAGGTCTTGGACCACTATAAAAAAAGAGTAGTGAAATGGGGTCAGTACCGGGGGCATCCATGGAGGGGTTTTCAAAAATCAAGATGGATGTTACGACCATGCAATCATAGCCACACAGCTCTTTTGATGTATGTTGCACATGTCACACGTGTTAAAAAGGAGGGCTTCAACCATGTGGTTGTGGACATACCTTGACTTTTTGACCCGCACAACACCCACAGATGCCAGCTGAAATAAGAAGTGCATTGTTGATCCTCGACATTTCTGAGGACTAGTGTTTTCACTATTTCTGAACTGGTGTGGAGACTTCTTTACATCCTTAAATATAGTTTTTGTCTACGTTTGGATGCCTGGCAAAGGGCTCTCTCTTGGGTTCTTGGGCTTGGTCTATAGGTAGGCTGACCATATTTCCTTGAGACGAAAACGGGACCCTAACGCACACGCGCACCCGCACGCATGCAGGCAGGCACGCAGGGAGTCACACTCTTAACTTTGAAAACGGGGAAAAAATGGAGATTTTGTCTAGAATGACGGGACGGTTGGAAAATGTTAAAATAACAGGACTGTCCCGTTCAAAACGGGGCGTATGGTCAGCCTATCTATAGGCATACTTGGGATGGAGTGCTCCAAAATTCCAGAACACCCTGCTGGCCACAACAGATTAGCTAGGAAGGACCAACATTTGCTCTTTTCATCCAGACAAGGAACCAGAAGGGGATCCCACATCCTGCAGGAAGTTTAGAGATCTCATTTCCCTCCTTTCTCTAGGCTTAAGCCACATCTTCCATTCGAGCCCACCAAACCAGAGTGCATCAAAAGGACTGAATGTTGGAAATGATAGTCCCGGATGATGTGTGTCTATTTCATGTTGCAATTAGGCAGAGGAGGAAATTGGGGGCAGAAGGCACCGGGCAGCAGAATATGAAGAGAGTTTGAACAGGCAGATCAACTTATTGACTCTGTCTCTGAAACACGAGGAGGAACACCAGGTGGCCTTTAACGCTGCTCTCCAGGAAGCTGTGAGGCAGGTGGAGATGTTAGAAGATGTCCTCTCTAGAGAAGACCTTGGCTCCAATTCTGAAGCTGACCATCAGGGGTAAGAGCAGTGCTGAAACAATTCCCTGCACCAACCCAATTCCTCCTCGTCTGCTTGACCACATTGCTTGTAATTTCTAGCCAGTATGGTCAATAGCAAGACCTTTGGGGGACCCTCTTTGAAACTTTACTTGTTTGGGGAGAGCGTTTGGGTGACAGGTTTGCTGTCTTCTTCTCATGACGCTTTCAGGTTATTAAGCCTCATAGATGCTACAAGCGAGAAGCTCACCAGCTTGGTGATAAAAGAGAGCCATCGGCTTATGCAGTGGGGCATTCTTGGAGAAGGAACAGGAGCTGGCCTTCTTAACAAAGAGAAGACCATGGTGCTCACCAAGGAGAAGCTTGTTGGTAAAAGTGAACCCCTTAAAAGTTTGCTTTAAAAAAAAAGATGGGACTTGCTTTATTTGGATTTGGAATCCAGTTAATGCTGGCTTGAAATTTCTGAGCCACCGAGGATTTGTGTTTTTTCATTGCCTCCCTTGCTGTTCCCAGAACCAGGTGGCTCTTTGAAGACAGGTGAGATTCTGCATCAGGATGTTGCCACGGGACTGATCATGCCCAACGAAGATGCCGCCATGCTTTTAGCCAATCGGTCCATGAAGTCTGCATCTCCAGATCACTTCCTGCATCCTGGGACAGGAAAATTGCTCCCAATAGCTGGGAATGTTGGCTTTGATCCGATCAAATCCAAGCTGATACCTGTGGTTGATTTAGTATCTGGTAGGAATACGCCTTCACAGTCCTTCTCTTAAACTCATTACTCACCTTTTTACTGGGAGTTGGAAGCAGAGGGCCGGGGGAAGGTCATTGGTTTACGTTCATAATGCAAAAATGCCTAATTTTGTACATTCAGACTAAGATAGACCTTTAAGCACAATTATCCTCCCAAATTCACTTTTCTCTAAACCTTTTTTAGTGGCTGCCCCTCAGAAAGGGAATATCCAATACTTCCGGCAAAGAGCAATATCCAAGTGCTTCTCTATCTATTTACTTACTTATTTATTTATTTATTTATTTATTTAATTTCTATAACCGCCCATCTCCCCCCATGGGGAACTCTGGGCGGTTCACAATAAACAAGTTAAAATAAGGTTTAAAATCTCAATTATACAATAAAAATAAATTAAATTGAAAATCCAGATGGTAATGGAATAGTTAAAAGAAGGACAGTTATAAAATTAGGGGATTAGCCACCCCCATGAGGAACTATCCCTTCCTCCTTCCCATGCCAGGCGGCAGAACCAGGTCTTCAGCTCTTTCCTAAAGGTCGGGAGGGAGGAGATCTGTCTCAACTCTGGGGGCAAGATATTCCAAAGGGCGGGTGCCACTACAGAGAAGGCCCGCCTCCTGGACCCCACCTGATGAAATTCCCTTATTGAAGGGATCCGTAGCAGGCCCTCCCTGAATGATCGGGTGGGGCGGGTCGATGATATGGGGATAAGACGGTCCCTCAGGTATTCTGGCCCCATGCCATGTAGGGCTTTAAAGGTGATAACCAACACCTTGAATTGTACCCAGAAGCAAACCAGCACCCAATGCAGCTCCCGGTATGAGAACATACCTAATACTCCTTCCTCCTCCTCTTTTCCCCACAACAACCCTGTGAGGTGAGTGGGACCTCCCCTCCCATGAGAGAGGGGGACTGGCCCAAGGTCACCCAATTGGCTTTCGTGCCTAAGGCGGGACTAGAACTCACTGTCTCCTGGTTTCTAGCCAAGTGCTTCTCTATTAACCTCTCCAAGCCAAAATCCTTTCCTTCTCTCTGGCTTCTTAATGTTCTTGCACTTCAGTTGCTCCAGGGCAGCGTTGCTCAACCTTGGCCACTTTAAGACGTGTGGACTTCAACTCCCAGAATTCCCCAGCCGGCCTTGGTTGAGGAACACTGCTCCAGGGTGCTTTAAGGGATGTTATCATTGTGCTAATTCTATTTATTTAATATCTTCTGTTTTTAAACTGCAGTTTGAATTCGTCATCAGATCGAATTGCCTTTTACTGTCCATCACCTTGATCATTCTTGCTATAGGGCAGCCTTTCCTGGTTGCGTACTCTACGGGTGCGCTGGACTTCCAGTCCTAGAATTCCAAACCCGTTGGCCATGCTGCATTTGGAGGGTACCAAGCTGGGGGCAACCACCGTTGGAGTAGCATGTTCTACACCAACTGATAAATCATGATGTCCTCCAATGCTTTATCTGAAGCTGCTCTTGTATGTTCTGTTTCTCTTTTGGGGTTTCTGCTTAGGAGAGATTCAACATCCCTCGGAGCTTCCAATCTTCCCCTTTGTTCCATATCCTGTTTGTCCTGAGACTGGCCTTCCAGGAAGAGTTAACTTACCTGTTCTGCAGCCTGAGAAGGTGTTTAAGCTAGGAGGCCTGATGCAAGATCCGGTTACTGGAATGGAAGTGCCAATCCTTGCCATCACAGCTCATCCTCAAACTGGCCACAAGCTGACCTTGGGTGGGACATACCTGAATCCTCTCACAGGGATGGTGGCCCCGCTCGAAATCGGAGGGCCCATGAAAGCACAAGAGAGTGGGAAAATCGTTCCTATCCTTGGTGTCGGTTTGGATAATAATACAGGTAGAGAAAAGGTTTGATTGTTCGCCTCGTTTTCCCTGTGCAAGGAAGAAACGGGAGGAGGGGGCATGTCTTGGTGGGAAGGGGTGGTCACTGAGAAAGGGAGCAGGTTCACCTCCAGAAATTACCATCAAATTGATATATGCTAAGTAAGATATACAGCTGCAATAAACTTAAAATACCCCCCTCCATTTTCCTGTTTTGGGAAGATGAAGAACAGCTCATCTGTGTGTCTGTGATTCAGTCTCTTACCTGGGAGCTAGATGGCAGTTCCAAGAGTCCTGTTCTCCTCCTAAGGGTTCCTCATCTTTAAACTGGGCTTTCCATCCAGTGGAAGATGCCTGCAATCAGAACTGGGCATCCATGCAGTTAGAGGACTATAAAGTGGGACACAACTTTCCTGCATATGGCATGCAAGGAGGAAACTCTGAGTCTGCTCCTTGATGCCTCCAAAGGATTAGTAGCATGGAATTGGAAATTCCTGGAGGTTCACTGCTAGCCTTACAACCATAGAATTGGAAGGGTTGGAAGGGACCATCTTCTAGTCCAACTTTCTGCCCAAAGACCAATTTTCTAGGGATTTTGAATTGTTTTTCTTGTGCTACAGTGATACTGATCTCCAGATGTTTCCCACTGAGGATTCAGTTTATTAACATTTTGAGTTCTTCCTTAATTACTCATTTAAACTTTATGGTTTAGCAATATGTTTGTAAACCGCCCAGAGTCCCCTTTGGGGGAGATGGTACGGTGATAGAAGTTTAATAATAATAATAATAATAATAATAATAATAATAATAATAATAGTGGACAAGCAAGGAAAAGGAGAAACAAGATGGCCCCTTTCAAGGGAATGGTGTCTATTTTAAGTCCCCAAGTTTTGATGATACGCCCAGATGGTTAAGATGTAGACCTTTACACGGGCCACAGCCTATACTCAAAGCCCACAGAGAAAAGCCATGGATTTTTCAAAATATCATTTCAGAAGCTACAGGAAAAATCAATAACATTTCCTGCTTTGTCAAATCCATCTTCAAGAGAGGGAGAATGAAATTAACAATAGATTATTTTGAAGAAAGTAATGAGAAGTACTGTAACGAAGAGATTCTATTCATTAAGTCAGCTGCCATGGCTGCTTCGACTCTCTCAGAAAGTAGTTTATCAAATCAATAATTATAATAAACAAGGCATTAAAAATGGTCTGCTTCAATCTTCTAAGCCCAGAAGCCTAGAAAACATTTCCCATTCTGTTCGGTTTTGTACCATTGATTTTTAAAAGTGAAAATCAACCTGCTTATGATTTTCTGAAAATTCAACCAGCTCTATGATACTGACTAAATGGAGGCACCCCAAAATCTAATCGGTCCTCCTTTACTCCACTTCCAGATGAATTTGAAAAAAAAATGAATTGAGGTCCATTTCACAGAACACAACAGTCCACATCAGTTGACTCCCTGTTGTGACTTGTATGGTTTATCATGTGTGGAAATAGATCTGAAAACATCTATCATCACTTCAACCCCCACTCAAACGCTGAAATCAAAAATGAAGCTGAGATGGACTCATCTTTTCTTGCTGTCCTCTGAACACAGGAATCCTTGTTCCAATAGGAGGACTACAAGGTCCTTCTGGAGACATTCTGCTTCCTGGAGATCCCTTCGTGGAGCCCCTGAGTGGGAAGGTGGCTTGCATTCAAGGCTTCTCTCTTCAGCAGGACAAAGTAGTGCCTCACGCAGGCAGCTACCAGGTGCTGTTGGAGTCCAACCTTCTCATCGCCCAGATCTTCGTGGTGAAAGCCCTGCAAGAATATAAAGACTCCATTTGCAACGATCTATGCCCTACGGTCACTCTGAAGAAAGTTCTCAATGGGGCAGAAGAAGCCATGAAAATGGCACTGGCCCAGAAGCTTGACTATTTGATGTACCAGCTACAAAACGTAGAGAAGCAACGAGACGGTGCTTCCAGTGTCAAGAGAACTGGTGGAAAGCTGGGTAGGTGTTGGGATGGATTAAGCTGTTTATGGGAGTTGCTACAGCCCATAAAATGGGATGAGGTCAGTGGGGGTGGGAAGCAGGAAGGAAAGCTCACCTCTCTCCCCAGTTGGGTGCCCAAGTCTTTCCTATTTTTTCTTCTTTTATAACTGAAGAGTTGCTATTCTGTCTTTTTGGAGCAATCTAAGATTGATTGGTTGGTTGACTGGTTGACTGGTTGACTGGTTGATTGGTTGACTGGTTGATTGGTTGATTGGTTGATTGGTTGATTGGTTGATTGGTTGATTGGTTGATTGGTTGACTGGTTGACTGGTTGACTGGTTGATTGGTTATGTGCCATGAAGTTGTTGCTGACTCCTAGCAACCACATAGATAGATTTTTTCCATGATGATCTATCCCTAACCTAGTCTTTCAGATCCTCCAATGGTGCACTCATCTATTCATCAACTTAAAATAGAGCAGTTAAACACAATCTGTGCTTCATCTCTTATTTATAGATCTTATTCATAGAACTTTGTGTATAAACCACAATAGCTGGTTTTGTACATTGCAGAAAGCCAGTGTGCAAACAAAACACATTATGGTGTAGTAGAATATGTTAAAGAAGAAGAAGAAAAAACCTAGCCACAAATATGCATCCCAGGTGGGTTCTCAAAAGCTTGGTCATTCACTGGCCTTCATGTAGTTCTGATTTCGGTTGTGTGTTTCGTCCTTATTATAATCAAATTAGGAATGATCAAGTATCTCAGCACAGAACTTTGGATCCCCGCTGTGTTTGGGATGAAAATTCCAGACCCTGGAGGTTCAGAGTTGATGGTTCCGATCCTTGGAGTGGAGTGTGACTGGGAAACAGGGCAGCCAATACCGCTAGCTGGGGTGACAGAAGATGCTGATGGAAAAGGTAAAATCTGCTAGGGCCATCGCTTTTGGAGCATTGCTCTAAAATTTAAATAGCGGAATGCAAGGTTCTCACAATTAAGCTTGTCTTTCACACCTTGCTAAATTACATTCTCCTCACCATGTTTCGTTGAGCGATGACTTCACATCTCATATTCCATCATGAACACTTGGCCTAATTTTATGTGGCCCTCAGCTTAGCTTCAAAGGTCCCTGAAGAGGTGGGTTTAGGTCAGTGTTTTTCAAACTTGGCAACTCTAAGATGTGTGAACTTCAACTCCCAGAATTCCCCACCCAGCCTGGGGGATTCTGGATGGGGAATTCTGGGAGTTGAAGTCCACACATCTTAAAGTTGCCGAGGTTGAAAAACGCTAGTTTAGATTCAGAGCTTGTAAGATCAGCCTCTTCCTTCTTGGTCGACTGCTGCATGGGGGAAAGCAAAAGGGATCATATTTTATTTCTCTGCCTAGAATGACGATGGCAAGAAACCTCATCAAGCGAGAGGTAGCTGGATGGGAGATGGGGGAAAGTAGGGGAAATTATTCAGGGCCTTCCCTCTGTTCGAAACTCTCAATCAGGTCTCCCCACAGTATTCTTCTCTAAATTCTGCTTTATAGCTGTTTCATTGAGCAAACAGGTCCTTATTGTCACATCTGACTGGGCCCAAGATTGGTTCACCCATTGTGTGAAAGCCTTGGTTTTGCTAACTCTTATTGTTCAATAAACCACAATAGGCTGAGTCCATACAACACCTTAACTCAAAACCAAGCAAACCACAGTAAACATAATGTGTGAATGTATTGTGTTGGGCCAAGCTACAACCAGTTGTGAAGGACACATTATACATACCCAGAAAACCCATCTTAACTGTATTGTAACTGATTGAGTTTTTTTTAAAGGGGGGAATGGTGAAGGATTAAAGGAAATGTGTAATAAGTGGATGTGGTTGCAAAAGATTTCCTACTTTCACCACTGCCTAAGAGGAAATGGAGTAATTAAGTGGTGAATATGAGAAAGGAAATTGAGGGCCTTTGTGGTTGAAATCTCAGTCTAAAAGGAGATAAGTGGAAATCTACCACCTTCAAGTAGATTTTTTTAAAAACTGCTATTGAAATGTCTAACCTTGCATTTATAAAAATTCATGCGTGAAGACTTGTTTTCTTTGCACCCCTTGTAGGCCTGGTTCCAGTCACAATAGGCTTCAGAGCCATCGATCCCATAACAGGGGAGATGGGGCCTGTTATTGGAGCTCAGACCAACCCTTGGACAAAGGCTGTCCTTCCTGTCATCCAGTCCCAAGGAAGCTTGCCAAGAGAAAATATAGATACAGATTTGGTAATGCTACTCTACCATCCAGAGAAAGAGAGAGAGAGAGAGAGAGAGAGAGAGAGAGAGAGAGAGAGAGAGAGAGAGAGCGAGCGCTTTCCTGTATTGATTCCCCAACCTCTTTCTAACATGCACCATCTTTACAGCTGGCTGCCCTGGCCAAGGAGCTAATGGCCAGGCGAGTTTATTGGCGGTCCCAAAGAGAGAAAGAACAGGAGGTCTTGAAAGAGGTGAATGTCCTGTGTCGCGACATCCTGGATGCTGCCAAAGAAGGAAGAATGAGAAAGGTGCGGCTGGGCTCTTCTTGTAATGTTGATTGCTAGGAAGACTTAAGCCACTTCTGGACCAGCTTTCCCCACCCATGTGCCCTCCAGATGCCCTGGATTACAATTCCTCCCCTCCCCACACTATCTAGATAGGATAGACGAAACACGTCAATGCAGTTGTTCATTAGGTTATTTCATATAAAACAAGGGCTTTCTCTAGGCAGAAGACATACAAAGAATCAAAAAGAACAAAATCCAGGATAAAAAAGACCCTTGTGATAAAACACATCTGAGTGACAGCGGTCCTCCAGATTTCAGAAGACCATTTCTCCCGACTCCACCTGCAGATGGGAAATTCAGCACTTCAAACAGAGGCACAACCTCGGAACTCTGTCTGTTCTGCACTATCTACCCACTCCTGTCTCAGCCACAATTTTCTCTTTCTTTCTTTTCCTCTCCTGCAATTAAAGTTCAGGGACAAATTAAAACTTGCTGACAAAATCTGCCGCCTCCTGGAATTATCTTCAGCCCAGGAAAGTCAAAGGCAAGCCGATCGAGACCTGACTGCGTTGGGGAACCCTGGGCGATCTTTGTGGTCAAGAGGTAAGGAAGGAATTCTGCATAAATGAGGTGGAACATTTGCAAGGAGCCTGGAGCATTCGAGGCTTCTTTGTATAGGCTGCCTACCCTGATGAAAGAAAAAAAGGAACATTTCGGGAATTGCTTGCATGCATTGTGCAAACCTGGAGCAAAACTGGAGGTGACTCAATTGTACAAGTGAAACTGAGTTGCGTGATTAGATCAGAGTAACACTGAAACCTTGGGAGTGAGGAGAGGAGACCATGATCAAATGATGGCTTCATTTCCATGACAGTTAGAGCTGGTGGGTTGGTGGGGCTGCTTAGGGACCACAACCAGGGAGTGAAAAATTAACCTTTTTGCTTCTTCTCTTCTGTCCCATTTCAATGCACCTAACTCCCTCTGGGCCTCTCTTTACAAAATACACACAACGTTCATGCAGCTACCATGATGTTTAAATGAAGTTTCAATGTTGTGTCAAACAGCAGCAGCCCACAGCCTTTCCGGACCGGTGGACACATTTGGAAATTTGAGAACGTGCTGTGGGTGCTGTTGCAAAATAATGGTTGGTGGGACCCTTGCTTATTCTTAAAAAAGTAGCCATGGAAGAGATATCTAGCTACCAAGCGCTCATTTATCATTTCCTTGAGGAAAAAAACTAAGCCGGGTCAGGCATGGTCAATATTTGAATGGGTTAGGCTCTAGACTAGACTGAAGAAGGTAACAGCAAACCACTTCTGTGCTGTTCCAAGAAAATTACATGGAAGAATCTGTAAAGTCACCATGAGTTTTGCTCAGCTTAAGGGAGACTTTATTTTATCCTGCCAGCTCTTTTAGCCCCATTCCAACTTCTCATTTTAAAAATTCAGATGTGTATGTACCCCCTGTAGAAACTCAGGTAGGCGTCAGTAGTGGTGTTTTCACACTTGGGGACCCAGGTCATGCAATTATAGTTATAAATACAGCATTCATGGAATCAATGCAATGTCTAGATTTTACCCCAGAGATGGACACAAATTTATTTATTTATTTAATCTTTATCCCGCCTTTATTATTTTTTATAAATAACTCAATTTCCATGGTTTTAAAGGGATAGACATTTCCTGGGGTCCTCAATTCCAATGAGTTTGAAAATTCCCATATTACTTTTTGTATATGGGGGTTTTCAAGAAGAACCTGATGGCAAACAGGTTGGTCTCAGTTTCTGGCTAGAGTTTCACTTCTGCCCGAAGTCCAAGAGGTAGATTTAAACTCACACTCCTCCTAATTTGGTTTTGGTGGCTCTAGTTGACAAGAATGAAAAAGACCAGGAGGCCAGAGTCCAGCTTTTGCTCAGGAAGACTCTGGAAAAATTGGTGCAGTTTATTCGGAAAATACAGCTGGAAGAAGGGCGGATCCAGATGCAACTGAAGGAAGCTGAGCGACGTTGGAGCAGGAACTTCTGCGCCCAGGAAGCCATCAAAGAGAAATTCAGAAAGGTGATCTGCAACCTGATCTATTGGGATCTGGGTTTGAGGCATATTTCAAAAGATGTTCAAGTGTGCCTTTTCATAAATGGCTTCTCTTCAGTTTATCCAGCCACTTCATTGGTAGGATAATCCATAAAGTGGTGGACAATAAACTATAATAATGCAAAGTGGAACAGCCACTTACTTATAATAAACAAACAGGAAATGCATCATCCAGAATGAGGGTACCCCTTTGCACTTGCTAATCTAAGTGCATAAATGAAAAATTTAGACATGACTACTAGAAATGAGACAGAAGTGTACTGAATTTCTTTCCAGACAAAACTGCATCTCTTGACGGAATTCCAGGATCACGTTGCGAAACAGCAGACCAGAGTGGAGACTGAATATCGCAGACTAGAATATCTGCGATTCTTGTCCGACATTGTGGCCTCCCAGACAAAGGTATGATGTTCCTCAGTCAAACTGGAGATGACAACTTGGAATCAGCCTTTGGCCAGGGAGAGTAAGATGTTCCTCCAGGCTGAACCATCCCTTGTGAAAATCAGTGTCTCCCCAGACTAAAGCTCATTCACATGACTCTATTTCTCCTCGTGAGTTTATTCCCACTAGTGACTCTTCTAGCAGGAGATAGTCCAGAAAGAAAATGCAAAAAAAGGCCATATTTTTCAGAAACTCTTCTCTGTCTCAGGATCGTCTTTCTGGATCTTCTCAATGCTTTATGAACTACCCAGGTGCAAGGTTCTACAGCATGGCTGCTACCCCCTGTGGAAGTTGGGAGGTCATCAATAAAAAATTGATCCCCTTGCTCAAATCTGTGCTCCAGACCCTGGAAGAGAACAAAAGAGGTGCCTCATCTCCTGAGGAAGGTCTGGAATCAGGAGGTACCACAGACCAGTTTGTGCTTGCAATGTTTTTTAAGAAAAGACACTGAAGGTGAGGGCAGAAGATGTCTCCAATTTATTAATTGGGTCGATTAACAATCCTGCCTTTAGGCCAAGGTTGAGCACACCTAAGGTCCCCCAACCTTGTTTTTATGGTTCCCAAAATCCCCCAAGATCACACTGCAAAAATAAGTTGGCAAATCCTCCAACCCCAGTGGTAAAAACCTGACAGTATGGTTTCCTGCTATTTTGAAGCAGGAAACTTGCAAACCTTCAATGTATATTCCTTTCAAAGCCTTGACTTAGGGGAAATAACATCAACCCCCCAAAAGATGGTCTGCCCACCCAGCTAGAGGACCACAGCAGAAAGAAAGCAAGATCGATACCCTCTCTTGGCAGTCAGTTTCCAGCAACCAACATGTATACTCTATGCACCATTTTCATTTAACCACTCAGCTATGTTTGTAGCGCCAAGCAAAGAGGATCCATGTCCAGAATCCTTCAGATGATTCAACGTAGCTTCTGGTTTCTTCAAAAGGTTGCACATCCAGAAGCACACGGAAGGGGGTTGGGGCTCCCGGGGAAACACTCCAGACTGGAACAAGGCAGGTTAGGGCTCCTGCTGCTGACGCTTCGCCAATGCTGCTGCCTTGCCCTGCCAGGAATAACTCCCAGCTCCTGCAAGAAATCCAGACCAGGTGAGTTGTGGAGATGGGGACGTTGCCCAAGCCTGGCTGGAAACTGAGTGGCTGGAAACGGTGCTGAGCGACCAGTTCCAAAGTAAAATGGAAAGGCCTCCAAGGCCATGGGGAGTTGGGAGGAAGCCACAGACTATGGAAGATGAGGAACAGGAGGGCCCGGTGAAGGCACATGGTAGACTAGTTCTTGGCCTCCACCTTTTTATTTCACTTTCTTGGTAGCTAGAAGATTTTGCTTCTCTCCTGCTCAAGGGAGAGGTCTACCCGCACCCCCACCCCGCACCCCAATATGTCTGTGCTCTTGTTTGGGCAGGATCTTCTTGGAGAAGCAGGCCAGAGAAATGGTGCAGCTTGAACTGTCCTTGATGGGTGCGGAAATCCACATGATCTCTTGCTTCTGGGAATCATCCCAACTGAAGACAAAACAGGTAAGGAAGAGAACTCTGCATAACAAAGAGGGTTTGTTTTTAGAAACTCCCCTCAGTTTTGCAAAAGTTAGATGCTGTAAATATGGGCGGGGGGTCATCCAAATGTCCCGGACATTTGAAAAGTTTTTCCCCCTCTGGTTTTGGAATTAGGTGAAATAAAACCATTTCAGGAAGACCAAAAGGTTGGTGACATCAAAAAGACCAGTGGGTTTATGCTGGCAGAAATAAAGATGCGCAGAGCTAGTACTTTCCAAGACCCATAAAGTGTTTGCAAATTACTAATATCTCTAAATATCAGAGCAATTGTAGTAATCGTAATCATCTGGTTATTCTGTAGGGCTTGTATGAACCTCCTGAAGTGCACTACCACATTTTACCTTCTCCCAATTTTGTGGTCAGAAATGCATGAAAAACAGATAAGCCTAAATAAACCTACCACAGTTTTGAAGAAGCAAAGCAAAACTCTGACCCTTCTCTCCCTCCGTCCCCCAAGTATATTACCCACACTGTGGCCCTCTGCTCCCCTCCTTAAACATCTGGGGGCCTGGACCCCAAAAAGATTGTCCCCTCCAAATTTTAATTTGCCCATCAACAGAGATGCACACATATACACTCTGGTACAGAGAAAAGGGACCAAAGTAGTTTTAACGTTTAAGAGGTAGAGATCAGATTACATGTATGCTTACTTTAGATCAGTGTATCTCAACCTCAGCAACTTTAAGACGCGTGGACTTCAACTCCCAGAATTCTGGGTTAGTTGCTTTTGACAATCCTTTGCTTAATTACAGCCACAGGGATCCTGACTGAAATAGGACTATGCTCTGCCTCCCTCAAATAATACTAGATTTCTGGATGAAATCCAATTTAGTTATCCTTGGCAAAACTAGCACGTTTTTCTAGGAAGAAAAACAAGTCTGAAATATTCTTCCACTGCCATTTGAAAGTTGGCATTTTTTCATACTGCTAATTCTTTTGAGGCAGGCTAGGCTGATGCTTTGTGGAGACGTTAATGACGCTCTTTCCAGGGCAAGGAAGGGAAGTTGGCCAGCGAGTGGGACCACCTTCTGAAGGAACTCGTTGAATACCACCAGCACGCGGAAAGAGATCTTGGCCAGCTGCAGCGGGAAGAAGTGAAGCGGGCAGGGCTCTGCCCCATAGACGTAAACCTCAAAGGCGGTGCCTCAATCCCTCTTGAAGACATCTTGCAGAGCCTTTCATTGCTCAGTACTGATTTGCAAAGGGCCCGTTCCCCCTCCCGAACAGAATCTGCAACAGAGAATACGGTGAGCTTCAGTGAGGCGTGCAGGTTTCCCAACCCCACGCATGCTTCGCTTCCACCGTACTCGGACTCTGCCGTGTCACTGCAGGGAAGATGATGCGGGTGAGCTGGAATCTATTTGGCCCACGGGTTGGTTGATTTCTGGCCTGATGCAAGGCTTGAGCCCAGCCTATGAGTGCATTCATAATAATATTATAATAATAATAATATTATAATATACATAATATTATGTATTATAATATTATAATATTATAATAATATAATATATATATAATATATATAATATATATAATATATATATATATATATATATATATATATATATATATATAATAATATAATACATAATATACATAATAATAGTGCATTCATAAGGGGCGTGGTGGCTCAGCGGGTAAGACGCCAGGCTTGTTGATCAGAAGATTGCAAGTTCGGAGGTTCGAATCCCTAGCCCTGCGTGCGGAGTGAGCTCCTGCACTAGCTCCAGCTCTTGCCAACCTAGCAATTCGAAAGCATGCAAATGCAAGTAGATGAATAGGTACCACTTCGGTGGGGAGGTAACCGCGTTCTGCGCGCGTCATGCGGCCACATGACTGTGGAAGCATCTTCGGACAACGCTGGCTCTTCGGCTAAGAAACGGAGATGAGCACCGGCCCCTAGAGTCGGACACGACTGCACAAATGTGCGGGGGGAACCTTTACCTTTTTATGAGTGCATTCACAGATCACACTACTCCAGAATGTGATTGTAAAACATGATTTCCATAAACGATGGCTTAGTGTAATTTTATGTATAGATTTTAACTATTGTTATCCTGTAAACCACCCAGAGTCCCTTACTCAGGGAGATGGGCGGGGATAAATTTAAATAATAAATAAATAAATAAAATAATGCACCGATGGGAGAATTCACATATCCTGCTAAGCTATTTTATGGTTCGTTTGTTGTTGGCTTACTGGGCTCTGTGAACCCAGCCCTTGTGGGTTGAAACTAACCACGATTTATGGTGTGGAGTAACAATTGAACCTGGTTGATTGTTGCTTATTTCACAAACTTCAGCCTCTGTTGCTAGACCTGTACAGATAATCATAATCATATCTCATTTTAATTCCTCCCATGAGATGTCCTGGGCTTCGAACTACCGGGCCCACCTGATGTCCTGAATTTTAAGGGAGGGGGGAAAGCTTCTGGACATGCTAAGCCCTGTGATGGATTGAGCCCTCCAATGCAGTGTTTCTCAACCTAGGCAATTTCAAGCTGTGTGGGCTTCAACTCCCGGAATTCCCCAGCCAGCATGTCCACGCAGCTTGAAGTTGCCAAGGTTGAGAAACACTGCTCCAATGAAATGTTGACGGGTTTGGATTTCTCACCTCTCACCCTGGCTCAGAGCAGCTTCCCTCCTCGCTGAACTTCATTCCCTCCTCGGCTTGGCAGGAAGCTCCCAGTTCAGAGGGCAAGCTCTGCACACACCCAGCGGCTCAGAAGATTCGAGCCACCGCAGTCAAGATAGTGAAGGAAGAAGCTCTGAAACTCCTGCGGGTTTATCAAGTCCTGGATGCTTACATCAGCCTCCAGGTACATCTGGGTCCCCATCTGCCCCAGCATCTCTTTCTTCCTTGACCAAAGGAACCGTGGTGTTTCATTGCTGCTGCCTTTTTTGCAACTCAACCAGTGGAGACCATCGCTATGAATGCTGACGCACGTTTCTCTGCTTTCTGTCCTAAGACACGGTCTTGCCCCAGAGAGTTCCTACAAGCTCTGGAGCAGCTACGCTACACTCTCATGGGAGAAGCCGTGAGCCAGGATGTTCTCCCTTGGGCTGAAAGACATCAAGTGGAAGGAGCTGAGTCTTTTCTCCTAAAGTACCACCAGGATGGAGACCTGACCCCTCCTTTCCAAGAAACGGATGAAGCTGAGCTGATGGAACTGCAGGCCCGGATCCGAACAGGACTGCAGGCGCAGATAGAGGAGAAGGTACAAGAGCGGGCCTACATTTGTCAAACAATGTCCCCAAAGTTCAGCATCCACACCCACTGGCTGGGAGTGATGGGATATGTAGCCCAGCATGGCCAGACTAGGGCTGGGCTAGGAAAGGCTGGTTTAAAATGATTCCATTGTTTTTCCCCCTCTCTGCAGCTGGAAACCAGAGAGATGGAAGTAATTCAGGAAGCTGCCAAGTTGGCCCCCAGATTTCCAGTGGAACACGTGACGTTTTTCCTCCTGTCTCAAAGATATCTACGGCAAACAGTTCTGCTCCTGGAGGGCGGTCTTAAAATCCCCCAAATGGATGTAAGAACTCTGGGTGATGCCAAGTTGATAGAAAGGGGTTGCTGTGGACAATGGAACATGTATGTCCCCCTTTAAAAGATATCTAGGTTAAGAAAAAAGAGTCTCAAGAAGAAAGACTTATGAGAAAAAGTCAAGGGTCAGCTGGCCATTGGGAGTCTGCTCAAGGTCGCCTCTTCGGATTATGGGACTTCCATACATTTTTACTAATCCAAGGGCCACAATCCCTCTGTGACCATGCACCACAGTGGAATAATCAAACCAGTTCTGTACTGGGGAGACAGAGATTGACTGTACACCTCCATGAATGCCTCTTAACTAAACCATAACAATGTGGAGCTTCCGTGATCAGAGGCAGTCTACCCCTGGATGTTGAGGACCATGAGGAAGGGAAGGAAGTCACTGTCACATCTTCCCAGAGGCCTTTGGCTGATGGAGCCAAGCAAGGCTGGGTTCTTCTGGTGGCAGCTCTGTAATTCAGGGCGTCCTTGTTGTGTTGCAGGCCCTGCTGGCCGAGAAGGATATGGAAACGATCCTCCACCTGCTGAAGGGAAGGAAGAAGTGGGAGGACTCCCTGCTGGAGCTGCAGCAAGCAGCACTGATGCTGCAGCTGAAAGAGAGGCAGTTCCGGGAGATGGTCCGGCTGCTGAAAGCAGAGTCCTCCAGTGAGGTGAGTGTGAACCGATGGATCAGAGATTGGGGTTCCACATTACAGGGAGTCCTCACTTAATGACCATTCATTTAGTGATGGTTCAGACATACGACGGTGCTGAAAAAAACTACTTACAACTGGTGCTCACACTTACCATCATCACAGCATCCCCACAGTCATGTGATCGTGATTTGGGCGCTTGGCAACCGTTGCAGCATCCCATGGTCACGTGATTGCCATTTTCGATCTTCCTGGCTGGCTTCTGGCAAGCAAAATCAATGGGGAACTGCATGATTCACTTAACGATCATGTGGTTCGCTTAATGACCACGGTGATTTGCTTAATGACCGCCACAAAAAAAGGTCGTAAAATCGGGTCGGATTCTCTTAATGACCAATTTGTTTAGCAACCGAAATTCCGGTCTCAATTGTGGTTGTTAAGCAAGGACTACCTGTACTGCAAGCAAGCAGTGGAACAGCAGTGTCAGAGAAGTGCAAATCCATCAGACCTCAGATCATGTTAGCATCCTATTTATTCACTTAGGATTCCCGTCTCTCCAACTTTTTGCATTTTTCTAAACTGAGAAAACTCCGTCTTCTTCTCCTAAGCCACTTTCTCTACCGTATTCCTTGCAGATGCAATTTGAATGCAACTTCCCCTAATAACTGGAGTGCTATCTGCAGTTTTCCCTAACAAATACTGATTTTAACTTGCTCCCTAGATGCCTTTTTTGTCCACAATATCCTTGAGTATCTGCTTTTTGGGGGAGGAAGGGAAATTTCTTTTTAAAATGTATACTGTTTTGTGTAAAGCATTTGAGCTGAGAGTGACAGATGCTGTCCCGGAGTCCTTATCAGTGAATCAAACCATTTCACTCTCAAAGAAATCTGTGATGGACAAGGACATATTCTTTCACAGACATAGCATTCCTAGTGCTGCTAGAAATGCAACTTTGCTGCATTTCTAGCAGCCCCACAATAGCCAATGAAGCTCCTTTGGCTGTCGATGCACACAATCTCTCTCTAGTTCACACACTCACACACACACACCCTTTGACCAGAGATGGAGCATCCTATTCCCACAAAATTCCAGTTGGGAGAAATTGTGCTGCGTGCAACAGAAGTCTGAAATTGCCACCACAGTCTCAGACGGGTTCCGGAGGGCTGTGAAAAATGAGAGGTTGAAAATTGCTTTATTATCATCCAAATGCACATCAGTCAGGTTACAGGTTCGATAAGGAATTTAGTTGTGGCCTGGGTTCACACACTGTGTGCAACGAATACAATTTTGTTTAGTGTTAGCTAGAACGTAGCTTCTGTAGACCATACCCATGGTTTATGGCTCATGTCAGGTATGAGTCAACCCAACTCTGGCTTAATATGATGTTCGAAACAAGTCAAAGGATGATATGGAAATAGAAGGTGCCAAAGGTTGGATAAACCTCTTTCTCCCCTGAAAGTGTTCCAGATATCTTCTGTTGAAAGTCACAGAGTTCAAAACTGAAGGGAAAATATTTGCTGTGAGCTGGGAGACCTTTCAGTAGTTAGTATTTCTAAATTCTTGGCTGTTGTACATCCATGCCTCCTTTTTATACTCTGTCTTTCTCGTTTTTCTTGTTACTCAGTGCTATTTCTTTCATTCATTCATTCATTCATTCATTCATTCATTCATTCATTCATTCATTCATTCATTCATTGTATAAGGCTGCCCATCTCAAACATATGATCCTGCAGGATCCAGAAGATGCTTACCAAATAGCAAGGAACCTCCAGGAATTTAGGCAACAAAAAATCAAGCAGTTGGCAGAACAGCTGAAAACATTGCTTCTAACTGGCCAAAACACAAGAGAAGACGCTTCAGAAGATTCCAATCTGCTCCAGGTAGGACTGAAGAAGACGACAAGATACTGTCCTTCTGTGCAGTGAAATTTTCTTAGACAATATACAGTATCTCTGTCTTAATATTCCGCTTTCTATCTTTGGGGGGAAATGTGTGTACAATTCTTTTTGTCTAGCCCTTTTCTGAAAGACAATTAGAACCTGGAGTGTCCATGGCGAGCCGAGTAAGAAAAGTCAAGTTGGTGGCCATAACCTCATGATCAAACCCCAGTCCCTTTTTTACAAGCATCACACAAGTGATACACGTGTTCCTTCTTCTTAGCAAGTGATGAGAGAGCTTGACAAAACTGTGATCTTCCTGAGCAAGGCGATCGAGATTTGGGTAAACTTAGTGGGAGGTTGGAGAAGGAGAAAAAGACCACGAGCTTCAATTGACCTGATTTCTCTGATTTCTGAAGTTTCCTCTTCACAGGGACAAGACAAATCCAGCCTGGCAGAAGACAGAGTTCTTTCCCTCTTGGCAGAGAGTAGGTCTCCTTGCAACGTTAATTTGGCATGCCTTTGTGACCCAGTGTAATAATACACAGTGATGGCGGGCAGGATGTATTTTGATAGGATAAATCAAGATGTCCTCACTTATCAGTGAAGCTCCTGATATTCACATCCGAGGACATCCTGTCCTGGCAATAGCCATAGCAAGAGGAACTGGGCAAGAGCTAAGCCAAGGTGGCCACGTTGGGCTCTTCCTAGAGCTACAGAACCATCTCTTTCACCCCAGATGAGAGGAAATACAATGGCTTCATCAAAATCCATTTGAATGAATGATCCAACTCTCTCAACCACTGCAAAGGAGATGTAGAAACTGCCAATTTTCTCCCACCATCCTGCTTTTATATAACCCATGGACAGATTCAGGACTCACCCCCTTTCAGACTCCTTTGTAGCCCACCCACCCTCTCCCATGTTGCTGTGCATGGGGGAATTATCAAGGAAACATGAATGGGGTATTCCTTTAGAGACTTCACCTATTTCAGGAGTGAGAAGAATCAATGAACTCCATAAGTAGTTCCTATGCAAACAAGGAAGTAAGGGAAGTTAGTTTAGTCTCAAACAAAACCCTGGTCTGATGTCCTGACTTCGAGTGAAGGAAAACACGCTGAGACTTGGTGTACAGGCTCTAGTGTTTTATTGTTCTATTCTGCTAGACAGAATCCAGCTAAACTAAAATGAACTAGTAATGCTCAGAGAAAAGGCCCAAGAAATCAGGGCGGGGCCTTCTTTAGCCTCTTGGGAGGAAAGCAAAGAGATTCAGTACTGTGCATGAGTTTATCCCCCTGGAGGGAGCCCCCTCCTTCTTCACTAGTTATCTCCCTGACATCCGTTTGGGATTAAATCTAACCCCTTAGGGCTAGATAAGCAGATCATTTGTGCAAGTTAGAGAGGTCATGCAACACTCATAACCCCCAAAACAGATTGAGTTAAGTAGATATGTAGATATATTTAATGTATTAGTATATATATTAGTGTATATATTTAATGTATTAGTTTTGTAATGTATTTTAAATTGTAGTTACTTTTAAAGATTTTAAATTGTTGTACTGTAAACCGCCCAGAGTCCCCCTTGGGGGAGATGGAGCGGTAATACAAGTTAACATATAAATAAATAAAATAAATAAATATTACAAGTATTCGATTGGTATTACAAGTAGCTATTTTTCTGCCTGTTATCACATGAATTTAGATGAATGCTTCTCCATTCCAGAGATCAAGATCCTGAAGCAAACTGAATTGCTGGTGACCTTAAGACTCATTCTCCTGAACCCCCATTTCAGACCACTTCAGTCCGGTAAGGATTCCAAAGTAGTCCATGTCTTAGGAGCCAGGTACCAACAGACTGGACATTTGTTTGTACTCCAGAAATGATTTTTGTTTTTTAACATTACCTTTTGTGAGTCAAGGTCAACCAACACAACACATGCATTTTGTTCCTAATTGTGCAGATGATGACGAAGTCAGCAATATAACCTCCTCTCAGCTGTTGACTCTTCTGAAAGATGTGAATGGCTACTTCCAAAAGTACTCCACAAACCTGGGACTTCGAGACACCCACCATCAAGAATGTGGTGACTTCCTTTCATTGCTTCCTCCCTCTAGTTTACTGCTAATCTGCAAAGACTTAAAGTCAGCAGCATCATAGACATGGTCTTCTCTAGAGGGAATGCCTGCTTCTCTCATGAGGATACAAGCCATGGTTTCTGTTCTGCATGTTCTAGCTCCATCTCTTTTTCCCCAGCCTGTCTTCTCAGAACCCAATGGAGCAAGTTGGGACTATGCATAAACACCTCATATGTGTCTTATTTTTCCAACATCATGTTTTGTTTTGCTTTTATTTTCTACTAGTTTTGTATCCTTTGTGGACTGGGTGGGGTGGGCTGAATGTAAAACATGCTCAGTCCCAGATTCTGTTGCCTCCAAAATAAATTGATAGTCAAGCCAGAAAGAATGCAGTGTATAAACCCAAGGATCTTAGGTTTAACCAGAGGTGTCTACAGGGTGTGGTCAACAAGGTAAAAATGGCAGCAACGATGGTGCAATCACAGGGCAGAGCTGTGATGGCCACATCGTGGCCGCCATCTTGACTTTTCTTACCCTATCCTACAGACACCTCTGGATTTAATACTTATTTTAATTTCATCTGGAAAGAGTTTAGGCTTTTGGTTAAACAGGAACTATTTGACCTCAATACATCAACATTTGTTTTGTGGAGTGAAGATATGCAATGATCTTCTTAAAGTAGAGGACTTCAGGAGAGAGTTGAGTTTGCTAATGTATTATAAGTGCTCCAGAGTCCACTGGAGTTGGGCGGCCGATAAATTTAAATAAATAAATAAATATTTTTTTTAGATTTTAATTTTTTTTAAAATGGAACAGGAATGAACACAGTGCCTGCTTTCATGTTTTGGCAGATACTGACAATTCTTTCCAGGATCTACTGGACCTTCAGATGATTCCTAAATCTGGAGAACTTGTCCCTCTTCTTGCTTCAAGCCTTTCTGCAAGGGAATTTGTGATATACCAGTATGGCATTGTCATTCTGCAATTTCTCCGGCCTTATATTGGCGTAAGTGTTCAAGAAGTGGAAATATCTTAAAGAAACAAAGATTAGTATCTATTTTATGTGTATCTATTTATATACAGTATAGAGAGAGAGAGAATGAGAGAGATTTTATTGTAGTGTTTTTAATAATTGTTATTTTATTGTTGTAAGCCGCCCAGAGTTGTTGTGTACGAGATGGGTGGCCGAGAAATTTGATAAATAAATAAATTAAATAAATGAGTTAACAGCCAATGCAGAACCGATCCATTCTGCATAGAATCGAAGAAAAAAATTCTTTAAAAGAAATAAGTTCCTAATCAAAACTTGAAGATATGTTGGCTCTAATCAAGGGATCAGCCCAGGCTGTGCAGGATAATTTCCTATCTTCCCTCCTGTTGCACTTGTGTGTTTCCACCTCCCTTCCAAAACTAGAGAAAATAAAAACAAAATGGGGGTAGTTATTGTTTCAAGAATTAGAATGTCTTTCTTTTTTTCACCATTATGATTTCAATTTCCCTCTCGTTACAATCCAGAAGCCCTCCTCATTTTCCCCTGAGTTTCAGCCCTTAGGTAGGAAGGCAACTGCACCTTCTAGCAATCCAGAAGTTCTCTCCCAAACACTGAACAAATAAAACGGGAAATAGGAATTTCGTTTCCGCAGCGAACAGCCCAAATGAACTTGGATGTTACGTGTTTGGAATTTCCACCTTATTCGGGGTTGGAAAGGGAACCCTAGCCATCGTTTCTGCTCGCTTTTAGGCTCCAGAGGTGGAGTTGTGTCTTGCCTCCAGAATCCCTTCTAGCAAAGCTCCCGGGAATGCTTTCAGAAATACCTTTTATTACCAGGTAGGCTATCTTGAATGGAAAATGTAACAGGTACAGGTCTAGTTCACATTCTGCACCTCTATTGTATGCTTTGTGCTTAGTGTGCTTTCTGTGCAAGCCCTGTTGTGTCTAAGAAACCATGATGAGGGTTCTTCAGTTGGATGGGCCCCTCCACTTGTAGTTGATTTAGGAGTAAGCAAAACACGATGTAGTACAACGGGTTAACCCACTCAAAGAGTGGAAGGAGTAGCTCGGGAAGATCCGCGCATCAGCCCGGCAGTGTGTCAGTCCATGTATCCAGTTGTGATGGTGCTTTTGTCTTGATAGGGAATGCCCAGGCTATTTTTGATGAGATGCCGCCTGTGGCCGCCTCATTCCCATCCTCCAGCCAGGCCCAAAAACTTGGAGGAGAAAGTTAGGTCATCATGGCGTGGTTGAAAACGCAAGACTGGGAAAGAGTGAGCCAAGAAGATGTTAAGAAAGGAAGATGTGATGGAGGGCTTCCTAAGTGTTAGGAACTTGAAGATCATACATGTCAAAAGCATCAGAATCTTATTGGTTCCCATCTTCCTTATCTGATCACTGTTTAAAGGGGTTTTGCTCCGCTTTTCCTTTAGACCCCTGGCAATCAGCTGTTTGTTTTAAGAGAGTCTCTGGCCTGTGCCGGGAGCTTTGTTCTGCTTCTCGCACACTGCCTGGCCCACATCGCTGCTGCTGACTTCAGCCAAGATTCCAACCCAGCTTTTCGAAGACTGTTTTACCAGGTAAAGAATAATGGCCAGCTTAAACTCTGGAGGTCTCCCTCTGTCCTTTCCTTGTTTGCAATGGATCCCTTTTGTCGCTGGTCAATGATGTTAAGGCAGGGAATGGGGATGTAGAAGAATTTGGCTGTGGATTCCTCCAGGAACAGTTCTGGAGCTTTTATCTCAGCAGAATCCATAGTGGAACAAACATTATCTACGGTCCGACTAATGTGTGCACTTTCCTCAAAAAAGAAATCATGGAAGATTTTTCTTTCATTGTACAAGGTAGCCGGGGGCGTTGCTCTAGTTTCATTTAACTTTTTAAATGCCTAGAATATTTATAACATTGCCTGGTATTTTGCACACACAGGAGGTTTATCCTAATTGGGCGCTTCCTAGAATGATCGTGTGAAGAAGCATCATTGCATGTCACATGGTCAGTCCTGGAAGTGCCAGACTCGACAGGACCCTCTCTGCAAAGAACCCAGTATTTCTGGAAGTATGGTAGGCTTTTCAAGGGTTAAGCAAAGCTGGGGGGAAATCTCTCAACCCACTTGTTTGTTACCAAAGAGCACACCCAGTCCCTGTCTGTCTCCATCCCTTCTAGCAGATTTTTTTCAAATTAAAATTAAAAAAAGCTTATGGAAAAAAGTGCCCCTCCAAGGGCAGGCAGTAAAACAAAACAGATGTTTGAGTACAGTATCCATCCCTTGCAGGCAGGTGAGGCATCCGTTAATTTATGCATCCTCTGGGCAGAAAAGTAGGATACCAACAATGGTAAAAATAAATATGTTGAAAATAGTGGAAGCCAGGTTTCTGAAGCTGGATTTGTTTCCTGGGTGGGCATACTTGGCAGATTTTAGCTGCATGGTTCATCCAGCTCAAGTATTTATGATTTCCTGGCTTTTAAGCAGAGTGCTATTGACACCCAGGAGAAAAGAGATTCCACTCTTATCCTTTCCCTGGTTTGCACCCTAACGCATTTAACGTTTGCTTCCCTACAAAGCTTTCTGAATCACGTCTCTCCAGACAGGGTGCCTGTTCATTTTTTGAAAGGCCCAATTCTTGTTGCCTCTCAGGCCCTTAAAGCCTGCCTGGGGGAAATGTTCTCACTGAGGCTCCAGGCATCAGCATTTCTGGAAGACAGTGCATCTGCCGCCAGGAAGATCAACCAGGCTTTCCTGGGGGGAGAGGAGGCATCTGCCGATCTTCTCTCAGAACTCCTGGATGCCAAGGCAAACAGCTGCGTGACCTCCCGAAAGGTAAATGCTTCGGATGCTCTCTGCTTCCTGTGAAGATGTCCTGGTCGGAAAGGCTTGTTCACGATGCTCAGATATCCTCTGTGTGGGTGCGTGTACATGTATTAGTGTGTTTGTGTGTGCGAGAGAGAGAAATCTTAGAACTAATTTACTAGAAAGTGATTGAACAACTCACACGAACAAAAACTATTCTAGAGGGCAACCAGAACTGCTCTACACCCTCTATCATCCTCTCCCACCCAGCTTTCTAAATCTATGTAGCACTTCCAGATGTTCTTGCGCTTCCTCTCTCCTGCTTTAGGATGTCAGCAGAGCAACGGAGGAATGGCTGCCAGTTGACCGAGTGGAGGTGCTGCCCTCGGAGGAACCATCGTTGGGGCAGGAAATAGAGAGGCCTCAAAGGGAAGCTTCAGAAGGACCAACGGCCTGAGTGAACTTTGGGCCCGTGTTCCTCAACCTTAGCAACTTGGAGATGCGTGGACTTCAACTCCCAGAATTCCCCAGCCAGCATGCGTGGACTTCAATTCCCAGAATTCCCCTTTAAGGAGTGCCCTTCTGATAATCTGATCGCTTGTAAATGAGTTAGACTCTTGCTTCATCTCTTGAAAGGAATAGACTTAATCGTTTGTTGCACAGCATAATACAAGGGGAGAGGTGACACCCACCCACATCACAACAGGAATCTCCAGTGGCTTTTCCAGAAAGAACAGCCCACTGCAAAGCTGCAAGTTTTAACCTTCCAGAGAGACGTGATACTCTGGATATAATACTGCATTTCAAAGTTCACGCAACCCTAAAATGTGATCGTCATGCTTGTGAGCATGACATACAATTCTGCGTAGATTAATGCTTCAGACATAATTCAGACATCCCCAAGTTTCCTTCTACTTTCAGGTTCCTTCTGACCATTTATTTTTATTTTATTTTATTTATTGAACAAATTTCTAAGGCTGCCCAACACACACGGTGACTCTGGGCGGCTTTTCCAATGGCTCAGCTCAGCTAGTGCAGAAAAATGGCTGAAGATGGTCATCTTGGCTCACTTCCATTGTCTCTTCATTTTTCTGCCTTGGTGACTTCTACTAGGTCACCCAAAGCAGGGGTCCCCAACCTTAGCAACTTGAAGATGTTTTTTCTTTCTCTTGTCTTTGCAATGTAGTAGGCCAAAGGTATATAAATTCTGCTGCTTCTTTTGCTCAGGGCTGCTTTGCTGGGACATCAGTATATACCAGCCTTTTTCAAACCTTTTGACCCCGGAGGAACCCATGAAATATTTTTCAGGCCTCGGGAAACCCCTGCACATTCAGGCTCAAATATAGCCCAGAAGTTCCAAAATTATTCTATTCATTTCATGGGTAGGCCTATATGTATGCACTAACAGTGTTCTTAAACTAAAAATAAAGAATGAAACTTACCTCTTTAATGTGAAGTTGCTTGAATTTGAAATAATTTTTAAAATAAATCGTGATCTCCCAGGGAACCCCTAGTGAGCTCTCGCAGAACCCTAGGGTGCCACGGAACCCTGGTATATACTGTACGCATGCTAATAAAATTATGTTGTATCTTCAACGTAATTTGGTTGCTTTAGGTGAGCCAGGTTTTGGCCACACCACCATCCAGCCTGGGGAAAAATATATATATCCAAAATAAACTAGTGGATGAATAACCAAATGATTAAATCAAGAGTTATCTGGATTTGCAGGACCCAGTAAACCAAAGAGACTACAGCATCCAAGTTCACACAATATGCTAAGTCCAAACTAAACCAACCACACTGCGGTTTAGTAGAAGGCGTAGACCCACATCTCCTGCAAGACAAGGTCTGCAGCGTTAATCCGCAATGGGAGTCTGAGAAGCAATGAAAATGCCATAACAATTCAATGTTGAGTGTGAACATGCTGCAATATTCACGGTGACAAAAATGGACTACAAGCATGCTCTTGATTAGCATCTCTAGCAGCTTCTCCTTTGATTGGGATGCATGGTTCCCTTTTCCTTGCTGCACTTGGTTTTTCCAGATATTTTGGGCTAGAGCCATTGTTAGGGCTCATATGACGGGGTTCAGCATTCTAGGAGCGACTGTCCAATGCAGTAGAGGACAAGACCATGGAATGTAGCTCTACCAGCCACCAAGTATGCCAACGCAGCAGCAACTGGAGAGAACAATACACACAAAAGGTGTTTGTGTCAATGCAGCTCCTTGGAGTTCAGAGCAGTTTGTTTGTTTATTTATTTATTGGATTTATCCCCGCCCATCTCTACCATGGTAGACTCTGGGCGGTTGATGGTTTTGTCCCTTAGATCAGGGTTCCTCAACCTCAGCCATTTTAAGATGTGTGGACTTCAACTCCCAGAATACTCCAGCCAGCAATGCTGGCTGGAGTATTCTGGGAGTTGAAGTCCACACATCTTAAAATGGCTGAGGTTTAGGAACCGTGCCTTAGATAACAGCCTGTTTGCAAAGCCCAGCCAGGTTAGTCTGCCAAAATCTGCTTGAAACATCTCGGCGATGGCTCTCCTGAGACTCCGGCTGAGGCTTTGCGGTTGCTGCGGTTGCAGACTTTGTAGCTAAGTGCTGCAAATCTCAAACACCTGCTGATCATTAATGAATAAATAAGGTATCTCTGAGCCCCCCTTTGGCACACTTTGCCTATGCCTTTAACTTGCTCAAGGATAGGGCGCCTTTAAGAACTGCACGCTAATAGCTTCAGAACAATCATTATAGCTTGATGACTTGGTGCCACCCCTTGATGGATCCAACATAGCTTAAAGGGCAGCCAGTAGTCAGAAAACATTTGAATGGGTTGCATTATGCGAGTGGCATCCATCATCTCTTCCCCGCCAGGTTAACAAGGCACTCTTTTGCAGCTGGCTGAAACAGCCGCCTTTGGGGAGAGAGGAAGATAACGTTCTCTTGCCTCGTAGAGAGGTGCAAGCTGATTTCATGCCCTCGCAGACTGCCATAGACAGCCATGGCTTCATTTTTTTTTCACAAGTGGTTTTTAAACCAGGACTGGATGTAGCTATGGATCATGATAGAATGTCAGTGTGGGGCTAGGCAACTTTTAAAGAACCTTCCACTTTGCAATGGACAAATTGTCCCATGCCCAGAATAGAATATGTCTTAAGACTGAGTGGAAGGGGGCCTCCAAGTGAGCAACACCCCTGATCCAGATGTTCAGTCTAAAATGGAGAAAAGATCAAGTTTGATTCAGGGATGACCACACCCCTTTTTAATGTCTGTTTAGAGTCTGCCACGGTAGAGATGGGCGGGGATAAATCCAAATAATAAATAATAAATAAATAAATAATGTGTGTTGTGTTGTGTTGTACGTAGAAAGGGCGGGGCTTCAATCACATGGTTGTGGCTGCCATCTTGAGTCACCCTGTGGACATTCCTGGATATACTGCAGTGTTTCTCAGCCTTGGGAACTTTAAGAGGTGTGGACTTCAACTCCCAGAATTCCCCAGCAGGTTGAGAAACACTGATATAGTGGTAAAAAGTTCTTTGCAAACAGCATGGAAGAGGTTTTCCCTTCATTCCTTCCAGATTTTTTTTCCAAGTTCCTAATCTAGTCCAGAGCTATAACCTTTCCCCAGTAATTTCCCATTCAAGTCCTAACCAAGTCCCACCCAGTCTAGCTTTTGTAAGATCATCCAAGCTCCACTAGGTGCTATATCTGGAAAGCTATCTTGGAAACACAAAGAGATCTTAGCATAAGGATACAAACTGTAGAAGGCTACCCAGATAGAACATCCAGCATGTTCATGATGCAGAAATGAAACACACCAACTTCCTGTGGAAAATTAAGGCGATTCCATTTCAGCACTGCCTGATCTTGAGCATTTGGGAAACAAGGTTTGTTTGTTTGTTGAGCTTGCCTGCCCACTTTACCAGGAGATCCCTGATATCTACATCTCTCCCTTCTCCACAGAGTCACTGGTTCTTTAAAAACAACCAAAAAAACATTCCATTTTATTAATAACTGAATTTCCTTTTTAAATGTTTCCACAAGTGCAACTAGTCATGCAGTTCAATTTTCATCCATTGCCATTTTAAAAACAATATTAAAAATGTTTAAGAGAGACTATCACTTGCGAGCATGCATTTTAAAAAGCTTACAAACCAAATACTTTTTTAAAAGATCGCGCGCCTGAAAGAGAGAGATACGGTCGGGGATAGGAAGAGAAAAACCGTTGCCTTGAGAGCTCCAAAAGGTTTGTTTTCTCCTGGCGAACCCGCCAGCTGTCCTCCGGCATTTCTGCTTCCGGCTGTCCGGGTTCTGGCCCAAGAGCACATCAGAGCTTTTATCGACTGGAACTGACCCAGTGATACCTGTCAACTCGCGGGCAGCTGAACGGCAGCGAGGGGCGACAGGCTTTGTATCCCTTATACTGGAGGTAGTAAGCAGCAGGAGGATTTGGTTGGACCCCATCAGGAACATAGCACCTTCGGCGAGAATACTGCGACCAGAGTGGGAACGGCTCACTGTACTGAAAGCAGATGGAGATTGGTGGGGGGGAAGGTTCAGGAGGGGAAGTAGCAGCCTGGTCTTCTGCCAACCGCCTCCATGCTCTGCTCAGCTCAGCTCCTTCCTCTCCAGTCGTTCTGACTGAGCTGCTCTGGATAGAACTTTGTATCTAAGAACAACCATGAGTTTTCTTCCTCCCTCCCCACTTCTTTTCCTTTTGTGTTGAAGCACTCATGACCCTCCCACTCATCACTGACTTCAGGCACATCCCAGCGGGACATTTTTGGGGGAACAAAAGGCGAATGTTGCTTCAAGCCAACATGAAACTTGCCCTGCCTTAATAAATTAAGGCAGGGCTTCCCAAAGTTTTCCCACGGCGACACACCAACCGCCGTTGATGTGTCGCCGCGGGAAAACCCGGAAGTGCTGCCGTTGCGGCAGCGCGCAAAAACCCGGAGGCGCTGCTGCCGCTTTCAATTTTTTGCACGGCGCCGTTGGTGTGTCGCCGTGGGAAAACCCGGAAGCGCTGATGATGATCAGCGCTTCCGGGTTGTGTGGCGACACACCAGACTGTGTGTGGCGACACACTTTTGTGTCACCACACACAGTTTGGAAAGCTCTGAATTAAGGGGTTCTTTCTCAATTTCCTGGAATTGACCCCTCTGGAGCCAAATGGATGCTTCTGTTGGCCCCAAGACAGCATTTTGTCCTTGCAAACAGAAGATAGATGGAAGAAAGCAAGCCAGTTTTAGGCTGCAATCAAAGCAAACAGAGGAAAAGTGCGCCACCTCCCCTGGCCCCCACTGGGCTCCAAGTCCTCCTTGACTTCGGACCCCCTCAAGCCTTCTGGTGAATTGCATCTTGCAACATCTGCTGGGAGACCCACCAAGCCTCCCGGCTCATCCAGTTTGCACGCTCCCCCAAATGCTCTCAAAATCCCAGATGTGCCCAGCAGCTGGCCCCTCTGCCTGCGCGTTCTAGGATTCCCTCAGAGTAAAGCAGTGTTTCTCAACCTTGGCCACTTTAAGATGCGTGGACTTCAACTCCCAGAATTCCCCAGCCAGCATACAGGTAGTCCTTGCTTAACAGCCATTCGTTTAGTGACGGTTCAGACTTACACCGGTGCTGAAAAAACCGACTTACAATCAGTCCTCACACTTACAACTGTCGCAGCGTCCCCATGGTCACATGATCACAATTTGGACGCTTAGCAACCGGTTCTCATTTAGGACCATTGCAGCGTCCTGTGGTCACGTGATCACCATTTTTGACCTTCCCGGCCGGCTTCTGGCAAGCAAAATCAATGGGGAACCACGTGATTTGCTTAATGACCACATGGTTCGCTTAATGCCCATGGTGATTGCTTAACCACCACCGCAAAAAAGGTCGTAATATCGGGTCGGATTTGCTTAGTAACCGCTTCACTTAGCAACCAAAATGCCAGTCCCAATTGTGGTCATTAAGTGAGGACTACCTGTAGCTGGCTGGGGAATTCTGGGAGTTGAAGTCCACCCATCTTAAAGTGGCCAAGGTTGGAAAAACACTGGAGTAAACCTACCTGCAGCTCCCTCCTCTCACCTGATAGATGCTGTTGGGGTTGCTAATGGTAGGGATGCTTTTGGGCTCCACGGTGATGCTGTCTTCATCGGAAGAGGTGCCGGAGTGATAATCGGAGGAGGAGGCCTTTTCCACCGCCTGCCGGATGCACTGAGACACGTCGTGGTCGCTCTCTTGGCCTGTGAAGTGAGCCACGGTGAAAGCTGGGTTTTTCTCGCCGTATCTAGACAGAGGAATGCATTAGGCAGGACAGCCAGCCCAGCCTTGAGCAAGCAGCAGCTCAGTCCCCACAGAGCCGGTCTGCTCCTTCTTCAAGCCAAGTGGTGCGGGGGGGGGGGGGGGTTAACCAAGGGGGCCTTTTTTGAAGGCTGCAGTCACACACCCCAGACATGCCCACCCTTGTCCAGAATGCTCAAAGCATTTTGCATCTAGTCAGGATTCGCCCATCCAGCTCAGCCATGGCTTCTTAAGCACAGCTCCTTGAATACACCACAGGCAGCTTTCTTTCGTTCATTCATTCAGCCACCCATCTCACCTATGTGACTCTGTACGACTTACAATAAAATAAAAACAAATAGAATACATACTATAAAATAAAAACACATGCACAAGATGCTAAGGCATGCACCAGGGTTGATGAGTTGCAATCGCTTGGTTGGCGCCACAGGATAAACCCAAGTTAGCAGAGTGCGCAGCAGAATGTTTGGCTAAAGGAGGCTGTTTAAAGCCCATTTCCAGAGAAAACCTAATGCATCTACTTTGGGGCTGTGCTCACTTACCATGCTAAGTTTTGGCTTAGTGTGTCAGGTAACTGTAGTTTGTTCAGCAAACCATGGCTAAACAATGACTTTGCAGGAATGCCAACCTAATCAGGGCGCAGGGACAGAACCACCTTCCAGCACGGTAGACTCACCTGCAACAGACATCGAACGGGTCAACCCAGATGGTCATCTCTTTGGGCAAACCCAGGCTGTGGAAGTCCACCTCACTCTCGATGCATGCCTGCTCCAACAGAGGATCTTTCGCCTGGGACTGGTTTAGCCTGATGCACCTGGAAGAGAAGCAACAGAGGGGCCCGGCTGATTAAAATGCTCCCCCCCCCCAGTGGAAACAGGACGGTCATTGAGATGGCCATCCTCTGCGTTAACCCCATCTGTGAGGGGGAGGCCAGGCGAAGGAGCAAAAGTGGAACCTGCGAAAGGCATGTTGGATTGTAAACATATCCTTACCCTTTTTGTACATTTAGATATGAATATTTGGCCATGTAATAACGCCCCATTCCTTTAGTATAAAATAAATGTAGGCCCAGGAAATCAAGGTCCTCCCATTAGACCTCTTTTGTATAGTAGCAAACATTCTTGGGGAGACTGTGACTCACCAAGAATGTGTGAATTGCCCTAGACTACACTGCCCTTCCTGCCTCGATGACCCTTGTAGAAGGTGATAAGTTGTCTTGTCCTTGCATAAGGAATGTAATTCAGAACGGCCATTCAGGATTGTAAAGAAGATAAAAGATAGTTGACATGAAGATGACCTGACTCAATACTCCTCTTCCTGCTTGGATAGGAAGATGGGAGGGGGCATACTAGTCAAGGTAACTGACATGATTGGGTAGAGAGAATGTGCCATCCCAACGTGGGTCTGTGAGTAATCTAGGGTATATAATGTGCTGTAGGAAGGGGGTCCTGCGCGATCGCCCACCTAACAGCCTGCTGCTTTGTCTTTGCTCTTGGGTGAATAAAACTCCTAACTCGTGCAATTGTCAGTTTCTTTACTCCCGGCTCAGGAACGAACCTGGTAAGATTTTCTTCTAACAGGCATCTGGGACGATGGAGCCCTGGGCAAAGATCAAGATTAACCCCCACCTCCCTGTCCACCTTCAGACAGGTTGGCAGCAGAGCGAAGCAGGCAGCTCCGTTCCCATCAAAGGCTAAACTTCGCTCATTTTAACCACAGTACAGAGTTTTCACAACTTGCGGGTTGTGTGAATGCAGCCTATTATGACTGGCAAACACAGAGAAAGGGTTAATCCAGGAACTAAGTTACATGTGTTGTGCAAACCCAGCTAGGACCCTTATTTATTTATTTATTTATTTATTTACTTACTTAACCAAATATTCCTTCCTCCTCCTATTTTCCCCACAACAACAACCCTGTGAGGTGGGGTGGGCTGAGAGAAAGTGACTGGCCCCAGGTCACCCAGCCGGCTTTCATGCCTGAGGCGGGACTAGAACTCTCAGTCTCCTGGTTTCCCATTGGCTCCTTCCTAGGGCTGAGAGACAGGGATTGGCCCAAGGTCACCCAGCCGGATTTCATGCCTAAGGCGGGACTAGAACTCTCAGTCTCCTGGTTTGCCATTGGCTCCTTCCTAGGGCTGAGAGAGAGTGACTGGCCCAAGGTCACCCAGCTGGCTTTCATGCCTAAGGCAGGACTAGAACTCTCAGTCTCCTGGTTTCCCATTGGCTCCTTCCTAGGGCTGAGAGAGAGTGATTGGCCCAAGGTCACCCAGCCGGCTTTCATGCCTAAGGCGGGACTAGAACTCTCAGTCTCCTGGTTTCCCATTGGCTCCTTCCTAGGGCTGAGAGACAGGGATTGGCCCAAGGTCACCCAGCCGGCTTTCATGCCTGAGGCGGGACTAGAACTCACAGCCTCCTGGTTTCTAGCACGTTGCCTTAACCACTAGACCAAACTGGCTCTCTGCATTGCATATTGAGGCAGTGAAGCAAGTCATAGAAACTCAGCTGCTGGGTTTGCAAAATGTGCTAAGTCAAAATCCCTGCGTGTGCATATAGCCTGGATCCCCACAATCTCTGGCTTCAGTTGCAAAGCCTTCTTCTCATCAAGCCAGGAAGCAGCTGCTCCAGGTTGGGATGACCCAAGAAACCTAAAAAGTTGGCGGGGGGGCAGGTCCTGGACATGGGACCTTCTGGTCCATGTCATGCAGATGTAGCCAGGGAAGCTGAGAAACGGGGGGGGGGGCAGATTAGGGGATCAGGAAGGCCCAAAACCATCTTCCAACAGGGAAGGGGGCCTTTTCACTAGCACAGTGAAAATATGGACTTCAACTGCTTGCTGGCTGGGGAATTCTGGGAGTTGAAGTCCACCCATCTTCAAGCTGCCAAGGTGGAGAAACATTTCACTACCAAGTGCTTAATCCTGTTGCCCAATGGCAGGGCCTGAGTTGACTTCAAGCCGCTCTCCTTATCTAGCTCCCACATTTTGGGGAGGAAGAATGCAGATGGGGCGCCGTGACTGGGCAGGAGTTCTGCTGGGGTGGGGGCAGACGGCATGAGATGGGGCTGTTTTGGGGCGGGGCAGACCCCATTTGCAGAGCTGGGCCAAGAGGGCTCTCCTATGGGCCACTTACCGGAAGCCTTGTCCTTTTGTGGGGTTGTCGAGATACCAGTGGTTTTTATACCTCTCGAACAGAATCGTTGTCAGCGAGCACGCAAACCTCTCCATCTGCTGCTTATTCAGCTTGTTGTGCTTTTTGACCAGGCGGGTGACGAAGAAGACGGTGGCTGCTATTTCGTCCTTCATGCCGCCTTTCTGCAAGAGGACCCCGCTGCGGGAACACAACTGGGGGTGACGAAGTAGGAGACAAGCAGTCAGCCCTGCTCCTGTAACGAACAACTTATCAGGTCTCACCACTCCCCTGGCTGTCTGCAAAATGCTTCGGATGCCCCCTTTCGTTAACAGGTGTCCCTTCATACAACACACCAAGCTACATTTTGCTTATTCAGTTGACAAAATAAGCTACAATTGACTAGACTACTTGTTAAAAGCACACAAACCAAGAATCCAGAGTTATTTTTTAAATATGAAATGTCTAGACCAGGGTTTCTCAACCAGGGTTCCGTGGCACCCTAGGGCTCCGGGAGAGGTCACCAGGGATTCCCTGAGAGATCACGGTTTATTTAAAAAATTATTTCAAATTCGGGCAACTTCACATTAAAGAGGTAAGTTTCATTCTTTATTTTTAGTTTAAGAACCCTGTTCATGCATATAGACAGGCCTACCCATGAAAGAAATAGAATAAGTTTGGAACTTCTGGCCTATATTTAAGCCTGAATGTGCAGGGGTTCCCCGTGGCCTGAAAAATATGTCAAGGCTTCCTCCAGGGTCAAAAGGTTGAGAAAGGCTGGGCTAGACCTTCTTGTCCCAAACCATACCTTCCCATCACTGTCACTGCCTTGTGCTGGCAATTGTAAGTTCAAAATCTCCCAGCCAAGTATCTGCCACAAGCGTTGGGTGTGAGCAGTGTGCCTGTCCCCTACATTTGGTGTTTAAAGGAACCCACCATCACACCCAACCAGCTGCTCTCCAGATATTATTGTTAAAACTTGATAGCTAGAACACAATTTCCATCCTCCCCAGCCAATACAATCATGGGCCATACTGACCAGGGAGGGTAGAAGTAGCACATACAACACTTAACCACTGGCCAAGGAAAATGAGAATGGTAGTACCACCTCCATGTTTGGCATAGACAGAAGAGTGCTTCCAAATATCCAGGGTCGCAAGGCAACATTTTACAGGCCTGGCTTGTACATTCTGTTAAGCCAGGATTTTTAACCATAATTGGTTGAACAATTGACAATGGCTGGTTTTTCCCATGAAAGTAGACTGTGGATCAAAAGCAACTAAGCCACATTACAGCTGATACATCATAAGAACCTGGTTGCTGTGACAAAACACATATTACCCCCACCCCTGAGAGAATCTGTAATTACCTTCAGAAAAAGGCCACAATCTTAGCTGAGCTAGTCAAATAAGTACAGGTTGGCTGAGAATTCAGGGATCCGGGGGAAAGACAGGGAAACCAGCTTGTCTGAAATTACCGAGAAACCATTTGCATGTTTCCTCTCAAACTCTACAGCCTTTCTCCCCTCTTTAATCACACTCCTTCCATTAGCCAAATAGCTTTCTTGCTTGGCTTTCTGGCTTATATAAGGAGAGGTGGAGTCTTCCAGCTGCAACAGGTGTGTGTCATAGTGCTGAGTGAGCACATAAATCAAGGCAGCCCTCAGAATTAAATTTCCCTCTTTTTCCCTGCAGTCCTTGGGCTATTTCCAAAATAAGGAGTATTTCAGGCCCCAATGATGAGAGAGAGGAGATGGCAAGGCTACTGTACTTTTTCCAGTCCATCTCTCTGTATATTAAGCTAGAAGTGGGTCAGAATTGCTCGAAGGAAATGCACATTAGAGTGTATTTACAGGATGCTTTTTCCTCTACTGATCCCGTGCCTGGTTCTCTAACAACAGCTGACGGTCATGCACAAATCACACCAGGAAAGGGATCTGTGGGATGAATGTACATGGGTGCTGTGAATCTAGAGCAGTGTTTCTCAACCTTGGCCACTTTAAGAGGTGTGGACTTCAACTCCCAGAATTCCCCAGCCAGCCATGAATTCTGGGAGTTGAAGTCCACACCTCTTAAAGTGGCCAAGTTTGAGAAACACCGCTTTAGACCTACGGCCAAAATCTAGAGAGTTACAAACTAGAGAAGTCCCAAATAATCACACAGAGGCCCGCAGGGATGGGAGAGTGGAAAACAATTGAGGTTTACTTCCAAGTGAAGCTCCATTTTATTTCTGTAATCATCCTGGTCCACAAGTGAGTTTGCAAAACCCGCATCCGGCTGAAACGACTGATGCTTCCACGTTTATGGCTTTCAAATTCCCAACGCCGTCAGCAACTGGACTGCCAATTTCCAGCAGTTGTAGGCAGAGAACTAGAAAACAAAGGACCCCAGACATCTTTAGTGTTCCTCTTACTAGTTCTGATCAAAGGTTTAAGACTTTCCCAGTGATCTAACAGCACATGTTCAACAGCTGAAGCTTTTTCCTACTGGGGCAACAAGGGAGAAAGCTTGGCTGCTTGCATTGTCCTCCTATCAGTGTTGCTAAACGACTTTTTAAAAAGGAATCTTTTTCCACCGTTCCTTTCTGCTCATAGGTCAGGGCAAAAAGTATGAAAAACCCCATCCCTTTTGTATCTGTATTTATATATTTGCTCCCTCCTTATCTCCCCAAGAGGCAGATGAGGAAGGAAGCAGAGAGATTTCGGGCTCCCTGGGGCTCCTCTGAGATTTGGGGTGAACATTTCCTACATGTACCTTCGTCCAACTTGCTCAACCAACCCTTATTACTACATGCTGAATAATCCATTGTTGTATCTCCCGAAAGAGTACTCAAACCAAAGGGTTCACCTGTTCTAGTTTGTGACTTTGGGAATCTACTTCCTGGCCACCAATTCAAGGTGTTAATCAACCCTTGGAGTCCAACCCTTGCAGAAAAAAAGCCGAGCTGGAAGGAAGGAAGGAAAAGTCGAGTTGTGCGCCAGTTACGCCCTTTCTTGGATCGGGAGGCCCTCCGAACAGTCACTCATGCCCTTGTCATCTCCCGCATAGACTACTGTAATGCGCTCTACATGGGGCTACCCCTGAAGAGTATCCGGAAGCTTCAGCTGGTACAGAATGCGGCGGCGCGAGCAGTTACGGGTGCCATAAGATCGGCACATGTAACACCTCTGCTACGCGAGCTGCATTGGTTGCCAGTTTGCTTCCGGGTCCAATTCAAGGTGTTGGTGATTACCTTTAAAGCCCTATATGGCATAGGACCAGGGTACCTGAGGGACCGTCTCGTCCCGATAACGTCAGCCCGCCCCACCCGTGCGTGCAGAGAGGGCATGCTTCGGACCCCCTCAACAAGAGAATTCCATCTAGCGGGGTCCAGGAGGCGTGCCTTCTCTGCGACAGCGCCCGCCTTATGGAACATCTTGCCCCCGGAGGTGAGACTGGCCCCTTCACTCCTGGCCTTTCGGAAGGCCCTTAAGACCTGGCTCTGCCGCCTGGCCTGGGACGACAGAGGCGGTAGTGCCTCCTGGGGTTGGCTGGCCCCGTAGCAATAAGACCTATGCTACGGTCTCCAATCCATCTGGGATCCTATTTTATTTTATTTTATATTTTATTTATTTTTATACATTTTCTACTTTGTATGGTTTTAAATATTTTAAATTTTTAAGTCTTAATTATTGTAACCCGCCCAGAGTCCCTTGTATGGGAAATGGGCGGGGAATAAATTAAATAAATAAATAAAATAAAATAAAATAAATAAAAGAGGCGGTTGGATCTGTGCGAGAACCGCAGGGCAGTCTTGCATATGCAATGCATCAGGGCTATGGTTTGGGGGTGGCTTATGCATTAACCCCCCTCGTTGGAACTGCCCCTTTGGGTTCTTCTGCATTTTTACAAAGCCTCCCCGGTTGCATATCCCGGGTTCTCCACGGCTGCATGGGCTGGTTGAGCATTGCCAAGCAAAGTTCTCCTCTGGCTTCTGAGAATCCCTGCAGACGCAGAGAGCTGTGCTGGTCTATGGCAGCCCAAATTCAGGAGTCCAAGAGCATCTTTTCCGAGTAACGCATTTTACAGCTCCCAAATGCCTTTTCCTCAAACTTGTCAGCCTGAAAAAGTACTCCCGGATTCCCTCTGATTCAAAATGCCGGTGCCTTCCAATTGACCCTTTCTTCTCTGCCGTGCTTCCCATCTATCCTGGCTGAAGACAAAAGGGGCTCATTCCCCTTTATTCTCTCTCTGAACTGCCCTCTCATTTTCTTTCCCAAGGAGGCATTTTAGGCGCTGGGTTTTGATGTGTGGCTTTGAGGCTCTCCCTATGGCTGAACAGAAGTCAGAGGTGGCTACAGGGTATGATCAAAAAAGACAAGATGGTGGCCGCGATGGCGCATTGCACATGAAAAACAGAGCTACGGTCGCACCTTCACAGCCATCATCTTGACTTTTTTGACCATACCCTGTGGACACCCCTGTTGGTTCCTTTTCATCCTTGAACGTCAAAGCACCACGTTCCCATTGCCAGTCTCTGTCCTGTCTCTCATGGACGGGGGGCGAGAGGAAGGCAATAACATGGCGATGTGGCAGAAGAGTTGGCTAGGAGCTGTTTGTGTTGTGGTTAGAAGCAAGGGGGTGGGAGAGGGCATTTTGCAGTAGAGTCCAGAACTAGGTACAGCTGGATAATAGGAAAGAGTGTCTCTTATTTGTCTATTTGATAGATGTATAAGGCTGCCCAACTCAAGCAATGTGACTTGTTCTGGCCTACTTGTCCATGAAATCATCAAGAGTTGACACCAAAGAGGGTTTACCTCGGCCTCTTGAAATGGATCTTCTTGCTTCTCCCCAAGAAAGCCTCAGCCCCCTCTGAACCTCCAGGGACATGTCATATTTTTTGCGTCCTGGAAATTACAGGTCATTTCAAAAGAAGAAGAAGAAGTTCTTTCTGTAGAGGAGTGGGTTATAGACCTTCTGGGAAACTTGGCACTGCTAGAAGGAAGCTCTCCCACCTTATCCAAAGGTTTTGGATGGAGCACCTACCTCGGTCCAAGCATTCCTTGTTAGATTAAATTCTGGGTCTCCCTCATCTGCAGGCAAGTCCAGGCAGGACTGAAAGCAAAGCCATCCATCCGTTCTCTAGCAACAGCAGGCCTGGCTTGGAGCAAACATTGCCCTCCTGAACACAGGAAGATGGTGGATGGGACTGTCCTTGGACTTCCTTGCACCAGAAGAAAGTCTAACGTCCTGCCCGGAACACTCACTTCCGTAATGTTCCTTTTCAGCAGCTTGGCTTGAATGTCTCCAGAGGTGGATGGTGTGGCATGGAAGAAAACCTTCTCAGGGTTGCAAAGGAAGATGGGGGAAGAGCAGAACGGGCTGGTCCTTTCTGGAAGGTAAGATGGGCAGCAGGATAAGAGGTCGCTGGGAGGTGCCCTGGCATGGCTTGGTTGAAATCGCTAACTTCAGGGGCTCCAGTGGGATCTGAACAGGTTTAACGTTTCAGTAAATGGCCCTTTTCATCTTCTGTGCAGTTACGGTTAATAAAATAAGGAGCAATATCTAACTAGAACGTTTGTTCTTCCTGGCACAGCCATTCAGGAACAACATTGGGTCGTAGCATTTGAGCTGAAGACAGAGCATATGTGTCCGTTGACTGATCTTTTAAAACGTTTATATTAGACCTGTTTCACCAAACGATAAACTATTGGTTCAAGTGAAATGTTTCTAAGGCAGAAAAACCGTAAAGACCAGATAAGGAGCAGATCCAGAGTTTGTTTGTTTGCTTCTTAAGAATAAGCAGCTTAGAATTTAACACACAACTAACTAGCATTTAAAAACAGAAGCCATTTCTAAATGCAATTTCCATTATACAGTAGTTGCCCTTTGAAAAGGAAGCCAGTTCGGAGCGTTTGGGATCCAGGCAATTGTTATTTTAAGAAGCAGACACAGCCAACAAATATTGGGCATAAATTCTTCCTCTTGCCCCTTACTCTGTCATGGCCAATTTAACTTCCTAAAATGAGATTTATGCCTGTGGCTATCAGAGACAGTGTGGTATAGCAGTTAGGGGTTTGGACAAAGCGTGATGGTCCCCAGGTTCAAATTCCCCCTCCACCATGGGAAGTCATTGGATGACTATGAATCAGCTACCACCTTAAGTCACACATTAAATAAATTAGTATGGTTGTTATTGTTATTACATATGCTCTTTCCTACCTCACAGGGTTGTTGTTGTGGGGATAAAACAAAGGGAGCTCCCTGTGTAAGCCACCTTAAGGTCCCAGAGAAAAGGCTGAATACAAATAACCAGCAGCCACAAACTGCAACAGTTGTGTGTTTTTTCATTCAGGGTGCAGGTAAAACTTCAGGAAGAACTTAAAGACCTGGTTCTGCCGCCTCGCCTGGGAGGGGAGGGGTAACAGTTCCTCCTGGGGATGGCTGGTGCCATAGAGCTCTTTTAATCACAAGTTCGTCGCCTCTTGGATTTTATATTTATTGTATATTATTTTAATTATTTATATTATGATGATGGTATTACATGTTATTTTAATTGTTTGTTTTTTGTAAACTGCCCAGATTCCCCTTTGGGGAAGATGGGGTGGTGATATAAATTGTATAATTAATTAATTAATTAATTAATTAATTAATTAATGTCTTCATGGACCTCAAACCCTTAGGTTGATGATAATTCCCAGCATCCCTCAGCTTTGGCCAGCCTTATGGGAGCTGTCAGGGATGTCCATCAAGTGTGGTCAGGATGGTCGCCGTGACAGTGCAATCAAAGCTCTGCCTGCAACACACACACAAGCAGCCTGAGTTTCGATTGTACCAGCACAGCCACCATCTTGACTTTTTCGACCATACCCTGCGGACATCCTTGGAAGCTGTAGACCAGCAACATCTAATTTCCTAATGAGGAAGGGCAGGAACCAGCACCATCGTATCTTTGAGCGGGCTTGTGGATTTCCACAGATATGCTTTAGTGGCCTGTGGTCTTCCATCCAACACGTAATTGTCTGATTGCTTCAGATTCTTGGATTATGTAGAAATAGCCATGATAGAATCGATTCATGTCTGCAGAAAATAGAAAGTAGCTAGCAAGAAAATACACCAGGAAAATCAAGGGGAGCAAACCTACAATCAGAAACAGATGACAGAAAATTACAGAAAAGATTACAGAAAAGGGAGGTTCATTTTCAATTCACTGAGACAGCTGAAAGTCCACAGAGAAGCTGGTTGATGTTTCAGGAAAGTTGGTTTACTTTCCTTGAAGACCCACCAAGGAACGTTGTACTGTGTGTAACATTTCGGTTTTAGTAATGCTGCCATTCCAAATATATTTACACACTGATTGTATGGATTATACATCCAGGTGGATTTTATTTTATTTTATTTTATTTTATTTTATTTTATTTTATTTTATTTTATTTTATTTTATTTTATTTTATTATTTATATAGCCGTCCATCTCGCTTGCGTGACATGCCAAAGACATGCCTTGCTGTGATGTTCTTATACTTGGCTATTCTGTAAAACTGCACTGAATTGGTCAACCCAATTTATTCTGTGTGATCTCCTTTCACTAAATCTCTCCCTGGCTCCTTGCCTTGGGCAGTGTGAAAAATACATGAACAAGGCTCTTAGAATTAAGGGAGACTCAGACATTCACTGCCTTGAGTTCTTTGAAAAAAAGGTAGACTGTAAATGCAATCCATCAATCAATCTGAATTACCTAGGTCCAATACTAACGTCCTTTGCTTTCAGCGTTGCCAAAACACAATCCTTGATCTTTCATTTATTGATGCTTCAGACCAGTGTTTCTCAACCTTGGCAGCTTGAAGATGGGTGGACTTCAACTCCCAGAATTCCCCAGCCAGCTCTGGGGAATTCTGGGAGTTGAAGTCCACCCATCTTCAAGCTGCCAAGGTTGAGAAACACTGCTTCAGGCAGTAGTCTAAGCAGCAGACACATGGGATGTGTGGTCACTCTCTTATCCACTGGCATCATATCTTCACTCTGCTAATAAGAGGGTCAGGTTGGTTTCAAAGGCCAAGAAATTCTTCTTCCTGCTCCTGTGTGTTTGGAAGGTCCATGGAAACGTTGCATCATTCAGCCACCACAGAGAGAAGTCAACCTACGCCCTTTCGGAAGGCTGAACTGGGGCTTGAGTTGTAAGCCACACCTGAGCATCCATAGTTACGGAGTGCATACAAATCCTAGGACTGGGGCTTTGGGGCCAATCCCAAACCCAGAGATCTCAAGAGCAGAGGAACAACCACTGAGATTTGTTGGATCTCCCTGTAATCTTGAGGCTTTCTCTACCAGGTTTAAAATTAATGGCTGAAGTGGTCAGGGATGCTGATTTAGAGATCCATCCTATAAGGCCTTCTTATAAATCCTGGGATTTCTCTGCCGCTTTCAGAAACCAAGATTATGCGAAGATTATCCATTAGAGAAGAACATTTAAAGGCGCCGTTGATTTTCATGTATTTATTTATTTATTTTTACTCCTTCCCAGCTCAGGTTTTGAAACCGTTCCAGACTCTCGCATTTCATTATCCAGGCGGGCCTTACCACCAGAATTACAGCAAGGTAAGCTACTTATGGGCAAATTCTGAACTTCCTTTTATGGATCTTGTTCCAGAAGCTTGTGTTGAAGGAATCATCTGAATCTGTAAACTAGAAGCGTATGAGGAATGTGTAATATGTTTCGAGCTCTGTTCTTAAGGCCAGTGCTGTTTTCTGCTGCTCCAGTAGCATTTGACTAAGGGTTGAATGGAGCATGGTCTGGCACAGAGACCAAGCATGGGAGAGGAGTGGCGGTGAAGGACTTGGAATCCGTTCCCCACGTTGAAAGGCACAAGGTGGCCCTGGCGAATTGGCACAGCTGTCCCTGAGCCCTTCTCACGCCTGCTTGGAGGATAACCTGAATTTAAGTCCAGGGTGACGTTTAGCAGGATGAAAATGGCTGAGTAACTGATGGAGCGTTTGCAGAAAGTCACAAATCCTGCCAGCTTGGAGGAAGGTCTCTGTCACTGCAGAAACCTCTTCGATGGGGTGCAATGAATGGCTTAACTTTCTGTAGAAAAACGCTGTAATGTTTACAGGTGGAGTTGTGCCTGCATTGGGACATAGGCTCTGCTTCCCTTGCCCTTAAATCTTCCCTTAGTCCCTGACACTATTCATTTACAGAGGACAAAATATAAGAAAAAACAGGTGAATTCAAGGATACCACCAGCCTGGGGTTAGATCGGCCTTTGGCTTCTGGGATCTCAGGTATGGTAGAACCTTGGAGAGTGCTTTTACATGCCGTGCTCAGCAAAAACAGCATGCTCCATTAGTAGATAGCGATTAATTCACATTAAACATACATATTTATAATGACAGTTGCAGAGTTGAGTAAAGAGTTAGGGCACTAAGCCCATCTCCCACTTCTTAGACCCCATGAGAGAGGGCCTGCAGACTTTCAAGCCTATTTTTCTTAAGGTCTAGAAACTTGACTGTCAAAATAGAAAAACCAGAAGGTCTCAGCAGGCCAGATTCTTGTTACAAGATGTTGTTTCTTGGACCATGATCCAGCATTTATAATTTTTATTATCAAGACTGGCAAGGAACAACTGGTGAAATTTCTCTCTCTCTGTGTTTGTGTGTGTGTATTTTTCAGGTTGAATCCCGCAGATAATCATGTTTGGTTTGTAGGCAGTGTAGTTAGCTGATTGTGTATCTCCCCAGCAATCACTAGCTTCACTGTCATCAAAACAATGTGCAGAATTCCTCCGTGAAGGATCTCCAAGCTCCAGGAAGCTTCCCGGAAGCCAGTTCTCAGCTTGAGTGCAAAGAATGACGCTCTTTATTCAGATACCCTGTTCCGTATGAGAGGCTACCAACCCAACAGCCAGGAAGACAACTGGTCATCAGGAGATGCTGGAGCAAGGAAGTATTTGGGGCAAGCTCCCAACTTCTGCATAGCTCTGTGATGGCCACACAATGGGGACAGTGGCAGAGTTTCAGGGTTCTCTTGTGGCAGATTTCTGCCAGGGTTTGTGGGAAGTTATGGTTGGCATTCAAGACCTATAATGCAAGGCTGGTGTGAAGACCTGCTGCCTTCAAGTGCTTGGTCTGGCAAACAGTTCCTACCAGGAATGAAGAACAGGTCCCATGTGAACAAGACTTTCCAAAAGCCCGGAGGGTGGATCTCCTGCCCTGATGGTGAATTGGATGATGGGCTGCGCATGCTACCAGGCGGTGTTCCATCTAGCCTGCAGCTCAAGATCTAGAGGAGCTTCGCTTAGCCTGTCGTCCTCCACTCGCTGGGCTAGAATTTGCATTACGTCCCGGTAGCTCGAACTGGGGATCTTAAAGCAGAGAACCCAGTTTGGCCTCCAGATTTTATCTCGTTGGAAACCTTTTATCTCTCTGGAAACCACCGGTGGAGCTTGTATGCCCTCTGAGTATAAAGAAGGGGGAGAAACTAGGCAGTTGGACCCGGGCCTGAACACCGGCCTTGTCACCAGGCAGTGTAGTTAGCTGATTGACAAAGGCAACAGTCGCTAACAACACAGCCAAGTGAAAAGGCTGCCTCTCCTTGGCAGCTCTGCAATTTGCTAACCGGGCCACCCAACTACTACAGGTTGAAGGGCAGAAGCCACCCTTTGCAGGAGACACCACTTGTGCTCGGTGTTGTCACTACTATGAAGCGTAGATCAGCTTTTCCCATCTTGATGTTCTCCAAAGATGTTCCCCAAAGCATTCCACATCCAACATAGCTATTAGAGGGCCGCTGGTTGGGGAAAGCTGGAGGAAAGGTTTGAATGATAAATCCCTGAGAGGAAGTTGTATCTCAATTCATGTAAAATGTAAACTTTACTTAATAGGAATCTCTGTTCTGATTTATTAGCTCTTCTACAATTTGGACTGTGGATGTCTGTCCAGATGCGTGGTAAGGTTGTTAGGGGTTCCTGTGAAATTTCTGATTAATCAATGCAGGTCATTCACAGGCAATACTGGATATGCTCCTCCAATTCATCGACTTAAATCTAGAAAGAGCTTTATGGTAAGAACTAATGCCCTAGAGGGGCCCAAAGAACAGAATCGAATAAGTAAATGGAGGAATGAGCACACCGATTTGAGTATTTTACCAAAGGAAGAAATGGCCACTGGAAACACTCTCCCTTATACAGTTTGGAGGACAATGAATAGGATGAGGGTGGGGGTACCAAGGTGCAAGGCGAATTTATTTAAGTGGGGGTTGTTGGCTGACAACAGTACATTATGTGAATGCGGAGAAATCCAAGACCCGGAGCATCTGATGGTGTGTCGATCATTGTCGGAGCCTTGTACTGTCGATGACATAGAGCAAGCTAATGGCAAAGCTGTGGCGGTGGCTACATTTTGGCAGAGTAAAGTTTGATCTGGACACGAAATACATACATACATACATACATACATAACAGGCAATACTTTGGGCTTGGCAAGAGTGCTGACAGCCCCTAATATTCAGCTGACGGTCAGTTTCTGGGGGAGCTTGATATGAACCAAGAAGGCAGGAGACGAATGAAAGAAATGACTAATTCTTCTTACCTTCTCTGTTAGCCAGAATAACAGAGAAAATTAGGATTATGGGTACGGAAAGAAACAAAGGGGAAAAAATTGAAAAAGTTTTCGTATACACCTTAAGAATGAGTCCTCTCTTCAACATCTTTATGCCTCCATCTCTGTTCATCTTATATATCTCTCTAATAAACGCCAATACTATTAAGTCTCCAGTGACGTCCTTTCTAAGAAACTAATGTCATACTGTATCCCAGAACTTCTCAGGACAGGTAAGAAGGAACAATGTTGTACTCCAAACTCCACAATAGGGCATTATCCTGTTATTGCTCCTGCTTTGATGGGGTCTGGAATTCTCCCTAGGTCTTAACATAGTGGCCTTCTGCTTTTGAGTAACGGATCTCAATTCACATTACAGGTAGTCCTCATTTAGTGACCACAATTGGGACTGGCAATTTGGTCATTAAGCGAACTGGTTGCTAAGTGAAACCACGACTGTGCTCATGATCTTACTTCAGCTTTCCTTTGCTTTACAGACCTGCAAAGGTAATAAATGCGAGGATTGGTCGTAAAGTTACTTTTTCATCACCGCCGTAACTGTGAACTGTCGCTAAATGAGGCAGTCGCTAAACAAGGACTACCTGTATGCTGGACTCAAAGATTATTGGAGCTTAATGTCAAGTGCATCTCAGTCCAGGAGAAGACAAACACACCCTGGAAATATAAAACAGGACACTAGCCTTCAGCATTTGTATGAATACTGATGTCAGGAAGCTTAAGGGTTCACCAAATTTTATTAAACAGATATCCGGACCATGATTTTCCAAACTGGCTTCTGCAGGACTCTAGGATTTCATTAAGACTTGAATGGGTTCTGCAGGATGAAGGGGGGGGGGAACTCCCTGGAAGGTGCTAAACCTTAAATCTCCCAGTGAGGACTAAGAAAAAAAAATTAGCCATCCACTCCTGCCTTGACATTGATCTTTGGGGGCATCGATAGCAATAGAAGTTGCCAAGAGTCAACACCGACTCAACAGTACCTAATCAATCAATAGCAATAGGAATTTCTCTAAGGTACAGCAAATAGGGTGGGGCTTTGTCAGCTGACATCCAGAAGCCCCACCCTCTTGATCAGTTTTTCTTTTTAATGAACAGGTTGCACAACCTGAAAAAGTTCGCAAAACCCCTAAACCAGACTATAAAGGGAAGAACTTGGAGGTGTTGACCAGAAGACTTCCATACACTGTTTAGATGAGGATCGGTTTGCCCACCTAGGAACGTAATAAACCCTGATGTCTCGCTGCAACTCCAGTTCCTTCAGCAAAAGAGGATTAACAATCCTCCAGTCTTCAGATCAACTTGATCCTTTTCTAAGCCATGCTGACCCAACGAGTCTTTGGCCATGAAACTGCCCTCTTTTGCCAAACACGTTGCCTTTTGGGCCTGAGCAGAGCTCCTGGGTTTGATGGCATTTGTTTTTTTATCCCAACACAGCATCCAGCACAAAGTCCTTTTTGAAACCACAAGGATTTTCGCTTTTCCTTTTTTGTAATTATTCAAGGAGACTCTACCGCAGTGTTTCTCAACCTTGGCAACTTGAAGGTCTGTGGACTTCAACTCCCAGAATTCCCCAGCCAGCCATGCTGGAATTCTGGGAGTTGAAGTCCACACATCTTCAAGTTGCCGAGGTTGAGAAACACTGATCTGATCTATGGCTTTTGCTTACGTTTAGCGGAGTTAGTAAACATTAGGCAGTAATGTTTTGTTTGCTTTTGGGTAGTCTGTGTTTTCAGGATGGAAAGGTGTGTGCTACCCTCTCGCAGCCGGAAATCTGCTGCAAGGCACAGCTCTCTGCCCTGTCATTCTTCCTCCCCCTTTCCCATGGCACCTGGAGCTCCATTTGGGATGTTGATCTTTCCACCCCTTGTGCAAAGGCAAACCTTTCTGCAGAGTGCCCCGCGTCCAATCAATCATGGATAGGTCTAGGCCAGCGTTTCTCAAACTTGGCAACTTTAAGATGTCTGGACTTCAACTCCTAGAATTCCCCAGCCAGCTGGCTGGGGAATCCTGGGAGCTGAAGTCCAGGCTGTTGGCTGGAGAATCCTGGGAGCTGAAGTCCAGGCTGCTGGCTGGGGAATTCTGGGAGTTGAAGTCCAGACATCTTAAAGTTGCCAAGGTTGGGAAATGCTGGTCTAGGCTGCCATGCAAAAAGGGCTTCGTGGGGAGGAGTTACGTGGTGGCCCAAGAGAGGGGACCCGGAACAAACCACCCCCAGCCAGGCGGCTGCTTAGTTTAGGGGTCAGGCAAGGATGCCAACCCAGGCAAAGGGGGTGGGGGAGCGGATCACGGCCGAAAAGCCGCCGGGCATCCGCGCCCTTGAACCACAACTCCCGGCAGCCCCCCGCGACGCCCGTCGGCGGGGACGCCGGGAGCCGTAGTCGCGCCCGCGGGCGGCCGCATGCTCCACCCCGCCGGGCCAACGGCCGGGCCGGCGAGCTCGTCCTCCGGCGCGGCGCCATGGAGACGAAGCGGCCGCGCGCGCCCTCCCCGACCGCTATGGCAGGCTCGCCGGCGCCGCCGCCCTCGCCGGCGCCCTCGTCCGCTGGCGCCCCGCTGGCCTTCACGGGCTCCAGCGAGCGGGACGTGGCGCTGGCCAAGTCCTTCTGGAACTCGGTCACCCTCCAGCCGCCGCTCGAGTCCCGCCTGGGCGCGCGCCGCGGCTCGGTCTGCAACGGCGCGTCCGGCTCGCGGAAGAGCTCGGTGACCACCGCGACGGCGGGTACCCTCGGCGCCCGCTGCAGCAGCAGCCCGGAGGGGGCGGGCACGGGCACCGAAGGGGCACGGCAGAGCCCCTCCCCGCAGCCAGGGGGACCGGAGCCCCAGGAAAGCTCCGCCCGGGATCGGGGCCGGCAGCGGCGCCTCCGAGCGCGCCCCCCGCTTCCCCGCACCGCGTTTCGCGGAGGTTGCCGAGCGCGCGGGAGATAGAGGGCTTCCCGGCTTTGCCTTAAGAAAGCCGGAGAGGAGATGCTGATGCTGATGCTGATGCTGAGCGCGCGCAGAGAAGGCGTGCGGCGGGTTGCCAACCGGCGCCCCGGTCCAGAGGATAGGAACAGGGGCCCCGCTCAGCCCCCACGGAGTTGACCTCTCCCGGCGCTCCCAAATCAGCCCCCTCCAGGGCTTCCTTCTCCTTCGCCGCCTTTCTCGTCCCATTTCCCCTTCTCCTTCGAAGGCATCCCTTTAAATAATAAAATAGTTTTTAATGAACAAATGTATAATAGGGATTTTTTAGCATCAATGCCAAGGAAGAGGGGCTCCAGTGCCCTTAACAAGTGAGTCAGAAAAGGAATTTGTGCCAGGTGGCCGGTCATGCCAGTGGCCCCTCTCTCACCCGCCTGTTAAGTGTCCTGGCGCCTGGGCCCCTTTGCATTGACCCCCCCCCACCAGCTCAGACCCTATGCCGGTGCTCTCCCTGTGCTCCTGGGGCTGCGAAGGAAGAGAAGATGGTTGAACCAGGTCGAGACCCCCTTCCCGTTCCCCGCTCATGGCCCCGCAGGCCCCCTTCCCTCCTTTCGGTCTCACAAATCACACCTTTGCTCACCTGCAGCCCTGTGGGTGGGAGATCTTGTTCTTGTAGCCATGGTTCAGCTTAACCATGGGTGAGCATGTTGTAGGAACACAACCATTGTTAACTGCCCTGCCTGTATATCGCCTATACCAGTGTTTCTCAACCTTGGCAACTTGAAGATGTGTGGACTTCGACTCCCAGAATTCCCATGGCTGGCTGGGGAATTCTGGGAGTTGAAGTCCACACATCTCCAAGTTGCCAAGGTTGAGAAACACTGGCCTATACTTTGCTACTCCAGTGACTTCATGACTTCATTACACCTCCTTGTAAACCTTGGTAATCCTTGGCCTACTTCCTGGATAACCCTGGAGCACAGTTGCACTGCAGAGGTGGCTGGGAGAGATTGTCCAGAAAATCAGCTGTGGGGTCTCTGATAGTTACATTTCTGAAAATCCCTTTTGGTCTGTCGTTTTTATTACCTGCTTCCCCACTCGCCAGCGGTCAATAAGAACCCCAAAGGCAAGGAATGATTAGTAAACACTGTTCCCTTTCTTGCTTTGCCCACAATTGTCCGTCAAAGTGGTAAGCTCCTAACTGTCGGTGTCGGTGTCTGTGTCCGTACAAGGGGGGGAATCATTTCTGAGGTTATTTGCAAAGCTGTTTTCACATCAGTCTACTCGCATTGTGAAATGCCCATCTTGGAAGTTGGGGGAACTGACCCGACGGATGTGCAAAGGGGAATTTCAATTGATTTCAACCTGCTGAAACATTTTTTTCTTTTTCCTTTTTTTAGGGAGAGCTACCCCTTCTGCTGCATCCTCAGCGAATGACAGTGAGTATGCAGTTGACTCTTAGCAAAATGGAAATGCCATTTGGAGGGCACCCTGATAATTATCATAATGGAATCTGAAGGCAGACCACTAATGCCTCATAATCCTTGTAAGAAGCGTGCCCTGACGCTACTCCCCGTGCCAATCAGGAGCTGAACATTCAGCCCTACGCATGGCGTGGCATGGCGGGTGATGTTGCCCCAGGCAGCAAGTGGAAGGGACTGCATTTTTAATTGGCATCATTTGAAAAAATCTTATTGCGAGAACATGGAGCAGGGAGACGCCTCTCCCTGGTATCTTTTCTGCAGCTGAGTTTCACATACAGGTAGTCCTCAACTTATGACCATTCATTTAGCGACCATTCAAAGTTACGACGGCACTGAAAAAAGTGACTTACGACCGGTCCTGGAACTTACAACCGTTGCAGCATCCCTGCAGTCATGTGATCAAAGTTTGCCGGCATGTATTTACGATGGTTGCAGCATCCTGGGGTCATGTGATCACCATTTGCAACCTTCCCAGACAGCTTCCATCAAGCAAAATCAATGGGGATCTGCATGATTTACTTAACAACCGCATGGTTTGCTTAATGGCCACATGATTCGCTTAACGGCCACCACAAAAAATGTCATAAAATCGGATACACTCATGTGATGCCTCACTTAACAACTACTTAATGACAGATTTTCCGGTCCCTATTGTGGTCGTAAGTCAAGGACTACCTGTATTGCTGTAACCCAAAATACAGTTTGTTGTTTTCGGCTAGCCTGATCTGTAAACCCAGGAAATGGTGCCTTATTCAACCAGTCATAGTTACAAAAGCACTGGTTTATATGATGTGCAAACCCAGTCAGGAAACTTTCAAACACCTGCTATCTAAGCTAATTGTTGCAGATCATTTTGTTTACTTAAAATATTTTTCTCTTGCTTTTTTTAAAAAAAAAAAAAGGATTTGAGGCAGCTAGTTTGATGATGAGATCAAAGATACCAAAAATGGAAAACTTACCTTCCTGCAGGAGTTATAGCAGAAACCCTGTTCTTCCTTTTTGCTGTCCTTGTCCTTCCTTTGGGCTCTTGTGCATCCAATGTTCTTAAATATCTTTGTTTCTATCGTTCAATATGTTTATCCTGGCACCAGTAACTGCTAGTCCAGAAAATTGCTCGTGCAGAAAATCAGGTAGCACCTTTTCCGACTAACCAACAGCTCACAAAAGCTGATGGCTTTTAATAAAATCCTTCTGATTTTTGGCTGCCGTAGCTCCCCTCCCACAAATCCCATATTCAGTGTTTGAAACATTCTATTTGAAAAATGATTACAGATTATTTATTTTAAAATTGATTTAAAATGATTTATTGGAAATGATTGCTGTTTAGAAAGAGAAGAAGACAGACACTTGGAAACTGAAAAAAATGGATGGAAAGGGCAATGCCTTGAGAAGGTGAGTGCTTTGTCCTGCTCCTTAGAACTAGCTACATTGAAAACTTTACTTTTGGTATTATCAGTTCAGCTTTTCTGGAAGAGGATTAGAATTCAGATAGAATTCAGGGCATGGTACGCAAGTTGATATTTATATACCATGGAGAAGGCCGCCAAGGCTATTCCGTGCTCTGAAAATCAGGCCACTTTTCATCTTTGCGGAAAAGAGCTCTCTGGTTGATTATCTCTTTCAGAGAGGAGCTGAGATAATTAGATTGCACTGTAAATCTGAAAGAGAGGAGGACCTGTAAACAATTCAGATTAGAAACATAGATGGCAGGAGAATTCGCAGCAGCATTGTCCAAGAAAAATAAATCTTTGTTTTTGCACTACTGGATCATAGAGTGGTATTCCAAAACACCTCCCTATTCCCAAATAGCTTTTGAGGACAGGAATAAATTTTCTCCAGCAGCAGCACCTACCAACAAGCGTTTTACAGTTATGGGCTGGGCTGAACTACCAAGGAAAGTAGATCAGTGTTTCTCAAACTTGGCAACTTTAAGATGGGTGGACTTCAACGCCCAGAATTTCCCAGCCAGCCATGAATTCTGGGAGTTGAAGTCCACCCATTTTAAAAGTTGCTAAGTTTGAGAAACGCTGCTGTAGATCATTTCACAACACCATCCCCCATCGTTAAGGTCTGCTTAAGAGGCGTGGTGGCTCAGCAGGTAAGACGCCAGGCTTGTCGATTGGAAGATCGCAAGTTCGGAGGTTCGAATCTCTAGCCCCTCGTGAAGGAGTGAGCTCCCGCACTCGCCCCAGCTCTTGCCAACCTAGCAATTCGAAAGCATGCAAATGCAAGTAGATAAATAGGTACCACTTCAGTGGGATGGGAACAGCGTTCCGCGCACGTCGTGCCAGCCACATGACCGCAGAAGCATCTTCAGACAACACTGGCTCTTTGGCTAACAAACAGAGATGAGCACTGGCCCCTAGAGTCAGACACGACTGCACAAATGTGCAGGGGGAACCTTTACCTTTTTAACGATGGTTTGTTGAATAAACAGTAGTTGTCTAGTTCATGCCACGGCCTAAAACTAAGCAAGCCACCTTACATCTTTGCACAATGCAGGTACCTGCTATGAAAGCTTCTGACTGAGATTGCTGTAGGCCAGTGAGTAATAAATTTAGATGATGATGATGATGATGATGATGATGATGATGATGATGATGATGATTGGGTTTAAGACTTGAAATCCCATGCTAATTCCAGATTCACTGACATTTAACTGTCGATTCCACAAGAATTATTGAGAAGATGAGTACAGTAAGAGTTCCAGAGCAATCAAATGGGGTGAGGTTACAATGCCAAGCACATTTATTGCAAAAATGGCTCACTGAACCCAGTGGGGCTCGGTTCCATCAAGTAAACACCTGGAAGATTGAGATGCACACCTGTTGTTTTCAAATCCTGAAAGGGGGTTGTTGCAACATGGGTTCAATGTGATGGAGTTCTTAACGTGACCAGGGAAGACCAGTAATTCATAGGATCCTTCGTTCTGGGAACAAATGCACATTTGCTTAATTTTACTTGATTCTGGAAATTAAATTCGGAGCACAGAGCAACCTGGGGCCAGGCAGAGGGAAGCATTCAGAAATTAGAGCGCTCTCTTCTCTTTGACTGTTAGGGGCAACACATTACAGTATCTGGTTTCTCTTTCCAACCATGGTGACTGTAATCTGGCCACCAGGCTTTGGGGCTCTTACAGCCGAGGAGAAGCGATGGCTGCTGTGAAGCTGCCATTAAGGAATGTGAGGGACCAAGTTTAGAATCTCTTCCAGAAGCAACAGTCCTGTCATTCCTAGACTTGTTGGACCCGCATCGTTTATAAAGGATGCAGCAGATATAACGGGAAATCGACCCTGTGCTAGGGACCCCGATGGAGAAACACATTAGCTCTTTGTTAATTAACTCCTGAAGCACAGTGTGGAACTGAACATCTTTGGCCTCTTAGCTCACCGCTGCATAAATAAATCATTGAGCTGATCGATAGGAATAAATAACGTTGTTCTCCGGCTAATCCAGATTGTGTTACAGCAGTCTGCTAACCGGGCTGTTCTTGTTAAGAGGTATTTTAATACGGTCTTAAAGGACTTCCCCCCACCCCTCTTGTTCAAAAAGAGAAAGCTTTGTGGAGTAAGCATGGGAGCGAAGCCAGATGCAAGCTGGTCCCTAGGAGAAGCTGAAATGTGCTGAGGTTTGCGCTTCCTGCCTACAAGCAAGCATTCATATTCATTGCGATTAATAACCACCTAATGGATTTGGCTACTTGATTTCTCCAAAGAAAGGAGATCAAACAGAATGTGGAAATTATCGAACAATTTCATTAATTTCACACGCTAGCAAAATTTTGCTGAAAATAATTCAACGTTTGCAGCCTTACATCGACAGAGAACTACCAGAAGTCCAAGCTGGATTTAGAAGAGGACGCGGCACGAGAGATATCATAGCTGATGTCAGATGGATCTTGGCTGAATGTAAAGAATACCAGAAAGATGTTTACCTCTGCTTCATTGGTTACGCAAAGGCGTTTGACTGTGTGGACCATAACAAGTTATGGTTAATATTATGAAGAATGGGAATTCCAGAGCACTAAATTGTACTCATGCGGAACCTGTACACGGATCAAGAGGCAGTCGTTAGAACAGAAAACGGTGATACCGAGTGGGTCAAAATTGGAAAAGGTGTGCGGCAAGGTTGTATACTTTCACCCTACTTATTCAATGTGTACGCTGAACAAATAGTTCGAGAAGCAGGAATGTACGAAGAAGAGCGAGGTATCAGAATTGGTGGAAGACTCATTAACAACCTGCAATATGCAGATGACACAACTTTGCTTGCTGGTAATGAAGAAGACTTGAAGCACTACAATTATTTATTTTTATTTATTTATTGTTCATATTTCTATTACCGCCTATCTCCCCCGACGGGGGACTCTGGGCAGTTTACAATAAAACCAATAGTTAAAAAAGGTACAAATATAAGATCAACTATTATAAATACAAATAAATAAATATAAATATAAAATCCAAGTGGGAATATGAAGTCATATAGTAGGGAGGATACTACGGCGCCAATTACCGCAACAATGGATGCCAACATTGGAACAGTCAGGCAATTGGCGCAAGACCATTTAGCATTTTGTTCTATTATACATAGGGTCGCCATGAGTCATAAACGACTCGACGGCAACTAACAAGAACAATGGATTTGGTCCAGGGGTATCCATTAGACCAAGCTCATGGCAATGGGATTACCAGGAGAAGTGAGCCTACTCACAAATCCGTTCCATTATTCTCTTAAATAATTCTGCTCCAAGAAATGAGTTTGAGACAGTTCATTTCATCACAGGTTTAAAGGTAAAGATTCCTGGCTTACAGCCCTGGAAGTTCGTGCTCCCATCTAAGTCCTAGACTAATCTGTCCTTCCTAGCTCCCAAGCCCAAACCAGGTTGGCCAGGTGTTATCTCACCTAAATTCAGTTTAATCTGAATCCAGTCCAATATCCTGGAACTTTCATAGCCACCTTATAGAGTCGGAATCTGTAGGAGAATCTTCTTCCAAGGACATAGCAGAGGAGAGGTTTCAACCAGAAAGCTTATTGATTGTGGAGTCCTTGGTGCTCTCTGAGCCTTGTTGTTTACTTGCAGACGTTTCATTGCCAGGCTAGGCAACATCTTCAGTGCGAAAAGGGAGTGGGACTTGCTCTCTGTTTATATACCATGGCTTGTCCTGCTTGTTTTGGTGGAGGTGTTGTTTTCCCCTTAGGAGTTCCTTGATTGGGCTGTTGTTTGTTGCTTGGTTGATTGACTGAGTTAATAGTTCCTTGATTAGGGTCTATTGTGCTGTTTGATTGCTCCTCTGCTGCTAATCTTGCTGTTAATCTTTGCCTATATGGTTGTTGATTGCTGGCCAGGAGGTGTTTTGGTCTTCTGGCTTTTCTATTGTCTCTTATGAATGGTATGTAAATGTTGTTTACCTCTATGTGTCTGTTGATGGCTGCTTTGTCTGAGTGCCAAGCTTCCAGGAATTCTCTAGCGTTTTTGGATTTGGCTTGGTTTAAGATGCTCACAGTTTCCCAGTTGAAAGTATGGTTAAGTCTGTCTGTAGCGGGAAAACTCGTTGTGTTTAATCTCATGTGTTGTGAGATTAAGGAGTTTTCATCGTGTCTTCTGACTGCTAGTTGGTGTTCATGGATGCGTTCTCCTAGTCTTCTGCCAGTCTGATTATTGTCAGCTTATTGATTTTACCACTAAAGCATGTCAGCTCTGTCGGGTCAGGAACGGGCTGCATTCGAGGTGGGGCAATTGCTGATCCTCCTTGGAGTCTGATGGTGTGGGCCTCACGCATGGGCTATTCAGGGATAAAAGAGCGCTCACGCTCGGCCGCCGGTTGTACAAGTCTCAGGAACCAACCCCAATCCATTTCCCTCCTGATCGTAATTGCAAACATCTTTCTTCACAGGCTAAAAAGAGAGAAGAAATAATTGCCTTACTGAAAAAACAAAGGGAAGAGAGGATCTTGGTGAGATGGCTTTTTAAATCTTCCTAACCTCCCTCTCTTGAGGACCAAACCTTGATCTGCTTGCTTGCTTGCTTGACTTTCCTTTCTTGTTCCCCTACTGCCAGCTGCAGCACGCAACAGGAACAAGAACTAAGCCGGTAATGCTATTTAATTTGGCTGGTTTAGTACCCCACACTGTAATCCAGACCTGAATAAAGCCGGAAAGGATGCAGGAGGCCTTGCCCGAGTTTAGACTCTTCTGGTCCACAGAGAGCTTTGAGGAAGTAGCGCTATTTAAAGGGGATGATTGGTGGGCAGGCATGGCCTTAATTATATGGAGCAGGAAGGAAGAAGCTGAACACATTTAGCTCAATTGACTTGAACCTGTCAAGGGCAATTTCATCCAGTTTCACCAGGTTTCTGTATGCGTCTCTGATTTTTCTTTTTTCAGTCCATGTGACAATTCCTGTGCATTTTTGTGGATGTTTCCCTTCGTATGTTCTTGTTTTCTAACCTGTTAATGGTGTAATGCAATGTTTCTCAACCTTAGCATCTTTAAGATGTGTGGACTTCAACTCCCAGAATTCCCCAGCCAGCCATGCTGGCTGGGGAATTCTGGGAGTTGAAGTCCACACATCTTAAAGTTGCTAAGGTTGAGAAACACTGGTGTAATGTATTTTAAGCTGTTACTCTTATTGCAAATTTCAGAATAATGCAAATACAAATGAATTTTTTACTGTTCCCTTCGACCCCCACCCCCAAATGAGCAGTTTAGAATTGACGAAGTGTTTAAAAGCAAATTTTTCTTTCTCAGAAAGAGACGTTATCTCGTCCGCATAAGCCAAAGGGCAAAACGCAGCAAAGGTAATATAATTGAGGCAACTTTTTCCTCATACTTGTTAGTCCTGGTTTATCCTTATTGTAAACGAATGCTTTTATAATTTTGAAAGGTATCACTTTTCCCATTTCTTTGCATCTGTTCTGTATTTCAGGGAACAGGAAACCGATGAGTGGTAAGTCCCTATTCCGGTTTAGGACTGTTTCATGCAAACAAGAGAAGGAACCAACTGCTAAAGGATTCCGGGAACTAAACACTAGCCAATTATTCCTGTTTGTTGCCAAGAAAACCACCTGGGCCTGTCCATGTAGTCTCCCAGTGTTCGTAGGAGACTTCGCCTTTTCACTTTTAAAATTACCTCTCTGGAAAAGCTGATTTGGCCTCTTATACCTCTTCACTCAGCAGTTTCTTCCTTTAATTTGTTAATTGATAGCATTTTTCTCAAGCATGACAACAGTGCCATTTAAAATAATTTTTTAATAATAGTAAGGTTTTTCAAACATGGGCATTTCTCCTGACTCCAGTTATTTCCCTGAGTTACCGGTATTAACCTGATCTACTCCATCAGTTGGGCCCACAAATAAGGAGTAAGTCTCACTGAAATCACTTCCTTATGCGTGGTTTGCCTGCCGGTGGTCGTATCACAAGAGCCTGTACGTTCGCCCACCCTGCAGGGTTTTCCCATCGATTCCTGTTACCGAGAAATGCTGTGAAGACGTCATTCTTTAAAAATGCCAGATCTGGCCAAAAACGGTTTTCCTTTGCTGTGGCGTTGCCTGAGATCCCGTAGCAACTAAGGGACCAGCAGAACTGCCTCATGGCCTCCTTCAACATTAGCCATTCTTGACTCTTTTCTGGAAAACATTATCCTAAGATCAATTTCTCTCCTGTCAGCAGATTGATTGATTGATTACGTGCAGTCAAGTTGGTGTCAACTCTTAGCGACCACATAGATAGATTTTCTCCATGACGTTTTGTCCCTAACCTGTTCTTTCAGGTCTCCCAACAGCACACCCATTGCCACCGGAACCGAGTCCATCCCCCTTGCTGCTGGTCCTCCTCTTCTTCTCTTTCCTTCCACCCTTCCCAGCATTATGGACTCCTCTGGGGATTGTATAGCTTTTCTGGATAGAAATTGATTGATTGATTGAGTGCTATCAAGTCATTTTCAACTCCTAGCGACCACATAGATAGATTTTCTCCAAGATGATCTATCCCTAACCTGGCCTTTCAGGTCTTCCCACAGTGCCCCCATCGCCACTGTAACTGGGTCCATCCCCCTTGCTGCTGGTCGTCCTTCTCTTTCATTCCACCTTTCCCAGCATCAGTGCCTTCTCCAGAGAGCTGGGTCTTCCCGTAATGTGTCGAAGTAGGATCATTTGACCACCCAGGGTCCCTCCTTGAGGGGGAGATGGGCGGTGTTAGAAATTTGATAAATAAATAAATTGAGCCTGGTCAATTGTGCCTCGAGGGAAATGTCAGTACATAGGATTGTGTTTATGAAGGTTCTCAGTCATCCAGGTGGAATTGTCTGTAGCTTGAATCATGTCTAGGTGGTTTGAGAGAGGGGTCAAGGAATCCATTTATGCCAACTTGGAAAATCCTTCCTTGAATAGAGGTGGGGGCCTCAGGCACAATCTTTCTCCCATCTTTCTCCCCGTGTTGTCTTCTGTGCCTAGGAAGATTAAGACCATTTCACAAGCTCAACAGCAGCATGGTGATCTTAACGATCCTCCTTTAGATAATAAAAGGACTTAAAATAACATCTCAATATAACCATGACCCCAGGTGTAAGGTCACACAGCTACCTAGAAACATATTTAGGATTCCCTTACCAACTTTGCTCAGACTGAAGAAGCTCCTTGGATAAGGAGCGAAACGTTTCCACTGAGAAAATAGAAATCCAGTTGACATGATTCAAGCTACAGATAGGATTGTGTTAAATTGCTCTAATCAAGACGTGGAACGGATCGTGTCTTCTTTTTAGTCCTTACAGGAGAGCCTTGTTAGTCTATGGTGGCAAGAAATCAGAAGTCGGGTAGCACTTTTTCCAACTCACAAATTTTATTAAAAGGCATAAGCTTTCTTGAGCTGCAGCTGATCCCTTTTCATAAAATTTTTCAGTTGGAAAAGGCGCTACTGGACTTCTGATTCTTTGTTCTTACTCCTTTAAATCCCTCTACCTCACCGAATTTTCTACCCAACATGGCTTCTATGGTAAGCGTATCCCTTACTTTATCTGTCAAGAGAGATTTGCCCAACCAAGGCACTGTCGAAGTAGACGAAGAAAAGTTTGTGTAAGATGCTAGAAAGGGCCTGGCAGCACCTTTGCCCACGATTAAAAGGAGCTTCCAGCCGCCTGGTTTTTGCCACCAATAACTCACCCAGATCTCCTCCTACCAGGTAGGACCCTGTCTCTCAAGAAAGAAGCCAATTACTAAATTGTTTGGAACTGCGTCCGTGAAATTCTTCGCACGTTGTGGAAGAACGTTGCTGGTTTTGTTTGCTTAAAAACGTGGGTGCAGCATTCCACAATCCTTGCGTTGTGCGCTATGTCTTCTTTCTGTCTCCCCCCGTTTTTCTCACAGATGTTTAACTAGGTGCTTTCTCCAGCTAAATTATAGAAACAGGCTGGTGAGAATCGTTTCCAGAAAACCTTTGGGACCAGTACATGAAGAGGTCTCACTCCATAAAGAACCTCTTTTTCCTGGTACTTCTTGACGCCTGATTAGCAGGACAGCATGCAAAAGTGCTGCACCTCCATGTCTTAAAGCTAGCTGCGTTTGGGGTGGGGATTTTTCCCTAAACGAGGGGAGTTGTGCCCCTAACCCTCCAATCGGTTCATCTTGTAGAACATCAGTCCTTTTCCAGCATGTTCTGATGCTTTGAGCTTGGTTTTTTCATGTCAGGGTTGGGGAGAGGGACATGGGATATGTTTCTAATTACTTCAGTGTGTTCTTAATCCATTTTCTTTTCTTTAGTTCCAGAAAGGAGAAGAAAGAACCATCTGACCTAGAGGATGAAGAAAGTGTAAAGGCTTTACCTTGAGGATTTTGATCAGGGTCACCAACATAGAATCGGAAGGCCTGTTTGTACTTTGAGCCATCCTATCCTTGGTTTTGACCATGGTTTTGGCTCACTGTTGATGTAGCCCCCCACTTCAGCCCATGGGCTTCCCTGTGTGTTTGACTGACTACCTCTCTGGAGGGCTGGAATGACCTTTCTAGCACCAAAAAACCCATGGGTTTTACCCCTGTGCAAGAAGTCGACTAAGGGATGTTCAATGCATTAAACAAGTTTTGGCCCAGCAGCCTGCGTGCTGAAATGTGAATCTCTCTGTGCAATTAACAGAGACATTTCTATCAGTTCCTAAGCGTTGTGTTTCATTTATTACATTTTATCTATGTTTTCTCCATTTAGCCCATCTTGGGATTTGAATTCCCAGTATTTCCAGCCAGCAGGAGGAATTCAAGAAGTTCCAACATCTGGCAGGCACCAGGCTGGGAAAGGCTGGCTTTTATTTTCGTGTGTCATGTCTCGGGGAGTAAGCACTGTTTAACTGCTTTTACTACTGAATAAATGTACCTTGGATTGCACAGCGTGTTGAAACAGCTGGCTCTTTACGAATACCCAAGATTGCCCCGTGAATTTTGCCTACGTTTTCTGTTTTAGCCTCCCAGTTCCCTCCTGGCCTTTTGACATAAATGTGCTGAGATGAATTTGCCGGAGCTGAATCCAATCCCTTGTTTTCGGCACGCAGGAAATCGTACCGTCCGTTGCCAGAAAGGGTGGTTTTTCTCTTCCAGCTTTTAAGAATTGGCTTTAACAGTTTTTGCACTCTTAAGAGTTGTAGGGGGGGAGCACAACAGCCCTACCCAGCCCTCACTGTGTTAGTAAAAGGAACTGCTCCCATAATATAGGTTGTTTTGATTGGGGTGTTCATCCAAGTTCGGAGGACTTTGTTAACCTCAAGCCAGTAGTTTCAGACTGGTGATGGATTGATTGTCCTGGAATGGCCAGTAGGTCCTGCTCACCAAGAATCTGAAGGGGGGCCCTGAACCCGCATTCCAACAGGCTAAAGCCACAATAGGTCACCAGGCCTTGCGTCCCCAAACAGGAGCAGTTGGTGGCTTAAGTGGAAAACACTGTCTTCAGGAAGAAGAAGGTCGAACATACTGTATGTCTGCTGAAATTCCAAGCTGTGGACAAGGAAAAACAGCGTTTGCCAGTGTGTTCTGCTGCAATGTAAACAGCGAGTGAGGACAAATGGGTGTGTGGGTGGGTGTGAACCAGGCCCAAGACTGTGACAGAGAAATGTTTATAAGTCGTACACCATTCTTATCTTCCATGGCTTGTCATGGTCCGGTGTGCTAGCAGAGAACTGGGGTCACCATAAAGCGATGGCTAACATATTTGCATGCTTCTGGACTCTTCAGCTCAGATTATGTCTACATTTTTCTCTCCGGTACTGAAGATCCACTGAAATCTATTGTGAAATAAGATTAATAAAAGGGTTAGCATTTTCAGGAGCAGGTTTGATCCAGGTTTGTAGTCACCCCTACAAGTCGGCGTAACTTTAAAGTCGGCGTAACTTTAAGGCATGTGTGTGTACATGAGCTCACAGATAACCCCACTTCATAAATCAGAGCCCCACTTAGGAAATTGCTGATGCTTCTTCCAAGGAACGCCGGGAACATTTTATTAGGAGTTGGAATTGTCCAAGTGCAGCCTTCCAAGAAACTCCTCCACTGTTAACAGGGAGATGAGATGTGGCAAAGATTCACCACTTGTTCCTCTGCAGCATCGCAAGAGCGCAATGCCACAGCCAGAATTTCTACAGTGTGTGACAGCGGTTCAGTCTCCATACTTTTCGGTGACCGGGCTCATGCATGGTTCTAAGCCGTTGTTTGTTTAACCATGGTTTACTGAATCCATCACACTTGGCTGGGTCCATACAATATGCTAGAATGCAAGCCACAATGGATGAGTTCACACAACCTACAAAGCCACTCTCGTGTAAAGCTACAGTCGTGTGATGCACAAGCCTGGTAGGCAGACTGCATTTTGCTGAAAACCTTGTATAAATTAAGAATCGTCAAATAAGCGCTAGGCGTGTACGTGTGAATCCGCCTGGTCCCGGCCTTTGGAGGAAAATAGCCTTGAAAATGAGGAGGGGGCGATCCCACCGCCTTGCCATAACTGCCGGACTCCTGTTTCTGAATCACGTGGTCCAAAAAGCTCTCCGATGTCAGGGCAACAGGTCAGAACTGGGCCCGGCACCGTTGCCTTAAAAACTTGTTGGAAAAGTGCTTCTTGTCATAGTTTGCTATTGTCACCGCAGGGCTTCTAGGCGTCGTGGACTACAACTCCCATCATCCAGCAGCTGGGACGGCTCGGAGTTGTGGTCTGTCAGCTCTGGAGGATACCCAATTGAAAAAGGTTGCCGCCTCTTTTTAAATATATATATACACATACGCACACACACGGGGGTGGGGGTGGGAGAGGGAACCCACACACTTTTGCAGTACTGTACCCACCCCAAAGACACAATAATGCAAGAGCAGCCGAAGGCCTTTCCTTCCTTGCCCCGATCTGGCATCTGGAAGCTGTTTCCAAACCTGGATGAGTGGAAACTTGGCCCGGAAGCCAGGAAGCCAGTGCAGTCCAGTTTCCCAGCGCTCAGGAAACCAGCAGGCAAAGTGCCCCGTCAGCATCTGGCCAGAGGCAGGCCTGGTAAAGGTAGCTTTCCACGCATTTCCGTCTCGTCTTCCCAACAGAAACCGGCACAAGGCCTGTCATCGCCGAGCCCGTTCCAGGATCTCTTTAAAAGACGCAGATGTGCAACGCAACAGAGTCTACAGCTGTGTGCATGCTTGTGGCACACAATGGCTGTACGTTTGCATCAAGGAAGGCTAAGCAAGGTTACTGGGATAGTGGTTTTTCTCAGCCCAGCTTTCTGGATTCGTACAAGACGGATGAACCATGATTTAGCCACCCCAGCTACTTTCACAGCAAACGCTAAGCGAAAATGTGATTAATGTTTGAGTGGACGGAGTCACCACCACTAGAACAGAGGGTACACAACTTTGTTGGGTGCACAGCACTCTTTACATGCTAAGGGGGAGGTGAAGAGAGCCGGTTCATGTCTGTCTGTGACGCTCTTGGGAGTTGGTTCTCTGCACCCATCGTCTCCTTGAAGAAATGGCCTCGGTTTCCCGGCCTGTTTGACCCAGGCTAGTTCAGTGCTGGACCTCAACTTTGTTCCAGTAACTCTGCAAGAGAAATATGCTTTTGCCCAGATGAACCTGCAGGTCACTTTGGACTTCCCATCTGCCATGTTGCAAGCTGGACTGCAGTCACACAACTCGCTTTTTCAGCTCAAGAAGGAGCAGATGCGTTTGTACTTGCAGAACATGGTTAACCTTGGCTGGGGGGTTTGCTTTTGCACGTGTGACTTACAGAGTATTGTCTGTTGAACTTTTGTGATCCAAGGTACTGTGCCAGGTTAGTTCAGCGGTGGAGTGAAGGGCGCTGTGTGAACACAAGCTCTGCAAGGGTAACAGAAACCGGGTGGGTCTCTTGCTGGATTAATTTGCACATCCCGCTTAGGTGAAGTCTATTTAACCACAGTTTGCTGAACAAACTATAGTAACCTGGTTGGCCTGACATGCGCACCCCCCCCCCCGTTTGCCACTTGCAATGGCCAGTTTGCACAAACTGCTAAAGGCCAGGGAAGTCTGGGGATGGGGGGGTCGCGGCGGGTCGCCTGAAGCCATTCTTCCAGCGTCACCCTTCGGCGCTGCTAGGGGCCGGTGGCAACGTGCGAACGCTGCTCTGCCCGCCCGCGGGGGTCCCCAGGCCTCGCCGCCCGCCAGCCAAGCCGCGCTCTCCGCCCTCGAGAGCCCTCCAGCGGCCCTCCCTCTCCCCCTCCCCTCCCGGCTGGCCCCCGGCCCGGAGGCGGAGCCGCCGCGCCTCGGCCGGGGCCAGACGCTCGCCCGCAGCCCGGCGCGCCGCACTGCCTCTGGCGCCTCTGGCCATGCGGCTCCCGGGAGGCGGCGGGGGAGCGCCCGGCGGGCTCTGGCTGCTGCTGCTGCTGCGGCTGGCTGCGCTCGGCGGCTCTGCGGGCGCGCAGGGGCAGGGGGCGCGGCTGCCCGGCGGTGAGTCCTGCCCTCGGGCGGCCGGGCGGGCACAGGCTGGACGGGGCGGGGCGGGGCGGGGCAGGGCAGGGCAGGGCAGGGCAGGGCAGGGCGAAGGCGCGACTGCGGGGGGAGGGGGGGAGAGGGGCCGCCCTGTCCCGGCTGGAGGGGAGGGGATTGCCAAAAGTCCGCGGCGCCTTGGGGCAGGGGGCGGCGGGGGAATCCGCGCTCCGACGTACGGCCGCGAGTGGGGACGGCCATCTGCGCGGGGAGGATGCTAAGCTGAAGGCTGAGACCCGTCCGGCCGTCCCGGGAAAACGTGCCGAAAGGGAGCCTTCGCCGCCGGGATTGCGAAGGCGCTCAGCCGCGCTCCAAGGGCCCAAGGAGCGCTCCAAGGGCCCTTTTCCTCGGGGGGGGGAGGCTACGGCTGGCGGGGTGCAACCGTCCCCCCACCAACCGGGCAATTGGGTACATTCAATCAAACCACGATTCGTCGGTCAGTGATTAGGGTTACCGTGCGCTCCCGCGTGCAAAGGCGGCCGGGCAAAGAGGGGGGGTAGCCCCGAAGGGGCAGAGGGGGAGCAGCCCGAGGGCGGCGAGCGCTGGCCTCCGTCCACCTCGTGCTACCCCCCCCCCCTTTACCTTTACCTGCTGCCAAGGTAGCGTCCGGGCCGGAGGCAGGAGCGTCGTTAGACGCGCCGCGCAGCTCCTTTAAAGGCGTGGGGAGGGTCGCCTCGTCTCGTCCGCGGGGCGATCGGCGCGTTTCCAAGCCCGACGGGAGGCCTCCCAGCTTCCCCTCGGGGCGCTCAGTGGTTTGGGGGCGGCCAACTTGAGGGCGCCGCCGCACGCAGGGCAGAAGGCTGGCGGGGAGCTGTCGGTGGCGCGTGAAATCCCGACGTGCGGCGGGTCTCCTGGGCATCCCTCGGTTAGGGCAGGAGTCCCGGCGTTGGAGCTGGACCCGCCCCGCGCTCTGCTTCCAGGCCAGAAGCTCCGTCCAGGACCGGAGGCCCCGTCGGCTGCCTCAAACTCACCCTCTGCGCTCCGCCCGGCGGGGGGGGGGGGGCGGAGGGGGCAGCAGAGCGCCAATAGGCACCAGTTGCCCACAGACACCTCCCTGAAGTTGGCACCTCCGGGCTTTGATCCTTGCAATTAACACAGAACAAATGGGGTGCTGCCATGTGGCAAACCAAACACTGCTGGATCGCAGGTAGACCCCGCGGGCACTTGTGGGAAACAAAAAGGGTGGAGGGCTGCGGGCAGAGCTGCTTCGGAAGGTCGACCACCGGCCCGCTGAGTTGCCTGGTAGAGAGCACCCAAGGAGGAGGCTCCGACGAGGCCTGCATTGGCCTGTGGGTGCTAGCGTGGGATTTGCAGCAGGGCGCACCGGCCAGGGCAGCTCTTTGATTAGGGCACTCACAAATGCCAGGGGGGGCCACTCACCCAAGGAGGTTATCCAGCCAGGAGGGGGGCTGTGTGGACTAGCAGAGGGGCTCCAGCAGTGGGTCTTTCTGAGGATTGCTGCTGGGCGGTGGACCCCCAACCTTTCACGGCAAACAGGAATTTCCCACCAAGCTGTAATGAGATCAAGGTAAAGTAGCAGCACCAACCCTCTGGAATGGCCTCCTGGAGGAAACTTTTATTATTTTATATTTTATTTTATTTTATTTTATTTTATTTTATTTTATTTTATTATTTTATTTTATTTTATTTTATTTTATTTTATATTTTATTTTATTTTATTTATTTTATTTTATTTTATTTTATTTTATTTTATTTTATTATTTTATTTTATTATTTTATTTTATTATTTTATTTTATTATTTTATTTTATTTATTATTTTATTTTATTTATTATTTTATTTTATTTTATTTTATTTATTTTATTTTATTTATTTTATTATTTTATTTTATTATTTTATTTTATTTTATTTTATTTTATTTTATTTTTTTATTTTATTTTATTTTATTTTATTTTTTTATTTTATTTTATTTTATTTTATTTTATTTTATTTTATTTTATTTTATTTTATTTTATTTTATTTTATTTTATTTTATTTTATTATTTGCCTTCCAGAAACAGCTGAAAACAGAGCTCTTCCCAACAGCCTTTGGGACTTGATGTTTGGATTTGGGTTTATTTTATATATATTTTTAGGGTTGTTTGAAAAATTGTTTTAGCATCAACCAGAGATGTTTTAATGGCTGTTGTACTCCTGTAACTCACCGAGAGTCCTGTGGGACCGTGGTGAGGTATAAATGCAATAAATAAGTAAACAAACCAACAAACCTGGTCTGGGAAAACTTTCATACAGTTATGTTTATCAGGACAGAGTTTGCCCCCTTCCAAAACAGCTGTGCATCCAGGGATGGAACCAGGGTCTGTGTCACCCGGGGCAAACATGGATTCCGCACCCCCCCCCCATGGGTTATTTTGTCATTTTGGTGCACCCCCCAGCGCGGCACCTGGGGCACGTGCCCCGCTTGCCCCCCCTAGTTGCGGCCCTGTGTGCATCTGTCGTGAAACCACCAAAAGGAGGGGGGAGTCCGGTTGTGAGGTTAGGTAGCCAAATGTTCTGTTGTGATTACTTATTATTTTTAGCATGTTTTTGCCATTCTGTTCCTCAAGGGTCAGCCTTCTCCAATATGGGGGCCTCCAGATGGCTTGGATCACAACTCCCACAATCCCCAGCCCTGGCCATGCTGGTTGGAGGTTATGGGAAATGTTGTCCAACATATCTGAAGGAGGTAGGAGTATTTAGGGGTATCTGTCTTTGATATAGTAATGAGTTTACTCAGAAAATCAACTGACTTTCCCAGGATGATCTCCAGGCTGTGATGTAGTGAGATCGCAGGGTGGACAGTGGATGTGTAGCAGTGAGCATCCTGCAGTCAACTGCCTCGCATTCTGTCTTGCCTAAAAATAACTTTACATTTTGCTGATAAAGCACAAATGATTTGCCAAGTTGTTGCAAGAACCTGGTTGAACTAACTCCAATGTAGCTCTCTCCTTAGCAGACTTTGCTGAGGATGATTTTATTAAAATTCCATTCCTTTCCGCGGGCCTTCCTTGCAGCTGCCAGAATCCGATTCTCAGGAAGGAGGCCTCTGAGCACTCTTATGTGACAGCTTTGTGAGTTCAGAACCAGCTCTGGACGTCCCTGATCCCATAACCTCGGCATTGTTTAAGAGCACCGCCATTTTAAACTGGAGCAAAATTAGTCTGTTGCCTGAAAAGTTGGGACTCCATTGTGGAGCTTTTGGCAGTCGGTTTCCTCCTTTGCAGGAATTCTTGCCTCACTCTGCCTCCCTGCTTCTGACCTGCAGCTGCCCTAGCAGGTCTTCTAAGTGGAAAGGTGGCTTGGCAGGTTGGCAGCTTCTCCTCAGAGGAACCATTCAGATTCTTGTTTGTTATAATGACCAAATGGATGCAACATGAAGTAAGGCTATAGGGTGGGGGACAAGCAATTTCTCTTAATTCCTTTTGGCATGGAGAGTACATGAGGGAATGTTTGTTTGGGACCTGCTGGAGCAGAGCAATGTTTTGTTGCTCCTTTATTTTACTGTTGTGAAGTTGCTGGATGAGAAGACAATCATGGCTTATCTTCAAACTACTTTTGAAGGATTGGAGAATGTAAATGGTGATGAAGGCTAGGCAATTTTTTCTGTGTTTAGCATTTTAGTTTGCATGCTATGCACATGTAAGACATTGCAATTCTAAGCAGTTAAATTATGGTATTAAGATACTTGCGCAGTGGAGTTTCTTAAGGCATTATTTTATACTTTAAGGAAGAAACGTGTTTTATAACACACTTTTTAAACCATGCCTTCTACAGCTGACATTTCTTGGAATGGAACGAGGGCTCTTAACAGAAAGAAATACTGCAGTCATTCAAGCAGGAATTAAAGTTTAAAATGATAAACCATCTGAAATGGTTTCCCCTTTCTTCATATTTTTTTATTTAATTTTTATCCCGCCTTTATTATTTTTATAAATAACTCAAGGTGGCGAACATACCAAATACTCCTTCCTCCTCCTATTTTCCCCACAACAGCAACCCTGTGAGGTGAGTTGGGCTGAGAGAGAGTGACTGGCCCAAGGTCACCCAGCCGGCTTTCATGCCTAAGGCGGGACTAGAACTCACAGACTCCTGGTTTGCCATTGGCTCTTTCCTAGGGCTGAGAGAGTGACTGGCCCAAGGTCACCCAGCCGGCTTTCATGCCTAAGGCGGGACTAGAACTCTCAGGCTCCTGGTTTGCCATTGGCTCCTTCCTAGGGCTGAGAGAGAGTGACTGGCCCAAGGTCACCCAGCCGGCTTTCATGCCTAAGGCGGGACTAGAACTCTCAGTCTCCTGGTTTCCCATTGGCTCCTTCCTAGGGCTGAGAGAGTGATTGGCCCAAGGTCACCCAGCCGGCTTTCATGCCTAAGGCAGGACTAGAACTCTCTGTCTCCTGGTTTGCCATTGGCTCCTTCCTAGGGCTGAGAGACAGGGATTGGCCCAAGGTCACCTAGCCGGCTTTCATGCCTAAGGCGGGACTAGAACTCACAGACTCCTGGTTTCTAGCCCGTTGCCTTAACCACTAGACCAAACATATACAGTACATCACTGAGAGAACCTGTTATTCAGTGTCTAGTACATGCAGTATGAATAAAGCCAGGTTTGGAATTACTGTACATGATTCTGTAAGTTTGTAGGAAGCAGACTGAGCACATTGCATGCGGTGGTTTGTAGGGTTTCAGCCAGAGAAGACGAGGATTGAACGGGGGGCACTGACCCACCTCAGACTGAAATGATGTAAATTCTGAAACTCAGCCCAAATAAATCGAACCGCACTTGTTCCTTCATTGTGCATGTTGGGTGGCTGTGTCCACGTGGTTAGAAATATGTGAATTCAAGCTCATGCAAAATTGGGGGGGTAGACAGGATCAACAGAATTCTCTGGGCTTATCTAGAAAGAATTACTTTACAACTGAAAAGGTGTTTTTTTTTTAATGCTTTGGCTCAAATTTGTGGCCTGCAAAAATGGCCATGGAAGGTTCCACTTTTGCTGCAGGGCCTCTGCCCCTCTGCTTCTGCTCTTACAAAGCGCAGCATCTTTTCTGGTGCTCTGGAAATGGTTTGCTTAAATTTGGCTTCAGAATTATGCGGGCAGGGTGAGGACCGAAGCAGGGATCATCTTTGCCCTGGCATCTTTGTGTGGGAGGAGAAGGAATGTGCCATAGATGGAAAGAGGGGAAGAATGAAGTCTCCAGTAAGTGGAGTGGACACTTAACTCCTGTTTGCATTCTTCTGCCTAAAATTCTCAAAAGTACATCCACCCCTCCACAACACGTGAGTGGAGTCTCAAGACTGGAATAGTCACTTCATTTCTGTTTTAGCAACGTCTGTCAAAAGGAGACGGAACAATGAAGCAGGCAGGGTCTTGGCAATTGTGCAAAGGAAACGGGGAAGATCCAGCCATCTGAGGACATCTCATTAATACAAGCTCTGCTGACTGACATTTTTATTTTAAGTTCAGAATCTGTTTTTCCCGACATCGGGCTTTGATTTATTATTTGGATTGTTCTAATTGTTGGTTTTAACTTTCTGCACTGCCCAGAGTCGCTGCTATGAAGTGGGTGGCCATGTAAATCATTTAAATAGATTAAACATTTCAAACATTGAAATAAGTTATAGCCAACTGATTGAGGATTTCTGCAAGTAAATCTGAGTGTCCTGGATTGGAACTCAGCTCAAATTTGAAATAAACTTTTTTATCCCACTACACAAATAATAGAGAATAACATGGGCCACCAGTTTCTTTCCATAATTTTCAACAAAAAGAAAGAAGTAAGTGCACAATTCACTGTTCCTTTTGTGATGTTGAGAAAATTTCTACACCACGCAGCTTAAGTCAAGATCTCTTTCTCTGTCTGCTCCCGGTTATTGGGGATGTTTCTGTTCCACAGGTCAGACCATCTGCCGGGGAGGAACACAGCGCCCCTGCTACAAAATTGTATATTTTCATGATGTTCTACGCAGGGTTGGCTTCCAGGAAGCCCTTCAAACCTGCAGAAGAGATGGGGGAGACTTGGTCAGCATCGAATCCCCATCGGAACAGGGGCTGATAGAGAAGATGATCCAGAGCTATTCGGCCTCTGATGGCGATTTCTGGATCGGGCTGATGAGAGAAGAAGATCCTGAGAACGGCACCCAGTGCCCACATTTATACGAATGGACTGATGGGAGTTTGTCTACCTTTCGGTAAGCCAGAATGAGGTTTTCCCCAAGAATTTAGCAGGTCAACCTCAGGCTAATGATTTGCTTGCCCCTCTTACAGGAACTGGTACGCGGATGAGCCCTCCTGCGGAAGCGAGGGCTGCGTGGTGATGTATCACCAGCCTTCCGCACCTGCTGGTGATGGGGGACGTTACTTGTTCCAGTGGAATGACGACAGATGCAACGTGAGAAACAACTTCATCTGCAAATATTCCCAGGGTAACAGTATGCACTTTGGTGTCGGATCATTTATACTTGGGAATGCTTATGACTGTCTTTCTTGCTTTTTTGACAGCGCAAATAGTCCTTGCTTAATGATCATTTGTTTAGCAACAGTTCAGACTTACAGTGGTGCCGAAAAACCGACTTGTGACCAGTCCTCACACTTACGACCGTCGCAGCGTCCCTGCAGTCACATGATCCCGATTCGGGCCCTTGACATCCAGTTCACATTTACAACCATTGCAGTGTCCTGTGGTCATGTGGTCGCCATTTCCAACCTTCCCAGCCGGCTTCCGGCAAGCAGAATCAATGGGGAAACTGTGTGATTCGCTTAATGACCACGTGGTTTGCTTAATAACTGCGGTGATTTGCTTAATGACCATCACAAAAAAGGTCGTAAATTTGGGTTGGATTCGCTTAGCAACCAAAATTCCGGTCCCAATTGTGGTCGTTAAGTGAGGACTACCTATACTCAGTGCTTGTTTAGCCTTAATTGAAAGCATTGCAACTACTGGGATCTGATACTAAGCATTCTTCTACAAATATTTATGAATGACACTATCTCACAGTATCCTTCGAAACCAGCATTCTTCTCCTATATGCTTAGTTTTCCCATCTCTAACTCAACACGAGTTGAATAGTTTTTCCAACTCAGGAAGTGTGTCATAAGAGGTGCCACAATTTAGAATGTGTAGATTATAAGATAACATATATAATAATAATCATTAAAGTCTTGCCGTTTGTATGCAGAGGTGCTGCTCATGTCCAGTTTTTGAAAATTTGCACTCAAGGCAACCGGATTAATCTGAAGCCAAAGCTTGAAATGACAAAATCACAAAATGAATAAATCGTTTTGTCAGCAAGTTACTTTGGATCTTTTCCAAAACCTTAATTAGTCAAGATAGAAGAAGACAATTCTGTGACTAGAGCAACAAACTGCTCGGCACTCATAATCTGGGCATATAAATTAATCTCAGAGCTCAAACCTCTGCTAATCCATCCAATCTTGCTTGCTTACCTGAAGAAATGTATGTGTGAATCTTGGCCACAGCTGTCTAGTGAAAGCTCAGCCTGTCTGCGCAAACTGAAGTGGCTTTTTTTATTAGGCATGGAAAAAAGGAAAGATTGTCGATTCTCTTCAACACACCAACCAGTGTAACAGGAACAGTATCCCAGTGGTGTTAATCAGTGTATCAGTTGAACTAGCAAGCTGCCTTGAGAGCAGACCTTTCCATTCCCATCTGAATTCATTACGTTTACATCTATTTGCAACCGTGGGTTTTAGCAAAATTCATATAAAATTACAACAATCCGTATCAGTTAAATACATCCCCTCTAGTATTAACAGCACTATTTGTCAACATCTGCTTTCGTATCTTCCTTGAGGCCATTGCAAACAATGCAGCTTGTTTAGTTACATGTTCATCAACATCAGTCAACAGGAAGTAGATTTTTTCTTCTAAACTAACATGATTCAATTGGATTAACAAAGGCATACTTACCTGGCAGGGGAGATGCCTTGATCACATCTGAATTCTGAAAAGCAGATTGTTTTCTGTTTTTGCGACCAGTGTACAGGCATTTATTCCTTGCAGGTTGGCTTTAAAGTTCCTATAATCAAATATGGGATCTTCTTGGGATTTTTTTTCCACCGTGCACACTGACTATTGTTTTTCCTCCCCTTGCAGAAAAGCCAACGGTTGTCTCTGAATTGGCTGCTTCTCAGACAGGTAACATTTGATGTTAGTGAAAGTAGGGAAGATAGTCTTCCTCCACACATTTGGGGGGGAAAGCCAAATCTACCACAAATAACATTTGTCCCAAACAATGCAAAAAAGCCGAAGGAATTGTTATATTAGAGCAGTGTTTCTCAACCTCAGCAACTTTAAGCTGTGTGGACTGTAGCTTGAATCATGTCAACTGGACTTCTATTTTCTCAGTGGAAACGTTTCCACTGAGAAAATAGAAATCCAGTTGACATGATTCAAGCTACAGACTGTTCCACCTGGATGACTGAGAACCTTCATCGACATAAGCTGTGTGGACTTCAACTCCCAGAATTCCCCAGCCAGCATGGTGAGAGAGCCAGTGTGGTATAGCAGTAGATGGCAGGGATCGGGGAAGCCCAGGTTCGAGTCCATGTTTGACCCCAGAGCTAAGGAACCTTCTGGTGACTTCAGAGGGTCTCTACGTCTCAGCCAACCTTCCTCACGGGGTTGTTGTTCTTTTAGCGGGAAAAGGAGGGGAGATTTGCCCCATCTCTGGATTCACCTCTTCTCCCAAAGGAAAGACAGGGTATCCATTTAATAATAAATAAGTAAAGCTTGCTTTTTGAACCTATGGTTCTCATTTACTTTTTTGAATGTTGGATGCAAATTGATCCTTTTCTAAGTGGTTGACACCAGAATTTGGACCCTTCTGCCAAATGTGTGTTCTATCCTAGTCATAAGCCCTCTCCATCGAACTCAGGGCCTCCTTAATCCTGAATTATCCAGAAAGACTGTTTACATTATTAAGACAATATTCTTAAGTCATAACACCCAGATTTCTTTCCTAGGGTACATAACGGAGTCTTTGGCGCTCACATCCCCAGAAACACCTTTTCAAGAGGATGTGGCCAATAAAACCCTCACAGAGGCCAAAGGTAAAGAAAATCCATTGCAATTCCTCATAATTTTAATGAGGGAGGAGAGAGGTTAAGTTTGTTGTAACTGCTGTAAAGAAGATCCAAAGTCTTCTTTTTTCTATTCGTATTTCTTAATCACTTTCCCTAATTTCTCACTTCACACTTTTCCTTTTATTTAATCTTCCTTTATATTATTTCATGTTTACCTTTTATCTTTGTGAAAATTTCTAATAAAAAATTATTTTTAAAAAACCAATTGCAACTTCTCTCCTTCATAATTATAAGTTTAATCACACCATGAATTTCTCGGAGAAGGAAAGACTGTCTTTGCCACACCCCAAAAGGGTTGATGTATATTGTTCCTTGGGTTTTATACCCCACAGAGGGTATCTCCCCACATCTCATAAAGGAATGGGGGGGGGGGAAATAACAATTCTACCGTGAGAAAACTTTGTGCTCAGTAACACGTTAAAACTCTTGATTTCTTTTGTCGCTAGAGCCTGCTTGGAGTCTTCTATACATCTTAATTTCCAGCATTCCTGCACTGCTGCTGTTGATCCTCATTGCCGCGTTCAGCTTTTGGGTTTATGCAAAGAGGCAAGTGGCATTATTGTAGAAGTTGCGAGCATCGTTGAGGGCATCTTGGGCGGACTGAGCATGTTTCAAGCTATGAGTGACGAGACAGAGCGAGGAGGAGAAATGCCGTAGTGAAGATGCTGCTGTCTGTGCACAGCTAAGAAGTTTTCCTTCCTAAAATGGGAGTTTGCTAAGAGCGTCCTGCCCTGAGAGGAAAACGGACTTGAGATCTTCCAGGAAATAATAGGAGTCTATAAACCAAGCATAGGGAAGGCCACTCCTTGGGCCACCATGTTTTGCTCAAGGGATTTAGATCCCTACAGTCCATGTGCTCTAGAGGAAATAAAGAATGGCCTTGAAGGACAGGAGGAAGAGCCGCTACCAAGGCAACGGTCAGATAAGTGGGGCTTGAGCCCTGGCCAAGAAAATAATGTGAGACGACGTCTCGGACAAGCCCCTCCCTCGTTCACACAAAGCTAAAGTGAAGGAGGGGGAAGCCCATTCAGACTTGCAAGGTCCTGTCACTAGAGCTGTTACAGTCAAAGCAGTCCTCATCTACATGGCGTTGGTTTCTTAGTCTGGTCTACGTTGTAGGGCTAACACATACCTTCCTTGGACCCAAGAGAGCAGGAAAAGCTTGTCCTTAATTTATACCCAGTTGAAAGTCTTTCCCTGCCCCAGGGCTGCAGAAGAATCTCTCTTTTCTCCATGAGTTGAGTGATTGCATTTGAGTGATTTGCAAATTTAGCCTCCCCACCCTCTTACACCATGCAGACACTAGTGATCATCATTCATGATGAGTGAGCAGGGGTCGTTGAAAAAAGTAAGAGCTTAAGTCTTCCATCTTTTGATGTTACATCTGAGTTGTTCTTAAACTAAAACTGCGGTTTCGTGTCTCCTGGCATGTCTGCTGTTAAATTTAGGATGCATCTTGCTCTAACAGTAATATGTTAAATTGGCCATATGGCTGAAGCATATTCTGCCTCTATAGAGTCACCAACCTTTTGTTTTAGGGGGTGTTTTTAAAAGCATTCTACTAGTTTGTTAGGAAGGAAATAGGGAAGGTTAAAGAAGTGGCTTGCAGTTGCCTTCTTCTTGGAAGGTATTTTTTCACCTTTTCCAATCCATCCTTTGCCCCTGCCAATTTATCTTGGCGGTCTTCCCAGCCAAGTTCTCACTCAGGCTGTCCCCTCTTATGGGTCTTGATCACCCAAGCCTTCAACGAAACCATTATGTTTATTCACGAGTAACCCAGGGTGGAAAGTAGAAGTAATCTAGTGGGAAAAGCCGAAGGAAGTTAACCTATTTTTCTTTCTTTCCCTGCTAAGGAGACGGGAGCAGAGAGAGGTGAACATGAAGGAGAAAGATACTTGGTTGTCTCCCAAAACGCAGAACAGCCCCAGTTTAGAGATATACAATGTAATTAAAAAACAGGGTGAGGCCGATCTTGCTGGAACCAGACCGCAGATCCAAAACTCATCTTTCCGTGTCCGTCCTGGAGGAGATGACCTTTGTGGAGACTATGATAATATGGCAGTCAACAGCTCAGAGAGTGGCTTTGTGACCTTGGCAAGCACTGAAAGTGGGTTTGTCACAAATGACATCTACGAACTGTGCAATGACAGAGTGGGGCGAAGCAAAGAGTCAGCCTGGGTAGAAAACGAAATCTACGGATATTAAAGACCAGGAGGTGAGAGACTGAGCAAAAGGGGGGATGTTCCCATTTATACAAACATTTAGCACACAGAGACATGGCTGTTGTATGCAGAACAATTTCCTTTTCCTCCCTGAAAGGGGAACATGGATTTAAACAGATTGATTGATTGATTGATTATATGCCATCAAGTCGTTTTTGACTCCTAGCAACCACAGAGGTGGACTTTCTCCATGATGATCTCTCCCTAACCTGGTCTTTCAGGTCTTCCAACGGTACCCCATCATCTCCGTAACTGAGTCCATCCCCCTTGCTGCTGGTCGTCCTCTTCTTCTCTTTCCTTCCACCTTTAAACATGCAGGCAGAGATCTTATTGGCCAAGGAAATGGACTTGGGAGAACTTGATTCCATTCCTTGTTACAGCATATCCCCTCTTAATCATCTATAATTTGACAATATTTTTGCATTATAATAAGCACTTAAACTAGTTGCTGACATCCAGATGGAATTTGTGAGGTACAGCTAAAATTACCGCAGGTTGTGTTCATCACCACCTGGCTTTTATCGGCTGCCTAGTTTCCATCTTTACCTGTTTTGCAATCCTGACAGTCAAAAAATTCCAGAAAGGAGGGGTCTGTTTCTGCTCTTCTTATCCTCCAAGTGGCGTTTTGCAGGAAGTATTTAAGCATTCTTATATCCTAGCCTTGAGACATGACTTGGAAATAACTGCCACAAAAACGAATGAATCACAACACTTCAAGCAAGGATTCTAAACTATTAATGCCATTTTATCATAGGAATTTGTATAACCCATTCCCATGGAAAAAATACTGCTGCGTCTGGGGAGAATCCTGGCCGAAAAGACACTTTTAAGTGGCCTTAGAGCAGAGCTTTCCAAACTGTGTGTCGGGACACATTAGTGTGTCGGCCGCAGTGTCTGGGTGTGTCGCAGCTGCTGCTGCCTCCTGGCTTCCACACAGGTCCTAGTGCCTGCCTTGCTGCCTCCAAACCTGCCCTGCCAGGATTCCGCGCAGGTCCTAGTGTCTGCCTTGTGCCTTGCTGCCTCCAAACCTGCTGTGATTCCGCGCAGGTCCTAGTGCCTGCCTTGTGCCCTGCTGCAAGAGTGTGTCGCGAAATGATGCATGTCTAAAAAGTGTGTCACCAACATGAAAAGTTTGGAAAGCTCTGCCTTAGAGGCAGGCATTCTGTTTTGGGTGTTGTTTGTTTAACTTGATCAGACTTGGATATTGACCACTTTATTTTGGAGGGAACAGGTGACAGACACCGTCCCATACTGATTAGTGGATGTGCTGCAAATAAGTATTGTGAAGATCAGCATTGCAATATTCCTAGAAATCCTGAAACAACACATCCTCTATGTGCCATGCGCTATAGCAGAAATCATGCTGATAAAAATGTATCATCTTAGAGTAGTTTCCCGATTTCTCCAGAAGTTGGACTACATCTCTCAGAAATTCCAGCCAACATGACCAGTGGTGTTTACACATCTGGAGAGCAAGAAGCTTAGGTGAGTTATTTTAATGGCAGACTAGATCTGACAGATCTGCAGACCTAAAATCAAATCTTCTAGTTTTCTTTTTTTTTAATCAGTAGAGCTGATAGAGAGAAGAAAGCTGTGGAAATGGAGAGAAAGGGATTTAATCTTTCTTCCTATGCTGTTTTTTGACCCAACAGCTTTCCTGCAGCAGAATAAAATTCCCACTGTGTAGCTAGAAGAAGACAATTAAAGTGAGAATTCCTAAGTAGGAGAATCAGAATATTCTTGTGTGCATTTTGCCTCAGATTACTGTTTTTTGTTCTGTTGGTGCTTTTACAGTACAGTTTATAAAAGACTTGTAAGAAACTTTGAAGAGTCTAGCAACAGCCTACATGCAAGTGGTACTGTTCATTAAAAAGAAGAATGTCCAATATCTTCAAAAGCAACCCAAATCTCGAGTTTCTCCTGCCAGCAAGTGTTGTTCTTAAGCAGAATGATCTGATGACAAGGGAAAGGATATTGTTTAACTACAATATCTTCTGTACTGATACATTTTATTTTCATTTATTTTATTTATTTATTTTCTATCCCGCCTTTATTATTTTTATAAATAACTCAAGGCGGCGAACATACCTAATACTGCTTCCTCCTCCTCTTTTCCCCACAACAGCAACCCTGTGAGGTGAGTTGGGCTGAGAGAGAGTGACTGGCCCAAGGTCACCCAGCCGGCTTTCATGCCTAAGGCGGGACTAGAACTCTCAGTCTCCTGGTTTGCCATTGGCTCCTTCCTAGGGCTGAGAGACAGGGACTGGCCCAAGGTCACCCAGCCGGCTTTCATGCCTAAGGCGGGACTAGAACTCTCAGTCTCCTGGTTTGCCATTGGCTCCTTCCTAGGGCTGAGAGACAGGGACTGGCCCAGGGTCACCCAGCCGGCTTTCATGCCTAAGGCGGGACTAGAACTCTCAGGCTCCTGGTTTCTAGCCCAGAGCCTTAACCACTAGACCAAACTGGCTCTCCATACATTTCTCTTTTGATCCAGAAATGGTGCAAGTGACAAGAACTCCTCCATTGTTGAGGACAGGCCTGTTTCTTGGAAGCAGAGTACAAGATGGAGTAAAGTTAAGTTGGTGCAAGTTTCAAAGATAAAATTGTCCATACAGTATATATCAGATGCTTTCTGGCCCAGATGATATTGGCAGACTTGGGAAACAAGTAATGTCCTCATGGCTCATAGCAACATGCAATTCCTGATTCTGCAATTATGTCCAAATTTGCCTTGTTGAATTCCATACTACTGTTTTTAGAAATAATTAGGAACGAACAGCCGATGGTTTATTGGAGATCATGCGCAAATTTTGATACCTTGATGCCTGTGCTTTTCAACATGAATGTCAGCTCCCTCTTTGGCAGTTCCAGCAGAGAAGCAGTGAGTTGAGATAAGACACAGAAGTATTTCTGGTGCCTTGCTTTGTTATTTGACGTGTGACAGATGAAAGATGGGAAAAAAACCCTTTTTTTTAATTGCAACAAGCTGGTGTGATGTTCTGTGCATGTGCTATTATACACCACTTCAAAAGCTTTTAATATACGAGTGTGATGTCATCCTACATTGTAATCTACTGAGGGATTTTATTCTGGTGTTGAATGTATAAAGCCTGGGGCAACAGCAGTCAAGTTGCTATGATGATGTTGTGGAATGCTTGTGAGTCTTAGAACCTCTGAAAGAACAGAAGATGGGGTTATCAGTTTGACTAGGACTTTTCCCTGTCCTTTCCCTTCTAAGTGGAAGCAGGAAATGGGCTAACCTAACCTCAGACAGAGACCTGGGAGGAAATTCAAAAGATGCGCAGAGGAGAAAACCCCAAGAATCAGCAGCATCAGCCGCCAGGGGTAACTCCTGATGGAAAGGTGATGCTCAGCGAGATTCAGGATCACTAAAAGATTGAGGACAGTCGTGGGATGAAAAGGACACAGAGAGGGGAAAAATGGGAAAGGCGGCATGATTCCCAGAGCCTGTATGACTGGCAAACATGTAATTGCTCAAATGCATCCCTTTGCTAAACAAACGAAGAGGCATCCTATGTTATGACACCCAGTCACGAGAATCACCAAAGAATTGCTATCAGGCCAAATGAGGCGAGGCATAGCTTGTGGTCGGTTAATGCCTGTGGTATGTCGGGGTGGGTCTGAAGAGCCTTACGCGTATTCTCATTTCGTGACACCCTAGCATCTGTGGCTAGAGTCCTGAAAAAGCCACAAACTTGCAGTTTTCTTTTTAATTCGGGTGTTTCCCTGCACATGGGTATTGCATTGCTGCCATGTTTCTCTTACGCATGTCTGAATGAAATACTGTGTCTCTTGAGCAAAAAAATAAACATGTTTGGCTGGAGAGCAGTGACAGATGAAGATTATAGGGCTCTTTTTTGCACTGTGTCTTTCTCAGTGGACTCTGCAGCAGAATATGTCAGCTTCCTCCACTGAGGAACATTGTCTTAAACTGTAGCGGCTCAGATCCGTCGGTTGAAGGCTGCAGTGACCATGGGTGGATTAATCCTGGGTTAGCCAAAAGCAAAGGTATTCAAGATTCCCATAAGCAGTAGTTGGAGTGATAATGAGCCATGGAAGATTAATTACGGTAGAGAAATAGTAACTATTCAAGAGTTTATTTATTTATTTTTATTTATTTATTATTCAAATTTCTATCACCGCCCATCTCCCACCTAAGGAGGGACTCTGGGTGGTTTACAATAAGAATAAAATTTAAAATAAACTCTAACTAATACATTAAATATGACTACAGCTAACAAATAAAGATATAAAATAGAATAGAATTCAGATGGCAACGAGATACTACTTCAAACCATGAATATATGAGGGGCCTTCTAGGGCACCAGCCATCTGCAAGAGTGACCTGGCAGTTATTGGTCTTCCTATTATTTTACTATGACATGTACTTCATTCAGCAGTTAAACGCACTTGTAATTCTTCTGTTGCTTGGTGTTTTTTTGTAAAGGTATTCATTTTTATCAGTATTTGCTTAAGGGAAAATAATTTGCTTATTTGTGGAATTTGGGCTTAAAAGAAGTTTCAAACAGTGTGGATAGGCAGCTAGAGAGACTATGGAAAATGTACAGTGCAGAACTGTGGGACTATACAGATTCCTCTTGATATTGGCAGCGTTAATACCAGAACTTACTTTCATTTTGTATGAGAGAGCGCTAAACCACAGGATCAAACAAAAATAAATAATAGCCTAAGCACCAGGAAGCCAACATATAGACCAAAATCTTGGATTTCCAAAACGGACTTTAAACATCCATTTGGAAGTCAATTCCGTGCAAAGACTCAAATAAATCGCATCTCTGTCTGGAATCTTTGCACAACCCAAGAAGCAATCATATGTTATGGGTGTGAACCATAAAAATGCAGGCCACTGATGATGTTGCTTTGCCAGGAGAAATACTTAACCCGGTCAGTTTTCTGCCACAGACTCCTATCCCTTTGCAGCTGTTGCAGTCTTTTCAAATGCCACCTTTATGCATCCGTTGGTCAGCGTCATCTGTGACTTTCTCCTAGCAAGCAGCTACCTTGGGAAATGTCTATTGATCTTGTGAGTGCAAAGTCTTCTGGGAAGTGGTGACAATACGTGAGGGAGATGGGATTAGGAGCCAGAGAAATGACTACAAGCAGGCTTGACTGGTTGCCAAACTGCTGTGGCATTAGAGCCGTGGTAGCCAGCTGAATGATCGCCCAGTCTTCCCCTCTTTATTCATTATATATTTTGCAAAGTAGTTGGATGGACTTCTGCTGTTGTCATTGCTGCTCATTCTCACCAGCTTGCTTTTCTTAGCAAGTCCAGAATCATCTGTTGTTGATTTAGGAGAAAGAGGAAATGAGCTGTGCTTGGAAAATGCATGGCTCCGACCTTTTCACATCCTATAAATCATTGTCAAAACGGGATGGCCACGTTTTTGGACGCTGCTGGTGACTGGTGGTCCATACAAAGATCACGTCAGCCGTTTCACGCAGCCGTTTGATGTTCTGATCAGGTGCAAGCAGCAGCAAAGCAAGGGCTGAAACTGGTAGAAAAAGCTGAAGTGGGGTGACAATATGAGCTGGAAATTAAGAGGATTTCCATGTTTGAAATGAAACAAAAGGATGGTAATGCATGAGCCAGGAACAGGACATACTTGCATTTCAGTATAACACTTGCAGTACGTATTTTCTATTGGATAGCAGTTGTTGGGTGACACCAGAGCACTCTGTCCCTTTGTTAAAACAGGGCATTGATGTTTATATTGCTTGTTTTTTTGGAGTTGTGTTAGTTGTGTACAGTTAGGTTGAAATTTCTCAAAAAATAACATTTTCATAAATTCTCCAAGACTTCCCCTTTGTTGAGTTCTCTCTGAACTGTTGAAGAATGTTACATTCATGGAGGTTAAAAATAGGACATTTTTGAGAGGTCATTTTTGCGAAGCGCTAAAAACTGGAAAAGAAACATGTATCACTAGAGGGCGCCTTTATTTCATATTTAATATAGTTGCAACCTGCATTTCCTAAATAGATGGCAGACTTTTGTTTGAAAAGGGGTCTCATTAAAACCTTATTGGAAAAGCAGCTGAGGCCTTTCATATTTTTTTTCTCTCAACGGTACTGGGGACGTAATTAAAGGCTGCTTATTTGGTGGACTGTACCATATTCCCAAGGAGTACACAAATATTTTGTCTAACCCACTTGATGATAGGTGCAACATTATGACCACAGATTTTGAGCAACAATTAAAGTAAAAAGGCATTGGCTTAAATGAGATGTTTCTAAAAAAGGTATGCACGCATTATAGCTCCAGAGCAAACTTAAGTTTGGGAGCCTGTTGCAGGAACTGTTCAGAAGTAGCCTGAAAGAATAATTACAGATTAGTGCCTTGAATGAATGAAATACTATGGCGTTCTTCTATGAGAAGGAATAATGAATGGGTTTATGAATAGACTGGTAGCATATCATTGTCTGATAGGAACTATTCTTAGTTTCTTCTTGGTTACATCAAGCATCTCTGAGGGGGAACGCTGACTAATCCCACTCAGCAGTTGCTTATCCACCGGAACTTTCTGAAATAGCTAAATCAGGAAGGCAATAAAGCAACTGTTAAACATAGAGGAGTAAGTCATCGTTGACAGAAATGCAAACAGCATCTAACCAGCTCCACATGCTCTGGAGAAGAGTGGGTGGAGCAGGATCAAAAACTTCAACCTGGGTACCACATACTGTACATAGAAACCCATGTATGTGGAACCGGCTCTAAAATTAATTTCATGGTGAAGGAAATGCCGGAACTGATTTGTTCTGGTTTCGTTCCGCAGTATGTATTTTGTCTTCCGTTGCTCCATACTGAGAAGGGAAAATGGACGACTGTTTCAGAAGTTGCAACAAGGTGGGTGATGTATCTTCAGGCTAAAGGGATAGTCCAAGGAATATGTCATGACAACTTTTCCTGCAGGATTCTCTCAACTGCCAAGCCAAAAGCCATGGGTTGCATAGTCACAGAGTACCAGAACCCGGAAGGCAATTAGTTTGGTTGTTTTCCACAACAGACTGGCTTGGACCACACCTCTGTTCTTGTGTTTGGAGACCAAGCAGCAAATCCAATCTTCAAAGAAGCCAGACATTCTGGCAAAGTGTGTAGTGAGGGTGGGAGGAACACCCAACCTGTAAGGAAAATTACATTTAACTTACATGTTTCAGACGAGTTTGCTCACTTTCAAAAGCCTCTGAATGGCTAAGCTTCATGATGGTTTTGAAAATCACCTCTAAACTCCTAGGATCCTGGCCATTCCAGAATCAACACTTCTTCAGAGAAAATTGACTAGTAGGACAGCAACGTTAGGGGGGAAGCTTCTTCCATGACAAACTCAGTATGAATGTAACTGCTTGCCCCCCACCCTAAATTATCCCTTACTCTTAAGACATATGCAAGACAACACCAGCTGTTGGCAAGAATTGATTCGGCTTCCTGTCAGTTTTAATTATGGAAAACGTAAGTATAGCATGAAAGAACACAAGAAATCTGGCCCGGTTTGTTTGTGTGGGGGAGGTGTCAGTGGCTGGATTACAAATATGTAAATAACTTGGCATTTTCGAATCGTTCATTTTATAAAAATGAATTATGTAAAGCAAAAAAATTTTGAGTTTGCAAATAAACCAGGGAAGTGGCTAGCATATACATTACAAAAAGAAAATAATATTGAAACTACAAGAGGGAGATGCTGTATTAATGGACAATGCGGCCATACAAAAAGCATTTCATCAATATTATTCCAACTTGTATAAAGGAAGTGACATCTGTCTAGAGAAAATAGATGAATATCTAAAGAAACAAAATCTACCAAGGATTACAGAGGAACAGATTATGTATGGACCTATAAACAATAAGGGAAGTGTCTGAAGCTATAAAAAAGATTAAACCAGGAAAGGTGCCTGGATCAGACAAATTATCAGGTTCTTATTATAAATGTTTTGAGGATGAAGTTTTACAACCTTTACAAAACACGATGAACTCTATCTTACAGGGAGGAAAGATGCCAGAGTTGGAAAGAGGCCAATATAGCACTAATACCTAAAGAGGGACAAGATTGGACTTTAACAAGAAACTATAAGCCAATGTCATTACTGAATAATGACTACAAGTTGTTCACAACAATTCTAGCTGATAGTCAAAAAATAATTTTGCAAGAATTTATTCATGAGGATCATTGTGGGTTTTTACCTAAAAGACAGTTAAAGGACAATGTTAGAAATGTGTTGTTAGACATTTTGGAATATTTGGAACAACATAATGAAAAACAAGCCACATTGATTTCCTTAGATGCAGAGGACGCCTTTGACAATTTGAACTGGGCTTTCTTGTTCAAGGTTTTGGAAGATATGAATTTTGGAGAAAACTTTATGAAATGGGTAAGACTGATCTACACTTCACAGAAAGCACAAATAATTGTCAATGGAGATCTAACAAAACCCTGTGAGATACAAAAAGGAACAAGACAGGGATGCCCACTGTCTCCTGTTTATTTTGGTTCTTGAAATAATAGAGATATAAGAGAAGATGAAAGGATTGTGGGAGTAAAGACTAAAAAAGAAACGTATAAGGGCTTTTGCAGATGACTCGGTGTTGGTTCTGGAAGATCCTCTAAAGGGAATTGAAACATTAATGGGCAAATTAAAAGAATTTGTGCATTAGCAGGTTTCAAGATTAATAAACGGAAGACGAAGATGTTAACAAAAATATGAAAATAGAAGATCAAACAGAAATGTATGTATGTATTTATCAAATTTCATCACCGCCCATCTCCCCCAAAAGAATTGATAAATAAAACGGGTTTTAAGATTGAGAAGAAGGTAAAATATCTGGGTATCACTATGACAAATATGAACTGTATGTTATTTCAAAATAACTATGTTGACATAAAATGAAGTTTAAAAAGACATGTTAAGAAGGGAGAAACTACAGCTGTCATTGCTGGGGAGAATTTCTGTGATAAAAATGAATGTCCTGCCTAGAATGATGTTTTTGTTTCAGACAATGCCTGTTTCAGACAATACCTGATACACCATTTAAACAGTGGCAGAAGGATGTATCTAAGTTTTATGTGGCAAGGGAAAAAACACAATTTAAATATAAGGTGTTACAAGATGCAAAGGAAAGAGGAGGACTGGGTCTACCTGATTTGAAATTATATTTTGCGGCTTGCTGTTTGGTTTGGATGGAGTAGGTGCTGCTGAGAAATAGAAAGTTCTTGGAGTTAGAAGAACATGACCAGTCAAGGTCAACGTGGATTTTAAAAATCATTATGTTAGACGTGCCATATAGAGAATATGGAATAGATACAAACCCAGGTTGTGCCTGAAAACACCTTTGTGGCTCAGCACAAGAAGCATTTTGTAGACGAGAAATAATAGGCAAACACAAGTGGCTAACTTATCGTGAGATACTAGAATTTTGTAAAAGGGAATATAAAATAAAGAGAACTGGTGGCAGAGGGATATTGTTGTCAATGGTTCTCTTATTTACAGTTATTAGAAAGATTTAAAGTAGACAAAAGAGTTTATGGTACTGAACACTATAAGACTGAGTTTGAAATAGAATTATGTACAAATGATGAACATCTTAGTGTGTTGGTGGGTTTGAAATATACAGGTATGTGGTGTTTGCCAAATATCCGTTTTATCTTTTCAGACACGCCAGCCATGTAGGGAATGACCAGGTTCCTTCGTTTACTCTGAGTCTCAGCCCTATCTGTCGCTGTTTGAGGTCTGGTAGATTTAGATTTGGTGAAGGCCCAATTGAAGAACACACTAAGACAGAGGCTTGTACACCCCAAAGATCAAACTCCAAAGCACAAAAAAAGCAATGTAGTTTATGCAATCCAGTGCAGTGAGGAGTGCTCTGAACTCTACATTGGAGAAACCAAACAACTTTTGTACAGGAGGATGGCCCAACACAGGAGAAGTAACACCACAGGACCAGAGTCAGCAGTTTATCTTCATCTAAAAGAAAAAGGACACTCATTTGAGGACATTAATGTTCACATTTTAGACAGAGAAGATAGGTGGTTTGAGAGAGGGGTCAAGGAATCCATTTATGCCAACTTGGAAAATCCTTCCTTGAATAGAGGTGGGGGCCTCAGGCACAACCTCTCCCCCATCTTCCTCCCCGCATTGTCTTCTGTGCCTAGGAAGATTAAGACTATTTCACAAGCTCAACAGCAGCATGGTGATCTTAACGATCCTCCTTTAGATGATAAAAGGACTTAAAAATAACATCTCAATATAACCATGACCTAGCCCCAGGTGTAAGGTCACACAGCTACCTAGAAACATATTTAGGATTCCCTTACCAACTTTGCTCAGACTGAAGAAGCTCCTTGGATAAGGAGCGAAACGTTTCCACTGAGAAAATAGAAATCCAGTTGACATGATTCAAGCTACAGACAATTCCACCTGGATGACTGAGAACCTTCATAGACATACTGTAAAGAAAATTGGAAGCTACTTCTTTGTATCTTTTTTCTATTTTTCTTTTACTTTTTCTCCCTTTCTTAGCTTTCTCTTTGATTTTTTTTCTTTTTCTTACTTTATATTAGTTTGTATTAATTTTTATCTTCCTTTTTAAAAACCTTTAATAAAATTTTTATTAAAAAATAGAATCGTTCAGTTCACATTTAAAAGGTAAAGGTTCCCCCCGCACATTTGTGCAGTTGTGTCCGACTCTAGGGGCCGGTGCTCATCTCGTTCATTAGCCGAAGAGCCAGCGTTGTCCGAAGACGCTTCCACGGTCATGTGGCCGGCATGACGCACACGGAATGCTGTTACCATCCCACCAAAGTGGTACCAATTCATCTACTTGCATTTGCATGCTTTCGAATTGCTAGGTTGGCAAGAGCTGGGGCGAGTGCGGGAGCTCACTCCGTCACGCGGGACTAGGGATTCGAACCTCCGAACTTGCGATCTTCCGATCGACAAGCCTGGCATCTTACCCACTGAGCCACCACACCCATTCAGTTCACATTTACCGTGCTACATAAAATGCTAAACAGTAAAACCCAAAGCAATACATGTGTCACTACTGGGTTTTCAAATACTGTAAAGACACCAAGGCAATGCCTCTAATATGCCTCACATTTTGTTGGGATTTTTTCTTCTTAAATGACAGAATTCCCTACCCACCTTTTGTTCACCCAGGCCACAACTGTTTTAATCTTCCCAAATCACCACTGTCTCGGTGTTACTATGTAATTGGGAAGAGTTTTGCAATTACCAGAGTAAGAGACACAAAGGCTGAGAGCCGTTGATTGTTTTGTGAATTATAGGATCAAGTTGAAGATGAAAAAGAGCAACGGCACCTTGGGGACGGGTTGGCTTTGTTAGGCAACCATTCCTCTTGGCCAATGCTTGTCTTTCATTAAATCAAGACAGGACTGAGTGGCGTGTAAGTTATATTGTATGATATAAACCTGGGGTGCATTCTTTTGGAAGTCTAGCTGCTCTTTTGCTTTAGAATAGGATGTGGATTTGGGATACTGTCCGTAACTAAACAACTGTAGCCCTTCTCCTGGACTCCATGACTCTCTCAAATCCTAAAATTATACACCACAAAGACTTATTTGTAACCCCACTGAAGTTATAGTTGCATCTATTCAAGATGGTGCTTGAATTGTCTTCCTCATCCAGTGGATGGCATTTTGCAAACACGCAACCTGATGTCCTGAAGCACCTTGAAAATGCTCTGGCGTGCAGATAAAGCATGCAGGTCAACTCCTAATTTGAAAACGTGTGTGTGATCTTTTTGTTTTGCTAGTTCTTTAGATCCCAATTAGCAAGAGGTCCTGAGTTCGTATTCCTGCAGAAGGTGAGGGCTCAGACCAAGAGCTACCCAGTTTATCCAATTTGCAAGAGACCTTGTTTGTGTGGTCCTGCAGTCCGCATGTCTGACTAACGGGTGGGCAGATGGTGGGCCAGCTTTGCTACCAGTCCGGGGGGGGGGGTGTCATCTGTGGCCTGAGCACAGCCAACTGCAGGCTCTACAAGCCATCATGGCTAAACGAACCCTGGCTTGGCAGCAAGCCCAGATCATCGGCTCGTCCTTGGCTTCGCCCTTTAGAGCGGGTCGCACAAGCAGAACGGGTTGCATCCGATGGGGGGCGCTCAGCACCACGTCCGCAGCTTGAACGTGGGCTGCCCGCGTACGTGGGAACGCGTGGCCAGAGGACGCGTGTCGACCCCACGAAACTGAAACGCGGGTCCAGAAGGAAGCGGGGGGCAGCCCGAGGACCCACACAAGAAGGGAGAAGCTGAGAAGGGTCTCCTCGGAGAAGCCGCGTAGGATGGTCCGTCCGTGACGCTAAGGGGTAGGATTCATGGCTTTCTCGGCCGACTCGAGCTCCTCCTGCCCTTCGGGGCCCACGGGAGAGGGTGGAACGATCCAGAGGGCCAAACCCAGGCGGGTAAGCGCCTCCCTCACGAAGGGCGCCCGACCGGGCCACAAGCGGCAGTTGCGTCGCGCGGGGGAGGATGGGAATCTCTCCCCTTTTTTTTCCTTTTGGCGGGAGCGGCCCCGCCCCCCGAGGAGCGCGGCCGGATTGGCAGGCGGCGGTTGCCGGGGCGACGCGCTCCGCCCGCGGTGACGCGCGGGTGACGCGCGGGGGGGCGGGGCGGGGCGGCGGCCGCGCGCGCGCCCCCCGCACGCTCCAGCGGCGGCTCCTCCGTCCTTAGCGGCGGCGGCAGCGGCGGCAGCGGCGGCGGGTGAGGCGCGGGAGCCACCCGGGCAGCATGGTGATGGCCGAGCCCCGGCGGCTTCCCCCGGCCGCCGCGCTGCTCCTGCAGCCGCCGCCGCCGCAGCAGCCGCCGCCTCAGCCGCAGCTGCCGCCCCGCGGCGGCTCGGTCCCGGTGCGCGTCGGCTTCTACGAGATCGAGGGCACGCTGGGCAAGGGCAACTTCGCCGTGGTCAAGCTGGGCCGGCACCGCATCACGCGCAGCGAGGTGGGCGCCCGGGCGCGAGGGGGCGGGCCCGGACGAGGTCGTGGGAACGGGGCGCCCGGCGACACGTGTGTGGGGGGCGTTCCTCTCCGCCGCCCTCTGCCCGACCCGCGTCCCCGAAGCGGGTCCTGCGCCCGCCTCTTTTATCCCGGGGGGGAAGGTGAGAACCGGGGAGCCCCATCCAGTTAGGGGGCTTCTCTCTGGGCAGGGAGGCTTCGGCAAGGGGGGCTCCTGCTCTTATTTCCGCCTCCCCCACCCCACATTCAGTGTCCTAAAATTAGAGGGGGGGAGGGAGGGATCCAGGCAGGGCATCCCCATGGCTTTGGGGGAGGTGCCCCCCCGCTGTGATGCTGTGACCCCCCCAAGGTTGGGACTGCAGCGATGCCGCAGACACGCTGGGCCTCCTGCCCACCTGGGCGCTGGACAGGTGTCTCCAGCTGGAGGGGCAGAGGGGGAGGCCGGACCCAGAGGAGTGGGAGGTCTCGGGGTCAGGGTGCAATTTTGCGGTCCTTTGCCTCGAGAGAGAGGGTGCACCCCTGAAAGGGGGCCCACCCCACGCTCTGCTTTCCCAGATGGCTTGGGCACTTCCCCTGGTGCAGAGGCGCCAGCCGACAGAAAGCGTGTGGGGCCCGGCTTTCGGCTGGTAAGCAGAGGAATCCCATGCGGTGCCGTTTGCCTTCTCCGGCTCCCTGGGAATTACTGCTTTTAAGCCTTCGGTTGTTTTCGGGGAACCTTGTGAATGCAGCCAGATGGTCAGGTCGTCCTGGGGGGTTCCTCTTGTGGGCAGTAGATTCAAAATTGGCTTTTCTACCTGGCAGTCTTTCCTGTGGAGGTACATGGAGCCCTGTCGCAACTCTCAAGTAGACCCGAGAAAGTTTTTTTTTCTTCCTTTATCTTTATTTTTTATGTTTTATTGTAATTTCTTGGTTTGATTGCTGTGAGCTGCCCAGAATTGTTGAGAGTTGGAAGGCATACAAGTTTGTTCTATTATTATTATTGCTATTATTATTTTTGAAATGGTTGTCTTGTCCTTTAAATGCTTCCTGATGTGAAACCTGGAATGGCATTTGAATCTGTGGTTGTTGCATTTGTAAGCGGCCTTGGAAAGCTTTTTTGGCCTGAATGGCAGTCTCTGCATTTCTTACCTAAAAGGTAAATAATAAAATAAGAGGATTTTACTACTACTCATGATCCTGAGAAATTGTAATAGGTTGTCCAAAGAAAAACGTGGAAGGCTTCCTAAGATGGTGTGAGGGCCACCCCAATAAGGTGCTCCTTTGGAAAAGAGTAGGTTGAACCTCAAGGAGCCTTACAGGGTGGTCTTCATCATATTGGAGGGTTCCTGTTCTCTTTTCCCCACCCCCAAATAATTAGGATGCTCCTTTCCAACAGGCTGTGGATGAATGGGAACGATGCTCTCGTGGCAACCAAATATATTTCTGAGACTTTGTGTAAGATCATGACCCAGAGGCAGGTCAGACATCCTTCAAAGATCAAAGAGCCTTCTCTTTGCTTGATTTCTGGAAAGGAAGACCCTCAACTTGGAAAGGGAACTTTCCAAGGATCTTCTTTGCCTCTCTGTTTCTGAAGTGTTCTACTCAGGAAAAAGACAGTAGGTGTGAAAATTGCTTCCTTTGAATGTGAACTTCCTGTTCAGGGATGGTTCCTAGTGGAACCTGCTATGCCGAACCCTTCAAAACTGGAATATTGTATCTAGGAAATGAGCCTTATCAGAAGGAAAAGAGTAGAGGAGTCAGCATGGGGGGGTATTACGACCTAAAGCATCCTCCCACGGAAGATCTAGAGATATTGAGAAGCCCCAAAAGGAGGTAATCCAGGATGTTCTTCAGAAGATTATACACTGAAGCTGCTTTCTGAAATACAATACAGTATCTCCACCGAAAAGGGCAGAAGTAAGGAATCTTGGGAGGAATTGGAAATGGTATCCTGAGGGTGTGGTATTTTAGAATCAAATGCCCTAAAAAAAGGAGGAAGGAACAACCAGAAAGCAATATTTGTGAGAATGATCTCATGGGTTGAGATGGGGAAAGTGTCCTGAAGACAAGTTGATGTTTCTGAAAGGGGGTTCCTTTACTGGTAGACTTAGGATTGATGATTTTGAGATGAACCTGCTTGTAGGAAAAGCGGGACTAAGAGGGCCATTGGCTAGCAGGACCATATGGGGCAGCTTGTGGGGTAGAATTATGAGGAATTATTTCCTTTATCTTCAAAGAGATTTGGAATCGGGAATGGGGGGGGACTTGGTTTATGATTCTGTTTGTAGGGGACAACTTCTTGGGGGGGGGAGGTGCTGTAACTTTCAGAGAAGCTCATTCAGAAAAGAAGTGACCCTTTTTAACAGCTACTTGAGCTTTAGAGGTGTGAGCAGATAACCATAGCAGCAATCCCTGATGATAATACAGGAGCTGGTCTTCTGCTGTTAATCAGAAACTGGTCCGTTTTCTTAGCCCCATTTCTGTTTTCTGCTCTAAAGCAGTGCCTCTTCTTGGATGGCACAAAACAGCCTTTTCATTTGCTTGGCCTTTGTCCCTGCAGCCCTTTTCCCCAGTAGCTGAGAATACAATGGGATGCATAATTTCTGTGGTTTGTTTTTGCCACCACAGCATCAAAAAAAGGAGAACAGCTAGTCTAGGCCTGTCCTAATCTTGCACCCTGCCTGTCTGTCTTTAGCTGACGCTATTTGCTCGTTTGGAGAAAAAGATGAAGGAGAACCGATTTCTTTTCTTTCAGTGCTTCCAAAGTACAGCACGCTGGCAGATTTTGACACACTTCACTTCTTTTGTGCTTAGCAAGTAGCTGTAAAGAAAATTCCCTGGAAGCATGCCCCAGGCCTCATCTGTAGGCGCCTATAAGAAATGCGACTGCTGTACATAGTATGGATTGGTTGTCTGGGCTCTTAACTGTTTGGACAAGGGTGGTAACAGCTGTGGAAGGAGCTTCGTTGTTCCACTTGTTAAAGATCATAAAAATCAGACCTCAGTCATGTTAATTGTGTGTCAGTTTTCAACAGACTGCAAAGCCGTTTCTCTGGAATCGGTCAAATAGTTCTGTCTGTCCTGTTTTAAGGACAGTGTTTCTAAAACGCAAGCAGTTTGAGTTCAGTGCGAGTCTTTGGTGGGGATACAGAGGTCATGTGTAATTACAGTTTACTGGATAGATAGGTAGCTGGGTTAAATATCGAAAGAATAATTAAAGCCGTTGAAGTAAAGTAATTAAGACATACTGTGGGTTTTTAAAAGTTCTTAGTGGAGATAAATTAATGCCTCATATAATTAACTGGGAGTTAATTTGTGTTCTTAAAATTTTATCTGTTTTGTGAACATCCAGAGTAAGATTGAGTAGATTCTAGTCAATTTGTTAAAATTGGGGGTATACAGGTTTAATAAATAAATACTTATATTTAAAAAGGGGGGGGGGGGCGCGATGGCTCAGCGGTTAAGATGCCAGGCTTGTTGATCAGAAGGTTGCAAGTTTGGAAGTTCGAGACCCTAGCCCCATGTGATGGAGTGAGCTCCCGCACTCGCCCCAGCTCTTGCCAACCTAGAAATTCAAAAGCATGCAAATGCAAGTAGATAAATAGGTACCACTTCAGTGGGAAGGTAACAGCGTTCCACACGTGGCATGCGGCCACATGACCACGGAAGCGTCTTCGGACAACGCTGACTCTTCGGCTAACAAACGGAGATGAGCGCCAGCCCCTAGAGTCAGATACGACTGTGCGGGGGAACCTTTGCCTTTTATATTTAAAAACCCAACATCATCACTACATTCATTAGAACTGTAGAGATCTTTTCTCCCTTCATTCAGGAAAGCAGAAATTATTTCAAGCAAGCAGATCTGCATTGGGTTGGATTTGGAGGGGAGATTCATTTTTCTTGGCCACAGAAAAGAGAACAGTTTTCTGGTATTTATATGCAGTTTAATCAGAGCCGATCTTCCCTTCCAGGAGCTCTTGCAATTCAATAGCAATTTGTGGCTGTTGTTCCTTTAGCCAAGGCATAAAGCCAATGAATAGATTGGTTTACAAGAGCCAGTTTGGTGTGGTTAAGGTACCAGGCTAGAAACCGGGAGAACGTGAGTTCTAGTCCCGCTTTGGGCACAAAGCCAGCTGGGTGACCTTGGGCCAGTCACTTTCTCTCAGCCCTAGGAAGGAGGCAATGGCAAACCACTTCCGAAAAACCTTGCCAAGAAAAATGCAGGGACTTGTCCAGACAGTCTCCGAGAATCAGACACAATTGAGTGGATTAAAAAAAAAAGCCATGTTTTAAACAAGCAAACTTTAAACCATGGCTGCCTTCTTAAAATTAACCAGTTTCAGGCCTAGGTACTGTAGCAATGAAATTTTCCAACATTCTTTTTCCTAGAAGGGCAGAACTATGAACCCAAGGCTGCTTTTGGCTTGGCTATATTGCATTAAACTGTGATGTGTGGGAATGATACCATAGACTTGGACCTAACATGATTACATGCACAGCTCTTTAGAAGATGCTGTGTTGTGGGAAACAGAGCAATTGAGTTTCTGGCGAGCCATGATAAGACTTATTTAGTCTTGGTTTAGCATGATGTGTGAGCTCAGCCTTGGTTAGTAAACCATGGTTTTTGGCTTAGCATGATGTGTGAAGCCCTTCTGGTGTATTCTGTAAGCCAAAAGTCCCCAACCCCCAGTCCGCGGACTGGTACCGGTCCGTGGCCTGTTAGGAACTGGACTGCACAGCCTGCCCATCGAGCTCCGCCCATGGCCCACGTGGCCCGCCCATCAAACCCCGCCCATGGCCCGCGTGGCAAAACCAGTCCCTGGTGCCAAAAAGGTTGGGGACCGCTGCTGTAAGCCATGGCTTAATCCAAATCAGTGAGTCAGTTCCAGATCAGTTTATACTTAGATTTGATCTACTGAAATCAATAGCCAAGTGCCATTTAAACCCATTGAAATAAATGGGGCTTTGTGATGTTTAACTGGAGTCTTACTGTTCCTAACCGAAACCCACCCACAGTTTCTAAACTAGCAATATCTTTGATTTGTCTCTTCAGAAACAACATTTACAACAGTAAAAATAATCAAATGGACAAAGTTCAGGGTGGGTTGTGATTAGGAGGGTAAAAGAATCCATGCAGTGGAATTTGATGCTGCAGTGATAAATTCGGTTTAGATTATGAAGGCCCACTAATTTTTCAGGCATAAAGACTTGGTACTGCATCACAGGTATAAAGAGAGAGTCAAGATTCATAGCTTTTGCTGTTTTATTCAAGCTGAAAATGTCTGAGTTTTGCTGATATCCAGCAGGACTTTTTAACAGAAAGCTAAAATGTATTGGAGCACCGCGTGAACTTGATAGGCTGCTTTTAAAGAAGTGCAGAATATATCCTTTGGCGGCTAGGTCTTCTGCAACAAATTGAGCAGTGAAGGCCTAGTCTACAGTAGAATACCTGGAGAGAACCTCAAAGGAAATTTGGTTGTAATCAGAATGCTTTGGCATTAATTTAGCATACAGATAGTCCTTGCTTAACAACCATTTAGTGACAGTTCGGACTTACTACAGTGCTGGAAAAACCGACTTATGACCGGTCCTCACACTTATGACCATTGAAGTGTTCCCCCATGGTCACGTGATCACAATTTGTGGTGCTTGGTTCACATTTATGATCGTTGCAGCGTCACATGATCACCACTTTTTACCTTCCCAGCCGGCTTCTGACAACCAAAATCAATAGGGAACTGTGTGATTTGCTTAACAACTACATGGTTCACTTAATGCCCGTGGTGATTTGCTTAATGGCCACTGCAAAAAAGGTCATAAAATCAGGTCGGATTCGCTTAATGACCGCTTCGCTTAGCAACTGAAATTCTGGTCCTAATTGTGGTCGTTAAGCAAGGACTACCTGTAGAGTTCCTTTTCTGATTTCAGAAGCTGAAGAAGTACATGGAAGCCAGTGAAACAAACGACTTTGGCTTTTGTTTGTGTAAAACATCTGACTTGCTGAGAAGCGAACTTCTTGGAACTGCATAGCTTGCAGACCTTCAGAAGAAATTTCTTTCGTCATTGTTTGGAAAGGTTATGTTGCTAGCAGATATATATATATATGGCTGGCTCGGGAATTCTGGGAGTTGAAGTCCACACGTCTTCAAGTTGCCAAGGTTGAGAAACGCTGCTCTAAGCTATGTACAGATTAGGGCTGTGATTCTTGGTTCAAATCTACACTTTTCTCATTTTGAATACTTGCTTAGCTGATGTCCATTCTTTTTTTCCTATTATGAATTTAAAAAGTCATTTGTTGATCCAGTTTGTACTGTAGGGCCATCTCAGTACCCACATGAAGGTGTTTCTTGCACTTCGTCATTCTTCCTGACCGTGATCTAACCCTATGGTCTCTCTGTGCTTCCATTATTTTGTATTTGTTCAGGCTAGATAAACATTTGGCAAAATATCTGAATTGCTTGGAAATACCAGTGTTGTTTGAGGTAGGCTCTTACGACCTATCTTGAAAGGCATAAACATATAACCCCTTTCCACTTCTTGAAGTATTTGGGCTGCTGTATGCCAGGCCTTGATATAGAATTGAAGGTTTTGTTCCATTTCTTGTTTCCAAATAACACTGGCAAAAGGCTGGGTTTGCCTTCTCACGTGGCTTATGGCCGAGACGACGCTGCTGCGTATAATCCTGACAATATGTATTTTGGAGGATTAGCTGTAATGTTTATGAATGACAATTAGTAATGTAAAATTGCTACCCAGAAACAACAGGATATTTTTTCTAGCATATGCTGGAGTGCCCGACATCCTGTGATCAGGGCCAAATAGGGTCTTTGTTTAATTAAGGTATATCCCGGGTCATAGATGAAGAAAGATCCATATTCTAGTTTATTTGGAAATACTCTTTGATAGCACAGAGAGAAAAGTCTTGCTGCCAAAATACAGGCCGTGTCCATCTGTTTTGATTCTCTTATTAAAATGACTCTCTATCTTTGTGGATTTGTTTTGTTTGAATGGGGCAAGCTGTTTCATGCGCCTTCTTTTCCTTGATGCATGCAAGGTTTCTGGGATGAATAAGAGTTTCTACTCTTTATTTCTAATAAAAGCTGACATTCTCGTGATTCATCTTTCGGTCTTCTTTAGAAGCAATGCTAATCTTAATTATATGTTGTGACATTTTCATAAGCTAGTTATCTGTTGGGTAAACAAGAGAAGTGTGGGCTTTATACTTCTCCCAAACAGTACTGACTTTCAGTTTTCTTGCATCCGTTCTCAATCTTGCATGAAGAAAATAGAAGCCTCTAAACAGCTCTTTGCAGCGTTTAGACTCTAGACCAGGGGTGGGGAACCTTTCTTCTGCCAAGGGCCATTTGGATATTTATAACCGGGGTGGGGGGGCGGGGTTTCTGGGATTTCCACGGACTGGGGGCCGGAGTTCGCGGGCGGGAGCCAATCACAAGCACTGGGGGGCGGGGTTTGTGTGTGGGAGCCAATCGTGTGGAAGGGGCGGGGTTTGCGGGCGGGAGCCCCGCGGGCCTTATATGGCCCGCAGGCCTGACGTTGCCCACCCCTGGTTTAGACTCTAGACTTAAGTTCTTGATAACTAGGTTCAGACGTGATTTGAGATAGAAGTACTTTTCCCATACAGCAAAGAGATGCCATTTCCTATTGCATCAGACCCTCCACTTTGTTTCCGCAGGTGGTTGCTGTGGAATTTTGCAGTACAGTTGCTGATGACAGCTAATTGGAAAATAATCTCTCCCAGCTAGATCTGTTCTTAGGGAAAACTTGATGGGGAATATTTAGTGAAGGAATCTAAAGTACCTTACAGTCCCTTTCTAGCAGGGGTCCTGCACGCAATCCAGGCTTGCCTAAAATAAATAGAAGAAGGAACCTATCTGTGTAAACTGTTTGTTTGTTTATTGAAATTTTAAAAGAAATCTTAAGAAATAGTTTTTGCTCTCCCAGTGGGCCAACGGGATGCTATTGGAAGCCCACCAGTGCAGAGGATGGGGGTGGTTCTCTCATCAGTCTTGACATTCGTTGCATCTGATGCTGTAAGATTGTCATGGCTCATAGTTTTTATACTGTCCAAGCAAGCAGCAGCATCTTGAAGCAGATTCCATAGATTAAATATGTGCTGTGTGAAAATTTCCCTTTCTGGAATATTTCACCATTCCTCTTACTTGAATGATTGCAGATTTTAATATTGTAGAGAAAAATGCCTTCTAGAGCCATTTTGTCTATATATCCAATAATAGGGTATATGATACATACAAAAAAGGGGCACCATAACAGTTTGGAAAGATGCCCTCTGGATGAAAAGCAACTTAATAAAAACTCAGGAGATGGATAAGGCAAAACCAAATAAACCACATTGTGTCTTTGTGTAATTATGAACCAAGCCTGTCTGCCAATGTGTGTGTGAGAGAGAGGAAACAATTGGTACCATTTTTTAGAGGTCACTCTGCGCTTTCCTGGTTCTTCACGGACAATCCCCTGTGACTTTCAGTTGGTCATTCGTATATTTTAATTTTTAGTTTTAAAATGGATATGTTTCTTTAATTGCTTTTTTAAAACAAATACAGATTTGTAGATAAGTTGAGCTGTGTTTGTTGTGTTTAAGTGGCTTAGCTTTCCCGAAGGAGAGCTTATACTCAGATCTCAGTTGTATAATTATATGTGGGTTTTTTTAATGTCCAAAACATTAATCATAGTTAAAATGGAAAGCATGCAATAATTCATCTCCATTGGTTTTGTTTTCTAATTGCACATGTTGTGAAGTTCTTAAACTATAGTTTTATGTTAAAGAACTTTTTTTCCCTCTTGGAGATTAGTAGGTGGGGGGATTCTTACTGCGAGCATAGAGAATTTAAGTTACACATATGACTAATGTACAATATTAGTCATGTACTTTTAATAGGAACAACCTTTGAGGCACTTTTGGTGTGAAGCAGTGTCTAGTTTATTTATTTGTTTGTTTTCTCTCCTTCCTCAGCAACAGACCCTGTTATACTTGCTTATCCTTCATTTCCATGATAAACTTCAGAACGTTTGCTCCCCTCTGTGTTCTGTGGCTGTCATGATAATGTTGAAGACTTAAGTCTCCCTTTAAAGCATTCTGTTCCATTTTAGCATAAACAAAATAAAAGTTGATGCTCCTGTATATAAACAAAGATAAAGAAATCTTCACTAAGCAAGAGGATTACTGTAAAAGTAAAATGAGATGAATTAGGAGAATCCAGCCTCACGTGAATGGAAGTCTGCTTGCATAATTCCTCACTTTTCCCGTATACTCTCAAAAGCTGCTCAAGAGAGTTAGAGAATCCTTTGGAGCAGGTTGCTAGTATAGAGAAATGCACTGGCAAGTGAGTGTTAATCCCATTCTTTCAGGAACAAAGTTCTATCAACAGAAGCATAGCATTGGGTTCCATATAATATTTGCTATTCCACCCCCACACTCCCCCAAATCCTTGATTTTTCTTAATGCAATGTTTTAGTACTAGAGCATAGCCAACACATCCCCTAAGTCAAACATAGATGGTGGCAGCTCCTTTGCACCTTGGTGAACTGGTTTGTCAAGGCAGGGTTGACATCAACAGTTGCTCTTGTGTATGTTTCTAGGTGGCGATTAAAATTATCGACAAATCTCAGCTAGATTCCGTGAACCTGGAAAAAATTTACCGGGAGGTACAGATAATGAAAATGCTGGACCATCCACATATTATCAAGCTTTATCAGGTATGTGACCATCTTGCATGTAAAATCTGAATGTTAAAAAGTGGTGGGAATTAAGCCTTTTTACCAGTCAGGTCCTGAATTTAGCTTTTGTCTGGTTGCTGTTGGTTGAATTATTGGGTAGCAATTAATTAATCCCAGTCTACAAATCTGAAAATAATTGTATATTTCAGGTACTTCAGGGTAAGTTTTTCACTTCATCCTTTTTGAATGTTAACAAGTGTATGGCTTTGAATAATTCATTAATTCACAAGCCTGAACTTCCATTGACTTTAACCGCCACAGGCAAAGGGAGCTGGGCTTACAATTGTTTACTCAGTTGTTGTGGTCAGGAACAGACTTTTAACTGTTTTAGGTTAGACTGCAGGAATTCTGTTCAACTTGGAAAATCAGTAGCAGCAGCATTAGGCCTGCAGAATGCCAGAATCCTGGCTTATGATCATTAGCAAGTGTACTAATGCATGTCTGTAGCATGAATCATGTCAACTGGATTTCTATTTTCTCAGTGGAAACGTTTCGCTCCTTATCCAAGGAGCTTCTTCAGTCTGAGCAAAGTTAGTAAGGGAATCCTAAGTAAGGAGCGAAACGTTTCCACTGAGAAAATAGAAATCCAGTTGACATGATTCAAGCTACAGACAATTCCACCTGGATGACTGAGAACCTTCATAGACATAATGTACTAATGCATGTTACACCATTGTGCCTGTTTGGTTCCTTCTACCTGCAGGAACAGCTATGCTAACCAAGAACGTGCAGGGTAAACCATCTTATATCTGAACAGGGATTCTTGGCTTCTTGGTCTTCAAGGAACCATGGTTTGAAGTGGTTTTTTAAATCCAGGCTTGTAAGAGAAGCAACAGGCCAAGGCTTGAGCATAATGCTGAACTTTTCCATCCTACTAAGTTTCTGGTCAGTTTATCTGCTTCTGCTTGAAGGAATAGTGAAGTGGGAGCAGGGAGGCAGCATTCATCAACACACGTACTTGTGAACAAGCCACATTGGGGAAGAATCCTGGCTTAAGGTCCTGTATGAGTGTAGCAAGTCACTTGAGGATATTGGCCCTCTCTAAACATAAGGTCAGATGGATCAGTGGGACTTCATCTTTCACATGATCCTGTTTATGTAATCTGCAGTTTGACTTGAATAGCTTTGCAACTGCATGTTCAGTAGAGCGATTCGCTACTCAACAATTTCCTAATGTGGAACAGTGAACAATGGTATTTCAAAATCTGTAATTTCCCTGCTTCAGTTTTCATCATTATAGTGCTTGACTTTTGCTCTTGATCTAAAGCTTTCTCAGTTTTTTCAGCAGTGACTACGTTGTTTCTGTGCATTAAATATTTGGATTGCTTATGCTTAATTCTAAACCACAAGACACCTACACTACAAATATAAATTAGTATGGAACCTGTTTATTGCTTCAACTTTATCTGTGAGTTGTTACTGGTCTAAGATCTGTTAGTAGACTTATCTAATTCATTCAGACAAGTAACTATTCTCCATAACTATAAGGATTAAATAACTTTGGAAGTTTAAATAGGTCATGTAATATTTGTCTTTAACATTTTCTTCCTCATTATATAGCGATGCTGTCATACAAACAAGAGTTTCATCTTAGCATCAATCAAGTGAATGTCCTAGAAATCTCCTTGAGGGCTTGTTTAGAGCACCATACCTCCATTAGCATTGATTATCTTTTATTTTATGCAGGTCGTATGCATAAAACAGTTCAAAAGTATTAAGCAATCAGGAATTTCTATAACATTTATATGGAAAGCTACATTATGCTCCTTTAACAGTTAAGCACTACTTGTTTTGATCTTCATATTGATCTGGGTGATAAAAGAAGGTGGTTTGATCATTTTGAATGCAACTCTTTCACATTAGATAACCAGATGTTTGAAATGATGACAGCGAACTGTAAAACCAGAGTAGGAAGTAGTTGAAACTTCACCATGGAGTGAACCAAAATTCAAATATAGATGCTGTTCCCATGGACAGGGATGCAATAATTCAAAAACGAGTTCCAGACATGAAACAATGAAATGAACAGAATTTTTCAGGAGCACTATAGGCCATCAGATACCAGCAGATTGAGATCATTGTACATTTACATAAAAGCCTTGCTTAGAACTATCTTTATTAGTTTACCCAATATCATCAACAAATTACTCCTATTAAATATTGAACCTCAAGAAAAAGGAACCCTCCTGCCATTGAAGGAAGAAACATTTGGTTTAACGAGGTCTGTCTTGTGAGTTATGTGGCTCACTTCTATTAAATTAGGTCTTAATATTGACAGTATGCTATAAATCAGGAAGATAATTCTGATATTATGAAATGAACAGCTTGCTTATCTGAACTGGAGTTTAGAAATGAGAGAATTATCCACATCATAAAAATAATATACTATTTCATGTTCTGAGATCTGGAAAAAGCAGCCAGCTGTCACAAGTATTCTTTTTGTCATCTTTAAAAAGTCTTTTACTTTTTTTATGGGGCAGTTGATCCCTCCTTTTTGTAAATGTCATTCCCATGGGAAGACTGTCAATTTTGCCACTTAGCCTTCAGCGTACAATTGGGAGACAGTTATACATTCAGGTAGCCGACTCTGCATCCTTTTCTATATAGGTTTATGTAATGATAAACCCATATTTAAAAAGTTAAAAGGGAGAGTAGTGTTTATGAAAGACGAGCAATGTGGCTTTTTAATTTGCTTTTGTAGATATTGGTGGACAACATGGGATTGATACAGACACTGTTTGTTTTGATGTACTTTTCTCATTACTGTATAGGTATGAATTTGTTGAATTAAAGGGTCTACTTTTTTTATTTTCTGGCCTTGCTAACCAGACTAAAAATTATAACCACCAAGTTTCTGTACTCACAAGGAAGATATCACCGAGTTCCTCAGGATACTAACAGACATGAGCATTGCTGCAGAAATACTGTATGCTGCAGTTAACCAAATCCTCCTCCTTCCAATGATTTCACCAATAAATGTGTTCAACAGAAGCCTCTCAGCTTAGGAATTGGATGGTGCTTCACGCAAATCCTCCCTCTTCCAAGTAACTCTGCTGAAGAGCTGGTGAGAAGCTTCATCTCAACCAGAGGACCCGTGTTGGAGAATTTGCTGATCTGTGAGCTTTAAGGGGCCTCCTCTGCATCGCTGCACCCCTTGCTCAGGATCCTCGCTAATCTTTTAGCTGGAAAATTGCTGGCCTAGAATGCCTCCCAGTGCCGCAGCTTTGTTGCCTGGGTGAAGAAAAACATTGATGCCTACATTTGATCAAGAGATTACTTTGGGCACAACATAAAACTTTCTCAGGGCCCAAGAAGAATTCTCCAAGCTCTTCAATTCTCCAGCTTTCTGTATTTATTAAAAGCATTTCTGTCTCGCCTTTGTACTAACAAGCTGCCTGCCTGTTTTAACATTCTAAGTGAGATTATTATTCATTAATGCCAGCAGTTCTCACTCTGCGATGAGGGTTTGCAGTCTGTGTTAGATTTGGAAAAAAAATATTTGAAGTTCTTGGAAGTGTCTTATGATAGCATGAAGGCAAATAAATGTATTCTGGCATAAACTTTTCTGGACTAAATCCAATTCCTTCATTTTCATACTTAAAACAGTTGGGAGACAGAAATCATTACTGATCTACTTCAGATTGCCTAAAATTTATTTATTTATTTATTAGATTTATCACTGCCCACTCCCCCAAGGGGGACTCTGGGCGGTTTACAATAAAATACACCAGTTGATCCCAATTCTACCTTCTGTTCACCCCAACTTATCCTGGAGAAGAATAGGGTTAACTGGCAGGAAAACTCAACAGGAATATTCACATAAAGGTGTGAATTTTGCAAGATTTCAAAATTTTGTTACAATTCTGGCTTGCTAGGTAGTCTTTCTATTTTGTGAGAAAGTCATTATAGAATTGTTTAATGAGACAGATCTTCTCAGGAAGCAGACCTAAACGTTCCAGCACCTATGATACTTACATGGCTGGATTGCCATGATTTATCTTGTCTCTCCCTTCAAGATTAAAAGTATCTGGCATTGTTTTCCTATATTTTGCATCCCACAATAAATGCTAGTTGTGTCAGAGAGCTACGTAGAATCCAGTACTACGATCGCACATTTTATTTGTTCCCCTGATAACTTAGGAGCTATTGCTTACGCATATTGGCTCAAATCCTACAACTTTCAGGCTACATCTTGCAGTTAGTGCTGAGAAATCTCAATATATCTTAAAGATGTTTGTATTCCAATAACAAGGTATTAATCACCAATTGAGGGATGCTCGGCCTCCATCCTGCCTTCACATTTGAATTCTTGATGTACTTTAGAATTATTATACATGTAACGATTACCTCTGGTGTGTTAATTTACCTCAGGAAAATACTGAAAAAGTAGCTTCCAAGTTTTTGTGGGGTTTTTCCCCCCCTCTCTTTTTGCCAGTTAAAATGATGTTCAATTTCTCCATTCACAGGTGATGGAGACCAAAAGCATGTTGTACCTTGTGACAGAATATGCCAAAAATGGAGAAATATTTGGTAAGCTTTCTGACTATAAAAATAGTTTACAGTATTGGTTTATTTCAGCAATTGTATACTGTAATGTATTTGGTAATTGTCTTTGTTCTTAAAAATAGGAACTTTTCTCTGCTCAGTAGTCAGTTCCTCTCTTTCTTTCCATTGGCACTCTGCCTCTTGCAGGCATTTCTCAAAGGATGGTGTTTGCTTTGATTGGGAAGGGCAATCTGCAGCCCTCATAAATTTTAATTTCCCTTCTCTCGGATTATTGGTGATGTTGGCTGAGACTGATGACAACCAGAACTTAACAACACAGAATCATACATTCCAACCCTATTTTAGGGCCTGATAAAACACGAAAAATGACAAACAGTCCGCCGTGAACACAATTTGCTTTGGATTTCTGGTATCAGCAGTCGAAACGGAATGATTTCTCATCATTAGTAACGACTGATTTGGGCTCCAGAATGATTTCCCAGGAGGCCACGTACCCTGTAGTAGTCTGTTCTACAAATGTTCTGTAAATCTAAGGCCAACTTTGTTGGTGAGAGTTTTACATATCTTTGAAACGTTTCTTCCACCACTTTACTTGAGATGCACAAGGAAAGTTTGAGATCACACACCAGTGAAGGGATAGTGTTGCATATGCTGTGGGGTATTGTCATCATTTCACCGAGGAAGCGAGCTGTATCTCATGAAAGTTTATGCCTTTTAATAAAAAGTTTGAAAAGGTGCTACCAGAATGCTCCTGATTGTGTAACCAAGATCAGGAGGAAGTAGCACATTTTCGGATTAACACCTTTTATTAAAAGATATAAACTTTTGTGAGATATAGCTCACTTCATGAGTTGTCTGGAGTGGCTAAACTGATGTAGGATTTAAAGAGGAAGAGGGAAGGTATGGGAACATAGGGTAGTTGTGCAGTTGCAGGTTACATGTGAGACAGATTATCTTATCAATCAACAATTGTAATGAGTTAATAACCCATTGTGCTTGCTGAGACCTTTTGAGAAAGCCTGAAACTTTCTGATGCATGTGGGTTCAGCAGTCTCTCACGCAATGGTGCTTTAAAGTTTCTTTTTTCCAAAATGCCTACTCTGAGATCTGCCATGGAGCTTCTTGGGGAACTGAAATGCTTTGATATTATTTTGCCCTTGTTTTGAATCCTCATGGTCCAACTGGTGTCCATTAATTCTTTTGTGCAAAGGTTGTCTTGTTTGTCCTACATAGAATCCAGAAGGGCATTGCTGGCAGTTGATGGCATTATATCACATTGGAGCAGTGTTTCTCAGCCTTGGCCACTTTAAGATGGGTGGACTTCAACTCCCAGAATTCCCCAGCCAGCCCTTGCTGGCTGGGGAATTCTGGGAGTTGAAGTCCACCTATCTTAAAGTGGCCAAGGCTGAGAAACACTGCATTAGAGAAATAACATGTGAAGGCTGTGTAACCAAAAGGTAGGCTTCAGTCGAAATGTACTTGAAGTGTTTAACCAGATAAGTTATGCAAAGGAGTATGTAGTATAAGCTGATTGTGGAAGCCTTTAGGAGCAGAAATGTAAATAGACGTTGGAGGCTGCCTTTAATCTAATTAGCCAGCTTTATCTTGTGTACTAGTTGGATATGACCACCAATTCTGTCGGTTGGTTTGTGCAAAAGGTGGCACGTGATAGATGATATGGCTAAGGGTGACTTCCTCCTATGTCACGTGTCTTAGCCACTTCTTGTATTAGGATGTTTCTGAATACATGATCCAAAGGGTGACTAATTGTCAGCCTGGACTGTTGGTTTCTATTTCAGAATAGCTTTTGGGGGTTGACTAGATTAACGGCAGAAGTATTTGTGTGGTGTAACTGGTAGACAATTGGCAGGCAAGAGTTTTGTCTCCGGGTAGGCGCGAGTTATCTTCCATGTCCCTGGGCCAAGTCCGTCCCTTCAGCCCAGCCTCTGCACAATTTTTGGATAAAATTCAAATGGTGGGGTGAGCTGTAGATGGCTCCACAAAGCCCTTCCAGGAAGGGAGATGCTGATTAAAATTCTTGTCCGACAGTTGGAGGTTTCCACCACGTCACCATCATTATGCGATTTTGAGAATGTTCTCCAGTACCCAATTCAACCCATTTTCTGTGTAGCAGCATAAAATGGGGAGGATTTAGACTGTTTCTGTCGTGCCTCTACTTCCTCAGCAACAGGGTGAGCTGCTCTGCAGACGTAGATTTCCTGGAAGGCGTGGTGCCCCCATGCTTTTGCACTGTTTAGTCATACTTTGTGGATAAATATTATTGCTTGTTCTGTTCATTTTTTAAAATCATTCTGTGTTTCACCAAGTTTATTTAGAAAAGCAGTGCCTTGGTGCTTTCACAGCTTTCTGCTTCCTGAAGAGTAAAGCCTGTTGGATGCATTGTTGTATTTCCAGGGCTCAGAGAGAAATCTCTTAAGAGGAAATTCCTAACTCAGGCATCAGCCTGCATGCAAGAACAAAATTGGTGTTGTTTTTTTAAAATTGATTTATGATCAATTTATCCCTTTCTACCAATCGAAGAGAATTTATCCCTTTCTGCAGGAACTTTTTCTGGATTTTGTCCCTCTGGTATAATAAATAATGTCCTGTAATACATTGGCAGCTTTATTTAACAAGGCTAAGTATCAGTAATGTTATACATTATTCTGAACCTCATGTGCTGCTGAGCAGAGCATAAATAGGTGTAGCACTTTGCACATGTGCAAACAGATATAATGTTTACTTAAACACAATGTCCAGATCAGTTATGAGGACCTGCAAAGAGATAACATGGGTCTGATGGAAAAGGGATGGAGTCCTAACCTCTCAATTATGTCTCTTGGTGCTTCTACTGTGGAAGCATTGAACTGGTGCATTTTTTCCGGTAAAATCCCACTGCTTTCAAAAATGTGAGCTCTTTTAGGAATGTTAAAAAATGCCCACAAGGAATTCAAGGAAAGTAATGCTTAAATTCCAAGTCAGGGGCCATGATCCAAAGAACTTATTTTGGAGATGCTGTAGAATTAGCATATATTTTTAATCACGTACTGTACATAATATGTGTGAATCTGAATTCTTCATGGACATAAAAAATGTTGCATAGCCATGTTCAGAATGTATATGTCATAGTTTTGCATAAAATATCACTTGCTACCTTATTTAAACCTTTCCTCCGCAAAGGCAAATCTACCTGGAGAAGTAGGAGTTGCTTTAGAAAATGGACATTTTCTTTCTTTGCAAATAAATTTAATTAAAATTTTAAAAAATTACAACACAAAAGAACTGAGGAGAGTGGAGGAGCCTTGAAAAACACCAACAGGCCATGTGGATTGTCTAAAAAAACAACAAGGTTGAGTGTATTGATAATGGATTAAAAATATTACATCATCCAGGAACAGAGTAGAATTAACATACATTTCAGCTAACGTAAGCCTCAGACCTGTAACTATTTCCTTGCCGATCACGGTGAGATATTCTGGAAAGGGTAACATGACAGTGAGGGTGTGAAAAAATAATATTGTTAAGTTCCTACCGTTGGGGTAATCGTAGGCCCTTGGCAGTCCAAGTTCCTGGAATGGAGGAAGACCTAGTTTGATGGCAGTAAATACTGCTGAAAGCTAGAAGAGCAACTGGAACTCCGTGCCTTGTCTTGTAGCAATGAGATTGGAGAACAAGGAGATGGAGGTTCAGGGAGATACCTCCAGACTTGCTGTAGTGCCTTGGCTTTTGAAGGGGGCCGCACAGCCGTTTTCTAAATCTGTTGTTTTCTCCACAGCTTTACCCCTAAAGTATTTATTTTTATTTATTTATTTATTTATTTTTATTTCAATTTATATACCGCTCCATCTCCCCACAGGGGAACTCTGGGCGGTTAAATAAAGTATGCTTTCCAGTGTCTTGAATGTAGATTAGCAACATGTGTACAAAGACATTTTATAAGAGCCCAAAATAGGGATACTGTTTATAATAAATGTCAGCAGAAATAAATAATACATCTGCCTTTTGTTGGTGAAATGCTTCCTTTTTCTGCCAAACATTGGTAAAAGGTAAAGGTACCCCCTGCACATTTGTGCAGTCGTGTCCGACTCTAGGGGCCGGTGCTCATCTCCGTTTGTTAGCCAAAGAGCCAGCGTTGTCCGAAGACGCTTCCACGGTCATGTGGCCGCATGTCACGCGCGGAACGCTGTTACCTACCCACCGAAGTGGTACCTATTAATCTACTTGCATTTGCATGCTTTCGAATTGCTAGGTTGGCAAGAGCTGGAGCTAGTGCAGGAGCTCACTCTGCACGCAGGGCTAGGGATTCGAACCTCCGAACTTGCAACCTTCCGATCAACAAGCCTGGCATCTTACCCGCTGAGCCACCACGCCAAACATTGAGTTTGGTTTATATTAAATCCACCTTTCTTGTTGCAACAGCATATGATATTGAACCCTGCATTTTGTCACATGTTTAGTACTCTGAACAAAGCTTTCTGGCTCTCTCGCCATGGTTCCTTGGCCACTTACGCACCATATATGTTTGGCCTGGTTGCATAATGTCATTTTTATCAGCCTCTTCTGTTACATACTTGAGGATTTCTTTTGGTAACCTCAGCTACTTGTCTAATTGCCTTTCTACCTGGAGCATTGCTAATGTTCAGAACTGATAAGAAGAAGAAAATAGGTTCTGGGGCAATGTTACATTTTTCTCTAAAGTGATATCAGAGAAGAACCCCCTGGAAATAGGTGCTGTGTTTTGCTAAATGTACCCTTTGCTAAGCAAGTCATGGTACTGCATCTGTACTGATACCACATCTAGAAAGCAAATAGTTGGAGGAGGCTATGTAAATACGAAGCACTTAAGCAAGACGTTTGAGGTCCTGGTTATGTATTTCTCCCACTAATGGAAAGTAACCAATAGCAGCTTGAGGATCTACTCCCATTTAAAGTCTTCTCCACCTGTGGCTCTGCCCGCTCCCCAAGCATTCGTGATATTCCCCAGAATGCAGAGTCTTTTATGGAGAAAATAAGGCCACAGAACACATCCTCTCCTGACTAAATCATGACTTAAGGGCCATATCTTAACCCTTGTTGATCTCATGCAGTGTTTTTCAAACTTGTCCCCTGGGGAATTCTGGGAGTTGAAGTCCATGCATCTCAAAGTTGCCAAGTTTGAAACACACTGATTTAATTCATCCAGAGTTGTAGATTCTGGCTGTTGTTCTATGTCTTCCTTAAATAGCAAAGAGTTAGCGAGCCAAATTCTCTATGCTGTTACTGTGTGAAACAGGAGAGGGCTATATATTGCTGGGTCGCAAGCCACAGATGCACTTGGAGCCTCTTAAAAAGTTGCTTGATTTCATAAAATTTTATTATTGACTTTAGTGATACTCTGTACCAGGTACACTAACTTAGGTGGCTTTCTTTTCTTGCCAAAGCGTGAACTTCATCAAGTCAATTTGGCATTGAACGAAGCATGAATTTAATCTAGGCGATTTGTCAATCCACCCTCCCTTGAATATTTACAGCTCTCATAAAAAGGTAAAGGTTCCCCCCGCACATTTGTGCAGTCATATCCGACTCTAGGGGCCGGTGCTCATCTCCGTTTGTTAGCCAAAGAGCCAGCGTCGTCGGAAGACGCTTCCACAGTCATGTGGCCAGCATGACGTGCGTGGAACGCTGTTACCTACCCACCGAAGTGGTACCTATTCATCTACTTGCATTTGCATGCTTTCGAATTGCTAGGTTGGCAAGAGCTGGGGTGAGTGCGGGAGCTCACTCCGTCACGCGGGGCTAGGGATTCGAACCTCCGAACTTGCGATCTTCCGATCGACAAGCCTGGCGTCTTACCCGCTGAGCCACCACGCCCTCATAGGCTCCTCCATATTACCATAAATGAAAGTAAAGTAATATGGTCTGAATGAAGTGATTCCCAATGCACTTGTGGCCTTTTCCCACCCAATTCAGTTTCCCAGCACATAAAGAGGCTCTAGAAATGCTTCTCCTGCCAAGTGCCTTGCACACATTTTTAATTGTCTTTGCCCAGTTTTTTTTAACAGTTTTTTTTCAAGGTTTCTTAGCTGGCAAATAAGTAGTAATAAGGGGGGGGAGAGACTTTAGAAATTCTTGAGAAAGGAAAATCCAAACAGCTGGTATCTTCATTGGACTGGATTTCTGTTCAGTCATAAACCCTGGAAGATCTGCCTGTTCCAAATCTCTCTACATTATGATTCCTCCAAATGAGATGGTGCTGCTGAAAGCAGGACAGGAAACTGCCTCATTTCCAAGTGAAAGATTGGTTTGTTCCAGCTATTGTTCTGTTTAAAACTGAGGTAGTTTCCAGTTCTTCTGAATTACCCCAATTAAAATGACTTGAGACTGTAGGTCAAGTGTGACCGACATGCATATAGGGCAGTGTTTCTCAACCTTGGCCACTTGAAGATGGGTGGACTTCAACTCCCAGAGGCTGGGGAATTCTGGGAGTTGAAGTCCACCCATCTTCAAGTGCCCAAGGTTGACAAACACTGATATAGAAGGGGGAAAGGCCATGTGTTTTCTAGGAAAACAAAAATATTGCAGGACAATAATTTAGCAAAGAATGGTAGGGGCTGCAGCTGCTCCTTTGAAGATAATGTTCCAAAATTTTGTGCTAATACGTTGGTGCATCATTGAGAGAGGTCGTCACCTGTAGCAAATTACAAAATAGCTCCCCGCATCTCCCCTGCAGAAGCCAACCACATCAGCACAACCACATCATGGTAACGCAAGAGCCCCCGAAACAACGCAAAGGATGTTGTGCTTCACACAATCCTGCCACTATTTCCACGTTCTCTCTGCTTCTCTCATTTTTATCTGATCCTTCTTCCGGTTATTGCAAACTGCCTCACGGGGGAAGATAATCTATCCTGGAAGACATTCAAACCCCCATTTAAAAAAAAACAAAAAACCACACACGTAGTGATTAAACATATTTTCCTTTTACACAAATTATTTACACAAAGACGGCAAGCCTGTCATGGAGTTTTGTGGCTGACTGGATCATGGTTTTTGTTTCTTCTTGGTGCGGTTCTCCCCGGCTTCTCAGAGTAGCCAGCTTGTCCTTTGACGGGATCTTACAGCATCCTTAGTAAACGGGCTGTGGCCCTGGCGAAAAGCTGCTGCTTAAATTATTATCCTGCAGAAAGCCCTTCCAAATCTTCTTAGCGCGAGGCCCAGCTGGTGTTTCGAAGTGCCTCTTGCGAACAGTAGCTCCCTGCAATCCGAACTAGCTGGCTTTTGTCAAAAATCCTCTTCTGCTGTAATACAAGTTCACACCCAGCAACTCTATCCCAGTTAAGGCTTTTTTAAAAAAAATCTAGGACACTGGAAAAAGACTTTTCATAATCCTAGGCCGAATACCAAGTCTTGTTACTCTATTTCTGTGAACTCTGTTCATTTCCATCTTTGCAATGCTTCATCGTAGCCTTGCCTGCAGTTCCAGCTTTGATGCTGTCTGCGTTTTTATGTAAGAAGTGAGAGACCACAGTTTTTAATGCATAAAGGTAAAAATCCTTTGAGTTGAACTCAGCTCCTGCTGATTTCACGGACATATCCATGTAGTTTTCTTGGCAACAGTAGGGAAGTGGCTTTCCATTGATTGTATGTATATTAGAGGTTAAATAAATGTTTGCTGATGATGATTTTAGATAGGCACCCCACACAGGACTGTCTGTTTCTGATATAGAAACATGTTTGTAGCTTGAATCATGTCAACTGGATTTCTATTTTCTCAGTGGAAACGTTTCGCTCCTTATCCAAGAAGCCTCTTCAGTCTTGACTGAAGAAGCTTCTTGGATAAGGAGCTGAAAGAATAAGGAGCTGATAGGAGACTGAAGAAGCTTCTTGGATAAGGAGCGAAACGTTTCCACTGAGAAAATAGAAATCCAGTTGACATGATTCAAGCTACAGACAATTCCACCTGGATGACTGAGAACCTTCATAGACATAGAAACATGTTGTTAAATGAATATTGGACGTGAGATTCTAAAGCTCTGTCCTGCCTTTCAACAGTGTCATAATTACTTTATTTGGTATTTCTGTTCCACCACTGCATTCAAGAGCCTTCCAGAAGTACAACCTATTTTCAGGCTGCCTATAGTAATTAAAATCAGATTGGTACTCTCTTAATCTGCTTTTCTTCTCAAAGAGAGACAGGAGATGGCAGAGAAGAAAACAGACTGAATATTTGGTTCAATAGCATTGTATATACTGTTGGGAAGGGGCCCTAAACATTGCTGTTTGTTGTTCTTCAGTCGTTAAGTCGTGTCCGACTCTTCGTGACCCCATGGACCATAGCACGCCAGGCCTTCCTGTCCTCCACTGTCTCCCGGAGTTTGCTCAAGTTCATGTTCATTACATCGGTGATGCTATCTAACCATCTCATCCTCTGCCGTCCCCTTCTCCTTTTGCCTTCAGTCTTCCCTATTTGCCAGGAAGTGATGGGACCAGATGCCATGATCTGAGTTTTTTTAATGCCCTAAACTTGCAGCAGAATAAAATCTTAGCAGCTGGTCAGTGCTTTTCGAGACCCCTTGGTGGAGAGAGAGGCACATCTTACAGAGAAATCAGTGTCTTGGAAAGTCAGCAGATTACTAATAAAAACAGGATGAGGAACAGGGTTTGCAAGGAAGAAAGTTGTGAATAGGCCAGGTCATGCTGCAAAAGATGTTTCTTCAAAAATCCACATCCCAAACCAAGGAAAACGCGACTGATCATCACCACCACCTTTAACAAGTGTGGAAATGAGTGGACAGAGTTTTAACAAAACTGGAGTTAAGGCTTCATAAGAGGCATGCCAGTAATCCTCCAGGAGCTTTCATGTTTGCATCCATTGTATTTTCACAACCCTCCAGAGACAAAGCAAGTTTTCGGAGTCTGATTGTAAGGTAACCAAGGCATGTGCAGTATTGGCAAGATTCAACTTTTCCAGGAAAAGACACAGCTGGGAAAGTAATGGACGCTGTGCAAAGGTTGTGAAACCTCTACCATTCTCTGAGCATTGGTGGCAGGCTGATCTGTTTGTTCACAAGTGCATTAATACAGTTACAGCTCTTTCAATCCCTGTAAATACTGAAGACAAGCTTCTTAAAGTCGCCTTAACATCTGGAAAGCACCTGTGGGGAAGGTTATTCACCAGGCAGTCCAAGTGGTTCCTCCTGTGGAGCAAGGCACATAGAAGCGAGATATTAGGTCCTCTGTTAAAGCTTCTTTTTACTCCCTTACCACTCCAGTGAAGGAAATGGACATTGGCTTGGATGGGAGACAGCAGGAATGACTGGTGAGCTGATCAACTTCCCCAAAGGGAGTAAATGCAGCCCTCGCAGATCCTCCTAGTCGAGGAAGTTGGCTCACAGATGATTTCTCGGCCTTTGCATCCTGTAGAAAAGCCACGACAACTTAAATAACTTTGCAAGGCATCAAGTAAAAAATGAAGGGCATCAGAAGGGGGGGGTGTGTGGGAGGGTGCTCTACAACCCAGTCTGAAGTGGCCTGCTTATTTAGAGTTTTTCCAAACCTGTCCCTCTTGAGATGTTAAATTTTTAGGCCAACCTTGTTTGGTGTATTGCAATTACATAACCAGTTTGGCTGAAATCTGTAAGTAAAACCACTAATCAGATCTTACGGTGAGATTATTACAAAGAGGAGCCGGGCTGGCATCCATGGTTACATCACCTCCTTTTGTTTATACTGAAAATCACCCTCTTTGATCTATTCCTGGGAGTTCAGTTTCGTGCAGAAAGAAAAAATAATTTGCAGATCAGTATTAGTGACTTTCCAGTTTCATAGCAGTGTTCCTCTGCAGTATTGCTTAAAAAGGTATATACATCTTTAAAAAAAACAACCCCCAATTTCTCCCTCCCCTTAGTCTAGCTAATTAAGTATGTTTTAAAAGAACAAAGTGCCTTTTCATTTTATAAGCGTGCAGCAGATAGTTTTCTCAAAATTGCTTTTGAAAGCAATTTAAAATAATCAGCGTGTTTTCTAAAGTGCCTTAAAAATGACCTTTCCTCTGCGTGCAGGCGTGCATTTCATTAGTGCAAATCTGGATCCACCACCACCATTGTCCCATTAGTGAAGGACCCAGAATTTGGTCCCCTGGTAGAAGGCCCTGACTTGTTCAACTCAATCGATTGTGTCCTCACCATCTGTATAAGTCATCTACAAGCAGCAGCAGCAGCATCGGTTTTAGTGTACCTCTTGGGCATCAATGGCAAGGGGGCATGCCATCTTCCGAGAACTATTTCCTTTTGCGGTTCTTGTAGATTACTAATGAGGCTTCCTGTGTAAGGCTGAAGACCAGCTAGACTGATCTATCTTCTGCATCTTTCTCGCCTTTTTTTCTCAATTAAAAATAAATGCCTATTTAATGGCACGCTTGATGATCTCTTCACTTCAAGTATTTCGGGGAATAAACTGAATAGGTAACTGGATTAGTCGAATTGTGGATTTGCTTTATTTAAAACGTCCATGAAACTAAGCTTCTGGCTAGTCTTTTCAAGAGGAGTGTAACGGGTTTCTAACCTAGCGCATGAAACCGTCTTCTGTTAATTCTGGTGGTTGGCCAGCCGGCCGGCTGGCTATGAACTCGCCTCTCTGGCCAGGGAAACAGTGGAGGGCAGGGGGTGAGTCAGGCCATAGCAAGGGCCCCAGAGCATCGATGGGGGAAGGCTTTGACCAGTGGATTCTCATCTCCTGGGCTATTGCTGAAATGGAAGAAGTGCAATAAGAATAAGAATAAGAATATTATTTGATTTATATAACAATGTGGCTGTGCTCTTGGTTTTACAGAAGAGGTCATCTGAAGAACACCTTTCTCCTATTGTTTCTGCCCACCTGGTACATTTGGGCAGAGTGCATGCCCTCCAGCTCCCTTCTAGGTACGGTGTCCCTATTTTCTTGGGGAAAACCTGAAAAAGGGGCAAATCTGAAAGAAGATAAAAGTTTTTAACTGCTTATGTTTATAACTTTGCTTTACGAAGGAAAATTCAGGAGCAGAACCAAGAAAAGCTTTACAGAAATGCATGCTCTAATAAAAAATATTTAAAATCAAACAGTATGCGTAAATTTGGGGATACCAAGTCATCTTGTCTGCCTCCTGAGGAATCTGTATAACGAGCAAGTAGCAACAGTAAGAACAGAGCACGGAACAACGGACTGGTTTAAGATTGGGAAAGGAGTACGGCAGGGCTGTATACTCTCACCCTACCTATTCAACCTGTACGCAGAACACATCATGTGACGTGCTGGGCTTGAGGAATCCAAGGCTGGAGTTAAAATCGCTGGAAGAAACATTAACAATCTTAGATAAGCAGATGATACCACTTTGATGGCTGAAAGCGAGGAGGAGTTGAGGAGCCTTATGACGAAGGTGAAAGAAGAAAGTGCAAAAGCTGGGTTGCAGTTAAACCTCAAAAAAACCAAGATTATGGCAACCAGCTTGATTGATAACTGGCAAATAGAGGGAGAAAAAGTGGAGGCAGTGACAGACTTTGTATTTCTAGGCGCAAAGATTACTGCAGATGCTGACTGCAGCCAGGAAATCAGAAGACGTCTACTTCTTGGGAGGAGAGCAATGGCAAATCTTGATAAAATAGTTAAGAGCAGAGACATCACACTGACAACAAAGGTCCGCATAGTTAAAGCAATGGTATTCCCCGTAGTAACCTATGGCTGTGAGAGCTGGACCATAAGGAAGGCTGAGCGAAGGAAGATAGATGCTTTTGAACTGTGGTGTTGGAGGAAAATTCTGAGAGTGCCTTGGACTGCAAGAAGATCAAACCAGTCCATACTCCAGGAAATAAAGCCAGACTGCTCACTTGAGGGAATGATATTAAAGGCAAAACTGAAGTACTTTGGCCACATAATGAGAAGACAGGATACCCTGGAAAAGAAGCTGATGTTAGGGAAAGTGGAAGGCAAAAGGAAGAGGGGCCGACCAAGGGCAAGATGGATGGATGATATTCTGGAGGTGACGGACTCAACCGTGGGGGAGCTGGGGGTGGCGACGGCCGACAGGAAGCTCTGGCGTGGGCTGGTCCATGAAGTCACGAAGAGTTGGAAGTGACTGAACGAATAAACAACAATATGCGTAAATTTATTTTTAAAAGACCATCCAACTTTCATATTTTTCACATGAATGTGAAAGAATGTGCACTAAGTGGTACCATTTGTACGGTAAAAGTTAAATGACCGACATAAAGGACAAGAGTGAGTGTTTGAAAAATAAATAAATCTAAAGGACAGCTTGTGAAATAAAGGACTGTCCTTTATAATAAAGGACAGGTGGTCACTGTGCTTCTGACTCATCTTATGGGACCTAGGAAAGACGCTTTCTCTGTCGTGGCTCCCACCCTCTGGAACAGCTTCTCCCCAGAGATACTCCCCTGCGGTTCTGGAAAGTCCTTAAAACCTGGCTTTGATGGGGGGGGGGTAATGTTGGGGGGGTAGTGCTTTGCTTTAATGGTGGTTTTTAGTCCTGGCTGTCTTGTTTTGTTTGTTTTTAATTGTTTTAATCTAGCATTTTGTAAGCTGCCACCGAAGTGGCTGGCTGTATAAAATGTAGTAAATAAATAAAATGTTCTGTACAGGATATCGGAGCAAGCAATTCTTAGCTGGAGGTTTCTCAGTGACACAAGGACTGTGTGTGTCTGTGTTCTCTCCATGTGATTCTTGGCAAAAGCCACCATACACGGTCAGCTTATGCAATTGTTCTTTAAATTGTGCAAACTAACAGGGAGCCCCTGAAGAAGATAAGAGAAGAGCCATAAAAGTGGATTGTTGGGGGGGTGGGATTTCAGTGAATGAAAGATAGAAATGGATAGTAACACAGAAGAAGCTTTTGTATGTCTCTAGCGGAGCTTCCTGATGTGAAAGGCAAAACATTGCAATAAACTCGAGGTACCTCCATCTAATTAAAGGCCATGTTAACACATTAATCACAGCATAAAATACATTTTGCTTTAAAAGTATGCCACCCAGATAGATGACATACTGAACTAAAAATGTAATTTGTTCTGTAGCTCAGGGTTGCCGTACCTACAGATCTGCGGAGGGTAGACTTCACGGAATTCCTGGGGAACGTGGCTGGGAAGGTTGGGTAGTGCTGTCCCAACCCATCTGGAGGATCCCTCCTTGAGAGCGCAGGTCCTCCATTGAAAAGAAAATAGGTAGAGATGAGTCATGGAGCAAACATTTGGTGGTTGAAAGATTTATACATTTCAGACTTGGAAAAAACAGATGTTTTACAATGCAGGCAGAAGCGAGCATCTTGCACAAAACAGCTGAGCATCCCGTTTAAAAATAAACCACCTCCCCATGTTGCACCTTTCTTTTCAATAGTTTTGATGCTGGTTCCGGTAGAAATAATTGTTCAAAGGTGGCTACGTTTCAGTTTTCTGGCAATGATTAAGGCTGCATTTATCCTCTCCTGCTGAATGAAAAAGCGAGAACCCTTGAGATGTTGGGAGAGTGAAGGGCAAAATATAAATGCAGCCTGGAATAATGCATTAAATAAGATTCCATCTGAATAATTAAGGCAGTTTATTGCTTGGTTAATTGATTGTATTTGCATAGATTAGGAAATAACTACATTCTAAGTGTTGTTATTGAAAAAGCTTTAAAAATTCTGTGACTTCCCAGAACAAATGCCTGGAAGGATCACTACAAAGGGCGTTGACCTTCTATGACATCCTGTTTCAAGTGGGAGACATTCAGGGGCCATACTGACACTTGCTTAGATCTTCCTTCTCCTACTCTGTCCAGTGGTGGCCTTCTACCACTCAGAAGTCAAACTATCACGTTACACAAGTGAGCAAGAGTTCCTTACATAAGAACATAAGCAGTGCCCTGCTGGATCAGACCCCAGGCCCATCTAGACCAGCAGTCTGTTCTCACAGGGGCCCACCAACTGCCTGAGGAAGCCCACCCCAGCAGGTGGCCTTCAAAGGCAGTCCCACTGCCATCAAGGTTAATAGTTGTTGTATTGTCGAAGGCTTTCACGGCCGGAGTTCAATGGCTGTTGTGGGTCTTCCGGGCTGTGTGGCCGTGTTCTGGAAGTTGTGGTTCCATAAAGGAACCACAACTTCCAGAACACGGCCACACAGCCCGGAAGACCCACAACAGCCATTAATAGTTGTTGTTCCCCAGGACTTCCATGCATTGGTCCAACCATTTTTTGAAGCCAGCCAAGCTGGTATCCAGCACCATATCTTGAGGTAACGAATTCCAAAGTTGAATTATGTTAGGGGTTCTTAAATTGTGAATTGGGAGCTCTCCATGGGGTCACAAGCAACTTGGAAGGGTTCGCATCTGATGGCGGCTGAGGGGTTGCTCGGGCCAAGCGGGAGTAAGCCTTTTGCCTGCCCAGCGGGCATCTGCAGTATCACCAAGTTTGAGCATCCCTTGATATATAGGTTAACATTTAATTATTAAAAATATTTCTTGCCCGACTCTAATCCCAATGTAATTATTTGTTTTATTTGGGGGGAGGGGGGAACGTTGTGGAAATTTATCATTTTAGGAGGTCGTGGTATCACAAAGCTTGAGAAGCCTTCACTCCCTTTACTTGGGATATAGCCTTGTTAATTGAAGTCCTGATTTTCACTGATTCATATATTGTTGCCGCCCTGGGAACAGGCATAGCTTTCACCAGGCATAGGTCATTGAAACTCGGTTCTTTTTTTTAAAAAATAGTAATCTTATAACCAAGTGTTAAATCTGTTGCGTACCAAAGCTCTTACAGGAGAACTTCATTCAGTTAAACTAGCGTAAAATGTCTATCTCTGTTCATGATTTTACCAAGCACACGTCTGAGCCGAGTTTAATTGCGCAGGTATACAGAAATAAATAAATAATAAATAAATAAATAAATAAATAAATGGGCGTGGTGGCTCAGCGGGTAAGATGCCAGGCTTGTCGATCGGAAGATCGCAAGTTCGGAGGTTCGAATCCCCAGCCCCGCCTGACGGAGTGAGCTCCCGCACTCACCCCAGCTCTTGCCAACCTAGCAATTCGAAAGCATGCAAATGCAAGTAGATGAATAGGTACCACTTTGGTGGGAAGGTAACAGCGTTCCGCGTGCGTCATGCCGGCCACATGACCGTGGAAGCGTCTTCAGACAATGCTGGCTCTTCGGCTAACAAATGGAGATGAGCACCAGCCCCTAGAGTCGGACACGACTGCACAAATGTGCGGGGGGAACCTTTACCTTTATCTGGTGGTGACTGAGGACCCGGAATTCCTTAGCCGATTACTGTCCCGAGCTTGCAAATAATCAAGGGAAAGGCCTTGCCTCACTTGTAGCAGAAGTCCTGTTCATGCAACAGATCCCGAATACTGAAACTAGAGAGAGAATGTACCAGATGGCTGGTTTTACATTTACTTCAGGCAACCTGTAAGGCTTTGAGGAGGGCTTAAAGCACTAGAGAGCCTCTCTCCCCCCACACCCCTTGCACTCCCACCCCCTGTGCACTCATAGGAAATTCCAGGTAGGCTCCAAGCAACACTTTCACTTGTTCTAGTAAACACTCCGTACAGAATGTCCTGGGAAGGAAGGAAGGGTGAGACGTTCAGTCTTCCAGAGAAGAACTGGCTGTTTCTTTTTTCGTTTCTTTTTTTTAAATCAGGCCAGAGCGAGAGGTTGCGCATACGAATGCAGGAGCTTGTTCTCCTCGATACGAAATCTTGCAGCAAAACGGTCCTCTCATACTGTTCGTTATTGGATGCTACGCTTTGCTTCTGGATTTTGGGAAGATGAGAGCAGAGTGTCCCTGCCAGAGGCCCACAATGGGGCTTTGAGAAGCACACCCTGATTAACCTTTCGAAATTGATCTTTCCACAGATTACCTTGCTAATCGGGGACGTTTGAGTGAGCCTGATGCCAGGCGCAAATTCTGGCAGATTCTCTCGGCTGTGGAATATTGTCATGGCCGGAAAATTGTGCACCGGGATCTCAAAGCTGAGAATCTTCTGCTCGATAACAACATGAATATTAAAATAGCAGGTATACCAAACATTAATACCTTCTGCATTGGGGGTGTTTAAGGTATAAAATGCTCTCTCCTCTAAATAACCTTTGCTAATTTCCTGTGATGGCACTGAAGAAAGGTAAAAGATAGAAAAACTTACTTGAATGTCCCACTTGCATCCATGGGGGTTAGATAATGTTGGCACTAAGTTCTTGCTAAAAATAGCTTCCACTTGACCTTTTCCCTTTCTTCTTGGCAAAATTAGAGTCATTTTGAATGTTGTAGAGTTTTACTAGTGTTTGCAGTGCCATGGCAACTCGCTAACCCTGCCAGATGTGCAGGTTACAATCAAATTAATTAAATAATTCTTTGGTTAAAAAGAAGCAGCAGCAGCAGCAACTCAAAATGGAAACTCTGGTTATTTTAGCATGCTTGATTCCGTTTTAATTACAAATTTAGATAAAGCAGATGTTCGTTGCAGTGGGATAATTTTCTTTTGCCTCTGTATAATGCAAAGGATTCTTGGATTGCCCGACTAGAATTTTAAAAATGAGGGGAACTCTGAAGCGAGAGATGTTTAAGCTCCTGAGAGTTCCTTAAAGCTGTCGAGTTCTTGGAAGAAAAGATCTCTGGCAACTTTTCCAGATAGTGTTTAGTTCCAAGAAGGAGGAATTCATAACTGTTGGCATTGAGTTCCATAGGGATTAACAGCAATAGGGAAGCAGGAGCAGCTGCAGCATGGAAAGAATTGGTGATCAAGGTAGACTATGAAATCCCATGAAATACAGAGACTGCAAATGGGCGGCCCATTGCTCTATAACCCACCAACCTTTGTGCTGCAAGAAACGTACAAGGATGCTGGACTTTCTTTCCTGCCTTTAAGAATATTTCCCACCTGTGATATCAGAACATTGGGAAGGAAAACCAGAGATGAGCACTTAGTGGGATTCAGTGGATGAAAAAGCTTTGACATATTTTCAGAAAGCTAATTATTGATGCAGCTAAATTTATGGTTACTTATGAGGATGTTGCAGTGAGATTTTCTTTCATAAGAAAATATAGTTATTTGTTTCTAGCATGTATGTATGTATGTACAGTATATAGTTTGAACATTGTGTTATACTGAGGTATGCAGTTAAGTCACCTCTGCTGTCCCCCCACCCCCACCCCATTGCGTGTAAAGCAGAATTCAGGAAATAGAGAAATGTTCAATTCTTCATACGCTGGGTAGTCAGGAAATAGGTCAGAAAAGAAAGGAGTAAGGCTAGAAAAAATAAAATAAAGACAAAAGTGTCCCACATGTGATGAAATTATGCATGTGTGTTCTGTATTTAGATAAAAGGTCTCCCTACCCTTTATTAGAAAGAGCAGCTTTATTAATCAGTTAAGGTTTTCCTTCCAGAAATGTCATTTTCAAGATGTGTAAGTGCACCATGAGAGTCAAAATAGAAATTCTTTCCAAGTCTTTGGGGAATCTGCCCCAGCAAACATCTTGATTTTTCCTTTTAGCATCGATGATGCTTGTTCTGTTCTGTTCTGTTCTGCTTCAACCCAGCCTCCTTGGGTTTTTGTGGCTTTTAAGTCTGTCTTCTCACTTCCAGCACTGACCACATGTGTACCACCCTCCTGCTGTTTCCCCAAATTTCTGATCACTTAGAAAAACACTATGGATGATTTACATGCTTTCATGGGCACATAGTGGTAGATTTGACCATTAGTTACTATCTGGACTGTGAATGCTCTGGGTGGAGAAGATGTAGCAGAGAAAAAAATGGCCCTTTCCCCTCTATGAAAAAAAATAGCTTTCCTGCCCATTCTGATCAGACTTGGCAATTTTCTGAGAGGCCCTTGAAGGTTAATGTTCAGGGTACCATCATCCATGTATGGGGTGACTTAGTATTCCTATTTCATGAAGGGCTTTTACATAGAAAAGAAGCAACATGCGTCTCATCAAATAGCTGCAGGACTTTGAGTGAGCCAAGATGCTTTTGGGGGTATTCTTCGTCCGTTCCTCCAAGTCCACTTTTGCCTCTGTAAGGATTTCTGTTAGTGATTTGCACATCGAAGTGACTCTCTGGTTGTGTTAGCCAGAGGGCGGTTGGGTCATTTCAAGGAACAGTAGACAGCACTCCTTTAGAAGGTCCACCCCAGGTGGTGACTGTGACTGAAGATCGTGCATTGACGTCAGAACAGGGTGATCAGTGATTAGGAGTCTGTTCCAGCCGGGGTCACCTTTATTTCTCTCCGATGCTTTTCACTTGATCAGCACCTCTCTTTGTAAGCAGTGCCTTACTCACATTACCAGCTAACAAAAGATCCACGCTTTTCTCCCGCAGAAGCCGAGCACGTGGATGCTTGCTAACAAGCAGATCCATTTTCTCAAGTGACTCTCCTTTTAAAATCCCTTGCTGTTTTGGACAACAGATGATTCAAATTGGAGCATTTTCCTTTCCAAACAGCGCAGTTGTGACATAACCATAAATACTGACATTTAATATTTGGTCTCGGAAATTAAAAGCAGTTAGCTCCGAAGGATTGAAGCCTGGAAGAGAAAATGAGTATTGTTATGGAAACCTGAATGACCATTCATTGCCCAAGAGCAACCACCTTCAGCCTTTCCAAACGCAGGATTCTCTTTTTAACTGCAGCTTTCAAGACCAAAGCTTTGGGTCTTTGGGAAGGACAGTGCCCCTTTCCGTCCCCTTGCGGAAGAAAATTCCAGCTGTCTAGCATAGTAGGCTTAGAGCAAAACCACTCTTTAGGAATGGGTAGCTTGAAGTAGCTCTTCTGCGCCTAATATATCGCCCTGGAAAAAAAAAAGTTGATAACAGAATTGTGTATTCCCATGAATTTGACATACTGCGTCACTAACAAGCATTCCCTGTTTGCAGGCCAGTAATTTCACCTTATCAGAAATGTGCATAATCTGGTTGGGAAAACTTCCAGCGATGGTTCTTGAAAAAGGCCTTGATTCATGCCAAAAGATTGGAGGGAGGTGATGGGGGGAGGGGGGAGATCTGAGATAACAGTAAGAAAAGAATCTTAGCACTTCCTCAAAATTAGGGGGGGGGGATTTTCATTAACATTTGCTAAAATGGTTTAAAAGCAACTGGCTTTAGTTACAGAGGTCATATGTTATCGTAGTTTAATTCTGCAGCTAGGGTAGACAGAATGGACAAACAACCATGATGTGGAAAACAGCCTGGGTTCCCAGTTGGGTTCGGATAAAATATTATCACTTCTGGGCTGGAAAGAACCATCCTGTGCCGTTAAAAGGATCAATACCTTTGCAGCTCTCGGCAGATACTTAAGTCAACTCCAAAACACAATCTAAAATAAAATAAGGAATGGTAGGTACATCCTGGACAGTACTTTTTTTTTTAAAGCTACTCAGGGAAACCATTATCTTATGGTGCTGAATCATAGCTTCAGACAAGAGACAACTGAGACTTGGAATTTGAAGACATCCTTGTTTGGCATGGCTTGAAGAGGAAGAGAAGTGCAGAAGATTGTTCTTCTGTTTTTGTATTAATCACAGTTTGTTTTAACTTCCAGGTCTGGACTTCAGGCTATCATTTATGAAGCTGATTTGTTTTTGCTAATCCTAGCAAAGATTAAAGACAATTTAGGACAGGTGGGCAACGTCAGGCCCGCGGGGCTCCCGCCTAAGGCCCACGGGGCTCCCGCCCGCAAACCCCGCCCCTTCCACACGATTGGCTCCCACATGCAAACCCCGCCCCCCAGTGCTTGTGATTGGCTCCCACCCGCAAACTCCGGCCCCCGGTCCACGGAAATCCCAGAAACCCCGCCCCCCCGGTCCCCGGTTATAAATATCCAAATGGCCCTTGGCAGAAAAAAGGTTCCCCACCCCTGATTTAGGAAGTGCTTCCAAAACTTTTCCTTCATTACCCAAAACCACTTATCAGAAAGTCCTTTTACCCAATGTAGGTAAAACACTTTTAGTCAGTTTAAAGGGTTCATGTGTCATTACCCAAAGAAAAACCACTTTTACCCAATTTTGGGTAATTTACCCAGGTTTGGAAGCACTGATTTAGGATGAAGATGTAGTTGAAGTCTATGCTGTAGGTGGAGATTTAAATCAAGGCACGCTGCAGCTGTCTCTTGTAACATTAAATCATGGTTTAGTCTTATATATGAACCAAGACAAAATCTACTTCTTTCGATCAAGAGCAGCAAAATCCGATGGGCATTTTTGCTGCCTAAATGACTGGTGTGTTTTTCCTGCCCAGAGGAAACTTGAAAATGATTGTGATGCCAGAATGATGGATTGTAGATGGGGAATTAGGCCTCCATTCCTGCCTGCTTCTAGTAGAACAGGTTGCATAAGATTAAACTCTTCCTTGCTTTTTCCACCCAGCATAATGCAGGTTGTTCATCACTGGGGCCAAGTGAAATCTTGATGATGTCTCGGAATGGCTGTATAATTACCATCCTGGCATCTGCTGATTATGTCACATGGCATTGCGCTGTTGCGCTAAGAGCTAAGACCAAGCCAGCAGCATTGTGAGATTTACCCACCAGGTTCTCCTGAAATTCACCAGGGAGCAGATGCGCGCACACACACACACACACACACACACACACACACACACACACAAGGCATTTGGCTTGAGGTGTGATTTGCTGCAAAGACACAGTGGAGAATTGACTTGTGCCTCTCTGTACTTTGTGAAACAGTAATCGGGGCAGCCCCTTTAGAAAGGCCCTCAATTTACAAGCTAAGCGCCATGCATTGCTGTTGGGGAAATGCATGAAGCCAGGCTATGCACTTCTTGTGCTGCAAACAATGCATGTTAAGCTTCTGACAGCAGTATGTGAGAGAACAAACTGCTGAGACAAATGAAATGTATACTTCCTTGTCTCCTGGAGGCCTTTAAACCAAGAGTGCTGTGCTAGTTCAAATCAACGCCCTCCAGCTCCCTTGTTCCTTGAGGCTCGCTGTGCAGGTACATTGAAATGTTAAAGGGAATAAACAGGCTCTTCTGGTTTCTTCATTGTGTCTTCTTCTCAAGCTGCTTCACTGTTGGCTTCTTCTTTGCTCAAACGTTCTGCCCTTTTGAGCCACTGACTATACACATTATATTTTTGATGCTGCCAAGGCTCTTTAGGGGGTGATGACTTAAACTGTTCCTTGGGGGTGGATCTGCAAGGTCATATCTCTGGGCCAGAAGCGGCCAATTCAGCAAGCTGATTACAGCTTCCATGTTGGCTTTTTCAGACTTGGAGAGGGGGAAAAAAACCCTGCAGAGAAGAATATGAAGTAGAGAAAAAAGATCAGGTCTGCATTGAGTCAAGCTTGGTGCCAGGTGACTTCATAAAATGTCCCACGCGGTTTCTTAGCAACGGTGGAAAAGTGGCGTTCCGTTCACTTCTTCCAGATGGGTCTTTATTTATTTATTTATTTTCTATCCCGCCTTTATTATTTTTATAAATAATTTAAAATAATTTAATATAATAAATTAATATAATTTATAATGTATAATTAAAATAATTTAATATAAAATAGTTTTCTCAACTTCCCGATCTAGGCCACAACGGGTAGTCTCCTATCAAAATACCGACCGGGCCCTCCTTAGCTTTTTGAATCAAGTAGCAAGGGGGGAAACGGTGAACGAGAAATCAGATCAGAACTGCTAAAAACTTGTTTTGGATCCTGAGCGAGCATCAGCAAAGTCTCCAATGATTATCCTGGTTATGACTTCCAAGAGCATTACTTTTTCACAGGACTTTAAAAAAAAAATGCTTACAGTTACATGGTGTGTGTTTTTTTCTCAACATGCAAGGCATGTTGAATTTGGCTTCTGCTAACCCTGTGATGGGTTAGCAGTCTGATGCCTTCCACATATGTTAGACTCCATTTCCCAGCCATCCTGGACAAGGGTCAAGAAGTTGGGGCATTATAGTTCAAGCCTTCAGGATGACATCAGGTTATCTACCATTGATATATCCATGAAAATCCATGCGTTTACACAGATTCTCCACAGAATTCAGTATTGTACCCAAGGGCCAACAATTGTATAAATACCAATAGAAGAGTATGTCTGTAGCTCAGGGTCGAACGGTGGAGTCCTTGGTGCTCTCTGAGCTTGGTTGTTCACTTGCAGACGTTTTGTTGCCCGACTAGGCAACATCTTCAGTGCTTGAGCAAACCACCCAGCTGAGAGAGCACCAAGGACTCCACGATTGTATAAATGGTTTTTAAGAGAGATGGTTAGGAAATGTAACCATATCTCTTAAAAATAATAAGAGACCCGAAGCACATACCAGCAACCAGACGCTGGCTATGTTCCACAGTTGCCGAATATATCCTGGAATATGGATTTGTAACAGGAAGAGAGACGTCTGCTGCTGATCTATCAAGGTTTAACATTTGACAGCCACTGGGGATGAAATTAATGTAACTTTTCCTTTAGTTTACCATCTGGGAATGTACTATGCAGGGAGAGAAGTTTCTGGCCGCTGATTTGTGGTCCCAGGATTCTTACTGCTTTGAATGATCCTAGAATCATATTGTGGAGTTTCCAAAATTCTCCTGAATGCAAAGTGGTAGATAAGGAGGTAGCTTTCCTATAAATGGTTAGGCTTCAACAAGCCCTGGACATGCCAAAGGCTTGGAAGGTAAGGCTCTCCTTTCACATGTTTATCCAGTCCCCAGGAGTTGGGCTGGATCCATCAAAGGTTCGTCTGAACCATCCTTCTATTTCTCCCAGGGCCTAAGCTGGGGCCCATGGGAAGCCTGTCAGCTGGACATAAACACAGTGTCATCTTCTGCTTGTGTTCCTTGACAGCGTCCAGGTAGAACAGCAGTTATCTATCTTCCCTTTTTTTTTTTCCTTTACAGATTTTGGGTTTGGAAACTTCTACAAAAGTGGTGAGCCACTGACAACGTGGTGTGGAAGCCCCCCCTACGCAGCCCCCGAGGTCTTTGAAGGCCAGCAGTACGAGGGGCCACAGCTGGACATTTGGGTAACTGCGTAACGTTAAGCGAAGCATCTTCTTGTTTAAAAACACTGATACTTTTCACTGACGTTTTGTTTTTTTGTATTTGCTAAAAATAAGTTGTTCTTGTTCCTGTCACAGCAACACAGCTTCGAGTCCGAAAATGTTTGCCTTCAAAAGCTGCTTCTAGTGCAAGACAGGAAGCAGCTCGGCAGATGCCCAAAGCGGGCTCCGGTTCGCCTTCTTTCCCTCTTTCCCTCTCCGTCCTGAGCCCGGGCCCGGCCCAGCTGTGTTTGAGTGTCAGTGCTAGGCTTAGCCGATTAAACCCTTCCCCCTTGGGAGATCAAAGCAGATTCTCGAAGGCTGAAGGGATTTGCACACTGCTGCTGTCTTTCGATGGAGGGGAAGAAGCACTAACCTTTGGCAGTCCTGCTGCTGGGGCTGGACCAGGGATGCACGTTTCCTTGACGCTGCTCCTGAGGGAAAAGGAAACGGGGTGATACCGGAACCCCTCAGAGGGCACATAGCGGAGACAATATGGCGAGCCAAGGGCCTTCCATTTTTGTAATGCAGTGTTGCCGCTCTGTCTTTTTCTCCGCAAATTGGGTCTTAGCGTCTCCTGGTTTTAGCAGTGCTTCTGCAACACGATTTTGCAGGCTTTTGTGGATTTACAGCGGTGTCAGTCCATCTGCTGATGTGATTGCAGGCCTGGATGGATGGATGCAGGGTGCGTTTCCTTAAGGACCAAAGGCCATCTTTGAAGTTGGTCCTTCAGAAGCAAGGCAGGGCACCAACATTAATGCTGCCCTCTCCCATATTGCTGAACAAATAAGCCCGTTTCAGCTAGCGTGGCTCTTTAATGAGGAACAGCTGCCCCTCACTGTGCTCCCTGCCTCTAACTTCCAAGTGAACTCTGCACACACCCCAAACACACCCGAAGGCTGACAGCACCTCATGCTCTCTGCAAACATGCCAAAACAACTGGAGCTGATGGTAGAAGCTGTTGACTTGGCTAGGCTGCTAAAAAAAACATCCTGTGGATCCCAGAAGAAAAGAACAAGGAGATTCGTGGGGCGGGGTGGGGTGTGTTTGCCTAACAAAACTGGTCAATGCTTCCTCTCTAATGGTGGCTTCAGCAGGAACCAAAACTGGTCAGAGAAGTGGGAAGGAAGGCAGGCAGGCACTAAAGCCGCATTAAGGAAGTGGGAATTCATCTTGATGAAGCCCTGGCTGGCAGAGTTTGAAAAGAAAGAAGAAAATACCTATAATAGCAAGACGGGGGTCCTAATGATTAAGGCACTGTTCCTTCTATCCTTCTGGGGCTTTTCCTAGGTTTTGTGGTTGCATGTGTTCAGTAAACTTTAGATATATTGTGGGATTTTGGGAACAAATTGAACTCTTTTTTTTATCATGATAGGATATGACAACAGCTAGTCCTCACTTAACAACCATTCGTTTAGTGATGGTTCAGACTTAACGGCGGTGCTGGGAAAAACTACTTGCGACCGAACACTTACGACTGTTGCCATGTTCCCCCATAGTCCCACGATCACAATTTGGGTGCTTGGCAACCGGTTCACATTTACGACCGTCGCAGCGCCCTGCGGTCATGTGATCGCCATTTTCGACCTTCCCGGCCAGCTTCCGGCAAGCAAAATCAATGGGGAACCACGGGATTCGCTTAACAACCACATGGTTCGCTTAATGGCCGCAGTGATTCGCTTAAAGGCCACCACAGAAAAGGTTGTAAAATAGGGTCGGATTTGCTTAATGACCGCTTCACTTAGCAACCGAAATCCCAGTCCCAGTTGTGGTCGTTAAGTGAGGACTACCTGCAGTATGTATGAAGCAGGGTTGTGATGGTGGTATTTTGTGTTTCCTGCTCTCAAATCAGAACGCTTCTGTTTTCCAGAGTATGGGTGTAGTTCTCTACGTCTTAGTTTGCGGAGCTTTGCCTTTCGATGGACCGACGCTCCCCATCTTGCGGCAACGGGTTTTGGAAGGAAGGTTCCGTATCCCCTATTTCATGTCTGAAGGTACAGCCAGGCCTCCTTTCGCTTTAGGGTCTTTCGGCATTGACTCGCTGCGGACCCTCGTGTGCGGTGGGTGGTGGGAATGGGAAGGAGTGAGCAGTCCTGAAGATCCATTTCCCTGGCCTTTGGGCAACTCGGCTGATCTTTGATGGTAATAAACTGAAGCCGTTTGGCAAAATGGGCAGAATTCGCCCTGGAACACAGAGGGGTGTCTAACCTCACAGAGAGCAGAGTGGTCAAAGAGGCCTGAAATTGGACATTGACATAATTGGTGGCTTAAAAGGACAGCTGCGTGGTGAAGTTGCCCTCCAACTGCTCCGTTGTGTGGCCATATTCACCCGTGACTGCCTTCAAGCAAGGCCCAGCCTGTTCGTGGCGCGTCCTGCAAATCCCGTAAATCAGCTCTGACAGTAAGCCCTCTCTGTCGCTATAAACTGGTGGTGGAAATGTCATAGCAGCTAGGGTGATGGACTGCACCTCTCTAGGAACAGATGGATGAGTCCCACTTCCTTCTAGCAGATGTTTCCGTTTGTTGCAACCATTTTCTCGAGATCGCTATTCGAAGCTCTGCTTGGGCTTTTTCCCTAATTGTGCACCTGGGGGAGAAATGGGTTTTGTATTTCATACAAATTAAAGCCACTCTGCTTCATGATTATTTTTATTTTTAGTGATAACTTCATTGGCATCTAAGCTAAGTATTTCCTATTACAGGTAGTCCTCGCTTAGCAACTGTCCTGTCTGGTGACCATTCAAAGTTACAACAGTGCTGAAAAAGTAACTTTACGACCGGTTCTCACACTTATGACTGTTGTGGTGTCCCCACAACATGATCAACATTCGGGCACTTCGCAACCAGTGGGCATTTACGACCATCACAGCGTCCCATGGTCATGTGAATGCCATTTGCGTGCTTCTCGACTGGCTTCCGACAAGCAGAGTCAATGGAGAAGCCAGCAGTGAAATTGCAAGTTACGGTCACATGATGTCTCGCTTAACAACCATGTCGCTTAGCGATGGAATGGCTGGTCCCAATTGTGGTTGTTAAGCGAGGATTGCCTGTATTAATGGCTTGTAGAGATGTTGGAATAACGGCACTAGAGGTGGGGTCGTCTCTGATCCAGATCCTCTACTTCCTGTACCCAACTGTCTTTTTCATTTTTGGGGCCTGCACAGAGTGCGAGCATCTTATCCGGAGGATGCTGGTTCTGGATCCATCCAAGAGACTGAGTATTGCTCAGATTAAGGAACACAAGTGGATGCTAATCGAAGTTCCTGTGCAGAGACCCGCTCTCTATCCCCGGGGGCAAGAGAACGAACCTTCCATTGGAGAATATAACGAGCAAGTCCTGCGGTTAATGCACAGCTTGGGAATAGACCAGCAGAAAACCATGGAGGTAAAATGGTCTCCAGCGTGGAGAGAGACGACTTAACGCCTTAGATTATTGCTCTGCCAGGAGATACGTGTTTTTTATTTCACTGTCGGGCCTTTGGGGGGACGTTCGTAGCAGAAGGACCCAAATACTTTCATTGCTTCAGTAAAATAATTGCAGGGCAAAAGTGACCATACATGTTGCAATGCACATATCTTAGGCCTCCAAATATTTGGGGGGGGGGGGGGCTGCTTTGTTAGCATGCACTTCCATTGTTGCTCCTGTTTTACTGTGCAGTTCTGGGGCAAAAACCTTTACAAGGGCAGCAAAGTATGTTGGAGCTGAAGAATAAGTGCTTTTTCTTAGGCATAGCCTTTAGAAATTCCCTCCAAACAACTGGATCAGTATTTTTCCCTTTAAAAGGGGCCAAGCGAAACGGGACTTTTAAAGGTTGCCGTCCGGTTATTGCAGGACCGTTTATCCATCATCTTAAAATGCAGTAACAGTTCTTAAACTTTCTTGTCAGGACTTAGCATAAAAAATACAAGCGGGATTGTTTGTCAGGGAAGTTTGGGGAAGTTCTGGGAATTACAGGATGAAGAAAACAGGAAATAAAACCACATTTTGCTTGAAGCTTCTGCAGCGTGAGAGCTGACAGTATCCTTAAGAAGCGTGCAGTTGCCTCTTTATTTTCGGTGTCTCAGCTAGGATTCCAAATCAAGCTCCTTTCCAGAAATAAATACTCAACTGCTCCCTAAGGACTCTGTGTGATCACTTCCTTCAGAGTGGTCGATATTTTTAGCTGGTGTGGAGCCTGCAATATTAATGCTTCCTGCCAGCAATTCCGGGGGGGGGGGGGGAGTTAGGGGTGAGGATGTACGTAAATGAAACTCAGCCTCAGAGCTTCACTTCTCACTCTTGCTCAGAATTTGAATGAGCTCGCCTCTCCAAAAGAGGTTTTTGGAACAGCCACAGCTGCCGCAGGGCCCAGAGTCCGTTGTCCCCGTCGTGCTGAAACGATGGGGTATCTGATTCAGGCAGGAACTCCGGAGGCGCTGCAGCGTGGGCTCGCTGGAAGGACGGGATTTGTGATTCCATCGAAAAGAACCACGCGTTGAAATACAGGGGTGGCAGCCTCAGATTCTGCCACTTATCTGGCCTTTGTGAAAAAAAACCCTCCACAGTCCCGCTCTGCCCCAGAAAAAGAAATATTTGCGAACCCTGGTTCAGAGGAACTCATGATCTGATGCCCCGAAGGAAGCTGGGGGAGAGCCGATGCCCTGACTTACACCCGGATGCTTGTTTTCTTCTCAGTCCCTGCAGAACAAGAGCTACAATCACTTTGCTGCTATCTATTACTTGCTTATAGAGAGGCTCAAGTCACACCGCAGTAGCTTTCCCGTCGATCAGCGGTTAGATTCTCGCCAGCGGCGACCCAGCACCATCGCCGAACAAACAGTCGCCAAGGTAACCCGGGTACTCTGTTCTAGAGCAAGCTAGACAATCTAGAACGCTGGGAGAGCGGAAGGTCTCTCGTTCTGTCCGGAAAAGCGGGGAATTTTCTGCCCGAAAAGGAGACGCGCTCCAACTGAACTCTAGTCCGTACACCTTGCCATCAGCAGTTATTCAGAGTGCCTGGTTGTCCCATTTTAAATAAATCGGTCACAAAAGTCTGTGCGACCCACTGCCATATGTTTTTTGAAATGGACAGGAAATCCTGTATTGGTTAGTGAGCATATTGTTTTAGAGAGTGGGACTATCTAGATCAGGGTCCTTCAAACTTGGGAACTTGAAGATGTGTGGACTTGAACTCCCAGAATTCCCTAGCCAGCATGCTGGCTGGGGAATTCTGGGAGTTCAAGTCCACACATCTTAAAATTGCCAAGTTTGAAGGACCCTGATCTAGGGCATAGGTGGTTCTGCCCGGTTACTTCAGAAGCAACCAAACCTGAGCCATGTTTACTAAATGTAAACCGCCTGGAAGCCCCCAGCGCAGTGCCACATCTGCCATGAACTCTCTTGACAGCTGGCAGATCAATATCTCCTCAGTTCCCCTTTCCTCCCATCCCCGTTCCGCACCCCAGGAAAAAAATACTGCCCTCCCTTATATAGACGGGGCAATGATTATGTCGGTGGACGTTAGACCTTGGAGAGGCCTTGGCGCTTCAAGGTTCCTTCTGTGCAGGGTCACCGTGGAAGTTGGCATGCACAACTTCGAGTCTGGAGCTACCGGAAACCCTGCTCAAGACATACTGGGCAGGGCAGAAGCACCAGGAGACAAGGCGGCCATCTTTCTGTTCAGTTGTAATCGGACCGCCATATTGGGAGGTGTCGCGTTCAGCACTCCCACCGTTTCTGCCTTCCCAGTTCGAGTCAGGTTCCTTTTCCCCCCTTTTCTTTAGTCTCGTGGGGTGCCATCCTTGAACTTCCTGGTTTCGTCTGGGTTCTGCTTAGATACCCTTTTGACAGCCTTCTCCTCCTGCCCCTCGCAGGCTTCTGTCGCTCCTGTGAACTTGCACTCTCAGAACGTGAGGCTGCGGAGGTCTCCCGGGCTGCCCCCGACGGCAGAAGCCTTCTCCTTCCCCAGGTCTGTCTGCCAGGCGGAATCGACTTTCATGGAAGAAGAGAGAATTGACACACCCAAAGTAAGGGCTTCTTGCATCTCACTCTGCTGGTTGGGGGGGGGGGGTGGCCTTTCTCCAGTGCTGTATTTTGGATTGCCCAAGCTGCTGCCTCTTAGAGGCAGTTCTGTCATCAGTTGCAGCGTTTCTACAGTTGCTTGTTTTGGTCTGGAAGAATGAGAATTTATTTTGTACAGGTAGTCCTTGTTTAACGACCGTTTGCAGTTACAGCGGTGATGAAAAAGTAACTTTGCAACCAATCCTCGCATTGACGACCTTCACAGATCTGTAAAGCGAAGGAAAGCTGAAGTAAAATCATAAGCACTGTCGCTGTTTCACTTAGTGACCGCTTTGCTTAATGACCGAGTTGCCAGTCCCAATTGTGCTCGCTAAAGGAGGACTACCTGTAGTTGCTTTGTGATACTTCTCCTTGATAATATCAGTTGACCCACTGTGAGTCAAGAGTTAGCACGTTGTGCATAGGGCTGCCTCTTAAGAAATAAGCTTTCAATGCTAGTGCGACTGACCCCATCGAAAAGAGCTGGAAATTGTTGCTTTTGCTTTTCCTAGGTAGCTCCTGACGGAGCAGAGCTATATCTCTTTGTGGGGTTGCCCCACAGCTCCCATTCGTTTAGAGCAGGTGGGTAGATGTCCCGTTTGCTGTGGCTTACTGCAAAGGAAGCTTCCACCGTCAGAAGCGGCTGGCGTGTAAAAGGCCTCTAAGAGACGGATCCATTGGCTATGTCACAGCCGTAGGAAACGGGCGTCTTTTCCAGAGTGGAAGGAAGGCGTGGAGTCCAGGGAGCAGTTTTTGGCGGCAGAAATAAACAGGCCGTCCGAGCACAGCTCAAGTAAGGTTAACCAGAAATGGGGCCTTGGTTATTATGAGGAGAGAAATATCATGAGAACGAAATGCAGGGCCGAACTTTGATATTTTTCTTCCTGCATGGAATAACACTGCTCTAACGTTCTTGCAAATGTGACCTGTGGTACATGGCAATTAAAGGATTTTCTCGGAGAAAGAGAAATCATGGGCCTCAAGATGCTTCTGCAGTATTAACTTTTCAACGGTAATTGCAGTTGTTTTCTTGCCTTGTTTATGTTATGAGGTACGGGAATGTTGGCAGACAGCGACCTGCCTTAATTAAAACAGTGTTATTAGTATTTGTTTCTAGTTCATTTTATGAGCAGGAACAAGCTTGCTGGGACCTTCAAGTTGTCAGGAAATATTCGAGCCCTTTCATCTCTAGGGCCTTTGTTCGTTCTCCCGCACTGCAACTGGAAACGCACAACCCTGCTGCGGATCTGCGGCGTCCCCTTTAGGTTCTGCTTATCGTGGCTGCATTCCAGACCTGCCAACTTCCTTCCCAGTAAACTGGCTGGCGTTAAGTTTGATTAATAAGCCGCGACGCCTCCATGGTTGTGCCTTCATTGAATGTGCAATCTCGGCACCTTCGGGCTTAGACCTCGGCAGTGATGGGTGCTGAAGGGAAGTGGGGAAGAAGACAAGCTGGCCGTTGGGGGAGGCGCTCTTGTGAGAGGGGCCTGGAGGATGTCGGAAACCCTCTCGTAGGCCTCCTCAGGCGGCCGCCTTCTTTTTTCCGTTTCTTCTTACAACCTTCGTAATACCCAGTTGGGACTTGGGTGGGCTTGTCAAGGTGGCTGCCTCTGAAACTGCAATTAACCGGTTTTGAAACTTGGTCCCATGACGCAGCTTTCCTAGTGGAACTGAGAAGCCAAGCCGCCGCTGAAACGACGGGGGTCAAGCCAAGCGGTGTGGTGGGCTGGCCTTTTTATGTTGAGAGGAGCGCGCCTGGGTCCTACCAATCTCCTTGGGCATCACCTGCGCCTTCTCCGTTGGAGAAGAGGACATGGCAGAGTTGCCAGGCAGTGACACTTCCTCAAACCAGGCACCTTCTGTGCGTGTTGGCAACTCGCAGAATCAGGCGGCCACCCGAGCGAAGTCTTCTAGTGCCCGAGGAGAAGCCGTTCGCATAGTTCCGAGTGATCTTTCTGAGCAGGCACGAACGTTTATGAGAGGATTTCATTGGCGCAGGAATGCTTTCAGAACTTCTCTGGAATGCAGTTGCAACCCAGGTCCCCAAAACAGTGTGAAGATCCTGCAGTTGGCTTCCCCGTCCAGGACAGAGGAGGGCGCGTCATTGACAGTCGAGGGGAGCTGTGCTACACCAGGAACTGCTCATCCTCACTAGGAATTGGCCAGAAAAGTCACTTACTGATTTTTGTTTGTTTCTAGCTAGTTCTGCTCTTGTGCTTTCAACGTGCAGCTACCTCACTTGGTGGCTGGCGGCCTCTGCCCTGTTTTTGAAAGTTCTATTAGAAAACTCTCCTTTTTAATTCAGGCACGCCAGACACCAGTCTCTCCATGTAGTCGCACCGCTAAACGAGTGGCTTGTGTGCAGTTCCCGCCTTCAACCACCACGTTTCTTTTCTGTTTTTACTAATTAGGTGAACGGTTGCCTGTTGGATCCTGTTCCCCCCGTGATGGCAAGGAAAGGATGCCAGTCCCTGCCCACCAGCATGATGGAAACCTCGATCGATGAAGGGATAGAAGCAGAAGGGGAATCTGAAACGGATCCTGCTCAGGCCTTTGCGGCGCTGCAGGGGACTTGCGGCGGGAAGAGGCGACATACCCTGGCAGAAGTGACCAATCCCCTCTTGGCCATGCCAGGCCCAGGTACGAAAGCGGGGGCCAGAGGTCCAAGCCGGAGATCGGCATTTCAGACAGGGGGGTCGCTTCTGGTCCAGCCTTCCCCCACTTGATGGCCTCCAGTTGTTTGGGGAATTCTGGAAGGACAGTCCCACCACACACAGGTTGAGGAAGGTTGATCTAGTTGAGTCCCACTCAAAGGCCGAAGAGTAGTCCTCGTTTCCATCTGCATAATTTCAGTGACTTCACGTCACAAGCTGAAGAGCAGGAGGAGGTCCGTGGGCTGGTGAGCAGAGTGAAGCAGAGTCAAACCCTGCAGGCGGGCAACTGAAGGGGTGCAATGGAAGGTCCTCGACTCAGTTTTATACCCCCCCGAACTTAGCCGTCAAGAATGGAGGGCCCTGTGAGTCCTCTGCATGCCTCTGAGCCAGCCTTGAGTTTGCTCTGTGGGAAGATAAGAGGAGTAACTGTACAGATGGTGGCTGCCTGCTTTGCCAAGCAATCTCATGGCAGTGTGCAAAGATTGGGAAGAGCAAACAGTGTCAGCTCCAAAGCCACCAGCTGGCAAGTACTTCATTGTACTGGTAGCAAACAGAAAAGCCCCCAAAGAGAACAACTTTCTGTCAGCTCACATTTCTCCGTTTGCACGTTTGCGCAGCATATGTTGGGTGTCTGCGAGAGGGAATGCCTGCCCACGACCAAAATGGTGGCCTGCTTGAAAAAAAGGAAAGAAAGAAAGAAAGAAGTCAGTGGTGACACAATTAGGCGCGTTCTGCCAAAATCCCTATTGAGCAAACGGCTTCTTTTAGGAGGGTCGTCCCTGTAAAGCCATTTATGTATGTCATTGCGTTTTCTGTATACTTTTTGCTATTGATTCTACAGTGCCCTAGAGAGGCAGCAGGCTTGAACGTAGGGTCAGGTCACACCGCGTGTATCTCCACGAGGTTTAAAAGGTACAGTTGAGATCTCCAAGGGACTGTTGAATGAGACATCCCCCTGCTGCGTGCCTTAGTGGGGTAGAAGCAGAGTGCATTTGGAAGCAGGACTTGAGGCTCAGCTTGAAGGCACCACTCATTTCTTCCTGCTGGCCGTCTTGCTCCTGGCTCCTTGTGTTCAGAGGTCAGTAGCCAGCCGCTGTCCACTAGAACAGGCTTGAAGGAGGATGAAAGGAAGAAGAAACATTCCCCACATTCTGTAAAGACAAGAGTAGCTTATATGGGCCAAGAGAACTGGGAAGCATTACTGGGATAGCACTTGTTGTAGGCGCCACAAAGTGATCCGTTGCCGTTCTAGGACTTTAGACACAACGACCCTGGTAGATAGTGGCTAATTCCGTTCCTTGTGGTTCTTCCTGGGTGCTGAAGGAAAAGTCTTTTCCATGGACGAGAACCAGTCCTTGAGCAGCATTGACTCTGAATATGACATGGGATCTATCCAGAGGGATTTAAACTTCCTGGAAGACACCTCGTCCTTGAAGGAAATGGTTCTGGCAAGCCCACCAGCTCCGAGGATGACCCCTCCTTTCATAGGCCTGAGACCTCCTAATCCAGCCATGCAGGCGCTGGCTGCCCACAAACGAGAAGCCCATAACCGTTCCCCTGTCAGCTTCCGAGAGGGGCGCAGAGCATCGGACACGTCCCTGACACAAGGTAACTGCTACGGATTGAGTGGCGCCAGAGGGACAGGCAGCCTTTTGAAGGCCAAGGCCTCGTTGCCGTCGGCTACAGTCGTTGGGGCAACGATGGGTTGACTTGGCCGAAGTGGGTGGAGCCAGGGTTTGGGATTGTCTAGCGCAACCTTTCAGCAGGCACCAAAAGAGAATGCAGAAGCTGACCTCCATGACCTGCTTGTGAAAGAATTCTTAAATAACTTGCCATCGCTCTGCTTACCCTTACAACAGGCATTGTAGCCTTCAGACAGCATCTTCAGAATTTGGCCAGAACCAAAGGAATCCTGGAGCTGAATAAAGTCCAGTTGTTGTACGATCAGATGAGGTCAGAAGACGAGCCTTCTCTGGAAGCCACTTCTCACTTACAAGACCTCGGGAATGGTTCCCGGCAGGTACGTTCTTGGAGAGGAGCTTTATCATCTGTGTTGGTGCTCTCTGGAGCCACTGAACTCAGCTGCCACGCTAAATAAGTCAACCTGTTCCTGAGGTTACCCTGAACGGAGTGCAGACGTCTGAGGGCCCCCAAATCAGCAGGGTCTCAGCTTCCCAAATTCTGAATATCGGGGTATCGGGGAGGGGGCTTGGATTGATGTAATGGAAGCTGTAGCATGTCGAGAACAGGCTTTTGATTCATCTGGGCACGAAATGTGGCAGTGCCTGCTGGCTGCTGCCATTCCTGCCAATCTAGAGAGAGAGAGGATCTGGAGATCTTTGACGGGCAGAACGTCTGCTCAAGCCTTGTGCTGTTCCCTCCCCCGTGCCACAGAAATACAGGCTGAACATTTGATGGTAGCCTCGAGGGGTGGGGTATTGAAACACCTTGGCTCCAGGTGGACGGAGGTATATTGAATCGGATGCTCTCCCCCCTTCCCAAGGCATCTGATCAGTTCCCCGACGTCAGAACCATCTGTATTTTTGCACGTTTCTGAGTCCGCATTCTGCTCCAAACCATAGGGCAGTGTTTCTCAACCTTGGGAACTTTAAGATGTGTGGACTTCAACTCCCAGAATTCTGGGAGTTGAACACAGAGGCTATGTCTTGGTGAACACGGCTGGCTGGAGAATTCCGGGAGTTGAAGTCCACACATCTCAAAGTTCCCAAGGTTGAGAAACACTGCCGTAGGGAGATCATTTGGCCTGGACGTGCTCGTCTCACCCTCTTTTTCTCTCAAGGGGGAGGCCTCACAGCAGGACGCCGCTTCCAGATTTTCGAACAGCATGCACCCCCCGTTGCTGTCCAGGCGTCAGAGCTTGGAAACGCAGTATTTGCAGCACAGGCTTCAGGTATGGCGCCTTCTTGGAACGCCCTAAGCCAACTGAAACGAGGGGAGGGGCTGCATTCATTCTCAAATCCACCCAGTCAAAAAGGGCACGCGGCTCGCTTCTCCCACCGTCACGCTTGGGGCGCAAGTAGGGGAGGGGTCATGTCTTCTGTGCAAAATCCTCATCCCCCGGGCAGTGTGGGGGGGAGATCCTTAGGGCCCAGCCAACAAATTCAGGCACTCTGGCTAGCCTGCCGCCTGGCTTTTCAAGACTTCCGTGCCGATTTTGAAACGCTGTGCCTGCCCTGATGCCAGACGTCTTCCCTTTTGCCTTACTCCAGAAAGCCAGCCTGCTTTCCAAAGCCCAGCATGTGTGCCAGGTGTTCTGCAAGGAGATACCCCGGAGCCTCGAACAGCAGCTACAGGAGCACAGGTGAGCCGCGCGCTTGGTGCCCGGTGCCGAGAGGACGTTGCAATCGCAGAAAGCCTCGTCTGCAGAGGCTGAGTGAGCAGCGAAACTTCTGGAGCCCAGAAAGGCCCAGGAGAACCTAACTCGGCCCACCTCGGCAGCGGGTTCTTCCACCAGAAATAGGAATTTTTTTCTTCATACAAAAAAAGAGCAGGTCCTTGTGCTGGAAACAAGTTGCCCCAAGCTAAACAGCCCAGATCTTGCCTCTCCACCCAGTACAGGCTCCCAGTCATGGCCAGTACATAGAATTCTCTTGCCCATCTGGGATCCGGTTTGCCATGTCAGTGGATCCCCCGAGAGTTCCCAGTCAGGAGCTCATTTGATCTTTCTGCCCTCCTCTGAGGAGGGGGTGGATTCGCCACCAGTGTTTCTTTGTGGGTGGCGATTGTCATCCCCACTCCCGTTTGCAACTTGTGTGGCTTTAAAAAAAATAAAGGGGAAAGGCTGGACCGGTGAGTCTTTTGGGGAAATTAAGGCTTTGCCTGCCGAGTTCCCAGGCTGAACCTAAGGACAGCACCGGGCCGTTTTCCTAACGCCAGGAAGCGCGCCTGGGCTTTGCTTTGCGGGGTGGGGCGGAGGGCTTTGGCTCCTGGGTCGGACCAGGGACGCCTTTGGTGATGGAGAGGTCCTCCCTGCCGAGGGGAGGACAAAGTCAGCACCAGAAGAGCGTGCGGTGGCGCACGGGACGGCGGACTGACTGTTTCCAGTCTCTTGATTTAGGTTGTATCAGAAGCACCTGTTTCTCCAGAAGCAGTCCCAGCTGCAGGCCTACTTCAACCAGATGCAGATAGCCGAGAGCACCTACCCCACATCCAGCCAGCTGCCCCTCCCCTGCCACGAAGACCCACCGCCTCCGTCCCGGTTCACCGTGGTGCAGCCCTTGAGCCCCGTCTTGGAACCTTCCGCTGAAGACATGCAATATGACCCTTTCCTGGGCCAGTATCAAAAGCTGCACCTCGACCAGCCGTCTCCTGCCCCCATCCACGGCTCACCCCCGTTGCCATCACAGCTTCCCATGCAACCGCCACAGCAGCAGTATTCCTATCAGACTTGTTGTGAAGGGCCAGCTGGCCCCTCGTCTGACCTAGACTATGCCAGCCAGCATCAGTATCCCCTGGATCCCACCCAGCAGAGTGGCGTAGCAATGACCAATGCCCGGAGGGGCTCCGAATCCCCCGGGTCTCAGTCCAGCTATGACACCTTAAATCTTGCACAGTTGCCCGGGCTCTTTGATTGTGAAATGATGGAGACGGTCGATCCTCAACACGGAGGCTGTGTCTTGGTGAACTAGCAGCTTTTAAAGCTTTCTGGAGGGGAGGCTGGTTGGTTGAAGTAAAGCCACAAAATGGCTCTGGATTTCCGTCTGTGTCCCGTCTCTAGCCTCCGTGGCTTTGTCTCCAGTCCTTGACCTTCACGGACGGACACCCGAACTCTCTGAACTGGTACTAGCAGAGAAGGACCGAGTATCGCTTTACGAGAGCTTGCCGGCAGGGCTGAAGACAAGCCCTGCCCCTTCAGCGGAGCAAAGAACTACTTTGAGAGGAAGGGGACAGCCCGCTTCTAAGGAGGAAGGAAGCGGTGTCCTTCCAGAATCTTTGGGATTCTGCTAACCGTGCAACCTCCGTCAGAGGAGACCTGGGAGTGTTCAGGAAGAAGAGTGAATTTGCTCTACACCATACTTGGCAATAAAAGCAATACATTTTTCATTGGAATTTGGCCGAGATGTAGTTGACATTGAAGCCAGTCAGGAACGTAGTGTGCCCGGGGCATTGAGAATTGGCCGGCTAAGGTAGGCTAGGCTGTAGATGATCTTCAGACCTCCTCTGCTTCTCTTCTTCTTTTCGTTGGCTGGTGACGGGTAAAATTAAGCTTGGAGTTAACATCTGGGATTTCTGAGGTGCTCCAAAGATCAGCGGGGGGGCGGGCGGGGGGGGGACTGAAGCTCTGCTGCTCCGGGAACCTTGGGGAGAACTTGATCACTGGACACATCGTCGTAAGCTGCCCTTCGTAGCTTTTCCTTTTTTTAGAGGAAGCAAACCTACTTGGACGTGAAGAGTGTGCATTGGTGGTTGTTCTTAGGCTTTACATATTTGGGCAATTATTTAGGGGTGTAGTGTTTTACGGACAGAGCAAAATAAGCTTATCAGAAAACCCATGTGAAGTGATAGTGCCGTGCCTTTTTTCGGTTCTTTCTGAGACCTTTTCTCTCTCTCTCTCTTAATTTCCGAAGTTTAAAAAACCGCCCCATCCGTTGTCCAGGCTGACGCCAAAGTCCCTTCAGAGACCAGGTTCCACCATGTGGAATGCAGGTTTAATGTTTTTTCCATACGTATTTCTGACTCGCTCATCTGTAGATCTGATTTTTTTTGTTTGTTTCCTTAAAAAAAGTATTGCAGCAATATTTAGGATCAGTAACCGTTGACTTGTTAATCACTTCAACAGGTGTCTGCTCTGCAAAGCATTTGCCTCCCTAGGAAGAGTGCAAGAACACTTTGAATTTGCCTCAGGAGGGGGTTTTTAGCATTAGATTCCGACCGTGGGGTTCCAGGCATTCTGGCGGAAGCTGGTAAAGATTGAAGCACAACATCCATTCGTTTAAGCACAAAAAGCGGTAACCCAGTAAAGCAGCCTGGTAGAAAGCGAGGGGGGGGGCTCGGGCTTCGTTCTGGGCTCCGCTTACGGGGGGGCTGAGCCCTCCGATGCCCCAACCCTGCCCGGAATGGCTCTCCAAACTTGGCACAAAGAAATCCTCTGCTGAAATAACGCCGCCCAGCCCTAGTTTGGAAGGGGCGCAGGGACGGCTTGAAACGGGCCCATCCTGATGGCAAGCCTGTTCCCTCCGCCCAGCCCCGGCCGTTCCGAGGAGGAGGCCGTGTTCCCGCGGGGTGGGGCTTCTGGCTTTTGAGGGCGCTTTTCCCCCAGGCGGCTCGCGCCCAACGGAGCAGGTGTAAAAACCTTGCGTCCGCCCGAAGCTCCTGGAGCGCTTTTCTTCAAAGGGCGTGCGGGAAGAGGTCAGCCCGGCCTCATTTCCTTGCAAGCCGCGGGGGGAGGCCCACCAGCCCTCCCAGCTGACCATCTTGGGTGCCCCTGTTGCGCGGGAAGGGGTGGGGTGGGGGGAAGGTAGCCCACGTCAGCCAGTCCTCTCCCCTTTGGTCCGTGGAGGAAGAGCCCCTCCAAGGCCACGTGAGCCCTTGAGCCACGCCCGGCCTGCCGAGGCTCCCCACCCAGCCTGTCCCGTCACAGCCGACGGGTTTGAGGCGGCCAGAGGCTCGCTGGGCCGGACACCGCTTCCAGGCCGCTGCGTTGCCGACGCACCTTCTCGGGAGCAGACGCGTTTTCTCTTTGCATCCCTGTTGCCTGGGCAGGGGCTGCCGTGGTGCAGAAGGCTGCTGATGTGGCGCAAGCACCCTTTTCAGACTTCACAGGAGGAAGCTTGCGAGCAGCCCCTCTCGCTGCCGGAGATGCATTCCGCAAGGGCTTGGGGGAGACCATTGGTGCCCTGGTCCTGCCGGGTTTACTGAGGGCCAGGAAACCGCGCAGCCGAGCTGGTCTGGCTCCAACAGTGCTTCCGGAGCCCAGCTTGTAGCCAGCGGGTGCAGATTCAGGGCCGCCATGACCCCGCCTCATTCTGTGGGCTTTTTTCCTGTTTGTGGGGCTGAAGCTCTGAATGTAAAGCTAGTTCAGACGTCACCGTCCCTCCCTCTGCTGAACAGTCTGTGTTTCTCGACCTTTGGCGTCTCCTACGGCAGCAGCGGGGGGGATTCATGTTTTCCCAGCCACACCCACGCACCTGTAGGATGCCACCTCTCCCTCTGTGTTCCAGCTAGTCCAAAATAGCCGCTTCTGTCCAATCTACTGTGGGTCATTCAAGGGGTTTGTGAATGCTACTGTTTAGGAAGTAACTAGCTTTATCCGTTTAAATGCAGGTCCCTTTGAAGAGACTTTGGTGAGATGTAAAATGGGGTTCCACAATCTTTTAATATGGAGACAAGTGCAATATGTGTGTGGTACGTTCTTTAATGTATTTTTTAAAAAGAGTTAAAAGGATTTAGCCTTCGCTTGGGGAAACATGCACTAAGGTTGCAAACACCTCTTCGGGTGCATCCCTCCGTAGTATTTACATGCTGGACTCTGTAAAAGCAATTGCAATGTACTAATGCAAAATAAAGAACCTGGACCTTCCGTTTTTTAAATTTTTGGTGAGCTCAAGTGGCCTCGGCTCGTGTTCCTGTGCCTCGGGACTGGCAGCCGTTCTCCCGCGGATCTTCAGGCAGGAAACGGTTCACAAAGGCGGGTGCAGCTGTAGATCAAGAAGGCCCGGCGGTGGCAGCACTGAGTCCCTGGGCTGACCCCAGGCACCTCCAGGGACAGCTGGGAAGACCCGTCACTGTGGTGGGCGACGGTCTGACTCAGGAGGGTCAGGAGATCCCGTGAGCAGGTGCAGATGTTCGAGATTTCCTTTCAGGGCCGGAGAAACCTTGGCCAGCCCTGGAGCTCAGCCAACTTCTGTACTAAAGGAGGAGGGTCTGACTTCGTAGAATGGAGGGGTTGGACATCCAGCCCCTGACCAACGCAGGAATCCCTTACTAGCACCCCTGACTCTTGGACTATCCAGCCAACTACCCAACCAAACTCAGCTTCCTTGGAATGGCTTCTTGGACTGTATTGGGGAACAGCTCTGAATCATTCTGGCCTGTCTTCTACCTGACAGCCCTTCAGATTTTTAAAGACCGCTGTCATGTCTCCTCAGAGGATTCTCTTCTCTAGGCTAAATGCAGGTCGTTCTCGTTTAGCGACTGCCTCGTTTAGCGACTGTTCGCAGTTATGACAGTGATGAAAAAGAAACTTTGTGACCAATGCACACATTTACGACCTTCGTCGGTCTGTAAAGCAAAGGAAAGCTGAAGATCGTAAGCGCAGTCGTGGTTTCACTTAGTGACTGCTTTGCTTAACGACCGAGCTGCTAGTCCCAATTGTGGTCGCTAAATGAGGACTACCTGTATAACTAGTGCCTCCAACCATTCCTCATAAGATTTCCTTCCCAGCTCCTTATCCAGTTTGCTGTCTTCCAGGCATGCTCCAGTTCATCAATATCTTCCCCAAAACTTGATGCCGTGGTTTGGCCCAGGCAGATTAGAAAGGAATAATAAAGTCAAATAGTACATTATTTTCTATCAGAAACCAAACGCGTGGGACAGACTCGGCTATCACCCAGAAAAGCAGGCGGCCTCACCTGTCCACCTCTTCTCCCTTCATCGTTGCCCTGCGGTACTCCGGGCTGAGATTGCCGATAGCAGGTTGCAACCTTCATTCAGCTCAGACACAACGCTCCCCCCTGCGACTTATCTCTGTTCAATTTTGATTTCTACCCTGAGAACTATTGTAGTGCGAGTAACACAGAATGCAAACAAGTAGCTTTGCATGGTGCCATGGGAAATAAGGCTCCGGTTTTCATTCCCTCTCTTTTCTCGGCATAAATTCAGTCGGCTTGATACATTGAGATTGCAAATTGATTCCACAGATTAAGATCCTGAGCTTAAGCTAGAATCAGGAGGTGCATCTTAAGATGTGAGGTATTTAGTGGCATCTCACTGCAGTTAGAAAGGGCCTAATCTGGAGCCCTTTAGGGGTTGCGGGGTGCAGCTCTCAAGATTTCCCAGAGAGAGGCAGCTGGGTCTAATCTCTGTCTCTCCTCTGTACTATGAAATAGAATAAACTAGAAAGTGGTGTAGTGGTTAAAGCAGTGTTTTTCAACCTTGGCAACGTTAAGAGGGGTGGACTTCAACTCCCAGAATTCCCCATGGCTGGCTGGGGAATTCTGGGAGTTGAAGTCCACCCCTCTTAACGTTGCCAAGGTTGAAAAACACTGCCCTAGATAGTACCACTATGTAACCCAGAGCTTTCCAAACTCTCTGTCGCGACACAAAAGTGTGTCGCCACACACAGTCTGGTGTGTCGCCACACAACCCGGAAGCGCTGATCATCATCAGCGCTTCCGGGTTTTCCCGCGGCGACACCAATGGCGGCGCGCAAAAACTGAAAGCGGCAGCAGTGCTTCCGGGTTTTTGCGCGCTGCCGCAATGGCGGCACTTCCGGGTTTTCCTGCGGCGACACACCAACGGCCGTTGGTGTGTCGCCGCGGGAAAACTTTGGAAAGCCCTGATGTAACCAATACGGGATTTCCTGTCCATTTCAAGAAACAGACGGCAGCGGGTCGCACAGACTCTTGTGATAAAAGAGTTATTGAAAACGAGGAATTCCCGGCTGGGGAATTCTGGGAGCTGAAGTCCACCCCTCTTAAAGTTGCCAAGGCTAAAAAACGCTGGGTGAAAGACTCCAGGCTAGAAAGCAGAAGACCGTGAGATTTAATCCTACCTTAGGCACAAGGCCAGCTGTCTGTCTCTCTCAGCCCCAGGAAGAAGGCAAAACACTTCCAAAAATGCAGGAACTTGTTCAGGCAGCCGCCAGGAGTCACGACTGACTCTTAGGCGTGCACACTCTCACACACACACACGTTTAGAAATAGGCTGAGTGCGGAAAGGAAGCTTAGCGACAGCCAACGGCCAAGTCCTCACACTGCACAGTCATTGCGGGGCTGTGTTGGTTTCGGCTTAGCCTGTTCTTTGAAGACCCTGGGTTGCGGCTTTGCGCGATAGGTAAACCAGCCCCCAGCCCCAGCAACTGAATTATAAGCACCAAACAGAAATGACACACTTGATCTGCACGCCGTGGGGGGCTGGGGAGGTTGCCATGTTGTTTATTCGTTCACTCGCTTCCGACTCTTCGTGACTTCACGTTGCCATGAGGAAAGCAAACTGCGGATTTGGCAGAAGAGGTGACGTTCCCCTTTCTGCAGACTCAGCTGCTGCTCTGCTGGGCCTTTGCCACGAGCCAGCCGGCCTTTTCAAGCCAGGCCAATGGTCAGGAGGCTGTGGACGGACGCAGAGGGTGGCTTCCCACAGATGTCAGCGGGGTAAATACCGCCCTGCCCTGAAACTGACCCTTTCACAGGGCCTGGCCAGGGCAGGCAGGTGGCGCCACTTCGGCTGATCACAGAAAAAAGATGGGAAATCTCTGCGGGTTTTGTCCCACAATCAGAGCCTGGACACGTCCCTCATTGTACCTTTTCTGGCCACCCAAAGTTTCCGGATAATAGACCCCGTTATCCTGGAGCAGTGTTTCTCAACCTTGGCAACTTTAAGCTGTGTGGACTTCAACTCCCAGAATTCCCCTGCCAGCGCATGCTGACCTGGAGGGTGGAATCTAAGCCAAGGCCTGGATTGGCTTCAGTGCCAGCTTTCCCCTCACAACGGCGGGCACCAGGCGGCCATGCTGGGTGGCTCAAAAGCCCTGCTGCTAATTCTTCTCAAACTTTCAACAAGTGGCAATCACCCAGGCAGATGCGTTGGCATGGCAACAGCTCCAAGGAGACCGCGTGTGCCACGCAGCGCCTGGCCCACAATCACCTGGAGCAGGAGGGGAGGCTGCCATTCCCCCCCCCCCACAGGAACGGCAGCCACACGTTGATTAGCGTGAATAATTCATCAATCTCTCCCTGCCTGCTGCGGTGCATGCCAAGGCAGGGCACCAATGACATGCCCAGGGGGCAGGGGTTGTCCTGGCGGGGCCAGGACATCGGCTCAAGTTCTGCCTCTATAGTCTCCTGCCCGAGCTGCAGAACCCGGCCCGTCCGCAGCATCCCGGGGTCACGGCAGAGGCAAAATTTGCACCCTTCACCTCTGAGCTCCTAGCTTCATGAGTCCTGCAAGCTGTTGGGAAGAACACACCCCTCGCCCCCCTTTCTGGCTGCAGGGCGGCTCCAGGGGTGGAAAATGCAGCTCCCCTGGGCCAACGGAGCCGGATAAAGAGAATTGAGGAGGCCTGAGGTGGGGGGGGCAGCCAGGATGTCTTGCAACTTCCATCTTCCATCTGCAAAATGGCCACTTCTCCTCGCTATGGATTGCAAAGCCCTAAACCCACCGCAGGATCAGCGCTGCTCCCTGCCTTCCCCCCCCCCGGAACACCGGAGGGGCAGAGTTCAGCAGACTGGCCCGGGGCTGCCTCCTCTGCTCTTCCCCCAGCCTCCCCCCACCCGCCCTACCGGCTGGCCTGGAGCACGGAGGGGTCTGGACTGCTGAGCAAGAGTGACATCAGCAGTAGCCATGGAAACCAGGTTTTTCCCCCTGATGAGAATCATGTGGCAGGCCCTTTTGAAATCGGACAAGCTGCGCTCCAAGTGCACCCCCCTCGCTGCTTTTTCCCACCCACCCCCAGCCCCGCTTGAAAGGGAACCAGCTTCAGCTGCCAGCCCTCCTTCGGGGGCTGTTCTGCAGGCTGCTGGGGAGGCGGGGGGGGGGGGGCTTGGCTACCCTGGAGGCGGCTGCACAAGTCTGGGCACTCAAGCTAGGGCTGAGGTGGGAGATTAGTCCTCTGCTGATGTTCAACCCTCCCCCCAAAAAATACAAAAATAAAGCCTTTTCTTTCTTTTTTTGGCTCTACCCACTTGGGCGACCAAGGGAAGGGATGCTGACACAAAAGGAATCTTTCTCTGGATTAGAGAAAATGGACCCTTTTCTCTCTTCTTCCAAGCAGGAAGATAGGCACCCCCCCACCTCAGAAGACGCTACGAGAACCGGAGTTTGGACGTTTGTACCTCTGCTGGCCAGGCTTCCAGTTCTTCCAGAACACATGCAATCCCCAGGTTCTTTGAGGAAAGCCATGATGCCACATTTCCTAAACTGCCTTAGTTCTGTTCTGTGGCGAGAGCTCACCGCAAGGAAATCTTCCAGAGAAAGGGGAAATAGCCTGCTAATTGCGGGTGCAAAATATTTCAACAGTCTTCCTCACCTTGACTGTCTGCTGCCTTTCGAAGCCTCCGTCTGCCTGCCCTGTTTCATTATCAACTATTTATTTATCTTTGTTCTAATGCAAAGTCCAAACCCTTCCACTCTTGGTTTGTTAACATTTTGCTCAAAAACAAGCACATTTTTGATAAGCAGGCCTGGGCGGGCGGGCTGCTTTTTTTGCTGTTGGTATCAAGGGGAACTGATTGTGGCACCGCATGGAATGCATTAAGAGTTGTGCATAAGATACAGAGAAGGGTGAGCTCCCTGGGGCTGGGTGTGCACTCGCACACTTCCCTTTTCCATCACTGATTCCTGTTTCTGTGCCAGAGTTTTTCAGTTCCAGTTCCCGTTTTTCAGTGTTCCCTTTTTGAAAAGGACCTAGATAAACAGTGAAAAGGGGTGGTGCTGGCGAAACCTCTGGTGTTATTTTGAAAAGAAAACAAAACAAAACAAAAGGGCACTAAGGGGATTGCGAAAAATGTGCACAGGGTTGCTGATGAGCAGGGTGGTTTAAAAAATAAAAATGGAGTGTGCCATCGCAAGTCTAGCTCCCTGCCCCAAGGACGGGGGGGGGGGGGTACAGATTGGGCAACGCTGAGCAACATTCCTTGGCGGGTGCTCAAGGTTTCATTTTGGTGGGGGAGGCATGGGGCAGGGGGTTTCAGCCAGGACCTTTGCAGAAATGGTGGTCTTTTCCACGGGGGTGCAAAGAAGGAAGCGAAGCAGCGGTGGCCAGTGGCCAGGGGTGGAGCGGGGAGAACAGCCACCCGGAGCCTGCCAAGACTTTCTTTCAGATCTCCGGGGAGCCCTTTGCACTGGATTCCTGCAAGAGATCATCGACTTTCCGGCTTGTCCCAGCACCCTCCTTACCAAGCAGCCGCCGAACCCCCCCCCCCCCCCCCCACAGGAGGCAGCCTTTCCCCCGTGCCATGCAGATGCAGAGCCAGCTTTCCTCCAGCCCGGGAGAGGGAGGAGAACCTGGCACTGACCGAAGAATTCACACGGCTGGCCTTTCCCCCTTCAGCAGCACCAAAGCCCCCCACCCCGGTTCACAGCGCATGTGGTCCCACGGACTCTTTGCTGCCAGGAAGGGAAGAAACGGCCAGCGCGGGGCTGGCTGATCAGCCTCGGGTCAAGCTTCCCCCCCCCCGCCCTGGGGAAGCCACCTGGAAGGGGAGCAGTGGCCCCTTATCCACAGAAGGGGGGCCGAGGGAAGGCACTTCACCCCTTAGTGGTTGGCAAAACCCCCAGAACCCTTCCGTGGCTTCCCTGGTCAAATCAAATCTTTATTATGGCCGAAGACCAACATAAGGAGGGTGGGGTGCAGTCAGTTAAAAGCATAGAAATACATTAAAGTCTAAAGAATAATATAAAAAGCATTAGATGGGTGTAGGGGAGCATAAAGGTCAGCATGTCTATCCAGCGCAGCCTTTCTCAACCTGGGCCGCTTGAAGATGGGTGGACTTCAACTCCCAGAATTGACCTCAGTACCAAGCCATGTAAGGAAAGTCTTTAAGTTACACCCAGGACCTGATTATAACCTAATGTTGTAACTCAAGGCTCTAGTAGCTAAACAATTCCATCTCTGGAGTCCTTGGTGCTCTCTGAACCTTGTTGTTTTCTTGCAGACGTTTCATTGCCAGGCTAGGCAACATCTTCAGTGCGAAAAGGGAGTGGGACTTGCTCTCTGTTTATATACCATGGCTTGTCCTGCTTGTGTTGGTGGAGGTGTTGTTCTCCCCTTAAGAGTTCCTTGATTGAGCTGTTATTTGCTGCTTGGTTGATTGAGTTAATAGTTCCTTGATTAGGGTCTATTGTGTTGTTTGATTGCTCCTCTGGGGCTAATCTTGGTGTTAATCTTTGCCTATCTGGGTGTTGATTGCTGGCAAGGAGGTGTTCTGGTCTTCTGGCTTTTCTATTGTCTCTTTTGAATGGTATGAAAATGTTGTTTACCTCTATGTGTCTGTTGATGGCTGCTTTGTCTGAGTGCCAAGCTTCTAGGAATTCTCTAGCATTTTTGGATTTGGCTTGGTTTAAGATGCTCACAGTTTCCCAGTTGAAAGTATGGTTGAGTCTGTCCATGTGTTGTGAGATTAAGGAGTTTTCATTGTGTCTTCTGACTGCTAGTTGGTGTTCATGGATGCACTCTGCTAGTCTTCTGCCAGTCTCTCCTACATAGTGGCTGCTACAGTCCTTACATATTCCCTTCAATTAATTCCATCTCTGCCCTAAACTTTCTCCAGATAGAGTCCATCCTCCCAAAGGAGTTGGGTCTCCTCTGCCAGAAACCTGCCTTCAAAAGCCGAGAACGTGGGGAAAAGCATCAGAGATTCATCCATCAATATTTGCTGTTCTGAGCAAGCTGTTAGCATTTCTACAGGACTTCGTTTTTTTTCTTGAGCTTGTTTCGATGGGTGGTTCTGCTTAGTCTAGATCTTGCCTGCAGTTTGTTTATGAAGGGATTAGAGAGGGCTTTCTTAAGCTGGTGAAGAACTCCATGGCTGTTGTGGGTCTTCCGGGCTGTGTGGCCGTGTTCTGGAAGTTGTGGTTCCTAACGTTTCGCCAGCATCTGTGGCCAGCATCTTCAGAGGGCAGGAGCACAGATAGAAGCAAAATCTAGAGATTTTGCTTCTATCTGTGCTCCTGCCCTCTGAAGATGCTGGCCACAGATGCTGGCGAAACGTTAGGAACCACAACTTCCAGAACACGGCCACACAGCCCGGAAGACCCACAACAGCCATCGAACTCCGGACGTGAAAGCCTTCGACAATACATTGAAGAACTCCATGTTGGTACATTAGGAACAAATGCAGGTGAGGTTGTTGACAATGGTCTTTTTGCAGAAAATGGCACGCTGCACAAATTCACTTGTGCACCAGTTGCGGATGAGGAATTAGGTTTGACATTTTTTTCCATATTTAGTTCCCCAGGGGTGGATTGCTAGGAGTTGTGTGTTAATGTACTTGGCTGTTGCCTGCCATCCATAATAAATATTGCAACCTATTTAGGATTTCCCTTCTCTTTAAAAAAATTCAATAAAAAGACACGAGATGAGCCAAATCCTAAATGGTGCATGCTCCCACTTAGCCAGTAAAATTTGTTTTTGTTGTTTTAAATATATGCTTGTACAGTAATGGAAAAAATAAAGGGTCCCTCTGATACTGTAAATGCTGATCTTGATTGTTAAATATTGTTTGCCTACAATTGGTTTTCTATCACAATACTCCAGAGTGAACAATAACAGTTGTAAAATCCAACAGATAGAAATGTTCCTGCAGGCATTTGCTTCATCAGACACATCCCTCCAACTAGGGCCAGTAGTCACAGAAACTCATCCCCAAATACATTGGTGTCTGATTGATATTATGGGATGGCATTCTCTTTGCAAGGCCCTGCTTGAAGGGACAAATTGTCTACCTTTACATTTGGAGTGAAGTCCATTTACAAAATGGGCAGGATTTCACAGTTCCCCCCCCCACCTCGCCACCACCCAAATTCTGCCATGTGAGAGTGGGTTTTGTGGGAATTGTCTGCGGTGAAAAATATTCAGACATGAAATAATCTGTAGACAGGATTTGTCTTCCTTCCTCCTTATGAAGTCTTATTTTTCCCATATGTGCTGGAAATTGATTGTATTGGGGTATGAAGGAATGTTCAAACAAGAACCCTCAAGTTTTTTCCAGACGTGGGCCCACCCCAGAAATATTTTAATAGGGAATTCTACAGCTTGCCTAAGGCTTACTCCACATCTTCCTTGGGGGTAGAGCATCGGTGTCAACTCTTAATGACCACATGGATTTTCTCCAGGGGGACCTGTCCCCAGCCTGGTCCTTTAGGTTTCCCATCACCACTGTGACCAAATCCATCCACCCCTTCTGGAGCACATTCACCTCCATAATATCCCTCCCTGCATCACACTTGTCTAAGCAAACTTTCACCCCAGCAGGCAGAATAGGTGGTAATTGGCGTTAAATGTTGTGGAAATTGCTTGATTAGACTGAAAGGTTGGCGGGGTAATCGGCACTTGGTCTTTCAGTGTGTGTGTGTGTGTGTGTGTGTGTGTGTGTCCGGGTTTCGCCTCCCTGCCTCCTCCTCTTTGCTTTGTGGGGCTGGGCTTCTGCTTTTGCTCAGATTAGCCATCTGGAAGCCACGGCCTCGGTGAGCCAGATAGCTAAGCAGGCGCAAGCAAGGTCCCTGCTGCATCTTGGTTCCCTTAGCTCAGATCCCACAAGCAGCTTTTAAAGCATCTGATCTCTCTTCTTCACGGAGCCAGCAGCATCCTTGGAGCCACTAGGAAAGATGCTAGTGAAGAAGAGGGCCGGGCCTTGACCTGGGGAGGAATTATTTGGGAGCTAAGAGGTCTCCCGAGATGTTGGGCCTGTGTTTGCCCAAGCTGTTGGTGTGGCGCGTTGCCAGATTTTTATGGGAAACCTACAAAATCAGTCGATGCCCATATGGGTGACAATAGATGCGCTCGCATTCCAAGTGCGTCGGTGGAGCCGTACGAGCAGCTGTGGAAGACAATTATCTATTTTCGGAAGACACAGCGATCCAACCATTCCAAGTCAAGAGCTGGAGCAAAAATAACCGGATTCGTAGCAGCAGTTTCTTAATCTAATAATAGTTTCAGGCTTTGGGATTACGTGATTCACGCAGCCATTGCATAAACCAGCTGGGTCACTCCAGTCCCCAGAAGATCAGCTCAAGATGTTGTGATTTCCAGCACCCCCGTGCCCACCGTCCTCTGCCTGCAGCTTTTTGCCCGGCAGGCTCGCAAAGCAAACGGGGGACGGGGGAGGCAGGGAAGAGATCGCAGAATTTAGCCCAAGGTTTTCGGGGATGTGATCCCCCGTGTCTCTTGGACGAAGTATTCCTTGCAGCAAGAAAAGTTGCAGGCAAGCTTTTTGTGCAGGCTGTAAAGGCACGGAGGATGGGGTGGGGTAGGGAGCAGAAAAGCAGCTGGCAACTCATTAGCAGCCTCCCTCTAATGCAGTGTTTCTCAACCTTGGCAACTTTAAGACGGGTGGACTTCAACTCCCAGAATTCCCCAGCCAGCCAAAGCTGGCTGGAGAATTCTGAGAGTTGAAGTCCAGCCGCCTTAAAGTTGCCAGGGTTGAGAAACACTGCTCTAATGAATGTTTAGGACTAAAACATGGGTTCGGCACTAAGGAACAGGCTGCCAAATTCAAATTTTGCTGCGCCGCCTTTTCTCCCACCCAGCCCTCTTTCTGCCTTAAAGCCTCTCTGCTCTGCCCTGGTACCGCAGTGCGCACGTTCCCTGTTCTCACAGCTGGAACCAAGTTATCTGGTCGGTCCAAGAGCAAATCCACTGGCAGGCTCCAACGGCTTGCTGGCCAAAACAGCTTGCCCGGTAGAAGACGTAGATATGCTGCCCCTCTGTGCGTGGGGAAAAGGGCTTGAGACCGGCAGCAAGAGTGAAGTGCCAACTTCCTTGCCACAGGGGACTGGCTGATCCAACTCCACCAGCTGCTTGCCAAATGGGCAACTCACCGGAGTGCAATTGTTAACTTTCTGTCCAAGGAAAACGTTTGCAAATTCTCCCTTTGCCCCCCTGTGTTTCCCAGATATATGTCCCCCCACCCCAGCCAGACATGAGCAAAATTCGCATTTGCTGTCCTTTGGGCCAGCTGGGATCTGCAGGAGGACACCGAAGGGACACATGCCTTGTTCTTTCCGCTGTTGCCAGGGGTCCTTTTCCTGGGCAACAAACATGTGGGGTTAAATTACAAAAATGACTGGAGAGTACAGAGGCCCTTGGAACTATAAAATTGACCATGAAATAGTCAAATCCTTGCAAGGGAAGGGGGGGGGGGGGAGAAGAAAAAACCTCTAGGAATTTCAGGTGAACCTTAACACAGACATGGTCATTGCCCCAAACTGCTCCAGCAACAGCAATATCCTTTCCTGGGTCAGGATAACTACCGAGTTGGACGAAAGCTCAACTGCATTAGGTGACTATATTAATAGGCTAGGTCCAATCGTGTATTTAATAATCTCCCATTCTGTCACATTAATAATTACAATTAGGTAGCAATTTTTGAGATCTCCAGGTATTCACTCAAAGCCTTCGGGCTTTTGCCTGCTGCCAGGTCTACACGTCACTCCACAAGGCTGCGTCTGTTAAATGGGGGCAGGGGAGAAAACAACAGCTCGCTTCCCTCCTTCTAGGTAAAAAGCCACATGTGGCATGGCCAAGGCCGATTTTCATCAACACTCGAGTTACAGATGTGTGATAGGGGACGGATGGAATGAAACCACGGCCAACAGTGGGGGACAATTCCCATCCCTCTGCAGATCTAGAAACACAGTCCAGCCAGGTGTTTCATGACGGATCTAGAACCCAGTGAAGAGTCAAAAGGAAAATTCTAAAAAGGTGTCTTTTGGCAGTAGCTGACACGAAAGACGGTGGCGCTGTTGAAAAAGGAACGTCACACAAATCACATTTCGCTGAACTGCAGGATAACACGATTTTTGTAAGTGCAAATTATTTCGGCTCACGCTGAGCCAAGGACCCCCCTGCCCCCCCCACCAAAGACCCATCAGGGGCCTTGTTCTTTCTTGCAGGCGCTCTTGCTGTGACCTCGCAAGGCCTCTCAAAACATCAACCAAAGGCTTTTGCTGCAGGGCAGATAGGCAGGGGTGGTATTTGGGGGGGGATTGGAAATGGCCCAAACCCCACAGCAGCACAGCCCCACTCTGCAGCCAGGAATTTGGTCTGCTCCTGTGGCTTCCTTAACTGGAATGAAGAGCACCTTGTTAATATTTTCCTGGAGGTGTTTCTGAAAAGGAACCATCAGATCTCCTCCTCGTCTCGCAGAACAGCCAGCCAAAAAATGGGAAACCATCACAAACACAGCAGGTTTTTCTTCTTCTTTTTCCTTCCAGGCCCTCTTAGGCCAGACTTGCAAAACTGGGGAGAGGATCAAGAAACCTGAAGAGGAAGCCAGGATCTCTGGCTGGCTTCGAAGTTCTTCAGCCTCGGAAGCCTTTAGCCCCCAGATTTCTTCCGGCCAAGTTTTGCCCGCCGAGGCTTTAGTATTGTGTAGTTCATATATTTTGTGTGTTGGTCGGAGAGGAAAGGAATGTAGAAAGCCCGAAACATCCTCGAGGACCTAGAAGAGGACACGACGGCTTTAAAAACAACCCTTAAGCTTCCCTGGAAGCCTTGGGTGTGATCCCTTCAGGCGCCTCCAAATGGTATTTTAATATGACAGGGAAGGTGATTAAATAGCTGGGGAGAAATCGTATGAGCCATATTTCAAGAAACTGAAATTTACTTCCAACAAATCTTTTTGCTCTGGCTCTGCCCTAGCGACTCATTCTACCAGGTCCACACACACACCTCACTCTTCTCTTTGGAAGGCAGTCCCTCGTCATGCAACACCAAGGTTCTTGGTCAAGATGATGGGCAAACCTGGGGGGTCCCCTTTGGCTGGAAGGGGAGATGGCTTTCAGGGGCTTGCCAGGCGTGTGCCAAGCGGCTCGGCCAAGGCTGGCCGTGGGCTTCAGATGGAGGAGGGCCGCTGAGCCTCTGCCCTGGAAGAACTGGGGGGAAAGAAAATTGGAGGGGGGCAGCGGCACGTGGGAATGCAGGCCCGTGCTCCAGAGCCCCAGCTGGGAGTCCCAATCCTTCCTGCCCTCCCTGCTGCAGGGTCGGAGCGCTCAGCCCGCGGGCCCAGAAAAAGCTGCTACCCCAGCACCATAATTAGTCGATGGCTCTGAGTGTTCTCTAATTCAATTAGCAGCACCATTTATCAGAGCCGGGGGAGAGCTGCTGCGGCTCTCGCTGACGTCAGCGAGGGACTCTGGCTTCCCAGAAGTTCTTGGTTCAGCAAGCAGGAATCCGGCGGGCAGAGGGGTTCCATTTCCCGGGAAGGAGCAGAGCAGCCCTTGCAAGAAGGCCAAAGGACCACGCTGTGGGGTTGGGTGGGGGTGGGAGCATTCTCCCCCTTCTGCACACTCCCCCAGCCCCCTTCTTCCTTCCTCTCTAATACGCAGCAACAAATTCTGCCACAATGTAATTGGAGAACTCAGAAACCCACGCAATGTGGGTTTCTCACTGCCCTGACACGCTTCATGTTAAGCCCCGAAACGGGAAACTCTTGACCCCCATCGGCCATCTGAGCATCGGCTGCAGCCAGCCTAGCCATCGGTTCGAATGAGGCCTGCCGGACATTTGGGCCGGCCTGCTTAGCAGGTGTCTGCCCTCGGGGGGGGGGGGAGGGAGGGGTTGGCCTGGCTTGCAATCAGCCACGGGACGCTCCCCCCTCGGCCACTTTCCAGCCCCTGAAAGCAGCCCACAGTCAGGAAGAGCTCCATTCTCACTCTCCTTCGCTCTTCCTTCAGATCAACAGTGGCGGCGGGCAGGGCTTGGAGGGGGACAGATGTCCCCCGTGCTCCCTCTCTCTCTCTGCCCAAGCGGGAGCCCCCCAGGAGGAATCCCCGCTTGCTCTGCTACAGGCTAATCTTGGGAGGACCTTCCATCAGCTCCCAGCGGCAGAAAAAGAGGAAAGGGGGCCTTGGGGATGCGGTTCACTGCCCCCCTCTCTCTGCCAGGACACACGAAACAAGGCAAACGTCCATCGGAGCCTGTGCGGAGTGTGATCTCCCTGTGGTTCTGGTTTCGGTGTCTTCCTGAATTAGAGCACTTGGGGATCAGTGGCAGCACCAGGAGCACGGGGCGACCGCAAACAAGCCTGAACACCCGGAACGTGTTCCTTGCTGTGCCCGCCTGTCACACTCATTCCGGCTGGACCTGCTTGCAGCGTCTTTAAACGGGGCTTCGAAGGACGGGCACTGGCTGAGAAACGCCACCAGCACCTGCGGAGCGAGTGGAGCCGCCTTGCTACGGTCCCCCCTCCCCCGTGGGGGATTTGACTGGCTGCTCCTGTCCTCCTCCGAAGTGGCAGCCGGTAAGGCTTCTCCCACCCTGCCTGCTTCCCACCCACCCACTCATCAAGCAATTATGCTCTCTTTTGTGAAAAGGAAGCCATTGTCCGACACCCGCCCTTTTGTGTCTCACCCTACAATGCGTGGGGAACCCAGACGCTTCAGCTGAGCCCCAGGGAGGGACGCCACCCCATCATCAGGCCGGGAGAGGAGAGGAAGCAGCACCTCGAGGCGTCCTCTCCCTCCTCTGCCCGGGATGGCTCTTGCATCTGGCCACTTTTTCTAGGACCCCCAAAACCGCCAGCTTGCAGCTCCTCCGTCACCCCTGGTGGGGGGGGGGGATGACTGAAGACACCCGCGAGTTGAGAAGGGATGGGGTGGGGTGCACTGCATGCCCCGATAAACTCGCTTGGCAGGGGCGGGTGGGGGGAGAAAGAAGTCACTGCGGATGACCTGCAGCCTGATCTCTTGCGGGAGACCAGCCCTTCTTGACCGGAAGAGGGCAACTGGTCTGACGTGACGCCAACCCAGCCACCCAAGCAGAAACAACGGGAATCCCAGGCGCTCCCGCTACCAGCTTGCCATGGCCTCTTACCTTGAACTGTCCAAGAAAGGCTTGTAAGCAATAGTGATCCACTCCTCCTTGTTAGCCGCATACCTGGGCTCTCGGGGCGCTTCGTCGGGGCTATCGAGGTCCACCAGGTAATGGCATTTGGAAATGTCAAACTGCAGGAGGAAAGGGCACCTGGTGGTGTGAGGGCCTCTCAACTCCCCGGCCCCTCTTAGCAACTCTCCCCGGGCAGCAGGAAGCGGAGCTGCCGGTCCCAGCCATGCAAGAGGAACAGCTGGAAGACTTCGCTGCAGCTGGGGAGAATTTCAGCCCCCGCTTTTCAGGAATCTCTAGGGCGGGCGGCAGGTATCCCCCAGCCCCAATTCTGCAGCTGTCATAGCCCCCCTCCAAGCTTGAGCAACAGATCCCCAATTTTCAAAGGGTGTGATTTGGGAGATTAATCAGAAAAAAAGTTACAGAAGTTAAGTCTGCACAATAGACTGAGCATCAAGGAAACCGTTCTCACAGCAGGCAGGCAGAAGCATTCTGCGATCCTGATTCACTGCAGCCTCCCCGCCCGGAGAGGGACAGAGGCCATTGGCCAAACCGCAAGATTGTGCCCTGCTTTCGCAGAGGGGCAGAGCCACGCTGCGCTGCGAGAGACGGGCGTAGATTAAAAGGAGGTGCTCCACTCACGTATCTGGAAGGTTCTTCTTTGTTTTGATCGTTCATGTCTGTGGGAATGACGCGGGTGGCCACCGGCCCCTTGGCGAACGGTTTTGGCAACTGGCCCCTGAATTCGGAGGCAATGAACTGAAGCTGCCAACTGCGGGGAGAAGGTGGGTGCGTTTTTAAATGACATTCCTGGGCTTTTCGTGAGCACGAGGTGAAGGCGGACCATGGGCTGGCTGGCAGTGCAGGGGTGCCCCTGCAACGTGGTGCAAGCGGGCCAAGTGGGACTGCCAAGCCACACCCGGCAGGCTCCAGCCCCACAGCATTCTCCCACAATACAGAGCAGTACGAGGCTCTAAGGAGGCACATCCGGCTCGCTTCTGGCAGCAGCGAGGAGGCAGGCGGGGGCTCCCGAGCTGGAGAATGACCTCCCCTTCGCGGAGTGCAGGTCCCAGCCCTCCCGCGCTCTTTTTTGCTCTTTTTCAGAAATGCGTCTTTTTACGGGTAGTCCTCGACTTAAGACCACAATTGGGACCGGAATTTCCATTGTAAATCGTTGCGGTTGTAAGTCGAGTCAGAGTCGCCACGTGACCGGACCCAATTTGACGACCATTTTTACAATGGTTGTTAAGTGAATCCAGCTTCCCCAATGGGCATTTTTTGCTGGAAAATGGGAAAAAACATCGCAAAACGCGATCACGCGTATGGGACACTGCAACCATTGTAAATGCGAGCCGGTTGCCAAGCACCTGAAATGTGATCATGTGACTGTGGGGGGGGGGGGTGCGACGTTTTGCGACACAGGCCGTAAAGCACCCATTCCAAGGCCGTCCTTAAATGAACGGTCATAAGTCGAGGATTACCTGTATGTTGGCCTCTCCTTTTCCACCAACTGAAGTCTTTCTGACGGTTTTTAGTTTGTGACTTTTTAAAAAAAAATCATTGTTACCAACTCCTCTGAGGGGTTTTTACCCTGATGATCAATAGACAAATACTTTGGAGGAAGTAAATCATGAATCATCCGTGGGGGAAGGGGAGGAGAAGGAAGAGAGGGAGAAAGCCCCATTGCCAGGAAGGCGTGTTGCCCGACGTGGCAAGTGTTCCTCCAGGAACAGCGTCCGCAACATATGGGCAAAAAAGTCAAGATGGAGGCAGCAATGGTGCAATTGAAACTCCGCCCGGTTTTTATGAGTGATAGCGGCAAATCATGGTTTTAAAAACGGGGCAAAGTCCTGAAAAAAGCAAGCCCTTTTCCAGGCCATTTCTCCTCCCTCACAAAGGCCTCCGGCCTCCCCCAGCTTCATGGCACAGGCGTGGTCCGCTTACTGTTGGCACGGGGGCTGCCCCGTGTGTTCCCCCAGGCAGGTGCCATGCTCCTATTTTGACCGGGAACTTACTTCTCCGGGAGGAGGAAGCTGCTGGGAAACCGGTGCCACTCCTTCCCGACACAGACGTGGACTGGCCTCCCTTCGGGCACGGTGTGGATTGTGGGGTCGGTGGCAATTCTGTGGAACTCTGGATACAGGTCCAGAGGCCCGTGGTAGCCTGGGCGGGAAAAGCAGCAAATGGGAAAAGGAGTGAGGAAAGCCAGCCACTGGTACTTTGGCTGGCAAAACTGGCAACCCTTTGAAATCTAGCCGGTGCCCCCTCAAACAGCTCCTCCAACCAGATGTGTTGAGGCAGCAAGTCCCGGAATTCCCCAAACGGCCCCCGGCTGGCTGGGGAGTTGCTGTCACAATATCTGGGGAAGACCAGGGCGTGTGCAGCTGCCTTAACCCAGTGTTTTTCAACCTTGGTCACTTTAAGATGGGTGGACTTCAACTCCCAGAATTCCCCAGCCAGCATGGCTGGCTAGGGAATTCTGGGAGTTGAAGTCCACCCATCTTAAAAGTGGCCAAGATTGAAAAACACTGCCCTCACCAGGACCACAATTGGGACCGGAATTTCCATCGTAAGTCGTTGTGGTCATAAGTCGAGTCACGTGACCGGACCCAATTTTACAACCATTTTTATGGCGGTTGTTAAGAAAATCCAGCTTCCTCAATGGGCGTTTTTTGCTGGAAAACGGCATAAAACATCGCAAAACGCAATCACGTGACCATGGGATGCTGCAACCAACCCTCACCGATAAGCCCCCCCCAAATTATGGACAGAAGGTTGCTTAGAAGTGGAGGATCAGATTAGGCCTCCCTCCCTGCCCCCCAAAAGACATAGGGAGTCAAGACTTAGAAAGCCATGTTAGACAAACTCAGTGCATAAGTCCCTGGCTCTCCCCAGGAGTCTGGTTGCAAGGGGATAAAGGGGGGGAGGGGAAGAGGACACGATCCCTGCGAAGTATCTCTTGGTTAACTGCTCTGTGGTTCAGGAATGGAACGCTCTCCTTGCCTTGCCAAAACAAACCTCTGAATAAAGCCACCGAACGGGAGAAGGAGAGGAGGCCGAAGACAAGGACCGTGCCCAGCGCCAGCCAGTTGGAAGAGACGGTGTAATGCTCCAGACGGTACCGTTGGAATATAAAGTGGTAGCATTTCTGGAGGTGGGGGGAGGAAAAACCGTGAGCACCATTTACATTAAGAAAAGAGGGAGGATGAGCCAAAGTCCAAACGAAGATGTCAGAGGCCAGAAGCCTCAAGTGGCCAATCCAGGATCTAGAAAGACAGCAGGAAGGATGCCACCCTCTCACATGGAAAGAGGGGAGAAAAGTCTCTTTAAGTTTTTGGCTTGCCACCAGTGCCTATTTCTGGGATCAGGGGGCCCACAGGATATGGTCAAGAGGATAGACACAACTGCACAATCGAAGCTTTAAGTGCACTACAATTAATGACCGGGGATGCAAAACTGCTGCTGTCTTCCGATCTTCCGGAATTCGGCTCCAGGCAATTTCATAAAAGGTCGGGCGCCGTTTGTTTCTGCCCCTGTGGTGTCAAAGCTCCCGTGCCAAGCGCTGGTGCCCTGGAGTCAAGGGGCGGGGAGGCGAAGACAGCTCACGTCCTCTGCTCAAGAGCAAGGCCTGCCGGGGGAAACCCTTCGCTCCTCCCCTCTCGTGCGCTGCCCCACCGTTGTTTCTCCCCCCAACGCACCTGGAGGGCCGAGAGTCCCACTGCTCCGCAGAGGCAAATCAGGGGGTAGATGGGATACAGAAACCTCTCCTCCTTGTGGGGCTGGCTGAAGAAAATCAGGATCCAGATGTACATGGGGGACAGCGTCAGCCAGTACGGGCGGCCCAGGTTCTGGACTGGAGGGAGGAGCAAACCGAAGGAGAACATAAAGAACGAGCAACTGAGCAGGGGAAGACGTCGGGGGCCGTCCTTAGAAGGCCAGCTAACTGCCAGGCTTGGCGAACCTTTCCCCCCACCCCCGAAGAGGAAAATCTTTGCCCGCTCAGGCCAAAAAATAAACGATGAGTTTGTGCGAGGATGGGCGTTTCTGAAGCGCCATCACGAGGAGGCAGCACGTTCTCTCCCTTAAAAGAAAGGAAGGCACCCCGCCTCGCCCTGCCAATGAAGCAGGAAATCGTTTATTTAAAAATAATCCCCGTTATCCAAATGGCAAAGGGGTGTGTGTATGTGTGGGGGTCAAAAAATGGAACGCTCCACAAAAGGAAACACTTGGGGTGGGAAAGAAAGCGATGGCGTAAGCATTTCGCCACCAGTGGGAGCGAAGCGCGCTGCTGACAGGCAAGAAAAACTGGTGAAGAAAAGAACAAGAGGGGGGACCAGCCCCTCGGCCTCTCCTTCCGGTGGGTGCTGGCCTGGCTGGCAGGAGGCCCGAGTATTTCCCCTGAACATGCCTTCTGCCAAACGTGGATAGCTGCTGCACTCTAGTGGATTTCCTTGGAAGTAGGAGCTATCCTGCCTTGGACCAGGAACACCGTCTAAGTCAGTGTTTCTCAACCTTGGCAACTTGAAGATGTGTGGACTTCAACTCGCAGAATTCCCCAGGTGGGAGTTGAAGTTCAGAGATCTTCAAGTTGCCAAGGGTTGAGAAACACTGGGTTAAGACACCAGGCTAGAAACCGGGAGACTGTGAGTTCCAGTCCTGCCTTAGGCACAAAGCCAGCTGGGTGACCTTGGGCCAGTCCCTCCCTCTCAGCCCTAGGAAGGAGGCAATGGCAAACCACTTCTGAAAAACCTTGCCAAGAAAACTGCAGGGAGTCCAGGCAGTCTCCGAGAATTGGAGAATCTAAGTAAAATGTGGACAAGTAACCCATTTCTGGGAGACCTGCTAATGGTCATGGGTTGCCAGGATTTCTATTACCCTAGTTTGGACCGTGTTCCTCTTGAGCTCTTAAGAAGGGCTCAGAATTACTTAAGATAGCTCAACCACTGAGGCTGTGACTCCTGGTGATAACAAGGAGTCCCTGCGTTGACAGTCTGCTAGAAAATGCTGAGGAGAGGCCCCTGGGCTTCCTTTCACACATCCCCCATTCATCCACATCAGTGTTTCTCAACCGTGGCAACTTGAAGACGTGTGGACTTGAACTCTCAGAATTCCCCAGCCAGCCATGGCTGGCTGGGGAATTCTGGGAGTTGAAGTCCACACGTCTTCAAGTTGCCAAGGTTGAGAAACCCTGATCCATACCAATGCGATCCCCCAAATGTGGCGGAGAGGCTGATCAGGAGAGCGCAAAAGGCCTCAAATTCGAAACAGGCGCTCTGGGTTTGAGAAGGGGCGTTCTGACCCCCCGAAGCGGCCTCAAGCTCAAAACGCTTTTTGGATGGACAGGAAAGCCTCTTTCCCGAACTGGAAAGTTGAAAAGGTTCTTTCGGGCTTGGAAGGCTTCCCCAATGGTCAGAGCGGCCCATTCAAGCTCGAGATGCTTCACGTTCGGAGGCAGCTCCAGATCCTGGGCTGGGACTCTCGGGAAAGCTCCCCTCTGCCCCCTGCGACACTCACCGCGAAACTTCTGCAAGAGGCTCTCCATCAGGGAGGTCAACGGCAAGGCCAGCAGCGCCAGGACGAAGGCCACGTTGAAGTTCAGGAAGCCGTTTACGAAGTAGAAGGACCAGGGCTCTGTCCCTGCAGGAGGTGAAGGAGGAAGAGGTAAGACGCTCCCCTCCAGAACCTGCCAGCTCGCGGCAAGGATCCTGGGAGAATCCCACGGAGCACCTGGAGGAAGGGGTGGGATGCCAGGAGGAGGAAGCACGCCCTGCGATGCATCGCCGGCCTGATTTGGGGAGGCAGGCTGGGACAGAACCCTGCAACGAGGAGAGCGAGCGTTGAGATGTCAGCGGTCTGGGAATTCAGCGCCCTGGCCGTGGAGGCAAAGAAAGGCTCAACAAATCTGAAACAAGCTTCCTCGGGGGCTACGAGCCGCCTTGCTTGGCTGACCTAATTTATCCCCAGAGAAGGCCCACGAGGCCCACCGGTCCGGCTCTCTGGCCTCCAGAAAATAAATGGAACATCCCCAGCCTTTCTGAGAGCTCCGCTCCTACCGGGAGACTTCCGTCACAGCACCTCGGAAATAAAGCCTGGTGCCAGAGCCCAGTAACTGGGGAAGGGGAAGGAAAAGAGGCTGGAGGACCGCTCCCCCCACCCCAAAGCGTTTCCTCGTGCCCCGAAGGTGGACTCACCATAAAGGTCTGGCCCGTGTGGGGTGAAGACATTATACAAGACAATGTTGAGAGGCGCTATCACCAGCTTCCCATAATGGTAGCTGTCAATGGCCACCAGGGGCACCTTCGTTGAAAAACAAACCACAATTCAAAGCTTCGTCCCGCACAAGGTTGGACAAGATTGTGCCGGGGCTTGAATTTCCCAGTTTTGAAAATACAGGACAGAACTGCCGCTGAGCATGAACGAGGCATCTTTGTCCTCAAGCGCAAAGGGGTGCATATAAGCCCACCAAAAGCAGTTATGGTAGTATCTATGCATGCTCTTGCTACAGTTTCACCACAATGTAGGGCTTCTCCCCACACCTCCCATTTTAAAAATAAAATAAAGAAAACACCACAGCCTTATGCCGCTGGCCGGATCCAGGGGTCTGCGAGGAATGCCCTGGATCAGTGTTTCTCAACCTTGGCAACTTTAAGACGTGTGAACTTCAATTCCCCGAACTCCTTAGCCAGCATGCTGGCTAGGGCATTCTGGGAGTTGAAGTCCACGCGTCTTAAAGTTGCCAAGGTTGAGAAACACTGGCCTAGAAGCTTGCAGGCAAAGAAATGGCCAGTCCATCCAAAAGGTGAGGAGCTGGCTTTCGTCTGTGCCCTTCTTGGCACAGTAGGGTCACCGGAGATGGTACTACAAGCGGCATTTCCCTGGCCTGCAGTGCCCGCTGCTCTGAGTCGTCCTTCCCAGCCCTTCCCTTTGCCTCGCTTTACCCCAACCCTTCACGCTCCATCACGAAGTTGGCCCCGCTTTTCCTGGGCACGCAGCAAATTCCTTCCCCGCTTTCAGTGCCCTTCAACTTCCTTTCGCTCCTGCTGTTTTTTCACTGAGAGAAGCCAACAGAATGAATCTTCTGCCTGCCCAGAAACCAGTGGAGAAACTCCGGGGATTTCAGGCCCGGCTTCCAGGACCGGGGAGGGAGGGAGAGCCCACGGAGGAGGGGAAGGGGCCCCTTTGGGAAGGACCGGGCCCTCGTTCCTTCTCCCCAAAACCTGCCGCTCCACGACTCTGAAGACTCACCAGGAACACCAGCAGAGCCACCATGGACCAGCGCAGGAAGCTCTTCCGCCGTCCTTTCAGGACCAGCAAGTCAAAGGCAATCGGGAGCCTGCCGAGAGGAGGACCGGGGGACGCATTAGTGAAGGGGCAGGAAACTATTCTGGCCCGGCTGGCACTTAGGAGCGGGCTGTGTAAATTCTCGTGGAGGGCCTGGCCTGCCCTGCCACAGCCGGCGTGCTCGGCCACAGACACCTGTTTTACCAAACGGCACGTCGTCGGAGTGGCTGTCCTCTTGCCTCTCCTCCCCTCCCTCCCCAGAGGTTTTCCACCCCTTAGCGTCTCTTTGCCATTTCCCCTAGGAAGTGAGCCGACTATTAAACCCAGCCCTCCATTTTCAATTTCCAGGAATCCCTTGCAGGCCTCCAGCAGACCAAGAAGCGTTCTTCTACATGAAGGAGATGCAGGAGGCTGGCTAGGTTTCCATCAAAGTGTTGCTATTTTTAAAATGAAAAAAACTGGGGTGTGGGGCCAGGAGCAGAACAGGTGCCAAGCCAACTATCTCTGGCCAGGCTGCCCATTATAAGAACTGCACATTCTTGTGCTGGCTTTCACTGCTCCTTAACCAAACGTTTAACTCTCTGCTTAGACATGGGCAAACGTAGATGGATGGTGCTTGGGAAACATCCTCTGATCCCAGTTCCCAAATGACCCTCTGGAGCCTGCTGTTTGCCTCTGCCACCCTGAACGCTCCCAGCATCCCTCCTTCTGGCGCCCACTTACCCAAGCGCTGCACTGAAAGGCCAACCCATGATGGCTCCTGCAGCCACGCCCAGGACGGCCAAAGACGTCCTGTCCATGTACCACCCTGTCATTGCTACGACGGTGCAATACATGCAGAAGCTGCTGGGGAGGAAGGCTGAAAAGCAGAGGACGCAAAACAGAAGTCAGTATCCAGAAACCAGTGCAAACCACCTGCACGTCTGCCACCACGGGATACGGCGGTCTCGGGACGGGGCCCGGTGCGCTCCAAGAGCAGGCAACCAAAAAGAGGGATTTGACTTAGCACGCAAATTTGTGCATGAAAAGGATGGGCTGCAAGAATTAGGAGCTAATCTTTTTACTCCTGAGACTGCAGAGAATCAGTGGCAGTAAGAATAGATCATATTGGTCTCCGTTATTCTGCTTAATATTAAGGAAATCCCCTGGGTACTCTGAAATTCTACGTGGAATTACACCACAAGATGCAACATATATTTGATCGCCAAGTAGTGCTGTGTGTTTCTGGCAGGATGTATTTGCCGTCCTGTCTTCCTAGAGCAGTGTTTCTCAACCTTGGAAACTTGAAGATGTATGGACTTCCTCAAGTCCACACTTCAAGTTGAAGTCCACACATCTTCAAGCTGCCAAGGTTGAGAAACACTGCTCTAGAAATTTAAAAGGGGTTTTAATATGTTTTTAGAGCTGTCATTGAAGTATTCCTTTTTAAAGTGCAACTGTTAAAATTCAATGTTCTTAATTAAAGTTTTTTTAAATGAACATATGCAATGTACATTTTATAAACAAGCAAAATGCACGCATTTAAATACGAATATTTTAAAGTACAGAATGGCATACACCTTGGAATCTTTCCAATGGCTCCTAAGTGCCACTATGCAGATCCTCCTTCATCCCCAGAAAGATTTTGTAACCAATTCCCCTTTTTCATCCTGAATACAAGACACGTATTTATCACAGCTACACCTGAGGGATCCAGATGAATTTCTCACCCTGAGAAAAATGGTGGGGAACTATAGTAAACAAGGTGAAACGTTTCCACAGTCCTCTTCTGCTCAAACTAAACCGCAGATTGGGATGCCCAGCGTCTGCACACCCTACCTAATGCAAAACGTTGAACACCAAACCTCCTGGCTGTCTTGGGGTGAAGGACAGACTGAGAAGCATCAGCTGGTAGTGCCAGCTCAATCTCTGAAACCAGGAACAGGAAAGAAGAATGGGAAGGAAGGAAACATTTGCCTAGGCAGGGAACTGAAGCTGCTCTCCTGCAACATTTTTGCTCTTTCGCATTAGTCTGTACGTCTCCCTCTTTCTCCAAAGCCAAAGGCCCGTCAACATTTCCTTACTTATCAAACAGCCAAATGACACCAGCCCCTCCCTGACTCCTTTCTTAACTTACCAGGCGCCGAGCAGAACATCCCGGTACTAAGGATCAAGAAAGCCAGCATAAGCCTGCTCACGTGAAGCCCAAACTTCCTGCACACTGCCCTGAGGAAGCAGAGGAGAGAATCGGAGCCTGTTCTGCTGCGAGGGCGCAAAGCAGTTCACGACGGCTCGCGCAGCCGAGAACTCACGGCCTCAGAGAAGACGGGGCCAAGCATTCTGCATAAGCAGCTTTAGGTGCAGCTCAGCGATAAAACACGTGTGCTGCTTGCGGAAGACTCCGAGGCTGAGTGGAACAGAGTGGAAGGGAGCAAGGTACCCCAATGGTCTAAAACTACTTCTGGAGGTAACAGACTTCGGAACCTTTCAAAACTGACTCACTGCAAGCAGCACTTGCTGTCCTGAGCCCTTCGCACCGTCGCTCTTTCCTAAGATCCCGCCGGGCATCAGCCATTTATCAGCCCCAAAGCAGCAGAGGCACGATATTATATGGGATAGCAGTTGGGGGTGTGCCCCGTTCATCTAATATTGTAATGCTTTTTTTTTTTTAATGGGATTCTGCCATTCAATAACCTGGATAAAACAATCCACAAACCTACAGCAGCTCTTGGGATTTCTAACTGATTCAGGCCTTCAATGCGGCTGACAAGACATGGAAATCCTGAAACGTGCCCAAGCGTTTTGTCACCACAGCAAAGAATATATGTAGCTCAAAGTGGAACTGCTGGGTTCTTGGTGTTCTCTGAGCTTGGTGCTTTTCCTGCAGACGTTTCATTACCAGGCTAGGTAACATCATCAGCGCATGGGGGAGTGGTGTCTGCTGGCTGTTTATATAGGGATACGGTAGTCGGCCGTATCCAGGCCACAAGCAGGGCCAAGAGTCAGAGGCACACGGCTCTGGTGGGGGAGAGTGGTTTCCGACATGAGGAGGGAGGCTGGGAGATGCCTTTAACGACCTGGGGTTCAAGGCCTTGCCTAAGCAGAAGAACATTTTTGCTACAGTAGCTTGGTGTAACAGTTATACAGGTAGTCCTTGACGTATAGCCACAATTGGGAGCTGAATTTCCATCATAAGTTGTTGTAGTTATAAGTTGAGTCACCACGTGACCGGACCCGATTTTACAACCATTTTTATGGTGGTCATTAAGCAAATCCAGCTTCCCTAATGGGCGTTTTTTGCCAGAAAACAGCAAAAAAAGTTGCAAAACGTGATTACGTGACCTCGGGACGCTGCAACCGGTTGTAAATGCAAGCCGGTTGCCAAGTGCCCGAAATGTGATCATGTAACCGCAGGGGGGCGGTGAAACATTTTGCGACGCTCAGAAGTGCTTTACAGGCCGTAAAGCACCCATTCCAAGGCCGTCGTAACTTCGGACTGTCGTTAAACCAACAGTCGTAAAGCAAGGACTACCTGTACGGCAGATTGAGAAACACCCTGCCGACAGCACCTGGGTCAACAGCGTAACCAAGGAGGCACTCGCCTGTACTCACTTATAAAAATAAAGCTCGCAAACACAACTCAGGAAGGCCAAAAGGCAGCGCAGAAAGTAGAAGATGAGGACCTAGGAAAAACAGTTCCTGTTACACAGCTTCTAGAAACAGACAGTGGTTGTATTCACACAATATACAGAATGACGAACCTGCCAGTTTTTTTTTTCCAACTCGATCCTGGTGGTCAGTTTGCCGTTCAGTATGTCAGGCAAATCCAGTTAGGTTGACTAAATCGTGATTCGGTTAGACACGGGTATGTATGTCATGTTGTGGAAGAGGAGGCGGCTGAGCAAAATTGCAGGCCCCCGTGCCTTTCTTTCCCTGCCATCTGAGCCTTTCCCCAGCATCGGCATGGCAAAGTTGCCAATAAAGCTGCAACCTTGAGACAGGTATGAGAGGAGAGGCGTGTTTTGGAGCTCTGCAGCCACCAGCAAGCAGAGTGCAGCAGCCGAACAAAAGAAGGTGTTTTTCCTTCAGAAGGAGCGGATGGTCCGAAAGAGAGGAAAAGAGGTACAGAGGCCCAGCAAGACAAAGCACAACATAAAAAGGTGCAAGAGCTCTACATGCTGGCCATTAACAGAAAAAGGAGAAGAAATCTCAGAGAGAGGGGACTTAAGACACAACAGGCTTAAGAAAGAAACGAGAGTAATAGTGTAGAGCAGTGTTTCTCAACCTTGTTGACTTTAAGATGTGTGGACTTCAACTCCCAGAATTCCCCAGCCAGTTGAAGTCCACACATCTTAAAGTCAACAAGCTTGAGAAACACTGGTATAGAGCATACTAGATAAAGTAATAGATAATAGAATAATAGGTAATAGTAATAGAGTATTGAATAGTAATAGTACATAGTCATTGTCTTAGTAGTAGTAACTGTCATAATTGTCATAGTATAGAGATAGCAATAGAACAGAATATAGGAAGTACCCACATATCACGTTTCTATGTTTATTTTTCCAAAATAAAACATCTCCCCAACCCTTATAGGGAGATATAAAGAAACCACCCATCCAAGGTCCATCACTTTTGTGTCTCTCTTGAGTCTGGGACAATCAAATTGGGTACAGTTTAAAAAAGAAATCATGAGGCATGTGACTGTGGATTGGACTGAAGTCAGCCTTCTGCACGTTTGTACCTTCCAAAGGCCAAACTGGAGATAGCTCTCATTTAACCCCTCCTGGTTTCTGTACCCTAAGTAAGATATCATAAAAAGCATCTGAGCTGCTCTTAAAACAGGCTTGGAAACCAAGAGGACAAAAAAAAAAGGGGGGGGAGGAACATCCAAAGTCCCTTGTAAAGTCGTAGCAAACATCACAAAGATGAAGCCAATATAAGCACGCTACCTTGTTTGTCTGTAGAACTCTAGCATGAAACAGGGCTGGTAGGGCATGGAGCCACAGGTACGCATAGGAGCGAATGGCATAAACAGGAGAATATTCCCACGTCTGGAAGCCTTTGCCATAAACGAGGTAGTGCATCTACGAAACAAATGCACGACAGAAAATGTCCAACATCTTGCTTTCTACAGCATGGGTATGCATGCATACAAAGAAGAGTACTAAGTGCTCAGCCAGTAACTGTCAAAGTCATCAAAAAGAAATGGGGGAATTTGCAACAACAACGTTTGCTCTAAGAAACTAATCTCCACAGGATCTGTGACCTTGTTTCACACAAGACCAGCGGGTTCAGCTGAGCGCAACTCAAGACTTTTAAACCCAGCAGTGCTTAAAGAGGCTTGATTCAGCATTCACTGTTCTGCAAGCCAATAAGACGTATCACCACAGGCAAGGAGGATACTCACAGGTTCCCAGTAGTTAAATGTTTCATCACAGTCAGAGATATTACTTAGCAAAGCTGCACAGAACCTGGCTGAGATTAGACACTTGAAAGCTGTCGATCCTTCAGGAGCCCAGACGTGCCCTGCTTTGCTTCCTGATGATCTAAGAGAAAACCAAAGTAATTGTTATTAATTGTTATTGAAGGCAAGGAGAGAAATGGTAGAGACGGACGCTCAGAAGAAAAGGGTGTTGCTTAGACCATTATTCTGGCTTTCCAAAACAGAATCCTTTTAAACATCCAGAAAGACTGATGAGAGAATCAGAGGGCCAAATTGATGCATTTAAGGATTGTCACCGCTGGACAATCACGGAATGAAACTCTTGGACCTGAACCCCATTCAGCTCTTGGACCTGAACCCCATTTATTCATTGCTTAAGCACTACTGAGAGCTTGTTTTTAAATCGATCAAATACAATCTGGATCAACGTTTAAGACTGTCCTGATCTATAAAGACGAAATCCTCGCCCTGCAGGAGATCCTGGTTAAAGGTATCTTTTACAGTATTTTTGCAAAGTTATTATTAAAGTGAATGGGAGAAAAGTTTAAACAGTTACCTTTCCTGTTGTTTATGTCACTAAGGGGGATACCACAAGACTTTCCATTGCAGGAACAAGTACGCAAAGCACCTCTGATGCTCAGCAAAGTTCCTCCATTCCCACTAGCATTTTAGAGAGAGCAATCACAAAGCTTCTAGATCTCAGGAAGAGTCCAGGGAAACTGTAAAGTGAGTGGGTTTGTGCCTGGGCTAAAACTAGGGAAGGACAGGACAGGGACAAGAAGAGATGTGGAGGAGCTGAATCTCTTTGGTGCCTTCCAGACTAATGGGCTACGGTTCAGATTGCCCTCAGCCAGCCCAATGGCTGGGGGTGATGGAAGGTGTAGTCCACCTTCTGGAGGGTGTTAGAATGGGATGGTTGGTGTAGGGCTGAGGGAGGCAATGGAGATGCTGCGCCTAAGCGGAGGTGCAATATAGGCTGTCTGCCATTGATATTCATATTTCCATATCGCTGTTCCCCCCAAGAGGCACCCAGAGCAGTAACAAAAACTCAGCCTTGAATAGGGCTTTCACAGTAAAATCAACCATGCTGCAAAACAACGCATACCAGAATGAAAGCAAATTTCATTTTAAACAGAGGGAAAGCCCCAGGACAGGGGATCAAAAAGGGGGGTTGGTCTTGGCAGAGCTGTTATCCCACAGATGCCTGGGGGATCACGCCAGCTGTCCATTGCTTTCTGGAAGAAGATAACGGAGGACAGGTGGATATCTCCTGGGAGTGACTTCCAAATTAGGGTGCCGCCACGGAGAAGTCCCTGCACCTAGCCAGAATAGGATCTAAACAGGAGAGTTACTCTTTAAACATAACTTTTTGGAAGCAGAAGACCCCTTATTAGTTTATAGAAATGATCACACAGAAAAAGATGACCCTTAAAATCCCTCTGAAATCCCCTTGGATTTATAGGAATGGAAGAGAAGCCAATATCAACTCCCCACGAGCAGCTTTGGAAAGTGGGCGGCTGCCCCACCTTTAAAAAAAAAAGCAAAATAAAATAAGAAAAATAATGTAAAATGTCAAACAAAACCTTAAAATGAACCAGGAACCCCTCAGGTGCCCCACAGCTGATCTCTTTCCCACCATCACAAAAAAAAAGCCATGATTGGAAGCTTCAGGGATTTCCCCCCATCGAACTGCCCCACAAGAGGGATGCTCAATATAAATTCAATCGATTAGGTTTGAATTAAAAAGAGCTGCAAGCCCACTTCTTATATTCCCCCCAGCCCCCCAAATGGGGCTCCTCCTTTCTGTCACCACCTACCCTCCCCATTTACCCCTCCAGGCCAACCCATAATACTCTCGTTCCCTTAATGGCACCCGAATGCCCCCCTTTCAACGCCTGGGCCCTCCGGGGGGGGGCTGGACTACAACTCCCATCACCCCTCAGTCAGCACGGCCCTGCGGCCGTGCTGACTGAGGGGTGATGGGAGTTGTAGTCCAGCCCTCCCCTCGGAGGGCCCAGGACGCCTCGGCGGGGGGAAACAAAGCTGTCCCTCCCCGCTCTCGGGCCCTACTCGGTTTTGTTCTCCTCGGCGGCCGGCGGCGGCCCCTCGTCTCGCTGCCGGGCAGGAGCCGCCGAATCCCCGCCGCCCCATCGAGGCCGCTGCCGGGCCCCCTTGGCTGCCATGCCGAGTGTGGGCAGGCGGCCGGGCTCACTGGCGCTCAGTGCAGGGATGCGGTGGCGGCGAAGGCGGCGGCCGCCATCTTCAGTGTGGGCGCTGCGCAAGCGCAATTCCTTTTTCCCACGTCCGCTCTTGCGGGACGAGCTCGCGGGCTTCTGTTGCGCCTGGTGCAGCGACAGCTACGTGTAAATGCACGAAGTCCCGGGGGTGGGGGGTGGGGGTGCGTCGTACTAGGAAGAACCCCTGCTAAGGCTGGACTGAAATCTCATCTGCATCCTGAATGTCCATTCATCCCTGAATATCTCCCCCGCTCTTCCCCAAAATTGGTTTTCATCACTGCACCTACTGCAGAACAAGGAACAGCACCCAGAACATTATAGGCTATGCTTCCTTTTTTTTAATAGCGCTGTTAAACCTGCTCATCAGGAAAACTGTTTTATCATTTTTTGGGAACTTTTAGGCCTGGCATTACAACCGTTTCCTACTTACATTTACACCCCAGTAAGTTCCAGGGCTTTCAAGAAGGGCATCTTGCCTAGCAAGTCTTTGGGCTCCCCAAGCTGAAGGCCTGGGTCCAAAGGTGGCTCGGGCTTCCCCTCCTTTATGACCACACGATCCAGATCAGTCAAAACCTGACAGGGTGATGGCTCTCCCTCCACCACATCTGGGATACAACCAAAGCTACTGACGTTTCGGTTTCAAAAGAGTTAGAGTTTTGTCAGTTTCTCATTTTGGGTAAAGAACTGCAATAAAAATAACTCCGCTTGCTCTGAATCTTCACAAGAGCTGTGCTTATAAATATCTCCCGTTTGTCATTTATTCTCTTTATGTTCTACCACCTACAGGGATAGTGTACATAGCGGGAATAACATCAGTTGTTATAAAATAACGGAGGCGGCTTTGGGCTCTTCCTCAACCTTGGCCCCGTCATCAGCTCCTTAAAGAGAATGCAAGAACTCGGCTTCTGAAATGTCACAACTGAGCGTGTGAACTCCCATTTCCGTTCTGCTATTCAGTGTAAACCAAAACAGGTCGTTCGGGACTGTATTAAATGGAATGGGATCCCTGAATGTGTAACCCAGTGGCTGCTGGTGGTTTTTAAAGTTTCAAACCACCATTAACTTTAAAACAAAACCCTCAACAAAAGCGACTCAGATAAATCAGGTTTAAACTGCCTCACTTTTATTACCTAAAGCAGAGGATAATAAAGGCCCCCCTTAGTCTTTGCGTGACATGGTAGAGGTGATACTCTCAAACGCGAGTGGGTCCAGAAGTGGGAGGAGCAAGGCCAAAACTAAATTTAATTTACAATTATGTTAAATTTAAATCTTCCATATAGCTTACAGGATTTTTTTTTTAATCCGTTCAATCGCGTCCGATTCTCAGAGACTGCCTGGACGAGTCCCTGCAGTTTTCTTGGCAAGGTTTTTCGGAAGTGGTTTGCCATTGCCTCCTTCCTGGGGCTGAGAGAGAGGGACCAGCCCAAGGACACCCAGCTGGCTTTGTGCCCAAAGCAGGACTAGAACTCACAGTCTCCCGGTTTCTAGCCTGATGCCTTAACCCAGTGTTTCTTGAAGTCCAGACATCTTAAAGTTGCTAAGGTTGAGAAACACTGCCTTAACCACTACACCAAACTGGCTCTCAAGCTAACAGTTTTACTTCTCACATATTTAACCATTTTTCCCTTCTGACGTGTGTTGCGACAGCAACTTCCAAGGTCCTCAGGTTATACAACTCCCAACCTAAGGAACAGCGTGAAGAAAAGCGATGTGGTGCCACAGAGCTGGCATGATGTAACATGAGGTAAAAGCACACTCACACAGACCTCTCATTGTCACATCCAGACAGCTCACAAGAACCAACATACTGGTCTGTGGCAAAAATCACTCTCTGCCCAGTTTCCCTGCCCGTTTTCCTACCTAACCATCACCAGCAGGCAGCGCTGCAGTTCTTTCCTAAGCTCCATCTGCATGGCGGCCGCCAGATGGCGACTGAGTGCTTTGTCACAAGATTGGTAAATGAGCCTGTAACACAGGCTGGTTTGTGCTGTGCCCGGGTGCCGAAAACTCTCAAGCAGCTGGATAGACACAACCGTTTCCAAAGACACACGCCTGGCAATGGTGTGAAACTGGGTTTCATGGAACGCTTCTCTTTCTGGAACCCAGAAGCTGATGTCATGCACGTAGGTTGGTGGATGGAGGGAAAAGTTCTGGAAAAGGCCTAAACGCCCCCCCGCAAACTGGTTTGCAAAACGCTCGTCCAAAGACCAGAGCATGCGCCAGTCAGAAATTCCACACGTGCACATTGCCAGAAGATCGAGGTTCAAAGAAATGCAAACGATGTCTTGATCAGCACTTGAAGGTGGCCATGGAACGGTATTTATTGTTCCCACACAAAGTTCCTTTGTGCCAGAATCAAAGCCCTCGCAGCTCACAGTCACACCATATTTGGGTTTGCACAGGAACGGTTCTGAAGAAGATAAAAAGGTATCCTGTTGACTGGTTTCTGGCTCCTGGTTCAGAGAGTCTAACTTAACACCTGACGACGGGAGTAAAGAGTTTAACGTATCTGTGAGGTTTTCTACCAGGAGCTGCGCATCTTCCGAGTCTTTCTTAACTGCACAGAGAAAGATGGCCTCGTGGAAAATGGGAGGAACGTGAACAGAGAGCTTACATTTTTTAAACGCCAGTCCGCTGAGGGCCAACAAAGTTCGAGGGGAAAAGTCTGTCTGCTTTATAATACAATGAAGAAAAATCAACAGGGAAGGTCGAAGATAATATTCTCCCGAGGTCCAACTCAAATCATGATCCTGATCGGTTCCTTCCCAGTTAGGGAAGCCTGAAGAAACAAACATCTCCGTGTCACTTTCAGTAGCCACATACTTAATTTTGGAGTGTCTTTTGGCAACAGGAACCATCCAAAAGGCATCTGGTGTGGAAGGAGAAGCAGAACTGTCTTTGTATACCAAGGGAAGCGAAGAATTCACCTTCTGAACTGGGAAAGATCTGCCAAGCTCATCAATTAGCTTTTCATTTATAGTTCTTACAGGATGCTTCGAATTAATATCTAAGTAGTTCCTAGATCAGAATACAAAACATATTAGAAAAAAGTAGTATTAAACAAGGTAAACCACTAACATCAGATGTTATTATTTTGGAAAACAGCAAATTATTGATGGAGCAGTAAATGTGAAAGTGCATTACGATCTTTAGCCCATCCATTGGTACTATTCTAGTTTCTCAGATGTCAGTCCAAAATGCATCCGGATGCTAAAGGAAAAGTAGACCCCTTAAATGTTCTATTTAATGCATATCCTTGATGTTTAAAGTCGGAAGTCACTTCTTTTTGTAATCTATCTAAAAAAATTTCTCTTGTGTTTTCACACTTTTTTAGTTCTTTTTTGTAGTTTTTTGTTTTTCTGTATCTTTTATCTTTTTTTGAAGCTCAATAAAATTCTTTTTAAAAATGTTCTATTTAAGAGCACAAACATCAGCTGAGTGATTACATTATGCAGAGATCATGTTCAAAGGATTTGGGAGTTCTGCTGCATACCTGTTTATCTTATCTAGGAATATCTGGGGAACTTGGCAGGAAACTGGTTTGCCTTCCAGCTCCACTTCGCAAATCAAAGGTCTTGAATGCAGAAATGGCATACTCCGGGTGAATATGTGATTCACGGCTCCTTCTATGCAGAAAGATTTATCCTGATTCCTACAAAGAAAGCAGATCTGTTTGGAGGCAAATGAATCAACGCTTTTCATTTGCACAAGAAAAATGAAGGTGAATTAGCTGAACCGACCGATGGCAAACCAATGGAATTGAAAATCCAGAAGGTAAATTGTTGGGTGGCTGAAGCACTAGGCAAGATTCATGCTGAAAGGTGTCAGCGGTTAGAAGAACAATCTTGGTTAGTCAAAGAAATTGTAGACCAACATATACAGAAAGCATTCAGTTAAGGAAGGCTATATAGGTCTGATACCTTCCCAACATTTCTTTAGGATTTTACTAGAAAGGTAATCTGTTCCTTGTATCAACTTGCTCCCACAAAGGCTTGAGAACCAAAAGGGTCATAGCTCTTTTCTGCTAGAGGTAATAGACATTTAAATATGAGACATCCTTAGTTTTATAAGAAATAAATCCTGTATGTGCAAGTTCTCACCTACAGAACTTGCATGGTGCTTCTCAAAAGAGAGAGGAGCATTTGGTAATAAGGAACTTACTTGGGCAACATCCAAGATGGCACCTGGGGTGGGATCAACTGCAGCTTACCTGTAGCCTGTACATTTATATCCACCAGCATCCCTGATGTTAAATGGCCGAATGCCGCTCAAGATAAATCCTGCTTCTGCTGCCATTGCCACCACTTGCCAGCTGTTGTGCCACTCCCGCACAGGCTGGTCTGCAGGGGTTCCCCCTTGTCCTCTGCAAAGTGCCACATGGATTTCCCCTTTCTCTGCCAGAACATCTGCACAGCTGGAGCAAAGAAAAGTGGTGGGTAGCATTGTCCCACAGCTGATGTAGCAAGCTGTCAGTTTTTTTAGTTGATCTCAAGAAGTCTATTTATGATACTGTTTTTAATAGTTGCAAGGAAGTGGAAGAACGTGAAAGGTATTCTTGAAGAGGAAGAATACATAGTTATGGGGCTAACTTCACTTCACTTCTGCCCTTCTCAGCAGCTTTTTTTTAAGCAAAGGAAAAAACGTTCAGAGTGCTATTGAACACAAGTTCTATCATGTGCCTTTGGATAGGTATCTGCATCACTCACGTTCTATTGCGATGTAAATATTATAGGGATATTAGATCAACATATATTTATCCCCTAATAGAAAGATGTCCAGGGAGACCCGATAGTTTTTATGAGAACTATCTTCTGCAGGATTCAAATCCAGTTATTACACGTGCAGTAGCAAAATTCTGTGCTGCCACAATGATAATAAGGCAAAACCGGTTAAAGAAGTAGGGAATTGTGTATATTTTTCTATTTTTATTAATGCTTTGTACAGCCATTTTTTAATAAATTTTTTAGGATATATATTTTATAACATACTATTAAAATGATAGAGCTATTAATGTTTAGGTAAATAAACATGTCATTATTGTAATGGGGTTTTATTGTAATAGGGTTTTATAGATTATATTATAATTGTTTAAATGTATAGTTTTATTCCATACAACAACAACTTATGTATAATTGTATTTAATTGATTAGTGTGATTTTAATTGTTATTTTAATTAATTTTAAGTTGCTGGTCATTGACCGAATAAACAAACATTCAATTCAGGTATCTGATTGGCCACTGTGGAAACACATCAGAGCTAGATATGCCCTACGTCTGATCCAGGCATGTGGTTTTTGCTCTTATGTAGTCTTATCAGCAGACTTCAGGAACATTGTTTTACACCAGAATTTTTGCTGCTGGAGGTGGCTGAAAAAGTTGCATACAGGGATAGCAACACCAAGGACCAAAGCCATAGAAATCCTCAATGATATTTCCTCTGCCCACTCAGGCAGAATCCTACCCTGCAGCCCTTGGCACAAAGCCCTTGGCACAAATGCTAACTCAGGTGTGCCTGTTGGAGGGCTTAAAAGGTAGATCTGTCTTCCTGACATTTATATTTTGAGGCTTCTAGTGCAAACTATAATGGTCCTGAAACAAGCACATTCACCCACACAGTGGAGCAGAAAAATGTCCACCGCCCTGCTTTGCCTCACCTACAGAAAAACTTGGCAAGAAGCTCTCTGTTCTTTTTTATTCCAGCCTTTTTTCCACAATGGGGGAAATTAAAATAAATACGGTCAAAATTCTTCACAGCCGGCAAGAAGTATTCCTTCAGTTTTGTGCAGTTGACAGAAAAGTAGACTTCAGCACCTGGATTATTAAAAGGGAAAAAAATGCAAAGTTTAGTAGATGATGTTTTTTTCTGGTGAACAAAATATAAGGATAACAACAAAAATGCAATAATAATACTGCCTCCCCCCCCCCCCCCATTTACCTTTGTCTCTTAGAAACTGTAAGTTGGACTTGGTGAAAACTTGTCCAGTTATAGACTCTTCGCTACCATAGCAGGTTGCAATAATATGAACCTCAGAGCCCCTTTCTTTATACAAATGGACCGAGAAGGAGAAGTTCCCTTCCCCAACTAGGAGGAAACGTGGTTGGTGAGGCAAAGGCTGCATGGAGGCAAAGCTTTAACCGCCAACAGCCAGAGTTTGGACCGTAGAAGGCTACAAGTGACACTCCTCCTTCAGTCGGCCACTACTGACGCAATCAGCTGCATCATTTCAGGGACAGGAAAGGAGAAGACGCGGCCTTGGATCTCCATGCAAGCTCCCAAACTCACTGGATAACCTTGTTCTACAGTGGAGAAACAACTGAGCATCTCTTAGCCCCAGCCAGCACAGCCTGATGGGCCTGGCAAGGCTAGAACAGCGCCCACGCCTGGCGGGGGCGTGATAGCAGCTGCTCCATTTTTATCCACCTACCATTTCCCTTCTGACCGAGAGAGCTCCCCCCCCCCCCCCCCCCACTTTTATAAAACAAATTCATGGGGGCAGAATATCGCAAACTATCAGAAACTTCGCAACTTCCTTCCTCCTTCCCATCAGCCCCCACTCCCTCCTCGTCGCTTCGAAGCGCGGTCGAGCGTTTTACGCGTCACTTTCGGCATCAGCGTCCCTCCCTTCCGGCGCGTGGCTTCTGCGGTTGCCATAGGAACGGCTTCCTTCTTTCCCTCCTCCCCCTCCCCTTTCGGTTTTCTGCGCCTTTCTTTGCGGCAGGAAAGACGGATGGGGCGCTGGGCGTCTTCGGTAGGTAGGAGAGGGCGACCTATTTGTTTTATTACTGTAGTTGTTGTTATTCTCGTTGTGGTTGGCGGCAACTGCTTGGGAAGGGTGAGAAGGTAGCTGCGGTGGAGCCTCCATGCTCAGAAGCAGTCTACCTTCTCTTTTTCTCCTCTCTCTCTCTCCCTCTTTCCTTTCAATCTATTTTGGACAATGTATTTCGAGGACTGCCTGGCTAGAAAGGAGAGCCAAGGCCTACTTATCTTAAGTCGGGCCACACTTAAAAGAAAAGCTTGGCAGGCATTAAAAAAAAAGGAGGGGGAGAGGCTTGAAAGCCCGGCAAGGTATGGCTTCTTTCTTCCCCTCCCCCTCAAAAAAAAAAAGAGAAAAAAAGGGAAGTGAATAGGGTTTTAGAGCTGGAAGGGACCCCAGAGGGCATTTAGTGCACCCTCTTCTGAGGAATGGAGGGTGAAATACGGGGTTCTTGACTGAAGGCTGTTCCTCTAAGGCAGTGTTTCTTAAAGTGTGGTCCAAGGACCCCTGGGGGGTCCCCTAAGACCTCCTCAGGTCTGCAAAATCAAAAGGACTTGCCAGCCTATGCTGGAAACTATTACAATATTAAAATCCCATCGAACAATCCTGAGAAGCGGTAGCAGCAGCAAATGTGTCAATTTTAATTTTGAATACGTTCAATATTGATAAATATAACCCTGAACCAAAAAAAGCTCTTTTGGGGTCCTCCATAATTTTTAAAAGTTGGAAGGGGTCCTGAGAGAAAAATGTTTAAGAACCGCTGTTCTAAGGGAACTCCAACATCTCGAGGCTGTTTCTTCGTTCTCTGGTTAAACAGCTGTGGCCGCTGGCTCTTTGAGTGAGATGGGCAGTGATGAAATTTGAAATATAAATAAACTAATATAAAAATAAATAAATTTTCCCCTGGTGTTTTGTCCAGATCTACTTCCTGAGTCCCAAGTGGCTGGGAGAGGGGGGATGCTTTGCAGGGCACCGCTGGGGTCTTCCTGGAGAAGAAAACTTGGCACTTCCCCACTTCCCACCAAGATTACCGAATTTTCCTCTGCTTGGGACTGTCCCTGAAGGGCGCTTTGGTTTGTTTTCAAATTAAGGAGCAACACACACACACCCAAATTTTCTTGGAAAAGACAAAAATGTGTCCCTTAGAGCAGGGCATTTATGCCTGAGTAACATCGACAGATGATTCTCCTCACACAACAGGATTCTTTTCGAGCTCACCTTTGGGTAAATCTGCAAAAGCAAATTCTGCAGGAAAACACCATAATCTTAATATATTAAAACACAGGTTACCGACTTCAGTAACAAAACGTTTCTTGAGATCCGAAGGGGTGGTTTTTGGAAGGAACATTGATAGTTCCAGATACGAAGCCTCAGTTTTGCACCATGGATGCAGCAAGATTTAAAAGTTTAATAGGAGTTCTACTTCTGGGTTATTCAGTATGCTGGCTCCAAGTAAAGTCCACTTTTGTGGGACTTATTCATTAGGAAGCTGGATAAGGACTGCAACTGTACCTTATTTAGAGCAAATTTATGCTGGCAGTTTGAGCCACCCCTCTGACTGAAGGGAGCACATTAAATTGGCTATCTGGCTGTGCCCTTAGGACCTTCCTCCACCCCACAGCGCTCTCCACCCATCAGCAGGATGGCTAGAATTTGCTGGCCCCATTGCAATCCCTCTTCTGCCTCCTTGCCTTTGACCACTATAACACAGGGACAGCTCAAGACAACTTAGGCATCTGCCTCACTCATGGGTGGTGGGCAAGAGGAAGGCAGTGTCATGAAGAGACAGCAGAAAAAAGACCGGGGCATACTTATGCCACGCTGGTGGGCAAATGGGGAAAGGCTCTTAGTGCCTGACTGTCGTGGCAAGATGCAGTAGTAGCAGCTTAGAATAAAAGTCTCTTATCCCATGGATGCTCTGAGGACAGTGACATCAGCCCTAGCTGATGATCAGGAAATTACATCACAAACTAGGCTAATTAGGGTTTTTTGGCTGCCTCCTCCAGTTCCTCACCCCAGCAAAGCCCTTGGCACTTTTAACATCCATTTACTGTATATGCTGTAAATATCCACATTGGGGATATTTACATCCACTCTATTGAGGCGTTCCATTTTCCTGAGATCTTGACACCCAACTCCAACTGAGAACAGGGCAAGTAGCAAGAAGATGTGGGATGTGGACGAGACCAGTAGTTCATACACCACCACTACAACTTCTGAATCGGAGGTATTTCTTGCTGCTGAGCTTCCAGATTTCTGACCATTCCATGCTGAAGCGTTTGGAAAATTCCCTTTTTCCTTTAATTATTCTCTTGGCATAAGTCTGCTACCGTTTTATCCCTGGATTAAAATACTCCCAAAGGACTTGGGTTAAAACCTGATCTTTCAAGAGCTAGTGGTGTTTGGGTAGGAAGAAGTCGGGGGGATTCTGATGTTGGAAAGCACAGGAGAAGGGCTGAGTAGGTTTTTCACAGGAACGCAAAGGTGTAAAATCTAAAATCTAAAAGCTGTAAAATCTAAAAGTAGCTATTCTTGTGGAATCATCATCATCAAATGTTCTTGTGGGGCCATATTCCCCATTTAACCATGACATAATTCACTCGTGATGGAAAGCCAGAGATCTCCAATGTTTTTTTGTTGGGATGCTGAGAGCATGTTGTGGGGACTGTGGCAAAAAAGGCTGGCAGAGTACGCATCGCCAGTTGCCCGTTGCCCGTTGATCATAAAGCACGAGGCAGCTCTCCACCAGCCCCTGTTGCTTCCAGGGAAGCACTCTGCCGCTTCAGCTTACCTCTGCACTTCTTTCTGGGCAAATGGGCACATTTCCACAGACTGTAAAGCCCTGGATTATAGCCAGCCACCATTTTATTTTCTAAGCATGACTCTGGACTACCCAGAAGCTAGTGTTTTGCTCTGCAGATGCTAGCTTCCCAATCCTTTTTTCAAAATTAAAAGATTAATAAAAAAAAGGCCCCAGTGCACATTTGGGATAACAGCATTTGTACAAATTTGCTCCAACGTAGATATCACTATGTTCAGTGTTTACTTTGCTCAATAGGTTTACTCCCCACAGCCTGGACTTTATATAACTGTCCTTCTAGAGCAGTGTTTCTCAGCCTTGGCAACTTTAAGACATGTGGACTTCAACTCCCAGAATTCCCCAGCCAGCATGGCTGGCTGGGGAATTCTGGGAGTTGAAGTCCGCACGTCTTAAAGTCGCACGGTTGAGAAACACTGTTCTAGAGTGTTTAAGTTCTGTAAAGAACGTAGGGATTTCTAATAGAATCCCCACTATCTCCTTTCTAACTACACTTCACAGGGAGTGTTTGGATACAAGACATGATGAAGTGGCATAAACAGATCTAGGTTTGTGCTACACAGCAACCGCTTTCTGCAATCTGCTGTACAGTACTTGGCCTGTTTTTCTGTCTCTTCTCAGGCCATGTCCTTGTCTTGCTTCTTTAACCCTCATCATGGTTGTTTACTCCGTGCGAACGGACATGGGGAAATATGGACAGATTGGAACAGCACATCCAAGTTTTTCCAGTATGGGTGGAGGTGCACCACCAGCGAAGACTCTTATGCCAACAAAACTCTCTTGGGGAACTGGAACGAGGAGCGTTACGATATCCAGAAAAGGAAGCAACCCCAACCTCTCCCTTCCCAGGTCAGAGTGTCATTTCAACAGGACCTTGCTTGCTAGATGGCCACAGAAAGGGTCATTCCTGATTGCTAGTGTTTTTGGGTTTGATTCTTTTTATAATTTGCAAATGTCTGAAGCCTTCAGAGCTTGCGTAGAGTTGGATGAGGTTTGTGTTCCCGGTCAGGGGTGAAACTCTCTGCATAAGTTGGGGCCAGGCAGTGGCTGGGTTCACACATGCTACCAACCCAACACTTGTTCCAAACCATGATTTGTTGAATGATTTACCATAAATCATGATTTTTCAAACCACTGCAGATGGGGTTCATGTATCGCTCTCATAGGTAAAGGTAAAGGTTCCCCCCGCACATTTGTGCAGTCGTGTCCGACTCTAGGGGCCGGTGCTCATCTCCGTTTGTTAGCCGAAGGGTTAATTGCTCTCATACAAGAACCAAAAAATCCACATTAAGATTTTGTGCTCTGTGCGTTCTCTTTCAGCCTAACCTATCCCATGATAGGAATAAAATGTGGAGGAAAAAGAACCATTCAAATTCCCAAGCAAAAAAGAACCAGCTCTCTAGGCCCCTTACAAGACAAGAGGGATTCCAGTGTAATAAAGCCATGGCTGCGGTGGAAATCAGGCCTCCTGGAATGGCTCCCGGAAGGCGTTAGATATTTCATTCTACCTGTCATTGTTTTGCCTCGTTTTCTCTCTCCAGTTCCTGGTGTGTTTTCAGTGGCTGCCGCTCTGTGCACACATTTTTTGGCAGCAACCCTTCCGAACATAGCAAGGCTAACTTCTGGGTTCAGGAATTTGGAGTTAATCCCTTCCTCCTCCTCCTCCTCCTCCTCTCCGGCTGGGTGGAGCCAGGGTCCTGCTGGACTCCCAGCCAGCGTGTAAACCGGCTTGCTTTGGGGAGAAGGGCTCTTCCGCCTGAAGGTTTGGCGTGATTGACTGAAACTGTTTGCCTGCCTGAGCTGACCCTGGCCTTTCCCTTTCAGTATGCTCACTACTTCGAGTCCACCTACGTGTCAGACTATTCCAAGGAAATGCCTCGCAGCTTCAGAAGTAGGTGCACGAAACTAATACGCAGGAACAAAATTTAAGGGCAGCCAGGAGACCAAGGGCTTCTATATTTTTCCAAAAGATTCCTCGCAGAGGAGTTCAAATAAGACTAATACAAGCGTGGATAGCACGTGACCTGAGGTGTCCTGAAGGGTCAGATCAGAGTCGATAAATAGCTGCCGCAAGCAAAGACTCAGCGGGACCTCAGGTGCACCACAGCAAAAGACTGCTGTACAGGCGAATCAGTGCATCGCACCCAGATGTGCGAGGGGGCCATTCCTCCCCGCTCCTCCTTTCAGAGTTACCAGCTTTTTTGGAAATGGGTTCTGTTTGGCAAATGACAGGGTTCAGGATTCCAGTTAAGCACTCTCAGGAATCCAGATCTCAGGCTGATTCAAGGGTCCCGGTGTGATTTCCCAAAGCCGGGAAGGCGAAGGAGTTCACTGTCATCCAAGTGCCGACATTCCTGCAAAGCAGGGCAGTGTGTTGGTCTTTCCTCCCGTGCCCCTCCTGGATCCCCTTCGGTTAGGAGAAGCCGCAGCCCGGGCTGCTTGGGCTTCTGCAAAGGGAGTTCAGGGCGTGGGTTAAATTCTGCCCCCTCCCCCGCGCTCTGCTTTCCTGCCTTCCCTTGCCCTCTCTCTGCTCTTAGGGATCGTGCGAGAGCCTCGCTGGTTTCCTGGACACCAGCCGGAGCTGGAGCCGCCTCCGATCAAGCCCACCGCCCGGTCGTGCTACATGATCGACTACCAGCTTCCGCACAGCAGAGCGGCCTGCCCCTTGGCGGACGGGAAGCCCAAGGAACTGGAGGAGACCCCGCTGAAGCAGTAGGCACTCCAGGGCCACCCGGGGGATGGAAGGCTCTGCTGAGCAGGTCTCCTTCCCCCGCCCAAACCGTTAGAAGCTCGGCCGCAGCAGCGCCTAAAATAAAGGAAATGTGTGCCAGGAGAGACTACCTCATTCGTGTTTCAGTTCTGGTTCCTTCCTAGCTTTTTCTGTGGCTTGCTTAGCAGTTTGAAGGCCCTGTTCAACCCTCAGTTCACCAACTCAGGACTGAGTCTTATCTTAGATTTAGGTTTGCCATGGAGATTGAGGGAAGCAGCTACCCACTCTTTATTTGTTAGTCAAGAAGCTCACTTGCCTATCTTTGCACAAATAAATGAACAAGAAGAGCCAGTTTGCCATTTCTGTCCTATGGAAAGGCTTTCTTCGGTATAAAAAGGGCGGCTCTCCGAGAGCATCTATTTCCTTGGTCCTGGGAGTAGGGCAGATCTTTCTTCCCTTGTGACAGGGATGCAGCGCTCGGGCGCTTCCTTGGGCTGCCTTGGTCCGTTCACTGTCAGGACGCCGTCCGTGGAGAGGGAGGAGGTGATGGTGAGGGGGTCCACATCGGCGGGGATTCTGTACTTCCTGTTGAACTCACGGGCAATGAAACCATGGTCATCCTTGGAGAAAAAGCATTGCATTTTCGGTTTGTGAATTGTCCTACGGGATAAGCAGCACCTTGCAATTGAAAAGCCCTGGGTTCAGCTTTCCAATGTATGTTTCTGTGTACCGGGTTAAGGAACATCCTTTCCGTGAGAACCGGAGGAGTCACCCCCAAACAGCCTGGGCAGCGCTGAGCTGGACAGGCTAATGGCACGTTAGCCTCAGCTCTGGCCGCCTCCGCTTGGAAATGAAAGAATAAGCAAATTAAGCGGGCCTCCCCGTTTCGCCTGCCACAGGCATGGCTTTGCGGCCCTTCCAGGTGGCAGATATTGGGGCTGTGTGACTCTCCAGCGGGCAGCCCCCATTTTTCCTCCCGCTGCTGTGCCAGACAGGGTCATCCCCGATGAGACCAACCTGGCGCTCCTCATGCTTCCCCTGGACTTCAATCACGTCTCCACAGACCTTGACCTTTAGCTCCTCTGGGGAGAAATGCTTCACGTCCAGGTTCACGGAAAACTTGCGGTTGTCCAAGTGCATCTGCCGACAAACAGGTTGGGTTAGGGCAGAAAGAACATTTCATGTCTGTCAAGGGTCAGGAGATTCTAGACGCAGAACACTTCAACGTGTTTGAGGCCTCGTGGCGAGCTTTCTGTGAATTGACCATAAGTTATTGCTTGATATTCCATCTCCCCAAATAAAAGTCAGTTCTACATGTTACCATAGGCTGACCATATTTCCTTGAGACAAAAACGGGACATTGGGATGGCAAAACGGGACGGGGTCTTATGTAAAATTCCGTATTCATTAAAAAGACAGGGGGGCCCGCCCCCCGGTCCGCGCGATTGGCTCCTGCCTGCAAACCCTGCCCCCCGGTCCTCACAATTGGTTCCTGCCTGCAAACCCCGCCCCCCGGTCCACCCTCCTCCCTGTCTCTCCACCCTCCTTTGCCGCACGCTGATAGGCGGGAGTGCTTCCTCTTCCGGGCTGCCTCCAATTGGCAGCTGCGGCTTGGATCCTCCTTCCGCGCCATTCCCGCCGGGTTTGAAAAACAGGACAAAATTGAGATTTTTATCAAAATGACGGGACGGTTGAAAAATGCTAAAAAAACGGGACTGTCCTGTTCAAAATGGGACGTATGGTCAGCCTATGTTACCATCCTTGCAGCCTGAAGATGAAGAAGGGGCAGAGAAGGGTCATGAGAACTATCAGCGGATTTAAACTTCATTTGATGAAAAGGCTAAAGTATTTCTAGCATATAAAATGAGAGATTTGTAAAATTACACATGAAAAATGTATTTTCTGCCTTATAAAATTAGAAGGGCCATGTAGCTGATTGTCAGTAGAACATGCACAATTTATCCCCCCTTTTTATTTTACCTCCCTTCCTCTTTATTCTGCCTGGTTCAGATTGCTAGTAGCAAGCAAGGTATTACTTCTAATTTTGGGACAATACCTAGCCCTTTTAGGCCGAGGGACCTGTCAGCATCTGAACAGAAGAAACAGAAACGGTGCCCCCTTCACAAAGAAGTGAATCGTTGGGGCAAGAGGAGAACTGGATTGTCAGCAGATGTGCTGACTTACCGCTTCCTGGCCATGCCGGCTGGGATGACAGGATTTGTAGGTCAAGTTGTCTAAAAAGGAACCATTGGAGAAACCTGATTTAAGTTGTTTTTGTCATGGATCTCCACACCCTTGCTTTACTCCATACAAAGCCCCACAAAGGAAGGAATAACAGGGCAAGGATAACAACAGTTAGCAGGTGCCCTCCGCCCGGATTCAGGCATTTGAGCAAGAGGAAGGGTTACCTCTGGGAGTCCGCTGTCCAGCCAGCCAGCATTCCTGAAGGTGGAAGGCCTCAAAAAGTAGGAGCTGAAAGGCAAGGAGTTGAAAGGCAAGGAGCTGAAAGGCAAGGAGCTGAAAGGCAAGGAGCTGAAAGGCAAGGAGCTGAAAGGCAAGGTGCCAGCAAAAAGTTCGGATTCCATGGCGGGCTCCCCAAAATGTTGGCTGAAGATGCGGCTGGGCGACAGGCTAGGGAACAGCCGTCTGCGGAAGAAGGGGTGGTGAATGGTGACATCCATCTCCCCAAAGGAAACGGCGGGTGGCAGTGCATGCCGGCAAGCCAAGTGGCCGGGCTTTATATGTTCCCTGGTGCCAGGCACTGCCCTGGCTGACCCCTCTCGAACCATGATGTCAGACCTTTCCTGATCCCTGCTTTTCCATCTGCATCGCTTGGCAATTGGCTGTAGATTTGTATAGCCCTCTCAGCGCCCGCATGGCGGAGGGAAAGGAACACAGTGAAATTCTATCTGGTCAGCACAAAACCTTCTCTTCCCCCTCCTTTCCCTGGAAAAGAACAGAAAGAAGGGCTCAGTCAGCGTGATCCGCATTCCTGCTCCTTCAGCCGCCAGCGCAAACCGTGACTTTACTATCTTTGTCTCGGAAAGAGCCCAGGGAGCCCGGCATCTCACTGGCATTTGGTCATTAGGTCCACAATAGCCTCTTTCCGCACCCTTGGGCTGGACTGCCGCAGAAAATGACTCACGGCCTCTTGCCCTCCCTGTTGGAGTTGAATCCCCATGGCCAGAAAAAAGGAAACCCAGCAAAGACTTGGTGGATGAGATCGCCACCATAAAACTTGGGGATGCTGGCCGTTGGGTTAGAGGGCTTGAGAAAAGGCGGGACGGTTATGTAGGATCACACTCCAAATATCTAACCTCCGTTCTGAATGTCATCGGCAAGAGAGTAAACAAACTTGGGCTCCAGTCTTGGATGGGATTTTGTGAAGACCTTTGACTGATGGTAGTTAGATGTGGGATTCAGTGGATCCAAAAATATTTCCTTCCTTCCTGCCTGCCTGCCTGCCTGCCTTCCTGCCTTCCTGCCTTCCTCTTTCCACCTCCCTCCCTCTTTCCATTTTCCTTCCTCCCTTCCTCCCTTCCTCTTTCCACCTCCCTCCCTCCCTCCCTCCCTCCCTCCCTCCCTTCCTTCCTTCCTTCCTTCCTTCCTTCCTTCCTTCCTTCCTTCCTTCCTTCCTTCCTCAAAGACCCCCACTCCTGCTGCAGACCCCTGGCCTCACCAGAGGGCTTTGGACGCAGCCTGAGTCATCCATTTCAGCCTTGGGGACCACGGACGGTTTGCTTCCTTGATCCCACCGCTGAGCCAAGTGTCTTTAATAGGACGGTGAGATAGAAGAGATGAATCATTTTCCCCACTGGGTTAAATTTAAATCTCTTTGCTCAGGCTGATGAAAGACTATGCAAGGCTCCTGCCAGTCCTGACAGCAGCTCCAGCTGAGCATCTGATGAATGCTGCCAGACCAGTTCCCGGCCCCTTTTTTGTTTCCTCTTTCTTCACCCCCATCTTTGCAAGGGTGTAACCGCTGCCGCGCGTTGGTAGTACCCCGAGCCAAGAGTTTCCTATCGTCAGATCCGAAGATATACTTGTTGAGTCTAAGCCCCATAGCAAGGACACCTTGACAAAATTTCCAGACAGTGAGAAGAGCTAAATAAAGCTTCCTTTGTTATCAGATGCTGGGGAACCGGGAACAATGGCCACCACTCCGATGCTCTGCAAGCTTCCAGAGGAATTGAACTTTCTTGGAAATCAGACCCTGGATTCATCAAGAAAACCATGGGCATGTTAGTAGAGGACCTGTCCGTGGTTACTGGGAAGTATGACCTGTTCCCAAGTAGATTGCTATCCTGGTGTGCTTTCATTAGACCAGTGTTTCTCAACCTTGGCAACTTGAAGAAGTGTGGACTTCAACTCCCAGAATTCCCCAGCCAGCATGGCTGGCTGGGGAATTCTGGGAGTTGGTCCACACTTCTTCAAGCTGCCAAGGTTGAGAAACACTGCATTAGTCAGTGTCAGTTAACTCAAGGAACATCTGAGTAAGCGTGCATCCAGTATCAGCAGTAAATGTGCCTATTTATATGTAACAGCAGTGTAAATAAACAGGTATCACGACTTTGTGAAAGGGTTGAGTGGTCAGGTTTTTACTGTGAAAATTTGAAAAAAACAGTTTTCAAAACTTTTATGTGGTAGAAGTTCTAAATTTACCTTTCAGGAGCCCTTTAAAATAAATAAAGGCGTGTTTTGTTGAAAAATGTTACGGCAATCATGTTATCCCCTGAGATTATTCCTAGATGCGTAAGACACTTCCAGACGCAGTCACTGGCTGTTAGCCGCTGGGAGCAGTGAAGGTCTGCAGCACGATCTGCTCCATTCCGGTGCATGAGCTTAAATCCTGATGTTTACGGGCGCTGCAGCTACATCCAAGATGCACGGAGACCCAGGGTCGCATGAAACCTCAAAAACCTCGGTACAGTCTTCCAGGACCAGCTTGTCATTTGTAATTTGTCAAGAGGAGGAAACTGGATTTTTGTTTTGTTCTGTTCTGTTTTTTAATAGCCAGGAAAAAGAAATGAAATCAAATTTAGCTTTCTGAGGACGGTGTCCAGTGACTCCCTCAAATCTGGCAGAAGGAGAGCTGAGAGTTGGTGCGAATTACCTACAGACAGCGACCATTCACAAAACAGAAAGGAAATATGACACGGAACTTCTTCCATTGGTGAGCTGATTAAAACAGGTGGGAGAAGGAATCTTGGTGTCTGCTTAATCTGTTAGAATGGTTTTACATTTTTAAATTCATTTTAGGTTAGCTGTTTTGCAGATAAATTGGCCTTGGTAAGTGTTTTGTGTTTGGGGGGGAGAGAGAAGGCAGGAGAGGTGAGTAACCCTTTCCCTGCCATCGGTTTTCTGCTCCCAGCTGACTGGCAAAGCTACTTTCCTGCCCATTGACAGATTTCAGCGCTTTTGTGGGGATGTGTGCCTGCAGCAACCAGGGCACCTGGCGAAAGTCCCTTTGAACTCAGGGTGACTGCCTGCACTGAAAGGCTCAGGGTGATGCTTCACAGGAGCTCAGAATGTGGGACGAGGAGCTGTAGAGCAGAGCTTTCCAAACTGTGTGTCGGGACACATTAGTGTGTCGGCTACAGTGTCTGGGTGTGTCACGGCTGCTGCTGCCTCCAAGCCCTGCCAGGATTCTGCACAGGTCCTAGTGCCTGCCTCGTGCCTTGCTGCCTCCAAACCTGCTGTGATTCCGCACAGGTCCTAGTGCCTGCCTTGTGCCCTGCTGTAAGAGTGTGTCGTGAAATGATGCATGTCTAAAAAGTGTGTCACCAACATAAAAAGTTTGGAAAGCTCTGCTGTAGAGAGTGAGGAGGATGACAGAGACATGCAGGAACCTTGACAAAAGGGGCTGAAACATTTTTTAACTCCAGAGCAGCAAGATAACATTCGGAAGCGGCTCAGGCAAATGCCTCCCTGATTCACTGGAATATAAGGAGGAGGCGTTGCTGCAGCCCAAGCAGACTTGCAAGATTTTGCTATTATTGCCAATCTCAGTAAAAGTAGCTTTAGCCTTCCTGTGGAGTTGATTTCCTGGCATACCTAGTGGGGTTGACTGGAGCAGAATTCATTGGCAAAAGAAGTCTCATTGGCTGTGTTCATCCCACAAGCTAACCCAGGGTTAACTGAACCATAGTTTATGGAATGAACCCAATTTTCTGGGTGTACACACAACACAACCATCAGCCAGTCATAAGCGTTGGGCTTGCGCAGTACACTAGACTGAAATCTGGTTAGCTAGCGTGCCGTTCCATGTGTTACGCAAACGCACTTGCTGTGTAGCCCAAGGACACACACTGCCTCTGGGGCCACCCTGTGACAGCCGGGGCCAGCAGAGTTTCTGGGCTGGGGGGCAGAGGAACTGGGGCAGGAGCGCTCTGCGGCGGCTTCAGCCGGCAAGGTAGACAGACCGGCTCCGATCTCTGGTTTCACTGTGTGTAAACAAGGAGGCATCTGTTGCCCCAAAGGATGTGCAGGAAGTCTCTGGTTTCTGAACGCCAATATCCTTAAAAGCACACACCGTTTAAAATTTATATTAAATAGTTATATGTATTTATAGATAGTATGATTAATTTGTAATTAGTATAGAATTAAATGTATATACTATATAATACATTCAGTGGTTTATAATGTGTACAATACTATCTACACACACATACACACACACACACACACAGAGTAACTTTGTCTGCCAATTTGGGACCTCTCTGCCTCCTGTCCTCTTTCCTTCACTCCCCTTCAGCTGCTCCATGGCACAAGCCTTTGCGCAGACAGCCGGCAGTTTGACGTGAAGAGGCCTTGGTTGGGCTGCTGTGCGAAAGCAGAATTCCCCCGTGAGGCCAGTTGCTGTGGGTTTGCACAGAGCCATAATGGGTTGGGCCGGTTCTTCCTTCCACGTTTCGTGGTTTATCTAATTGTGGCGAAGCGAGCCACGGCTTCGGGTGATGTGCAAACCCGGTCCGTCTCTCTGCGCAGTTATAGACGGCTGTCCATCGAGCCCTTGTTTACGGCCATGAGAAAGCGACCACTGCGCATATCTTGGAGGTCAGGGCCAGCGCGTTTGGGAAGCTCTGCAGCCACTTGATCAACGGGCTGCAAGACGCCAAAGAGGGAGGGAGGCAGCCCAGCCTGTGCGGGATCGGCTGTCCCTCACCCCAAGACACCCAGGGATTTGCACACTTCTGCATGGTGAGAGTTTCCTAATTCAGCAGCCCCTTTGCCATGGCAGCCGGGACAGTGACAGCAAACACAGCTGCAACAAGGCCAGCAGGGCAGCTTCGTCTCCTCTGGTGGCAGCTGCTGTCAGACTTGAAATCCGGGCGTCAAGTCAGATCGTCCAAGAAGCTCGCAACCATCTGACCCGCATTATCAGGGGCGTCTCCCACCGCCTTTCAGGAGCAAAAAGATGTCTGTTGGGGGGCAGAGCCACGAGCATTCTGGTCCTCCCCGCGGCTCAGCGTTCCAGGCCCTGCCTGTCTATTTTGGTCCATCTTTTATCGCTTCCCCCTCCCGGTGGAATTTGCCCGATCCAGACGTCCAAGCCGGCCGGCCGGCCGCAGGCTTCCCCAGGAAGGCACCGGGGAGCGGGCACTTCAAGGCAGCCTTCTCCCAGGACGCTATGGCTCGGCAGCACAGCATCCCACACGCCTACCCCATGAGCGCAGAATACGAGTTTGCCAACCCAAGCAAGATTTACGACCAGAATTTTGGGGAAGGTAAGGGGGGGGCGCCCCACTTTCCCCCCCAGGTTGCAAGTTCCTTATCCATCCAATGGTTGGCAGATGTTTCCAGCTCGGTGACCGAGAGACCTTTCCAAAATAGTTAATCTGGAGTACGCCCCCCCCCATCCAGCATGCTAAAAAATGCTCCATGCGCCTTGTATGGCTGCAGCCATATTTTTATCAGGCCTTCGCTATGCGGTTGTGTAAACGGAAAGACGGAGACCAGATTTGGACCCGCAACCGCCCTTAAGGAGACCTGGGGGACCCCTGCGCCTGGAGGGAGGGTCTTCCAGATCACTTTTGGTGATTCCTCTTGGAGGAAGCCCTGCTCAGCACCCTACTCACTGTCAGTGTGTGGTGGGGGGGGGGAGGCAAGGGAGGGGGGACACCTCATTCTGGCGATCCCAGCCTTGTAAGGTGTGTCAGTTGCTCCTGCGTAACTCAGTTCTGTAGAGGATTCAGACATACTTAGATCCTCCTGCTTTGCTGTCAAGTTTGTTGTATGTTCATCGTGCTGCCGGTTGTGTTTCATAGCATCATAGGATAGGGACACTTATCTTCCCTGCCCCCCCCACCAAAGCCTTGCAAACAAAGAGTTTTCCCAAGGAAAAGCTTGAATCTTAAGAGTTGGAAGGGGTCCATTGAGGCCATCAAGCCCAGCCCCTGCTCAGGGCAGAAACCCAAAGTCAAATATCTCCAACCGCTGCCCGTCTGCCTCTGCGTGCCCGTGAAGGAGAGCGCACCACCTGTTGAATTCCTAATCGCCAGAAGGTTGCCCGCCCAACCGCCTTCCTGCGGTTAATTTTGATGCTTCTTAGGATTTTGTGGCAACATTCTTTAATTAGGGGGCTTGCCTTTTTATTCCTTGATTCAGGCGCCACACAACTCTGAACAGCTCTGGGCAGCTCACAATATAGTAAAAAATACAATATAAAGAGGAACAAAACAAATAAAGAACAAACTAAAATAGCTATTCTGATAATAGGCATGAGGATGAGGGAAATACGGCTACGGGGGTCCAGGGGTTTCACTTCTCCTTTGCGGGAAGCTAATAATAATGGCCGTCTGGCTGCGGACGGGGAGGTGCTTCTGCCCAGGCCCCCCTCCCTGCCAGCCCACCCCCTCCGCGGCACCAGCAGAGCTGGTGGAACGCGGCGGGCAAGGCGGGACTTTGGGGAAACGCTGCTGGCCGGAGGCCCCGAGAAGCCCACTTAAGCGCTGAAAAGCGGAGCCGGCCCGGCCCGGCCCGGCCCGCCCCTGGAAGGAATGCGGGAGGCAGCAGCCGGCTCCGCTTCTCCCCGCGAGTCCCCTCCAGCAGCCTGGAGGGGGCGGGGCTCTTGGCCTGAACCGGTGGAACCAGCGTCTTGCACAAGGAGGAGTGGCTGTTCGTGACCCCGCTGGCGGTGCCCGGCCTCCCAACCCTGGAAGCCTAACCAGGATGGAGCCACCCTTGGGGGAGGCTGGCAAGGGGAGAAGAGCGGGGCGGAAGCGGGGGACGGGAGGCTGAAGATATTGGGGGCTCTCCAGGGTGGGGGAGAGATGGTTCCACCCTCCTCCATGCAGACCCCCCAAGCCAAGACGCGGCAACCCATGGAGTAGATGGCCTAATCGCAGCGCAGGTCCTTCTCCTCTTGGCAGCAGGCGGGGACCCCTCTCAGCTCTGCCAAGCTGCGTCTGTAGCGGGAGATGCTGGGCACCGACGCGGGTGCCCTGCAACTGAGCTATAGTGTCTCCTGGAATGAAGAGTCCAACCTTCTCCACCAGCAGCCCGGTGGAGCGAGTGGAGACGGACAGCGGCTTTTCAGGCGGTTGCAAATGGCCCGGGATCCGCTTCTTTGCTCTGCTCCCCTCTTCCGACGCTTCCGAGGAAACAGGCTCGGCAGGTTTTGGAAACAAGGACCCGCCTTCTGCCAAACGGCTTGTTTTAGCCATAGAGGCGAGGCTGCGTTTGAAGGGGCAGATCACGAGCACGGGGTTGGTTTCATACCTGCAGAAATTAAACTAAAATCCTTTTTCTGCTCAAAGTTGCCCCCCCACCCCCTCGCCACTTTTTCAGCCATAGGATGAAAGGTAGAGAAATGGGCTCATGTAGAGGATGAAAATGTAATCAGATCTGCTGACTTCTGGGGTTGCTTTTGCTTTGTTCTAAGAAGGAATACAGTATAAGAAATGTGGAACAGGTAATACCAAGTTTGACATTAAGCCTAGCCTTCTCAATCTGACGCCATTCATACCAGGCTGAAATCAGATGGTTCAGGACTTTCTGAAGTTCTACAAAAAGATGACTTGGTTTTGCCATGACTTTGTGGCCTGATTCCCCTGTCAGGCTAAGACATTGCTTCTAGTTCTAGTCCCGCCTTAGGCACGAAAGCCGGCTGGGTGGCCTTGGGCCAGTCCCTCTCTCTCAGCCCTAGGAAGGAGCCAATGGCAAACCAGGAGACCGAGAGTTCCAGTCCCGCCTTAGGCATGAAAGCTGGCTGGGTGACCTTGGGCCAATCCCTCTCTCTTAGCCCTAGGAAGGAGCCAATGGCAAACCAGGAGACTGAGAGTTCTAGTCCCCCCTTAGGCAGGAAAGCCGGCTGGGTGACCTTGGGCCAGTCCCTCTCTCTCAGCCCTAGGAAGGAGCCAATGGCAAACCAGGAGACTGAGGGTTCTAGTCCCGCCTTAGGCACGAAAGCCGGCTGGGTGGCCTTGGGCCAGTCCCTCTCTCTCAGCCCTAGGAAGGAGCCAATGGCAAACCAGGAGACTGAGGGTTCTAGTCCCGCCTGAGGCATGAAACCCAGCTGGGTGACCTTGGGCCAGTCACTCTCTCAGCCCTAGGAAGGAACCAATGGCAAACCAGGAGACTGAGAGTTCTAGTCCCGCCTTAGGCATGAAAGCCAGCTGGGTGACCTTGGGCCAGTCGCTCTCTCTCAGCCCTAGGAAGGAGCCAATGGCAAACCAGGAGACCGAGAGTTCTAGTCCCGCCTTAGGTACGAAAGCCGGCTGGATGACCTTGGGCCAATCCCTGTCTCTCAGCCCAACCCACCTCACAGGGTTGTTGTTGTGGGGAAAAGAGGAGGCGGAAGGAGTATTAGGTATGTTTGCCACCTTGAGTTATTTATAAAAATAACAAAGCTGGGATAGAAAATAAATAAATAAATAAAAATAATAAGGTGGGATACAAATTAAATAAATAAATAAATATGCTCAGCCATGACCCTTGTTTCTTATAGGCATTTCCCCTGGTGATATTCTGGCTCCAACCTTGTACCACGGTTACTATATCAGGCCTCGGATTAACAAACAGCTGGAACGAGGGATTTCAGAGGTCACCCTCAATGAACACAAATTCCAGGTGTTCCTTGACGTCTGCCATTTCACCCCCGACGAAATTGCTGTCCGCACCGTGGACAACCTCCTGGAGGTGACAGCACAGCATCCTCAGAAGGCTGACCGGCATGGATTCATCTCCCGCGAGTTCACCCGGACCTACGTCCTCCCCTTGGATGTCGATCCCTTGTTGGTCAAAGCCACTGTGACCCACGATGGCATCCTGAGCATTGAAGTCCAGCGGACAGGGAAGGAAGTGAAGGCCAAAGTCAATGAGGTGACGGTAACGCACCAAGGAAAGGAGGCCGTTCAGGGGAAAGGAGGCCGTTCTGGGGAGACATCGGATCCCTAAAACATCCAGTATGACCCAGTTTGGGCCAGAGTGAGTCGGTGGGTCTGGAAGTGGTCTTTCACGACCACCAAGGGCCATGCCTAGTTAGTCTAATTGGCCTCATCTTTTCTTCCCCAGACATATAGGGCTTTTATTCCAAGAAGCCTTCTCCCACAGGACCCTCAGAACTACAGCTTATTGGAATGCCAAGGATGATCTTTTCAGATATCTCCTAACCTTTCATCAAAATATAATTCCCAGGATTATGATGGAAGACAGTAAAGGCTACTGCACCAGTTTGAAGCCTGAGATATGGGTAAACCCAATTGTCTTTTTCATTTTAAATGGGTGCTATATTTCCCACCGTTTTTCAGCCAGCGTGGTAGGCTGATGGGCGTTGTGGTCCAACCCATTTGGAAGACCCGTAGGTTGGGGAAGGCGGCACTCAAAATATTGCTGGCCTTGGACAGTCACAAATGGTTAAACCCTGCTTTCTTCACCAAAGAGTTAGCTGCCCTTTTGAGGTGGGCTTAGTTTGACAACCCATCATAATCCCTACTATTTTCAAAGCAATCAACCATTTTTATTTCAGAGTACTGTAAATCTATTTACTGCCCTTTCTTTTGTTCTTGACTGCTTTTACTCATCTGTTGATGATTAAATGAGATTTTAAAATAAAAAAAAATATTAAAGCAAGGAACCTGTTTTCAGAACTATTGATGAATCATACCTTGGGAAAAGAAAGAAAGTAAATAAATGCAAGTAGTTAAACTCAGATGCAAAAAAACCACATCAACCTAACTGTAAGCTGGTTGTCTATAAACTTTTCATCCAAGCCTTTCCCATCATGTGATTACTGACATTGAGCAATTTTTTCTGTCCCTTTTAATAGTAAAGTTTGAGTAGCTGCATTTACGCAACTTGATTATGTTTATCCCATCCAATGAATCATAAGACCTACAAATTAGATTTCGACAGCCCACTAGGCTAAAATGTGGCTAGCAAGTTGGCAGCAACCTGCTTCAGGTGAAGACAGACAGTCTCTGGGTCCATGGAGAAGTTTTAAGAAAGTAATTGTGGGGATTGTGTTCTTATGAGCCCACATTCCTTGGGCTTGCCGACACTGTGCCTCGGTATCCTCGGCTGTGATCTGGGTTTTCCTCTCTGTGTTGAGCCAACTGCGACCACAGGCCCAAATGTTGGAATGCCCTGGCATTGATGCTCAAGCGGATTCAAGAGCCGCCATAGAATTTCTGCAGGGTTTCCAAACTTTTCCTTCCCAGCTCCGATGGGGTGAAAGCATTCTTCAGCTGGAGGGCCCACCCAACTCACAGATGTTTGTGCTTTAGTGCTATGGGAAACAGCCAGCCATAAAACCACAACTGAAAAGAGAGCACATTTGGGTTACATTCACTGACCCACATAATTTGGAAGGCTCAAGCAATAACAACTTAGGCTGGGTGAAACATGTCTGCAGTGCTGGATTCTAATCATTTTTGTGTTAATTAAACACATTTTTAAAGCAAGATTGTCCGTTTTTGGACTTTCTGGACAGGGGGTTGAACGCAACCCCTATTGGAGTTAAAATGGGCCTCTGATTGTGGGAGCATCTTCAGAAGAACTTTTCCTGCAGATCTGAAAGCTGGGAGACCCTCAAATTGTTTCCACAAGTTTATAAATTATTAGGATCACCCGCATCCCACTTTATTCCAAGGGCAATATGCCCATATGCGCCCCCTTTCCCACATTTGTCCTCACGAAATCTTGGCAGGGAGAGTTTGGAGAGGGATGGTGATTGGACTGCCAGGCAGTGAATTACGTGGGCCAAGGGAAGATTTGGACCACGTTTCCCAGCTAAAATTCAACATGTCATTCATCATAACAGCGTTTAGGTTTAAATGTTTACTAAACATTTGCGCTGCTGGTTGATCTATTCGCCTGCTGTGGAAGTTGGACTTTGCTACCCTGAGCTCCCAAATCTTTCTTGACCCCGGAAATGCTGACGAACTTCCAAGGCTGGACGTGGTCCCCTCTCCAGTTGGCGCCCAAGGATTGCTGACCATTCCTCTCCCACATGGACCTTTTCCTGCCCCCCCCCCCAGCCCAGGGCTTACCTCTGGATGCCCACACAGGCTGGATTTTGTCAGGAAAGCAGAAAACACACCCGAGGGCACTCCTAAGCCCAGGCCCCTTTTGTGCCCACAGACGTGTTATGAAAAGGGAATGTGAACAGGCAGCCGAGACTGGCTTGGCAGGGCGGGACAGGGTGGCTGGGAGTGCCTTTCTCTTTCTGCAATCAAGCTGAAAAGCGACTCCAGGCACAGACATCCAGAGCGGGACCGGGAGCAGCAGGCTTGCAAAGACCCGAGTTTGTTTGCATTTTCGAGTCTGGGCCCAGCCACACAAAAATCCCTGAGATGCCTTGCAACCGAAGCCGCTTCTGGGCCCAGATCCATGGCTTGTGAAAGTCTTGGGGGTGAGGGAGGTGGGGAGCAGATGTCACAATCCGGTGTTGCTTGCATTGTGGGTCTGCGGTGCCAGTCAGAGCAGGAAGCGTCTGTCCGTTCGTGCCAGGGGAGGCAGCCGCATCTCCCGTTGCACCTTAAGATCTTTCATTTGATACAAGCCTTTATGCACGTCTCCTCCGAGGCTTCTGCCACCCTTCGTTCACCTTGCAGCTGCCACAAAACTCTTTCCTCCTCTTGGCGAAGGATCATCGTTTTTTAAACCCCCGGCAGGTGCCCTGTCTCCTTCCCCATCCTCCAGCTCTTGCCATCTTCTCCAGAGGCCAAAGGATGGGAGATGAAGGACAGGCGGTGCGCCTGGTATCTGGGCTTCCTTTCCAAACCGTCAAAGTCTCCGTTTGGGCTCAAATGGAAGGGACCACCTGTTGATTTTCTTGGAACAGCTCCCCCCCTCCTTGAACAGCTGCACATATTGCAGCAAGCCACAATCCAGCCCGGTTCGCTCTCCCCTTGCAAAGCTCAAAGTTGATGGTTGAATGTCCTACTTTTTTTCTTTCTTTGATGATCAGGGGATTAAGAGCAAAAGAAACGAAGAGAGCTTGGAGGAATTGGGCACGTTGGCCTTGCGGAAAACGACTGGGGGGACAGGACAGGACAGGGATCTTCATGGACCTGAAATGAGGTCGCCTAGATTAGAAGATCTGCTGCTCGCCATCTCGTGGTCATGGAAGAAGGGGGTCGGTTGCAGGAAGGTGGTTCTGATGGAACCTTGCGGAAAAATCCCCAGCCAGGAGAGCCACTCGGCTGTGGAGGCGGCCTCTGTCGGTGGAAGCCCACCTGCTTCAGCCCCGGAGGCTGGGCTAGACGGCCTCAAGAGTCCCTTCCCACTTTAAGATTCCACAAGGAAAAGCCAAGCGTGTAAACTCCCCCCAAAACTCTGGCCCCGCTTAGAAAATCTCTTTTGAAATAAACGTTGGCCCATCCCAACGGGTTTAGCTTCTTTCTTGGGAGTGTGTCATGAGCACACCTGTCCGCAGGATGGGGTCGAAAAAGTCAAAATGGCAGCCACGACGGTGCCTTGGAAGCAACACACATAAAAAAACAGCCGGAGCTTCCATGGCAGCATTGTGTCCGCCACGTTTCTCGCCCATCCTGGCAGGGCAGGGGAGCCGCGCGTCGCCGATGCCCCAAATCAGCCCGCCCAGTCGGCGCTGTCTGGACCGACGGTGCCTCCCCGCCCCTCCCCACCCGGCAGCCGAGAGGTTGCGGATGATGGGAACGAAAACCCCGCGCGTCCAGAGGGGCGGGGGGGGGAGGCACCGCCGCTGTGGGCTGAGCCTCCGCGGAGGGCGCGCCCCGGATCGTCGCCGAGGGTCGCCCGCTTCGAGGCGCGCCGGAGCAAAGGGCCGGCCGTGGGAACCGGCGCCCGCCAGCCCCGGGGAGCGCCAGCAGAGGGCGGCCGGGACTCGGCGGCTCCTCGCGAGGAAACCTGACACCGCCGCCCGGCCCTCCCTCGCTTCCTCGCTCGCTGGCCGGGATCCTCGGGCCGAGCCCGGACCAGGAAGCGCGGACCGGCCAAGCCGCGGAGGGCGCCGGCGGGCGAGATGGGGAACCGCTGCGGCGGCGGCTGCTGCGCCGGCGGGTGAGTCCGGACCGGCGGAGGGAGGGGAAGCGCCGCGGCTCCCGGCGGGGACGGGAGGACGGTAGACTGCCTCGGGGGGAGGGGGCTCCCGGGAGCGCGGGCCGGCCCTGAACGGGAGGCGCGGCGGGGGACCCCGCTCCTCCTGCGCCACAGCCCCGCCCTGGAAACGGGGCAGACTCTGCACATGCACAGAGTGCCTCGCCTGGAGGCAGCAGCCTGGCTTTCCAGAGCCGCTCCTCCCAGTCCTGTTCACGCCACAACGACCCTTGGCTTGTTCTGGGACTCCGGGCTGCGCGGTTTGGGGCGGACGGGGTTAGGCATTGTCTGAATGCAGCAGCGCGGAGACCGGGGGACGTGGCTGAGCACTTGCCCCTCTGGCAGTCGGAGGGGGCTGCCAACGTATCTGCGGGGTTCTGCTCCGGTGCCACCCTGGCAAGTTCTCCTGCAGACCTGAGCGATGGTTGTTTCTGTATCTCCGCGAGCTGGTGCGTGAGAGGCTCGGGGAACAGGTCCCTGGGGAGCGGCGCTTGGGTCAGTTGGCGCTGCTCACTGGCGCGCGCGCGCGCGCGCACTCATTCACCCACGCGCTGCTGGTGCCTCTGCCCGGGAAAGAGACTTGAACTGGGGATTTTTACCACATTCCAGCCCCCAGTTGGGCCTCTGAGATCCTAGCCAAGCTTACCCTCTATTTTTGTGGGTCTCCTAAATTTCAGGACCAACAACTCCCTGCAAATCTATTTTGTTTTACAGCCGGTAACTCTCTTGGGGAACAGCAGAGAGCCGCAGCTAGCCTGTAAAACAAAATGCCTTTAGCTTAGTTTAAAAGCAATCTTGATGTTTGGTTTTGATGGGATGTGGCCAGATGGTGCCAGAACAGAGAAAGAGCATCATCTGGCGGAGGGAGAGACGGCCTGATTGATTCTCTGAAGTGTTGTGCTGATGGGGGGGCGGGCGTTAAATTCAGCAATTAATCTGGGGGGGGGGCATTGCATCCCCCTTCCTATGTTGTCATCCGGAGTCCTCAGAAATGACGACGAAATGACGACATTTTCCTTAGTCCTGGCTCAACCCTCCACTCTTATCGATGCAACCCTGCTGAATGGTTTCTTTTGAAGTATTTATTTAAAAAATAAGAACTCAGTGCTTGCTGGTTATCTCGGCAGATAACCTTCCCCCAACATGCTGTACTGTGGGTGCATTGGACTACAAGTTCCATAACCCTGAGGTATGGATGATGATGGGAGGCGTAGTCCAACCAGTCCAGAGAGCGCCAGTTTGCGGAAGACTTGCCTTCCAGGACCTTGGCCCGCTTTCAGCGTGAAAGATCTTGCAGGCTTAATATTATCAATGCTTCCTTTGCCTTCTCCGTCCATCAAAGCCTGATTGTGCTCAACCGCAAACGAAGAGGAGAGGTGACTGCCCTATCTGGTGGCGTGGGAGCCATGCTCGCAAATAACAATTAAAACCTACATTTCCCCCATCTCCAGAGCTGTAGACAACCGACAGTAGCCATGTTGCATGGAACATAAATTCAGCTTAATGATGGGTCTTTTCGATTCCCTGCTCCGCTGCCAGGAATCCTCACCAGTTATGGTGGCTGTTAGGGAGCCCAGCAGTCTGCACTTAATTAATCGATTATAGGTTAACGGATTCAAAAATGGTCCCGGAATTAAAAGGGAGTCTCAGTTAATGTGACAGCGGATTTAAAACTGCCTTTGTGTTGGATTGGAGGTAGATTAAGCTAATATGGCATTTATTTCCCAATGAAATCAGTGGGACTTATTTCATTCATCATCACCCTGTTCCAGTTGCACAGCGATTGCATGCTGTCTAATCGGATCTCCACTGAAAGTCGGGCGATATGTATTTATATTTTTTTAAAAAGAAAAATGTCCACAAAACATCTCGCATAAAGTTTACACGCTACAAAACAAAACTCTGTTAAAGCAGATTGGGCTTCATTAGGGAGCCAAGGTATTTTTCTACGCATACGTTTCTCTCTTGGGCCCAACCTGGTTTTATATTCACCTGCTGGGATCATATTTTGCATTTCTGGCACAGAGCCCTCCCTCTCCAGGGCTGGTCTCATAAAAACTACCCCGGGAGATAGGCTGGGGGCGGGCAATTGGTCCAGAGTCCCCAGGGAGATGCAACAGGCTGAGAATGGGCTGAAACCTGGTTTCCCTGGTCATAGTCCAGCAAATTGACTGCCACACCGGCTATTTATAGATGATGTTTGTAGCTGTCCCGCTGTTAATTTAAACCACGGGGCTCAGTCATTTTGAAATCAGCTTGACGCTGAATCTGTGTTTTTCTTGCTGCTGTTGTCATGAAGTAAGAACAGCGGAAGAGTCCTGTGGGGTCAGATCAAGGCCCCCCTAATCCAGCCTTCCATGTCTCCCACTGGCCGCCTGGGGGATCTGGGGTGCTCACCAACCTGGAGTTGGGGGGGCATGAGATTCCCTTCCCACCATTTCTGGCAAGGAAGGCAGGAAGTAGCTAACAGTCCTCAGGATTAGTGGCCCTTGATCGCCCCATCTTCTATGGACCGGTCCCCTTTTTAAACCATCCAAATGGGCTGCCGTTCCCACAGTGGGTGGCAGAGAATTGTACCGTGGAAGCACACGCTGAGTGCAGAAGTATTTCCTGTATCTCCCTTTCCACGGATGACCTCAAGTTCTAGAGCTAGGAGAGGGGGAGAGAAGCTTTTTTGCCTCCCCATGCATCGGAGGGTTGAAGTCCACACATCTCCAAGTAGCCAAGATTGAGACACACTGCTCTAATGAAATGTATAAAAAACACGCACTCCCCCCAACATGCATCACTTTACACTTGTTGACATCACGCATCGCTGGGGGGATTATATTTTCTTTTGCAAATTCGAGAAAGAGAAAGCTTAAAGCCGGAGCATTACCCAAGAGCATCCATGGGAGGGGGCAAAAAAGTCAAGATGGCAGCTTCGACCGGGTGATTGAAACCCACCCCTTTTTCATGTCCGTTGCACCTCTGTGCTTCCTGCGGAAGGATAGGACCATCTGTGGAAAACCATGGTCTAGCTGAGCAGCCTCCCCACTGTAGGATGAGCATCCCAAACGGGCGTGCACGTATGCGCACAGCAATAAGTCCCCGAGGGGCAGAGAACATCGTGGGCTGCATTCAGAACGGGAGCAGCCAGATTGCTGGAGCGCTTCTCTGCTCTTTCGGTTGTAAGCTGGTCTAACCGAGGTGGCGGGATGGATGGGCCCCCGAGGACCTGCGGTCCCTTTCTTGCCTGGCCAATACAAAGGGAAAAGCAATCTGGGAAACTGATCCAGGCCCTTGTATTTCTTTGCAAGCAGGCTCGAGATGCCAATGATTATATTTAAGGCCGAGCTATTTAAAGCGCCCTGCTGCCCCCTGGCATGGACCTCCCCTGCTGTTCTCTGCCCATCCCCGGTTCCCTTTTCCGAAAGGGCAGCGTGTTTCTTTGTCTTTCACAGGAGATGGAGATGGCTGCAGGGAATTCTCTGCCACCCAGGGCCCCCCTCCCTCCACACTGGCCAGGCAGGGTGGGGGATGTCCCTGGAAGGGACAGAAAGAGGGGGGGGTCCGAGCTCTCAGCCACCAAAGGAAGCTACAAAACAGCTCGCCCTGTTTAGAGAAGGGCTGACCCCTCTCTTGGCCCCGGCAGCCATCAGTGTGGCTTGGAGGGCTGAAAAGAGGTCTTGCCTTCCTTTTTGGGCATCTGGCCATGACCTACTTGTGGCCAGCTGCTTCTGGATCCCCCGCCTTTCTTCCGGGGTGGGGGGGCACTCAGGCCACAGTTACTAGAACTGGGTGTTTGTTTCAGGAGAAGGTCATTGAGCTGTGGCTTTGACTCACTGCCCAGCCGCCCTCGGCATTTTACGTGAAAAGGAGAGTTTGGATGGGGGACTTCACAACAGCCTCCCCATTCTCCTGCCTCCTCCCCTCCAACGCCCCTCTGTGGCTTTCCGTAAGCTGCTGGACACGATTTGGCTATTTAAAGGTGCTGCACCAACACCTTTAAATAGCCAAGTCGCTTGTGGGCACCTTCTGTCCTCACTCCCTCTTTGCCAGGGTGTGGTGGTGGTGGTGGCAACAAGGAGGTTGAAGGCAGAGCCTGAACACCTTTGCCCCTCTGCCACGGAAGCTCAGGGCATCCGAAACAGGGTGGAGGTGGTCAGAGGCCCTGTAAGCTGGTCACTACTTTTGGGTTAACAGCACCGACAACGAGAAAGTGGAGCGAGCAAAGGGTTTTTTAAAAAATACTTTATTTAACGCTACCGCATTTGAAATGAGCATCCACCTCTTGGAAAGGATGGACCGCTTTTGGCCAAGGAGATTCCACTTGATTGATTCCACTTCTTGGACTCTTAAAGCATCCCACCCCAGTAGAATTCGTCACCGAGAGGACACTCTTTCTCTCTCGCACACACAGAGAGGAGTCTTCTCCTTGGCCTGGTGCCGTTCTTACATTCCAGGTTGAAGAGGACAACCATCTTTGGAAAGAAAAAAGATGGTGGCCACAGGCAGGAATCAAGAAACAAGAGCTTCCTTGAACCATTGTTTACTTTTTTCTTTCTACACACACCAAGCCAAAGAACCAGCCTGCTGCTCCTGAATTAAACCTGCTTTGGGTTTTTTTTATCATACATAGCTTGATCCTAATTGCATCCCTTTGGTTGTTAGGCCTGTTGACTTTATGATGCAAGTTATCTGACTTCTATTTTGGGTTTTTTAATCCTGTTTTCCTGTTCCTGGGAAACTCAAAACATTTGAAAGTGAATTGAAAGTGAAACGCAACGTGCAGCTATCCAGAAAGCTGCCAGTTATGAAACCAAGCTGCTCCTAAGTCCCAGGACTGAATGTAGGGAGACTGAATAATGTAAGGGGTGTGTGTGTGGGTGGGTGGCAGATAGAGAACCGGAAAATCAAAAAGGGGAAGGGAAAGACTCGAAGGACAAGCAGGAGAATTTCCCCATTGTAACACTTGGCAGCATGGCCAACTTGCCAGCTTTCATATACGTATATTTTTGCAAAGTAGTGATGAAACAGCTGTCAGGATTTGAATCATCCCAAATCCATTCATTTATCTTTCTCTCTTTTGTGATAGGAACTGCCCTTCGCTATTTGTGAGAAAAAAAGAAAAACCAGGTAAGCAGCGCTGATGTATTTATTAATTTATCCTATTTACACGCCAAAGTGAGTCTGGGTGGCCAACCTAAAATGACAACAAAGCAATAAATACCAATTGAAGATGATATTTGTAGCTCAGGGTTGAACTGTGGAGTCCTTGGTGCTCTCTGAGCCTTGTTGTTTTCTTGCAGACGTTTCATTGCCAGACTATTAAGGAACTAATTTCATTGCCAGATTATCAAGGAACTAATCAAGGAACTATTAACTCAGTCAATCAACCAAGCAGCAAACAACAGCCCAACCAAGGAACTACCAAGGAGAGTACAACACCCCCACCAACACAGGCAGGACAAGCCAGGGTATATAAACAGAGAGCAAGTAGCACTCCTTTTTCGCACTGAAGATGTTGCCTAGTCTGGCAATGAAACGTCTGCAAGAAAACAACAAGAGAGCACCAAGGACTCCACAAAGCAATAAATCCGTCATGGCCGTATATTTGAGGTGGTTGGACAGACTTGACAGGGATTTGGGGGAGCAGCTGATGGGAGAACAGCGCAGGTATTCCTGACAGAAAGAAAGAAAAGGCAGAATCCCCAAGCTTGCTTCCAATTAACTGTTGTTGGAGATGTTCCTTACAATGTACTGTATGTATTTATTCCATTAGTACAGCTGCCCAGCTCACCGCTATTAACAACAGCAGCAATTAAAAAAATGTAAATAAAGACAATATATATATATCAAATTTATTCACCGCCCATCTCACTCAAAGAGCGACTAACCATCCTAAAACCACTGTGAAAAACTCAGTTAAACACAGAACATAATCACAATCAGCAGGTCAATACAATCAGGAAGCAATGTTTCTTAAAGGAAGATCAGGGCCGGCCCTATTATTGGGCATCTGGAGCCTTGGGGAGCAGGTGAGGGTGGCCCATCCGTGACAGTTCCCTGTTGGTCCTTTGAGGCCCCCCAGTCATGTTCTCATCTCAGCCCTTGAGCAACGAGGGAGGAGTTTGACCTTGGCATGGTTGAAAGGCAATCCAGATCCCAGCCCATAATGGGAAGCGTCTTTATGCCCTGTGTCTTGGGCAGCAAAAGAGTTGAGGCACGTGGGGAATTGTTCAGACCATCCTGGTTCTCAGGTAATCAGTCAAGGCTGTTCTCCGGTCATCATCACACGCCACTGACTCACATCACTCCTGACTTATCAAGTGAGATAAATAGGGACAGGGGAGGAGGGACATATACAGATGGGACAATATTCTGGGGGCGAAAGAGCATCCGAATTCAGCCTATCTGCTTTGGCATCATTTTCCTAAGAGGAAATACAGTAAGAGCTGCCTGGGGGAACTGGTTCTTGCAAAACACCTTTGGTGACCAGCGGGCGTATTTGCAGAAAAATAAGCAGACCGTCCCAACATTCTTGGGATCCTGCTGCTGGACTGAACGTTGCCTTGGGAACTGTAGTCCAGGGCACCCCGCAGCTTCGTGGGAAATGGCCCACCAAAGGGGGCCTTCTCAGGAAAGCACGTCCTGCCATTGGGTTAAAGATTTGCCAAGGGCACCTGAAGGCTGCTGGCACTCCGCTGAGGATTACTACAGCATCAGCAGCCACATTAATCTCCACGGCCATTAACTGTTGTTTTAAGTGGTTTTCTCTTTTTTTGTCGGTTTTACTTCACCCTGAGAATTTAGCTAGGGGGAAATTCTTTTTTTTTTTTTTTGCTTAGAAACAAATGAGCAGCTAGGAGCCTACATTCACTCAAAAGAATGCCTAATGTATGGCTTGAACACTTGTATTCTGAGAAGCTTGGTACGTTAACAACCAACGACATAATTTTGCGTGGTTCACAGTCAGTCAAGGATTTTGAACCCCAAGATCCTTGGTTTCAGGTCATAGGGTCCAGGTGGCTAGGTATGTTCCTGGGTTTAAGTAAAGATATTCGCCTCTAGGTAATCTGCGGAAACTTCACTCTGCCCTCCTATTTTCCGAGATTTCACTAAAACTCGTGAGAACAGAAACTTACTGATTTCCTTGAACGTGAAAACTGCCACATTCCCTTGGAGTTCTCCCCTTCTATTCAGGTTCAAGGCTCCGTGATTTCAGAGGGCTGAGCTTTCCTACTTCTGCAATTATCAGCTTTTTTCCCCCCCTACAGGTACAAGAATCAGTAAGCTGAGTATACAGACCCCGGAGATCAATAAGGTAAATTCCCTTCTCAGAGAGAGGACTTCCTTTTTATTTTATAATTAATTTTTATTGAAAAAAAATTACAGAATAAAAACACTTAAAGGAAAAAGAAAATAAAGGAAAGTGAAAGAAAAGTTGGGAGAATAGAATAAAGAAATGAAAGAGATAGGAGAGCAATAGGAAAAAAGGAAAAAAAAAGAAAGACAGAATATAAAGAAATGGCTTCTCTTCTTGCTGTAAATGCATTCGAATTTTAGCCTCTCTATAAGAGGACATCACAGCTCCCGGAGAGAGAACTTCCAACTGCAAGAAGTTGTTATGCGTTTTGAAAGGCAGGGTGCTGACTCACTGCCATATCAGCAAGTGGTTTCCTTGGGGTGAAAAATGCTCTCTGGTAGATCAACTTTACACCATTGTTCTCAGCCTTAATCCAGATGTTCAGAGCGCCACACGGATACTGACAAATTATAGCCAGTTAGAGACGGCTGCATACATCAATCCCTTTTGCAAATACAGGTAGTCCTCGCTTAACAACCATTTGTTTAGTGATGGTTCAGACTAACGATGGTTCTGAAAACCCAACTTACGACCGGTCCTCATACTTACAACCACTGCAGCATCACCGCGGTCACGTGATCACGGTTTGGGCACTTGGCAACCAGTTCGCATTTATGACCGTCACAACGTCCTGTGGTTACGTGATCGCCCTTTTCGACCTTCCTGGCTGGCTTCTGGCAAGCAAAATCAATAGGGAACTGTGTGATTCACTTAACAACCACGTGGTTTGCTTAAAACACCCACGGTGATTCGCTTAACGACCACCGCAAAAAGGCTGTAAAATCAGGTCGGATTCGCTTAATGACCGCTTTGCTTAGCAACCGAAATTCCGGTCCCAATTGTGGTCATTAAACAAGGACTACCTGTAGCTACTCATTTTTTAACCACACCTGTGCAATGCCGCTCTTCCTGGGCATAGATGTTTTCTGTGTCTTGGGCACTTGTGCATGGATAACCATAAAGGGACAGTTTTGAGAGGAGCAGATAAGCTAGTCTCCTGGACTGAAATTCATGGGGCATTCGAATAAGTGGGACGCAGCCTACCAAAGCTTATGCCAGCCCCGCTTAACCTGGTGCCCCTCCGGGTGCATTCCAACCCAGACTTTCCCATCCTAGCCATCTCTGGTCCCAACAAACTTGGCTTTTAAGACCCTGCAAGGTTTGTTGTGTTGCTTCACAAGACATTCTGGAGAATTTAATCTGGAACGTCTGTCCTATGGAGTACAAACCATCTTCTTATGCAGCTCACTTTCCCTGGAGGGCAGAGTTCTCCCCAGAATTTTGTGCTCCTGTTAATGAACAGACAGTGAGTCACACCTAAAAGTTTGGCGTGAGCTTAAGTGATTTCATCTTTCTCTCCGTAAAGGGACTTGACGTTGCCCCGGTGTATGATGACGTGTCAGAGTTCCCCGTCTACGCCACTGTAAGCAAGCCCAAGAACATGAAGCATGATGAAAGCAGCGTGCACTACGCGGACATCCAGGTCTTCACTAAAATCCGGGAACGTTCAGCTGAGGAGGTGAAAAATTTCCAGTCGCAGAATGCGACGGAGTACGCCACCCTCAATTTTCCCCGAGCCGCCCTGAAATACGACAATAAGAACGGGACTTTGGTGTAAAAGCCGAAGATTTTCTTGCTATCCTTCTACAGGAAAGTTATGTCCCAAACTGCAGATGCTCGGCTGCTTTTGCTTGTGAATGCTCAGCTCGGAAAGATGGCCATCTGGGTCAGGTCAGAACGGACTCATGGGAGCAAGATTTTTTCTTTTTCTTTTTTTCTTGCACTTCGGGCAAAGTAGTAAGTGAGGTTTCGGAGGAAAAATGGCTTCTTGTATCATGTTACCAAGCAAGATAGTGAGGAGACCATGCTGGAGGGTGAAGCACAACTGAAACATGGAGGAAAGAAGAAAATGTTTTGTAAGACTTTTAAAAACTTTCTGTAAGCAATAATTGCAGGATTTTGTTATATCTATACAGCTTGCTCTGAAAATAGAGGAGGTTCTCCCCCCCCCCAAATTGGGGAAAAAAAGCACACTACAGAAACATTTTGAGCTGTCTTAACTTAGACGTTCAACCCCATTTGCAGCAAGAGGATTATTCCTGGGGAAAAGGCTGTGTGAAATTTTGTGTGTGTTGGAAATTCAGGGAATACTTCTGGGTGGAAGAAATGGGTATGGATTTTCTTTGTCAGCGTAAGAAGTGGATAATTCCTTTGGCAGCTTAGCTCATGAAAAAACAATTACCCATTTTCTCTGACGGAGGCACCAGACCAAAATAGCAACCCTGGTCCTGATTACACAGGGCCATTGTAGAGCAATCTGTGAAGCAGGTTTTGAAAGAGAAAGACTTCCCAGCGAAGTTTCCGTGCAGTTAAATTGATCCAGGAAGAGGACAATTATGATGTACAACTGCAGGTTCCCCACATCCTAAAATTAGCTTATTTTCAAGTAAAAGATGATCAGTGCACCCTGCTGCCCTCTTGTAGTGTGTATTCTTGGAAAGGAAATGTTTCGGAGAAGATGCCGGGTGAGGGCTTTGGCAGAAGGTGTGAGCTCTTCATCCTTCTTCTGTCCTTTTACATGGTGAGGTTATGGACTTTAAAGCCTGGTCATTGTAGAGGCCACAAGGTTCTCCTTGGCCCTGTAACATCTGGGACACAAGGAAGGGCTGGCGTGAGAGGTCGGCATCATCCGAGCTGCCACCGCTCCAACCTGGAGCTTCATCTTTGGCCTGCTCACCCAGCCTCCCTGCTGTGCCTGTTTGACCTCCTCCTCTGCCTCATTTCCTGGCTCATAGGCTGGACATCCTCCCAAAGAGGGCTCAGAGTCCAACAAGGCAGGCTAGTCCACTAGGAGGACAAACTTTGGGCTGTCCTTCTACAGCTTTCTGGCCTGAAGACAGCCTGTTCCTCAACCTCATTTTCTGAGGACAGCTGTCCCGGGGCTTCTCTGGTCCCTCAGCTGTGCAGGAGCTCCAGTCTATGGAAATGAAGCGTATCCATCATCTCGCAAGGGCAAGGCCAACAAATGACCCGGCTCCTGTCTCAACAAGAGAATTACCTGGCCAATATGGTCTGTGGTTTGCTGTCCAAAGTCCTGCTTTCTCTTTGTATCGTTGGTCCCTGCCTTGGCTCCCAAGCCATCCTACTCCCTCTAGGGCTCCACGCTCTATGCGGAAGCAGAACCAAGGTTAGGAGAACAAGCATCATTTTATCTTGATCCGTCATGGGTTTCCTGGTCACAGAGAAGACAAAATGTCGAGTTGGAGCATTGTGGAGAAAACGGATGATGCTAACCAGGGTATCAGTGGCCAGCCTTCAGTGCCACAGTTACCAATCCTATAAATACAGTAGGAGGTTATATTAGCTCAGCACTGATGTGGCCCAGCTGCCATGCTCTGAGGATCAGACAAAGAGTACTGGTTTGCCCACATTAGGTGCTGGCAGGCCTGCCTGGAGACCCCAAGAATTCTCTACAGGGCCGCCCTCTTTGGAAGAGACTAATGTCTGCTCCCCAGCATCCAATAGCAGTGTGGCATCTAGCGAGGGTCCCACTCAGAAAGGCCTGGGAGGGACTCCATCTCCTCCTGGAAGATACTACTGTTCAGAGACTGTCAGCCTTCCCAGGTAGACCAGACAGGAAACACGGTCAGATAAACTAATTCTACTTTATTGTAAAGCTACATTAGCAGAATCTTGCAAGTCTGAAAGTACAATTCTCCCACCGTCTCCTTTGCAGCCTGAGGACTGCAAAGGAGGGTCCCTTCTGAGCCTTTTGCCCCACCCACTATCCAGCTGCGGGCTATGCCGTCTCTTATCTGACCATTCCCTAGGCAGCGTCTCCGGGCCCAGTCTCCCAAGGCCATTCCGACATACCATTACAGAGACTCCCTCTGATTTGCCCTGTACTTTCACTCTCTCTCTGAACTGGTGTGGATCAGACAATGGTGGTAGGGCCAAACAAATGGTAGTGTAGAAAGGAAAGGTCAGCAGAGAAGGGTGGCCATTGGAGACATTGACACAAGGGGTAATCCTGTGGTCGTCATGCTTACAAAAAGAAATGGGAGCCCTCCGGACCACTCTCCCTCCCTTGCTAAGACAGAGAAGGCTCAACTCAACACTCCCCAACTCCTCTAGAGTGGTGGGACTACAACTCCAACATTTGGAGGACATTCAATTGGAGACGGATAGCCTAGTGGTTATGGTAGGTGCAAGAAAGACTTGCAAGGTAGAAGAGCAGAACAGCATAAAGAAATAACCCCATTCTGTATTGCTTTGCTGTTGGATGCACACTACTGTTTAACTTTAAAATATTGTCACAATAAGTTGGTTTGTCAGGATGCTTGGTTGGTTGGTTGGTTTTTACAGCTAGTGAAAGTAGGAATGGGTGGTGTGAAATTTGCTTTCCAGCTCCAACATTGGATCCTGTTGAATAAATAGGGATTAGAGATACATCTGTCTGCCTGCTGTGGAAGGCAGAGCAAGAAAAGCTTCCCATGGTCCATATTTTATCTCAGTTTCCCCGCAGAACTCTTAGCCTGCAAAGGGGTCTAGTTTACATGTTTGGCTTTGGAGGTACAATATATTTAACAGATAATCAAATGCTTTGTGACGAAATAGAAATAAATTGCTCTAAGTAACAGCGGTATTAACTTTTTTAGCAGGCACTAAATAGAAGAAATGTGAACACTGAATATGTTCTGAAATGGTTTTCCCCAGATGTTTATTCTTTGCACTGAATTTTATCAATCATGAAGACACATTTTCTGTGCTTCCTAATCCTATTTATTTATTGAACTGGAATGAAATCAGATCAGAAATTGGGATGTGATCTCTCAATGCTTGACAAGCTCAAATATTTTTTTAAAATGGTCACAGTGCAAGCCCTCAAGGCAGCAGAAAGAATCTAGAAGATATTGCAAAGTGCTGTTTTTTAAAATTTCTAGACTGTATTTATGACTTTAAGAGGTTTACTCAGGATTTTGAGTATTGGGATTCACAGTGACAAGGCTATAGTTATATTTAATTTAAAAACAATTTGCTGAGCAGATATGGCATTTTGGTGCAATACAAATGAAATACTGGAGAAGTTACAGAACTGCAGAAGCTGAAGTACAAGGAACTCCCCCACTTTAAATAAACTGGGCAGTTCTACCAGTTTTTTTAATGTGCTTCTTACTCAATGTAGTTATTTTGGGGCATGAACATAGGTGTAAGCCACCAGCCATGGGAAAACAGAGCACCAGTGTGACCAAATCCTTGGAAGAGCATCACAAATGAATGTAGGAATATCCCATGCAATTCAATGAATATTCTTTTTCCAGCATTGAACTCCACTTTACGGTACTGGTTGCTGATCGTTTTCAAGCCAGTTTATGCAAGAGTGTCGCAGAAACGGCACAAATGGGTCCCTTTCTTGAGAGTTAGCAGCTGTAAACCAAACGAATTCTCTGTTAATGCAAGCAGGCCAATCAGCTGTTAATTTTAGCTTAGGAAATGCAACTTTGCGATAATTATCCTTCAATATTAGGGTTAATCTTTAGCCAGCCTTACTGGTATGTTATGAATTGCTCAAAGTACTTCAGCGTGAACAGATCTCACGCCAGCCCTCTAAGCTTCACGGTGAACGTATGTGGGTGAAATGTTTTTCTAGAACATCAGAAGGGATGTTTTGTCATAAAATTCTTTAACAAAAAAAAGGGGGATGTTTTGTCTTATTTTATTTGGCCCAGTTGTTCTTGCTTGTGTTTACTTTCACCCATGCTTTTCATAATGAACAATTTTTGATCCTAGCACAAGCTGTTTTCTCTTGCAAATACATTGGAGTAGCTCTGGACAGTTTCTGTTGGCAAAACATCATAGAAGGGAGCAGTTGCTCTGTTAAACATTCTATGAAGGAAATGGATTCCTGGATCATTTTCAGCAACCGCGAAGCTGGAAAGTAGTGAAATCTGTATATGCCCTCATTCTAATTATCAATATTTGTATAACGAATAACGTAATAACATTAGAAGTCATACTAAGAGGACAATTTTCTGGAAAGTATGTCTGTGTCTTGAAAGGTATGTTTTCTTCCACCTTTCGGTGTTTATAGTTATTGGAAGTAGTTAATAATTTCCTGGCTCCTTGTTCAGGAGCTGCACATTTTATTACAGAAGAATAAATATTTTTATAGTTAACCCTGGAGGCTGTGCTGATTTCATTATGGGGGAAAAAAAGGTCATCACCCCTGGGCTTTTAGTTTGAACCTTATCCTCAAGGTGGGTTGACCATTGGATTAACTCCTTCTGACCTTCTATCTGCCTATCTTAGAAACTGTAATACAGGTAGTCCTCGACTTACAACCATTTGTTCAGCAACCGTTCAAAGTTACGACGGCACTGAAAAAAATAACTTGCAACCAGTCCTCGCACTTACGACCATCGCAGCATCCCTGCGGTCATGTGATCAAAATTCAGGCCCTTGGCAACTGGCATGTATTTACAACGGTTGCAGCATCCCAGGGGTCACGCGATCGCCATTTGTGACCTTCCCAGCTGGCTTCTGACAAGCAAAGTCAATGGGGGAAACCGGATTCGCTTAATGACCACATGATTCACTTAACGACCGTGGCAAAAAGGTCGTAAATCGGGTGTGACTTATTTAATGACCACCTCACTTAGCGACAGAAGTTCCAGTCCCAATTGTGGTCATAAGGACTACCTGCACACTGATAAGAATGTCTGAAGTGCACCCTGAGAACAGGCCAGGCTCATACCACAACCTGGCCAGGTCTCAGTGGACGTAGGTCAGCAGGTTGTTCTGTCGGTTCCCTGGTACCGGCTTTAGGCGTTTGGCCCCCTGCCGGATCCCCTATTTGTCTTTCCCTTTGATTTTCCTCTTCCCTGGTTAATGGTGGTTTGTTTCCTCTGCTTGTCTTCCACCGTCTCCCAGCGCCTGCGAAGGTTCCCACGCCCCTCTCGCTCCATTGCTATTATTGACTGGGAGTTCCCGGCAGGAACTTCGGGTTTGGGGGGGCTGGCCGGTAGGAACACCCCCTGTCCGCATTCAAGCGGAGACAACGCACTTCGTGGGGCCTGGGACTTGTCGTCTCTCCTCCGATGCAGGGAAGATTAAGAACTGGGCGGCGGGGAGGAACTGCCGCGCCGTCTGCCCCGTTGGCCGCATTGGGGTGCACAAGGCTCCCTCCGTGTGTGTGTGTGTGTGTGTGTGTGTGTGTGTGCGCGTTTGCAACCACAGACGGGCTGAGCACCCGTCGGGCACTTCCCGGGGAGCGGGTGCGACCCCTGGGCGAAGCGAAGGGAGGGACTTCGGAGCAGGCGTCTGCAACCGAGATCGCGCCCTCCAGCTTCGTGCGCAAAGGACTTTCCCAAGTTTAGTTGGCACTGTTATTTTTGCAATTATTTGCGTTCAAGCAGCGTGCCTGCTAGCTAAGCATCAGAGCAAAATGGGGGCGGGCGAGCAATCTGAATTAAAAAGGCTTTCTGGAACGCACCCAACCTGGAGCCACCACCCCCCATCATCCCCAGCCACCTAGCCGGCTGGTAGCAGGGATGATGGGTTTGCAGTTCAACCCTCGGGAGAGCCGCTGCGCCGCCCCAGGCCGCCAGGGGGGGCCGCGGCGCCCGTCTCCAAGGCAACGGGAACGCGCTGAGATGGCAGGCCGCTCCCGGGAGGCGCCGCAACCCCACCGGGCCGGGTGCTGCTTTCTTGCCGGCGGGAAGTCCCCGAAGGTGGGTCTCGGGGGGGGGGGGGGGGAAGCGCCGCCGCCTTGCGGGCCAGCGGGGGTCCGTCCGGGCTGGGCCCCCAGCCTGGCACCCTCCGTGGAGCCCCAGCTCTTCCCCAGCGGGGCCAAGCCGCTTTTCCAAGAACGGGGGCTGCAAAAATTGGGGGGGGGGGCAATGAGGGAATGGATTTTGCAATATTGCAAAAATTGGGGGGCCCGAGCAGGGAATGGATTTTGCAATATTGCAAAAATTGGGGGGCCCGAGCAGGGAATGGATTTTGCAATATTGCAAAAATTGGGGGGCCCGAGCAGGGAATGGATTTTGCAATATTGCAAAAATTGGGGGGCCCGAGCAGGGAATGGATTTTGCAATATTGCAAAAATTGGGGGGCCCGAGCAAGGAACGGCTTTTGCAATGTTGCAAATGCAGGAACCTAAAGGCAAGTCCTCAAAAAGTTGTTCCCTTGGGCGGTGGATTTAAAGGCGAAAAGAAGATGCTGAGTGGGGGTGCTCTTTTGGGGGAGGTGGATAGTTTGGGACTGGCTGTGTTGTGTAACAGGATTTGATACCGCAAATATTTCTGCTTTCTTCCCCCTTTCAGAATGTCATGCTTTTGCTATATTTTATTTTTCAGTTTTGTTGGAGTGGATATCTGTGCAGGTCTTCCAGTGGAAAGCTTTTCAGAACAATTCGTGTGAATAATCAGGGGGGAAAAGTGGATATTAGGAAATTTAAGGATGACAAATTAATGTGTGTTATTGGGGCAAATTTGTTCCTTCCGGTTTATTCTTAATCCCTTGATAGCATTTTAGCTCAGGAAGTATCAGCGTTTGATACCTCCAATTAAAGTGTAATTATGAATTATTAAACTGTAAAATATGGTGTTGTCATATAAGCATGGAGAATAGCCTGCAATAAATCAGGCTTATCCGTTCGGCTTTTAATTTATATTTTTCTTTTCTGTAGAAAGCAGCACTTAAGGGAGGCTCTGTGCTCAGAGATAAGAAGTTTAATAAGGCATAAGCTAACTTTTACAGATGCAGTTCTAATGTTTTCATGATGGTGGAGTATAACTTCAAAGATTGAAAAGGAATCCTGTATACAGCAGATACATTTACAAAAGTTAGTGAAATGGTGCTACCTTAAAGATCTCCTGTAAATCAGCAATGCTAGATAAGATTTGAAATTTAGGAGAACTTTTTCAGGAGCCTCCGTTACTCTCAAAGGAAGATTGAGTTTTTGTCAATGAACAATTTGGCCGTAAATATAAGTGCACTTTACGTCCCTGAAGGAATCTGGTAACATCACCTCCTCAGACTAACCTGTGTTGTGAAAGCAGTGTTTCTCAACCTTGGCCACTTTAAGATGTGTGGACTTCAACTCCCAGAGCAAGCTGGGTGGGGAATTCTGGGAGTTGAAGTCCAGACATCTTAAAGTGGCCAAGGTTGAGAAACGCTGTATCAAAGGGATCAGCTTTACAGGGGTCTTCACGGACTGCAGTTCCCCAAAGTTCTGCCTTTTAACCAAACTGGCTACTCTGAAAAAGTGATGCTAGCAGGGTCTTCCATATGTTCTGCCACCATAGATGAACGTGGTTCTCCCGCAACAGCTGCACTTTACACACCTGCTTCTATTTGTTGCAGGTGGTATAGGCAACTTGAAGTCTTTAAGACTGAAGATGGACCACAGCTTGCTAAGGCAGCTCTGCATCCCTCCTCATCCAGGTTTCTAAGCACCAACATGGAGACCCCAGGTGGGGAAGGAAGACCTTGTCATCCATCACAGCCAAGGAAAACTTCTGTAAGTCTTCCAACCAGAGCTTTCCAAACTTTTCATGTTGGTGACACACTTTTTAGACATGCATCATTTCGCGACACACTCTTACAGCAAGGCACAAGGCAGGCACTAGGACCTGCGCGGAATCACAGCAGGTTTGGAGGCAGCAGGGCACAAGGCAGGCACTAGGACCTGCGTGGAAGCAAGGAGGCAGCAGCAGCCGTGACACACCCAGACACTGCAGCCGACACACTAACGTGACTCGACACACAGTTTGGAAAGCTTTGCTTCCAACAATTAAGAAATGAAAGGTTTGAAGGATAATAACAACAACAACAACAACAACAACAACAACAACTTATTAAACTTGTATGCTGCCCGACTCTCAAAGACGGGGGTGGCTCACAACATTTAAGAAAGAAATTACAATAAAATCAATAAAGCATAAAAAATAAAGATAGGATTACGGTTAGGGCTGAGCTGTTTCCTTGCCTGCTACTGATAGGGATTCTTGGTGCCTTGTGATATCTAAGTGAGTCTCCTATGTGCCAAGTCAGTATAGCTACCTGCTGATGTGCATCCACAAATACCTTGCCAGATATTGGTTTGGAGCAACGTATGGTCTGGTCTCACAAGGCAGCTCTTAAATGCTTATAATTGGACAGTGCATTATAGTTTCCAAGATATGCAGATAGAAGATTAGGAATGATCATTGAAAGTACCCATTGCACAGAGTATGTCTGAACAGGGAAAAGAAGATGCTTGGTGGCAGAAGGATATATTTTATTAGAGTTGGCCAGCAGAGGTCATTATCACGCAATTGTAATTTTATATTTTAGGTCACGAGTAGCCAGTCCCTGCTGTAGTAAAATCACTGCGGCTGCCTTAACAGGTATCTCTGTTGCTATAACTTTTACAGGTGTACTTTTAGCTGAACATTTGAAGTTTTATATTGGAATGGATAAGGTATTATTTGGAATTCCTGAAGGAAGGAGGAGATGTGGTGTGGAATTTAAAAAAAACATTTATCCTCTAAAGAAACAGAGTTGGGGTTTCCTGAACCTCTCCCACCTACAGCTTCATTCTGCAACTCCAAGATCTGGATATGTTCTGAGCAAGGTCATAACTGTATTAATAGTGGATGCTCTAGTAATGGATTCCTGCCCAGGGCCAGAGGTCAGACTGCATCATCTCTAAGACTTCCTTCAACCCTTACATTCCATGATACAATGCTTTTTTCACCAGACATTTGAATTTTTAGATTCTTCTACCATGAAGAAGAAGAAGAGCTAAGAGCTTATCTCCTTGGGCTCTTTTCAAAATGGGTTCGTGTTCTTTGCATAGAAGAAAGCTTGCTTTTAAGGCTTAAAACCTGTGTAATACATGAACAAGTCCTGAAGGTGCCAGAAGGTTCTTTCTCGTTCTAATCCATTTTAGTTCTAATCCAGATGAGGGGGTGTGGTGGCTCAGCAGGTAAGACGCCAGGCTTGTCGATCGGAAGACCGCAAGTTTGGAGGTTCGAATCCCTAGCCCCGCATGACGGAGTGAGCTCCCGCACTCGCCCCAGCTCTTGCCAACCTAGCAATTCGAAAGCATGCAAATGCAAGTAGATTAATAGGTACCACTTTGGTGGGTAGGTAACAGCGTTCCGCGTGCGTCATTCCGGCCACATGACCGCGGAAGCGTCTTCGGACAGCGCTGGCTCTTCGGCTAAGAAACAGAGATGAGCACCGGCCCCTAGAGTCGGACACGACTGCACAAATACGTGGGGGGAAACTTTACCTTTTACCAGATGTGCTCTGGTGTCTTAGCTTGGCAGGCCGCCTGAGATAAAGTATTTTCCAAACATAGGGATCAGGTATTTAGGGCTGTAATTCCTAAATGGGGTGAATCCCCAAGATTTAACATTGACCTAGAATGGTGTATCTCAACCTTGGCAACTCTAAGATGTGTGGACTTCAACTCCCAGAATTCCCCAGCCAGCTTCTGGGAGTTGAAGTCCACACATCTTAGAGTTGCCAAGGTTGAGAAACACCGTTCTAAGTCCATGTTACAACACTGACCCAGAAGTTGGTTCTAGACTTTGCTCTCTTCTGCACGAGACACTGCCATTCTTAGTGTTCTTAACATTTCTTGTGAAATGGCAGGAAAGACACACCTGTGGTTGTCTCCCCGCCAGTTCCTGCTTAATAAGGTTTTTGGAGTGGCCTCACGCTAGGACTGGGGTTTAATATTTTCCATTATTTTATTGCCCTGCCCATTCCTGTTGACAGCAGATCTCTTTCCTAAGCTGGCCAGGGTAGCTTTGCTCCAATGACCTCATTTATTATGACTTCTGGTGATGAATGAAAGGTTGCATTGTCTCCTGCAACTTAATGGCGGAACAAGCTCTCCAGAAAAGGTCTCTTTTTGTTTGCAAAGAGCAGAGCCCAATGATATTGCACCCAGCAGATGCCGAGATCAGTTTCTCAGCTTCTGCATCTTAAAACCAACTTCAGATTTCAGGGCTTGATCCAAGGCTTCATCTTAAGACCTTTGAAATCTCAGCCTGGCAGAGGAAACACCAGTTCGAGGGAAGCAAATCATTTAGGGAAAATTGGAGTATAATTCTTATAAAGCTGGTTTTAATGGGATTATAAGAGAGGGAAAAGAGGAGAGTTCTGTTGTTTTTTGGAGGGACTTCTGCCTGCCTGTCTCAAATCAGCAGCAAGTTTCGTATACAGGTAGTCCTTGACTTACGACCATTCATTTAGCAACTGTTCAAAGTTATGACGGCACTGAAAAAAGCGACTTACAACCACCCCTTGCACTTATGACCGTCGCAGTGTCCCTGTGGTCACGTGATCAAAATTCAGGTGCTTGGCAACTGGCTTGCACTTAGGACGGTTGCAGCATTCTGGGGTCATGTGATCACCATTTGCAACCTTCCCAGCTGGCTTCCGACAAGCAAAGTCAATGGGGGATCCAGATTCGCTTAACAACCATGGTGAATTGCTTAACAACAGCGTCAAAAAAGGTCATAAAATCGGGCGTGACTCACTTAACAACGCCTTGCTTAGCAACAGAAGTTCCAGTCCCAATTGTGGTCATATGTCGTGGACTATCTGTACTGTAGTTCTGGAACGATAGGCTTACGAGGTCAGAAATAGGAGGATAAGAAAGGCAGTAGTTGGTGAACCATCCACGGTATTTTTCGGCTCCTGTGTAGTGAGAAATTCCCTGCACCCTTTATTTCAGTGAATGCATCATCCTGGTAGATTCTGTCCCCAAATGGTAAAAATACCCTAGTCTTCTTTCTGTTTGGAATCACATTTTCAGAAAAAGGGTTGTTTAGGAATTAGTTCTCATCTTCAAGTGACATCATAAGCATCCTCGTGGGGAGTCAGTTGATGAAATGTGCATTATGACATCATTTATTTATTTATTTATTAAATTTATATTACCGCCCATCTCCCCTATCAGGGACCCTGGGTGGTTCACAATGAAACATAGTTAAAACGTAAATATAAAGTTACAATATAATAAATAATATAAAATCCAAGTATAAAAGATGTTAAAAATGGTAATACTGGGAGGCTTCATGGGACCAGCCATCCCCAAGAGGAACTGTTGGCATTTCCCTCCCAGGCAAGGTGGCAGAACCAGGTCTTTAAGTCTTTCTGAAAGAAAAATATCTATGATATGATATATGATATATGATATATGATATATGATATATGATATATGATATATGATATATGATATATGATATATGATATATGATATATGATATATGATATATGATATATGATATATGATATATGATATATGATACATGATATATGATATCATGAAGCAAATACCGTGACTTAGTTATATCGGAATGGGTGGGATTTGCATCATTGCTTCACTGCATGCCTGTTGTCATTTTGATGTGACCTTGGGTTTGTTGTAAACATCTGGGTGTGATGGATACCCCTAAACTGACATCACACCTTGAGAGCAGCTCAGTTCATTTTCTTCTGGGCCTGAATGTAAAACCTCAGAGCACATCAGCCCCTCAATATTGCCTTGCCTGCTCTGTTGCGTCTATTTCAACATTTAAGCTGCGTGGAAGGGATTTAATCCTGTAAACTCGTTCTGGCAGCAGCCACCTCAGCAACACTCTTGAAGGATTTCAGAATTTATGGGGGAAATGGCCATTTTTAAATGCTGACCCACCTAAGTGCTAAGAACTGGAGACTACTAGAGACAGCTGTCCCCTGTTTACGCAGAAAATTCCCTGGTGTCTCGCACGATTACGCTCAATTTGGTTTCATTAGCTACAACTCCCTTTTCCCCAGATTATATTAGAAGGGGAACTTTTGACATGCTGCAGTTGTTAATGTTTCAGTGCTGGGTTTTGTGGACATTTTTACTAGACAATCATAAACATCCTTTCTGTAATACGATACAAGCTTTTGTGGAAGGCCGTTGTGTCCAAGCATCGTAATTTCAGAAATGGTGAAAATTGTTTCCTCCCTCCTGAGGCCAGTAGCTCACATTTATTTCACGAGAAAGATTGTGTATAAATGTTCATCCCTGGTGCACTGAGATGTCAGAAGTTAAGAAATAGAGATCTAGTTTGTTTTATAATATTTTATGAAGTTACGAAGAGTCCACATTGCACACAAACACACATGCATAGATATGTAAAGAATTAAGATCTATCAGTTTCAGTACTTGGTCATAATAATAGTTCTTCATATTGATTTTTAGGCAATAGTTTAAAATGCAGAAGTGAAGAATCCCAGATTTCATTTTTTAAAAATCAATTTCCATTGTCATAAAAACTCCTTGAAAGTTGACCACCGATTCTGCTAGAAGTTGCCAAAAATACTATCGATGAGGCACGATAGTCCCTTCTCATGGCCTCATTTTGCTGACCCTGATTAGAGTAATTAGAATAAACAAATTTAAGCCAGTGTGGAAAAGTGTATAATTTATGCAATCCTGTATAGGTCCTGGACTTTTCTGGTATGATAAAAGTTTGGAGGGCATGAACCATAGGATGTATTGCATCTATTGCAGAGGCATCTGGGAGGGGGGTTAATAAGTCAAGATGGGGGCCACAACAGAGAAATTGACCCCCCCTTTTTGATATGCGTCGCATGCGTAGTGCCTGTGAAAAAGGGGCTGCACAATCCGGATCATCATCTTGACTTTTTTTAACCCCATCCTCTGGACTCCCCTGATTTTTTATCTCAGTTTTATGAACTTTCTTCTCTTTGAGGGTCTGTAAGGAAGTATATTGGAGAGCGAACCCTGTTGACTTTGCTGAGCCCTTCTTTGAAGCAGCGCAGAGTAGGCTCCGGCTGGAAAACAGAGAAATACCAATCGAACAGAGAAATGCTCTCTCCGGTCGGTTGACGGGAAAAAAAAGTCAGCCTCACATGGTGAAATGATTAACCGGCCCCTTCACTTCAGTGGTTCTGCACAGGATTATTCCAGGGCTGCCCCTGCTGATGCCCCATCTGTTTTTCAACCTTCCAGGCAACGCTGAGAGTCCCCCCCCCCCCCCCCCCCGCAGCCCCAAGCCCATTTTGTTAACAAAAGAGAAGGAGAAGCAAAGAACTGGGCGGAATAAAAGTTTCTCTGCATTATCACATTTCCATGCCACCAGTTGCTCCAAATGTGGCTAAGATGCTGATGCATCTTGGATCTCCGTCCGCTTCCCGGGCCTTGCTATGTTCCTCTTTGGTTATTGTCCCATCTTTGTACGGAGGAACAAACCAATCGTTTTCTACATGGTGTTACGTTGATTGGCACTATATAGCCTCTGATTTTCTGTTCGGTTCTGTTTTTTAAAAGCTCCAGAAAAGGAAGCGTGTTACTTAGGAAATATGCGGAAAGAGTTAACAGGGCAATACAACCCAAAGCCATTTTCTACTATATCTCTGTGAGTTTTACTATCAGGATACCCAAGAGGAGGAACCAAGCCTGAATCACTTCCGGAACATGATGGAAAGGGGCAAGGAGGCCAGTGACAGAATGGCCCCTGATTTGTTTTTCTCTCTTTGCTGGATGATGATTTCTAAATCTGAGCTAGGAACATGTACAGAACCATAGCTGACCAAGGAGCTTCCTGTAATTCTTGCATATACAGATAGTCCTCGACTTATGACCATTCATTTAGCGACTGTTCCAAGTTAAGACAGTGCTGAAAAAAGTGACGACCAGTCCTCGCACTTTTGACCGTCACAGTGTCCCTGTGGTCACGTGATCAAAATTCAGGTGCTTGGCAACCGGCATGCATTTACAATGGTTGCAGCATCCCGGGGTCACATGATCGCCATTTGTGACCTTCCCAGCCAGTTTCTGACAAGCAAAATCAATGGGGGAAGCTGGATTTGCTTAATGACCACAGCAAAAAAGGTTGTAAAATCGGACGCAGTCACATGATGCCTCACTTAGCAACCACATCACTTAGTGACTGAAGTTCTGGTCCCAATTGTGGTCGTAAGTCGAGGTCTACCTGTACCGGGAAGTTGTAATTAGTGCAAGTTCTGATAATTTATTTTAACTTATTTATTGTGAACCGCCCAGAGTTCCCCATGGGGGGAGATGGGCGGTCATATAAATTAAACAAATAAATAAATAATGCAATATTCGATTTAGTGCAAATGAATGCGACCTAAAATTCAGTTCATGCGAGGCCAGTGCGTGTGCAATTGGGGCTCGCACATGCGCAGTTGCGGTTGGGGTTTTAAACACTGCTGACCTTCGTATGTGCAGAATGGAGAAAAGGAAGATTCCGTCAGAGGAAAACCGTACAAGTTTAAAAAAGAGGCTTGTTATTACGCGAGAGCAGGAATTTGATGTAATTGAATGGCATGAATGTGGTCGTAGCAATGCTAAAATAAGGAGGAGATGTTGGAATGCCTGAATGTACGGTAGAATTTTTTGGCTTTTATTTATTTATTTGCACATTTATAAAGCCACCCATCTCGCTAAACGTGACTCCGGGCGGCGTACAACCAATAGTTAAAACAATAGCACAACTATTAAAACACTTTAAAAAACAAATAAAAACAAGATACATAAGATAATAAAAACAAAGATTGCGGGAGAACACCATCGCGCAGACTCCCCGTGGGATTCCCAGAGTTGCTGGAAGAGCCACGTTTTATTTTGCTCTCTATAACTACTCTGTGACTTTGTTAACCATAAATTTAAATTATTCTTTTTATCCTTCACTGTAATATTTTGTTAATACACATATAAAAATTATGCTTAAAATGTTTCATTGCCTGTTTCCGTCGCGCTAGAACCGACGGCCCTGTTTTCCGTAGAACCATCACTTTGAATAGCGTGAATTCAAATCATGCGACCATTTCGACCATTTCATGGGATTCGTCAACTTCGCTAATCCAGACCTGCCTGCGATGCCTTCTAAAGTTCAAGAGGTGTTGATGAATGAGGCATATATTCTGCTTATCGTGTCTGTACTGGTGCTAATGTTCAGCTTTTGGTTCCAGAGTTTCAAAGTTGGAAGTCTTGTTAACCTTTTGGCTTTTTTTTTTTTTTTGCTACATTCCCTTCTTAGCCAAGCCTGTTTGGACCTCCTCCCTTCCCCTCCCCTCCCCTCCTTGGGCTCGCAGCCCCCTTGCGTCAGATGGAGAGGCTGGCTTCTGGAAATGTGTTGCAGATGTTTTTCCCGTCCAGTTCCTGGGACTGGGCAGGATAAGCTGGTGGGTTTCTACAGGAACCGATCGGGCGGCATCTCCCAAGCTGCTGCCCCCGTGGCTCCCGTCGGAGCATGCCCAGCGCAAGCCTTGACTTGGGGTCCAGCATCCCCTCTGCACTAAAGGGCTGCCCCTAAGGGGCCGTGGAAGTGGCTGCCCTCAGCTGCAGGTCTTTGTCTCGGGCAGAAGGAGGAAAAGGGGGTGGTCTCCAAGGCAGCAGGATTTGCTCTGCGTGATCCAAGAACTCAAACCTTTGGGGGCTTTCTGAAAAATGCTCGCCTGCCTGGCCCGGGGAAAACTGTGGGATGTCGTGCACGAGAGCTTCACAGAGGTAAAGGACACTTGGGCTTCATCTCCAGGCAGAGCTCAGTTCCTCTGGGGCTGTAAGGGGGGGATATGGGGTGGGGGGGAGGAAGGTGGATTAGTGGGCTGGATTGGGAATGCTGGGCAGCTTTGCCAGCGGTTTGCAAAGCATCATTCATTTTGGTGAGGCGGTTTAAATCAGTGTTTCTCAATCGTAGCAACTTTAAGGTGTGTGGACTTCAACTCCTAGAATTCTTGGGAGCTGTGCTGGCTGGGGAATTCTGGGAGTTGAAGTCCACACATCTTAAAGTTGCAATGATTGAGAAACACTGGCTTAAGTAATTCCCAGGGAGCTGAGCATGGAGGTGGAGCTGCAACCTTTGCTGAAAGCAGAAAACTGGTGTAAAAGAAAGGGCAAGTTCTCACCAGCGTTGATTGGTGTTAGGATTGGGACTGATAAAGTGTTTTTTGTAGGCCAGCAGCATCCTTAGAAAAGGTTTCTCTATCTTACCGGTTTGTGGCCAAAGCAACTTTTGGGAAGGAGGGTTGGGAATCCACCTCTGGTCATATTTGCATGCCTGATGGTCTGAATGGAATTCCTGTCCAGTTCCTAGGTATTTTGAGTTGGAGTTGCACAGTCTCTCAATGACCAGGGGTCACAGCTTGATGTCAGGAACATTTCCTCAGTGGAAATACAGAAAAACCCTTTTGGAGTCCCAGCAAGATAGGAGGAACAGTTACTGTCAGCTGCCTGGAACTGTGCTAGCAAAGTCAGGATGAAGATTGAAGCTCTGGGAGATCCAACTTTCAACGGACTTTGTTATCGCAACTGCTGAAAGGCGCAGGGGCGGCTGATGGATCTCTCTATAAATCTGCTGTTTCCAGGTTTCAGGATTTCTTTTTAAACCCATCCGTATCTGTCAGGCCCTGTACTTTGGACACCACATGCTCATCCTCTGCTTTACAGCAGATACCACAATTAGCCTGGCTTGTTCTGAAAATAACTTTTCTTCCGTTTCTGTTGTAAGGACTTCAAATAAGGGATGGGAAATAGGATAAAGATGTTTCTGGGCTCGCCCGTTCCAGCCTTCAGAGCACGTTTCCTGTGGAGAACCATGAGCTTCCCACACCGTACATTCCTGGACTTTCTGCTAGTTCCATAAAATTAGCCCAGACATCTTCAAAACTCTTGGCCAAGTGTGGAGTTTTACTCTGGGGACAACATGAACATCCTTGGGGTGGGAGGTTCTACTCATCCATCTTTTCTTCAGTTGCTGGGGATTTTTGGGAGTTCATTTTGGCCGGGTATTTTAAGTAATATGGTAGCAGTATTCCAAGCCCATTTAGTCAGTCCTGAAGGCTAGAAACATATGACTTAGTAAGAAGGCACACCATTAATCACGGTGACGGAAAAAGTGCTTAAGTGTGTTTGTACGGCAAGGAACATATGGCTCCTCGAATAATCCCCATCTTGTGTTTTCATTCATTCAAGCCAAAATGCATTTAGGGCCTTAGGGAATTTGGCAGCCCATCTGTGGCTGAACTTGGGAAGGCTGACGGACCAATTCCCTTTCTTTCCACTCCTTCCTGCCTTCTTTTGATGGCTGTGGGCTCCGAGCCCACCCTCATTAATCCACAGGGGGCTCACAGAGCCAAAGAGAAAATGGATCTCCTGGCTTTGGCAGAGGTGGGTTCGTTTTGCACCTCCAGAACCTGTTTTCAGGGTGAGGAGGGCAACCTAACGTTACAGCATGCCCATGTTTTAGAAAGTGGGTTTACTGTGGTCACTTCTCTGTGCTGTGGGGCCCAGAGAGGTGGGCAAGAAGAAGGAGGTGGAGGTTACTAGTAGTTGTACCCTAAGCAAAACAGGAAAAATCAGAACACAGTGTAAACCCGTATCAACAATTTAACATTATAATAACTTACAATATTAGTGTTACTTCTGGCAATGCCATCATTTCAACCAGTGTTGAGTAATGTCATTAAAAAGAAAAGTTCTTCCAGCTTCCTAAGAACCCTGAACTTATAAATATTTCAAAGGTTGTTTTAAACCCAAGGGGACTGGACTCAAAATAGAGGTGATTCCAAAGAGAAGGAGCTGGATGCGAGAAAGCTCTGAAAAATTAGGTGAAGACTGAGATTTTCTGTAGCATCTCAGCCATGTTTTGCCCTGCTAGAATTTTGTTAACTTTATATGTGGTTTAAAGATGCTTTCCTGCTTTGAGTGTTTTGCACTTGTAAGTTCACACAATACCATGTAGATGCTTGGCCATCCGTTAGAAAACAGGGTTTTGCATACACAGATTTATGCAAAATATTGAGGATTTTTTTATATATATGCCATGAGTTGGGAGCTAGAGTGTGCATGAAGGGAGGACTTGACTGGGATATGTAGGTTCTGCATTCAAATCTTCCACTTTAGAGAAAGGAAGAGCCATGAACGTGGTAGAACTAATAATCATATGGAAGCTTCCCATTGCAGGCAGCCAGCGGTCTGAGAGATGAAGGGTGAATTGTGAAGCTGCTGATTGCATTTATCATGATCTTGTGACTGGGACATACACAGAAAAAGGAGGGAGAAATTACTTCTTTTCCTTGAAGGAAAGAGAAGCACTAGATGACAAACACGGGATTCAATAGGCACTGAAATAGCCTTTTTGTTTTATTTTTTTTAACTTTTTTTTTTTTTTAGAGATTATGGAATTGGTTGAGATTTCTGAAAAAAGCACCCTCTTCAACAATGTCCAATATTTGGAATATGGAAATAGTTTTGAAGTCTGAAAATGAATTGGTTGATAACAAAACTAGACTTCCCCTTTTAAAAGCTCATCCTCCCGGCAAATCTGTAAAACTATCTGGATGGAAAGGGATTGATGAGATGAGATTTATCATGTAGGGGCGGCTTTTTAGTAAATGAAGTTGTCCTGCTTTTGGACATTTCAACTTGTTTGACTACTAAGGTTATATCTCTTAGTCCGTTGGAGTTGGGCAGCCAATAAATTTAAACAAAATAAATAAATAAATATCTTGCAAGCAGAATTCAGCTTGTGGTTCAACAGGCACAGATTGACAGGTGTAGAATACACAATGTTTTGTGGAGTTACAGTATATATCTCCATTTGGAAGACCTGATCTGACAATGCTTATGCTTCAGAATCTGTGCAGTTCTCTAAAGTGAATGCAAGAATCCCATTCATAATATTCCTTACCGACGTCGAGACGTTAATTGCTGAATTTGACAGCTGAATCTTAGTTAAACCTGCCCCTGATTGTCTCTCCTTGGAAACAGGCTAAAAATCAGAGAGAAAATGTGCCATCTATTTTTAAATTTCCAGAACCTGTTGCTAGGCACTGCTGAGTGCAAGGTGGTCTCGTTGGGAAGTGAGAGGCATCACTGATGGAGAGAGAACCTCAGATGGATTCTCTTTGCTCTCCCCACAGCCATTATGCCACAGAATAGAAGAACCAGAGCATGAATTGGAGCATGAATGCTTCCAGAGAGCTTTTTTACAGCAGTTACCATCCAGGAAACGTTCTTTCTCTTTAGAATAGGTAGACCTATAACCAATTTTTTTAAAAATTATATATTTTCAAAAGAATATAGGAAATAGATACAGGTAGTCCTCGCTTAACGGCCACAATTGGGACCAGAATTTTGGTTGCTAAGCGAAGCGGTCATTAAGCGAATCTGACCCGATTTTACAACCTTTTTTGCGGTGGTCGTTAAGCAAATCATGCGGTTCCCCGTTGATTTTGCTTGCCAGAAGCCAGCCCAGAAGGTCGAAAATGGCGATCATGGGATGCTGCGACGGTCATAAATGCGGACTGGTTGCCAAGCACCCAAATCATGACTGCAGGGATGCTGTGACAGTTGTAAGTGTCCTTGTGAGGGAGATGGGCGGGATATAAATGTGATAAATAAATAAAATAAATAAATAAGTGTGAGGATTGGTCGTAAGTCGGTTTTTCAGCACCGTCGTAAGTCCAAACCGTCACTAAACAAATGGTTGTTTAGCGAGGACTACCTGTAATAAATCAAAGAACCAAATACAGGCAGTGAAGTACAGGTTAAGGCTAAATGTTTGGGAATCAGGAACATTTGCTAATCTTCTGCACACATCTCAGAGTTCCAGGAACCTGCCTTTTGCTATCATTTGGAGTCTGGAAGTGGATGAGTGTGCAAGCAGGGAGTGTCCAAACACGAGTCTTGGACTGTTCAAGACTCATCCCTCTCACACACATTTATACTTAGCAGTGTTAGGTTTGAAAGAGTCCATAATGGCTCACCTAAGTATAGAAAGCAGATTGTGGCTAGTTCACAGCTGGTGCTCTCAGCTGCCATGTCAGAGTGTGCCGAATGGCCAGTTCAGCCAAAGACAATTGAGAAGGACAATTCTTTGCAGGGTAAGGCCCTGTTATGCTCCACGACCACATTCCTTTCAATGGTTCTCTTATTTATTATATGCACAGTACCATTTCCAGATGTGGCCCTCTCCTTATCAGGAGTTTCTCATCTTTAATCCTGGGAAGATTCAGAACCAACCTCTTTCCCCCCAGATTTGCTGAGGACCGTTTCTCAGGGGGACCCGCACTCTTAATGGCAGCAGGTGATGAATTCAGCCTTTGAGAACCAGGAGCCGAGCAGGGGAAGTGGGGAAGACCCCTGAGCTTTGCTGGAGGCAACAGGGAACACGAACCCATCAGAGGCAGGGGAACTGATCAGCCTCTTAAAGAGGAGCTTCAAGCGTTCTTTTATGATAGGCAGAACAGTAAGCGAGAGGAGAGATTCATTGTGAGATGAGCCTGATAGGAGGATTCCAGTCCTCAATAAGGTCATACTTATGGTTGCTTGATATCCATGCAAGGTTGGATCAATATGAGTCTACCGTACAGACTGAGTTGTCCAAAGCTAAGGTGGAAAAGTGCAACATGCAGAGAAAGGCTGGCAGCAGATCCAGTAGGCTACAAATCCTTGTCATTCCTCTGCACCAATTTTCTTGAGATGCAGTATCCCCATCACATTGTCCCTGCTTAGGTTAGTGGTGTGCATATGGAACATATGATCGGCCTTGTGCATGTAGAAAGAATTGGTGCCGATGTCCACTATAAAGATGAAAAAAAAGCTAGAACACTTAAAAGAATAGCATTCGGATCTACTTGGTGGTGGGTTTCCCGTAAAACAATTAACAGTGAAGAATTAAAATATTGGCCTAAAGGTATTGCAAGATCCTAAAAACCAGCTGTGCAAGAAAGGCCTTCTGGGGGATTCCTATCCCCCACCATAAAAAGAACAACAGGTAAAATTTTAGACTTCAGCAATGGAAGCTACAAATTAGTTCTGCAGAGAAATCTTCCCCAGGGAGAGAAAGATGATGAGATCCAGGCTAGACGGAAACTGACATGATTTCGCTTTTCGTTGTCTGCAGAGGTCTCCGAATCGTATAACGTTCCTTATCTTCATTAATAATCCCCATTATGGGCATCCCTCTTCCCTTTTATCCTCCTCGGTTTCCTGTGATTTCCATGCTGAGCCAGACCAGAATGGAACATCTGGTCATGGTTTAATATACAAAAGAAATCTGTAATTAAAAATGTCAAGGAAGTAAGCAACTTAAACGAATTCATTAAAAATGCATGGAAGAGATTTACATTCACATGCAAACGTTAGATGAAAAGCTTGCAAATTTGACCTGATTTGCCGGCAGACAGGACTATCTCAGTAATTAAAGCTCTTAGACAAAAGGCAGAAATCTGCAGTTATGCATATGTATATACAGGGGCATGGCCATTATTACCAAAAACTGAATTGCAATATATTTCTCTCTTTTTTTGTGTGTGAGACTTGAGCAATGACATCTTAAGCAGCTTGGTAAAATCCAAGCAAGCCCCGGGTGTGGGGAAATGATGGGATGTGCCATTTCTTCTTCATCTGCTCGGAGTGGGAGAAACAGGATGGCAAGAGAGCATCAATGCTTACAGAATGCAAGATACATTTATTTTCAATAAAGATCCTGCCAATCTTTTATTCTGCTCCAGGGAGTATATGGAAGCATTCTTTCCGCTATATTAACACACACACAATTTGAGATGTGCAGGAGAAGTTATAAATAAAGACGCAATTGCCCTAAATTCTGTTCCTTTTTGAGTCTCAGAAATCTGGTGGTTTCCCCAGTATCGCGTGGTTTTCTGCTTTCTGTGCATTTAACAGCACTCTGCTATTTTTTCGCCATTAAACTTTAATGTCTTCTTATTTCTGTCGCTTGTTAATCTCCCAGCTGTCACCAATGACAGGTAACTGTCAACTGCCCCCCCCTTTTTTTGTAGGAATTTAAAATCTCCATACAGTCTGGCAAAAATACTCTTAAGTGCTGAGAGTTTTCTGCACCCATAATAAACCACCAAGTGCTGCAGGAAATCTTGTTCTCTGAAGCAGAGTGAGTCTCAAACTATTAATTAAAGCCTGCATCAAATTTATGAGATGAGTGCCACTGTTCAGTGGTGGAGTCTCTTTAAAAGAGGAACGCTGTAGAAATAAGGGAGAGGGGACTTTTAAAAAAAGATGGATTTCTGGTATATTTCTTGGCCTAATAGAAAATAAAAAGTATTTTAATAAACATGTGGATTTACTTTTCCACAGTGCAAATGAATTTTAAAATCAGTGGTTCAGAGGTCAAAGCGTTTTGTTTAGAGATTACTAATGTCAACAGGAAGAGGAACACGGTACAAATGGTGTTTATTTAAAAATAAGTCAGAAAGAGTTATTTAGTGTAAAATGTGTCCTATTGGTTTCACAGAGTAGCCATGTGTTGGCTTGCCTATTTATTTATTTGTTTAACCCAGTGTTTTTTAAACTCGGCGAGTTTAAGATTTGTGGACTTCAACTCCCAGAATTGAAGCTGGCTGGGGAATTCTGGGAGTTGAAGTCCACACATCTTAAAGTTGCCAAGGTTGAGAAACACTGGGTTATAGAAGTTAAATGCAACCTCCTGGATGGCCACACCCTTTCAGTCGATGCTTCATCCAAAGGCTCCATCCAAAGTAAATAACATGGCTTGTAAAAAGCTTTAAAAACTAACACCGACCTCTTGAACAGCCCCAGATTAACTTATTAACCACTGATGTTGCTTTAATACTGATTCAACCTGCTGTTTGACGCCAAGTCTAGGGGGCTGTTGCATAGTTGCAAAGGTACTCTCTCCTTCCTTCCTTCCGTCACGTGGGATATTACAATACAGCACTGCATTGTCGTCTTCCACGAGATGCCAGTTCTCTAGTTTCCAGGTTTTCTGCATTGCAATGCTTTGCATCAGTTTGCCATCTCTAAGCTCCTGATCCTCCGCTCTCCAGCAGGCCCCAATGGCTGGGGAGTGGCTTTCTGAATGGGGCTGAGACTCAGCTTCCTATTATGACCAAAGTTAATTTTCCCGTGGGCGTCTGTATCGGTGCGCTGCTGCTGTCTCCAAGTTGGGGGGGATGCTGTCTCCCAGTGCTACGTTGGCATGCAAAGTAGTCTTGAGGTAGAGATCCTGGGATGCACAGAACAGTATTGGCCTGCTCAGGATACAACTGGGTCTCGGTTGTGCTTGTGGCCTATGAGCGAAAAGGGATTGGAAGAATAACACGTCAGCGTGGATAGGGTGTTTTGGACTGGATGTTTTTAAGCTTTCCCTCTTGCTGTAAAGAGTAGGGGTTTCCCTAGAGTCCTCTTAAGCAGTGCCTACTGCACTGCAAGCTATTACAAGGAAACAGAGCACACCACCCATTCGTTGCCACTTTGCTCCGCTGCCTACTCGGAACTCCACCTGCTGCGCTGCGTGCGATTCCTATATTTTTGCCATCAGGGTAGTGCTTACACTACATTTGGTAAAGTCACGGCGGCCTTACAGAACGCCCAGTTTACGGACGACCCATAGTTAGGAACGGAGCCTGTTGTAGCAAAATTCGAGTTAAATACACAGTGGTTCGAGTTAATTACACGATACTACTTATACAGTATTATATATATATATTATCCAATAATACTGTTCCGGCTTACATACAAACCGCCCAGGGTCCCTCCTTGTGGGGGAGATGGGCGGGATATAAATATAATAAATAAATAAATAAATAAATAAAATTCGACTTAAGGACAGACCTTGGGAACGGAACTCGTTCTTAAACTGGTATTCCCTTTTTCCAGCAACAGTTGCAGTCCTACGTCGCCTGGGTGAATTCACAGCTCAAGAAGAAGCCAGCAGCTAAACCGGTGCAGGATTTGAGACGCGACCTGCGAGACGGCGTGGTCCTTGCTTCTCTCATTGAGGTTGTAGGTGAGTAGCATCATTGCAAGGATATTCTGGTGGTTTTCAACTCCCCCCCCCCCGGATTAAGACTGGATTGAGGGGGTGGAACAGAGAAGCTGCGCAGGAGAGAAGTGTACGCGTAACCGTTCACCTCCCATCCATCTTTGGTGGTCACGTTTCACTCAAATGCGGTCCAGCCCTAAGAATATTGCTCAGGACTGCACTCCCTGGGCTGCTGGATGTTGGCATTTTCTTGTGCCAATCAAGCTTGGCGTGCTGACAGTGGCTCAGGCAGGGCTCCGTTTCGCCAATATTATTTGGCCTAGCAAGATCCCACTTTGAAGCAACCTTCCTGTCCTCCTTCCTCTCTTCCAATCTGAACGGTGAAGGTTTTTTAAAAATCACATATTTATTTATTTAAAACAAAGATATAGTTTCAGAAGAGCTCATATCGATAAGTGGACAAAGAAAATCACTGAAGTTATATAATTCATTTAGTACCGCAATCTCCACTATATTATTATTTATAAATACTAAAAAAAGAAGAAAAAGAAACGTACTAAAATAGTTTAAGTATTTAATTTCTGACTTCTCCTTCTTTGTGCTCCAAGTGATTTACAGTAATAATTAACATAAACTTGAGAAACCGTATTCTAAGTGTTGGTGTTTGCCATATATATATAGCATATATGGAAGCCATTCTTGCTTAATTGACTGTTGAGTTTTTAAGGATACCAAAATGCTTTTAGTGGCTGACTCAAAACCAGAAGCCATCAGAGAAGGAAATGAAAAACTTTTCCTCAGCAACATGAATAGCTGGAAAGGGTACAGTTTTAAGGAAAAGATTTCCCTCTCTTCTCTTAAGCCAGAAAATGTCCTTGCTTGGGACAGAATGAGATTGTGGGAGAAGGACCAGGGGTGTTGGCTTCACAAGCAGTTAGAGTAAACAAGGTGCATGGACCATGCTATTTAAAGATTGTTTAGTTTAGTTTCTAACTCACAGGCCGGCTAAGAATTGGAGGAGTTGAAGTGTGTGTTTCTCAATAGCAACAGGCTGGGGATGGTGACCTTGACTGATGAAACTTTATTCTGAATAGATATAGATTTTATTTATTTATTTATCACATTTCTTCACCTCCCATCTTGACAAACGACTCTGGGTGGTCGATATAGGTATACTGTAGATATAGATATAGGTATAGATATACAGTAGATATACGTGCGCATCATGCTGGCCACATGACCATGGAAGCGTCTTCAGACAACGCTGGCTCTTCGGCTAACAAACAGAGATGAGCACCGGCCCCTAGAGTCAGACGCGACTGTGCAGGAGAACCTTTACCTTTAGATATAGATATAGATCCAAGAAAACTACAGAGACTTGTCCAGGCAATCTCCAAGAATCGGACACAATTGGACGGATAAAACCCTTCCTTCCTTCCTTCCTCCCTCCCTCCCTCCCTCCCTCTTAATGTGGGGGGATGCCACTTGGAAATGATGTGGGTGTCTCAATTTCTGCTGAAACCCTGACCAGTTTACCCAGCTGGAGCACCTTCCTCCCCACTTCTGATATGTTAATATTTTTTAGATTATAAACCTGACCTTTGTGATTCTCACTGTGAGCAATTTGTGATAAACTGTGGCTGAAAACGCTTCAAACAAATAAGTGTATTTGAAAGAACACTTAAGGAGCTATAGTGGGTCTGCTCACTTCTACGTTCAGGTCAGGATACTGGTTGTCTTTAAACCCCTGAACGACTCAGGGCCCCACATTAGAAGGAGTGTTGTATCGTCTGGCAGAGTCTTAAGACCAAGAGAAGTGGCCCTTCTCTGAACAGCATGGCTTAGAGCTGTGTAGCAACTCCAAAATGTGTGGACTTCAATTCCCAGAATTCCCCAGCCAGCATGCTGGCTGGGGAATTCTGAGAGTTGAAGTCCACTCATCTTAGAGTTGCCAAATTTGAGAAACACTGTACTAGATTTTTGATGCTCCAAGAGGAGAACAAAATATATTTTATATTCACAGTGGCATCTTAGGCCAAGGGGTTGCCAAGGCTGACCACCATCCCCCGCCAAACTCCGAATTTGCAGGTAAATGTTGCCATAACATTTTGCTGCTTCTCCTTTGCAGCTGGAGAGAAACTGAATGGTGTGGAGGTCACGCCCAGCAACCCGCAGGCCATGAAGGAGAACGTGGAAAAAGTTCTACAGTTCGTGGCGTCAAAAAAGATCCGCATGCACCAGACGTCGGCTAAAGGTGAACCCCAGCTGTAAGCCAGTGGCCTTGAAGGGCCTGGATGGTCCAGTCCACATTTTGCCCTTGGGCTTCCCTTGCTGAGGATAGTGGAACGTGGCTGCCCGAGAGAGATGAAAGGCAAAGCCATGTGCTTTTCCTCCGTGCCCGCGGCCATCTGATGATTCACAAGGAGCGTTTGGGCTTCCAGGCTTGACGTTCTGGCTGCCTTGGGCCCTGGGGTCTATGAAGGGAGGCACAGTGGTGTCGGTGAAGTCAGGAAGGGCGTGATTCCCTGCTTCTTCCAGGGGCGGAGTACTGCCTTGCAGGCTTAGAGCGTCAGCTGGACATCTCCTGAGCATCAGGGGGAACCAGTGGTTCCTTGAACGCATTTCTCATTCTGCTCAGGGAGGTGGTGTGCAAGAATGTTTGTGTCAGAGCTCTCATGTGTATCAGAAAACAAGCGGCGTTGTGCCGTCCCACAATGAGCAGGGCTCAGCTCTTTGAGGACTTCTCAATTACCGTATTCTTTGGGGGCTTATCCAAGTGATTGGTGAATGCCGTATTAAGCCCGTGCAAGAGAAAAAAAGAAGTCTGGATGTTATGCAGCAAAATAGCTGCACTCCATTTTGTGGCTGGGAGTTTCTTAGGTCACTGTTCAAACAGCCACCCCTCCCCTCCCTCCAAACATTTTTCCAGTGCCTTGCAATTGTCCTGCACACACACACACACACACCCTGGCTGCATTTGTTTTCACGGTGATGGGGGGAAAAGGCTTAGTTGAAGCCTGGCAAAGTGATGGGAAAGCCACAATGGCCTCTTGATTTGTACTTTCAAGGTTTAAATTAACTTAGTGGGCCTAGACACCTGGAGTGTCTTGGCTTCATCAGGGAGCCTGAGGAGGCAGGAGGGGAACATCATTCTGGGGGTGGCTCAGACATTAATGCTGTCATGTGCCCTGTGGCCCTTTCCCCCTATGCTGCCGCTGAGCTGAAAGCTAATGAGCTCATGGGCAGAAGTCCCGTAGCTTTGCGGGAACCCAGGGGTGCGGCCCCCTCCCTGGAAGGTCCTCAATAGATGTACCGGTGCACAGCCTCCCTGCTCTTCTACCAGATGTGAAGCAAGGTGCAAGGCAAATATTTCTCCCAGCTTTGAAGCGCAACAGGATGAGGCAGGTGCAGAGCAGGGCCCGGAAGTTGCTCTGCTGCCTCACGTGCAACAGAAATGCAAAAAGCAGGTGGCTTTGCTCAGGGCCGGCCCCAGCAGTTTCCACGAATGGACAAATAGATGCTTAAAATAAACCAGTTTCCCTGCGCATCCAACTGTGTCCCAGTGGCATGAGAACAATATCCCATAAATACCTGGCCGCCATCGAGAGGGCCTGAGGCCATGTTGTTAAAAGTCTTCCCTGTAGGTAGAAGGCCATAGTTTTGCTTCAAGTGCTTCCTTGGTTGTGCTCACCGAACATCGACAGGGGGCAAAGAGAGGTTACGAAGCGCACGGGGCTGACCTAAAAACATGAGCTGTAGATCAAGCTCCCTCATTCCCTGCACCCCTCCAAAGTAGTCTTCGATTCAACTTTACTGTGGCCTGATAGTACGGGACCAATTTTGCAGACCGTTCTGCTTGACTGGATGGATGCCCAGGGGGAAGGAAGCATGGATTGGCATCCACACACAGGGTGATGTGCCCTAAGGAATTAAAGAGGGGGTGAGAAGGGATCCCAGCTTGGCTCCATCATTTGGAGGAGGAAACAGATTGTGGTGCCTCCACGCTGCCCTTCGTGGGTTGAAGGACAGCTTCAAATTCCTACCCTTGGCCAGGTAACTGCCATTTTGGTATGGCTGCATTTTCTAGACATCGTTGATGGGAACCTGAAATGCATCATGAGGCTGATCCTTGCTTTAGCTGCTCATTTTAAGCCTGGCTCCAGCAAAATCGCTTCGTCGAGCACCGTAGAAAAAAACTCTGGGGGAACTGGAACGTTGTCGGCCCGTCACAGGCCTCGCTCGGCCACGGCTGTCGCCCAAGGTGCGGTGGCCGCCCTGGCAGATGTGCGCCAGGATGTCTCCGGACTGGGTCGTGATGTCTTCCAGCACCGTCAAAGGTATGTGATCTGTTGGGGACCGCAGCAAACAGTAGGCTCTCCTGGTGGGGTTTCACTGACATTTATTATATTTGAGCTTGGTCCATAGATAGTTTAACTGCAGAGGAGGTGTGAGTAAGTTTTTAAAAGTCCCCTTTTGAAACAAGCCCCCCCCCCCATGCAAAGGAAAGGATGCAGCGGGGCAGGGACAGTTGCCTTTTATCGACCATTTTGACTCTTCTTGCGCCTACTCACAGTGCGACCTTCCTCTCTAGAAACAGCAGCCTGGACGAAGGGACTGAGCGGCCGCACTGGAGCGTCCGCGCGCTCGTCCAGCAGTACGAGGGGCAGCAGAGTGGCCCTTCGGAGTCCTCTTCCTCCAGGTAAGAGATGCGCTCCTCCTTTGCTCACTCCTTTGTCACCCCTGGGCCCCCAGCTAACTTTTGAAAAAAAGCAAGGCTGCCTGTGAGCACACTGCGAGCGGCGGGCTCTTGAGACGGAGCCGCCATGGTGCATCTTCGGAACCTCTGCTTCTGCGTTTCCCTTTCTTGTGAATGAATCAATACGGGCTTGACAAAGGTCCCTTGTTTACTGAAGCAAAAGAGGCACATCTTTCCACAAGTCACATTGGGAGGCTTCTGTTACGCCGCGCCTCGTTCCCCTTCGCTTTGAGTCTCACACAGTCCCTACTTTGGTGTCTTCACGCCCTTTGTTTCCTCAAATTGTTCTAGAAATAATTGGAATCCCCAAAGAAGGACACTGTTGAAATGGCCGTTCCTTGACCGAGATGGGCGGCAAATAAATTTGAAGTATAAATATAGATAAATTTTAAACTGGGAGATCCTGTGACCCTGTTAGTTAGAATTTAGCCATTTTCCTAGAATTCCTTGGCTTCCGTGCCAGAACGTGGAGACACTCTGGACCCTGATTGGTGTCCTCATTATTCCCCGCTGCCGGCACTCATCTCTGCTGCTTTGTCGGGGTGCCCGTTGCTTTTAAACCCTGGTTGGAATCCTTATTCAATCATATCTTCTGAACCCAGCTTGTTACGCATGAATTGGTTTGCCAATTTGCATGCTATGTTTGTCTCTGCACTTTTCGCTATATGCCAGTCCTGGATTTCAATGATGTGCAGATTCCTTTTTTTTTTTTTTTGGCATATAATTCACCAGCAGGTTTTTAGAAGAGCATCTGCAAGTGACTTATTTTGCTCTGGGAAACATGAAGCAGGGGAAAAAAATCAAGAGGGGGCTGGTAGCATCTTTTCTAACTAACCCAATTTGATAAAAAGGAAGGAAAAGAGTTTTTGTTGTTATGGAAAGCATCTGGGCTTAAGCCACTGTTCATACTGCCGTGATGTCCTCCTCATCTGCAGCCTTTCTTCAGACTGTAGCACATCTTGATCTCCATCTAACGTGAATTTGCCCTTCCCAGGCCTCTAAATGCTCAGATCCATTCAATTTCCCCAAAGCGCTCATCATCCCCACGTGATAGAAACATTAGGGTTCCCCACAGGCTTTGTAAGCAGGCCTGTTGCCTTGGGATATTGGGATTTAGCGCTAGTGAATCAAATTTGCCTTGGCGTAGGAATGGTCTTGCTTTGTGGCTGTGGGTTCAGCGGAACTGGGGTGGTAATTGAGGGTTACGCCAGGGATGTGGGAGGGAGGGAGAGACCCCTGGCACAGGAGATTGCAGGATGTGGCCTTGGGCTGTAATTGTGGCTTTTGGCTACGAAGGCCCGGCCAAGGGGGCTGGAGGACATTTGGTGTGCTTCTGGACAGGAAAAACAAGGTCTTGCCTCTCTTGATGGTTGGTAGGTCTGTTGACACGGCTGTTACGCATTTCTCATGGATCAGCGGCACATCTGAACTGCACCAGAGCCAGTTGCAGAGAGCTTAGCCTGTGGGTGGATGTGGCACAGGTTTGGGATCAGTATTCTGAAAGCAATCCAGTCGCAGCCTTTTCCGCACTGCGTTGTGTTCGCTGGAGACGTTGAGACGCCTGCTTTTTCCCCCTCACTTGGGATGCTCAGACCTTGCTACTGATCCTGAAAGATAGTGTGCCAATTAATGTTGTTAAAGAAATGTACCAATTAATGTTGTAAAAGCCAGTTGGATCATTATCTCAGGTCTGGCCATCTTCCTCATGGCAACAGAAAAAGAAATGATTTGAGACTTTGCTGTTTGCCTAACGCTAACAGAAAAAGGCAGAGCCAGTTTGGTGTCATGGTTAAGACATCAGGCTAGAAATGAGGAGACTGTGAGTTCTAATCCCGCCTTGGGCACGAAGCCAGCTGGGTGACCTTGGGCCAGTCTCTCCCTCTCAGCCCTAGGAAGGAGGCAATGGCAAACCAGGAGACTGAGAGTTCTAGTCCTGCCTGAGGCATGAAAGCCGTCTGGGTGACCTTGGGCCAGCCACTCACTCTCAGCCCTAGGAAGGAGGCAATGGCAAAGCACTTCCGAAAAACCTTGCCAAGAAAACTGCAGGGACTCGTCCAGGCAGTCTCCGAGAATCGGACACGACTGAACGGATGGAAAAGAGGGTGAGGTGATGGATTTGTATACGGAGTGCACTTTTAAAACAGGTATCCTTTAAAATCTTCCAGGAGATCGAGTGGATTAACACCTCTGCCAAACAAGGACGTCTCTAGCACAGCCCGATAATATCAGCTTCTCAGCTCATGGAGAGGCCGGAAACAGGGCATGTGGGTTACTACATAAGCCCCGGAAGATACCTTCCACCCAGTAGTGAGGGAATGCTTTGCCAAAATACTTGTGTTTTGCCCCAGGCCTTTGGTTTAGGACCCCTGGGCTAAAGAGAGGCTGCGTTGACAGATACACCCTTCCGAGGAGACAGAGAGAGAGTTCTGCGCACAGGAGCTCATTAAAAATGGCATGGTGCATTTCACGGGAATTAAAGGGAGTGGTCCAGAGCCCTGGCTCCAATCCAGGTTGGATAATTACAATTTGCCCCCCGCCGTTCCCTCTGCTGTTCTAATTGGCAACTCTTCGCCTCCTCTTTTCCTACCCTAAACCCTGCCAGAGCCTTGGTAAACAGTGAGCGAGAATCCCAGTCGCTAGCACCGTAGCGTTTCTACTATCTTGGGTCCATTGGAAAGGAGTTGGTGGGTTCTCCCTGTCCCACCCCCCGAGCTGTTTTGCTGTGTTTCTGTTTTTCCCAGAATGTGACATGAACCGCATTTCTAAATCCTTTGCGTAACAGAGATGATTCACCGTTTGTGCGCTGTTGAACTCTTGCCTTGATTGTGAGGAGTTCCACAAGGACAGCTTTATGAGCTCAGTGTAAATCTCAAGGTGGCCTGGAAGAGCTCCTAAGCACGATGCGTCCCCTGTAATCCATTGTTCCCAGCTTTCCATGTTCAGGGTTAATCTGCCTCTGCGCTTCAGGCTCCTACGCAGCATATATTAAACTTGCAATTTATGTATTTCTTTGTTAGATTTATAATTTGCCTTTTCTCCAGGAACTCAAAGCAACCCAGATGGCTTTCCCTCATCCATTTTTTTACTCCTAATAACAACTCTTTGAGGTAGCAAGAATAGTTGGCCCAACATCATCCAGGGATCAAGAGGGAATTTGAGCCTTGGTCTTCCCAGATCTAGACCAACGTCTTCACCACTACCTTCCCTTGATTCTTTTGTTGTAGCTATTCCACAGTTCAGGAATTTCCTACCTACTGAATTCAATCCACTCTGTGCCCTGGCCCTGGAGCAGAAGTGGGAAAAGAGGAACACATCGTCTTTTTGCATGGTAACTTGTCTTGGCTACAAAAATGTAGGGAAACTCTGTGTCAAGAAGAAACCAGTGGTGACTTACAATCTCAAATTGTCTGACATTCCCCAGGATTTGGTTGAGCTTTGCTGAGTCTTCCCCCCAAGAACTTTGCTCAGGATTAACAGGTTTGATCCCTGCTGCAAATTTCCCAGAGTTTTCCTGGTCTTCCAGGGTTGAGGAGCAGGTGGAAAGGCTGATGGTCCATTAGGAAATAGATAGGAGATTGTGTCAAACAGGAGTAAAGCGCTTGTTAATTAAACCACCCACTGTCGCTGAACCGCCCAGAGTCACTGGGAATCGGGGAGGGGGGGTATATAAATTATTATGGTTGGTTGCACAGTCAGCCAGATGTTTAGACTGGATTTGGCATTTTTATCCACCTGTTCAGTCCTTCCCAAGGACCTGGGATAGGCAGATGTTGTTGTTTAATAATATTAAAGGTATCATTGGAGGATGTCAGCTGTTCCAAATGAAGCTGCCTTTTGCAATTGACTGGTGGTGATTTTTTTCAATGCTGACCATGTTCCAGGGGTGCTCCAGATGTTTTGGAATTGCACCCAAGGTGCCTATTACTAGTGGTACCATCTTTGCTTTCTTTTGCCACAGTCGTTCTACTTCTATTTGCAGGTCTTTGAATTTTGTGATTTTCTCCAGTTCTTTCTCTTCTCTTCTGCTGTCTCCAGGTATTGCGATGTCCACTCTCCAGACTCTTTTGCCTTTCTTATCAACAGTTGTTAAGTCTGGGGTGTTGTGTGGCAGGTGCTTGTCTGTTTGAATTCTTATTCTTTTATTCTTATTCTTTCTGGGATTGTACATGCCATGTAGTTAGATTTTAACATAGTGTCTCAAGAATAGGAGATATCCCATACCAGTTAAAGCAGTGTTTTTCAACCTTGGCCGCTTGAAGATGAGTGGACTTCAACAGCAAGGCTGGCTGGGGAATTCTGGGAGTTGAAGTCCACCCATCTTCAAGCGGCCAAGGTTGAGAAACACTGCATTAGTCAGTGTCAGTTAACTCAAGGAACATCTGTGATCTTTTTTAAAGGCTCAGCCAATTCTCTTGGCCGGTAGAGATGTGGGCAGCCATTAGCTCACAATATCAATCATCATAAAAATCATTTGGATGGCAAGATTAAGATTTCTTAAGGCTGTCTTTCTTTTTGCTCGGATGTCCCAGGCCTCCTTTTGCCTTGACGGGCAGTGGCGTTTCTCTTGGTCTGACCCAGCCGTATCTCTTTTTTTGGAGGGTGGGGGTGTGTGTCTTAGGCATTACCAGTGGCAGCAGTTGCCAGTGGTGAATGAGGAACGGAGCGTAGGTGCCAGACGCAGCTTATTCCGTTTCTCTCCAGCCCAGAGCCTTGCTTTACCCAGCTGTAAAACGTGGACGGGCATCTCACTGGGACGCTGAGCCAGCTAGGGTTGAAGAAACCTTGGGTGCAGCTCCACAGCAAGGACTAACGGAAGGGGAAGCTTGGGGGGGGGGGAGGTTCGTGGATCCATTCCAGAACCCCCCCCCCCCATGCCGCTTTGCATCCATACACCAGCTTTTCAAATGACGTCGCATTTGGATTCGGCGTGGGTTGATGCTTGTAATAAAACGGGTCTGTCTGCAGAAAGAGGCTGCCCGCACTTCCTGGTTCCCAAATGGACACGTCTTTCTCCTCCCCCAGAAGAAAATAACCCAATTCTGGCAAACGAGTGGCTGGAAAGTGGCTGGAAAGGGCGTGTCTGAAATGGATAAGTGCTCCTTCTGTTTTGCATCGGTGCAGGGGCTTTGATCCTCTACCCACCCACGCCCCGGACGGGGAGGCGGGCGCGGAGCCGAGCCTTTGCACCTCGAGAACACGGCGGCGCACGCGGTGCATATCTCCCTATCCCGTTATTCCACACGGAGGCCGGGGTATTAACATTGCAAGGAAGGGGAGGCAGCGGACGGGGTGACTCACAGGAGCCCTGGCCAAATCCCGCCGCTCTTCCCGTGCAGCGCCTTCCTCCCCTCCCTCGCCCCCTCCCATCGGCCGTGCCTCTTCCCCACCCTGGGCTTAGACGTCTCGCGCAGCCCCAGTGACAGCAGGAAGCTGCCGAGAGCGAAGCCTGAAGCAGCGCGCACACACACACACACACACTCTTGCGGGTGCGTGCACTCCCCCCCCCCCGGCTGGCTAATTGCCGCCCGTGCTTGATCCAGGGATTCTGCATCTTAATTTGGGCTCTTTCGAGCGGCGGCTGAGAACGGGCTGGGAAGGAGACTGCGCTCTCGCTGCCAAGCCGAATTTGGGCATGCATCAGACCCACAACGCAACGGCGCCAAACAAACAACATCCCGGCGGAGCTAAACACGCAGCAGCCCCGTTTCGGGTCTCTCTCTCCCTGGCACGCCACCTCCGGCGGGGGCGCATCGATTTCCAGCCCGCTCCTTCTGAAGAAGTGGGGCCGCGGCGTTCTTCAGCCCGCCACGTCTCGGCTCCCGCGAAGAGATCTACCTGGCAAGCGTTGCTCCGCCAGGTTGGCCCCAGCCGACGTCCCTGGTGCAGAAAGGCCGTTTTGGTGGAGGGATGTGGCATGTGAAGACCGAGGCTCGCCGGGAGACGGGCTCTGGGCCAGAGCCAAAGCGGGAACATGGGAGGGAAGCCAGTGAAATGGTGAGCACCCCCACCCTTTGGCGCTGCTGTTTTAGTGGGGGGGGGGGAGAGGACAGACAGCAGGGGTGAACGGATGGCCGGGGGAGCAGGTCGCTTGTGAGAATTGGCAAGGGTGCTTGGTGGTCCCCCCTTGGTCGCTTTTCCGGGCCATTTCTAAAATTCAGGAGCCGAGCTACCCTCCCAGGAATTAAGCAGGCTGTTCCTTACTCCATAAATGGTGCTGACATTGGTTTGATTTCCTGCTTTCTAGGCAGTTTTAGCACTGGATGATGAATTAGTTTCCTTCCCCCCCCCACAAGAGATCAATTGCAAAAGCTTCTTGTCCCCTACCCCCCCTCGGGGCTTTCCCTCTACTGACATTTGGTTGCAGGATGAGCGGAGGTGGAAGTGTGCAAGGGTTTGAGCTTCAGGCGTGGTGGCTTTGGGGAGGCCAGCAGTCAGTGGTTGCACGGGCAAAAGTGCTGTGGAGCCAGATTGGTCTTGGGATCTGGTGTGCCACAAGGTGGCACCTGCAGGGTGTTTCTGTAGTCTTGTTGTGGCTGTGTGTTGAAGCGTCAGTCATTGAGAATTCTCTCAAGGTCTCTGCACATAAACCCTACTTCGGTCTAAAACATGGAGGAGAAGTGGGGTTTCTGTGGGCGAGTGGTGCCAGAGGGCTTCCCTCCTGCCTGCTGGGGACTCCTGTCCATCAGCTGCACCCCATATTCCTTGTGCTGTATTTTCAGCTGCTGGAAATGGCTAACCCCTCAACTAGCTGTATTGCTGCGGCTTCAGCAGAAGGCAGACTTGTGCAGAAATGGAGCTTACGTACTGGACCGTTGCTTTCCTTGTTAGTGCAAAACAGGGTGGGGTGGGGGACGGGACTGGTGGTCTTTTGCAACCTTTTAAAACTCTCCCTCCTCTAGACTAGGGTACCATTGCCATGGCCTTGTTGCAGAAGGAGACATGTAAAACCTTCAAGATGTTTGCCTCTCAGAGCCTCAGAACAAATTTGTCCTGTTTCCAAGGGTAGCTGTGGCCCTGGAAACTCATGTGCAAAGCATCTCTTGCTCCTCTGTGAGAAGGCCCCATTTACCTGGGTGTCAGCTCTACTTTTTGAGGATCCCCCAGATTAAGGGGGCTGCTGCAACTTCAGCTCCCTAGCTCCGGCTGTATTGGGGATACCAGCCTGCAGCATAATCCAAAGGAGGGGGGTTTCCAGGGGTTGATGTGTGGAGTGCAAGAACTTGGTGTGGCCTCTTTTGTATTGCAATTTCTGGCCTTTGGGGCTTGGTACTGTATATAGAGAGCTGTGCTGCTAGTGTGGGAAACGGTGCAAACCATCCGAGGCGGGTCAGCTGTAATGGAGAAAGCAGCGTGAGATGACTTTTTGCATCACAGACTCTGGAAAACACGTCGCTTTTTCATTTCGAATGGGACATTCTAACCACTGGCCATCATCCTCACCCCAAATGGGTGAGATGCTTTGTATATTGTTCTAGCATGTGTGTGTCCTAGGAGGCCCACAGACAACACCCACCCACTCTCGCTCCTCCAGAGCTCAGCCGTGGGAGCCAACTCACACTCTCGGGGAGGCCAGGAAAGTTAGCTGGGAAAGTATCTTCTAGCTTTTGTTTCTGGCCTCTCTCGTTTTGTTAATCCCGTTTTTTTCTCCCCTTTTTCTTTTGTTTGGGGCACCTTTGTTTCTCTGTCTGGGAAAATGGTACATTAACTCTTGCTCACACTTGCAAGGAGAAATTCTTTGGGGACGCGTTAAATGGGTCAGTGCGTTTCAGATGCCTTTCGCTGTTGTCTGGGAGATGCGTTCTCAAAGACTCCTAGGGTGGGGAAGAGAGGTTCAGGGTGGTTTGCTCCTCTGGAGTAAACCCCTGGAAATACTGTCATCTCTCTCTCTCTCTCTCTCTCTTTCTCTTTTAAGGCTAAATTCAAGGAGAAGGAGAGACAGGAGCAGAAATGGCATTCCCAATCCAGCAAAGTGTGTGCGTGGGGAGAAGGGGCTTGATTGACAGGTCTGAGCACCATGGAAGGGGGCAGAATGGGAGAGGGGCCTCCTGGAAGACGGTCCTTTTGGAAAGCCCTCCTGGGCCCTTCCCCAGCTCCCAATCCATGAACTTCAGACTGCCTTGACCCATGATTAAAGAAAGGAGGTTACAAGGAAAAGATTCCCGTGAGCCTGGCGCTTGGACTCCTGGGGACGCGTCCATATTATTCTCTTGGCAGCTGTTCACTGTTCCCTTCTGCCTGGGTGTTTCGTGTCACTCACACACACACACACACACACACACACACACACACACACACACACACAGAGTCTGGCCTGCACCCTTGTGTCTTCCTGGTGGTCTTCCATTCCAGTCCTCACCAGGCCTGACTGCTGAGACTTTGGGGAGTCCGTCCAAGGTCACTTGAGGACTGCCACCTCCTGGGACGAAGAGGGTGAATTGTCCTGCCTGTATTGAATGGACCTGTTGGCAGGAGGGTGGTCTTTGTCCGAACTGAGCTTTTTTTGCATGATGCTGTGATTTCAGGTCCAGGAAAGTGATATATTCAAGTGGAATTGGTACGCATGGTTGGGCTGAGAGAGAGGGACAGTCGCTCTCTCTCAGCCCTAGGAAGGAGCCAATGGCAAACCAGGAGCCTGAAAGTTCTAGTCCCGCCTGAGGCACAAAAGCCGGCTGGGTGACCTTGAGCCAGTCGCTCTCTCTCAGCCCTAGGAAGGAGCCAATGGCAAACCAGGAGACTGAGAGTTCTAGTCCCGCCTTAGGTACGAAAGCCGGCTGGGTGACCTTGGGCCAGTCACTGTCTCTCAGCCCAACTCACCTCACAGGGTTGCTGTTGTGGGGCAAATAGGAGGAGGAAGGAGTACTAGGTATGTTCACCACCTTGAGTTACTTATAAAAACAATAAAGGCGGGATAAAAATTAAATAAATAAAATAAACCCCCCCAGTAACCCTCTTTTTTTGTGTCCCCCCCCCAGCCTCACCTCCCCCAGCCCTATCAATAGTGCAAAGAGCGAGTCCGGCACTACGCCTTCCGAGGAGAAGGCAGGATTTGACATTGGTCGTGAAGAAGAAGATGGAGAAGAAAAAGCAGGAACAAGAGCAGGTAGGGGAGCGGATCGTCCTAATGAGAAATTTGGGGGTTAAGTTTATTTATTTATTTATTGTTTCAATTTATATGGCCGCCCGTCTCAAATATGTGACTCTGGGTGGCTAACCACAGTTTAAAAAACTGTATAAAAAACCAAAAAGCCATAACCATATAAAAACCATATAAAAACCATATAAACCCTAATCACCAATTAGTCCCTTGTGATGGCTTTTCTGTCATTTATTCTGGTGCTCTTCCTTGGTTTGGATAAGAATGTTGACTAGCTGGATAAAGTAAGCCAATTAAAAATGCTTAGCCTACTTTAAAAGTGGTTCCCACTTGATTTGGCAGCCCGCTTTTGAAAACAGATAATGCCAATAGCACGAGCATTTATTGGAACTGGATCTGAAGGCGTCTCTTTGGTCTCCAGCCAGCGGAGGTGCCTGCTGTGGAGCAGATGTGTCCCACCAGAACAGAAAAAGAACACTCAGGGTGACGGCTTCTACTTAAAGATACATTCAATAACTTACGGCTGTGTCTTTTATCGGGTGATAAAGCCAAGCCAAGTTAGGCTGGTTCACCCTTTGGGGAAGGTAACACACGATGCTTTCCCAACCTTGCAATCCTCTACCGTGGACAGAGCATGCAGCTGATTTAAAGAAACGTCTCTTCTTTTTAGGAAGAAAATTAACGTCCACCGTGGATGCTTTCAAGACTTTCCGTTTCCCTGATGCTGTCCTTTAGAAACAACCTAATTTTCACCTGGCACTGACAGATTTTTGTAGGGGAAGGGCTGGGTTAGTCCCTTTACGACTCAATCCATTTCATTCAAAGGCAGAAGCTTTTGTGAGCTCACTTCACGAGATGCAAAGAGGTCTTCACCTGCATCTTCACCTGACCCCATCTGATTTTTGGCATTGATGGGAATTGAGCAGTTTCTCCTGATCCCACAGTCTCTGAGGAAGAATGGTATAGACCAGTGTTTCTCAACCTTAGCCATTTTAGGATGGGTGGACTTCAACTCCCAGAATTCCCCAGCCCAGCTGGGGATCAAGCCAGGTGTTTACAGGTAGTCCTCGCTTAATGACCACAACTGGGACTGGAATTTCAGTTGCTAAGCAAAGCGGTCATTAAGTGAATCCGACCCAATTTTACAACCTTTTTTGTGCTGGTCGTTAAGTGAATCACCATGGGCATTAAGCAAACCACGTGGTCATTAAGCGAATCATGCAGTTCCCCATTGATTTTGCTTGTCAGAAGCCAGCTGGGAAGGTCGAAAATGGCGATCACGTGACCACGGGACACTGCAACGGTCATAAATGTGAACCGGTTGCCAAGCGCCCAAATCGTGATCACGTGACCGCAGGGACGCTGCAATGGTTCTAAGTGTGAGGACCGGTCGTAAGTTGGTTTTTCAGTACCATCATAAGTCCGAACCGTCACTGGATGGTTGTTAAGTGAGAAATATCTGTAATCATCTGTGCATGGTATAGATAGCCAATTTACTTATTTACATTTTACTAATACAATACATTTTACTAATGCTATATCACAACTGTAGTCTCTTTGCATTTTAAGGAGAAAACAAGGGACGAAGGAAAGAGATTGGGATATGTAAATCTGATATGATAGAGGAAGGAAGGTGGTGGACTTTAAAATGAATATAAATGAGGATAAAGATACTTAAGGACTGAAGCACAAATCTGTGGTCTACTTCTCTCTCTCTCTCCTCCGTTCTTCCTCTGCTCCCCAGAGACCTGGAGCCATGCTTTTCCAGAGTTAGACCACAGACACGTCGTGTCCCTTGCAGAAGAAAATGGCTCTCGGTTGCCTGCCGGATGGTCGCCAAAGTGTCCTGCCCCGAGTCTGGAGACTTCCTGGGAAGATCACCTCCTGGAGCAGCAGGATCACTTAGAGAAAGAAATGGAAGAAGCCAAAAAGATGATTTCCGGATTGCAGGTATCTTCCCTCCCTCCCTCCCTCCCTCTAACTCATTTTTTTCAGTGCCGTCGTAACTTTGAACGGTCGCTAAACGAACGGTTGTAAGTCGAGGACTACCTGTAGAGCCTGTTTCCAATCTGTTGGGCCCTGCGTTGCTCCCTCTGGAGAACAGGTGCTCTGCCCCGTCTTTTAGCAGAGGCTCCACACGATCTGGACAGTCTCTGCTGGCTTTGAACTGTACATGTTGATGCGCAAGCAGGAGAAGAGTCCCTTTCCAGAGGCACCAACAGGAGATGTTGCAGGCTGAAAACCGAAGGCAGGGCTCCTGGACATCTGGGTAAAATGGGATTACAAAGTGCCCTCTGAGATCATGCCCCTCTCCTCAGACAGCCAAGGGAGGCAGCTGCTCAAGAGACTGGCTGCTCCGTGGCATCGCAGCCCCTTATCTCCCAGAAGAGACGACTGTTCCTGCTGCCCAGGAAACTGGGCGTGGATAACCAGCTTCCTGGTCACACCTTCTAGATCAGCGAGGGTCTGAGGGCCGTTCCAGGGCTCAGCATGCCCCTTTGACAGGCTGCCGTCCTTCGTTGCATTTCCTGCTGGGAAACATCCCACCATCTTGGCAACAGAGAATACAAATGGGTCTGCCCGTGTGGCACGCTGCCAGCATTGCCCCTCCCTAGGCTACAGTTCAGAGACTCCAGAAGGTGGCCTTTGTGGTGATCAGCTGCGTTGGACCGGCCAAGGGACGGAAGTTTGCATTTTTGTTCTTCGGTATCCAAGTCAATGTTGGCTCAATCTGTAAAATCAAGGCAACGTGTTGCTTTTCAGTGTCTTCTTCTGGCCTCCTTTTTCTTGTCTGTAGAATACAGGTAGTCCTTGAGTTACAACCATTCATTCAGTGACTGTTCAAAGTTACGACGGCGGTGAACAAAGGGACTTACGATTGATCCTCAAAGTTCCGGCCATTGCAGCGCCCCCGTGGTCACGTGAACAAAATTTGGGCGTTTGGCAACCAGCTCACACTTATGACCGGTTGCAGCGTCCGGCAGTCACGTGATCGTCATTTGCAACCTTCCCTGCCGGCGTCCCACAAGCAAAGTCAATGGGGAAGCTGGCAGGGAAGGTCGCAAGTTGCTCCGGTCAGTCTCCCCCCGCCTTTCTTCACTCACATACACTCCACGCCCTTCGGAGTCGGAAGTCCACACAACTTAAAGTTGCCAAGGTTGAGAAACACTGGTCTTAGATATCCTGGAACTTTCCCTAATGCTAAGGAAGAGGTAGGCATTCTGCCACCTGGAATTGCTCCATAGGCCACCCGAAGAGCGCACACACCATCTGGGTGAAGGCCACAGACTTCATCCTCCCGACAGCAACCTATGATGCTTTAGGAAGTACATTGTGAGGGAATGTGTTCCTGAAGTAGGGGGTGATGTGGTGGATTCCGACGCTGCCGGTGGTTCCCAGGGAGGGAACGCATTCCAGGCAGATAAGCCGATTCACAGCCCGGACACTGTTGCTGGGAAAGTTAAGAGGTTCGAGGTAGCTCTGCCCTAGAGCCTTCCTAGGTTATTTACCCTTAGGTTAGTTAGAGTAGCTTTAGTCTGGCAGGATTCTGTCTGTACGGTGAGAACAATAAAGAACTAGAGTTGGAATTCACTGACTCAGAGTCGTTCTTGGTCTGGGCCCGACATACATCTATGCTTTTGAAACAGAGATGTATAGACACCCCTTGAACAATCGTGTGGGTTTCCTATAGATGCTTGGAGTGAGCATGAAGTCCTTCTGTGTGAAAAGCATGTTGTCTGCTCTGAAGCTTCAGTATCTCCATATTTATCACTTTGGACCACCAGGTTAATTATTATCCAGCTTTTAGTTGGTTGCACCACTTCTTACCTTCGTAGAAGTCCCTGGCTGGACCACCCTCCCCTGTACCATCTTCCTCCCACTTGGGAGGCTCTCCATTTATGATGTGGATAGTTCCCTCCTGGATAATTCTCAGACATGATGCCAGAAGGCCCTTGCTTGCAGTGGCTTTGTCTGTCTGTTGCCTTCCTCGCTCAGTTTTGATTCTGAAACTGCTTCGGAAAATAGAGTCCACTTTTATGCCCCTGGGTCTTCTGGAGAAGGTTGGATTTCTCTCGGAGGCGCTTCCATGGAGGCCTCTGGCTAAGCCTCTCGCTCTTTGCCCTTCTTGTTCTGCCAGGCGTTGCTGCTCAACGGGTCGTTGCCTGAGGACGAGCAAGAAAGGTCGCTGGTCCTTTGCGAACAGGAGGCCTGTCCGGAAGAGCAGCTGGTGAGCCCGGGGCCTTTTCTCCTGACCGCCCGTCCTGAGGCAGGGGCTGGGAAGGCGCTGGGAAATAACTGCTCTGCTTGGTCTTCAGGTCATAATCCGGAGCCGGCTGGATCAGAGCCTGGAGGAGAACCAGGACCTGAAGGTGAGCGGCCCCTAGAGATGGCAGATGCTTCTTGGGCTCCTGTTAGGAGACTGCTGCGTGCAGATGGGCCAGTTTTTGGAGGCAGCGGGGGAACTGTTCGGAGTTGGCCTTTGTAACTCAGAGGCTGCTGCTTGGTGGAAGAAGATGGAAGGAGATGGAAGGGGTAGGATCCTTCAGAACAACGAATGGCAAGGAGGGTGCCAGCCTAGTTGGTCTCTGCAGGGAGAGCCAGGCCCGTTGGGGAGGGCCAGAACTTCCGAATTCTTCCGTGGGCCTGACAGTCCATGAACCAGATACAAATCTTAACAAAGAAGCACCGTTTGGGGGCTGCAGGGGAGGGAGAGGGAAATTCACTTTGCCAGCAGTTTAAGATTCTCAGTGGAGCATCACCCCTTGCGAGAGGAATTCGGGGCTCCAGCAAAAACTGCTGGAGCGGAGAGATCCAGTGCCGTGAGACGGCCCTGTCTGCCCCCCCCCCCGTGACCTTCACTGACTTAGAGAGGAAGGAGGGGTCGCTGTAATGAAAGCAGCCCCCCCCTTCATTGGGAGGCGGATCTGCAGTATTTGGTGTCCTCCAGGGAGTGTGCAGATATTGACTGCAAGCCCAGAACCGTCTCGTGCTGGGCGTTCTTGGCCTCTGGCCTAAAGGGCGGGGGGGCAGAATCGAATGCAACCAGGATGTGGGGAAAAGGGGCTGACTGCCACCTCCTTCCTTTGGCTTCGTTGCAGAAGGAACTGCAGAAATACAAGCAAGAAAGCCGAAACCTGCAGGGAGTGAAGGTGAGAAAGAAAGCTTGCGACGGAGAATGTCGGGGTGGAGAAGGAAGTGGGCGGTTTTTGGGGTCTCCGTCTGCCAAGAAGCCCTTGAGCGGCCCTCCCTGGGTCTTCCTTGCCGGGGAAGGTGGGGAGAAGATGTCAAGGCCTTTTTGGTGGTGGCCGCCCAGCCGTGGCACCTTCTCCTCAGCGGTTGGGCATCGTTCTCCTCTGTAGCAAAGACCTGGCACAGCTTTTGGCCTTTGGGAACTTTTCAGAATCCTGTTTTTCCCCCCCCTTTTTAACATTTGAATTGTGTTTTAAACCTGCATTTGTTGGGTGTTAATGCTTCATCAACCCTGTAAGCTGTCCAGAGAGTGTTGTTTTGGGGCTGGTTATAGAGGAAGTGAAGAAGCCAAACAGAGAGCAGCGGGAGCCTGCCTGCAGATGCTCTTTGCAAATTCCATCTCTTGGCCCCGAAACTGCAAAATAAAAACCCTGTTTGGAAAGTAGCTGTTGCAGCTTCTAGGGCATAGCTTTCCAAACTCTGTGTCGCGACACAGTACTGTCGCTGTGGTGTGCAGGTGTGTCGTGCGAAAACCCGGAAGCGCTGATGGCGGCGCGCCATCAGCGCTTCCGGGTTTCACGCGACACACCTGCACACCGCTGCCGCCGCGCACACCGCCGTTGGCGTGTGTCACCAACAAGAAAAGTTTGGAAAGCTCTGTTCTAGGGTCTTCTGAACAAAGACTTTTGCATGTTGTGAGAAGGTGGCCTTAAATAGTCTGAGGATTCCCAGCCTCCTTTCTGCTCATGAGGAATACGGGATATTGGGAGCAAGAGATTGTGGGTCTTTTTCTGGACCATCATTTCCAGAGGGCTGGTATGACTCTGGGTGAGGTGTGTTTAAACCCCCTTTTTCTTCTCAACCTCCACTTCCATTCAGGAAGAATCTAAGTCCTTTCTGTGTTTTGCGAATGGGAGAAAAGGTGCAATTCTGCTTGTAAGAAAATCCACAGCATAAACGTGCAAAAAGATCAACAGCTTTTGCCTCATCTGACATCTTGTCTTAGCATCTGAGTCTTTTGCTCATCAGTAACTCTCTACAATCCTCAGCTGCCTTTGCTGTTTTCTAGTCAGTGTGTCTTTCAGGGCAAAATTAAAGGGACACGCTAGAAATCTAAGAAATAATTAAACTAAATGCAGTCAGTCTAGTCCAGCTTTTCTCAACCTTTTGACCCTGGAGGGACCCGTGAAATATTTTTCAGACCTCGAGGAACCCCTGCACATTCAGGCTCAAATATAGGCCAGAAGTTCCAAAATTATTATATTCATTTCACTTGTAGGCCTGTCTAGATGCGTTAACAGTGTTCTTAAATAAAAATAAAGAACGAAACTTACCTCTTTAATGTGAAGTTGCCCAAACTTGAAATAAGTTGTGATCTCCCAGGGAACCCCTAGTGACCTCTCGCGGAACCCGAGGGTGCCACGGAGCCCTGGTTGAGAAACCCTGGTATAATTGAATTTGCTCGGGTCACCTCTTAAAAAAATAACTGTGCTAGAAAAAGAGATCAAAATGGGTGGGTGAAAACCACAGGGAAAGGTGCAAATGTGCCACCCTTCAGCATTGATAAGGGGGGGGGGGTGCTTGGAGCCATGAAGGGTGTTCATTTATGTTCCTAGGATGCCCTGCAGCAGCGGCTGGCCCAGCAGGACACTCTGACGCTTCAGATAAAGCAGGAGCTGCTGAGAGCAAACATGGACAAGGAAGAGTTGCACAGCCAGAATGTGAGTGTGCATCCTTTGGTCTGTCTGCCGGACCTGCCGATGGAGGGTGAGGGCTGCTTCGGCAGAAGACGGAGGGCATATGGGGTGCAGGAGAGGTCTTGCCGGGTTCAAGTCCAGGCACCTCCAGTGGGAGGAGAAGGGAGGCAGCTGGGGGTTGCTATCCAGCCTCAGTTTCCCAGCTTAGCTCCTCCTGTGGAGCAGCGTTTCTCAACCTTGGCAGCTTGAAGATGGGTGGACTTCAACTCCCGGAATTCCCCAGCCAGCCATGGGGAATTCCGGGAGTTGAAGTCCACCCATCTTCAAGCTGCCAAGGTTGAGAAACGCTGCTGTGGAGGGTTTGGAAAGGGCAGCGTTGCCGGACAAGGGAGCAGAAAGGCAGGCTGAAGATCCGCGCCCGGATTCTTCAGCCTGGGGTTGCAAGGTGCATTCCCCACTCAGCGTTCAAATCTTGCTTGCGCAGGCTGATCTCCAGAGGAAGGTGGAAGAGCGGAATCGGCTTCTGGTGGAGTACAAAGTAAGGGGATCTTCCTCTCCTCCGGGCCGAGGGAGGGTCTTGGGAGCCTTCGGCTTCCAGGTAACTGGAACATCCCTTCCTCCCAGCTTGCTGAGCTTCAGACCAGAGAAAGCTCCCCACCAGGAGAGCCAGGCGCAGGAAACCCCTTGGCAGCCTCTTACTCAGCCTTCAGGCCTTTCGTGCAAAATCTCTTTCATGCCTTCTGTGTCGCAGCTTCTGCCCCCTGGAACACCCCCCCCCCCAAGAAGATAGGCCTGGCTTCCCCCCGACCATGTTCAAAGATGCTCTGAGACCCTGTTCTTTTCCCAGGCCTGCGTTAGAGTAGGGTGGCGTGTTTGATCACCTTTCGATGGTTGCTTTTCATGGGGGGTTTGGGTGAAGGTTTTGTTTTTTGTTTGGTCTGTTTGCTTTTAATTGTATTTCATGATAGTTCTCATGGTATGCTATCCAGCGTCTACATCAAATTTGTGAATTTCTAAAAGAAATAAGGAAATGCGATCAAATCCGGCCCCATTCACCCCGAACCGCTTTCCCTTCAGCAGCGCTGTCCGCTTCTGGTTGCTATGCGTCAAACAGCTGATCTCCTGCCCCTCGGCTAGTGATCCCGATCCACGTTTTGCTTTTCCCCGTCCTGGGGTAGTTCCCCAACGGCATAAGGAGGGCTGGTCAGCGAAGGACCCAATTGGCCCCTTTGCGCTGAGCTCGGCCCCCGACTTCGCTCCCTCCGAGCCGAGCCGCCTCCTTCGCTGGCTGATGGCTCCAATCCTCCCTCCCTTGCAGAAGGAGTTAAGCCAGAAGGACAGGCACCTGCACCAGCACCAGGCCAAGATGGAGGAAATGCTGCGCCAGCTCTCCGAGGCGGGCTATCAGCAGGTAGGGGCTCCCCCCTCTCCCCGTTTCCTCCTCCTCTGTGCCCATTTGCTGATCGGCATCTTCCCTCCTAGGCCGAGCTGGAACGGGAGCTGGAGCACAAGGAAGTCCTGCTTGCTCGCTGCCTGAAGAAGGACGCGGAGGAGGTTGGTAGCCCTCTGGCGTGGCCCGAGTTTGCTTTGCACCGACCTCTGATTGTGCAGCGCACTATAAAAGGGCGAGTCGCAGGGACTCGGCCAGGGCAGATCCCTCTGTTTCCCTCCCGCTTTGCCCCTGAAAGGACAGGTGTGCAGGCCAGCCAAGAGGTTGCTTGGGTGACTTGGGAGAGGGGTGTGGCTTGATGGCGGTTTGGGTACCTGCCAGTTTGTAGGATGCCCAGAATGGAATTGCAAAGGGGCCTCGAAATCAGCCCTGCTCCTCTAAAAGCGTCCTTTGGCCACACTGGGTCACCTGCAGAGTGCGGTGACGGGCGGGCGACCCTGGGTCTGCCAGCCGTATGTAGCTCCTTAGCTGGGCTTGAGAACTGTTGCTGGTGGAGGGCCCTTGCCACCCGTGTCCCCCCCTCTCTTGCAAAGCAGGTGATTGTGTACGGCAACCACGGTTCCCAGAGCAACGGCTTCCTCCAGACATTGGGAAAAGGAACAGCTTCCACTGCGCACAGAGGGGTACGTTTTGCTCCGGCCCGGAAGTGTGGGGGGTCCTTTCCCAGGGCTTGTGAGAGCACCCTTGGCTTTGCGAGCTTTGGGGGCAGACAAAACCACCGCCTGCTTCCGGATCTCTCCTGGCAGACCAGCGACCTGCAGCTGGTGCGCGAGGCCCTACGCAGTTTGCGGAACAGCTTCAGCGGCCACGACCCCCAGCACCACACCATCGACAGCCTGGAGCAGGGCATCTCCAGCCTGATGGAGAGGCTGCACCGCGTGGAGACGCAGAAGCGGCAGGAGAAGAGGGTGAGAGCCTCCCCGGCCGGCTCGACGCGTGTCGGCCCCCCCACCCCTTACACGGGCTCCCATGTAAGGGAGCGGCCCTGACCCTGGGCTTAGGTGGGCCACGTGAGTGTCCTCGTGCTCTGGAGTCCCCTGCCATGGAGGTGGGCATAAAGTCTGCTTGAATTGAAGCCCACACCCGTGTGCAGGGCCTGTCACATACAGTCCTCGACTTACGACCATTCACTTAACAACTGTTCGAAGTTACGACGGCACTGGAAAAAGTGACTTGCGACCAGTCCTCGCACTTATGACTGTCGCAGCATCCCCACGGTTACGTGATCAAAATTCAGTGCTTAGCAATTGGCATGTATTTACAATGGTTGCAGCGTCCCAGGCTCACGTGATCGCCATTTGCAACTTCCCAACCGGCTCCCGACAAGCAAAATCAGTGGGGAACTGTGTGATTTACTTAACGACCGCGTGATTCGCTTAACGACCGCCGCAAAAAAGGTAAAATTGGGTGCGACTCACTTAACGGCCGCATCACTTAGTGACGGAAGTTCCGGTCCCAGTTGTGGTCGTAAGTCAAGGACTATCTGTAAAAGAGTTTCTGCTCTTGGTTTCTGGGACTGGTCTGCCCAGCCGCTTGGCCTCTCCCACCGGATCTCCCTCCTCCTGGAGCTGTGAAGGCCGCTCATCTCCTGCCTGCAAACAGCGGCTCAGGTCTGGCTGAGGAGCTGCAGGGCTGGCTTTCTCCCTAATGGCCCGTTTTGCTCCTTGGGGTGGCTTGTGGGCGGCCACTTTTAGCAGAGCTGTGTGGATGTTACAACCCCACGTGGTGCCTTTGTTTCAGGCAAAGTCCTTGAATCAGGCCAACCCGTCCGTCCGTCCGTCCAACCCATCTTCTCTCCGGTGGCCCCACGTTCAGAGAGCCTCATGGGTTCCATCCGAGAGCGTCCCAGAAGAACCACCCCAGTAACCCTTCATGGGCAGAGAATAGCTGCTCGGGAAACATCAGTTTCATCCGGAGTGCCGGAGACTTGCCATTCCCCAAATTTCCAGTCATCCTGTGGTTATAGCCTCAGTGTAGCTGGGGGCTCCTAGGCTGCTCTGAAAGAACCGAGTCTTGGGTCAAGCCAAGTCATTGGTTCAAGCAGTGAGAACCCAGTCATTGGTGAGGCCTGGCGCACCTAAAATAGGAGCAGGGTTTCATTTGCATGGTTTCAGGCGCCATCTTGACGTTTTTGACCTCCTCCAGCACTTCTTGGGCTCAACTCAGGCCCGAGCATCCTCTGAAAGACAGCAGGAAGAGGATCCAAGGAGCCTGTCCCTAATCTGTCTGCTTTCCTTGTCCAGGTCCGAGGGAAGTCGCCTGCAGGCCACGGAGTGAATGAATACCGGGAATCTTGGCCTTCCAATTCCAGTGAGTGCAATTCTGAGGCTCCCGTACTCCGCTGGGCAGCGTCCTGCTCCAGGAGGCCAATAGGCAAGGCTAACGAGGATCGCCACTTTTGGAAAACGGGGCAGACTTCCCTGCTCCCCTCGGCGCGCCGGCCGGCTGGCTGTGGTCCTCCCTCTTTCTTAAATCATGCATGCTTGCTTTTAGCAGCCTGCCTGGATCCTGTTATGAGCAGAAAGGGATCTGCCGCATCTCCAGATGTTATTGCCTCCTGAACACCTAATAATAATAACAATAATAATTTAAATTTATATCCTGCCTGGCTTCCAGTGATTCTGGGCAGTTTACAAATGGTTAAAAACATTTAAAAAGAAGGAAACAACACAAAACAATTTTAAAAAATGTTTTTTTAATTTGAAAATAAGCAGGTAGCACTGGGCTATTCTGAAAAGGAGCTGCAAAGTGGCTTCCTGGGAATACGCTGCCATCTATTGGTCAAGGGTGGGAGTGCAGCCTCTTGCTGCCTGCCCTTGCCATCACAAGCTAAGGATATTGGTTTCTATTCCCTTCTATTGGTATATTGGTTTCTTTCTAGCTCAGTCCTCCCCCCCCCCGCTTTTTTTTTTTAAAAAAAGAAGCAACATAAAAATCCACATTTTCTGCTTCCAGTTCTCCCCAAAATAGCTCATTTTACAATCCCTTTTCCAGCTCAGGACGGAATTTCAAAATGTGGCGAGCCACAGAAATGAGAGCTGCTCTCTGATCCATCTCTTAGTCCGGGGAGAATAAATCCGGCCTGTTGGCTTAGAAAGGCTGCAGAAAGGAAATGCGTGCCATTGGAAGAGAAGTGGCATCTTGCTGCCCTGTGGCTCAGCCTGTCTTCCTTTTTTGGCAGAACTGCCTCATTCTCACAGCACCCCCGCCGTGAGCAGCAGCGCCTGCACCAAAGTCCTGTACTTTACAGATCGCTCCCTCACCCCCTTCATGGTCAGCATCCCAAAGAGGTAAGCCAGCAGCCCCACAGCCCCAGGACCCCCTTCCTGGGACCCCAGAATTGGCGCTTCCATGGGGTTCCCCTCCCAGCACACAGGGTGACATCCAGTGTGGTCGCCCGCCCGCCCGCCCTTCCTCTCCTCTTCCTCTGCGCTTTGCAGGTTAGGGGAGGTGACTCTACGGGACTTCAAAGCCGCTATTGATCGGGATGGAACACACCGGTACCACTTCAAAGCCCTGGACCCAGAGTTTGGCACAGTCAAAGAGGAGGTAAGGGGGCACCTTGGACCAGCACCTTCTAGTTGGGCTGTGGAGGTTGCCCTACTGCAGGGGTGCCTAAGGCCCGCGGGGCTCCCGCCCGCAAACCCCGCCCCTTCCATGCAATTGGCTCCCACCCGCAAACCCCGCCCCCCAGTGCTTGTGATTGGCTCCCGCCCGCAAACTCCGGCCCCCGGTCCGCGGAAATCCCAGAAACCCCACCCCCACCCCCCTGGTCCCCGGTTATAAATATCCAAATGGCCCTTGGCAGAAAAAAGGTTCCCCACCCCTGCCCTACTGGGATGGAAAGGGTGTGTGTGTGTGTGTGTGTTCACATGCATGCGTGAGCATGAAGACTCATAGTCTGCAGCACTGAAAAACAAGAACTTTCCAATACGCTAGAAAAGGGGGCCAGCTCTGGTGCTGTGAGGTTTGAATCAACATTTATCGTGTTAAGAGGGAGATTGTGCCACAGCCCTGAGGCCTGTCCTAGAAAGGCTTCAGGAGAGATTCCAGGCCAGTTCCCAATTAGAGGCTGGAGGCCGTGGGCTGCTCCGAGGAATGTTCTTGTTGACTAAGGTCCTTCTCTGTGCTCTTCGTGTAGGTTTTCCATGATGATGACCTTATTCCCGGGTGGGAGGGGAAGATTGTGGCGTGGGTGGAAGAGGACCATGGGGAGAACTAAAACCCTCGCTGTCTGCTGCTGGATGTGCCAGATGCTGACCAAAAAAACCACACAAATGTTGACACATGTGATTCAAACTGCCAAATGAAGGAACAGGGATGAACTTTTGCTTCGAGCAAGGATGTCCAGCACATTACAGCCAAATACTGTCCCATTCAACAGTCCCAATGCACCACCTCTGTATTTGGCCAGGGATGGTCCTAAAAAATGCGATTCTTTGCTGCTCCATCCTGCTGCTTTTGAGAATCTGGAGAAGTTCAGTCGGCAGTGGACGGTATTACAAGATTTGCACGTTTGTGATGATGGCCAAAACTAGAAACTGTTTTCCAGCGCTGGTGTAGCGCTCGCCAGCAATTTTTTCCAAGGAACGCTGTGCCCAGGACCCTCTCCTGCAACATCAGGCACCAGCAGGGTCTCCTCCAGAGGACAAATGGCTTGTGGCCCGGATCAAAGAGGATCTACTTGACCGTATTGCGTTGGAGGGGGCACGACGATTACTTTTGCTTGTATTGTTTTGCATTCTGGTCTTGAAACTGTTGTTACTTTATTTGAGGGTGTGAAAAAGATTGTGACCCTTTGCTTTAGTGCCCACGTTCCCCTTCTGGTTTTGCATTGGGAAAAAGACCCCAAGTCCACATCTCTGCTTTCCCAGGGACCAGTTGGCACAACACAATCTTCTCTGTCCTCCTTTCCCTCTGGATGCGCTTGATTAATTCGTCACCACCAGCACCAGGGGGGAAGGCAGACATCTTGGTTTTCAATAGCGTGGTTTGAATCCATGACATTGGATAGCTAATTTTCTTTTCCCGTCGGCCTTATCAACCGAGATGGGTAGCTAAGAGGTGTAGCGTATGTTCAGATAAACTTAATGTCAACGACATATTTTTCTACCAGGGCATTACAACAGGATTTCTGGAAGGTCTGTCAGCAGAAAGAGGGCAAGACCCCAGGCCCATCTTCATGGTCTGAAGCTGTTGTGCACAACGCCAGCGGTGGTGGTTTTCCTATTGCCCTGCTGGCTCTTCTGCTTACAGAAAACAAGTCGTCTGCCTTGCTTGCCTCAAGCAAACAAGGATTTTAATTTTGCCCGCCGGTGTTCAACCCACCACCTTTTTGCAGTGGTGTGTAAAGCTGGCGGTTCAGCCTCGGGAATCAGCCAGTTGGTGATCTTAGCTATTCCAGGATCTATAAGCAGAGTATTGCACCAGCCGGATTTCAAACCCGAACAGTCCAGACACACGTACTTTGTGCATAACTAGAGTTTGCACAGAGATTGGAGATACACGATGCAGCAGAGTAAATTATTCATTGTTAGCTCTGTAGGAAAAGCACGCCTGGACAGATTGTTTGGGGGGAATATTTGGATACACGGAGCGTTTGCAATTATTCTGTACAAGCCTCAATTAGTTCCTTATGAGCCAGTCAGCAGACCAAAGTCATCACAAGCTTAGCATCACATATGTAGGCGGCTGTAAGAGGCCATCATGACATCATGTGTGTGACGTCACCTGCCCATCCCATGCAGAAGTGCATGACGACAATTTCTTAGATACTGTTTTTGTGCTCTAAAATGCTGAATTAGGAATGGGGAAGTATCCTGCTTGCACACCCTTGGCTGTGCTTTAATGAACAGCCAAGTGGGGTCCAGCGAAACCCAGAATTTGCCTTAGGCACCCGAGTGTTGTTGAATCGATTGCTTTGCTGCTGTTTTTCCTAACGTTGCAGCGCCAGGCTCCGAAGCCCGCGTGGCTGCTGCTGTGTACCGGCCACCTGAATGAATGTCCGCATGTCCAGCAGTCTGTGTCTTTTTTGTGGGAGGCTGAAAGTGGAAAAGAAATGGTGTCTTTGATCATTTTATAGATTTGAACATGTCCTTTTGGTAAACTTGCTCCTGTTTTTTCTTGGAATTATTTTGTATTGGTTTACATCATTTTTGAACAAGGACAGTGTATATTTTTATACCAGTGTGAGTGCTTTTTTTCTGTATATTTCTGCATATTTTATCCATTTTTCTAGGAAAGGCTTTATATGGGCTTGCTGTTAATGCCAACACACATGGCCCCCATAATTAGCTTTATTTTGTTATGAAGGCACATTAAGTCCCCAATGGTTTTCTATTTTGCCTGTTGTTTGTTGTAGAGACAAGATTTATATGCTGTTTGTCCTGCTGTGTCCTCTGTATACAGAAAAAGCAGGAGGGCCTTTTGAATGCCTACGTTTGATAGACTCTGTATCTGCAGTTACCCTTCAAGTCCAATCCTTGCTATTCAAAATAGGAACTTTAAAGCTGGCTTTTGAGAGAAACAGTTTATCAGTGGGTGGGGGATGTAATTCCTGAAAAAAAATACTTTTTTTGTGACTGGTTTTGCTGTTGCATGAATTTAGTGGCTTGCAAAGAGATAGCATGCAGTTATTGTTACTTTAAAAACAAAAGTTTATTTCTGCAAGATATGTGCTTTAAGGTCAAAATTGTACATTTTTAAAAATAACATATTTTATTTAAATTTAAATTGAATTAGTACTTCCTTATCACATGGGCTTATCCGCCAGAAATAGGAAAATAGGTGGGGGGAGAATTGGAAAGGTGTTTTATGACCAAATTTGCATCTTTTATTTCCATGAAACTAAACTCATTTTCTTTAATCTCAGTATCTCTGAACTTTGTTCCTGAAATAACATAAACAGGGTTGCGTTACTGGTTCCGGCATCATTTGCTCTCCCTTGGCACCACCCCCAGCCTGTTTGCCCTTCAGCTGAGTATTGGAAGACATCCTAATCCTGGGGCCAAACTGGTTGAGAATTATGGGATTTTTACCCAGCAGGAGAGCAGGTTTAGGGAGTTTGCCTTACAGCCTCAAGCTGGCTGGAACAGGGGGAGGGAGGGACCAACAGTCCTAAGATGTATGGACTTCAACTCCCAGAATTCCCCATGCTGGCTGGGGAATTCTGGGAGTTGAAGTATACACATCTTAAAGTTGCCAAGTTTGAGAAACACTGCTCTAGCCCATCCCTTTCCAATCTTGGCAGCATCCAGATGTGTGTATTTCAATTCCCAAAATTCTTAGCAACAGCCATGCGGGCTGGGGAATTCTGGGAGTTGAAGTCCAGACATCTGAAAGTTGCCTAGGGTGGGAAACACTGCTCTAGCCTTTTCAGCACCTACTTCAACAACAGTTTCCAGAATTCTTTGGGCAAAGCCCTAACCACTGGTTCTAAATCTGTTATATATTTGTAGGACAAAAATTCCCCAGGTGGCCAAAAAATACAAAATAAACTGGAGCAAAGTGAATCATTTGTGGATGTGTAGGCTAATGATTTTGGGCTGTAAAGTGGGATACCATTGTTGCATTTGTTTGTGTGTTTCTCAGGGCCCTCCAACTCGCCAAAGCTGCGCTGGGTGGCTGACAATGAGCTAGGTAAGCATAAAACCCAAGGATCTAGAACAGGGCTTTCCAAAGTTTTTCCACGGCGACACACCATTGGCGGCGCGCACAAACCCCCGGAATCGCTGCCTTCTGTTTTTGCGCGCCGCTGCGGTGCTTTTGGATTTTCGCGCACCGCAGCGGTGGCCTTGTGTGCCCTGCGAAAACCCGGAAGCGCTGATGGCCCACCGCCGCGGCACACCATCAGCGCTTCCGGGTTTTGATGCGACACACTTTTGTGTCATGACACAGAGTTTGGAAAGCTGTGATCTAGAAGCAAAATGCAACAAACGGAGCAGAAAAATAACAATAGCCAAGGTCAACCATTGCGTTTTTCATTCAGTTTTCATTTCCAACCTTTGGCTCATTACAGCGGGTGGGGGGGGGAACAGGTTTTCAGGGCCATCCGACGGGGGGTGTTTTTCCATAGGGCAGGCCCTGCAACTGGGAAGGCAGCCTCCCGGTACGCCAGGGGACACCGTTTCCTCCACTTATTTCTCTGGCTCTGCAGAAATGCGTTTCTGGGTTCCTATTCCCGCCGCGTGAGCTACGCCTGAAGCGCTCGGTTTCGCCTTGAAACGCCGCAAAGGGCAGCCCTGCACTCCGGACCGGAGCCGCTTCGGGAGCGCTCGCCACGGGTTGCTGGGGGGAGATCCCGCGGGGCGCTGAGGACGCCACCGCCGCGCAGCTCTGGGGAGGGGGGAAGTGGGGCGCAGAGCCCGCCGTGCGAAGAGACCCCTCTTCTTTGCAGGGACGGGCGGAGCTCCGGATTGCATCCGCACTTCGGTTCAGCCCAAGCCGGGAAAGAGCTCCTGCGCGCCGTTTCGGGGGGGGACGAGCTCAGCCCACCGTCCAGCCGCCGGCACGGGACGAAGCCGAACCGCGAGCCCCCTTCGGGCAAAGCCGCCCACGTGCGGGCTCGGAGAGCACAGCGCATGCGCGGCCGGGAGGAAGCCACGTGCGGCCTGGGAAACAGCGCATGCGCGGCCGGGGAGGTCGCCTCGGGTCAAGCCGCGTCGGCCGAAGCCTCGCCCCCGCGCGGCTTGACGGCCCTTTTGCGGCCCCGTCGCGCGACGCCCCGCCCCTCCGCGCCGCACGGCACGGCGCTGCCCGCCAGGGGGGAGAAGGGAGGTCACCCGCCCGCCCGCCAGGACCGGGAGCCTCCGCCGCCGCCGCCTTCCTGCAGCTCTGCCGCCGCTCGGTCCGGGATGTGGCGCGTGCTGGCAAGGCGCGTGCTGGCGTCGCAGGGCGCGGTCCCGCGGGGGGCCCGGGGGCCGGGGGCGAGCGCGGAGGGGCCTCCGCGGCCTCGGAGGGGCCGCGCCTGGGGTAGTTGGGCCGCGGCCGCCGCCCCCTCCTCCTGGGGGACCCGTGGAGGAGGAGGGGGCGCCCCGCTGCTGCCCCCCCGCGCCCGACCGGCCGCGCCCCCCCGCCGCCACTGGTGCAGCCACCCGCCCCACCAGAAGGTATGGGGCGACGGTTCCCGCCTCCTCCCCAATTGGCCGCGAGGGGCTTTTCTCAGCGTAAATAGCGGGTGTCTTCCTGGCTTCCTCTTGACGGGGCCTGGATTGGGGGAGGGGGTGCCACGCGTGGCTTTGGGCCGAGCGTCCTGCTGAAATCCGCCCCCGAAGGAGCGCTTTCTTTCTGCCTGCGGCCCCTCCTGAAACCCCCGAGCATCCATCGCCCTGCCCGGTGCCTGCCGTGGGGCGTCCTGGGTCTCCTGGTTTTTATGCCTGGTTGCTTCTCCCTTCTCTTCCCTCCAGGAGCTAAAGCTGCTTCGTGCAAGGAGGGCCTGGAGGGGGACTTGAGCCCGGAGACCTTGCAGCTGATGCAGCAGGCCCTCTGGGCGGGAAGGGGCCCTGTCTAATTCCTTGCTCCTTCGCAGGTGCCTTTGCCTGCCCTCTCCCCTACGATGCAGATGGGGACGATTGCTCGCTGGGAGAAGAAAGAAGGAGACAAGATCAGTGAGGGAGACCTGATTGCAGAGGTACTTTGGGAACTGCAGAACCCGAAGCTTTCAAGCCAGCCGGATGAGCTGGGTCACCTTTTCGATGGAAGAGCGTCGCTAGTGCCATTTTACGGATTGGGTTCTGAATCAGCTTTCAGTTTAGCAGCATTGGGGAGGAGAGTCCGTTTTTTACTTTCCTGATACTTTATTTTTATAGTTTATGGCTGAAGTGGGAGGTAGAACTTGACCAGACTTGGCCAGGGATGTGGAGTTATGAAACGTAATTCAAGGGAGTCGCTGTGTGTGTCTTAAAGGTAGAGACCGACAAAGCAACGGTGGGGTTTGAGAGCATGGAAGAATGCTACCTGGCCAAGATCCTGGTGCCTGAAGGAACACGGGATGTTCCCATAGGATCCATAATCTGCATCACTGTGGACAAGTGAGTCAAGCTGTGGATATCTTCTTTTGCTCCCTTCATTTTTCTTTCTCCCACGTAGAGTTTTTGTCAGATGGTTCCAATTTAGAATAACCTCCCCTTTAAAGATGCCCATCTTTCTGTTGATTCAATATTCTTTTTCAACAGCAAATCGTTTCCTGGACCTCATGTGGCCTTGCCTCCCACCTTCTAGGCTTAAGGCTTGAGTGGGTTCCTGGTTGCAACTTCAGGGCTATGTCATCCCTTCATGTTGGCTTAAGGTTCCTTCCTTCTTTTAGGCCTGAACTTATTGATGCCTTTAAGGACTATACTTTGGATTTGGCAGCTGCCGCCCCTTCACCCTCCGCACCGCCTCCACCTCCTCCAGCCACTCCCCCAGCACCAGCCACTCAGCCGTCTGCACAAGCTCCAGGCAGCTCCTATCCTCCCCACATGCAGGTACGACGCAGGTCCCGGTTTTTATTCCGTTCTCTCCCACCCTCCTTACCGTATATTTTTATTTCCCTTCTAGCTTTAGACCCGTTGCTACGCTCCAGACTCCGTGCTAGCCAGGAGCCTCATTTGCTGAGGGAGCAGGAGAGCAAATGAGCTGTTTTGATGGACTCTGAAAACCTGGTAGAAACAGAGAACGGGAGGCTTCTGTCCAAGCACGAATGGAACTGGCAGGATCTGTTGAGTGACTTTGATTCCTGCCGTAAAAACGCAAACTCGGAATTCAGCTGTGCTGGTTATATAATTAGAATGTTCCCTTGCATGACGCTCATGTCTCTTTCTCATCTTCAGAGGAATTTCCTGCTCAGTTAAATGCCCGCAGTGCATTTTATCTCTTAGTTGCGGGGTTTTTTTTAACAGATGCAATAAGGGCAGATATTGGGTGGTAGTGCTGGATTTTAAAATATATAACAAGAAAGCTGCCGCACTTTCCTCTCTTCTAGATCCTTCTTCCTGCCCTCTCTCCTACAATGACAATGGGCACTGTTCAGAGGTGGGAAAAGAAGGTTGGCGAAAAACTGAGCGAAGGAGATTTATTGGCAGAAATCGAGACGGACAAAGCGACAATAGGTGAGAATTTCTCCATCCTGGACAACCAGATCTTCAAGGGAGGCTTTGCTGTTTGCCTTTCTTAAAGGGCACGCAACATGGACAAGATCTCCTTTTTTCATCCTTACAACATTAGATAACACAGCACTGGATAATACCGCCATAGCAATATTTGAAACACTACTCACTTGCCTTGCAGGGATAGATACTTGCAAAAAAAAAAAAAAAGTTCCAGAGTGTTTTTCGCTTGCAGATGGCATCTCCAAATTTCCTAATTTAAGGGATGGTTTGTCAATGATCATATTTGCTGGAATGTCTGACTTGGTGCAGAGCAGACTTACTCCGCCTCCAAGATTGGTTTAAGCCGTTCCTTCCTTCCTTCAAGCGACTTATTTCTCTCTCTCCTTTCAAGGCTTTGAAGTGCAAGAAGAAGGTTACTTAGCGAAGATCTTGATACCAGAAGGGACCAGAGACGTCCCCTTGGGAACGACACTCGGCATCATTGTGGAGAAGGAGTCTGACATCCCTGCTTTCGCAGACTACAGAGATGCTGGGATGGCCGACATCAAGCCTCCAGTGTCACCACTGCCGCTGCCCCCAAGCCCGGTACGTACAACCCCCGGAAGGCTGCATCGGGAGGGAGAGCAAAGTGTGGGGGAGGCCAAGTTGCTTTCTCAGGGCCCCAAAGAGGTTGCGGCTTCAGTTCCTCCTGTGCAAGAGGCTTTCTTAGCTGGAAGTGACCGCCAGTCGTTAACCCTCACAAGGGAAGTGCAGGACTGTCCCTACGCCCTCTCTGCCTTTCTAAAGAGAAAGAAATGCTCTTTCTAAAAACGGCCAAATAAAAAGGCTACCTATCGGTTTAAAGAAAACATTCACTTCTGTTGAGTGGCAAAGAGGCTTTTAGAGGGTTTAGGCTGAACAGGCAGACTTTCATGGCCTGCTTCCGTTAGCACTCTTGAGTTCTGGCTGTGTTTGTGTGAACACAGTTCCGCCAGGCGGTTGTGTATTGGACTGAAGAGGACTAATGCCGCATCCCAGGCATACGTCCATGGGTGCAGCAGAGTCAAATAAATGTTGGGATGGTGGGGACTTTCCAAAACGGTCCGTCTCGCAAACTCCCATCTGTTTCCTCTTCTCAAGACGGTTGTGGCACCTGCTTCAGCCCAGGCTGTGGTCTCTCCAGTCAAGACTCCTGCGCATAAAGGGAGAATAATAGTGAGCCCTCTAGCAAAGAAATTAGCAGCAGAGAAAGGAATCGATCTGTCGCAGGTGAAAGGTGAGTGACACCTTTTCTGAGGTCTCGTCAGCCGTCCCCTAAAATGGTTCAGTTACCTGTTGTGTAAGAGGTTTTTCCTTGCACGTCTCATCAGGTACAGGACCAGATGGACGGATCACAAAGAAGGACATTGACTCGTTTGTGCCATCTAAAGTTGCCCCAGTGAGTAGCACATTGGTTGTACTGACCTCAGTGTTTAGCGGGGGCTTATCCGCAGAGCGCTACCTGAGCTAGGTAGGATCTGATTCGGGGAAGCTTCATCCTTGGGGCGTGTGAGAGAATCCAGCAGTGGTTCCACCTCCTGTCTTAAGCTGGTGTTCTTTCAGAGAACCTTCACTAGGAACATGATGCAAACATAATCTTTCCAAATGGAGCCAGGTGGAGTTATATACTAGTAAATCTGCCAAGGATTTGCTTATTGTATCTCCACTACCTAGCCTTTTTATGTAAAGGTATGGGAACACGTGAAGGTCTGCAAGCTGTAGGGCAAGGTCTGGCTAGAGCAAAAGTCACTGCCAGCTTTTTCACTATCATCGCCAGCCCAGTTGTGATGCCTTTTTGGCCTCCCCCTTCCACAAATCTCCCAAATTCCTTTTCTTTCTTCTTCTTTTCAACCATACTGAGTTTCTTCTGCTGACAACTTGCTTTCAAGCACACTAATGGGCTATAGGGGATTGGATGAAGCAAAGGGAAGAGCTGGAAGCATCTTGTAAACTTGAGAAAATTAACAGCGAGGAAGCAGCCAGGGGTCTTCGGTACAGCTCTAAAACTCTCCTGGAATAACATGGAGAACCCTAAGCTCCCCCACCGTTCTGCCAGCTGGCCCTTTGGCTTCTTCATTGGCGTGTTTGTGTTCCCACAGGCCCGGGCAGCAGATGCAGTTCCTCCGGCTGCACGAGCAGTGGCTGCATCTGTCCCCACAGGTGTCTTTACCGATATTCCCATTAGCAATATTCGCAAGGTAAGTCACGGCCTTTGGCGCTTCTCAAGTCGTAGGTAGATATGCCTTTGAGTCAGTGTTGACTCCTGGCGACTGCCTGGACAGGTCCCTGCAGTTTCCTTGGCAAGGTTTTTCGGAAGTGGCTTGCCGTTGCCTCCTTCCTAGGGCTGAGGGAGAGGGACTGGCCCAAGGTCACCCAGCTGGCTTTCATGCCTAAGGCGGGACTAAAACTCTCAGTCTCCTGGTTTGCCATTGCCTCCTTCCTAGGGCTGAGGGAGAGCGACTGGCCCAAGGTCACCCAGCCGGCTTTCCTGCCTAAGGCGGGACTAGAACTCTCAGTCTTCTGGTTTGCCATTGCCTCCTTCCTAGGGCTGAGGGAGAGGGACTGGCCCAAGGTCACCCAGCCGGCTTTCCTGCCTAAGGCGGGACTAAAACTCTCAGTCTCCTGGTTTGCCATTGCCTCCTTCCTAGGGATGAGGGAGAGCGACTGGCCCAAGGTCACCCAGCCGGCTTTCCTGCCTAAGGCGGGACTAGAACTCTCAGTCTCCTGGTTTGCCATTGCCTCCTTCCTAGGGCTGAGGGAGAGCGACTGGCCCAAGGTCACCCAGCCAGCTTTCCTGCCTAAGGTGGGACTAGAACTCTCAGTCTTCTGGTTTGCCATTGCCTCCTTCCTAGGGCCGAGGGAGAGGGACTGGCCCAAGGTCACCCAGCTGGCTTTGTGCCTAGGGCAGAACTAGAACTCTCGGTCTCCTGGTTTCTAGCCAAACTGTCGCTCCCTTGGTTGATAACAGCCCTTTTAACTGAGACCCATGAAGGGGCTCTGGGATCACTTCTCTTCAGTCCTCGCAGAGGGCAGGGGCCAGGTTAACACAGGAAGGTTTTAACTTGGGGAATTTCCAAGGGCTTCCTTTGGAGTTGCTAAGGGGAGGGAAATTATTATAATCAGACAGCTCCCCCCTCTCCTCCTTGGGCATTTGCATTCAAAATGTTAATCAGGCCTAAAGAGGACAGAGAAAGCAGAAGTAAGAATTAGCCTGAAGTGATTAGACAAAGCTGAGATCAGATTCCAGGTATTCGGAGGTAATTCTTGACTGATAGTTGGGAGTTAGCTGTTCTGGGCATTTAAAAAACGTGGCATTAAGTCTCCCAGCTATAGCCTGGCCCTGCTTTAAGAGAAGAATGTTAAAGCAGGTAATGTCATTTTAGGTAATGTTAGCTTCTTATGCAAATCCTGCTGTCTTTGCTCACAGGTGATTGCCCAGCGTTTGATGCAGTCTAAGCAGACGATACCTCACTATTATCTCTCTGTTGATATAGACATGGGAGAAATATTGGTGCTGAGAAAAGAACTCAACCAGGTAACGTGCTGTGTGGAGAGGTGTGCTTTAAGCTTGTCGAGAGAGCAACAGGTGGCTGTTCCTTGGTTTGCCTGAAAATAAGCTGACTTACGTAACAAACTGGATGCTTATGTGCATCTCACTCTCCATCCTTCCAAATAGCTAGCTGTGGATATTCCCACAGGTTTGTATTTCTAGGAATCTGTAGTCTGAGATTTGGAGAGTGTCAGGGAAAGATAATACATTTAGGGCTAATTCCGTAGGAAGACATGTTTTACAATTAGAAGCAAGGGCAAGTAACACTTTTAAATGGTGATAAATCAAATTAAACCCTCTGGGCTTAAGAGTAAAACAAAACCATTCCTTTCTAGGAACCTGGCTTTGAGGAAAATGTGCCCGTTCAGTTTGGAAAGCACGGGAACAGGGAGATGTGAATGAAATACTATAGTTTTCTCAGCCGGGTAATTCTGGTTGCATAATCACAATTATTGTACTTCTGGTGGCAGTACGATAATGTCCATCTGGCTGTTGGTTTTCTTGAACTGGGTGCCTTCCAGATGTGTGGATTTCAATTCCCAGAATTCCCCAGCCAGCTGGGACATTGCTGGAAATCCTGGGAGTTGAAGTCTGTTTCTGGAGGTTCCCCAGTTTGGGGAGAGTGGTTCTTTGGTGACTTTGCTAATTGATCAGTTTGACCCGTATTCCTTCCCTTGGCTGTTCCTCTGCAGGAGATGCCACAGAATACCAAGCTTTCGGTCAATGACTTCATTATTAAAGCTTCAGCTCTGGCTTGTTTAAAGGTGCCTGAAGCGAATTCTTCGTGGTTGGATACCGTCATTAGGCAGTAAGTGCACAGATGGCCCAGACTGGGGTGAAGGTTTGGCTCCTTCCTCATAGAAGGCCAGTTGGAAGGTTATCACAAGAAGTGTCTTGCAATATTTATTCAACCTGGCTTTGTGAGTGTTTGCGGATTCTGTAGATGGACGCCCTTTCTGTTTTTCAGAAATCACGTAGTTGATGTAAGTGTTGCGGTCAGTACTCCAGCAGGGCTTATAACACCAATTGTGTTTAATGCGCACACAAAGGGGTTGGCTTCCATTAACCAAGACGTCGTAACGTTAGCGAGCAAAGCGCGGGAAGGCAAGCTTCAGCCCCGCGAGTTCCAGGTGAGGAGCCTTCCTTAAACTCTCGCTGCGTTTGGGTGTCTCAAAGGAAATGTTTTGCGGACTTGGTTGTGATGACGTTTTTCAGGATGATGCTTTTTCCTTTTCCAGTTCGCAACACACAATGCCAGTGATTTGAGAGCCAGTTTGGTCTAGTGGTGAAGGTGCTGGGCTAGAAACCAGGAGACTGAGAGTTCTAGTCCCGCCTTAGGCAGGAAAGCCAGCTGGGTGACCTTGGGCTAGTCGTGCGCTCTCAGCCCTAGGAAGGAGCCAATGGCAAACCAGGAGACCGAGAGTTCTAGTCCCGCCTTAGGCATGAAAACCGGCTGGGTGACCTTGGCCAGTCACACACACTCAGCCTAACTCACCTCACAGGGTTGTTGTGGGGAAAATAGGAGGAAAGAGTATTAGGTATGTTTGCTGCTTTCAGTTATTTATAAAAATAATAAAGGCGGGATAAAAATAAATAAAATTTGTAAGACAGCCTTAAGGTGTGTGTTTCTTTACAGGGAGGAACCTTTACAGTCTCAAACTTAGGAATGTATGGCATTAAGAATTTTTCAGCCATCATCAACCCACCGCAGGCTTGTATTTTGGCAGTTGGTGCATCTGAGAAAAGGCTGGTCCCAGCAGATAATGAAAAAGGGTAAATACTTCTTTTAAAAAATATTTCAGTGGAAAGTCAGCATCTGATGAAAAGGGGGATATTTCTTATGTTGTGAATGATAAAATACTAAAGATAATAAGCAGCTGCTTTGGTAATTATAGCTTGCATTTAATATTTAAGAGCCTTTTCCCCCCCCAACTCCAGTTGTGGAAGGTGTTGATGTTTAAATGAATAATGAATTAAGACCAGAGATAGGAAAACGTCAGGCTTGTGAAATCAGGTTAGGTTTTTATGAAACCTCAGCTCAAGCTTAAAGGAATGTACCATGTTCAAAATAGTAGCATGCCAAACGTTTCAACTCTGAAATATTCTTGAATTTGAAACCACTGTTACAACCTGACCTGAAGTGTTCTGAGCTTAAAACAGCCATTTAAAACCTAGAACATTTCTGGAAAGCCTGTGTGAATTCAAAAACTTTGCCCGCCTTTAATTGGAAGGGATAATACTTTATTATTGCTACTATTAAAACAGGTGGGTGATATGAATGCAGGTTCGTTTAAAATGAATTGTAATTGGTTGGCTGAGGTCGGAAGTGCACACACAGATTTGGGCTTCTTTAGTAGTATTTGTTTTAAATATTTTGATATTTATGTTATTGATTAAATAAGGAGCAGAGAAGCATGGCACCAAATCAGCCAAGCTTAGAAATAATGGACTTAAAAGGTACAAAATGAAATTGGTTCAAAGAATAAATGCTCTTTCTCAGGGAAATATGAATTATTTATTTTTGGGATCTTGGAGGTGTCTTGTTTTTTTACTTTTTTGAAAACAAATGTTAGTCCAATTTTGCCTTTCTGGGAAGGATAAGCTTTTAGGGCCTTTTCCCCTCTCCCCACAGGTTTGATGTGGCCAGCTTCATGGCTGTGACACTCAGCTGCGACCACCGTGTTGTGGACGGAGCAGTTGGAGCCCAGTGGCTGGCAGAGTTCAAGAAGTTCCTGGAAAAGCCGGCCACGATGCTGTTATAATTTCTCAAGGCAACTAGGACTTTGGCGACCTAATCACTTCATTCTAAAGAAGCTATTTATATATCTAAGGGTTAGACTTTTAAAGAAATGTTTCCTTCTTTATTTTTGAAAAAAGTCTCTAAGTCAAGCTATAAGCAGCGGCTGGTAATTTTTATTGCCCAGTGTAGAGATTTAAATGTTCTGCAGGTGGCCTTCTGAAGCCAAGTACAGCTGTACTGTATCTTATACAGTGGGTGAATTTGCAGACTTTCCCCAGTTGTTGAAAATCATGCGATGTGCTTCTGATCACGATGTTGCAGGGTATCACGGCCTCCCCCCGCCCCCCACCCGCAGCAGCTAGATGGCTCATTCTCCATTTTCAGTAAACCAGGGATTTGAGATTGAGAGCAAAGAAAAGAAAACATGAGCCATAGATTTGTGACAGTTTAAATTTTCAGCAGAAAAAAAATTGATCCCGTGTGTGTTCTCTTAGCTACTGCAAAAAAAGACGGTATCACCCGGGATGGAATAGAGCAGCTGACATTCCTACATTGCGAGACTCAGCTGTTAGTCAGACTTTCTAGCAACAGGAATCTTTTTAGTGTACTGCAGTAGAAAATAGACATTTCACTCAGACCACCTAAACTGAAGAGCAGTGTTTGAAATCCTTCTGATGATTTGCCTTGTGTGAGTTTCCGTAATTGTGTTGTTTTGCTTCCTTTCTAGGTCAGTAAATGCTGTTTTACTCCGAGCAGAAGTCATTTGTTAAGGGAACTGGTGGAACTGGGTTCAATTAAAGATAGGCAACATACGGACTCGCTATAGATCCTACCATAGGTCCCTCCTTGCCCTTAATGGTCTGGCCTAGGCAGCCTGGGACTGTCCTCTCACTGAAAGGAATGTGAGGGCACAGTTCCATCCTTTACGCAAAGATTGTGTGCAGGAATGTGAAAAACCTTTCTAACAAGTTTGAGGGTGCGCTTTTGTGAAATGTCCTATCCCGCATGTGAAACTGCTGTTTCGAGTGCAAAATGGGCTGTCTTAAGCTTGAAACACTCCAGAAATTCTGAAAATCAGACTGTATCGCAGCTGCACCCGGTCTCCAGCAGTCTTGCATTTGAAATGGGGCATTTGACTCAGAATAGCTGAAATGAAATATTTTGCACACACCTAATTGTGTGAAAGAAGGAAAACCCTGATGGCTTGTGACCACTGGCCCAACCAGATGTGAATTCATTGTGTTTGAGTTCCGCTGAAATCAGTGGGACAATTAGGCACAACTGTTTCAAATTCAAAGGAATTACAATTACCTTCTGCAGGATCTGGCTGCTATTCTGGAACAGCTTTGCTTTCTTGTCCATCCCAGGCTCAAAAGGAACAAAATTTCATCAGTCGTGTAAATATGTAAAAACCTTTGCTAGAAATGGGATTTCTTTGAAACAGTGCCCAGCCACATTTATAATCGTGCCCAAGGTGCAGAGCGGCACTAGTGGGAAATGCCTCTTTTGCCTTCCAGTTTTAGAAGGTGGATCATGTAATTGCTACGTGGTGAGACCTGAACAGCCAAGTAGACCATTAACCGATACACCCCGTGTTATTCTGCACCATCAGCACTTCATTGTCTCTTGTCAACTTGCGCTACCAAATCCACTACAAATATATACATACAATTAAATATTTTTCTGAGAACAAATTTGTTGATTTGGTTGTAATTCAACCTTTTGGTAAGAAAAGTTGTGCTTAAAAAGTCTTAATTTGGTTACGGGTTAGCTTGTTAAGCCAGCTGAATTCCATTAAAAGTTTGATGTTCATTAGACTGCTCCTCCTTTTCCCGGCTCCTCCTTTTTTGCTTAGCTGTATGTGGATATTGAGTACGTTATTTTATGGGCAAAATTGGATAAATACCATTATCCTGCCAAGTACAGCGGGGAGACGCTTGGCATCTCAGTTCTGGAAGGCTGTGCCGCTAACGAGTCATTTGGAATGTTTTTAGCTGTTTTTAAATCCAAGTGAACTCAAAGCTAGGAAAATCTGTGTTCCTTTGTAATATTCCGGAACTCGAATGAGCCTTTTGTGCGGAGCCACGTCCTTCCAGGAGTGTCTGCAGGGTACGGTCGAAAACGTCACTGGCAGCCACGATGGTCTGATCAAAGTTGTGCCCATTTTTATGTGCTGCACAGCTTCAATCAGACAGTCGCAGCTGCGTTCTTGACTTTTGTCCACACCTTGCAGATGCCGCTGATTCCTTTTAAGTATTCTTTAAATATTGAAGGTGCATTTATGTTAAAATGGCAAAACGATGTGGGTGGCTTAAAACAATAAGCAGTTGCAGAAACAAGTTGACTTTGGGTTCAAAAGATCAGTGTTCTAAGTGTGTTCTTTTTTTAAAACCACCCATATAGTATTTCCTCCGGTTCTCTAAGAAGATGTAAGCTGAGCACTGGGACTGTAGAAAGTTCTCAGAATTGTTAAGAAATAGTTGAAAATAATAGTTTTTCCTTTATGGTTTCAGTTAATGGAGGAATTATTCAAGATACAAAGTTCATTTATTTGTTAATCTCTTATAGTTACACTGCAGTAGAAACTATGCCGTCAGAGCAATGTTCAGAGTAAATGTTAAAACATGTACTTGGGAGTGCATTTTATCTCCAAGCCATCTTTCTGAGTTTTTGCATCCCCAAAGGGGAGCAAGAATGTCAGCCTTAAAACTCAGAGGAGTAAAATACAGGCATGAAACCAGTATGCTTAATATTAACCTGTGCAAAATGTTGAATAGGAAGTGCTGAATGAGGACATGTAAGTGTATCAAGAGAAGTAGGGGAGGTGTATTCACACACACTGGATTGGCTAATGTCATTTTCCCTTATACACTGGCATTGTGATGAGCAAGACCCCTTTCTTTGTATAGAAAGTTGCTGATGTTGCTTCTTCATCCACAGACTCTGGAAGATCCACCTGCAATCTGTATTTTTCAAGGCACTCAATCAAGACATCATCCTGAAATGGAAAAGAAGATTCAGGGAGGCACTTGAGATTCACATGGGGCTGGCTGGCTGGCAAAAGTGGGGGATAATAATGCAATTTGTACCTGCCTCACCTTAGAAACACTCAGGTTACACTCAGACACACAGCAAACGTCTGGCAATTCAATTTTCAGTTCAATTTCTAGAGGCTTCTCATTTGCATCCTTTTTGGTAGTGATTTCATAGGCAGGCTTGTACACCTCTGGTCTGTTTGTGGTGGAAATCTCTTCAATTAGACACCTTTTGGAGGGTGCGGGGTTCTTTGGTGTTAGAATAAGGCCACTGTTGTCCTCTGCCATGAGGCTTCTCAGTTGGCCAAGTGTCACTTCTTCTAAAGGTGATTTTCAGATACAAGAGTTCAGACAAGTAAATGAATCTCATTGCTACAGGACAAAAGGGTCAATTAAATGCCCTGCCTTCAGCGTGGCTTGGGGCAAACAACTGTCTGATGAAAGAAATCTTAGCTGCCACAATTGTACAGTTAATCAAATATGGGAATACAATGCACTTCTGTATGGTGTACATGCACACTTTTCAATGTATGTCTAGAGAAAGGCATTCCCATCTGTTTCAAATAAAGAGGATGCCTCTTAAGGTAATACTTGCCAACTGCAATATTTTATACATACTTGCATTATTTTTCACATTTCTATACAGCCCTTTCATAAGACTCGGGTATCATCTAGAAACAAATTCAGTAAAGCCATTCCTGTTAAAATCAGTATCAAATCAGTTAATTCATTAAGACAATGATATTTGCCCAATGTTAATTGGCAGGTGTCAAATGCCCGTTTAAAAAGTATGGTTTTCAGTGCCTTACGAAATGCTGGAGTCAAATGCCTTCAGGAGGCAGCGTATTCATACAGTGGGGAGCACTACAGGGAAGGCCTACCTCCTGGTCCACGTCCCTCTTCTCATGGGGACAGAATCCTCAGAAGGTCCTCTCTAAATGCATAAGGTGAGCAGAATCCGGTTGGATAAGGCTGCCCCCCCACCCCCAGCACGCTTTGGAGCAGCATCTTGAACATTGCTTACCTCCTTTGTTGGAGTTCTGGGACAAAGCCAGGGGGGGCTGTCCTCTTCTCAAGCTCTCCCTCATCCTTTCAAGGCTTCCTTTCAGTTTAAATTTTGCCACAGTAGAGGAGTGGGACAAAGTGATGTTGTAATGTTCCTCAATGTACTTGAGTGACGTGTGTATCAAATGATCCTTCTCTGCTGGGTTATCTTTGACTCGCTCAAGAACAGATGGATTGTAGGCAATATCAAGGATGCTGTAGATCTCTACAAGAAAAGCAAATGCAATTATTCCTTCCCCAAGTATTTCTTGCCTTAGTTTACTATTCTGCTAGCTGTATCATGTAAGGTTCATTCCTGACATCTTGCTCCTACCCATCTCCAATATCTCTTTTGAAAGGGACAAAGCAATATAATACCCTCAAACCTGTAGAAATAACTGCAGTATGCGCAAGCTAACTAAGATGTTATAACAATTACCTGAATTATCTGATAGTGCCTCCATTTTGCCAGCACTCAACAGAACTGGCTCTGAGGGTGATTTGGGAGCAGGGATCCTATTCCAACTGCACAGATTTATGAACAGGTAGGTTTTGGTAGGTTCCTATGAGAAAATAAAACAGAAAACCCCCAAAACTCTACATGATTTATTAAAGCAAATTCATATAATCAACAATCAGATGTTCACTTCAAGCAATCTCTCCTTTACTGCTCTATTGACTGAAAACATGATAGTGCATCTGGAATATTTCAACTGTCTTATCAACTCCTGATGCAAAAAGAAAAATAGTCAATTCTGAACTTGTAACAGACAAGAGAACACTTATCGAATACACATGTACACCTAGCATACGGTGCATTATTTCCAAGTCAAAGGAAGGTTTGGCGTTCCGCTAAGGGCAGAAATGGTATCTGACCCTTTACTTTTCTTGGCTGTTACTCAAGTGAATACTGACATACCAAGATGAAGGTCTTCAGGCACATACATGGCTCTGGGGGAGCACAATACTGCTTTGCATCCTTTAGTTGCTGCTGCATGAACTGGTGATAACTTTCAGGGTTGTTCTCGGCCATGTCATCCAGCATTGCCCACAACTGAGTTGCTTTTGAAACCATCTCCTCTGAGCTGCAAAGGGCTTCCATGGTCGTTCCTGAACAGTGAAAAGATGCTGCCGTGGAGGCTGTAACAGGCAATGGAAAGTATTTCAATCCAAAGGTCTTCAATGATGCTGCAGGGCTTCTGTTGGTGGTATCAAACCTAACTGGATAAAGATAAAAACGGTTGTCCTTTCAGAACTTCTACTGCCCCTCTAAAGGCTTTCATCATTGGCCTCTAACATAACTGGGTGTGCATGAATGAGTTAGGCCTATCAGCCTGCCTGCCATGTGTTGTTCTGGCAGGCCTCCTGGTCTAGTTAAAAACCCCACCGGACCATACAGAAATGGGAGCTTTATTTCCCATTTATTAAATATATACTTGGCCTCTGCTGTGCTTGATGCAGCTAAGAATGGCAGGAAATAAAACAATGGCACCACGATTAACCCTTTGAAAGGCAACTATCATGAAAAAACTCATAAAAGACAGTATGAGGTAGCAGGATCCACCGGTCTAGATTTGCCTCCCAGCAGGGCAGCGATGGAGGGCCCCTGGCTGAAGTCGGGGGGCTGCCCTCATAAGATACCTCTCTCCCGTCCAGCCAAGATGCCTCCGGAGCAGTGTTTTCCAGACTTGGCAACTTTAAGTGGTGTGGACTTCAACTCCCAGAATTCCCCAGCCAGCATGGTGGTTGAAGTCCACACCTCTTAAAGTTGCCAAGTTTGGAAAACACTGTTCTGGAGCCTTAAAAGTGCCCCAGTTGGCAGGGCTTTGTGCAGCCCCTGCGCCCTCCTGGCAGGGATGCGACCGCGGGCCACCTGTTGAAGAAGGAGGGGCGGCAACTGGAGGCGGCAACGGTTGGATTGGTTTTTCGGCCCCCTTTTCTCCCGGCAGCCCCTAGGAATGGGGGGACCATGGGGGTAACTGGAGGAGGCATCTCTTTAGGCCCCCGCCCCAGCCCTCCCCCGTTTCAGCCCGTCCCAGCCACGGATGATGGGAACTGCCCTCCCAGCCGTCTTCAAGGCGTCGACTTGGCCCAGGGGGCGAAGGCGCACGAGCGGTCGGGACTTCGTCCCCATCATCCCCAGCCGAAGGCGGTCGGCGCAACGAACCGCGGATTATTGGAGGGGCGCCCAAGCAGCTGCGAGAGCGGAGCGGCGCAAAAGAACTACCCGCGCCGCCGTTGCCAGGCGGCCGCCCGTCGCCATGACAACTCCGGAAGCGGCCTCGCCGGAAGTGGCGCCGCCGCCTTCCGCCGGCCCGCTCGCTCGGCCGCGCTCGCGGGTTCCGGGGCCTGGACGAGCCACGGTGGCGGCGCGGTGCGAGGCGCGCTCCCGTCCCGGGGCCGGCGGGGAGGACGCGTGAAGGGGCGCCGGCTGCGACGCGGGGCCTGGACGGAGCCGCAGCTTCCCGCCGGCGCTCCGTGGCCTCCCGTCCCGCGGGTTGGCCCGCCCGACAACCTCGCGAGGTAGGTCGAAGCGGAGGACCCTGCAGCCGGTCTCCGTCGCGTCGCACCCTCAAGGCGGATTCGGGGACCGGGTCCTCCAGGAGAGCCAGGCTCCTCGCGGAGCTCAGCGGGCCAGGGAGCTACGTCCTGCCCTTCCCGGCTCTCCGCTCCGTGGGGTCCCTTGGCTGGGCCTTCCCGCCTCCTGCCGGAGAGGAGACTCGCCGTTCCAGACCGTGGTACCGAACGGCCCCCCCTCCCCTTCCCTTCCCCCCTCCTTCCTTTCCTCCTTCACTTCTTTCCTTCTTTCCTTCCTTCCAACCTTCCCTTTCCCCTTCCTTTCTTCCCTCACTTCCTCCCTCCCTCCCTTCTTTCCTTCCTTCCTTCCTCTTTCCTTCCTTCCCCTTCCCCTTCCTTTCCTCCTTCCTCCCCTCCCCTCCCCTCCCCTTTCCCTTCCCTTCCCTTCTTTCTTCCCTCGCTTCCTCCTTTCCTTACTTCCAGGGCATTTTCTTCGCTGCCTGTTTGGTGCGGAAAGGATGTCCCGCGTCCCTTTGGGAAAAGTCCTTTTGCGGAATGTCATTCGCCACACCGACGCACACAACAAGGTAAGGGAGCAGGGTGCCCGTTTCCTCCTCATTGTTCCCATAAAAAAAACAGCCCGGCTTGTGCCCTTCCTCAATGGGTTTCCTTGCCCATCTCAGATTCAGGAAGAGTCAGAAATGTGGAAAATACGGGAGATGGAAAAGCAGAGCCAAGAGATACACTGGGGCAAACACGAGAGGACTCTTCTGAACAGCTCCAGGTAGGACTTGAGCAGGCTGGCAAACAATCCCTCTGCTTTGAAACTTTGAAACATCACTCACAAAAAGCTGGCAGTTGCTGTCTGCACCCCCTTCTTGGTTCTGCCTTCTCTGGACTTGCTTCTATCCGGGAGAAGCTTGGCTCTGCCCCCCCCCGTTTGCTCTGTAGCTGCTCACTCTGTCCCTTAAACAGGAGTCTGGCCATTTGAGCCCTGAGCCTTGCGGAATACATAGCGAAGGGCAGAACTTCTGTTTTCTCTAAGATTGAAACCTTTTAAAAACAGTAGAGCTGCCTCTGGGCCAAAAGGTGGCAGTCCTGCCTTAAGGAAGAATGCCAACTTAAGGGAGAAGTTTTTTAGTTCAGCCAAAGCTGCGCTGGTGGAACTGGTTCCTTGGTTTATTCAGCTGGATGTCTGCAGGGCAGCTAAGGTGGGGGGTGCTTTGGTGGACCTTGTTTCGGACCCCTCCTGCTAGGGAAGCTTTGCCCACAACCCTTACAGACCGAACTCTCGTTGCCTCCGCAGCAGCCGGATGCGTAGCGATGGGTTCGATGAGGAGAGCCAGCAAGCCACCTGGAGGGCGAGGAACGTGCCGGTTATGGCAGTGACCATTGAAGATGACCTTCGTCACGCCCGGTACTGGAACAAGAAACTCTACGAATGCGAAGCTAACATGCCAGACAGGTACTATCCCACAAAGGGGAGGTTTCCCGAGAAAAAATAATAATTAAGGAGACAGGCCTCTGTCTCAGTGTAAAATGTTACTGGAGTCGGTGGTGGAGAGGTTTTTCACGTTGAGGCACTCCCTGGGTGGAAATTGCTCCAATAATCAAAACTGAGGCGGCTCTGCAAAGTGAGGCTGCGTACTGCACGGGCTGCCCGTAGGACACTGGTTGGCAATAGCGTCCCCAGCTGGCAAGGAGGTGTCTGTGCCAGCCTTACCTGGAGATGTTGCGGACCGAATGCAAATTGGGGATTCCATTATTTTTCTGCATGTCTTTTCCCAGGCAGTGTTTCCCTGGAGAAGCAACATACGAGCACTGTTTCACTTCTGTTGCTCTTTCCGTCTGCAAACCGCCTTTCTGCCTTCCAAGTGTTTTTGCCTTCACAGCAACATAAATAAGAGTGCTGTCATGCAACCTTCACCACCACCATCTGCAGCCTAGAGAGGTGGAGTCCAGTAAAGTGGTGTCATATGACTTGTCTGCAAAAAAAGGCTATGTGTAATCTTCATGTGCTTGGTCCTTTTTTTTTTTAAACAGATGGGGCCACAGCGGCTACAAAGAGTTGTATCCAGAAGAATTTGATACAGACAGGTAAAGGGCGAGTTTGGCTTCAAAATACCAAAATCCTGAATGTCTCCCTTTGGACATTAAAATGGTCCAGGCCTTACATTTCTACATTCTGTCTGCCCGTTTCTTTATGTGGTACAGAAAAAAAATTTGCTTCTACACTAAATGCAATTTCCCCATCCCACCCTGGAGGAATATTGGTTAGTTCAAATTATCCAGATTCAGACTCTGGTTTATGGGGTTTTGTTTTGTCCACTAATTAAAATTTCTGGGATAGAGGAGCATGTGTGTTCATGGACATAACCTTCTGCACACAAAGCCTCACTGAATCTCTTCTTCAGCTTCTAGAATTGGGCAGAGAGACCTGAAATATACCACAAATGGCTTGATAAAGCTACCTCACCTCATTTTGTCCAGTACGGTCTCCAGCTTTCTAAAACTGAGGTATATCAGAGAGAAGAAACGCCACTACGAAATATTAATTGGGCTTAAATATTTGCACTCATGGTTCAGCTAAAAGAACCTTAGGAAGCTTTTGTTTTTTTTTAACAGGGTCACTATTTTTTCCAGTTACTAACTTTCAGACAAGATGCCCCAAACTGAAACACATCTTGGTCGTGTTTTGCAGTGACCGGGAGCCAGATGAACAAAACTCTGTGAATGGAAAAAGAAAATCTCCGTCAGGCAAAGAGTCTTCCGTGAAGCTGCATAAAAGGAAAAAGGCCAAAAAGTCACGCAGGAAGAAGCAGAAAAAGAAATCTCACAAGAAGAAGAAGAAGAAGAAACGAGAGCTGCTAGGCACGGTGGCGGGTTCTTCCCAGGAGTCTGAATGTTCGGAGGGGGAGCCCGCCAAGAGGAAGAAGCGGCGGCACGCCAAGGGCAAGAAGGCCTCTGCCGAGCCCCCCGCCTCCTCCTCGGGGCCAGGCAGCGGCCCCTCCAGCCATTCCGGGGACAGTGACTCAGAGAGGGAGCCGGCGAAGAAGAGGAGGAAGCGCCATGCTTCCCTGTCCGAGAGAGCGGGGGAGAGGGCGCCCGAGAAGCGCAGCAAGAGGAAGAACTGGAAAGTAGCAGCGGATGAGAATTCCGAGGACAGCTCAGAGGAGGACTAGGACCAAGCTCTGGGCGGGCCGATGGGCTCGGGGAGGCAGCGCTTCCCTCCGGACGCAGCCCTGCTGGGGGCAAACTTGGATTTAGTTCTGCTGGCAAGGGCAGGGGGCAGTTTTGGCTTCCCGTGGGCCAGAAAACAACGGCTTGGATTCCTTTTGCCCACCCTGGATTCTAGCCGGGCAGTCCTTTTTTTATGTCGGGGTGGACCTTTCAATTGCAAAGTTCCGCTCTTGAAGACGGTGGATGACTTTGGCTCCCCCTTGCCTTTAAAAAAACACCTGGAATTTATTTTTTAATTGCTGAGACCTACAGTTGAATTGCAATAAAGCGTGAGGGGGAGAGGTGAGAGGTTCCCGAGGCAGGCAGGCAGGCAGGCAGGCATTGCTCTCCGATTTGAACGCATCCTCTCCTGTAGAGCGCTACATGGTAAGGGGAGACTGGTTCAGAGAAAACCAAACACACCCCATTGTAACTTCAGGGTAGACTGACTAGCCAACCTGTGAAGAAATGGAGACTACTGCCTCTCCATACCTGGAAGAATGCAGGTCATCCTGTCCATTAACTTGCCATTGTTACTAGATCATGGTCTCCAAGCACCCCTCCTTGATTTGGCGGAATGAATCCTTCTTCTTAAATTGTCTCTTGCTGCAAGAAGTTAGCGCCAGAGAAAACGGAGTCAAGGCGGAGCGCTCGGCTTCTTGTGGCCATGGCTTAGGCAGTTAATAGGATGAGCAGCAGGAGAGGAACTACTATTGTTTGTGTGCAGTATCGCTAGATTAACATTTAAGATACAGAACTGCAGCCATAAAGAGCTATGTTGTGGGTTGGGCTCTTTTGCAAAGCTCTTCATGGCTCGCTAATGCTTGCTAGGTGGCTGCAAGAGGGCTGCGGAAGGACTCACTAAAGTTCATCCCTAGCATACAGCCCAAATCACATCTGCCCCCTACCTTCCCAGATCCTGCTGTGAACTGACGTTCTGCAAGAGGCTGGGCTCACTGACACAGAGTCCGAAGCTTCCTTAACGCACTGTACTTCCAAAAACTGGGGGAAGCCTTTGCTCATCAAAAAGCATGCTAAGCAGAACTGTTGAAAACTTAAGGCACTAACATAGAACAGTTCCCTGTTGCTGCCCATCCCCATTTTCCCTTCTAGGTTTCTAAAATACTCCTCACTTCAACATTCTGCCAGAGCTTTTTTTTTAACACTTTTTTTTTTGGTCTCCCCAAACAAAATTGTCCAGCGTTAAATGTCTGTGGATTGATCCTGTTCTAAAGGTTAGAATGACAGGCCTGTTTTTTTTTTGTCCTTTATGGTACAGGGATAATATAAAATGTATTTTTGGAAATAATTGTTGCTATGAGAAGCAAAGCCATTGAAGTTATTTCTATGAAAATCTAAAACTATTTTTTTATACGTACAAAATACTGGCATGAATCAGTTTAAATGGTCTGCAAGAATAAACAATGTTGATTTCAGCCAAAAAAGCAGGCAGTCTTCAACTGCATTTCTGATTTGGGCTGGGGGAGCAAAGGTTCTAGGCTTACATTCAGAGGAAGTGTGTCTGACAGAAAATAACAAATCTAAAAGACAAGAAGTTCCACAGAAAGGGGCAAGGGGTGGATTTCTTTGCATCTTTCATGACCCCTTTGAAAAGGTAGCATTTGACTGTTACTCTGACTGAAAACAGCAGGAAGGTTTGCACAGCACCATAGGCTGAGGGGCAGTTTTCTACTCTGTTGTGTGAATTTAGTCCATGTGATTAATTTACGGGTGGATGTGTTGTGCAGCGCCAGGCAACCAGGTTTATTCAATAAAGCGTTCATTTAATTATGGATCATCATATTGTACAAACAGCCCGTGGTGGGATGAAGTCAACGTTTGACTGATATTCCCGTGTATTACTGTAAGGTTAGATCAGAACAGAATTAACTTGTGCTAAAAGCCCAACGGAGAATAAATTACATTTCTCTTGTGCTGATATGAACAGCAACTTCAGACCCAGCCAAATCATTTTGGGTAGCATTATTGGATTGAATCTTTACATCCCCTTGTGAAGAACAAATATTATTCTCCTTTAATTGTATAAACAAGCTGATTTAACACGTGGGTGCATTTACTCCTTCTCTGGTGCCACTGTAGGAGAGAAGTCCTCCAGAATCTTTACCCCGCCAAATCCACTTGCTCGGACAAGCCTCTCGATTTATTGGCCAGCATGCGCTTCTTCCACGAACCCGCGGACGGATCAGCAGCCGGCCGACCCGGGAAGGGGGCCCCTCCGGAGGCCCGTGTCAGTGGCCGCCTTTCTGCATGAGCTGCGCGAAGCGGTTGGTGACGGACAGGGTGGTGTCGATGAAGCGGTTGACGCAGTTGGCCAGGCAGGTTTCCGTCCTGGAGTCCAGCTTGGAGCCGGGCTTGTCCACGCACTTCTCCCAGCAGACCTCCATGAAGTTGTGGACCTGGAAAGAGAGACCGCGCAGGGGAAGATCGGGGCGCTGACGGCGGGGTGGCCCCCAACCGCCCCCTCCAAGCCCGCGCCCCCCGCCTGGGCCTGGGCCGGCCTCCCTCCCCGGCCACCTGCGCCTGGTCGACCTCGCAGGCCGGTCCGGAGGACAAGGAGGGGGGCCGGGCGGCCGGGCCCCCAGCGCACCTGGGCGGTGAGGCGCGCCCGCTGCTCCTCGGCCGCCACCAGCCGCTGCAGCTCCGAGACCTCGGCCTCCTGCCCCAGCTCGGCCGCCATGAGGGAACCGCCGCCGCCCAGCCAGGAAGTCCCGCCTCCCGCGCGGCGCTTCCGTTTCCGGGCGGCCGATGCCCTTGTTCGCCCCGGGCAAGATGGCGGCGGCGCTGCGGCTGTGGCGGGCTGGGCTGGGCTGGCCTCGGGACGGGCGCGCCGCGGCCGGTGAGTGGGGGTCGGCGGGGCTGCTCGGCTGGGACTCCCTTCCGACGGCGCGCGGGGGGGCCGAGCTCTCTGCTCCCGGCCTCCAAGGGCTGTCCTGGGGGTGGGGTGGAGTGGAAAAGGACGGCGCGCCAGCCTTCCCCAACCGGGCGCCCGCGCTGCTGCCCAGCCGTCCCGAGGCTCGGCTCGGCCCTTTCTGCGGTGGGGGCTCCTCTGAATGGGACCCTTCTCGCGGGCCGGAATTGGGCGTCTCCCCCCCCCCATCTTTGACCCATTTGGGGTCATGGCTGCGGTTCCCTTCTCTGCTACTTTGCCAACTAGGAAACCCAGGAATCCCCTTTGAGCCGGCATGCACGTTGTTGCTCCCTGAATAAAGCAGTAGGAAGAGGGCAAGGAGCAGCGGCTGTGCCTTCTTTGGATAGAGACCGAGAGATACGGGTACAACACGTGTGAATTGTTGCAGATAAGGTGCTCCTTCAGGCAGCTGTGAGAGGGACCTGCAAAGTGAATTGTAACGGGTCATGTTTTAAGCCAGTGTTTCTCAACCTTGGCCACTTTCAGATGTGTGGACTGCAACTCCCAGAATTCCCCAGTTAGCTTTCTGGGAGTTGAAGTCCACACATCTGAAAGTGGCCAAGGTTGAGAAACACAGTTTTAAGCCGATGGCAGCCTCAAGGCATAAGAAATCCTGGCTGCCTGGGCCAACTGCCTGTTGTTTGCTGTGTGGTGCTGCATTAGCATCTAAGATCCAGTGGATTTACACCTGCTGCACCCTTGGCAGGTGTTTGCCTTGATCAAAAGGGAGGATTGTCAGGAATCTGAGTCGGAGATCTCACCCTCTAGTTTGGGCCTGCCCAGATGGACTTCAGGCAGCAGTTTTGCCTTACTGGAGCTAAGCTGAGGGTTCTACCTTGGGAGTTTTGCATGCAAAGAATGAGCTGTCTTGCTGTTCTGCATGCATTTAGCATGGATCTGTGTGAGCCTAATCATTATTTTTTCTGCTCATGTGCAACAAATTTCTTTTCTGCAAGGAAGAGTACAATACAAGAGTGTAGTGTGTGTATTGCAAGGAAGCAGTACACACTGATTCCGTTACATAATGCACTGAACCACAAGCTAATTACTGTAATCACATTTTAGTACAGCATGGTGTGTGAACCCAGTCCATTTGTTCAGTGAATGGTTTGGTGCAAACGTAGAAGACTGGGCTAATTCAGTGAGCTATGGTTTAGTTAATCAGGGCTAAACATATAGAAACATAGTCTATGACCTCCTCCTGCAATCTGGTGCTGTTCAGATGTGTTGAGTGTGAAACCCCAAGAATTCCACTCCACACGGCCACATTGGCAAACAAAGCCTTAGGTGCACTTTTCCATCACCTAACAATTTGGGAAGACTGCTTTGTGGTGTTGGAATGCTTCCAGAGTCACTGCAAAACTGGAACTTGAAGGACATCCAGTTCTAACTGTTACTTATCTTTGTTACTTGTCCCCATTAACTTACGGGCTGCTTCACACATTCATGTTCAAGTGAAGATATACAAATTTGGGGCACACTTTTCTACACTGAAATAGTCCTCAGAGGACCTACGGTGCCATCAAGGCTGCTTGATGCTTCCGGAACCCATGTTTCTGTTTGGAGAAGGCATGCTTCAGTAGATAGGTGAGCTGCTGTGTCTTCACTGCACTGAAGCTTGTTTTTGATTCCTACACTCTACAGCTCTGTCAAAGGGCTTTTTAAATATATGTTTTAAGCATTGTAGTGTGTTTTCATAGTGTGTAATAGGCATTAGTGGGATCTGGAGATCAAAGTGTTCTTATTTACAGAATGAAATGTATTTATTCTGCCCACAGTTCTCCTGAACAAGTTTCTCTTGGCTAGACCTATTGAGGACTATCATCATCATCAGACATGCAAATTTCACACGTCTCCCAGGAGTTTTGGTAGGTTTCTCTTTAGTTCCTTCTTTGTGCGTTTGCTTATTAGTCTCATGGTTCATTCACCCCAATCTGACGGTGGGAAAAGAAACAGGAGCCAATAGAAGAGAATATATGTAGCTCAGGGTTGATGCTGACAGTTTCCTCAGCATCCTAGACCAAGCTGACTTTGTTCTTTTTTCTATTTTGCTTTCTTACTTTACTTTTTTTCATTTCTTGTTAACTTTTATCTTTTTATCTTAAAATTTTAATAAAGTTTAATTAAAATAACATAAACATTCAACTACGGTTTTGCTTTCTTAGTTTACTTTTTTCATTTCTTGTTAACTTTTATCTTTTTATCTTAAAATTTTAATAAAGTTTAATTAAAAAAACATAAACATTCAACTACGGTAAGTGTGAAGAGGCAGGTCTTACGGCCCTTCTAAAGAGCAGCAGAGGGGGGGGCATCTGGATCTTGGGGGAAACCTTGTTCCGGAGGTTTAAATTAAAGGCATTTTGTCTAGCAATGGAAGCCTGGTGCGCTGGTTCACAGTATCGATTCTTGGAAATCTCAGACGTTACTTTGTTTACTATAAAGAAATAAAGCATGTTTCTAGTCCTCATGACTGTGGAAATAAGTTTGGGAGTTTGAGCACATACAGGCTGTGCGGGCAAAAGCTTCAATATCTAGAAGGCCCAGTTTCGATAGTCCCCCTTTGAAGGCTGGCTGTCCCTCTTTTCTGAGCTCCAATTATGGTCCTTTACCAAAACACTCTCAAGGGTCCCTCTTTTGCTTGTACTTATGCTTATGCTTACCTGCCTGCTCCCTCCAACCCCCCCCCCCAAATGTATGCAAATACCCACTCTTTGGATTCAGAATATGCACGCAGCCAATTGATGAGCAATTTCCATAAATTGTCATTGTCTGCAAAATTTGGGCTCCTGATTTCCTGGCGGGGTCAGGCAGAGAATGTTTTTGCTGTAGGTTATATAGCTACCCATCCTTGTCAGCTTTGGATGTTTCTGCACCGAGGCTGGGCTCGCGTATCGTGCCCCTGTGGTTGGTTTGGGCACAGCATGTTGTATGGTGGTGTGTCAGTTGTGATTTAGAACCTGGTATGCCATGGGAACCCGGCCGTGATTTCTCTGTGGCGGAAGTTGTCCCCACCCAGCCATTTTAATAATGGTGCTTATTTTCAGCTCAACCGAACAAATGTGCTTTGTGGCTTAGTGCAGTGGATGAACCGAACCCACCACTGGGTGAAGCTAGACCTTCGCAGTGGGGTTCTCCCGGGGCAGGCTGTGAGGCCTGGCTAAGCCCCTTTCCCACAGTCTGCTCAGCCTCAGGATGCGGAGAAATGCTGTGCTCTCTCGGTTTCCGCATTTTGGTCTTTGTGCTTGGGAGGCTTAGTCAGTTTGAGGCTTCAGCGTGTTTCATTTTAATGCCCCCTTTGAAGGAGGGAGGGACCTATTGATTTGCTCCATAATATCTTACATTTGCACACGTTGAGCAGTTACTCCTAGCTCTCAAGCAAGCCATTTCTTGGGCATTAAAGTGCTGCATCTGTCAGCAGCTGGTTCGAAGGCCGCCTCTCTACATTGGACCAGCGAGCGAGCAGTCAGCATCCTCCTGCTTGGACTCCTGCCAGCAGCCTACCTGTATCCTGGAGCGGCTGTGGACTACTCCCTGGCAGCGACTCTCACACTCCACGGTCACTGGTAAGTCAGGGGTGAAGCAGGCCCACCAGACAGGTGCCTGCTGCCTCTTACAGTTCGTACGGTAGGGAGTTCGAAGGGAGGAGCTGCCCTATAGAAAGGGTTGAGCTGGGGGGTGGGGAGTGGGGCAGCATATTTATTTATTTATTTATTGAAAACACTTATATGGCCGCCCATCTTGTACCAAACTGGGCGGCTCATAACCAAAGAATAAAACCACCTCAACTTACAATAAAAAACATTAAAACCGACAGACCTGGCACCACGCCAAACGTAGGCCGCCGGGTTGCTCATCCAAGTGAGCTTCTGAATAAGGACACAGCCGTAATCCTAGAGAGGGAAATGCTAGTTCTTTGGGATGGACACCGGCCCCTTTTCCTTTTCCTTAGGGCATTTATAATTCGGTTGTCTACAGTGTTGTAATCGAAAGAGCTTAATAAAAAGCAACAGTAAATAAAACTACAATACTTACAGTAATGACTCGTGGAGCGAAAGCGGCGAGAACCACCTGGGGCAAAATACCTCTTTAAAGAATGCCAATTAAATGCCTGCTGGAACAAGAATGTCTTTCACCCAGATCTGGATGCAAATAAAGAGGGAGTGAAGAGTTCAAATGCCCCGAAGTCCTGGAACATATTCTGTACATCAAGGTCCTTCTTGCAAGGTCGTAACCAACTTATTTAGTTGAGGCAGCTCTTACTTGGGGACACTCGGGTGGCATGGCTGGAGGCAGAATGCCAGGCTTGGAAGGATGTGAATTTAAACATGGACACATTTTATAACATATGAAACATCTCAAGGTTTTCGTGGTGCCTTTCACAAATGATAGAATTCTTTTTTAAAAAAAACACAACTAGGCTGTTTGATTCATTATCATCATCATTGGCAATCACTCGTAGCCGAGTAAGATTGTCTTCCAAAGGTAAAATTTTAACAGTGGATCCGAAAGTGGCTATAAGGGCCAATTCTGGATTAAAAAAATGTGATATCAGCATTGAGAACTGGGGAGCCCTAACTCATGAGCGTTTCAATTGGAGGTCAGCCTTTATTAATGGCGCTGTGGACTTTGAAGAAGAGTACAGGGCGAAAGGGAGAAAAGAGCTAAAAGGAAGGCACGTCAAGCAAACCCTCGTCATGACCGTCTCCCACCCGGAAACCTATGTTTGATTCATAGTTCACATTGGCAAAAGCCAAAAGATAAAGTCATATGATTTTTCTTCCTCTGAAACAGAGCAGAAGAAAACTCAGATTTTTTTTCCCGTGACATTATCTAAAATGCTCTCCTTGGCAGGGCAGGGCAGATAGCCTTGTTGAATTCTTTAACATCTTCCTGGTGTGCCTTTTTCTGGTCAGTTCCCCCAAGACACCATCATCAAAACTTTGGAGAGACGCGTTTTCCAAAATTGCTATAAACTCAGTAGTAAAGCAACCATCTCAGAAGTTATGATCTACAACCAGCAGTGGAACACAAGATATATCCCCCACCCCCAAACCTCTGTTTTTATTTTAGAAAAGTTGTTACAAGAGAGAGGAGATAGCACAGGTTTTCCTGGGAAGGGAAGTAATTTCACTCACGGCAGCATCCTGCCTCTTCCTTCAGAAAGCAAAACCAAGTCATCTATGTGCCCTGGTTGACATTACATTAGCACGACATTTGACACTGGGCATTTGGAGAACTGGCTCCTCTTGTAGTTAAGTTCTACAATCTTAACTTGAAAACACAAGAGTCATCCTGCAAGCTCAAGATGATGATGCAGAATTTCAGGGAATTGAGTTTCAGACCTCTGGCCCTTTGTTTCTCCTTTTGAGAAACAGAAGTATGTGATTTTTGTGGGGTCAGATAGTTGAATGCATCTGGAGTTACTGGCTGTGCTGTAATACATTTCTTAGCATTGATGCTGGTCTATGACCGATATAAAAATTGTATTGTATTTCTTAGCATTGTGCTCCTGAATCTCAGACAGAGGGAGGGGATGATGTGAAGGCTCCCTCTTGGCTTTCAGCAACGCAAGGCCAGTCATTTGAGCAGGAGAGAGCCTGTAGGGGTCATTCTCTAAAACAATCTTTTTCAAACTTGGCCACTTTAAGATGCATGGACTTCAACTCCCAGAATTTCCCAGCTAGATTCCCCAGCTGGCTGGGAGTTGAAGTCCACACATCTCAAAGTTGCCAAGTGAAAAACACTGATCTAAAAAGTAGCGTATAAGGCTGCAAAGGAGCCTCGTGTGGCGCAGAGTGGTAGGCGGCAGTACTGCAACCAAAACTCTCCCCACGACCTGAGTTCAATCCCAGCGGAAGTTGGTTCCTCAGGTAGCCGGCTCGGGTTGACTCAGCCTTCCATCCTTCCGAGGTCGGTAAAATGAGGACCCAGCTAAGCTGGGGGAAAGGTAATCACGAGGGGGGAAGGGAATGGCAAACCACCCCGCTGTAAGTCCGCCTAGAAAACGTCAGCGAAAGCAGCCTCCCTCCAAAGGGTCAGTAATGACTCGGTGCTGGCACAGAGGACCTTTCACTTTCACAAGGCTGCAAAGATCCATTTTGTTCACACTTCTATTTAATTAAACTTCAGTACAGTTAAATAAGTTTTCTCTACAGTTGTAATCATTTCCCCCTTCTTCCATATGAAACATTTCAGCTTGGTAACCTCTTGCGGCAGTCGGCAGGTGCTGTGCCCAGGGCATTTGGGGGCACAAGCACCCCAGGACTTACGGTTATTCTCCTCTGGCTAAAGGGGCGAGGGGGAATGGAGCCTCCCTAGGGCAGCCCCTTTCGTGTCCCTTCAGGCTGCTCCCTGCCATCCAGCAGCAACGGGAAAAGAATGGAATTCTCGGGAATTGTTAAGAGGAAGACCTTGAGGGCAGGTCCTTTCCCCCGAGGGCTGTTGAAATGTGTTCCTCTGCGCAGTGATAGCTCGGAACGCATTCTGGGTTCCTGGAAAGGATGGTGCCCTTTTTGTGTGCGGGTAAGAAAGTTTTGCTTTTGTTGGGGAACGAGAGGACAGTGACTCGGTTGGCCTTTTGCCATCTTTTGACGCCTGGGCCTGCCAAAAGCGAGTTAAGACTTTCAAAAACAAATGGTGCGGTGTTTCTGTTCCCCTCCTCGTGGGCTTCTACCTTGTTTCTGGAAAGCCCACCTTTCTTCTACAAATATCCCCACGCTTGAACAGGAACATCCACACCCTTCTCAGAAAGCAGAGTTCCCCTTTTTGTCCCCCTTCGATCATTTTAATTCCCGTTTGTGGGTTGCATTCCAAGAGAGGCCTTTGGGGTCTTCCTCCCAGGCCGTCCGCCCGAGAACGCAGAGCAGGGCTTTCCAAAGTTTGACCGCCGTTGGTGTGTCGCCGCGGGAAAACCCGGAAGCGCCGCCCTTGCGGCAGCTCGCAAAAACCCGGAAGCGCTGCTGCCGCTTTCGGGTTTTTGCGCGCCGCCGTTGGTGTGTCGCCGCGGGAAAACCTGGAAGCGCCGATGATGATCAGCGCTTCCGGGTTGTGTGGCGACACACTTTTGTGTCGCGACACAGAGTTTGGAAAGCTCTGGCGTAGAGGCTGATGGTGTCTCGCCGGCCAGCAGGACGGGTCCCGGGGGGCGCTCGGTGCAGGCCTCGCATTCGGCAACTGAACAGGCTGCTCACTCCGAGCATTTTTAACGCTCCTTTGGAATCTGCCTGCCTGTAGCTGGAAACTGCTTCCTCGCCTGTCCCCTGGGATGACCAAGAAAATGTTGTCCTCCACGTGTCTGGTTCTTATCACTTCAGTCACCTTCTCAAGGCTAGATGTGACCAGCTGCTTCAATATCTCTTCATAGAACTTAGTTTCTAGTCCCTGGTATTCATCCTTGTGGCACTTCTCAGCACGTCTTCTACTTTTGCCTGAATCCTTTTACATTGTGGCGCCCCAGAGTGGACACACTCCCCAAGACGCAATTTAAGTTTGATCACATCCTGTGATTTAGAAACAACATGTGCTGATGCAACCAAAAATTAAATTGGCCCTTTTTGCAGTTGCATGGCACTGTTCCCTGACGTTCATGGCTACTCTATTCCAGTTGCATAATTTCCTTCCTTTTCTCTGTTGACTGGCATTGCATTTCATCATTGTTTAAGGTCACACTGTCTGCTGTTCTGCCAGGGGAAAACCCAGCTCCTCCCTCAAAATAGGGTTTTTTCCCCCTTCTGCAGGCTAACATTTAGTATATTTATTTAAAAGTATTGGCCGCCCAACTGTTTCCCCCCCCCCTTCTGCAGGCTAATGTTTGGTATATTGTTATTTTTATTTATTTATTTATTTAAATGTATTGGCCGCCCAACTGTTTCCCACCCTTCTGCAGGCTAATTTTTGTATATTATTATTATTATTATTATTATTATTATTATTATTATTTTAAATTTATTGGCCACCCAACTCCAGTGGAGTATACTGGTGAAGGTGCTGGGCTAGAAACCAGGAGTCTGTGAGTTCTAGTCCCGCCTTAGGCATGAAAGCCGGCTGGGTGACCTTGGGCCAGTCCCCCTCTCTCAGCCCAACCCACCTCACAGGGTGGTGGTTGTGGGGAAAATAGGCAGGAGTACTAAGTATGTCCGCTGCCAATTTAAAAAGGTGGGGATGATGATGTATTAAATCTAGCTAGGGCATTCCTCACACCGATTTTTAGCAAGTGAATGCTCTCTCGGGCATATGCCTGACTTCACGGCTCTGACTTACAAATTACCATATATACTCATGGATAAGCCCGTCCTCAGATAAGCCAACCCTCAAATTTTTAACCAAAACACCAAGAAAAATGTGTCACCTGCGGATAAGCCAACTCACATTTTTAATGGTAGTTTGGTTAAAAAATTGAGGGTTGGCTTATCTGCGGATGGGTTTATCCACAAGTACATATGGGAAATACAGGTACTTTAAAAAAGTATTACTGTATATATTCATGGATAAGCCCATCTGTGGATAAGCTGAACCCAATTTTGGTATATTTTGGCACGTAAAATTCTCGGCTTATCTACAGGTATATACGGTAGCTTTTTTGCCTTGCAAGTAAATTTCATGGTGGTTCCACCTTTCCTCCCTTTTTCTCCATCCAGAATAATTGATTGTATTCATCTGTTGAAATTCATGAAGTCACACCACCTAACCGTCCTTGCTCGGGTTTGGAAAGAAAGCATCCACCCGCATGGCTTCTCAGCAAGGCTGTCTTCGGTTAACAGGACAGGGAGTGTCTGTACCTCAGAAGGTCCCAGACTCACCCGTTGGCACCTTTAGGCCAAAGGTTCAAGAACCAAGTGGTACGGTTCTTCTATATCAGAGCTTTCCAAACTTTTCATGTTGGTGACACACTTTTTAGACATGCATCATTTCGCGACACACTCTTACAGCAGGGCACAAGGCAGGCACTAGGACCTGCGCAGAAGCCAGGAGGCAGCAGCAGCCACGAGACACTGCAGCTGACACTAACGTGTCCCGACACACAGTTTGGAAAGCTCTGTTCTATATAATAAAGTATTACATCATCATCACCACCACCACCACATTCTTCTTCCTTAAAAATTTTTGCCACCAATGCATAGGTTCTTTCCTCGCTTAAGAGCTTCCAGATTCCAGCTCCAGCTCAGGTGAACAGCTGAGAAATAGAATCAGCCATAAAGCCATGAGCATCTTGTGTCCTTATTGCTCTGATATTTCTTGAGGCTCAGCCACAGTAGAGGATAAATCAACTGACTGATAGTTCGTCCTGCCATCAGGCTATGACCTGTTTCTAAGTTCAGTCAGTAACTAAAATAATGGGGCTTAAGGAGAAATGGAAGATAACTGTGATTAGGTCTTTCAGGTGGGGTCCTCCATCAAGGTCGCCTTGACCCAGCCTGTCCCAGTTACATGCAGTGACTTAAGGACCAAGCAGATTCCTGTCCCTAGTACAGCAGCCCGACTCAGTTGTACTCCTTTGACTTCCTGGTGCTTAGAGGAGAGTCAGTCCTCCCCCATTATCATTCAGTCCCTGTAGAAATACTTAACTCCCATAACTGAGAATATGGGTTGAGTTGGGTGGGAGTTGGAGCAAATCTGGAGGGGGTCACGCCTCTTCGGACCCATGTTAAAGGTTCTGATCATGCGTGTGTCATTCTCCACAGGCTCAGCGTGAACTTTTCAGCCCTCCGCTAAAGGAGTAGGCAGAAATCAAATGAAAAGCCCTTTAGGAGAAGTGGGAACACATGCTTCCACAGTGAGGTTTCTCACTGCCTTCTGAGTAATGTGAAAAGCGACTGCAAGTTATGCTAGCCAGTCAGTTTTGAAAACATTTGGAAGGACTTGAATGTGCTTTTAGCCCGCTTCCTCTCCTTTCCCCTTTTCTCCCTTCCTTGCAGGGGCCTTGGGCAACTTGTAACTGACTACGTCCACGGACAGACATCCATTAAACTGGCCAACGCCGGCCTCTACCTGCTTTCCGCAGCCACCTTTGCTGGCCTCTGCTACTTCAACTACCACGACGTGGGCATCTGCAGGGCAGTGGCCATGCTGTGGAGCCTCTGAGACCTGCCAACGGAATCCAGCGATTGCTCACTACGGCCTCTGCTTCTGTACATTATTATTGAGTCTTTTGAGTGTGGGGAAGAGAGCAACAAAGGGTTTGCTGTGCACGTAGCTGAATGGCTTGAGGGAAACACCCATCTCCATGTCCACAGCCGTAGCCATTCAGAAAACCTGGGATCTCTTGCTAAGGAGAGAATTAGATCTGAAAGAAGCTAGGATCTGGGAAGAGCACCCAGGCAAAGCTTTGGCATCTATTGGGAGCCACTGCAGATGGGTAGCTGTTTCCCTGTCGAATGGCAGGCTGGGTGCAGCATCGCTCATTTTGATCTCTTGCCTCATGTTTTTGGCCCTCTTGTTGCAATGAATGAAGTATGTATGTGGCGCCTTGTGCCATGCAGAAGGGAAGACCTTTGTTTAAACTATGTACAATAAAGGATGTATAGAACCCGTAACTGTTTTGATTCTGAAATCCGGGTTTTGCCCATTCAGTTATCTCTGAAGGTTTCAAGTTTTGATTGGCAGATGTATCAGGTATGCTTCATTTTGATGGCTGAGCTGAATTGAAAAAAATAGCATTTACAAAAAGAAAATAGTACAAATAGTTTTATTTAAGTTTATATCGCCTTACATTCTTATAAAAAGCAAAAGGTTTTGGATATATTTATACCCTGCCTCCCAAACTAGCTAACAAAATAAACATACAGTTCAAAGTATGACTTGATACATAATTAAAACCAACTAAAAATTAGATCGACACAGAACCCATATGGGCAGGTTTGGAAAAACAGCCTTGCTTGGACGTGTCCTGGCATGTCAGATACTTTCAGATGTTTCAGAAAAGAAGGGCGAAAGTGCCTCTTAATGGCCTACAAAACAGATTGTGGTTTAACTGGAACCCTTCAGCTCACACTGTAAATTTACACAGTGGAGCTCAGATGTCTCAAACAGAAGTCATGTACACATTTAGGCCACAGAATCTCCTCTTCTGCGCATCCTTCATGAGGTTGAATTTAGCATGGGCTGGGTACCCAATGTCTGAAATGCCATATACACACTATGCAGCTTAGAAACAACTATCTTTGTATTCCTTTTCAGTCATAAGATCTAGAAACTTGCTTTAAAATTAAACAGATTTCCAGAGTCTGCCAAAACTGCTATCAAAACCTCCTCCTTTGTCTTGATTTCTCCATATTTGACTTCTTGACACTGAGATTGCAACTGGATTGTCTTGGCTCCAGACCAAAAAAATATATCTTGATCTTTGTTTAGGAAGAGAAGTTGCGATGTTGATCTTGGCTGTTAATTTTGAGACAGCATGTGAAGAAAGTCTATCTTGCTGTTTGTCACTTTGGGGAGGGGGTATTATTTGCACCCTCGTTTCTTCTGGCGCCCTTCCTCTGTGTGCATCTACTTTCTGAATGCAGTGTGGGAGTTTCCCTGCATTTTGAAATGTATTGTTTATAATAGGCTAGAAGAAGAAGTCATTTGAAAAAAAGCAAAAAACACAGTTACTAGTAAACTTAAGCACACCTAGGATTGGTTATCGAAATAATTTATCCATAACAGTTTTTTAAAAAAAGGGTAACTTAAATTTGCCAAATAATAGTCTCTGTTCATTTGCAAGTGCGCAAACACTTCTGTGCTCCGTGGCCTTGGCAAGGCACATTTTTCTTGAGGAAAGCTCACTGCTCACATTCTCTCTGCTGAAGTGGTTACTTTTCAAATGACTGAAAGGAAGCTTTAGTTATAAGGCCTGGCCTGCTTCAAACTTGACATTCAGCCATGAATGTCTCTAACTCAGAGCTTTCCAACTGTGTGTCCAGACACCTTAGTGTGACACAGTGTGACATGTTAGTGTGTAGCGCAGCGGCTGCTGGCGAGCCCTGCCAGGATTCCGCGCAGGTCCTAGTGCCTGCCTTGTGCCTGGCTGCCTCCAAACCTGCTGTGATTCTGTGCAGATCCTAGTGCCTGCCTTGTGCCTGGCTGCCTCCAAACCTGCTGTGATTCCCCGCAGGTCCTAGTTCCTGCCTTGTGCCTTGCTGCCTCCAAACCTGCCCTGCCAGGATTCCACACAGGTCCTAGTGCCTGCCTTGTGCCTGGCTGCCTCCAAACCTGCTGTGATTCCACGCAGGTCCCAGTGCCTGCCTTGTGCCTGCCTGCCTCCAAACCTGCTGTGATTCCACGCAGGTCCTAGTGCCTGCCTTGTGCCTTGCTGCCTCCAAACCTGCTGTGATTCCGTGCAGGTCCTAGTGCCTGCCTTGTGCCTTGCTGCCTCCAAACCTGCCCTGCCAGGATTCCGTGCAGGTCCTAGTGCTTGCCTTGTGCCTGGCTGCCTCCAAACCTGCTGATTCCGCGCAGGTCCTAGTGCCTGCCTTGTGCCTGGCTGCCTCCAAACCTGCTGTGATTCCGCACAGGTCCTAGTGCCTGCCTTGTGCCTTGCTGCCTCCAAACCTGCTGTGATTCCGTGCAGGTCCTAGTGCCTGCCTTGTGCCTTGCTGCCTCCAAACCTGCCCTGCCAGGATTCCACGCAGGTCCTAGTGCCTGCCTTGTGCCTGGCTGCCTCCAAACCTGCTGTGATTCTGTGCAGATCCTAGTGCCTGCCTTGTGCCCTGCTGCCTCCAAACCTGCTGTGATTCCGTGCAGATCCTAGTGCCTGCCTTGTGCCCTGCTGTAAGAGACTGTCGCGAAATGATGCCCTGCTGTAAGAGTGTGTCGCGAAATGATGCATGTCTAAAAAGCGTGTCACCAACATGAAAAGTTTGGAAAGCTCTGCTTTAACTGCTTTTACTTCTCTTTTTTACTGCTTCTCAAGGGTGGAGCAACAGATTTGGTTATATAGCTGAGTCACTAAGAATGCAATCAGCATATTTACACCCCACACTTCACCTGAACGCTGTAAAGTTAATGCAAAGTACAAAAATACTTCCAAGAAATAGTAAGAAAAAACTTCTGGATTGATTTTAATTTTTATTAAAAATATAAAATCTCAATTTAAAAAATAGTCCATTAGAATAGGCAGAGACAAGAAAGTTTAAAATGTTGAGATTCCATTAGATTTATCTAGCATTTTCTGTTAGGATATTATCTAATTTTAATTTATTGCTAATCAACTGGGATCAGAATTCCTTGCAAAGCTGTGGGTATTTGTGTGGCTTTCCTTAGTACAATTATTTTTAATTTTGTAATAAACTTTCTAGCAATTCCAGTAAAGCTAAATCAACTATTCCTTTAAAACCTGCCACTTTCCTACCGCTTGCAGTCAAGTTTATTTTTTTGCTTGTATTTCCTTGTCAGAGAGACGGGGAGTGGTGCAGCTTCATTGATTCATCCACTTCGTCCGTGAGTTCTATTTTCTTTGCCACCAGTTTGGTTGCATTTCTGCCTTCATCCCGCTCAAAGGCCAGGAAGTAGCCACGTTCCAGGGCAGATTCAAACTTGAAAAACTGCCTGCTGCCATCAGAAAACCGTGTTTTGATGAAGATCACGTTGCTGGTGTCTCCTTTGATGTGTTGGGGAATGCCTCCTTCCTGAAATGGAGACCAAACCATCCTGAAAGGGACCCCAGCGTGGCGGGAATAGAGCAGTGTTTCTTAACCTTGGCCACTTTAAGATGTGTGGACTTCAACTCCCAGAATTCTGGGAGTTGAAGTCCACACACCTTAAAGTGGCCAAGGTTGAGAAACACAGGAACAGAGTCTTAAAGAGGGAGACCACTAACCAGGATTCCCAGGGCCCCCTCAGGAAGGGTCTGAGCGAGAGCCCACAATTGTCCTAAGGAGCGGGTTTGGTGCTGCAGTTGTTTGATGGGAGATTGAGGCTTCTTTATGTTTAAAAATGCAATTCTGCATTTTTGTTAGTTAAGCTCCGTCTTAAACTCCAATCCATGCAAGCAGCTTGGGCCTTTTATGCTTGTAATGGGGGGTGGGGGCAATTAATTGGGAGCCATTGAAACAGTGACTTCTCCAAAATAGTCCTACCTGCGGCGGGGGAAAGGAGAGGATTTTTCATTCAGGGACCACACGGTTTGGCCTCTTCGGACCCCAATGGCTGTTATTACTGTGGACGTGGCTCATCCAGTGTGCTGAATGCATAGCCGCTAAACCAGGACCTACCATCCAGTCTGGGAACTTAATTTGCACAGATTGCTTGGTGTTAGGTAAATCCAGAAGCCAGAGTTCATGATCTGAACTAACAATAGTTAATATAAGGTACAGTTTGGCATTGCCTCTGAACCAATCTTAATAAATATGATAAACATGTCCTTGGATATGATTAAGCCTATTTAATTCTTTTTAAGCTCAGGTTTTCCAAATGCATCCAAGCTCTTAGAACTTTTAAGTGCAGCTGTCTCACAAACGAAATATTGCCCATCTCTGCTTTAACCAAAGCTAGCACTGAATTTTATAGTCAGGTGTATAGTTCAAGGTCTCCCTTGTCTCTAGAATTTTTTGCATTCTCAACTAAGGAGCTAATCAATGATGCAGTTCCACAAGTACAGAACTTAGAAAATAGTGCTGATTCTGGGTGCACAGTGCTTCAGAAATAATTCAGTGCACATGGGATCACAAATGTAATGTCTGCCTGCAGCTCTTTAAAACGGTCGTATCTTTTCCCAAGATCACATGGCAGTTAGAGACCATGTGAGACCAGAAAAGATGCAGCTGTTTTAAACAGTAACAGGGTGTCACGAAGCTGTTTCTGAATAACTTCTGGAGTGCTGTACAGCCCTAGCATTTTTATTTTTATTTATTTAAACAATTTACCTGGCTGCCCATCTCATAGCAATGACTGTAGATGGAGTTCAAGAATTAAAACCAACAATAATTACACCAACCATCCGGATAACCAATGTCTAAGTAAAGGTAAAGGTTCCCCCCGCACATTTGTGCAGTCGTGTCCGACTCTAGGGGCCGGTGCTCATCTCCGTTTGTTAGCCGAAGAGCCAGCGTTGTCCGAAGACGCTTCCACGGTCATGTGGTCGGCATGACGTGCGCGGAACGCTGTTACCTCCCCACCGAAGTGGTACCTATTCATCTACTTGCATTTGCATGCTTTCGAATTGCTAGGTTGGCAAGAGCTGGGGCTGGTGCGCGAGATCCCTCCGTCACGCGGGGCTAGGGATTCGAACCTCCGAACTTGCGGTCTTCCGATCGACAAGCCTGGCGTCTTACCCGCTGAGCCACCACGCCCCTTAACCAATGTCTAAGGTCACAGAAATCATTCCCAACTTACAGTAGGAAAAACAACAATAAAAACCGATCAGCCAACCTCTTGGCCCAATTGCAATTGGCAATGGCATACCTTAAATTTCACCTCCATTTTGTTTTCTCTTTTCTCCACATACATATGGTAAGTTTCGTGATTCCATTCTACAGTGAAGGCCACTGACAGTCCTGTTGGCTTAGTGTCTTGGTAACTGTGGATGTCAAATTTGATTCCTGGTACTGCAGGCAAAGAACTTTGGTCAGATTTCTTCTCATAGGTGTCCCCCAGTAGATAAGAAAACCCCAAACTTGGCTGCTATCACTTTCTACTTCCATGAATATCTCTATGAACGTTTCTCACTCCAAAAAACACTCAATGAATGCACCAAGAAGTCTTAAAAACTTGTTCCATCACAGTTTTTTTTAAAGAGTCACTTGTTGAGATGGGCGGCTATAGAAATCAAATCAAATCAATCAATCGATCAATAAAGCTAGAAGAAGAAAAGAGATGGGCTTGTTATGACTTGCCATGGTCTTGTAGTAGAGGCAATCAACATTCTGAGAAAGCAAACCGCAGTTCTTTGTTTAAGGCAAATGTTTTTGCTTAACATTTTTTAAAATTAAATTTAAATAAATAAATATTAAATTAATTAAATAAAAATTAATTGTGATGGAGTTGAATGCTGAGAAAAAAATACCTACAATTAACCACTTTTTCTCAACTTGAAATATGACCTCTTGTGACTTGAGCTGTTCTTCGTATTTTGGCAAAGAAGTGTGTGAAACACCTTTGCTGAAGAATCCAGTGTACCTTAAATGCTTGCTACTAATGTCCTGAAGGATCAGTACATTGTCTGGAAAAGGCAGCCATAGAATTTCAACAGACTTTGTGGATCATTTAAACAATTTTGTGGCCTTAAGAATTGTCTTGAAAATCTACGAAGAAAGGGGTTTCGCTGTCCCCCGTTTGGAACCCTGCCTGTTCCAATAATAAACGCTTCTGACACATAAAAAATAATTTCCTAAGGTATTCTCTACCTGCATCGTTTTTTCAAAGCTACTTTCAGTCCTGATTGCAGTGACTGGCCTGCAGTTGCTTCTCCTCTTCCAAATTTCTTTTCCAGGTGCATGAAATATGAGAAAATATGAAAATATACTGGGGACCCCTATAATCTGTTCAAGCGTGCAGAGGTGCGGAACAGTTTACTCTACCTGTTAGAAGTTCCTGGTCTGTGCTGCGTTCAAATACTGCAGGGAGATCATCTTCAGCTGGCTGTGCTATGAGAATATCATTATCCTGGTTCCGGAAGATTTGGGCACATTCACGTTTTCCAGATGTTCTCCAGCTGTCTGCTTCTAGAACTTTGAAAATGATGATAAATCTGACGTGAGAACAGGGACTAAATTTTCTCTTCCTGAATGTACTTGCACTCTGATTTTTTAAAAAATGTATTTCATAGTTCAGTTCTTTGTCTTTGAAAAGAACTATATTTTAAATAGGCCGAAATGTAGAGAAGAAAGAAAGAAACCAAATGCTCTTTCTGTCTCTGCCCACTACCTTGCAACTGACTTGGTGACCTAATTTTCTTTTCTTTTACTATTAATTTACTCTTATTTGCTCTCCTCAGATTGTACAAATCTTTCACCCTACTGTAATCTTATTTGTGCCCTGATGTTCAGCTGGGTAAGTGAAATTTATTTATTTATTTTCTATCCCGCCTTTATTATTTTTATAAATAACTCAAGGTGGTGAACATACCAAATACTCCTTCCTCCTCCTCTTTTCCCCACAACAGCAACCCTGTGAGGTGAGTTGGGCTGAAAGAGAGTGACTGGCCCAAGGTCACCCAGCCGGCCTTTATGCCTAAGGCGGGACTAGAACTCTCAGTCTCCTGGTTTGCCATTGGCTCCTTCCTAGGGCTGAGAGAGAGTGACTGGCCCAAGGTCACCCAGCCGGCTTTCGTACCTAAGGCGGGACTAGAACTCTCAGTCTCCTGGTTTGCCATTGGCTCCTTCCTAGGGCTGAGAGAGAGGGACTGGCCCAAGGTCACCCAGCCGGCTTTCGTGCCTAAGGCGGGACTAGAACTCTCAGTCTCCTGGTTTCCCATTGGCTCCTTCCTAGGGCTGAGAGACAGGGACTGGCCCAAGGTCACCCAGCCGGCTTTCGTACCTAAGGCGGGACTAGAACTCTCAGTCTCCTGGTTTCCCATTGGCTCCTTCCTAGGGCTGAGAGACAGGGATTGGCCCAAGGTCACCCAGCCGGCTTTTGTGCCTAAGGCGGGTGATGTGATCTTTTAATATGAACTGTTACCGAAATCACGGATAAAAGCTGACAGTGGGGGGGAAATGGTTCCACATATTTTGTTGTTTCATTATGGGTTTGATGATATAATGCCACCTTATGAAATAGCAATTTGGTAGAAAAGCAGAACATTTTAAGAGTCAGACCTGCTCTAAGCCAGCATTTCAGATGCAGATAAATGTTTGTGCTTACCTTGTTCTTTGTTCCAGCAGACAGGAGGGAGGGAGAGAAGAAAAAGAGGGGGGGGGGGGAATACTAAGTCAGTGTCTGAATTCAGGCAGGTGATCATGTTGCCCTTTCACTATGCCCAGAATAAGATAGGATCCAGGTCTTTAGGCCTCCCTCCTTCCTTAGTGCCAGCTGATCTGGATCCAAAGAAGTTGCCACTGGAGTTGTGATGTTAACAGAAATGCGTGAGTTTCATTTTAAGAAACCATTAACCCAGTGTCGCTTTCCATTTCAGGTGCTGCAGAAGGCTCAGCCAAGAGCTTCCTCATTCCAGGCACTCCCAGGCTGGGCTGGCTCCCTCCCTCCCTAGCAAGCCCTGGGCTCAGCCAAGCTGGGCCACCCCCCCTCCCAGCTTGCCGGCACAACTGGCTCTCATCCTGGGAAGCAGCCCGACTTACCTTCAAAGTAGAGGGCCCCCTCTCCATCCAAATGCACTGGGTGCATGGAGACTAGATGCCTGGAGGCACTGCACATCTTCGCTCTCTAGGGAAGAAGGTGGCGGACAGATGAGGAGGGATGCCCAGACCGTCCCTGCTCAGCTGCTGGGCCAGCCCGCAGGCCCCACAGGCCGAGCAGGCGCGGCCGGGAGGCGCCTCAGCGGGACGTGGGGACCCTGCCCGCTTCCCGTGTCGCTCCCCGCGCAGCGTCCGGCATTTCAGGTCCACCGCCTCCGGCTCGGAAAGCGGGCCACGGACGGCCCCCAAGGCCAGGGATGCTGAGCGCCCCGGGGCGGCGGGAGGGAGAGCCGCTGGAGCCCGCTCCCTCCCTCCTGCTGGCCGGGCGTGCCACTCGCTCCTCCGCCCACCGACTCAAGACTCGCCCGGGCTGCGGGGCAGGGCCCGGAGGAGCGCCTGGGCAGGCGGAGGGCGCCCAGTCCCCGGGGCCGCTCGGCTCGGGCTGCTGCGCTACGAGCGGAGCCCGGGCGGGACTGGCCGAGGGCGCCCCCGCGGCCCGCCCGGGGGTCGCTCGGCGCCGCAGCCCCCTCGCCCGCGCCTCCCGCTGCCCGCCACGCGCCCACCTGCCTGCCGCAGCGCCCGGAGCTCGGGTCGGGGTAGCGCGCCGGGAGGAGAGGGCGAAGGAGTGGCGCACCGACCGGGCTGCGGGAAGGGAAGGGCGCGCCCCGCGCTCCGCCCCCTCGCCGAACGGGTTTCCCGTGGGGACTCCGGGCGAGGACGCCGACGCCTCCGGGGATGCCCGCAGCCGGTCTCGCCAGCACCGAGCCGCCTTCATGCCCACGCGGGGATCCAATCCCCCCACTCCCCCTCCTCCCCCCGTTTCTCTGAACGGCCCTGAACGGCGGGAGGGCCCGTCCGCGCACCCGTCCGCGGAAATAGCCAGCCTGAAACCCGCGGGGCTCAGTCTTTCGCGGAGCCTTCTCCCCGCGGAGGGAGGGAAATGGGGGCCGGCCCGCTCGGAGAATCGGCCGGCGCTTTGCCGAGCGAACCGGCGCGAGAGAGGGAAGGGAAGGAGAAGGCGGCGGCTCCCGCGCCCCAGGAGGAGCGAGGCAGCCTGGGCTGGACCGCCAGCCGTGCACCTTGCAGCCTTCCCTTCTGAGAGCCCGCCTGCCCGCCTGCCCTGACGGGTGAACGAGCCTCGCTTTGGCCAGGCACAGTTGGCTCGGCGGCGCCTGTCCAGGCTCGGCCGGCGGAGGGCCGGGCGTCGCCATCGGGGCGGGGGGGGGGGGCAGACCCACCTTCTTCTCGCGCGGCACTCGCGGGGATCCCGCAACGTGGAGGGTCCTGCGGCGGAAGCGGCCGGGCTGAGAAGGGGTTTCCTCCTCGCCGGTTCCTCTGGGCTTGGTGGGGGAAGGGGGGCCCCTTGGTGGAGAAGCGGAGCGGGTCGGGCTGCGATACGAAGCCACAGCGGGGCCTGACTCCGCCTCCGTTGGCTGCAGTCCAAAGGAGGAGAGGAAGTCTGCAATCGGGCAATTCTGCTGTCCAGGTATGCGGGAAATCAGCTGATGTTTCTCAACCTCAGCAACTTTAAGACCGGTGGACTTCAACTCCCAGAATTCCCCAGCCAGCCATGCTGGCTGGGGAATTCTGGGAGTTGAAGTCCACCGTCTTAAAGTTCCTAAGGTTGAGAAACGCTAGTCGAGGGGGACAGAACCTGGACTGATGGAAGGCAAGACTGAAAGGGGGGCAGTTTCCCATCTAGGTGGAATATCTGGACCCCAGAGCTAAGTGCTGTATTTTCAGGAGGAACATGCCCCCCTCCCGCATTGCTTGTGTGGGATGGTCTGTTTATTTGCTCAAAAGCTGATTTTCCTTTACGGCAGTATTTCTGTTTACAATTATGATATTGGCATTCGTCCCTGGGGCGAGGTTTTATCCATAGATTAGTAAAATAGCAGACGTAAAATGCTAAAATGCCCCGTTTGTATTCACATCCTAACAGGAATTACTTCCCATCTGATGAACTTGCCTGAGCCACCATAAAGTGGCTAATCCTTCTTCGGGAGCTGCTGACAGTATTCAGGCAAGGTCCAGGTTGACTTTTCTTCCCACTGGTAAGCCTTCTTAAGAATTTTATTCGTGATTTCGGTAACAGTTCATATTAAAAGATCACATCACCTGCCTTTGGTACAAAAGCCGGCTGGGTGACCTTGGGCCAGTCACTCTCTCTCAGCCCTAGGAAGGAGCCAATGGGAAACCAGGAGACTGAGAGTATGTCTATGAAGGTTCTCAGTCATCCAGATGGAATTGTCTGTAGCTTGTGGTTAAGGCACCAGGCTAGATACCAGGGGACCGTGAGTTCTCGTCCCGCCTTAGGCACGAAGCGATCTGGGTGACCTTGGGCCAGTCCCTCTCTCTCAGCCCTAGGAAGGAGGCAATGGCAAACCACTTCCAAAAAACCTTGCCAAGTAGGCTGACCATACGTCCCGTTTTGAACGGGACAGTCCCGTTTTTTTAACATTTCCGGACCAGACCGTCGTTTTAATATAAAAGTCAAATTTGTCCCGTTTTTTAAAAACCTGTCAGGAACTAGCCTGTCCCTGCCACCAGGCCAGCTGCCGCCATGCCAGACTCTGAGCCAGAGGAAATGGAACTGAGAGCCGGAAGTAGCTGGAGCGGTGCAAAAGAGCCAGAGCAGCTGATTGGAGGGAACCCGGAAGAGGAATCGCTTCTACCTATCAGCGCGCAGCAAAGGAGGTGGGAGAGGCGGGCCTAGCAGTGCTCAGCCCGATTGGCCCCTGCACACAGTCGGCGCGAAATTCGAAAGATAAAAGGCCAGCAGAGCCAGCACGTAAGTTTACATAAGTTTAACCCCATCCCGTTTTTGCCATCCCAATGTCCTGTTTTTGTCTCAAGGAAATATGGTCAGCCTATTGCCGAGAAAACTGCAGGGACTTGTCCAGGCAGTCTCTGAGAATTGGACATGACTGAACGGATTTTTTTAACAAAAAATACACCTTCTAATGCTGCTGATTTGTCACAGTTGTATTCTTCCTAACAGCTTTACAAAGGACTGAAGTTTGCTAGGAGATTAACCTGTATTCTTAGTAGAAATGAATTGGGTTAGGGTTTTTGGAGAAGCCACTAAATTCTGTTACATAGCCTACTAAAACGTCTTTTCTGTAGCCCTTTGATTGAGAAATGTCAGCGGAACCATACTTGCTGTTTTTCTTTACACAGTTGCGACATTTGAACCTATTTAGACTTCTGTATTTTGCTATTTCCCATTCTTCTGACACATTTGTTTCCTGGAGGGTTGCTTTGCCTGTTTTCCTGAGCGCTGGGGGATCTGCGTGACCGCATGCCATCCACCTCCTTGTGAAATAATTTGGAAACCTCCCCACCCGTGCTTGATCTTTCCTTGTCCCATAAGCACTTAAAGGCCAGTTGAGCCCCATCCTCTTCCTCCTTCCTTGTGGTGGGGGGCTAATAAACCGTTATGGGTCCAAGGAGCTGTTAACAGGTGCCCAGAGCTCACTGCCCTGCATCCTGGCCAAATGGGACAAGGAGGAGCCATGGGGGGGGGTGACTGGGGTGAGGCCTTCTTCTGGGTGGAGAGGTTCCAGGTGGGTGGAGATCCCAGGGGAGGGGGAGGGGGAAGAGGTGGGAGGCGGGGCTGAAACGCCACCGTGCAACTAACTGGTTTCCTGCCTGGGTGGATCTGCATCTCTCTTCAGACCTTGGATTCTTGTTAGGTAGAATTTTAGGCTTTATTATTGTCTATGAAGGTTCTCAGTCATCCAGGTGGAACAGTCTGTGGCTTGAATCATGTCAACTGGATTTCTATTTTCTTAGTGGAAACGTTTCACTCCTTATCCAAGGAGCTTCTTCAGTCTGAGTAAAGTTAGTAAGGGAATCCTTAAATATGTTTCTAGGCTGGCTGTGTGACCTTGCACCTGGGGCTAGGTCATGGTTATTTTTGAGATGTTTGTTTCTAAGTCCCTTTATCATCTAAAGGAGGATCGTTAAGATTACCCTGCTGCTGTTGAGCTTGTGAAATGGTCTTAATCTTAGATTAAGACCATTTCACAAGCTCAACAGCAGCAGGGTAATCTTAACGATCCTCCTTTAGATGATAAAGGGACTTAGAAACAAACATCTCAAAAATAACCATGACCTAGCCCCAGGTGCAAGGTCACACAGCCAGCCTAGAAACATATTTAAGGATTCCCTTACTAACTTTACTCAGACTGAAGAAGCTCCTTGGATAAGGAGTGAAACGTTTCCACTAAGAAAATAGAAATCCAGTTGACATGATTCAAGCCACAGGCTTTATTATTAGCATTTTAATACAGGTGCTAATAGCATTTTAGCATGGCATCCATGCCTCCTTTTGAAGTTTAGGAAACCATGTTTTTCCTTTGAGCCACCAGGATTTCCTTTGATGTGTAAAAACTTAGGAGTGTATTCTGAAGTCCTTGATTAAAGTTGCAAGTGTTAAAGAAACAAACCCAGGTGGGAAAGGAGGAGATGCAATATATTTTAAGGGTGTCTGTCTTTTCTCACATCAAAACAAAGCACATCAAAGTCTTTTATTGTTTGATTTGTTGCTTTCTGACGCATCACGTACATAAAATATATGTATCCTTGATTTCTGTACCCTACATATAGACTTGACCACACCCTTAATAAATGCCTTTCGCTTTGCCTGAAGTACTTGTAGTTTGTGTTGTTGAGGTGTGTGTGTGAAAAAGCCACTTTGTATTGGGTGTTTCTCTCTCAAATCCAGGGACTAGGTTCTTTCCAGACCCATGCCAGCTGGGGTGCCTGAGCTATTCGTTCCTCCCCAACTCGGTTATCCTCCTGTGCGAAGCGATGGGTTGCTTGACATGCTAGGTCATAAATCCTGGCTTAGGGACCCCAGGGGTCCGATTTGCACAGCATGCTTGATAGGTGCAAACCAAATCTAGGACATTACGGGCTAGCACAATCACAGCAGCCTGGTAGAATCCACCATGGCATCCTGCCCGTTTGGTTATTGGCATGAGGGTGCCTGGAGGGGTGTAGCATCACTGCCCCCCCCCCCGCTGCCCCTGAGCTCTGTGGAGCGATCGATTCCTCACTGCTGTTGGTAAACAGGGGTTAACCTGCCAGCTGAATAACCCCTTTGGTGTTTTTGCACAGCGCACAATCAGACAATGCCTGCCCAGACCAGGGGGTGGTCTAGAGGACCTCCGAGGACCCTTCCAGCCCTGGGATTCTGAGGAGGGTTGGTGTGCATAAGAGCTATGGCACTGAAACCCGAACCAGGGTTAAAGCCAACCAAGCTCGGCCCCGGTCCTCCTGCCGCGCTGAGCTCCATTCCCCGCGATCCACAGCCGGCAGGACTGATGCATCCCCACTTTTCAGGGAGGGGCACCCACGCCACGAGGGACCCTATCCTGGTTCATCTGTCCAACCACAGGGACGCCCTGCCAGACATCTCCAAGCCGGCGCCCTCCAGAAGCCCTGCGCGCCACGTGGGGGTTTCCCGCCAAAACGGCCCGCCCCCGCGCGAGACGGCGATTAACGGTCGACCGGCGGCGCGGCGCGGCGCGGCGCATGCGCACTGGCGCCACCCCATGAGCCTCAGGGCGGCGGCAAGGATCGCGTGAGGCGCATTCACACGAGGCGGGGCCGGGAGAGGTCTTCCCCGTAGCCCCTCCCCCGAAATGCATAGGGTCGCTTTCACACAGCCGGGTTCGCCCGCGGGCCTAGACGCGACGTGTAGCGAAAGAAAGACCCCCAGCGACCCCCCTCAGCCCAGGGTAACCTGGACTGCATTCCGCGGGGGCTGCTCGGACCGCCGGGGGGCGATCTGGGGCACGGGCCAGATCGGGTGCCCCTCAGATGTGGGGGACTGGGGCTCCCATCATCCCCAGCCGGGGAGATTAGGAACCTCGGGCTTATTTTGCGTTGGTGGGGCTGAAACACAATCGCCCCCCTCCCCGGTTTGCCAGGGCTGGTTTGCAGATTATATTATATTATATTAATTATTATTATTTGTTTTAATCTTCATTATTTTATCCTTATTTCATTTTTTAATTTATAGGCTGCCTGACTCCCAAAGAGCTCTGGGCAGGTAACAGCTAGGAACCAAAATATATTTTAAAAAGACAAAAGATAGGACAGAACCCTGCTAGGGTGGGGGTGGGCTGCTGGGTTCACCCCCTGACACGGACCGGGCTGCCAGCTTTGCACAAATGTTGCTTTGTGGCTACTTTGGCCAACCACGGTTCAAGGGGTCGCGGCAGCACGGTGGGTCTGGAGGGAAGCCCCCCCCTCCGCATTTCTTGAAGGCTGGTGGGTGGGAGATGCTGCCCAGCTCCCCTCTGCTAGAGTAAATCCCCCCCACCCCTTCATTTTGAGGAGAGACACCAAGGATGCACAATGGCGTGATCCTAAACGTGCTGAGAATCAATCACCTCTGGGGCATTCTGAACTATCACAACGCTATTAATGTTGCATTATTAAATGATAATGATCCCCAACCATAAAGCTGGGATTTCCCACTTAGATTGCATAAAGTGGTGGATAAATCAGGTTTTAATAGGCTTTCCTGTTGTGCAAGTTATTTTGTCATCGTTTTCTGAGGTGTCTCCATTTGGTTGCATCAGGACAACTTGTTGGTCTTAGTTTGCACTTAATCCTGTTTTTATGTGCCGTTATCTTGCGTTCCACTGAGATTTTTTTTTCTCAAATATGACCTTGCATTTTTTAATCAGGTAACAATGACAAGTACCCCGGTAAAGTCAGATGAAAATAAAAATAAACGTAAAAAGGAAGCAAAGGTGAGCAGTTTTAACTAGGTAGCATCATCATTGTTTAAATTACAGTAATTTCCTTTTCACTTTTGTTCTGTGTATTTATTTAAAATCTTGTGAGGCATGTACAGATACAAGTATGTGAGGTGGCTGTGGAAAACCATGTATGTGGAATTCTCTAATGGTAATTTTTTTCAACCTTCACTGTTTGCTTTTTGTATATAGAATGAAGCTTCAGGAAATGCACAATTGTGTTTCTTTGAAAAAAATGATCCAACTCTTTCTGAAAGCCCCCAGGAATTTCACAAAACTGATACTTTGGAAACAATTTTGAAGGGTAATATTTTGAAAAGAATATCAACCATTCTTGCTTACATTTACACCCAGATTTTAATTAAACAAATATTTGTATTAACAGATACAGGCAAAGAAATCAATGCTCTGTTATCAAAGTATGCACATATTTTGAGGCAAGTAAATTATTTTATTTTTGAAACTTAAATTTTCTTTTTTTAAAACATATTCAGTTGTTGATGTTTCTGATGTTTCCAAAATTGTGTTTCAGTCATTTTTATTCATTGAAAAGCAAAAACAAATGAACTGTTTGCTTTGCACATTGTCACAAAATGCTTTCAGCTAGAAAAACAGAGATTTAAAATACATGGCAGGATCAAAAATTCTTGTCTGTGTCTTCTGAACCAGCCTGTACTCTTAACTGTGCACATTGCAGTGGTGAAATTCAGTTGAAAACTGAATTGAACTGAATTGAAAACATTGATAGAAATTCTAGTTTTCTATTCTATGTAGAAGTTTTAACTAAAGGTGTTTCTTTTCTTTTTTGTGAATAAAGCGAGAGAGCAGCAATGGATGCTTCATATGTAGAGGAGCTTGAAGGAATCCTGAAAGAAGCTTGTTCTATAGAACATCACTTGAAGTTGAAAAGAGAGAATCTAAGGCACAGCTTTGCAGCAATTGCGGGCCCTCTACAAAATGAAGAGGGATTATCTGGCAAATGATTAAGCCGTACACTTATTTGTTCTGTTGTACACAAGTGGGGGGGGGAGTCCTTTTAACTTCCGTGATACTTGTACTTCCTTTTTTATTGATTCAGGAAGTAGCCCACAATTTCAAAACAGTATAACTTTACTTAAAAGGAGCATCAGTAGTTTTAATTAAATTGTAATTAAGATGCTGGTTTAGAACAGTTATATAGGATTGTTTTTCTATGGAAAGGCCCGTCAACCTTTTTTTTTTTGGAATGACAGAATGGAGAGAAACCTGGTGTGCTTCATCTAGAGCAGATCATTTCCAGTGAGGAAGATAATACCACGAACATGACTTATTTTGACAGATACCCCAACCACATTGCACTCATTTAAGTTTTGTTTCATTTCCGTAGGAGAAAGTTATGTGGCTGAGTCACAGTGAAATCTTGGCACATACACCTTTAATTTTGGCTGGGTTGTATACATTATACTTTGCTAAACTTCATGTAAGACTAAAAATTAGTTTTCTCTAAATAGTTTTGGAAAGTGATGTTTTCCTTTCCTTATATTTTATTATTTTGTTCTTTTTCCTTTAGCACATTTTAGAATTTTGGTGATTTCAGCAAATGAAAATAAAATAGAAAGGAAGCAAAATAATTCTAATAATGTTCTTATTTTGCTTGTGCATAATAGACCTTGTCCCAAAATAAAATCATGATCTTATTTCTGATCTTCAGAAATGGGAGAATTGCTTTATACAATATGTATAGGCATTATGATTAAACTGTTTGTTATATTTTCCATCTCTAATGTAGTGGACTTGTTTTTCATTGCCTTTGAAGATCTAGCTGCTACTTTTCTTTCCATAATCTGCTTTCACATGTTAGTGGGTTAGGATTGGACATTAATTAAGCTTAAAGCTGGAATATCTGATCAGAAGAGTTTAGCTGGTAATTCCTTATCTTCAAATCTTTCCTATCCTGTTGTTAAAAGTGAAGCATCGCTAATAGATCAGAAACAGTTATCCAGTTTTCATAGTCCAGCTGCTAACAACAACCTTAGATAAAATGTGCTGGATATTGTTGCCTAACCATGTGGGGTTAACAAAGGTTTTGATGGTTCCCCCCTTTTTTCCCTCGGCAACAGCAGCTCCTTGGTTCCCCTTTGCCCTTTTCTTGCTTTTTCAATATAACTTGCCATGTCTATGAAATGCCCTGTAATCTCAGTTCCATAAAATACGAGGGTCAGACGGTTGGATTTTCCGTTTCTCCTTTCGGTGTGGGAGGGATTTTTGTTGCTGTAGGGCAATACTTTTCTCTCCTGTTTCTCAGGATTTCAAATTGCAGAAGTGCAGACAAACAAATTGCTTCTGAGAGTTTGGGGAGTGACAATACAGAAGTGCCCGTATCAGACTCCTATCGCTTAAAGAGACAGTGCATCAATTATTTGTCCATGAATCTTAGCAATATGAATCAATTAATTGGCCCACAATCTTGTGGAGCCTTGAGGCAATTTGCTACTTCCTGCTTATCTCCTCACTGTACTTCTGGCAAACTAGAGAAGAGTTGTATGTAGAATTAAAAAAAAAACATGTTCATGCAATGTATGACACCCTGTAAGTGAAATGGTCACTAAGCAAGCATGTGACACAGACATGAAGATCGCTGGTTGCTGCCCTCATTCAGATAAAATTCTCTTGTACAGTGTCCTGTGCCTGACCCATTTTCCCTCCTTTTTTTGCCCCCTGCAGGACGGAGAGATTGCTTGAACAAGCTATCTCTTCCTGAGCTGCTTTTCTCTGCAGGTTAACAAGCTCAGCTCTATGACCCCAATTAGTTGATTAGAGCTCTCCTGCCACTGGCTCAGATGCCTGAAACTGACCAGACCTTAATCAGTTTCACACTGAATGCTTTTGCTGTCAGGTGCTGGTGCATTGGTCAGAAAATGGATTTTCTATTACTGTCATATTTGCGAATGGTGGCTAACCGTGGTAGTCACTAAACAAGGGGTGCCTGTAGTCCATGCTGAAACATCAGGTGAGAAGCTCCCTCAGCTTCTTTGGATCAAGAATCCAAGTTTCTAATCTTGTACACCCAAACTTGGATCAAAGCAAACGGGTTTCTATTCCAATATAAACCTGTCTTCCAAAGCAGTGCTTAATATTTGCCTGGTCCTCCTCCAAACACCACTTTGTTCATACTTTTGCTTGCAAGAAAAAGGGAAGCATTGTTTGAAGGAGTTAGACTACGGGTTGTACCAAAGTAAAGTAATAAAACAAGCTAGTTAAAATGATTAAAGAACTATTTCTTTGGACCTGCGGCAAGACAGGAATAATAAAAAACAATGCAGATATTATTGATGTATGTACAGGAAGTCACAATAGAGCAGAGCTTTCCAAACTCTGTCACGACACAAAAGTGTGTCGCCACACACAGTCTGGTGTGTCACCACACAACCCAGAAGCGCTGATCATCATCAGCGCTTCTGGGTTTTCCCGCGGCGACACACCAACGGCGGCGCTCAAAAACCCGAAAGTGGCAGCAGCGCTTCCGGGTTTTTGCGCGCTGCCACAACGGCGGCACTTCCGGGTTTTCCCGCGGCGACACACCAACAGCAGTTCGTGTGTCGCTGCGGGAAAACTGGAAAGCCCTGCCATAGAGCCTGCGCATAAAAGAATATGGTTGAAACAGATTAATTGCCAACGTTTAGCATGTGAATCAGACCAGAAAGGGCTGTTGAAGGAGAGGCTCCTCGGAGTACGACCCTTTTGGCTTTGTAAACGGAGGAGGGGGCGCAGCGTGTGCTGCCTTATGCTCCTGACCAAAAGGCAGGCTGTAAGTGCAACAAAACGAGTTTTGCCCTTCGGTTATTCATGTCATGTCCCTGCTCTGGCAATACTGAGGTTTAGCTGTAATAAGCATGGAGAAGAAGAGAGCGAGCTGAGGGAGGATGAAAAGGAATAATTTGGGGAAGAGATTCCAAATGTTCCTTCCTGTTGGTCTTGGCCTGTTCTATCACACTAGAAGAGAATGAGCCCTGGGCAAGAGGAAAGATGGAGATTGCAGCCTGGCAGAGCTCAAACAGCAACACACTCTCCCCCAGGCATTATTTTCACATGCTCTGCTTGCCTTGAGGAACGCTTTACCCACATCGGAAGCAAACTCGGAGGACTGCTCTGATTTCCGTGGGAGGAAAGAGATGGTCACTGACGTGGCCCAGCAGACGAAGATGGAGATGCTCAACAGGCTGGGGGCTTTCTTCAGGAACTTTCAGCCCTGCGGATTGGCAGGGGACATTTGTTTACAAGTTAACACCAACCTGCGAACTACCAGCTGCACTTTGTCTAGTGCCTGGGCACACCCAGCCCAGCCCTAGTGGTTAGTTAATAATTGAGTAGGATATGGCCAATAATACTGAGTTAAATCAATAAATCATGGTGAACTTCGAGGCAAATAGGGGTGGGGTCCCTTAATCATCTGAAGTTGGCTTCCTGTCTGCCCTCTAGTTCATCTTTCCTGGGTGCAGCTGACATGGAGGCTGGCAGAAGTTGCGGTGCCGCAAGGGGAAGACCTGTGCGGGGGCCCACCCCAACTTTAGACCTTGGCCTGCAGATGGGCTACATCTGGGCTAGCTGTCCATTTTTAAAAACGGAAAAGTCTCTTCCATAAAAGCTTTAACTTTTTGGATATTTTGCTAATTCATAACGGAGCTCATGGGAAGTCTCTCAATTTAGGTACAGTATACAGTAATTCTGTTTCTCCTCCTCCGCCAAAAGGTGATTTGTACAAGCTTGGCATGAGAGATCTGTGCCATCCAACTGTTTCTGCCAGTTTTGTGCAACCTTATCTCTCCCAATCTTGTTCAGTCCTGAAAGGGGGAGGCGGGATTTTATTGTGAAACAGTTGTGCTTAGCCAAAGTACATTCCATCAGTGCCCTGCAGCTCTTTGACACAACAGTCTGGCTATTTGGGACTTGCCATTTTCTCCAAGCTCAGCATTGTGGAAATGCTTTCCCACATCCTTTCTTTCTCTGGCTTCCTACTTCAGAACATGACTCTTGCCCTTTTGTCTTTGCTCCGATCTATCCCAGGTAAGACAGTTTTCTTCCAATCTCCTGCTAATGGCAGTTTAAGAAAAGGTTTGAGCCAGCTAAAATTCAGTGGACTGGCCACAGAGATCTCACTGGGCTTGTGCATACTACGCCAAAGGTCAGTTTTGTGTCAGAGGGCAGTTACTGACGATTACAAGGTAAAGACAAAGACGTCCTCGAGCTGGAATTGTGATGATTCATGCAGTCTTCTTGGGAACAACATGGAAGTGTCACTTGGCCTCCCTCTGGGATGGTTTTTTTTCACTTCCCAGTTGATATGACAGTCTTTGAATTCGTTTTTTCAGGATCAGCCAAGAAATGAAGATGTAAAGCAGGGATGTTGTCTCCACAGCCAGATTGCTCTGCAAGAATGATAGATTATGCTTGGAGGAAATTGTTCAAAATAGGAAAACAATATTTAATCTATTTTTCCCAGTAGAGAAAAATGAGAATATTTGGCAGTCTGCTAGGGTGGAATGCATATGTGGGTTCAGCCAAGGGCGTCTGTAACGGGGTTCGGATCAAGCGCGAGAAGGCCCACTATCCCACTATCAAGATCTGCACAGAAACGGTTTGGAGGAGATCTTTACTGCAATCCAGAAATGGCAGAGAAGGCCACGCTTGGCAGACGCTGAATCGTTACAACAGATTCCAAAACGTGTGCCTCTTTTGCGTTCAGAGCTGCTACCCACAGTGACCTGACTGCTTTCTCCCATTTGCTTCTGAGTGACAAGAACCAGAGAGGGAAAGACCCGACAGAATTATCTACGAGTGCTTCAGGATGGGTTTTGCTTGAACAGAGCCAGCCTTGAAGTTGTCATAAAACACGCAGAGCTATTGCTGACCAGCACCCGGTTTGACCGTTAACCTTTCCTCTTGTAGATTGCATTAACTTCCTCTACTTCAAGAATGTGCGTGAGAACCAGGCTATATTATTTTTTTTAGGGAGAAAAGGAATATTTCATCACAGTAGTGATCCAAAAGGCAATATTAAGCAATGTTGTTTTTTTCCCCTTTAATTTTCAGCCTTTGGCACAAACTTATCATTTGAGCTGCTTGTGTATTTGGATCTCCAAACCAATATATATTTCAAAGATTTCTGGAAGTTGTTATATTTTCTTCTAAATACCGAAAATAATTATGTTTTTATGATATTTGCAGTTTATGGGGCAGGAGGGGGCAGAGACAGAATTCCAATCCAAGAGTTTCAGATATTGGGAGAGCTAAAGGAAAACTGGACACGTCAATTCAGATTTTTGCATTGGTAATGGATCCGGCAGGGTGGGCGTGCTCTAGGTCTCTTCCACAAAACAATGTCAACTAGCCGGACCCAGGAGGCCGCCCTTCTCTGGAACAGCTACCCCTGTGATTTGGATGGCCCTGATCCTGTTGGCTTCCCAGAAGACCTGGCTGGGGCCAGGGTGTTTGCCGAGCCTGGCACACACGGCCTTTCTGTGTTTTGAGATATTTTGCAAGGACCCTCGGTGGTTGTTATTCTTATTTAATTCTGGGTTCTTTTAGGATTTTAAACTGTGTTATTTTATCCCTGTGTTTTGTTAGCTGCCCAGAAATGGGTGGCCATATAAATTCAATCAATCAATCAATCAATCAGCAATCAATCAATCAATCAATCAATCAGCAAGCAAGCAAGCAAGCAAGCAAGCAAGCAAGCAAGCAGATAAAATGGGCCATGGTATCTGAAGTCTGCTAGAATCTTCCCCAAGAAACCAATGAGGAACGGAAAGGCTCTCCTCTCTTGTAGGCTTTTAAAACCAGAAGGGGTCTGTCTGGCTGCTTTTTTTTTTGCTTTTGCTTTGTTCCGTAGGAGCTCTTGCCCAGGGGCTGGCTAAAAGCCAGGTGAGAATAGAAGTCCCAGGCTGGAGGTCCCAGCAAGCAGGGATTAGTGAAAAGGAGACTGGATTAGAGTGCAATCTGAGCTGCGGGTGTGTGTGAATGAGAGAAAAAGCTGGGCTGCAGGGGCTGCTGAAATTAACTCTTCCGAAGCCGTTGCTAATTTCTTCTCCCACTTTTTCCCCCCATTTGCATCTTTCAGCTCCCTTCTAGTTCTTTAAACTTAATAGACCTCATAAATGAATTCTTACTGAGTCGGTGACACTCATTCTGGAAGAGGGACCAGCCTTTGGCACGTCTCCTTCCGCTCTGGCCAGTCTCCTAAAGGAAGGGGACGGCCACTAGCCTCTTGTGGGTAGGGTGCAGGAGGCCGTGGGAGGGGGCTCTGGAGACCCTCTCAGGGGAGCTGATGGGACATAATGTACCACTTCCAGTACACGCCTGCGCGTCTTCTGATACACCACCGGGTACCTAAGGCATAATCTAAAATTAACCTCCAGCATTGCTCATTTACTTACTTATTAGATTTGTCACTGCCCATCTCCTCCTACCAGAGGGACTCTGGGCGGCTTACAACAACACAATCATTAAAACAATAAGTTACAATATACACATTACAACATATAAAATGCAATTAAAGCTAAAAATAAATATAAATGAAAATGAAAATGGAATCCAATGGCTGATGATCTACCTCAGTCCTTGTATGCGACGAGCACTCTAGGGCACTAGCCATCCCCAACCATGCCTACTCCTCTCCTCGACCCAAGCCAGGTGGCAGAGCCAGGTGTTCAGATTCCTCCGGAAGGCCAGGAGCGGTTGGGCCAACCTCACCTCCGGGGGTAGAATGTTCCAGAGGGCGGGAGCTACTGCAGAGAAGACCCCGCCAACTGAAATTCTCTTACTCTCTTAATACATGGATTACCATGTTCCCTTTATTCTAGCTCTCCCCTTATACTGTAGCATGCTTCAATTCATATATAGGAAGTTTTGCTTTTCTAGTTTTGAGACCTCATTACTTTTTTTTACTGCAGTATGGTTTAGCGCAGGGGTCCCCAACCTTTTTGGTGCCAGGGACTGGTTTCAAAAGACGATTTTTCTGTGGACTAGGGGGGGGCGGGGTTTGCGGGCGGGAGCCAATTGCGCGCACTGGGGGCGGAGTTTGTGGGCGGGAGCCAATCACACGCACCGGGGTCGGGGTTTGCGGGCGGGAGCCAATCACAAGCACCGGGGCAGGGTTTGCGGGCTAGAACCCCGTGGCCCAGTTCCTAACAGGCCGTGGCCCACTAGTGGGGACCCCTGGTTTAGCACAATCCAAAATCTGTTCCACAGGGCATGTTTTAACATGCAGACTGTTAATTCTGTAAATATTTCAGGGAAGCCTACCTCAATAACCTTGATGAGAAGCATCCTTTTTTTCTTTTACTCAGCCAATTCCTTAACACAGTTTACCTAACTGCATAATTGCTTGCCTTGCCTCTGCAGTTATAAGGAATCTGGTACCCCATCGGAAACCTCCAGTTGCTTTTAGCCACCGGAAGGGCTTAGAATGCCTCTTGCCATTATTCTCCACCGTAGAAGAAACACCTGAAGTGATCCCAACAAAAATTGAAGGGCAGATTCCCAGATGGCTGAAAGGAAAGCTACTGAGGAACGGGCCAGGGAAATTCGAGTTTGGATCAGATAAGTAGGCCTGTCTGGATTGCTCTGGATGCTGCTGTCTGCTCTGTTGAGGATTAAAAAGCCAATAGATAATTTTTTCCGGTCTGCAGTCTTTATCAACCTCGTCCATACGTGTTCTTCAATAATTCTACCAGTCAGTTGTGATCCTTGAATGGTAGTGCAGATTGACTTGACTAAATGGAGACATAATGACAACAAAGGGCCTGGGGAAGGTTGATCTAGTAATAAACTTTTTTGAGGGGGCATTGCCTTCTTTAGGAATACCTTTTTAACAATTTAAAAATGAGACTTTAGCAAGAACCACAGTCTTTAAAACGCCGTACACTTTCTGTGCAGTTGCATACAGAAATGGGCATTTTTTGTCGTCTAATAAACTGAGTGGGTGCTTGGAATTGGCGGGGTAAGCTTTGCGCAAGGCTTTCTCCTCCTCTAACCTGGATTTATCTTCTCCAAATGAAGGTATAACCACTGGTTCGATGGCATGGCGCTGCTGCATCAGTTTGAAATTGAGGATGGGGCAGTGAAGTATAGCAGCAAGTTTCTCAGGAGCAATTCTTACCTGACCAACAGCAAGAACAATCGGATCATGGTCTCTGAATTTGGCACCTTGGCCATGCCAGATCCTTGCAAGACCATTTTTGAGCGCTTCAGGTCAAGGTTTGAATGGTCAGGTAAGCATCTTTCTTGGATCAGTTCCACTCATATTCTGCATCTGAGGTCATCTTGTACGAGTTGGGTGGTCGAGAAGTCTAATAAACAAACAAATAAATAGAAAGGCACTCTACCAAATTTCTCTTGTAAGAAGTACAGGGGAAGTGGGAAAATGTCTGGTCAAAGTTGGGGGTGACAGAAATCCCACATTCAGTTTGTCTTCCATCCCTGGCACATTTAACTCTGAATCAGAAATTAAATGTAAGATATTGTGCCACTTTCAGTCTTTAATCCTGGCAACCTTGTGACAACGGAAATGTTTTGTATATTGAATTTATGACACTCTAATGAGGTGAATTTTATACTGCAGAAGAGGCAGACAACTGCTCTGTGAATTATGTGGTCTTCAAAGGTGACTATTTCGTCAGCACAGAGACCAGTCTAATGCACAAGGTTGATCTGGACACGCTTGAAACAAAGGAGAAGGTAAAGGAACGGAGAAGGCGACCTGGCATCGGGCTAGCCTCTTACACCATCTCATCCACTACTTTCTAAATCTGGATTGACAGACAGCAGCTTTCCAGGAGCTCTGGAGATGCTGCAGATTTAATCTGGATCTTCTACAGGTCTGTGTTTTGCCCCTTCCAGGTTCCTGGGCAGATACGACCCTGTGGAGCAGTTGCTGGGGAAGCCGAGTGGGGAAGTGCAGTTGCCCTCACTCTATTTGTGCATGGCCACCACACAAAATAGCCTTTAGCTTCAGAAGAAGGGCCACCTGAACCACGTTATAGGGCAGATGGGAATACTCACTTTAAAAAAAGGTGTAAATTGTGCAAAATAGGAAATTAGCAAGGAGGTTAACCTGTTCTGGAACAGGTAGTCCTCACTGAACGACCATTCATTTAGCGATGGTTTGGACTTACGACGGTGCTGAAAAAATGACTTGCAACCAGTCCTCGCGCTTATGACCATCACAGCATCCCATGGTCACATGATCATCATTTTCGACCTTCCCAGCTGGCTTCCGGCAAGCAAAATCAATGGGGAACTGTGTGATTCGCTTAATGACCACATGGTTCCCTTAATGACCATGGTGATTCACTTAACAACCGCCGCAAAAAAGCTCGTAAAATCAGGTCGTATTCGCTTAATGACTGCTTTGCTTAGCAATCAAAATTCCGGTCCCAATTGTGGTTGTTAAGCGAGGACTACCTGTACAGCTTTTTCCTAAGTTGGTGCCGTTTCAGGATTCCCTGGAAAATGTTTCAAAATCAGTAGATGAGATCAGCTTTCCCAAGCTGGTTCTGTCCAGATGTGGTGACTGCACCTCTCAGCTGCTGTGGGAATTCTGAGAGCTGCAGTTCTCTCTGGAGGGTGTCAGACTGAGGAAAGACGACTTCCCGTCTTTGCACTTGCAGGTGAATTGGAGAAAATACGTTGCAGTGAATGGAGCCACAGCCCACCCACACTATGACCCGGACGGAACAGTGTACAACATGGGCAGCTCTTTCGGGAAGCATGGTGAGTCCAGGTTCTCGGAGACAAACAGAAGTCTCTGACTCGCATCTTAGTGGCTGGGATTAGATGCTAAACTCAGTGTACGGTTTTGACTTCCTCAGTGCGGAGTGCCTCCCTTTCTGTCAGCCCAGGCCCTTCTGGGCTTCTAGCTCTAAACTGACAGTTACTTAACAGCGTTCTTCAGGCCCATCCAGAAAACTCAAGCAATTAAAAGATGATATCAGCATTTTTCCGATGAGTAGGTGCATAGGTTTTTAGTCAGTGGCTATAGCCCCTTCAAGAGACCCAGTCTGGTGTCGTGGTTAAGGCACCAGGCTAGAAACTGGGTGACTGGGAGTTCTAGTCCCGCCTGAGGCACAAAGCCAGCTGGGTGACCTTGGGCCAGTCCCTGTCTCTCAGCCCCAGGAAGGAGCCAATGGGAAACCAGGAGACTGAGAGTTCTAGTCCCGCCTGAGGCACAAAGCCAGCTGGGTGACCCTGGGCCGGTCGCTTTCTCTCAGCCCCAGGAAGGAGGCAATGGCAAACCACTTCCGAAAAACCTTGCCAAGAAAACTGCAGAGTCTTGTCCAGGCAGTCTCCAAGAATCGGACATGATTGAACGGATTAAAAAAAAAAAAGCCCCTTCAACTGGATCAGAGGACCTGGAAAATGGAAGCAGCATCTGATGGATCCATATGTCTGAATTTTGCACTGGAGCGAAGATGGAGCGGCTGCGCAAGGCTCTCCCAATGCATCATCTGGGTGGTCTCCCATTCTAAATGTTGATGGGCCAGGTGCTGCCCATACCTAAATCCCCAACTCAATTATTGTCTATAGCGGTGGATCACTTTTTTACAAATACAAGGCACACCTGTCAGAGGTGAGCTAATTCCCCAATCCACCCGCAGCTGATTTGCTGGAACCACAGTTCCAAACGGATGGGCTCTCTCTCTTCCAGGCTGCAACTATAACATCATCCGTGTGCCTCCCCAGAAGTCTCACCCTGATGACCCCAGCCTGCAAGGGGCGGAAGTGCTGTGCACCATTGAGCCAGAGGACAGCATGAAGCCATCCTATTATCACAGTTTTGGTGAGGACCATCCTCCTTTTAGTGGGCCATCTCCATCTTTGATGGAAATGCCAGAAAGATGCAGCTGCAATCGTAAGAGCGTCATGATGAAAAGCGGGCCAATGATTTGGAATGCCATAGATGTGATCGGTCATGCTGCATGAATAGAATCAAGTAGAATAGGAAAAGTAATATGAAAGATTAAATTAATGAAATGCATTGCTCCAAGACATGGATGATCCATCAGAGCAGTTCATATAAAACGAGGTAATATCTTTTGCTAGCTGATGGCCATAATAAATGGGAATTGAAATCATACCCTGAGACGTGCTTGAAAAACAATGTCAGTAAGACGGTGAAGTTGAACAAAAAGTGTTGGCTCCTAGCTGTGTCCAATCGTTGGCCTTCCATTGGAAGCTAGAAGGGGGGTTGCGTAAATGAAGCATGGCAATTCCTAAGCAGGTGGCGCAGGGAATAAATTCGATTTGCAGAGTGTTAAATTGGATAATTTGAAATGACTGGCCATTACATTGGATAATCTGAAATTGTTTTGGCAACAAAGGGTGAAGCCAGCAGGCAGAAAGATACGTCCACCCTGTTGTTAGAGAAGCACAGCTAATTAGATGGAAAAAAGAAATAGGGTCTTCATGAAAAGAAGTGGCCCAAGTCTTGTCTTCTGTTTCTAGGAATGAGTGAGAACTATGTGATTTTTATTGAGCAGCCCTTCAAAATAGACCTGTGGAAGATGATTACAGCCAAGTGGTTTGGGAGATCCTTTCTGGAGGGAATGGGTTGGGAGCCTCAGCAGAACACCCGCTTTCATGTCGTGAACAAGCACACGGGGCAGGTGAGTCTCCTGCTTGGCTGGGTCTGGTGACTCCCTGCAACGCCTGCTCGGGGGTCCGCAGGGCCTGGCAGACTGGATTCTTGCTGCGCTCATCCTGGGTGGCAGAAGGAAGCAACGGAGCAAACCAGAGTTTCCCCAAATTATGTTGGGGCAGCGGCTCCCAGAATTCCTCTATTGCCCGGAGTGGCTGAGAATTGTGGGAGTTGCAGTCCTGAGATCGTTGGAGGCCGGGCGTCAGGTTAGGCAAGACGGCACAAGGTCTCACTCGTAAACTTCTTTGCTTGGCCCACCCTTATACTGTATGTACAGTAAGGGAAGATTTTTAAGAAGCTGTTCCAAGGAGCGTTCTCGGGGTGTCACCGAAGGCAGGAATTCACGCTCCCGGGTCTTCGGCTCTTGTTGCAGACCTTGCCCTTGCAGTATCATAGCAAGGCCTTCTGCTTTTTCCATCAAATCAACGCCTTTGAGGATCAGGGGTGCCTTGTCCTGGATCTCTGCTGTTACGACGATGGCAGCGTGTTTGACGTTTACCGCCTGCAGAACCTCCGCAAGGCAGGGGAAGCCCTTGATCAGGTACCGCTGCTCCGCGCTCCCCATTGTGGGCCCCGAAACGGAGCACCATGTTCTGGACCAGCTTTCTGTGGCTTGGTATCTTCCAGGGGTGTTGGGACGGTCGCTCCCCAGTCCTAGACACAGGTGGAATCCAGAGGGGAAGGAACCCAGACGGGGGCAGAGAAATTATCTTGGTTCTCGCTCCTCATCCCTGGGGCACGACAGCAGAGTGCGTTTTTTTCTCTCTACGCAATGACGTTTTCCTTATCTTGGCAGACCTACAACTTACTCCCGAAGTCATTTCCACGGCGCTTTGTTCTCCCCATCAGGGTGAGCCCCGAGACGTCTGTGGGGCAGAACCTTAGCCCTTTGTCCTACTCATCGGCCGGAGCTGTGAAAGAGGCTGATGGGAAGGTGGGTGATCTGTGCACATGTGGGGTGTGTGGGATTTAGAAAGAGGGAATGCATCCCACTCCTCTGGCCATCCCTTTGAAGACCCCACTATCCTGCAGGAGCTAGCTGGACTTGGGAAAATAGTTGCATCTGCATGAACAGGACCGTTTTCCCAAGGGAAATTAGGCTGTGATGAGCTTGATTTGGAGATATCATGGGCTGAAGCTTAAACTCATCCAAAGCAGGCTCCTGATCTGGAATGTTTAAAGAGGAAACAGCCTCATGCCGAAGCTCTGTTGTTGCCGGTAGAACTCATTTAATACTCTGGATCAGCCTTTCTCAACCTTTTGACCCTGGAGGAACCCTTGAAATATTCTTCAGCCCTCGGGGAACCCCTGCACATTCAGGCTCAAATATAGCCCAGAAGTTACAAAATTATTATATTTGTTTCATGGGTAATGCATGTATATATGCATGAACAGTGTTCTTAAACTAAAAATAAAGAATGAAACTTACCTCTTTAAGGTGAAGTTGCCCGAATTTGAAATAATGTTTTAAATAAATCATGATCTCTCGGGGAACCAGAGGGCGCCACGGAACCCTGGTTGAGAAACCCTGCTCTGGTGCATGAGAAAGTTAGGAAATGACATCCAGAAGTTTGAAAGAGAACACTCACTCTCTGCTCATGGTAAACTTGCTTGCATCCAAGAGATTCCCCTCCTCCCTTATCAATTGCTCTTAAAATCAAGACTTTAAAATTGCTCAGAGAGGTGGTGGTAGGTTAAATATGTTCCTGCAAAGGCAAGACAGCCATTGGGTATGCTTTGATTGCAGAACTGAGCAGGGGGCGGCGAGCATACCTAATACTCCTTCCTCCTCCTCTTTTCCCCACAACAACCACCCTGTGAGGTGAGTTGGGCTGAGAGAGAGGGACTGGCCCAAGGTCACCCAGCCGGCTTTCCTGCCTAAGGCGGGACTAGAACTCTCAGTCTCCTGGCTTGCCATTGGCTCCTTCCTAGGGCTGAGAGAGAGTGACTGGCCCAAGGTCACCCAGCCGGCTTTCCTGCCTAAGGTGGGACTAGAACTCTCAGTCTCCTGGCTTGCCATTGGCTCCTTCCTAGGGCTGAGAGAGAGTGACTGGCCCAAGGTCACCCAGCCGGCTTTCCTGCCTAAGGTGGGACTAGAACTCTCAGTCTCCTGGTTTCTAGCCCAGCACCTTAACCACTAGACCAAACTGGCTGTCTATAATGTGATGGATTCCGTGTTAACTCTTCCAGATCTGGTGCACCCCTGAAAGTCTACACAACGAGGACCTCCAAGAAGCAGGAGGCATGGAGTTCCCGCAGATCAACTATGCACATTACTGTGGGAAAAAATACCGTTATTTCTATGGCTGTGGCTTCGGGCATATTGTTGGAGACGCCTTGGTCAAGATTGATACAGAAACCAAGGAGATGAAGGTGAGAAGATACGGTTCAGCGATACTCCTCTGTTGTTCCTGGTGTGGTGGTGGTGGTGGGGTTCCACCTCTGAACCTCGTGACAAGAAGCCTCTTCTGTGCCTTTGCTTTGCCCCTCAGATTTGGCAAGAGAAAGGAATGTATCCTTCTGAGCCAGTGTTTGTGCCAGAACCTCACTCTGCAGCAGAAGACAGTGGAGTGATACTCTCGGTGGTGCTCACACCCAAGCAGGTAATTTAAGATCTACTCTTCGAATATTCGTTTTAGATTGCTGAAACTGAATTTCTCACGCCCTCTAGTGAGCACTGCAGGGCATTTTTGGCTTCAAAATGCTAGGACTTTTTAGCACTCCTGCGAGGGTTCTTTGCTGTCCGAGGACTGGACACGCCACAGCACAGCAGATTGGTACATAATGCGTTATTGCAGCACACACCTTCCCCAACCACAGGCTATTGCTGTCCCCCTTCTAGGCTTTGCAAGGTGAGGTTGACATGTAAATACTGTATGTCTTTAATACTCAGTCCTTTAATACTTAGTCCAAACAAAAGTCTGAAAGTCTGTAAAGTGGCATACAACTTTTGCCTTCTTTCAAAAGTTCTTACACTAGTTGGGATGGTGCCTCAGTGTGGTGGCTTCTTTTCTGGTTGCTGCCTAGCTCCAAGCCCAGCTCCAGGCAGGAATCCCACCAGGATATGCTGCTCACCCTCCTGGCAGTTTGATATATATATATATTATATATATATTATATATATATATATATATATATATATATATATATATATATATTATATATATATATATTTTATATATATATATATATATATATATATATATCATATTATATTTTATTTATTTATTTAATTTTATTTATTTAATTAAATTTATATAGCCGCCCATCTCCCCCAACGGGGAACTCTGGGCGGTTTACAATAAAATAGATTAAAACAGGATAAAACATCAATGTACAATATATAAATTAATAAATAATTATAAATCCAGATGGAGATGGAATTAAACGAAGGACAATAAATTAAGGAATTAACCACCCCCATGAGGAACTATCCTTTCCTCCTATATATAATTTTATATTATATATAATTATATATATATATATATAATTATTATTATTATTATTATTATTATTTTAAATTTTATATATAATTTATTTATTGTTCAAATTTCTATCACCACCCATCTCCCCCAACGGGGGACTCTGGGCGGTTTACAATAAAATCAATAAAATCAACAATTAAAAACATACAATATAAAATCAGTCACAATAATACAGTTAAATAAATGTGAATATAAATATCAGAGGACTATCAGTTGACTGATAGTCCTCTTGCCTGCCTGGAATAGCTTCCCTGTCTGCTTGCCGTTTCCTTATCTCCTTTCTCCTGCACACCACCCACTCTCTGTCTTAGTATTTGTTCTTGGAAGCTAAGGGCCTGGGTGGGGCGAGGCTGCCTCTGGAAGTCAGCAGGTCCTCGAAAACGGCAGGCAGCTGGAACACTGGCGTGGATGCTAGTGAATAAAGTTGTGAGTGAATGAACGAAAGCATGAGGGAAGTGGGGTGGGAAGCGTTTCTGCCTGGCTGCAGCTGCTTTTCCCAGGCGCAGACAACAATCCCAGCTTCATTCCCTCCCAGCTCCTCTATCTCCTTATGGTTTACCCTAAACCCCAAAAGGAGCACGGGAAACAGATGCTGTGCATGAAGAAGCACTGCACTCAGGAACTGCTGTCCAATATCCATCTTTGTTTCAGAATCAAGGTAGCTTCCTGCTTATTCTGGATGCTGAGAATTTCAACGAACTGGGCCGCACCGAAATCCCCGTCCAGATCCCCTATGGCTTCCATGGCAGCTTTGTCCCCAGCAGAAATTCCATCGGCTAATCTCCTTTTTCTGCCGAGAAAGGAGAGATTCGGGGTCTGCTCCGTGATGCTGTGTGCCCAAAATGTGGCGACTCTGGGCAAATCACTTAACCTAGATGCGCACTGATTTCTCAGGCTACCCAATGAGGCTCTGCTCCGATTCACAGAGCAATGGCCAGTTTAGCTAATCTAAGGCAGGTTTTCTAATTTAAAGCAAGACGTTCCTGGTTATGATGCACATTGGTAACCAGGACTAGATAAATATTGCTCACGTACACAAGCTTTTTTAATTAAAAAAAGAGGCTTTGCTAAATGTAGTATATAATAAAGTCTTTACCTGTGTCCTTAATTTTTCTATTAATTGTCTGTATTACGGTTGAACTTTGTACACCTGGCTCAGAGCTACATACATGTTGAGAAATCTTGACAATGGTATCATAGATAGAGTTTCACTTTATACCCAAGGTGTCTCAGTTCATCAGCACCTGCCCATGTTCAAGCTGTAGCTGGCTCACCTTTGATGTCCCACCTCCCCAAAGTGCTTTGAACTCACCTCCCTGTTGAGGGTGGCTGTTGTTCATTTTGGGAACTCCCCACATTTCTCCAGGTCTCGCTCTTTGGCTGGCCATCTAAGAGCAGGGAGCTCCATCAGCAGGCATTGGGCCTTCATCGTGCCCTTGTTTCTCCACTTGCCAATGCTCCCCTGGGTGTTTCCACTGCAGATAGGTAGGGCTTCTAACTAGGCTGACCATACGTCCCGTTTTGAACGGGACAGTCCCGTTTTTTAAGCATTTTTCAACTGTCCCGTCGTTTTGATAAAAATCTCAATTTTGTCCCGTTTTTTAAGCCCGGCAGGAATGGCGCGGAAGGAGGATCTGAGCCGGAGCTGCCGATTGGAGGCAGCCCGGAAGAGGAAGCCCTCCCGCCTATCAGCGTGTGGCAAAGGAGGGCGGGGTTTGCAGACAGGAGCCAATCGCGCGGACCGGGGGCGGGGTTTGCAGACAGGAGCCAATCGCGCGGACCGGGGGGTGGGGACCCGTCTTTTTCATGAATACGGAATATTACATAAGACCCCGTCCCGTTTTGCCATCCCAATGTCCCATTTTTGTCTCAAGGAAATATGGTCAGCCTACTTCTAACGTAGCTTACAACGAACTTGCAGAGCTAATTCAGACCAACATTCCCAATTCCTTTTCCCTCAGGAGGTTGCACAAATAAGCGGAAGCCTTGAGGACATCTCCTCCCTTACCTGCCCAGGCTTCTGAGGGCGTAACGAAACAGCTGCTTATTCTCTTAACCAAGGTCGGGATCAGGAGAAGCAACTGGCAGTCCCACCCGCTTTCATATCCCATCTAAAACTGCTGATGGGAAAAGCGGGATAGCAAGGCGAGAAGTAGAAGACAGGTTAGGAAGTAAGTTACCAGCCAGCACATGGGAGGCACAAATGGCGCCCGTGGAGGCTTCACCACAGCCTAAAACTCAGCTGACCAGAAATGGCTTTGCTGGACTCTGGAAGGAAAGAGAAGAGGAGGCCGAGAGGATGGCCCAACGGAACGGCAGCTCTGTGCAGAGGGTGCCCGCTCGGCGTGCCCATATCCCCGGCCAACAAAGAGTGGCCACAGCAGAAGGACCCGAGCTGGCCACCTGATCCAGCTGCTGCAAAAGTAAATCCCATCATAGTGGGAACAAGGAGCCCAGATCACAAGACGTTCTGGGAGTTGAAGTCCACACAGCTTGAAGTTTGTTTGTTTATTTGTTTGTTTATTATTTAAATTTGTATCACCGCCCATCTCCTCTATACCAGGGAACTCTGGGCAGTTAGTTGCCAAGGTTGAGAAACACCGGATTAGGGTGTTGGACTGGGAACAGTGAAACCCAGCGGAGGGACTGTCCCTCCCTTGGACAGTCTGACTGTCACCAGAGTGCTGAGCTAGCGGACGTTTTGTGCAAGAGTAGGTGCCTCTTCCAGATACTGGATGTGCCAGTAGATGCCGTCAGAGTGACACGGACTGTCTTGTCGAGGAGCGTTGCACCATCGCTGCGCTTGGGTGAGGCAGACAGCTTTGCTTGTGCAGCATGAAGCCAGTGAGTCGAAGCCAACTTGTGCAGCCCGATGACTTCCCTTGCACTTGGAGATGTGTGTCGGATTGCATTGCTCAAGCCAGATTCCCGTGCCATTTTCAAAAGTCACGTGGTGAACCCAAGGGGGTTACAATTGTGCTGACTCATCTTGGCCTTATTGCTAGATCCCAAAGTATTAGGAATTACTAAAGAGTCCCTTGGACTGCAAGGAGGCCAAATCAGTCAATCCTAAAGGAAATCAACCCTGACTGCTCATTGGAAGGACAGATGCTGAAGCTGAAGCTCAAATACTTTGGCCGCCTAATGCGAAGAGAGGACTCCCTGGAAAAGACCCTGATGCTGGGAAAGACTGAAGGCAAAAGGAGAAGGGGACGGCAGAGGATGAGATGGTTAGATAGCATCACCGATGCAATGAACATGAACTTGAGCAAACTCCGGGAGGCAGTGGAGGACAGGAAGGCCTGGCGTGCTACGGTCCGTGGGGTCACGAAGAGTCGGACACGACTGAACGACTGAACAACAACAACAACAAAACCGAAATTGCACCTTACCCACTTGGCCCCTCCCTTTTATTGGCGTAATTCCTTTTATCACAGCTTCTTGAAACAAAGCCAGTAGCCCAGAGCCAGACACCAGGCATCCCTTACAAGCTTAATTAGTGTTATTAGATTTATAGACTGCCTTTCCTCTAGGAGCTCAAGGTAGTGTATGTAATAATCCCTCCTCCAACTTTATTCCCCAAACAGCCCTGTAGGGTAGGCTGAGGGGAGGAAGAAGGGAGTAAGTGGAAAAGTTGCGAGCCCAAAGTCTTCCACTGGGTTTCACTGTTCCCAGTCCAACACCCTAATCCAGGTTTCTCAACCTTGGCAACTTCAAGCTGTGTGGACTTCAACTCCCAGAATTCCAGCATGGCTGGCTGGGGAATTCTGGGAGTTGAAGTCCACACAGCTTGAAGTTGCCAAGGTTGAGAAACACTGCCCTAATCTCTCCACACAGCTGAAATCAATTCAATTTTAGCTTAGACAGGGACCAGTTCTTTCTCCTGCCCCAGCAGCAAATCCTGACCATAAATTATTTTTGACAATGGTTTGGATGCGGATTGCAGTCAGCGTTAGAACAGGCCTACTGTAAACAATGGGATATAAATGAATAATGATAAAACAGTGAGGGCATTAGGATGTTCTCGAGATGTCTTGATTGGTAATCAGGCTCGATTCCTCGGGACAAGCCTCAATTAAGTGCCATTTGCCCTACAGTTAATGGCAAGGCTGTTCCTACCCCACCCTCCGCATCCATCCAACGAGGGTTTGTAAACAAGCGCTCTTCTTTCCTGGGCGGAAAGTCTTCTCCAGTGCCAAGAATGTTCTAAAAACAGGATGTGGATTAAATCTTGAGCTGACTAGAGTTTCCAAGGTTAAGAGTCACACTTTGGAACGTACTGGCTTTTCCTGGGCCAAGATCTGAAGAGGCCATTGGCGCCGCCAGTTCTGCCCTTGTGATCAGCTTGGGGAGGGGGGAATTGAAGGCCACGGAAGGTCTGGGTTTAGGAAGCTTGAGGACAATCCCTTTACGGGGAATTTCTGAAGGCTTTCCGGTCAAGTGGGGCGGCTAGCAGCAGGCTCCGATTCCAAGCCTTCAGCTGAGGGTGAGCTTTCCAGGGGTACCACAAAAAGCAGAGTTTAATGCAGTTTATCAGGAGCCCACCCAGCAGATGAAGGGGGGAGGGGTGCCTGCAGGGCTGGCTGCTCATAAGGCACTTGATGTTCAGTCTGGAGATTGAGGGGAGACATCAGCATTCAGGTCCTTAAAAGGGTGCTATCGGGAAGAAGGTCAGGAACTGTTTTTCATGGCCAGAGAAATTAGGGCCAGAAATAATGGGTGTGTAAGGGTTAGCTTAGCTTAACTAACGCCATTCTGCTTTTGGAAACTGCTTGCTGTTAGAAATTAGGTAAAAGGGAAAGGAGATTAGATAACGCTCGGCAAGGATGTTTAGAATAACAGGAGACATGCAGGCTGCCCCTGGAGGTCTCTAGGATGCTTTCTGCTAGCAATGCAGATACGGGAGCTTTGCCCTGTCACTGGGATGGAGTTCATTCATGCTTCTTTACTAGCTTTGCAAACCCTATATAAGCACCAAACGTGCGATGTGTGTGTGTGGGTTTCCTCCCAGACATTCACTGCCATGATGTCTGTAGAAGTCCCACCCTGCTTTGTCTTGGCCAAAATAAATGCTGTTATTTTAAATCTCCAAGCCTCGACTCAAGTCTGTTATTGACAACCTCAGGAACTTGGGTAAAACAGTGTAAGCCAGGGGCCTTGCAGGTGTAAATTACAGCTGTCGAGATTTCATTTAAATATAATGGAAAACTTCCTGATGGTAAGATCTGTCCAACTGTCTACAGCTGTGTTTTTCAACCTTGGCAGCTTGAAGATGTGTGGACTTCAACTCCCAGAACTTCCCCAGGCCAAGTGGTTAGCTCATGGTTCAGAGTATTGTGTGAGCCAGAAAGTGGGTGGATTCGTTAATGAGATTAGGCATGTTTTGCAAACCTGTCCACTGCGACCAATAAGTGAGTGGGATCCAGAGGATCCCGCATCTCTCCTGCCAGGCACCCGATCCAGAGGGATGGCCTTCTATTTCAGCCTATTTCTCCCCATCTTCTTCCTACACATCCAAAACATGATGCAGAGAAACCACATGCTGGCTGGGGAATTCTGGGAGTTGAAGTCCACACATCTTCAAGCTGCCAAGGTTGAGAAACACTGGTCAACCGAGTCTATGGGCTGTTGGTTCTCCATCTCTGGATGTTTCTTGAGGAGGGATTAATTGGTTTTTCTGCATGTTATAGAAGGTGGGACTAGCTGATCTTACGGTCATTTCAAATCCCACCATTCTGTGTTTCTATGGTGGATGTAAGGCAACACAATTGTAGTTCTTACTGTAAGCCCATTAAGATGAGAATAATTTAAAAACTACACGATTTGGACCCTCGGCTTTTCTCAAAGCTGCTGAGCTCTTTCTGAGCCTGTGGGCGCTCCCTCGGGCTGAAAACGCAATTCCCCTGGGGGTGCGACTGCAGCGTCTCGCCACCACCTCCTCCTGCGGCCAATGGGGGCTTGCGGCGGGGAGTGGCTGCCTTGCACAGGAGTAGGTATCCCAGGTATCAGAACAGGCAAAGGGGGACATGACAATTGGAAAGGACACCCTGTTTATTATTGGTATTTCCATTCATGGGAGAGGAAGGAATTACAAGTGGGTCAGCAGGCACACAATGGGGAATCGGCATCTGCCAGGGCCGGTAGGGAGGCCAAAGCCGCAGCCCCTGGTCAAGGTCTTGCCAATTTCAGGCGGTGCTGGTTAACTTGCGGTTGTCAGAAACCCGGACAATATTTGATTTTGAAGGCTACGGAGGGCAAAAAGGAGGGCCTGTCCTCCTTTGGCCGGACGCCCGGGAACGCCTAGCCAGGCAGAGAGGCGAGGGATGAGCGCGGCCAGTCCTGGCCAGCCGCGCGGGCCGGTCACTTTGGCAGATTGCCTCTGTCCAGGGCCGGAGAGGTCCTCGAGGTGGCCTGAAAGCTCAGCTCGGCTGCCAAAGAAGGGCAGCGCTGCATCGTCCCGGGGACGGGGTAGCTCTTTTGCACCAGCCTGCGCCGGCCCCCTCCCTGGCTCGCGCCCGAATGGGCGTGCACGTGCATGGGCATCCCCCCTCCCTCGCCAGGCGCCGCCACGTACTCGCTCGGCCCCGCCTCCCGCCTCCCGTCGGAACAGTAGGCAGAGGGCGGGGCCGAGGCTTCGGGGGACCCTCCGCGCACGCGCGGCGCCGCCCGAGAGGAGGAGCCGTTGCCATGGCGCCGCCCGCGCGCCGGGCCCGGGTCTCGCGCTGCGCGGCCTTCAGCGCCTCCCACCGGCTGCACAGGTGAGGGGGCGGGGGGGGGGGGGGAGGAGAGAGGGCTCCTGAGCGCGTGCAGAGCGCCGGGTAGAATGGGCATGGGAAAGGGCGCTCCCGGCTGCTGCAGTTGGCAGAATGGGCATGGCGCCCCCAGACGTGTGGTGGCTGCTCTTATTTAGGTATTTGAAGAACTGAGAGGGCCGCCGCTCTCCCGTCGCCACCCCAGGCGGCTCAGCACAACCCATGAACGCAACTGAATAAAAGCAGGCCCAGCCCTGCCTAGCGGGTTAGTCATAAATAGTAATTAAAATACAAGAAAAACTGTTCTTAAATTAAAAAAGTATAATCCAAGATATAGATGTAAAAAGTTAAATTCCTCCCTATCCTAAGTTTGGCTCTCCCTCTGGAGCTTCATGCAGGGGTCCACGTCCTGCCTTCCAGCACTGGAAAGCGAATCCAGCTCCTCTTCCCTGAAACGGCCGTTTTCGCCACCATGGCTTGCTTTGGACACCTTTGCTGGGGGTCCTGGCTGTTGAAGTCCAGCCTGTCCCGTTGGCGAAGGCCGGCATGAGGCGGACGGGCATCCCATGGGGTGTCAGCCCTTCGAGGTAGTCGAGACAAGATGCACCCACCATTACTTTTTTTAATCCGTTCAGTCGTGTCCGATTCTCGGAGACTGCCTGGACAAGTCCCTGCAGTTTTCTTGGCAAGGTTTTTCGGAAGTGCTTTGCCATTGCCTCCTTCCCAGGGCTAAGAGAGAGTGACTAGCCCAAGGTCACCCAGCTGGCTTCGTGCCCAAGGCGGGATTAGAACTCATGGTCTCCTGCTTTCTAGCCCTAACCAGTACACCGAACTGGCTCTGTCATGAATAGTAACACAACCTTTATTGTAAGGCAGGGGTGGGGAACCTTTTTTCTGCCAAGGGCCATTTGGATATTTATAACCGGGGACTGGGGGTGGTGGAGGGGGGGGTTTCTGGGATTTCCGTGGACCGGGGGCCGGAGTTTGCGGGTGGGAGCCAATCACAAGCACTGGGGGGCGGGGTTTGCAGGCGGGAGTCAATCACGTGGAAGGGGTGGGGTTTGTGGGCGGGAGCCCCGCGGGCCTTAGGCAGGAGCCCCGCGGGCCTTATATGGCCCGCGGGCCTGACGTTTCCCACCCCTGTTGTAAGGTTATGGTAACAGAATCTTGCAGGTCTGAAAGCCCTTCTTCCCTCCTTTAATTTTACTTTCCCAAAAACTAGGGATGGTCCCTTCTGAAATGCTTCCTACTGTAGGCTGAGATACCTTTTGCATGATGGTTGTCCAGGCTGCGGCTCTTTCTGCTGCCTCCCAAGGCCGTTCTCACAGCCCATTACATGGCGGTAGATCTCTTTTCAAGAAAAATGTCCTCTTCCTCCTTCTCCGCAGCACATTGCTGAGCGATGAAGAAAACCGGAAACTTTTTGGAAAGTGTAACAACCCCAACGGCCATGGCCACAACTATAAAGGTGAGAAGCGATGACCTCCATCTTTGTGGGCAGCATTAAGCCAAGAGAAGCCCGAGAGATGGATAGTTTGAAAGAGGCCACGGGCTGCTTGTGGATGACTTTGAAAGGCTGCCGCAATCTGATGCCCCATCATCCACAGAGCGGTGAGCCTTTGGGATGAAAGCTCACCCACCCCTGAGTCCTTCATTTTATTTTATTTTTTATTTTTTTATTTTTATCCCGCCTTTATTATTTTTATAAATAACTCAAGGTGGTGAACATACCTAATACTCCTTCCTCCTCCTATTTTCCCCACAACAACAACCCTGTGAGGTGGGTTGGGCTGAGAGAGAGTCTGGCCCAAGGTCACCCAGCCGGCTTTCATGCCTAAGGCGGGACTAGAACCCTGTCTCCTGGTTTGCTATTGGCTCCTTCCTAGGGCTAAGAGAGAGGGATTGGCCCAAGGTCACCCAGCCGGCTTTCATGCCTAAGGAGGGACTAGAACTCTCAGGCTCCTGGTCTGCCATTGGCTCCTTCCTAGGGCTGAGAGAGAGGGACTGGCCCAAGGTCACCCAGCCGGCTTTCATGCCTAAGGCGGGACTAGAACTCTCAGGCTCCTGGTCTGCCATTGGCTCCTTTCTAGGGCTGAGAGAGAGGGACTGGCCCAAGGTCACCCAGCCGGCTTTCATGCCTAAGGCGGGACTAGAACTCTCAGGCTCCTGGTCTGCCATTGGCTCCTTCCTAGGGCTGAGAGAGAGGGACTGGCCCAAGGTCACCCAGCCGGCTTTCATGCCTAAGGCGGGACTAGAACTCTCAGGCTCCTGGTCTGCCATTGGCTCCTTCCTAGGGCTGAGAGAGAGGGACTGGCCCAGGGTCACCCAGCCGGCTTTCATGCCTAAGGCGGGACTAGAACTCTCAGGCTCCTGGTCTGCCATTGGCTCCTTCCTAGGGCTGAGAGAGAGGGACTGGCCCAAGGTCACCCAGCCGGCTTTCATGCCTAAGGCGGGACTAGAACTCACAGCCTCCTGGTTTCTAGCCCATTGCCTTAACCACTAGACCAAACTGGCTCTCATCCTGTGAAAATTGCACTCCGGGGACAGATTTTTTATGTGCGCGTGAGTGTGTACAATTATTCATTTTGCACACTTGCTGAAGCCTATTAGCTTTTACACATTGCTTTCAAAACACAGCCAGTTACGAATCTGTATATGGCATCTGTATATGGCAACATACAGGCATTACAGTTGTGGAGGTATTATTTGAACTATTTTGTTCCGTTAGCTAGCAAATACTTATAGGTAGTCCTCGTTGAATGACTACTCGTTCAGCGACCGTTCGAAATTACCACGACGGTGAACGAGGGGGACTTATGATGGGTCCTCGCAGTTGCGGCTGTCAGCGATTCGGGTGCTCGACAACCGGCTCACGGTTACAATGTCACAGTGTCCCATGGTCACATGATTGCAATTTGCCACCTTCACTGCTGACACAAAGTCAATGGGGAAGCCGGCAGGAGGTCGCAAATGGCGATCACGTGACCACAGGATGCTGTGACCGCGCGGGATTCACCTAACAATGGCAAATCTGACTGCTGCAACTGCCGTTGTAGTCGAGTCGGTGCGTTCATGTGACATCTTGCTTTACAACTACGTTGCTTAGCTATAGAGCTCCCAGTCCCAATTACCGTTGGTTAGTGAGGACTACCTGTACTTTCATATTTTTATTAATTACTGAAATACAGTGGGAAAGCAAGAAGCTTTCTTGAACTCCCGACTGAAGCTATCCGTGCTGTGTATGTATTTATCTCCTTAGCTGATTATCTAAAGGTGAAATCCAGATCCTGACCCAATATTTTCTTCTTGCTCCTTTTCATTTCTTCTAGTGGAAGTAACTGTGCAAGGAGAGGTAAGTGAGATGTTTTCAGATTTTAAACGTCTTTTGGACTCTTAAGCAACAATATACTTGGGGTTCTTGGTGCTCTTGAGCTTGGTTGTTTGCTTGCAGATCTTTCGTGACCCAACTAGGTAACTAGAGTACTGATGGTGTTACAGTTCAGCCCCGAGCTACAGATATTCTTTTCTACTGGAACAATATACTTCTCAATGCGCTTTAAGCAGACTTCGCTTTGTGATATTTCACAGGTCTTAATCAAGTTATCTCCATATAATGGTTTTATTATTTAGACTAGAAGGAGGGTGTTCTCTTCTAGCACTAGCACTGAGTGCAGGAAAAAATATTTCTCTCTCCAGTGGAAGATATTCCTGAATGTCGGTTCCTCTGCCCCCAGGGTGCAAAGCTCTGTCTGTGTGGCACAGACTACTTTTTCTCCCTTTCTTCTCAGATGGGATGCCACTCTGACTTCATAACGCAGGTCCCAGTTCAATCCAAATCATCTCCCCGGAAGGATTTTAAGTGCTTGATGTTGAGAAAGACATCAGCCTGAGGCCCTGCTACCATTTAATCAAAGCTGGGCAAGATGGAGCCTCTTTTTAGGGTAACAAGATACGACAATCACATTCTGATCTGATAAAAAGCTGTTTCATCTTAGAAGATCTGAGGGAGTTGTAAGGAAGACAAATTACCAATTTCCCTTCTAATTTGCCCAAGGCTGCTGGGAATTGGACATGATCTGGAGGACCATGTATACCTTACTGTGGGCTGGATGGAAAACAGGAGGAAATTTCATGGGCAGTCTGAGCTTTCCTATTCTTTTAGCAAAAAACTTCAAATAGGTGCTCCGTCCCACTCTCTTAAAACAAAAAGAAGCCCAGGTATTATGTTAATTTTGGATCTCTTAAACCCAATTGTAGTGTGGAATGGATAATATTGTTTTATCAGGTCGGTCTGGAAAAACAGTAGCTGTGCCTGAGGAACTGCCGGGAGTCTCCACGGCATGGGACTCTGGTCTGTCATATCAGAGTAAAGCCAGGTCCTGCTCAACAGACTAATGAAGAAGCTGCAGAGACTTCTAGACAATTCTGCAGGGCTGCATGAAGTCACATCCCCTTTGTATTTTCTTTCTAGATCGACCCTCTTACAGGGATGGTGATCAACCTTACAGATCTCAGTGCCTACATGGAGGTAATGACGCTCTTTTCATCACAGAGATTGCCAGCAGAGATGAACCGTGCTCAGGGACTTCACAAGGAATGGGTCTTGACAAGACAGTCTGTGATACAATGTGGGAATCAGTTCACACAAGGAAGTGCTGAGTGCAGCTCGAAGACCTTAGCTGCTTCCTACATGTGGATGGAGGATAAGAAGCGAGGGGATGCCGTAGCCTTCCAGATGAAAGCAGGGGATAGAGGCAGACCATTTACTGGTCTCCTAAGATCTTACTGGTGGGTGGAGAGGAGGAATTTTTGCCACAGTAGAAAACACTCAGTAGAAGGCTACACATTTATTTAGTCTCACTTCTCTGCAAAAATGGTGGAGGAGCTCTTGACTCATGCCATCCAACATTTGTCTTCCACTTTGCCATGTGAGACAGGTCACCAACCAGTCCAGTTAATTCCGGAGTGTCTTTCATGGGCCTAAATGCCTAATCTCTCTGCCCTCTAGGAAGCCATAATGGAACCTCTTGACCACAAGAATCTGGATAAAGACGTGCCCTACTTTGCAGACGTTGTCAGGTAGGCAACCCTCTCTTCCCTGCGCTGTGCCGGCCTGCTTCCTAATCCTGAACTTGGGGTACAAGAGGGCCTCTGAGTTTTCTACTTACAAGATCCTGGATTGCTTAAATTCTTCCGGGAAATTTAATGTTACGGCAGGAGGAAAAAGCCTGTAAAAGGTTGCTCCAATTTCTTCCTGCCATTTTCCAACTTTCTGGGAAAGACTGCCTGCCTGCTCGGGAGATTTCCCCTGCCGGTGGCAAGGAGGTCTGGAAGCCTGTTTTTCAAAGCCAGTGTTCTGCACTGTTGGGGAAATCAAGACTGAATGTGTTTCGTTCTACTGGACCACACCATCCCAACCGGATGATCTTTAAGGTGTGTAGAATTCCAGGCCTACACAAACAAGCAACCTCAACAATGTTGCTGTGCAGGAATCTGCAGAAGGAAACACCATAGCAGCAGAAGCAGCTTTTCCCTCTGGTGCAGCCACGGTGCAGGTGATTAAAATTTAACTAGAAAGGCAGAGTAACTAATTCTCGGGTTTTTTCCCCCCCAGTACTACTGAAAATGTTGCTGTGTTCATCTGGGAAAATCTCCAGAAGTGCCTTCCTAGGGGGACGCTTTATAAAGTCAAAGTATATGAAACCGATAAGAACATTGTTGTTTACAAGGGAGAGGGGGCTGTTCCTGAGAAGTGAGATACTTGTTTATCGTTGCCTTTGTTCCGTTGTCGGTGAACATCTCTAGTCAGTCAGTCTGTCAATCCATCAATCCATCAACCAGTGCATTGTTGAACTTGTGAGTGTAGGTGTTAAAGAATAATTTGAGTGAGCGGATATGAAGCAGATGTTTTATGCAGCTTGGTGGTGTCAAAGTTTCCTGCTGTTCAAGCATTCAGTTTGATCAGAGTAAGAAAGTTACCGATTCTTTGTCCGTTAGTGTTTGTTCCTGTTTCAATATGCGAAAGAGAAAATTACTGCTTTTTCAATTATAAGAGTAAATCCCAAGATCCAGGGCTTATTTGAGTACAGTAGTGCGTTTTCCTGGTCTCAAGCGGGTTTTTCCTTTCCCTGACCACCTGATTCTTTTAACTGGAGAAGCCGAGGATTGGACTTGTTGCGTGTAGAACTTACTGCATAATTAAGCCATTATGGCCTGTTCCCATTACTCTTTTATGCAAGAATGTTAGCTAAGAAGCAGAGACCCTGCTTCAGCTCTCGGTTCTCCCACAGACTCAAAAAACATCCCTCGGCAAGTGTTTTTTCAGCTTCATTCTGGGCTGGCCTTGATGTACAGCAGTGATTTTACCCCGCTTTTAAAAAGTAAAGACATTCTTAACTCCTGCTGAGTGCATAGATGTGTCCATGTGGGTTTTTGGAAGCAGTACAGAAGACGTGTGCCCTTGCCTTCTGGCTGTGCTTTTGACTTCTAATCTAGCCAACAATCCTGGGATTTCCTGGCAATCTCATCGAAGTACTAACCAGGTCTGACTAATTTTTTTGGGGGGGGAAGAGTCACCATCAACCTGATTCAGCCACCTTCTGTAGACTCACACAATCTTACAGTATTATTGAATATGTAAAGCCTGCCTAATCAAGTGATGTGTAAACATTATGGATGAATGTGATTTCCACTGAGATTTAATTTTCCTTGGTCAATTGTCATTAAATGCTATATTTGCACCTGAATTTTGATTTGTTTTCTTTTAAATAAAGCAGGAGTAATAGCTGCAAAATATGGTGACAGCCAGGATTTTAGACCAGTCTTCCCCAACGGCCATCATTCCATTAGCTAGTATGGCTGGATGATTATCATTTTATTTTATTTATTTATTTATTTATTACATTTATATCCTGCCCATCTCCCCCACAAGGAGGGACCCTGGGCAGTTCATCATTGCTGTGCATTTAATGTTACGGCTCCATCGCAAAACATTCTGTTCTAAGTGTTGGGACTATTTGATCTGGAAGATTCCTGCTTCCTAGCAGCCTATGCAGCAGCCAACAAGGAACAAACAACAATTTAGAAACCAGGCCCTCACTTGATCCAACTGAAAAAAGGGCCTGATGCTCGCAAGATCCCAGCAGGCTGCATAAAAAGAAGAATGACTTTAAAAACAATTTGAAAAACCCCACAACATGTTCTGATATCTAATCATACCATAAATCATGTGTTTTTTCTGTTCCTGCAGCATCTAGCTCACCCTCATGCTACAAAATGTGCTTCCCGACTTGTGATCCTGTCCTGATTATTGCCTTTACGTTCTCTTTTATATATATACTGTATATATTTAAAGTGTTTGAATACAGTAAAAGTCAAAGGGAAAGAGTAAAAGGAAAAAGGGAAAAAGGAAAATAAAAATAAAAAAACAGTGAAGAAAAAAATTATATAGAAACATGGCTTCCGCCCTTCTATCAAGTAGTTACCATCTTACTGTTTCCCCTCCCTCTTTTTTCTTCTTCTTAATTTGTCTTCCTCCCTTTTAACCCTTTTTTCTTTTTCCCCAAATCATCAATTCAGTCTTTTCTTCTTTCAACAAAAAGTCCATATATGGTTTCCAGTCTTTCAAAAGGTCTTGACGTCTTCTGAGATACAGTCAGAAGAAGAAGAGGAGAAACAGCAAGAAGGAAAGGAGGTAGAGGAAGATATTACAGTATCAGAGTTATAGAAAAGTTATAGACTTTTCAATACCTACAACTTAGACATGGAGTTTAAAAGCATAGCTTGAAATATAAATGGTCTGAATTCCCCACAAATATGAAAATGAAAAGTGTTCCATTATTTGATATATTTACAAGAAATACATATTAAAAAGAAGAGGCTTCTATTGTGCACAATGAACTTGTGAGAATATTATGATGAAACCAAAATTGTTTTTGTTGGGACTTATGGACATGGAACTAGAAAAGGAATTCATTCATTCATTCATTCATTGGCGATCACTCGTAGCTAATATTATATATGGTAACTGCAGCCAGATTACTGTATGTACAAAGTTGGGAGAATAATGAAATATCCACGGTGGAAGATTGCTTTATAAAATTGGTGGAACCGGTGGGAATGGTGAAGCTGACCAGCTTGGTCCGGGGGAAAATGATAAAGACTTTTTTGTTCTCATATCTGGCAGTGTCCTTGGGTTAGTGATTTCAGCGCAGACCACCAGCAGGAGGGTATTCGGAGTGGTGTCAGACTGCATAATTCAGGGGCAGCAACTTGGAATTACCCTTGCATAAATGTGAAATGCAACACACGTTAAAAACATCAGTATAGAAGAAGTATGACAACAAAAGCTGGTAATAAAATACCTTATAAGCGACTGCATTCTGTAGCATCATAAACCATAATACAGACCAGAGTTAAAATAAGTACTGAGATTACATGGTTACTGTAGGGAGTAATCAAATGCCTGCTTGCAAACTCCCAAGCCGCCTTCAGTTGGAAGACCTGAAAGCTTTGACCTGGTCAAAAGGTCACTGAGGAGGAGGTGGGGGCGGTCTCACTGGGTATGGAATTCCAAGGGGTGCTGCAGCAACTGTAAGGGCCGAAATGCTCCAAAAGGTGACGACAATGCAGGCATTGATACAAGCTGTGGAATGAAATGGGTCTCTGGGGTGGGCCTCTAGTAGCCTCACGTGCCATAAGGAGCTGTAAATGTGTGCAACTGACCTAAGTGTGTATTCTACACTTCGCCATGCTTCCATTTCCCTCTTTTCTCTCCGTTGTCACCCCGTATCAGGTTCTGGATTACAGGCCCGTTGGGACAGGGACCCGGATCCCTTGCTGTCAAGCCCTTCCTCAAAAAGCATCACGGATGGCCAGTCATCTCCCACTGCACTTGACGGTTATGGGGGTTCTCTGAGCGGTCAAGGCAGGATTGCATGTAGAAGGCCTATCCTGCCCTGTCATGGATGGCTTCGGACAGGTCTTTCAGCAAACTCTGGTTGTCCCTCTTCAAAAGCCGCTTTTGTGGGGCTGACGAGTAATTTCCCTCACCAAGAGGATCTGGCCTGAGAAACCTGCCTCCGATGAGTCATATTGCCAACTGGGAGGCTCCGACAATCCTGTTTTATGGTAGGATAAGCAACAGAGATCAATTTGCTTCCTGAAGTGATTTTATTGTGTGTGCTTTACAAGGAAAAAAAACCCCTACAATTCATTCCGTTTAAGCTGAGATGGAACAAAATCTCATTAGCATGGTACAAAGAAGGAGCTGGCCAGCCACCTAGCGTTGGACAATGGTTATCAGGACGGGAAAGGAAGACAAGCCATGTGGGGGTGAGCATGGTGCTTTGTGCCTAATAAGGCAGAGCGGTGTGGCTAAACAATGCGTTATGTGACCGAATCTGCAGAAATGCTGGGGAACTGGTCTTTCGACCTTAAGCCCAAGAGTCCCCCCTCCTTGCCCAGCTCCCTTGGAATTCCTAAGCTTAATTGCCCATAATATGGTTTGTGTTCAGTTTGTTTATTCAAGAACCCTCAGCAAAACCTCTGGCATGTTGTGCTATCCTGCCAATAATCCTGGCATTGTAAAACTGCCCAATTAAATGTGCAGGACAGGTATCTTAGTTAAAGAAGATTCATTACGGAATTTCACAAAGGTGAGGCTGGTTTCACCTCCCCTTGCACAACGCTTTGCAGCCGAGCGGGTCCAAATGCTCCGCGCCCGGCCGTCAAGCACGGGACGTGCACGCACAGATTCGCCTTAGCAAAAGCAGCTATCCTAGTGTCTTGCAGCAGAAAGTTGGACTTGGTGGTGTCTTCGCAGGGTTGCCAGGGAGCACCGAATACGGCTTTCCTTCTGTGACGTTCTTCTCACTGTCAGACAGAACAGACTTATTTACAAACGGTCATGGAAGGGAGGAGATAGTCTCGCACTCAAAATGACGCTCTGCTTTCCCACCTGCGCTCCCCGTTTTTCATTCGTGAGGGGGGTTTTTTAGTTGCCCTTAAAAACAACAAAGTTTGCGTCCGACTCATAGATCTTCACTTTGTACAGGCACCCCGATGGAAGGATTTTTTCCAGACTGTACCAGATGAACATGGCTAGATTCTCTGTCGAGCTGAAGGAAGAACAGAAGGATGGAGGAGAAAGAGGAGGTCAAAAGATACTCAAAAGGAGCAGTGTTAACTACCGGTTACTCTGGGCCCCTCCTGTTGCTTTTGGGTGGTGTTTGGCCCAGGACATCGGATCAGTTTTTCCCAAAGATGCTACCCGGTGGATGTGGGTGGATTGCAACTGCTACATTTTCTAGCCAACTCATCTTTTCCAGCTACTACCTTGTAACATTGGCAAAATAATCCACATCCTGGTCCAGGTTCTTGTGATCAAGAGGCTCAGAGATGGCCACCTGAAGACAAAAGCAGAAGGGGTTGGTGTCTTTTTTTCCAAGGTGGAAATTTTCTATGTTCAGAGGTAATAGGCCCAGAATATGAATGTTCATGTTTTGCTCATTGACTTCCAAAAAGCCAACTATTTTTAAAATGTGTTTTGCCCAGGATAATAAGCGGATGCTCCTGCACACAGACAAATTGAGCCCCGTCCTTCCCTTTCCGCCTTAGCAGACGCATTTGACCGAAGCACGCAAAAAGGTTTTACTCCGGCATTACCTGCATGTATTCCTGAAGTTTGTAAACGTTCATGAGCATGCCGCTGATGGGGTTGATCTGCAAGGAAAGTTTTTCTTTTAACACTTTGTCCTGCCGGATGGATCCATGGGGATATCCGAACGCATGGCAGGAAACCCTAAAGAAACTGGAGCGCATGCATGTAGGGCAGCGTCTCTCAGAGACCGTGAGCCTTGACACGGGGATGTGAAGCGAGAAGGCCCGGCGTGCCTGGGCTGTATCCCAGCCGTGCAGCCGACAGTGCCTTCTTCCCAACCGCCTTTCATTTTCACTCCCATTTTCCGTGTTCGTCCTTCCCCAGCCAGCATGCCACAGCTGCGCTCGACAGCATATAACGTCCTTGTGAAGAAAAGGTCCTTTCCCCCACTTTGGATGGCTTTTCCCCCCCCGTGAAAACTTAGAGGAACCCACTTGAACCTTCAGGCATTCTTCCTCTGGTGTGATGATGACGACACGCTATGAGCATCCGGAATAGAGGGTGTGGTGGAGCCTCCATAGGCAGGTGCAGCATACCACTGGGTGCCAATTGTTAGAAATAAATGGAAGCTTTCTTGGTGCCCAGCGTATGCGGGAAAAGGCATCGGATGGCTAAAAGGCTGTGGGAGCCATAATCCAAGACATCCCAAGGATGCCAGGCTTGAAAAAGGCCGAACTAAAGGAAACTTGGCCCAATCCAGCACCACTGTCTTTACACAATGAGATGGGATCTTGGGCAGCTGCTGCCCGTTCTTAAGCACTCCAAAAGCATGGAAGAATATAAAAACGTTACTAACCTTTCCACGTATGGTCACCGTCACTGTGTTACAGAGAAGGAAGAGAAAATGCAAATCATTAACATTAGCTGCAACCCCGCTTCGGCACCTCAAGGTGGAAGCAAACATTGAGAAAACAGGCTGCAGCAAAAGATTCACCCGTGAATTACCACTTTCCAAGCCTGAATCTCGCCCCGCCAGGGAAACGGATTCAGGGATTCATGCCCACTGAAAGCTAAGACGTCCTCTGCCCCGTTCCCTTGCGGAAGGATGCGCTCAAACATGCTCGGCACCTTTATAGTTGTGTCCGTGACTATGATTGCATTTCCCAAAGGTGATCCGGTTTTCATCATCACTCAGTTGTTTGCTGAAAAGACAGTTGGGAAGAGGAGAAGAGAGAACACTTGCACCAATGAGCTAGGGAAGAGACGGCAAATGACGTTTCAGTAGAAAGAAATGAGTTTTTTGCACCCAGAGATCTAATCCTGGCAGTTGACGATAATGACACTGAACTAGGTGAAACTGAAAGTCCATCTTATCCCACCTTCTTCTGTCCACCCTGCTGGCCAATTACTTTCCTAGAAGCGGATGACCTCCAGTACTTAAAGGTATACTGGCTTCGCTTTGGGAGGGTGGGAGTTGATTTTCCCCAAAGATGCTACCTGGGGGATTGCAACTGCTACATTTTCTAGCCATTCTTGCTGTGAAACTACACGAGCATCTTGTGTCCCTTTAAAGACTAAGATACAGTCTTGACTTTAAGGACTGAAGTGAGCTGAGTTTGCTTATGCTCATGATGTCATATACTGTAATCCAGTGTTTCTCAGCCCTTTAAGATGGGTGGACTTCGACTCCCGGAATTCCCCAGCCAGCCATGGATTACACTGCTGCAATCCATTGAAAGCTTAATCAGCCCGTAAGGTGCCAAAAGACCCTTGATTTCACGTAGGTGTGCTGTAGCCCCTCACAGGAGTTGGAGGAAAAGGGCAAGGGGCAGAGAAGGATGTAAAGCCCTTCAGTTTCTATGGAAGGAACGTGACAAGTGGATCTCTTCTCTGACGTTTGGTGGGGAGATATTTAAATAGTTGGCCACTCCTGCCCTTTGCTCCAAGGCTGGTTGGAGTTTGCCTTTCAGCCCTGCAGTGGCCCTTCACCCAAATCCAGTCTTGGCTAGCTATGATTGTGGCTGAGCCACCAGTCCACAAGTGGCCTTTATACTGTCTTTCCAGATCCCCCATCCCCAAGTGGGTCTCACGGGTGCCTCTTTGCCACCCTTACCTGCTCAGTCTGTGGGCGGCTGCAAAGGTGGTACTGCGGGAAAGGAAAATGATCTTGTCCTGACAGCTCTCCATGTTTCTTTCAGGAGCCCAGCTCATAGGAGGAAGTCTCCGGAGGGCCTGGTTAAATAACCCCACCAGCCCTCATGTGATCAATGTCTGAACAGAGGAAGAACTGCTCTAAGGAGCGTGATCCCTGCTTATGACTCCCCACATCCCGCAGATAATTCAGCATATCTCCTTCTCTCCTAACGCTAGGGAAGATGCAACCCTTATCTGACATTTGGGAATTAGCCAAGGTTTACCAATGGCAAGGCAGGTTTGGCTGAATTCCCATGGCACACCAAGCTCTAATAGGGCTGGTTCAACACGATGTGTATTTATCAAATCATGTTTAAGATGCCGTGCTTAGCTCAAGTTTAAGCAGAAATGTTTGGAAAAGGAGATATTTTTGGGTTTCTGGATTAAGTCAAGGACATTCTTCTGGGATAGGATCATGCTCCTTGGTGCTGTTGGAGCATTATGTGTCCATATGGGTGTGTACTGGTGTACAAAGCTTACTGAAAACCGTTATCATGCTAGTAATACAAATGAATGAATATGAGTGTTTAAATGGGACACTAGCTGAAGTTTTTATTCTTGACAGATCTGCATTGCTCTGCACAGAGAGCTTATAAACTCAGCTTTACATTCTGCATGTCTGTCTGTGTCTGTATTTATTTTCTTTAGCTAGGAAAGGGTTAGGATATGAAACATTCTTAATAGTGTTTTGTAGTTTCCTAGGCAACACGAACATATGAAAACCAACTGAGCATGCCCTTTCCAAACTTGGAGGGAGGAAAAATACTCTCAAATGTTTCTCACCCAGATGAGCACTTTGTCCATATCTCAGGCACCCAGTGTCGGCCTTGGAGAAATCCCACTCCGTAATCTCTTCCGAGAATGCTTCAACTCGTGAAGAACACTGGAGCCACCAACTGAAGGAGATTCATGGATGAGTTTCCAGGCTTAGCTTAAGAGACTACCCAGTTAGATCTGAGCTAGTTTTGAGCTGAAAAACATTTTCCATTAGTCTTAAGGCAGTGTTTCTCAACCTTGGCCACTTTAAGATGGGTGGACCATGCTGGCTGGGGAATTCTGGGAGTTGAAGTCCACCCATCTTAAAGCGGCCAAGGTTGAGAAACACTGGTCTAAGGATCTATCGTGGTATTGTCAGCAAAACGTTCCAGAACTGACAGGAAGCACCCTTTAAATCTGAAAGCAACCAAGAGCTGGACCGGTCCTACTATTGCGCAATTGCCTCAAGCGACAGATGCTCATTGGTGGCACCAAGACGTTGGAGGTGAAAACAATAAACCGTGAGGCCTCAGTTCTGCCTATGGTGACAGGTTATGGGTCAAGTAAAACATAAACAGGAAGTCTCCTAGGCTTTTTCTCACCGCAGGCACGCCAAGTATCATTCTGTCCACGCTGAAGCTCTGGATCCTTGTTGGCCAGGGAAGAAAATGTGGATGGTCTAGGGTCAAACACACCCATGGCAGATGTTAGTCCAGCCCAGGTAGTTCCCTTTTCCCTGATCTCCCTGAACAATCTCCCAAATAAATCTGCCTTCCTCCTTCTCTCACTGTCGTGCCTATTTTGTGTTCATCGTGCACAAGATGCTCTCAAGTCCTGGTCGTGTACCCCTCTTGTCTCCAGCCTTGTGACAAGACCTGGTTGGTGCCTGAAAGCACAACCCAGCGTCAGCTGCTTTCTTTACAAAAGGAAACCTTAGCCATCGCTTCTGTCGAAAATGTAGGCTTGCTGCAGTCAAATGAGCATTTGACTTTGTGGAATGCTTTTTGGAAAATCAATTGTGCCATCAGAGGAAAAAGAACCCTTTCTTGAAATACATCTCACTTTGGTCAGGGTTAGCCTTGCCAAGCTCTTTGGGTCCTGGGATGGCACAAATCTCTTGCCAAGTTAAACAAAATGATAAATCCAACACAGCGACCTGCCTGTTTCAAAACGCTTGGGTGATTGCTGAGAACAGTGATGATCGGGAGTCTTGATGTGGCAGGGCTGCATTGTCCTGGTTAGCGACATGCCAGCGGGAGGCATTTGGGGCCACCGCCAAGAAAAGGCTCTCCCCTGGTGCAGTGCCGTAATGTGAGTTTCTCCTAGCAAGCGTGCAAGGAAAAGGGCCGTCGCCAAAGATCGTAAACGAGGGGCAGGCCCGTGGGGTTCTCCCCTTCTCTGCAATCTCTGGGCTCGTTTCTGCTGGATCGGACCAGATCCCCTTGAGTCTAGCGTTCCGTTTCTGAGAGTGTTCAGCCAAATGTTTATAGCAGCTCACAGGGCATGAATTGCCCCTGACTGCTTGCTGTCATCAGCAAAAAGGATGGGGCACATTTTCAGTGTCAAAGGACTGTTTTGTATTTGTATATGGAAGAAGGGAGCCCCTTCGTTCTGAACAAATGTCTGATTTTAAAAGGTGCCTCTGTTTCCGTGTCTCATTAAGAGCACCCAAGAAAAATAATGCATAAGCCACAACAAGCCTTTATGTATTTACATCTATCTCTGCACAAGGTGACTGGATTTTCTGATTTAGTTGGAAAGATGGATGGGTTCACTCTTATTAGGGATGTGTCTTCACAGTTGCTGAGCTGGGCAGAAAGGACCTGATCAGCTGGCTCCTGATGGGTTGGGGGTGGGTGGGCTTTTCACATCAAATCGAGCCTGGCAGCCTGGGAACCACCAGACAGCTTGGAACCCTTTTGGAGAAGGAAGAAAAACTGTTACCAGCCTCTTGGCCCTGATCACCACCCTGTTTCGGGTCTGGGTTGGAAGTGAGGAGCAGGTGGCCCTTGAAAACGTCAGGGAGGGACCTCCCTGGTCTTGAAGGTGCAACTGGAGGCCCGTTAAGACAACAAACATCACAATAAAGTGTTATCAGTCGAAGAGAATTGTTAATTAACAATTCTAAGCATAAGATAACATAAGTGTTATCTTATGCTTAGTCATCAGTTGGGTGTTTCCAGGTGGAGAGTTCCTCACGCAGCAGTTTCTATCTCTTCCACCTTAGCCAGTTTTCTGTGATGAGGAAAAAGAGGAGGGATTAATGACAACAATGATAGCCATCATCCTCATCACCATCTGGAGGATTGGAATCTGGGAGGGTTCCAGATGGGAAATGAGCAATTTAAACTTGTCAGGAGCTCACACTCAGCTCTCCTCTCCCCAAAGAAAAAAGGTCTTTATTAAGTAACAGAAGGAGAGTGGAAAATAAATGACACAGAAATGTCTGCAGTTTTAAAGAACATACTGTACAAAGGAGGCTTAATATTAAAAGAAACGGGGCCAGTAAAAACTGGAAAGGGCAGCCTGTTGCATAATGAAATCGGTAATAATGCTCTCTCCAAACGGCGAGGAACTGGCTGTTGGTTCTTCTTGGCTGGTGAAAGTGGAATCTTAGAAGATATCCATTGATCTATTCAAGGGACGCAGCAGATCATTTCATTCTGGTTGTTTTTTCTGCCCTTGTTACAATCTTGAACTTAGGATACAAGCAGTATCCTGAGTGCTGGTATGATTTGCACACCCAAGTACACGGTGGAGTGTGGTGTACTGGACAGAAGGATGGGCAAAAACCTCAACTCTTGTTGAAATCTCTATTATCTCAAATGCTATGAAGCATTTTGGTCGCTCCTCATAAATTCTCACTCAACTCTGGATATTCAGCTTTTTAAAAAAGTCCTGTAGGTAAATACTTTTTTTAAAAAAAGTAGACTAATGCTTTGGCTCTTTTAATTTGATTTCTTTTCTTTTAATTTTTAATGTTTCCGTTTTTCAATCTACTATGAAACTTCCTAGCTGGGAACACGTGCAAATTTTCATCCCCATTTCAAGTTGGTCGTAATCAGGCCTCCAAACTCTGTCTCTAATAATCCCTCCCTGTAGAAACACTGGCTTGGAGTGGAAGAGGCCTGTTCAGGCATCAGCCAGACCCGAGACCCACTCCATGCAGGCATGAGATAAACAATAGGAATGCGGGTAGGGAATTCTGGCTTGCCCACCAAGGGAAATCAAACACCTGCAAAAGCAGAGGAGCCCATTGTGCTAATGGAGAAAGAGGGAAATGCTGGGCAAGCAGGCTGGTCCCGCTCCCAGCCTCCTACCAGAGTGTCTCAGAGTCATGAAGAAACCCCTGGATGAAGAGTTCTGTAGGAGGACCACAGTCCCAGCCACCAGAGACAATGTTCCTTAAACTCCTTCCAACTTTGCAAAGTTGAAGTTAAAACTGAAGGCACCATTTGCCCAAATGCTTGAAAAAACCCCAAACCCACATTGATTAAAGGCTATATAGTCACTGGCATTCCCATAGAAGTTGCTAATGAATGCACCCCTGGAATATAAAAACTCAAGGGAAGCCTAGAGTCCTGAACTAGGCTGAAGGGCTGTGCCAGCCCAGGTCAGAGAGTCTCCTGCCTCTTCCCAGGTTGTGAGCGTGTTGCAAGCCAGTGGAATCCCGTGATGCGTGTTTCTTGGGCTAGGTGTGATTGCTGGGCGAAGGGAGAGATCTTTCGGATGGGAGGATGAGCAGGGAGGGATGGTGCCTTCGAGAGAGTGTTTAAGCAATGCAGGAGAGGGAATTGAGCAAGGAGGAGAAATGACAAAGGAGAAGGATTGGCAGCTGGCAATCCTGGAATCTAGTCAGTCAAAGGGCTCTGTGTGTGTGTAACCTAGATTTTGCAACACTGCTTAGCTGTTTACCTTTCTGTTCACACCCCCTGTTTGTGAGAAAGAGATTGCAGCTCTGGAGGGAAGTTCATTCATTCATTTACTCCTTTGGCTTGAGGAGTGGAGAATCTTTGCCTGTCCATGCCTGACATCGAGCAGGTTCCTGCGGTTTAAAAGGTAGTAGTGAACCCCCTTCTCATTTCCATCTGGCGGCAGCGAATTTTATATTAGCACAAGCCGGCGGTTGTGGGGGTGAGCCTTGCTCAAATGCACCCCCAGCAGATTTTGGGGTATCGCTGTTGAGCCTGCCCAAACCCTGCCTACGGGCCATGACGTAGCTTTTTCAGGATGCATCTCTGCAGAGACAGAGCTATGAGGAAAAGTTGCAAAAAGCTGGGAGCAACCCCTGTGTAAGTTGACATGCTGACAGCTCACATGTGGAGCTGATTTTGGGGATAGGAAAGGAAGGAGTGAGTCAGTAAGGGGGGACTTGCAGGCAAGAGATAGCAGGGGGCATGAGAAAGAAACTCCCCATAACCCCGCCTTGATTTTGTTTAGTATCAGATGGGGCCGAGAGAAACTTGGCCAGGCTTTCAAAACTCTATTATTCTACCTTGCCCCAATGCAAGAGTATTCCTGGAATCCCTGCTCTGCCTGTTCCTTGACTGTGCCTGCTTCAAAGGGGTGGCATACTCCCGATAGTCAATCGAGTCTCTTCGATTGGTCCCGATAGTCTGTCCAAGTTTCTCTCTCGGCTCCATCTGATGCTAAATGAAATCAAGGCGGGGTTATGGGGAGTTTCTTTCTCACTCTTTCCTCTTTCTTAGGACTTGCGGCTTACTCCTCCCTTCCCCGTCCTCTACGTTCCTTTACCCCTGGAGCTCTTCTTGAAATGACTCTTCTCTCTGCTCATAAGCTGCTGTTGCTCACCTTGTTGGAAATCTCATGAGCCCGCCAACATACCATTCCTAATTTCAGTCTATGAGCAGAAAGCCAGTGGGGGACACATGGTGGGACCACAACTAATGTGGACATCGCTTAAACACGGTGCTTGCCCACAAGCACCTTCCCTTACTTGTGCAGACAAATCTGAGCTTGCTCTCCGTCCATCTCATTCTTAAGAGGAAATAAATCAATAAGTCAATTAAAGGGACAGTGTGTACAAAGACTAATTGGTTAGCCTTCACCTTGCTTGTTGTCACTTTTTTGTCATTCAGCGTGCGGTTAATTTGTGGGCCAACTGAGAAATTGGGTTAATTCAGGAACCAGATCCAGTGTGTTCTGCAAATGCAGCCGTGCTTAAGGAAGAAGGATTGCTGCTCCTTCTTCAACAAACTCCACCACATATGCAAGACCTCGATCCATGCTATTGCCTCTTCTGAATTGTTGACGGCTGCATCATCCTGCCCAAATTCTGCTCCAAAGGAAGCTTGCTGGAATTGCAACCCATTGATGTCAAGCGGTGTGAAGCAACCTCCCATTCCTTCCATGAGCCCTGGGTCTGCCCACCCTTTGGTGGATCGTGGCTTGTGGTGATGAGTCCAGACTCAATTGGTTTGGTTCGTGAGAACTGGTTGGTAATGTTTCTTTCCAGGATGGGGTGACTTTCCGCTCTGCAATTGGCAAGATGTGGATTGGCAGCACACTTTGAAGGGCAAAGGGACAGAGGCCCAGTCCCACTAAAGTTGCCTGGAAGTGCCGGTCTTGAAGTATCTGCCACCCACCACCCATGGAGCCAAGCAGGAGGAGGAACGACCCACCTGGGGAAGCCGTCTCTGAGGGCATTGGTTGTCTAAGATAGACAACATCCCTAGATAAATGGGGTTCGGTGCCTCCATTTCTATTCTGTGTGCCAAGCAGAGAAACCAGCCCCCTTACACAGTTTTCCATAATTCATGCCTGAATGTTATAAATAGAAAAGGAGCAGTTTAAACATTTATGTCCATCTTTCTGTGAAAAAGTCACATTCAGGAGAGCTTACGTATGGAAATATAAATCAGGAGAAAAAGAACAGAAGAAGGAAAGAAGCAGCAGTTAAACCATCATCCTAAAAGAGTGTCATGAACAGAAGGGCAAGCCAGTGCAAACTACACAACCGATGTCCTTTACATAGCTTTGTGACAACATATTTCTTATGTGGTTAGTGTCAGCTGAGTCTTTGAAAGGTTTGTGTTTAAATGCATGATTCCAGTGCCTGCAGACATTTATCTAGCAAAGTTCTAACCACAAAATAGGGCAACTTGAAGAAAAACATGTATTCTCCCATTCTGTTATCTCTGCTGCTGCAGATTCTGGTCCTTGAAGCTGGGGTGCTCAAAAAACCCACAACTGTTGATGTTCAGTTCACTGGCGAGTGACTAATTGGAGCCAGCTGACTACAACTAATTCCTCACTCCTCTCAAATTAAACACGGGTGCTTCAGACAAAGTAAGATAACATTATGGGTAAGTCAGGCTCCAAAATTTGGCAGGGATCTCTAAATGGAGGGGATAAATTTGGCTTACCAATGATACCTTTGTGGCTTGCGTTTCACACACACATACTCTTATACACTTTAGGACTATAGCTTAGCTGCTGAGACAGCCTGGCCCAATCAGGAGTCTTTCTGGCCTGTTGGAAGTCATTTCCCATAATTCCCCAGCCAGCATGGCCACAGGTGGTGGACGGATTATGGGAAATAAGTTCTAGCACAGTGTTTTTCAAACTTGGCTACTTTTAAGATGTGTGGACTTCAACTCCATGCATGGCTGGCTGGGGAATTCTGGGAGTTGAAGTCCATACATCTCTAGCACATCAGAAGGGCCCGAGGTAGGGAAGGCTGTTTTCAGAGGTAGTAGCTTGTGGGGCAAGATTCCACAGCACCTCTGGCATCCATTGAAAAATATTGCATATGTGTATAGAGAGCAGTGTTTAAATATGTTTTCATTACTTCAGATGGCAAAATGTGCAGAGTAGCCATACACGGAGAAGCTGCGATTACTCAGTGATGAAGAAAAGGCATTCTGTACATGCTCAAGGCTGCTTTTGTTTTCCCCTTTCCCACCTATTTCAGGATTTACGCCAAGACCGCGGAAGTCCACCCCGCCAAGAGTTTGCATTTGGAATTCATTTGTATCACCTGCTTCGGCACCCAAATTGGACAGGGCAGGATGGGGAAGGGACGTGGGTCTGAAAAGTAGAAGCACACCATTGGCTAGGCTGTTTCCAGATGTATTTTTCAAACTATTCTCAAACTTTATCAATGTTTTGCCAGAGCCTTACGCAGAGCGGACCTTGGACAACCAGAAGGCAAGAACAAAGGTAAATCTTAGCCAGCGAACAATTTAAAAGTTAGACTAGCAGCAAAAAAAAAAAATAATAAAAAAATTCCTAATTTCATTCAGAGGCCCCTTGAGAGGTGACATTGTTTACTAAAGGATTTTAAAAAAAGTTTTAAAAGCTGATTGGACAAATTTGTGGAAGGGGCGACTCAGCAGCGTGCCATATGGCAGGGCCGAGCTGAACAGTGGGAGAGGGTGGTTATCTTTGTGCATTGTGGCTGGAGACTGTCAGAAATGGGACACCAGAGTCGCCTAGGCTGGAAAGAGGCTCTGGATCAGCTTAAAAACTAACTTCAATGTATAAAAACCATCAAGGCCATCCGATGCCACAATGAAGTGGCTTGTCGTCTGCAAAAGCTAGGGAATTCTGGGAGTTGAAGTCCACACGTCTTAAAGTGGCCAAGTTTGAGAAACACCGATCTAAAGACTGCTTGCTTGAATGCTAATGCTGCCAGAATGAAGGAAGTTGCTTCAGAGAAAAGCATGCAGGAGATGGGAGAATTGAAATGAACTACGCCATCGGTTCGCTTTCAGAAACAGAAAAGGCCCTCTGTGTTCTCGAGCAGAGCCAGTCTTCCTGTTCGTTGATGAGCTGCTGAAATGAAAGCAAGGGCATTGCGGGTTAATTTTCCTCTTGCATCCAATAAGTCTTTGCAGCATTGAAGTCTTCATTAAAATGGATGCTGTGTTCCACAGGGCCAATAAAATGCAGTTGTTATTCTGCAAGATTAGATGCATGTCAACACAGAGGGGGTGGGCCAGGGTGGGTTTTCTGGCTGAAACTGGCTTGCAGAGGAGTTAGCAAAAAAGCAGACGGAAGCCTCAGGGGGAGAAAAGCCATTCAAAGTCATTTCTGTGACTTTGAACAGAGGCGAAATTCAAAGGGGGAATTTAACGCTTGTTATTTCTGGCTGTTTTTCTCCATGACCTTGAAAAAGTCACAACATGGATGAAATCAGACCCTAGATGTGTTCATTTTCTAACCAACTTGTTTGGTTGGACTTTTTGAACCAGAATTCTCCAGCTGTGTTTGGGCTACAATTCCCCTAAATCGGAGGATGGTCCATGAGAACTGTAGGCCAACACAATTGGAGATCATCCGGTTGGAACAAGGCCTAGAGATTGAAGTTGGTCATTCCATCACGTCCCACCGCCAAAGACGCCACAGTTGCACCAGACATTATGAAGATATTTTATTGGCCTTTTAAAGCAAAATGGAGTTTCAAAATACTTTTTCCAAAGACACAGTATGTACAAAAAACATCAGTAACATGCCCAGGACGTTTGGAAGTCCAACATATCCTACTAAAAAATTGGACTCTGAGCTTCCAACATTCTTTTTCTCTTCTGTTTCTTCTTGCCTCCTCCAATTTCTTCTCTAGACAGCAGAGTTCTTCAGAGACAGTAGCAGCAGCAGCAGCTCCCAAGTTATTTTTGGAGAAAATATTTTTACAGGGGAGAATGCCTTACCAGCGGGGGGTTTGAAAAGCTGAAAGCTGAAGTTTAAAAAGAGAATCTTCCCGGTCTCTCAGTTGTGGAGGATCTGTAGTCCAAATGGTTGGTCAGACCACAGATGAAAAGATGCAATTTAGCTTGTGAACTTTTCAAATCTGTATTTCAGTTGGAACCCAAGTACAGCGATTCCGGACAGCCTTTTGTGGTGTGTTGAGATTTGCCTGTTTTGAAATGCTTCCGTCAGCATATTTGCAGGACGCGGAGAGAATAGTGTTGTCAGTTCCAGTTTGAGACAGTGATTTCACCCATTTGGTCTGATTATCCAGGCCTCGGTGCCCCCGTGTGCCCCCAAATCAAATGTCCTTGAAACACTGGTATTCTTGCTATGGAGAATGGAAACACTCTTTGCAAGAAGAAGCTATGGGGTCTACTTTTTAGACTATTTTTGCCTAGGTTGTAGTAAAATACATTTAAAATAAGTTTTGCATCTTTGGATCCAGAACGGCCTCACTGTTAGGTGAATTGACAATCTGCCTCAGGCAGCTGAATTGGGGCAGGAATTTGTTGACCTTTTAGTTTCTTATTGTGTCTTGAAGCCATAGAGGGTGCAAATACAACTCAGGCTGGATTTTCCCTCTAATTACAATGCCTTGGGTCATTTCTCTTTGGATTGGGACAAGACAGCTGCTGAAACGTTTCTGGAATCAACCACTGAGGTGCAGGAGAGAGAGGGAGGGAGACAGGGGAGAAAAGGGATTTTTTTTTGGGGGGGGGGCAGAGGGATATTTTGTTCCCAAGAAAATCAGTCCATCAGGTTTTACATTCTGGTTGTCTGCAAAGATGGGAGGATGCTCCAAACATTTGGACTTTGCAAAGGGGCAGATCTTAGGCCAGAAGCTTGTATCCAAGAGAGATGGAAAGAAGCTGCATGAAGGCGAGAAGGAATGAACTGGCTTGGGCCACAGAGACCGAACTGTGTGGATCTTTTGTCCACTGGTGGGAAGATGCAAAATTATGGTGGAGTACAGTGGAGTTGATGTGGGGGTGACTATCAGTAGGGTTGTTGTGCACAGCTGGCTTGTGGGGGCTGCTGGTTGGCTGGGGGACCGAGGATGACCTTGAGGCGACCAACTCTGGAAGGAAAAATGGAAGCAAGATTAGCTGAGTCCTTTTGCTGGTAGAGACTTGGAGAAGCGGAGAGACCTAGTTCCAGTGATGCCAACCCAAACATCTTTGGAAACCCTCACCTTCCAGCAGGGATGTTCACAGGGGATGGTAAAAAAGTCAAGTTGAGGTGAGACGAACGCTCTGCCTGGTTTTCAGGGGCACTGGAGTTTCCCCTGCACTGTCACTCCTGCCTTCTTCACTCTTTTGGTCGTCCCCTGTGGACACACCTGTCTCCCAGGCTTTCTTGGGGAAGGACGGCAACACAGTACAGAGCACAAGTTGTGTGTACCGTCCTGAGCATCTGCAGAGTTTGAGGCAGGATGCTAAGAGTGCAGTTCACAGCTGGCGCCGTGGTTGGCCTGCTTTCACCCAACACACTGAATTCCTTCGCTGAATCCATCCATATCCTAGCTTTGCTCAATGCTTTGAACCGTAGGTTTCAAGTTTGCCAGTTTGGTCTAGTGGTTAAGGCAACGGGCTAGAAACCAGGAGACTGAGAGTTCTAGTCCCACCTTAGGCATGAAAGCCGGCTGGGTGACCTTGGGCCAGTCCCTGTCTCTCAGCCCTAGGAAGGAGCCAATGGCAAACCAGGAGACTGAGAGTTCTAGTCCCGCCTTAGGCATGAAAGCCGGCTGGGTGACCTTGGGCCAGTCACTCTCTCTCAGCCCTAGGAAGGAGCCAATGGCAGACCAGGAGCCTGAGAGTTCTAGTCCCGCCTTAGGCATGAAAGCCGGCTGGGTGACCTTGGGCCAGTCCCTGTCTCTCAGCCCTAGGAAGGAGCCAATGGCAAACCAGGAGACTGAGAGTTCTAGTCCCGCCTTAGGCATGAAAGCCAGCCGGGTGACCTTGGGCCAGTCCCTCTCTCCCAGCCCAGCCCACCTCACAGGGTTGTTGTTGTGGGGAAAATAGGAGGAGGAAGGAGTATTAGGTATGTTTGCTGCCTTGAGTTATTTATAAAAATAATAAAGGCGGGATAGAAAATAATAATAATAATAATAATAATAATAATAATAATAATAATAATAAATTACCACCACCACCACCACCAAACTAGCTGGCGAGCCACAAAACCAAACTATAGTTGCAAATATCAATATTTTCCCAAGCAGTTTTTCCTAGGGAGGAGAAAGCTGCTAAAATTACCTCCTTCCAGTGTCTCTGTCTGCAGCAGAGTGGTCCCGTTGACAAAGGAGACAAAGGCCCTGTTTTGAAACAAACAAGCAGAAAGAACATGAGAGCCGGTTTGGCGTAGTGGTTAAGGCTCCAGGCTAGAAACCGGGAGACGGTGAACCGGGAGTTCTAGTCCCGCCTCAGGCATGAAAGCCGGCTGGGTGACCTTGGGCCAGTCCCTCTCTCTCAGCCCACGACATCATGCTCGGGCGACAAGCCGGTCCATAGAAAGTCTCAAAAGGACTTTAGGAAAGCAAGAACTGTTTGATTCCAGTTTCAAATGTGTGGCTTCCTGTTGTGCTGGGCATACAATTCCCAGAACTGGAGGCAGAAGAGCCAGCTTGACCATCACCAACATTCAGTTATTTGTAGCCCTCTTTACAAGGCGTTCCCTGGTGATCACAGCCATAGAATCAGAATGCTGATTAATTGTAAGAGGAATAAAACAATTATTCTGTCGCCGGCAGGTGGTATAAGCTCATCTTTTGTGCAAGTTTTGTCATGTTTGGCACCTGGGAGTCCCTGATTCGACTCTGCCGGCAGGAAGAGTTCAGATTTCGGCAAGGGCCTTCTGGTGTGTGAAGTGCTGTTCCTCGACCTGCCCCTGAAACGAACTTTGTCTCATAGAACTGATGATGGATTAAAGCCTGGGACAGGCAAAATGCCCCCCCCCCCGAAAAACAGACGGCACTAACTGAAAATAGGGGACCGCAGATGCCTTTCTCAAATGAGCACTGAGCAATCGGATCAGGCCGTTGCTACCTGATGATCAACTGAAATGCTTAATTTTGACGGCTTCTCATTTGAGAAATAATACTTTTCTCATGGCTTCTCTTACACAAAGCATGTTCCTTTGCCTTTCTAATTAACCTTCCTCATCTCACTCATCTGTTATGGCAATTCTTGAATTAATTTAGCATGCTTCCTGAAAGGCCTAAAAGTTGTAGAAATCAAGGAGGCTGTGTAAGCTATTTAATTCAGTCCCCTGCGTGTTGCTAAAGCTATGGTGCATCTACCAAATGGGCAGTGGGCTTCTCCTTTCAGACAGTGAGGAAGGAAGGGTGCCCCACCCCTACCAGGGAGCTGGATGAAAAGAACAGGTAGATCATCCAAGATGCTGGATGACCTGAATGGCCAGCCCGGAGAAGCCGAAAAGAAGGGCCTGAAGAGGCCATGTGCCTGTCCTCCGCTTTTGCTCTTGTGAGATATACTTCCCTGGTAAATGGAACTTCTATTTAGCTCTTGGGGCTGAAAAATCTGTCTCCATTTTTTAAAGTTGACACTTGGGTCATTAATCTTTCAGTCTAACCTTCCTCACAGGATTGCAGTGAAGATAAAAAGTAGGTGTGTGTGTGTGTGCGCGTGTGCGCGCACACACACACGAGAAGCCATGCATGTGTTTGTGCGAATCCTGAATCCTTTGAAGGAAGAGCAGGTGGACATTTGAAGAGTAAGTTGCAAGCTCCCTAGAGCTGTCCATTCTTCGGGATGCCTCCTCCTAGCAAGCCATCCGGGACCTCACCTTATCTGTGCAGATCCAGTGCTGGGAGAGCTTGGGGAAATCCAGCGGGTCCGGATGCCAGGGCCGGAGAAGTTTTTCTGCATCACGCTCTCCGTGGCACTGCAGCTGACCAGTCGGTTTTCCTCTTCCCACAAGCCCCCAGAAGTGTTCTCGGGAGGCACAATTTGTAAAATAACGGAGGTGGCGTTCTGTGCTCCGCTAATAGATACTGGAGAGGAAAGGAGAAAGCGAAAGGTATTTTTATTCGGGAGAAAACGCAAAAGCGCCTTGGGGTGATGAGATGCTGGAGGAAAATTCCAGGAGGTCTAAAGCCAGGCTGGGTCTGGACTTCCAGCATTCCTGTCTGTGGGCTGCATCTGACTCATAAGGCGGGGCCAATCCCAGGTTGCGTTTCGATTAAACGAGCGAGTTGCGAAATGGAAAAAACAGCCGTATGAACCAAGACACTGAATGTTTCGTTAGCTGGCCTCAGGGTTCAGCTTCTGCAATGGGGGCACAAGGCAGCCAGCCTGCCCTGGCGGAGGCTGGGTGGTTTGAAACCCTCCCCTCATTATTATTCCAATCTTTCAGGTCTCTTCTGGATGAGAAGGACATTTTAGGATGCCTTGGAGTTGATAGAACTTAGAATTGTCCTCCCTTGCCAAAATGTGGCCTGGTTTACCCATGAATGTCTGTAAATCCAACGTCTGTTCAGTCTCCTCTTTAAGTAGCCTGTGGCAAAGGGTGACATGTCCCTCCTGCTGTTTCCTTGGCCTGAACTGAAATGGCAGCCCTTTGGGGTCAGAGGAGACGCCCATTGCTCCCAGCGTTCTCCTGCCCTGGAACTTTGTGGGAAACCTATCTGGCCACCCATTCAGACATGTGGGATAGGTCTGCCGAGATGCGCTGAGCTTGTTTGCCTGGCAAGGTGTGACATAATCCTGGCCCGTTTCGTATGTCCGGGCCAAGAAACTGTCTCTCCCTGATGTTGCGGCCAGAGGCATCGCCCCCCAAGTCTTGCAGTGCAAGTGGTAGAAGAGAGGTCCCATTCGTGACCGTCTTTTAAGGAGGGAAGAACTGGAGAATTCTCCCTCGCTCTTTGGAAAAGGACATTGCAACTGTATTGTCGAAGGCTTTCACGGCCGGAGTTCGATGGCTGTTGTGGGTCTTGCGGGCTGTGTGGCCGTGTTCTGGAAGTTGTGGTTCCTAACGTTTCGCCAGCAACTGTGGCCGGCATCTTCAGAGGGCAGGAGCACAGGCAGAAACAAAATCTCTGTGCTCAGGTAGAGTGGTAGAGAGGTAGAGTGGCAATGTCTGTTTTTTATTTATAGAGCTAAGTTATAGGAGATTAGGTGGGGTTTTTTGTTGTGTTGAAATTGAAATTGCCACTCGTTAACATTTCAACACAACAAAAAACCCCACCTAATCTCCTATAACTTAGCTCTATAAATAGAAAACAAACATTGCCACTCTACCTGGGCACAGAGAAATCGCTTCTGTCTGTGCTCCTGCCCTCTGAAGATGCCGGCCACAGATGCTGGCGAAACGTTAGGAACCACAACTTCCAGAACACGGCCACACAGCCCGGAAGACCCACAACAGCCACCGACATTGCAACTCTCCACTACTTGTGGAGTTCAGCTGTGAGTTCAAGTCCGTGCTGGCTCATGTGCTGAGGAGGTCTACGAGGGTTCAACAAAAGCCTTTGGGCACAGTTCTCAAGTGGGGTTGAACACGATGCTCCCCACTGACATGATGTCAGCCCTTCGAGGTAGTCCAGACAGAAGCAAAACCATGAGTATTAACACTACCTTTATTGTAAGGTTACAGCAGCGTTTCTCAACCTTGGCAACTTTAAGATAGGTGGACTTTAATTCCCAGAATTCCCCAGCCAGCTGGGGAATTCTGGGAATTGAAGTCCACCTATCTTAAAGTTGCCAAGGTTGAAAAATGCTGGGTTACAGTAACAGCATCTTGCAAGTCTGAAAGCCCTTCTCCCCTCCCCTGCCTTTGCTTTCCAGAGGACTAGGGAGGGTCCCTTCTGAGACGCTTCCTCCGCCCCATCCTTCCTTTGGGCTCAGACATCTCTTATCAGACCGCTGTCTAGGCTGCGGCTCTTCCTCCTGTCTCCCAAGGTTCTTCCCACATCCCATTATACATGGCCCACACCCAGGGGCATCTGCGGGAGGGGCGTGTGTCAAAAAAGTCAAGATGGCTGCGATTGGGTGGTTGCGGCTGTCGTCGAGCCTTTTCTGACTCTCCTTGTGGACGTCTCTGTTTATACCTGCCGGTTCTGCTGTGATGGATTATGCTTGGCATCTTCCTTTCTCCTTGACTGGACTTTCTGTTGAAAAGCTACTCATTGATAGCTGCACAGCAAGGCGGCGTGGGTGGGTGGGGGGGCTATTTACTAAAGTGTTTTTCCCAGGCGAAAACCTTTCTAAAGCACACCACAAACCTGCTCTACAGGTCACCTAATAGGTCACCTAATTTCTGGAAGGTTCTTTTGAAAACCGTAACGAGCGTTCTACTAATTCTGTGGGCGTCTGCTGGAATCAGGAGGTGGATTCTAGTTTGGGGAGCTGAAATTTGGCGAGAGGCAGCCTGAAACTCCGTACAGCAAAGAGCAAAGCCAAGACGCGTTTTGCAGCATCCAGGCGGGACCTGCCGGGCGCACATACCTGTATAGATGGCCTTAGGCTCGTAATACGGAGGATCCACGTCCAGCTGGAAGGAGCCCCGTGCCACCGTCTTCTTGACAATCTCGCAGGGGGGCTGTTGGAAGTAAGCCGGCGAAACCAGCGAGGCCCCGAGGAAGAAGAGCTGCATCGTGAGCTTGAGCCACACCATCTTCCAAGTTTTCTCCCTCCCTCTCCGCAAGGTTCACCTGGTTGGCACTTGAGATCTTTGGAGGACAGCTGCTGGCCAAGCTCTTATATCCTCTGGAGGTTGCACATTCTTTCCCTTTCACACCCTCCCTAGTGGGAGGTTTCAGAGTGGTGACACATTTGGGATGCTCTTCTTTCTTTGCTGCTGCTGAACGAAACCCAAAGGGCCTGTGGGAGTGTGGGACCCCTGGGGGGGTATGTGATCATGACTTGGATTGCCTCCGAGGCATTGTCTTCAGAGAGGAGAAGAGCAGCTTCCTTGGTTGTCATCCCGGCAACCGAGCTGGTTTTCTCCACCAGTTTCTGTTTTTTGTATCCCTATCTGGATCCGCATCTCCAGAGTGCAAAGAACTTCAACAGATTCCTGTAGATCTATCAGGCAATCCAGCCTTTTATGGTCTCTCCCCAGGGAAATGGAGAATATCTGCCAGGCAAGGTAGCCATGGGGGGTAGTAGGAGGGGAGCCCGGTCAGTCTAGGGCAGCCAAAAATCAGGAGGAGTCCAGGCGCACCTTTTCCAATTAACACATTTTATGGAAAGGCAACCTGCCCCCCCCTTCCCCACGGGTGTCCCTAGTAGGTTTGCTTACTGTGGGGTTTTTAGTCTCTCCCCTCCCTGGAGCAACACGGCAGGCAGCATTTCTTAAGGGAGAAATTCCACCATCCAAAAGGGTAGCCTTTGAGGCATGTTAAAAAAATAAAACACACCCTGCTGCTAGGGGAAAAAAGGGATAATAGCCCCGGACCCCCTAAATAAAGGCATTCCTTGAATCAGGCAGTTCTGATAAAATAATCTCCTGGGTTAAAAGCCAACCAGAAAAGACAATGTGCAAATGTCTCACTGCGCAAGAAGTTATTTGAACAGTACATTCCGTTGGCAGCATTTGGCCTTCTAAAAGGTGACGACTCGGCTTGCTTCGTGCCTCGCTTCATACATCTGAGACTCGGCTGCTTTTGATTGTCCTTCAGCTCCCATCAAATCCAACATGGGAGGTGCAGTCCAGAAATGTCTGGGCATCGAGCCGCAGAAGACTGGACCGGCCCCATGTGCTGGAGTGAAGCCAAGTTGGTTGGACCAGAGCGGTTTTCAAATGTTGCGGTGCCTTTGGGAAATGATCTTAGTCTGTGACTGGAAACCCTTTATGGACTTGTTGCTGAAAACAGAAAAAAAAAACCTTGTGATCAATGGGTTTGACAATTAGAAAGGGTAGAATATGGAAAGAAGGGAGCCACGCTGTAACTATAGACAGATAGGATAAAGTATAAATGCATTTATAACTGCTGTAAAGAAAATGGGAAGCCGCTTCTTTTTATCTTTTTTCTCTTTATTTCTCTTTCATTTCTTTTCTGTTTACTTATCACTTTTACTTTTCTTTACTTCCTTTTTTCTTTAATTTTGTTTTGTTTCTAATTTGTAAAAATCTTCTTTAATAAAAATTATTTTTTTTAAAAAAAGGAAATCAGTAGGACTTTGGTCATTGTCTGGCAGTGAATCTACCTGTGGCATTTGCAAGCAATGGCCTATGGATAAAGACCATACTTTCCCAGAAGGAAGTCTAACTTAAATCCAACCTTAAATGTAAAGAGATGTTGCTATAAGCTTGCAAGTATGTGAGAGGCCTTAGGACATTTTCCAAAATTAAAATAGCATCTGCATGTTCATATGTACATTCAGTTCCTTTCTCCTGTCCCAAGTTTCATAACATCTGCAAGCACAAAAGCCTTGGATTTCCTTTTAAGACTGCATCAAATGGGAAGTTCTTTCTTGCATCCTGAGAGATACGTTGATCCCGTGTCTTACAGCGCAAGTTCCCTAGAATTCATTTTCTGGATAGAAATCCTTCTGCCCTCCTACTACCTGATCAGTGTGGTTGTCTGTCTGTTTGTTTGTTAGTTTGTTTATGTATAAGATTTGTCTGGTGCCTGAAATCGAACAGATTCTAGGTGGCTTGCAGGATTTATTACAAAAATAAAATGCAGTAAAAATAATAATAATATTGTAATTAATTAAAATAGTGAAATCCAAAATCTATTTTCCCAAATTAGGTACTACAATTAATGAGCTAAAATTGATTTGGGTTAGGGGGCCACTGGTTATAATTCATCCCCCAAATAATGATTGCGAATATTAGTAATCAGAAGTTATAATTCTAAAAAAAGTGCTGAATGTAAGTTTTTTTGTTTTAGTATTGTAAGATCCCCCCCACCCCAAGTATTATAAAAATACATTCTCTACCAAAGAAATGCAGTTTCCACATTCGCGCCTCTTTTTTCGTCGTTCTTTGTAAAAAAAAGCTGCCCTGCTTATGAATATTCCGTAGCTTCCAGCTGGGAAACTGGAACATGCTTGAAATTTCCATGACGTCACAGCAGCTCAGGCGTGGGCTGGGTGGATTTCAGATGTCAGCAGCGCAACCAATGAGCGTCTTCGTGTTGGATCCTGTCCTCCTTCAAAGCAGGTTCGGCTTTGAAATATACAAAATCAAGCCCAAATTTTACGTCAGATTTTCTGATCAGATTTTCTGCTCCTCTGAAACCAATGGCCTATTTTTTTATTTTTCACCATGACTTCCTCCCAGGTGTAACTTCAACCCCCCACTCCCCCTGTTCTTTGGGGTGGATCATTAACTTTTGTTCTCTCCAGCCTGTTTCTGCAATCTGCCAAGGGCCAGTTCATGACATACAGCTGAGTCTCTCTGCTCTGTGCGATGACAACTACCCCAGAGGCGGATTGCAGCATCTCAGGTGAGGCATGAGTGAGACAAGACACCTCGCCCACTCCCGGTGGAAATCCTGCTGCTTCTACATTCCTGCTCTTAAGTAGGCAGGAATTCGACTTTCTGGCTTCCCTGTCCTTCAGCTCTAAAAGCTATTTAGGCACGAAAGTGATTTAGGGCAATCCCAGAGAACAGGTAGCCCAGGATCTTCGTGAAGGGGAAGCCCTGAGTTCCATAGGAGAGGTAAATTGGGAGACCACACCTGCGCCAGGAAAGAAACAAAGCATCCACTGGCCTGTTTTCAGTAGTCTGCTCCCCTTTTGGAGCAAACTTTCCCAGGCTGGCACAACAAACCTGGGGTAAGCTGTAGGCCATAGAAGAAGTGGTAGAAAGATGAGGTTGGCTTTCCTTCATTTCTCTGGGGCTTTTGCTGGACCATGTTTTGGTCAGCTAGCCCAGGGTATAACTTCCCAGCTCCCTGCATATACATAGGAGTTTCTTCTACACCAGGAAGCCAAACTTCAATCTGATGGCTTTTCCCGCCCCAGAAACCTCGCTCTACCCTTTCCGTTTGGTTGGATTTTAGAAAAAAGAAATCCCGTTAGAGCAGTAGAATGGGAGGAAGTCGACGTAGAAAATGATGGATTTTAGCATTGATTACCCATTTGATTAAGATGTACTTGATTAGATGGTAATGGGCACTTAACTTGGCATTTTCCATGTTTATTAATTTTATCCTGCTCTATAGAGATCAATACAAAGTTGGGTGGGAATGGTAGATGGATAAGATCAAAGGAAAATCGTATCTTTTTGGGGTCCAACTATTCAATCAGTAACACAATCTTGGGTTTTAGACATAGCTGGTGTTAAATGCAGCTTGCAGTTACGTTTGATGTAAAAACACAATATATTATATGCTACGCTCACCGCCTTGGAGAAAAGACGGGGCTTAAATCTAATAAAATGAGGGAAGGCGTATTGTCAGGGTGTCCCTCTCTGAACGTTGAGGAAAGGTGGGGACTGCATCAAATAAATAGAGAAGTCCATATGACAGATTTACTTCTCTAAATACAGTTAGTAGGATGGCTCCCTCAACATGTAATGCCCGTCAGGTTAAATACTGCAATCTAAACGGAGGGAGAACGAACTTTGTGAGAATGGATTTGTGGCCTGAACACAAATGAAGTTTCGGGGAATAGCACATCTCCTGTTGCCAATGAAAGAAAGAGATGCCCATTTTGGGAAAGAAGGAAATTGGTCACGTGTAATACCTTCAAGATCCATCACTTGACTTGAGAGCTACCCTTCATGCCGAGTGCATCTGCCCAGAGACATCCTCCTCCTCATTCACAGTTCTCATTATCGTCTTGATACTAAGATATATATTTTTTAAGAAGTGTCCTGTGGATGATCTGGGCCTTAAATATAAGCCATTAAACTAATTATTGATTGACTGACTGAGTGCTGGGCGTGATACTGAAAGGATAGGGAGGTGCAAACCCGGTGTGCTGGCTGCTTGCTCATGCCTCCCTCGATTAATTGCTCGGGGGAGGTGGAACAGGTTGGCAAAAGAGGGCAGCCGAGATGAGGAACCTTTGGCGTCACGCGAAGGAGGCAGCCGTGATTCCGGTCCAATTCCTGGGCCAGTTTCGTTGGGTCTCTGATGTTGCAGCCTCGCCCCATGGAATTGGAAAGTGCCTGGAGCAAGAGGGCAGGGCGGGGCGGGCAGAAGGGGAGGGAAATTCAAAAGGGAGGCCTGGTTGGGAGGTGTCCAGACTGGGACCTTTGGGAAAGAGGGGTGGCGGTTGGTTCCCCACATGAGGATCTGGGCTGTCTGAAGTATGACGAACGAATCAGAGGGATCCATAATGCTCATGTAGGCAGGGAAACCAATCAGTAAACAGGTTAAGCCCAAGATTTATTGTTTTCCCCAGGCATTTTGGATCCTTGGGGGTGTGGGCGTCTGTGTGTCAAAGATGTCAAAATGGTGCCTGCGACTGTGCAACTGAAGCCCTGCGCCTTTTTTCATGCATCACATGTGCAGCATATGTAAAAGGGGTGGGACTTCAATTGTGCAGTCTCAGCTGTGATCTTGATTTTTTAAAACCCTCCCCCCGACATGCCCAATCCCTCACTTTTCAGTGGACAAAGGCAATGAAGAATGGAAAAAATACACTGGCTTAGGATGCAGGGAGAAGGAATGGTGGAGGTCCAGGTGCACATCCTGCTATTAGCTTGCTCTGAACCTTTAAAAGTCCCTCCTTTGCTTTCCAAACAAGGAATTGATGCCAGCCTTGTACCAGCTGATGCCATGCTGAAGCTCAGTGTGGAGTGGATGGGGGCAGGAGGAGGAGGAAGGATCCCATGGGCCACACTGAATCTTTAAAGGAAAGATAACAGCAACATTATTCTGAATCAGAAATAAATCCACTCATTATCACTTAGCAGTGATGATTCTGTTTCTCATTGATGAGAATATTTAGAATCTGCTCTGTAGTGCCTGACAGCTAGGTACCCAAACCCATTTACAATAATCATCTTAATTAATGATTAGAATAAGAGCAATGGAAGAGTTTCCCAGAAGAAATTGTGGTGAGAAAGCAGTCATGTTCCCTCATCCGCTCTCTTTTATTTCAAACAGTATTTTTAGGCTAACAATTCGGGTTGAAAAAAGTCTCAGCGCTCACACCCGCATCATGCATTAGGATTCTTTTGCTAACGTTTCCGTTCTCCTCTACTCCATCTGATCTGGAGGACTTGCATCTGAAGATCGGGCTGCCTCACTAAATTAGAACTGTGTAATTTTGAGAGGAAAAGCAAAGGAAGATGGATGCGCCAGGAAATCCCAAGGCTATATGCATCTGTCAAATTCCCTAATGTATTTAATTGTAAGACTTTTATTCCACATCCTAGTCGTATTATTGATTTATTGTTACTTACGTTTTATCTGTTGTCCTACCCTAGCAATAGCTCTCAGTGAAATATAGCAATGCTTGTCTTCAGCAAAGTAGAACCTGAATGTGGAGTTTTTGAACTTCCTCCCACAGCAGAGCACACAAGTTTCTCATTTTGCCAAACTGAGGACTTTTTCAGTCATGAACCCTCACGGGGGCCGTGCCATAGACAAGATGGATGTGCTGAGGAGACAGCCCCAGTTATCTAGAACAGATCAGTACGACTCAGATTCCACTCGTGTTCCCTAAAATGGGAACAGGGCAAGAACCACAATGCTTCAACCCCAGCTATTGTTTGCCCGTCCAGATTCCTCCACGCAGGGTCCCTCCACTCTAGATTCCTCCACGCAGGTGGATTGACTCGTGGAGGAATGGAAGTTGAGTCCAGAAGGCAAAGTCAATCAGAGAACAACAGAAGAACAGAAGAGGGACTGATCAACTGGTTGATACAAAGACTCATGAACTTGAGGAAAGCGCATGGCGAAGGGGAAAAGAGGTGTGTGTGTGTGTGTGTGTGTGTGTGTGTGTGTTGGTTTGTGAGACAGTTTGTGAGGCAGGACCAAAGAGGAAGCAAAAGACAGGAATGGTGGTGACATGGAGGAATAGTCCCATCCACAGAGGCCTGCCTCTACAGAGGGACCTGGGCAGGAACTTGGGAATTTCAAGCTTAAAACAACTGCAGGGCACCTAATTAGGAAAATCTGCTGGACATTTTCTGAAAAATCTGGACAAACTTCTGTTGCCTCTTCCATTGCTGTTTTCACTGCCATCTGCTGGCCATTCAATGCAATGTGATTTTAATTATTTAGGGCAGTGTTTTTCAAACCTGGCCACTTTAAGACGTGTAGACTTCAACTCCCAGAATTCCCCAGCCTTTAGAACCTTTTTTTCTTTTGACCCCTTCAACCAAGTTGTCAATGAATGTTTGCAGCCATAGCAACAGTGGTTCGATGAAGGAAGATCCGATGACCAAATCCCAGGGTGGGGTGGGGAAGCAGGAGTCAAATAATTGGAGACATTTATCCTCACCACCTCGGACTGTTGTGAAAACCTGGCGATGAATCATAAATGCTTCCAAATGACTGGGGAGGTTGGTGATCTGTCTGGCGTCACAGCTGGCTTGAGAACGCGTTGCCTGGTTCTCTGATGCGCTAGGATGGATAGAGGATGCCAAGTAGGCTGGGCTGCAGGGATGCTGCTCCCATCGCCATGGCAACCACTTCTCGGGATGCAGGCGCTAAAGCATCACGGTGCCTGCAGAGAGAAGCCCACAAAGAGAAGAAAACAACCGCTCTGGAAATGCTAATGCCAGCGACTCCATTCTTCCCACTTAATCTGTTCATTGCAGGTAGGAGCGGCTGAGAGTGCTTCATCAAGGCAAGCCCTAGGAATATTTCTGCCTTGCGGCCCAGCAGTAGTTGATAATAACCGAGAGGATGACAGGATGCTTTATCACCGGGCCCCGCTGTTCCCCAAATACAGGAGTTAAGCAAACAGTTGAACTTCAGCACTGACATTTATCCTTCCTCGAAGGCATTTCCAGTTTGCGTGTCTGCCACCCTGGAAATCAAATTAAACAAATGTTCACACCTCCTTCTGGGATCTGAGTCTGTGCAGAATTCCTCTCCAGGAGTCAAGCCCCGGAGTCACTCGACTGCCAGCCGTCACCCCAATGTGGGCCTCATCAGTGTTACGGTGCAGTCTCCGGACCTCCTAGCTGTGGGCTCTTTGCCTTCCTGTCTGTCTGTCTGTCTGTCTGTCTGTCTGTCTGTCTGTCTGTCTGTCTGTCTGTCTGTCTATCTATCTATCTATCTATCTATCATCTATCTATCATCTATCTATCTATCTATCTATCTATCTATCTATCTATCTATCTATCTATCTATCATCTATCTAATTTATCACCGTATTATCCTGTTGTTCTGCTGTAACCAGTAAATCTCTTGGGGGGGGGGGAGCTAGACATTCGTTAATTCTGTAAAAGCAATGAACGGGTGGAACATGGGAAGATACAAGGAAACACAGACCGTTGGTTAACATAGAAATAAAGGGACAAATGGACTTTTCTTCAATGACTGCAACAATTATTTATATCCTAAGTTGGCCCTAAATTGTTCCTGATGGGGACCTTTTCCCAGACTTGGACTCTGAGCATCCCTCAGAGCAGTCTAACCCTAACCCTTTACCACCATACCTTCAAATCCCTCTTCCCCTCCCCTCCCTCTGCTGGAATAGAATCTAGGAGGGGGTGTTGCCCTCTTTGATTGGCAGTTCCACCACTCAATCATCACAGAGGAAGAATGTGGTTTCAGCTCATTCTTATCCTACTTGCCGATCTCTCCTGGACTAAGACAGGAACCAGGGAGCAAATGAACACAACTGCAGTTCCAATGTGTGTCACGGCACCTGTGTGCAATTAATCAAGTGTGTGTGTGTGAAGACCCAGAATTAATTACACATCAAATTTGTATTAAAATAATGAGAGGGAGGTTATTCATAGTGTTTAGGAATCTGCCAGCTATTATTCATCCTTAGGGATGACACTGCTTTTAAAGGAAGGAAGGGAGGGAGGGACTTACTGAGCTTATTCGCTGCAGTTTCAATATTTCCTTCTCTCTAGTTCCTCATGTTTTACAGATAAGCCAATGCAATTATTTCTAGGCTAGTAATGGACTAAGTAACATAGGAATTAGGGGAGTGCCGATTTTAAATTCGGAAATCAAATGGCAATTTGATTGACTTCATGAACTGAATTGGGTTACCAAATCCAATGGGTTTTTAGCAAATCCAGTGATTCAATTTGGATTGACTCAGGCATCCAAGCCAAACAAGACCAATTCCTGTATCAAGTTAGCTATTCAAATTGGATCAATTGGATCAGATCTTGCAACATGTCGTAACTCCAATCTGCAAGTACAGAGAACGTGAGAATGCTCCTCATGGCAGAGTTCTAGTACAACTGAATATGAGCCCAAGAAAAGCCAACATAAAAAATGATTACATGTTTTTTATGACAAGAAAATGCAACTCCTTCTCCCCCAATGTTTCCAAAGCGATGTTCCTACATTTCGCTGCACCATGTCACTGTCAGTTTTGATCAATAGCCTTATGAGAGAGTAATGAAACGTTTTCCCAGACTAGCATCTGTGATGAGTTATGAACGGTATTCTTTCAATGTTTATCCCTTCAAATTCTCTTCTTCGACCCGTTTGTCCTCCCATAGTGGCCTGTGCCCCATAGCTGGTCTCCTCTGGGGTTTGTTTTCAAGGCCTAGCCAGTCTGGATAAGGTAACAACATCCCCCTTTCCTTAGGAACTAAGGAAAAAAATGAAAGCTGTAGGATTTATTCCTCCTCCTCCCCTGTATCTGCCTGTATCTGGCGAGGTTGAAACTCTTTTTCACATCTTCCTCCCCACTCTTCCCGAAACCGTCTACAACAGTGTTTCTCAACCTTGGCAACTTTAAGATGTGTGGACTTCAACTCCCAGAATTCCCCAGCCAGCATGGCTGGCTGGGGAATCCTGGGAGCTGAAGTCCACACATCTTAAAGTTGCCAAGGTTGAGAAACACTAGTCTACAGTAAGGGGTTCCTTCTCCAGGATGAATTCTTATTCACTGTCTTCTTCTAGTTCCAACAGAAGAAAAACTTAATGCTATTATCAAGAGTCGATCCACATGTCCCCTTCTCTGTCTTTCTGCATCAACTGCACAGGGTGTCGGGGGAAGCAGAGAGGAGGGCGGAGCACTGGATAAGAAGCGAGCACGCAGCTCAGAGAGCCTAGCCTATTTCCCCAAATGTCAGAAAAAAGCTCCACCCTAGGTTGAGCTGATATACTTGGGAATCTTCAGGCACTGTTAGTTTAGCAGGATTTCTGCTTGTAGGTATGCAATAAACACTAGAGACTAGATTCCAGGCCTCGGCGTGTTATTTCTGCATCTACACACGACACAGGGTGAGATTAAAAAGGTCAGGATGGCACTCATGGTCACTCCACTGAAGCCCGACCACTTTTTATGTGCAGGGCATAGGCAGGACGCACTTCACCTAATTTCATTGGAACGTTTTACTCGCTTGAATATTTTACTCCAAATAGCAATGGTGGGGTCGTGTGTGTAGACATAACTGGGGCCGGGGCAACAGGCGATTACTCTCTCTTTGCACACACCTACCTTTTGACTGTTTGCCTAACAGAAATTCCTAGAACAGAGCTTTCCAAACTTTTCATGTTGATGACACACTTTTTAGACATGCATCATTTCGCGACACACTCTTACAGCAGGGCACAAGGCAGGCACTAGGACCTGCGCAGAATCCTGGCAGGGCAGGTTTGGAGGCAGCAAGGCACAAGGCAGGCACTAGGACCTGCGCGGAATCCTGGCAGGGCAGGTTTGGAGGCAGCCAGGTGCAAAGCAGGCACTAGGATCTGTGTGGAATCTTGGCAGGGCAGGTTTGGAGGCAGCAGGGCACAAGGCAGGCACTAGGACCTGCGCAGAATCACAGCAGGTTTGGAGGCAGCAAGGCACAAGGCAGGAACTAGGACCTGCGCGGAATCACAGCAGGTTTGGAGGCAGCAGCAGCTGGGACACACCCAGACACTGCAGCCGACACACTAACGTGTCCTGACACACAGTTTGGAAAGCTCTGTCCTAGAAGAATATGTTTGCAGTGGAGTAAGAAGGATCTTTCTTTTTGCTGAATAATCTTTGCCATATGCTTTTGTAGTAGTTTATTTCCGTTCAGATTCCTTTGCAGTTCTCATCTTCATTGTTATCTGAATTAGTTGCTTCAAATAAAAGTGGACCACGTTTTCTTTTATATAGACAAAGAAGTAATTCCAGACTCAAGTTTCTAGTTCCTATCCCCCCCACCCTGGTCTCTGCCAGCTTCTCTGCGGTTTGCATCCTAGATGCAATCCCCCCCCCCCCCCAAGATTTATAGGAAGTTTTACCATAAATTGCACAGAAGTTATGGAATTTATGTTGCTCAAAGCAGCCCATTAAATAAATCACCCTATAATTTATATAAATGAACTCTGATCATGAAGTCGGGGGTTGGGAAGATATCACTGGAAAATCAATCTGCAAGGTTCATAAAAGCGAAGGCTGACCGGAGTCCTGAAGTATTTCAGCAGGAGGGGAAAAATAAAATATGAGGGCAATTTACATGAGGAAGTACCACTGCCTGAAGCTGATGCCCCGAGGAATAACTGTACTCCCTTTCTTTATTATTTCCGCCTGCTGCTACAGATGTATATTTGTGGGAGAAAGAGAAATTAAAGAAAATGGAGCTATCCCCCCCCCCCCCCAATACACATTTTTCTGGGATTCCTTCAGAATCCTGCTATCAAAACACAGGGCATCTTTCCAGCTGTACCAGTTCCCCTTCAAGAAGGTGGTTTCTCCATTCCTGGTTTTGCAAAAAACGTTTTCCACTGTACACAGATGTTCTCTTTGGGGTGGCAACAGTCTGTTTGGAAGGTTTCATCCAAAGGGTGACAGCAAACCACACCCTCACTGACTTATTCTCAATTCTCAAACCAGGTTTAATGGTGACTTCCATCAAAGAAGTCTGGGCCTGCCCAGTTGCAATCAAGTCACCATTAACCCGAATGATCTCTCGTTCAGCAGAAGAACAGCACTGATCTAGGAATTCTTTCTAGTCCTCTTTCCAGCTACGTGACTAAGTTACTGATTTTTAAAAAATCCAAACAACCTCAACTAGCCTTAATACTGATGTCAGCAAATATGGAGCACTGCACTGTTCGGTTAAATCAAAAACTTAATGGAAAGCTGGAATGGTCTAGCCATTTCATGGCAACCAATGCTGGCTTCTTTGGTGGGGGAAGGATTACTGGAGTTTGGATGCTGACTCTGAAAGAGGAAGCCATCAAGGGAGAGCCTTCCCCTTGCCTGTTTTACCTTCTCGTTCTTCTCCAGTTATTTTTCTCTAATTTATAGCCCCAATACTAAAAGTCTTCCAGTGGTGAAAGAGATGAGGGGGAAGCAGGGCTGTCTGCAGAATGTGGTCAACAAGGTTCAAGATGGTGGCCTTGATAGTACAATGAAATGAAAAAACGGACGGAGCTTCAATTGCACCATCATGGCCACCATCTTGGCCTTGTTGACCATATTCTGGGGACACCCTGGGGGGGGGGGAATAATGCTAAGGTGAGGGACAAGGGGGGGGGGTATTCTTTCCTTACCTGCATTTCCCTTTTTCTTGCAATCTGAGACTCAGCAATTTCCTGCCTTATAAATGAAACAGAGTAAATAAAACAACAGAGTGCGGTATCTCAATTGCCTCTAATTCAGGGGCATCCTGGGAAAAAAAAGGGGGTAGGGTTTGATCACACAGCCCAGGCTACCTCCTTGACTTTTTTAACACCCCCCAACCCTCTGCTCTAGTTGCGGCTTTCTGTATCCTGAACCTTCAGCTCTGCATTCGTTGTTTGTTCCTGAGCAAACCAGATAAATACGCGGTGAGCATCAACCGTGTTGTTCCTCCGAAATATCAGCCTCTCATCTTGCCTGCTCTTGCCATTTCAGGACCTCACCCTGCGGATATTGCTGGAACTGCTGAAGGACGAGTCGTGGCTTCAGTTTCTATTCCCAACTCACTAGGATGCCCCCTTCCCTCCCCCCCCATGTCACTGGCATGCTGAGGCCCATTTTTGCATTGCAGTTGCTTCTCTTTCCTCTCTCTTTGCAGCATCCTTGGATCTTTGGGGAGGGGGCGAGTGGTGGGTGGGAGAGCTCCACTTGGGAATTCTGGGAGTTGAAGTCCACACATCTTAACGTTGCCAAGGTTGAGAAACACTGGTCCAGCTTGATGTGTCTTCTCTTTGGGCAAGCAGACCCTGGCTGGGGAAAGATGGCTGCTGGGAGGGGGGGCGGGGAGCTTTGCTTGGAAACCCTCTTCGGACAGACGTCATCCGACAGATACCACAAGCATCAGCTCCCTGCTCTCTACGGGAAGGCAAGTGTTGTCTTGGTTCCCTCTGGAAGTTGAGGACCCTCCAGAAAGGAGAATTCCAGCCTTTGCTGAACTTGTGATCCTCTCCCCGTCCAGCCTCAGCCCGTGAGCAGGAGGTGGGGCCCGAACCTCTCCATTGCCAAGTTACAATTGCAGGCGGCTGCAGCAGAGAATGTCTACTGGCTTTCGCGCTGTGCAATCCAGTTCACTCCTCCCTGGGAAACGGAGCTGGGGGGAGCCCACAGAGGCATCAGAGCCCCCCACTTCCCAAGTTCTACAGGACTGGGCTGCTTCTGTCTACGAAGAGACCATTGGGCTGTGGCTGCTAATAGCAGCTAAGGTTGCCCAAAGGCTCTTGGAAAAGGAAGGGGGTCGGGGCCGATGAGGAGTTCGGAATAATCATCTCCCCCTCAAATAACAGCTGAAGCCTTGAGTGCATCTGTGCTCTTTCTCTCTCCTGGCTTTTTTCTGCCAGCTCAATTGCATGAGAGTTAGATGATGACGTAACCCCTTCTCACGCTGGAATTTGCTTGTTCTTTGATTCTGGGCAAAAGAGTCTTGTAACTGGATATTCACAGTCCTGTAATGACTTCATGTTCCCTTCCTCCGATTGCTGAACAACGAGTGAAGGTGTTTGTTTGTTTCTTTCTTCTTTTGAAGGGGGGGATTGTGTTAAACACTGCAGCAATGGCAGCCTAATGATGTCCCTTTAACGAGAAACAAGCTCTAACGTGGCTGCTTGTTGGTCCTCCCGCGGCATCTCTCTTCCCATCATCGCTGGGAAGTTCTGTTGCAATAAAATAAGAAACATGTCCGGAGTTGGGAAGCTGAATTTGGAGGCCTCTTTCCAGTTCAATCAATTTGTTTGGCTTTGAATCGAATCTCTGCTTCAAGGCTTTGACCAATTCTTTTTTGAATTGTGCGCTTCCAGGGTTGGAGGTCCTGGGTGAGATGCCCTCCCTTCCCTTATCCCCCTGGCTTTCTCTCTCTCCCCAACACTTTCTCCTCCCCACAACGTTCTTCATTCTTCTTTTTAAAGGCACACATGGTGCTGAATGTGAAGCCCTTGCAGTTGTAGATCCTGGATTTATACCCAGTGGTACGACGACCTTGGGAAAACCACTGCTTTGTCTTCAAAACTATGGGTAGATGTGTCTATAGTGCCTTACTACAATAAGCCCCTAATAGGAATGTATCTAGGGCAATTGATGGCCATTCTTATATCCCACGGGCCCTGTTTTTCTACTGATATCTTCAGAACTTCTATAAAGTATGGAGGAGAACATCAACCCAACATCTGTTGAGGTTTAACAGGGCAATTGCATCATGTTCTTTTATACCATAGCTGGACAATACCACACTGTCTGTCTCTTGAAAAATATGTGATCCCTGCAAAAGAGAATTACGTTCTGGCAGGAATTGCCCAATACCAACACTGTTCTCTCTAAGCATTTTATTATTTATTTAACAAGCCTCCTTGGTAAGTTTCATTCTGGTGAATTAAAGTGCTTCAGAGCATCTAATAAAGGCACTTTCGCCACACTGAAAATGTTATATCCATTTCTCTTCACAACCCCTCAAATTAATTTCAGGAGTCTAGGTGAGAAACTAATGTTTTGAAACGAACATCAAATATACACATTCTTTTAGGTAGAAGGAATCCCCATGGAAACAGCAATAACAGAAACTGCTCTTCAGATGTTGAAGGGCACCAAAACTTAGTGCAATTAACTTAAAACATTAGGAAGGATTGTCACTTGATTAAACCAAGCAAATGAAAAGAATACCAAACAAATAAATCACATTGGACTCCCATAAAATTATGCTTTTTCTTTTTTCTACAACATGTGCGTGTGTGTGCAAACACACACACACACACACAATATCCTACTTGAATTTTTTAAGTGCAAGGCTGTGTTCCATTTTTGGAAATGCAATCAATCGGAAATAAACACTTGCGGTATTCTAAATGAATGCAGACAAACCGGAAACCTTACTTAGCAAACTACTAATTTATCTACTCCTTTGGAAGGAGCTAGTCAACCTCTTTTATTCTGAACAATCCTCGCTTCAGGTCATTAAGAAATGTGTAGGTGAGAATGAACAGAATAAATCTGGCCCACTTGGAAATTGTCACATCCTCAATACCTGGCCCCCAAGAAAAAAAAATCTTACTTTTGGAAGAGCTATTCTAGGTTAGGCTAATTTTATTGTTGTTTGTTGTTTATTCGTTCAGTCGCTTCCAACTCTTCGTGACTTCATGGACCAGCCCACGCCAGAGCTTCCTGTCGGCCATCACCATCCCCAGCTCCCCCATGTTCGAGTCCGTCACCTCCAGAATATCATCCATCCATCTTGCCCTTGGTCGGCCCCTCTTCCTTTTGCCTTCCACCGTCCCTAGCATCAGCATCTTCTCCTGTCTTCTCATTATGTGGCCAAAGTACTTCAGTTTTGCCTTTAATATCATTCCCTCAAGTGAGCAGTCTGGCTTTATTTCCTGGAGTATGGACTGGTTTGATCTTCTTGCAGTCCAAGGCACTCTCAGGATTTTCCTCCAACACCACAGTTCAAAAGCATCTATCTTCCTTCGCTCAGCCTTCCTTATGGTCCAACTCTTGCAGCCATAGGTTACTACGGGGAATACCATTGCTTTGACTATGCAGACCTTTGTTGTCAGTGTGATGTCTCTGCTCTTAACTATTTTATCAAGATTTGTCATTGCTCTCTTCCCAAGAAGTAGACATCTTCTGATTTCCTGGCTGCAGTCAGTTTATTGTTGTACTGAAAGATAAAAATTTAAGAATAGCCCTGCTGGGTCAGGCTAACACCCTTCCTAGTCCAACATTCCAACTGGACGAAGCAACCAGATTACTCTGGAGTGCTCACAAACAGGAGATGGAGGGATCCTGACGTTGTTCCCCTACAAATGGTGTTTGGAGGTGGGCTGTTCCTAATCCGGAGATAACATTGAGTCTTCATGACTGATAGCCCTTGCTAGACCTGTCCTCCAGGAATGTATCTAATCCCCTTTAAAAGCCTTCCAAGTTAGCAGCCATCATCCCATTTTGTGGTAAGGAATTCCACCGGTTAATTATGTATGGCTGTGAAGAAATTCTTTTGCCTGTCCTAAATCTTCCAATCAATTTAATTAGATGTAGCAACAGGGAATTGTTTCCCATCGCCTTCTGGGATTTTTTTTAACAGCCCTGCGATTGGTCTATCTATGTACTACTGTATGTACATCAAAAGCATCAAGGTAGCATTGGCATTTGTCACCACCTTTGCCCCAAGCTCCACAGGCGCTATTGTTTTCTAAGGCTGCTGAGACTGACTTCCTAGAGCAAGGTTGGCTGGGGAACTCTGGGAGTTGAAGTCCACACATCTTCAACACTGTCCTAGAGCAATAGGGCTTTATATTAGGGGGCAGTCTCCTCCAGGGAGGGGAGGGATTCATGAAATGGGGGGGGGGAGATACGGCCCTGCAAACTAGAGAGGTTTAGTACAGAAGCTTCCATGGAAACCTCAAAGAGGCCTGGGAACATTGTATTGGAGCTTCTGGCTAGAAGAACTTCCCTTCCCCCTTGGTGCCTGTTTTCTTCCTTGCCTAGTTTTAGAAGGAAATCTGGGATTGCTCCCCTCCTTGTTTCCCTCCAACACCAGAGTTGGATGGATGGAGGCCCCAGCATACAAATTTGCAGGCATGCAGTAGGAAGCACTCCCTACCTGCAGAAGGATCTGCAAAGAAGTGCGGGAGGGGGGAAAGGAGAGCGTTTGCCCAGAGGATCCTACCCTGAACCCTTTTTAAGGCCCCCAGCCCAACAGTTGGCAGTGAACAGAAGAGCCATTTCTCTTATTAACTTTTCAAAGCCAGCCGTGCCAGTGGAAATGCTGCAGAGGAACCGTAAATTATGCATGAAAGGCATCAGGCTCCTGTCCAAGTGCCTTGCGCATACCGTTGGCTGCAGGATGTGCTCTTGGTTGGAGGGAAGAGACAAAGTAGATCTCCTTCCTTGTCTATGAAGGTTCTCAGTCATCCAGGTGGAATTGTCTGTAGCTTGAATCCAGTTGACATGATTCAAGCTACAGATCTCCTTCCTTGCTTTTTGCCCCCCTATTTGCTGTTTAACCCCCACACTCAGCTTTTACTCTGAACACCAAAAGCCATCTATGGAGCCACCACCCTTGATTTCAGAAGCTGTTGTTGATGCACAGAGTCAGGAGTACATGTATTATACGTTGCAGTTCAGTGAGGAGGAAACGTATTGTGCCCATGTTCGGAGTCTTTGCCATTGCTTCGTCACATAATGGGGAGGGGGGTGTTGAAGCTGTTTTGAGCCAGAGAGCTGGCTTCTCCTTTGAGGACCAGGCAGGCTGAAGCGGGTCAGTCCAGGACCAGAACGCTCTCCGCTGAGGACCTGCTACCAGCAGCTCAGTGGTTCACCACATGGAAGATCCAGGAGCATCCTAAGCTGCTTCTGACTCGGGCCAATGGTCTATGGGTTTCAATATTGTCTACCCAGCAGCTAGTCAGGAGTTCATAAGGATTCAACTTGGGACTGCAAAGCCGAATCATGTTCACTAAGCTGTGGTCCTGCCCTACATAGATCTCGCACTACTGGGATGTCTTCTCACTTCTGCTCAGACCCCACCAACTGCCTGGGCTGTTCAATTGTCTGAATCTCCCTATTGGCAACCCCAATTAGCTTTCCAAAATTACTGAGATGACAGGAGACATCTTCCATGATTCCCAGCAAGTGGGTTTTGCACACATCCCTTTTTAAATATAATTTTATTAAATGTTTTTTTTTTAAAAAAAAGGAAAATAGAAACTAATACAGACTAATATAAAGTTTTTGCACACATCTGTGGAAAAGTCATCAGATCCAGAAGGGATGCAATAAATGATCCAACAAATATAAAGAAGGAAATTCTACAGTTCTCTGAAATTGCACCAGGGAACAGGGGAAGATCTCATTCTTGCCCAGCAGTCATGTACTCTTTGACCTGGAGGAGAAAGGGCTCTACTCTAGCTTCAGCGTGGATACCAGCTGCAGTATGTATATGGGTGGCTGAGGATCCTGGGACTTGAAATCCAATGCCTTGGAAGGCCCAGATTGGGGAGGGCTGAAGACCTACACTCTTGACTTTGTTTTTTCCAGGAAAAATCACAATTGCCCTTACTCTTTTGGTGGGTACCTGGCCCTTCCTTGTATGCCGCACCTCCCTTGTCAAAAACGATTTTCCTCTCCTTTGTAAGAGCATCACAGCTCTCTGATAAGTTGGTTTCCAAGGCAACATCTTCCAAGATGAGCCTTGCTGGGAGACAAACAGAGAATGTCTCAATTTGTCCCTAGGAGGGTTGGCAATCACAATGGCATCAACGTGTTTCCATCGATGGCCCAGGCTTCCCTGGAGATTGGGCCTCTTCTTAGCCAAGCAAACAACAAAGAAAGGGCATTTGATCCCCCCTTTTCCAAGGCAGAATAAGGATGCTTACACCTAGGAATGATGCCTGGGGAGCCTTATCCACCCCTTTGCAGTTGGGCTGATCACAAAGTGACCCATAATTTCTCCCAGGGCAACCCTAAGCCTAACTGTGTTCAATTCTCCCTAAGCCTAATATTAACTAACATGTGGAGACAACAAATCTCACATGCACCCTTTTTTTCTCATAAGAGGCCCATTTACCAGAGACAGTCCATGAAAAGATTTAGGTAACCCTGTCATCACGGGATGGCCTGAAATGGCAACGGAGGAAGTCCTGCAAATGGAGAAGAAGGTTTTGAGGTAGTCCTGAGAGACCCCAGCTGCTTGCTAAACATAAAACAGCCCAACCTGTAGGAAAGTTCTACCAATTTCATTCAAGTTCTGCTTATATTGTTATATTTATATTATTGTTATCTATCATTATATTGCGAGATATTATATATACCCCCATTGGCCTAAGATGAAAACAGATGATGTAGGAGAAGACATTCTAGCTAAGCAGGGGTGTCCGCAGGGAGGGGTCAAAAAAATTAAGATGGTGGCCGTGATGGTGCAGTCAAGGCTCCATCGGCGACTGTCAGCAACAACTGTCAGGAAGTCAAACCAAAAATACAGCAGAAGCAAATGTCTTTCGGAGGTAGACGGGGAAACATCAGAAGCTGCCTAGAAGAGGCCTTGGCCCATTAAGGTAAGATCACCCTTGTCTTCATGGGCAGTCCAGGGTCTTCAGATTTTATCCCGTATTCCCCAACCCTACAAAAAGATTGACCGCCAACTTATGGGTTGTAAAGTAGGAGTACTACCACTGAGGTGCAGTCACTGCCTTTTCACAAAGGAGGAAAGCAGATGCTTCGGTCAGTAATTAATTTCACTTCTTCAAGGAGGGCAGATTTCTGCTAAATGGCGATAACTATTCTAATGTCCAACTTGGTTTTTTCCCCCTGAGCTTCTAGGATTGCTTCTAGGAACCTGAATATGTTGTTGTTGCAAGCAAAAACTACTGTATTTAGTCAAGAATCCTGTGGACAAAGTGCCAATTAAAGAGCAAATATTGGTTCTTTATTTTATTTCTGTAGGTTCCTCTTCTGGATTTTTAATTTTTCAGTTGACTCTCTGGGTCATATATTCTGTTTTAAGCCCTTTCCGCTTCTATCTCTTGGCTGTTCCTCTCTAAATCTGTCCACTCCAAATTATATCTTCCTTAAATACAACTGAATGCTAAAGGCTGAACAATTTTCTTTGATAACATATGAATCAGGAGGGGCTTGCTAAAGGGAAGATCAAGCCCTGGGGGAGGCCATTCAATATAGCACTCTTCCAGCCCTAATTCCCTCCCTCCCTCCCTCCGTCTCACCAAGCTTTGAGAGGGTGCAGAATTCACAATGCGTGAATGATTGATCGATCGGACTCCTTCTGGCAGGCAGCCTGTCTTGTGTTTTTGAAAGACAGCCTACCAAAATCCTTCCCAAAGCTGGGGACTCTGCAGTGATTTTCTGCTCACCCAGTAATTACATGAAGCAGCAGATAGTTTCTAGTGCTGGGATCATGTAAGATTTTTTGCCTGATTCCCCTTTCTGACCACAAATGTGATTTCCCCATGGGTTCTTTGCTACTCCTGGAATCATGTTTTCTTCTCCGTTTTCTTCAGATCTTCTGCCTGAAATCTGGCCAACCAATGTTTCCAGGAAGATTCTGGGTTACTTGAGGGGTCTCCATGTTCTGATCCAAAAGCTGTGATTTGTGTTCAGTCTTACTCAAACATTGGGCCCAGTCTCTTATTCTATGGGAACTAGCTTCATTTGCATCGCTGGTGTAACTGTGTAGGTTGGACTTGGACTTCCCATTTCTTTAAATTTTGTGGCCAGTTCTACGTATCAGAATGAATGCAGAGTAAAATGCTTCTTTTTGGAGAAACATTTAAGAATGCACCCTTGGCAAGAAAAACGATGGTGCGTGCATCTTCTAGAAAACCTATTCAAAGCCACACAATTAAATAGGTTATTTAAAGATGAATTACTGTTTCAGATTGAAGAACATGTACAGATTAATGCAGAAATGGCATAAAATAGATTTAGGAGGAAATACATATGGAACTGATCCAGACTGGAACCTGATTGCAAGGGCAATTGAAAATATTTGTGGCCCAACTAGGAACATTTTGGCAGCCATCCAAATTATGCTGCTCTCTCTGTTCAAACTGGCTTTTCACTTCTCAAACTAATTCATCTTTGGAAGCCTCCCAGGACACCAGTCTCTCTTAGAGACACACCCATCCCAGCTAAGGGCACTTCCACACACATGAGGGTTTTACACAGCTTTGAAGCGGCTCTGGACCTCGGTGATCCCGTACCTTCAGCCAAGCCAATTTATTTCTTGCCCAGCTATGGTGTATTTGAAACTACAATCACACTTAAAAAAACCCTGTGGCTTCCTGCAGCTTGTGGGAAATGGTTTCTCCATGAGTTGCAGGAACTCTTCCATCACCATGCCTCTGGGCTCCTGAGCTTTAGGTCTTTGAAGGAGAAACATGGCTTGTCATTTCAGGTTTGTATCCCTGATAGAAATGATGGAACTTTATATAATAGAGCTGGACAAATGTACAGTGCATGACAAATGGATGGTACATGGGGATGGTACAAGCAACTGACTTTCTGCACTTTGGCATGGAGGGAGGGAATATTTGTTCCTGCGGAACTTCTGCAGCTCAAGATGAGGCGTTGGTTTCCACTCCTGAGTCCTAGGACTGGTGGGTTGGTGGAAGAGAAGACCCCTGTGGGCTGCCTTCAGATTGCTTTTGAGAGCAGCGAAGGCAGTGGCCGTGTGGAAATGTGCAGAACCACCAATCTGTAAGAACCTGGTTCCTTTGACGATGCCGATGCATTTTTTTCTTCTAGTGGTTCACCCTCGTTTCTCTCTGTAACTGCTGCTGACCTGGGAAAGCTCATCCTGGAATCTTCTTAGGAGATTTATTGCTTATTAATCAGGGAATTAGAGATGTTATTTTGGGCGTGGTGGGACAGGCAATAAGCAAGTTAAGAGAGAGCTAGCAGTCGCCACCAACTTCGTTGTCCACAATATTTTCATAGCAGAAAATTCCTTAGACAGAGAATCTTCATTCCTTTAGGGACTATTTCAGAGGATCTTACAGAATTCAGACAGACAGCGAAGTCACATCACACCAGCACCATATGAAAAGTCTAGAGCAGAGAGGAATAAGTATTGTGGACTTGTAGCTACCATGTCTGGGCTGCAATGCTTCAGATGACCAATACAGTTAGTCCTCGCCTAATAACCACAATTGGGACCGGAATTTCGGTTGCTAAGCAAAGCGTCATTAAGCAAATCTGACTCGATTTTAGGACCTTTTTTGTGGAGGTAGTTAAGCGAATCACCATGGCTGTTAAACGAACCACGTGATCGTTAAGCGAATCATGCAGTTCCCCATTGATTTTGCTTGCCGGAAGCCAGCTGGGAAAGTTGAAAATGGTGATCCTATAACCACGGGACACTGCAATGGTCATAAATGCAAACTGGTTGCCAAGCGCCCAAATCGTGATCATGTGACTGTGGGGACACTGCAGCGGCCGTAAGTGTGAGGACCAGTCATGAGTCGTTTTTTTCAGCACCATTGTAAGTCCAAACTGTCACTAAACGAATGGTTGTTAAGCGGGGACTACCTGTAGATGAGAGCAAAGAATTGAGAGTTTTCAGGATCTCTTTGCAGCCATCTGGTGGCATCAGGGCTCTTGCCCCCAGATAGTGGTGGGATCTATTTAGAGGTGAGCCTCATTTCCATTTCCAAATAAAGATATGTACAAAGATGGCAACTGCTGCCCATTTGCCAAATTTTAACCTTCTACTGTTTAGCGGGGAATCATCTTGGAGCCTGTAGGGCTGGGACAATTTCCAGGTTGGGAAGCCAAGGCACTTTTGAAATTCTGCCAATTATCAGCTCCTTAAACTTTTCATTTTCAGAAAGTAAATGTGTAGGGAATTTACGAGGGATGGGAAGAAGAGGAAAACCCTCCCATGAAATGTAAAAATGCCTGGACAACAGGTTAGACCAGGATTTCTCAACCTTATGCTGGCTGGGAAATTCTGGGGGTTGAAGTCCACACATCTTAAAAGTTGCCACGGTTGGGAAAAACTGGTCTCGGTAAAGATATTTGTCTGTCGCAGCACTCGTGACTCAATTGCACAATATCACAAATTAGTATCCCCCAGATTTTTTTACACCCTGTATCTTTCTTTTGTCCTCTTTTGGGGTGATGTATAAATAGCTACCTACTTTGTCCAAGGAACTCAGGGTGGCCAATATGAGTTTATCCTATGTTATCCTCACAAGATAAGGACATGCCATGGAATAAAGCCCGTGTTTTTCCCCAGAGAATCCTGGCTACAACCAGGATTTCAAGCTGGAAATCAGGAACCTACTGCTGAGGTCTTTTTGGCTGCTGGAGCTAAAAAATGGGTGTTTTCGTGGCGTCAAAACAAGATGACAATAAATGGACTGACTGGTAAAACACTTCCAGCTACAGAAGAAATTTTGGGAGGAATTTATTTCTACCGAAGGCCTCAGGAACATTAATTTTCTTGGCTCTTGCCAACTTGATCCATCATTTTTAATGTGACAACTCATGGCAGCACTTCCTTGTGGGAGAGCAGACGCCGCCCAGATTACTTTATCATAAGACATTTTCTTTTTATGCAGGGAGACCAGCGAGTAAAAAAGGAAGGAACGGAGGAAGATAAATTCCAGTACCAAGGACAAAGGGAGCATTAGAAGTGACAGATAAAATCCATTCCAATAGAATTAGGCGGCATGCGCGGTTATGATCCTTTAGGAGATACAGGGTGAAATGATTGGGCCATCCTGAAAATAATTAAGCTCTTTTCCTCAATAGGCATTGCAGGAAATTCAATACCTGGTCTAATGGGTCTTGATGAATTAGAAATGGCGTGCTTTCTTTCATTCCTTCTCAAACCAGTTTACAGGAGCTCCCGTCTGCCCGGCACGGCTACTACTCTGTTGCAGAGCAGGCACTATTGCTGGGAGTGGGGGCGGGGGGCGGGGGGCGGGGGAGACCCAAGTGGGAAGGTGTAAACCTGGGTAGCCTTTTGCTGGTGGCATGAGACCCGGTCCATGCTCCAGGGTGCCAAAAGCACATGGGTGAAGTACCCCAAGACTTGGGGTGAGTGTTACATTCCACCTTGTGCAAACGCAGAGGGTATCTGAGTTATCCATCTGTTATAACGATCTCATGTTTCTTTAGGCAGCAGTGAAAATCCCTCCTGCTTCTGGAACTGGCGCCTGGGAGCCATAAGAGTTCATAAAGCCAAGTCCTCTATTGTGGCTCAGAGCAGCACCCAGCATGGTTGGAAGGCTACAGTCTTGGTCTCCAATCTCCAAGACAGCCACTGGGATGCACTGATCCGTGGCTCCTCCATCATCATATCTATCTATCTATCTATCTATCTATCTATCTATCTATCTATCTATCTATCTTCTATCTATCTATCTATCATCTATCTCCCATCCATCCATCCATCCATCCTCCATCCATCCATCCATCCATCCTCCATCATCATATCTATCTATCTATCTATCTATCTATCTATCTATCTATCTATCTATCTTCTATCTATCATCTATCTATCATCTATCTCCCATCCATCCATCCATCCATCCTCCATCCATCCTCCATCATCATATCTATCTATCTATCTATCTATCTATCTATCTATCTATCTATCTTCTATCTATCATCTATCTATCATCTATATCTATCTATCTATCTATCTATCTATCTATCTATCTATCTATCTATCTATCATCTATCTATCTATCTATCTATCTATCTATCTATCTATCTATCTTCTATCTATCATCTATCTATCATCTATCTCCCATCCATCCATCCATCCATCCATCCATCCATCCTCCATCATCATATCTATCTATCTATCTATCTATCTATCTATCTATCTATCTATCTATCTATCTTCTATCTATCATCTATCTATCTATCTATCTATCTATCTATCTATCTATCTATCATCTATCTATCTATCTATCTATCTATCTATCTATCTATCTATCTATCTATCATCATCTAAATTGAAGCATTATTGTCCCATTCTTCAACCCCAAAGGGCTTCCAAAGTTGCTTACATTTAATAAAAGGCTGGGGGTCCATACTTGCCTGCAGGCTTACAATATAAATGCCACAATGCAAAGGGAAAAAGGAGAAGAGAGGGGAAAACAGAATTTGGGAAGATAATTATAGGTTATTTAACAATGGTTACAGTTCAGGGAGAAGAGGAACCTCGGGAACTCTCAGCCTGGCTGAGGGCCTGAGTCCCATCTCATCTCCTACTGTCATGGCTAGAGGTCTGGAGTAACGGACGGAGTAACAACTCCCTGGTGCCAAAATTTCCCTCTCTCCCTTCCAATCTCTGCTCAAAACCATTCTACCCAAGGAGTTTTCCCTCTGTGCTTCAATCTTCTTTCCTGCAACTGAAATGAGACCAACATGTTGTTGTGGAATAAGTCAAGATGGCAGCTGCAGTTGAATGATCCAAGCCTCACCCCTTTTTATGTGCCTTGTGACAGATGTAAGAAAGGGGTGGGCTTTGATTACTTGGTTGATGTTTTTGACCTCCACCATAGTGAGACATGAGGCTGTCTGTTGGTTCCTTTTTGGATATGAGAAGTTTGAAGTGAAGAAAGGCCAACCCATCTTGTATCATGAACCATATTATTTAATTAAGCCACTTCTCATGGATGGCTTAAGTGGTTTTCCTGCCCATTGCAAAGGGTTGGACTAGACCAGTGTTTCTCAGCCTTGGCCACTTGAAGATGTGTGGACTTCAACTCCCAGAGGCTGGCCTGGGAATTCTGGGAGTTGAAGTCCACGCATCTTCAAGTGGCCAAGGCTGAGAAACCCTGGACTAGATGATGCCAGTGATCCCTCCCAACTCTACAATTCTATCATTCTGTGTTTAATAAAGCCATGCTTGCTTCTTGGAAAACAACCTCTTGAATGGGAAAAACTGTTTCCCCCATAAACACCCACAAACACACACCCGCAGTTACACTTCTTTTCTCCCGTCCTTTGGGGAAAATCTGGTTTTGTTTTATTTCCCCCCCTCTGTCTCTTAGTTGTTGTGAAAGTGCTAAATTACCCACTTAGCAAATAGCTAAGGAACAAGCATTCTTCCTATCCTTCCTCTCTCTCTCTTGGCACCTTTTGAACAAATCTGGGGATATTGATTTAACACACAGTCTGTGGTGCCTTTTCCCCATCCTGGGCTCCCAGCTCAGAATCATTAGCGGGCAAAAGCGGGGAAGAAAGGAGATCTAGTTTCCATGAGATCCCACCTCTTGGATCTGTCAAGTGAGCTGTCAATCTGTCCCCCATCTTGCCCACCTTAGTCCAACCAGAGTGGAAACGCAGGGTCATTTTCACTCATCAAAAAGCTGGAGGCTTATGAGAGGTATTTTGAATCTGGAACAACATTTTCTCTTCCATCTCCAGTATTTTCCCACCTGTTTATGTGCTGCTGTGATGGAGAAGCCACAATACGGGGCCCCCGTGGAGGCTTTGATTACGCACTTTCATTGTCAAATATCCTGTTTTCCTCACTTTTATTCATTGTGCTCTCTGGAGAAATATTTGTGATGGGGAAAAAGATGAAAGAGCTGCATGAAGGTACTGCTCCAGACTAGGAAGACTTGCTTACATCTTGAGAGCTCCTGGAAACTCATTCCCTGCACGGAAGCCCCTTCGTTTTATCCTAATGACTGCCCTGCGAGGTGGGTTGGAGCCAAGACTGTATGACTGATTAGAGCAGGGGTGGGGAACGTCTGGCCCGTAGGCCGTATAAGGCCTGCAAAATTTTGGTCTGGCCCTGCCAAGGCAACTGCAGGCGGGACTCAAAATTCAATAAATCTAGGAGCTCCCACCCACAAACCCCACCCCACAGTGCATGTAATTGGCTCCTGCCTGCAACCCCCCCCCCCCAGTGCGTGTAATTGGCTCCTTCCCGCAAACCCCGCCCCCCGGTCCATGAATGATGTTATAAATATCCAAATGGCCCTTGGCAGAAAAAAGGATTAGAGCAATGTTTCTCAACGTTGGCAACTTTAAGCTGTGTGGATTTCAACTCCCAGAATTCCCCAGCCAGCAATGCTGGCTGGGGAATTCTGGGAGTTGAAGTCCACAAAGTTGCCATGGTTGAGGAACACTGGATTAGAGTGTGAGCTTGGCAATTGAGTAAGACTTGAACCTGGATTGTCCAAATCCCACACCAGCTTTTCACCTTGATTTCAAATTACTTCTCAGTCAAGAAGATGAACTTGGGCTAGTTGTCTTCTCTTTCGCAGCCTAACCTACCTCACAGGGCTGTTTTGAGGATCAAAAAGGACCACCTTCTAGAAGCCGTGGAAGGGCTAGAACTGCAGTGAATGAATTTGGGAGGATCCTTCATCGTGGACCGGTCTGACAGAATGTGACTCAGGAGGATGAGTAAGGCCCCTGCTCTTGGTGACCCTTCCTGAATCCTTCTGGTGCCACTGCTGCTGGAGGCCCTTCTGCGAGTGGGCCATGAATCTCTGCTACTGCAACTCAAGTTGGAACCCTTCAAAGGTCTTTTGGCAATGTTTCCTTTGAAACCATGGATGCAGCCGTTTCGCTGGTGGTAGGAACTCCTTCCCCTCGTCTTGGCTCTGAAGTCAAGGTCCCACAGGGACTTGAAACCATGCCCGCATCCTCTTTGGTGCATCTGGAGGCGGCTTAGCTGCTCCCCCGCTGCAGAACAATAAAGGTGAAGATGAGGGCCCCTGGCTGGAGAGCCAAAAGCGCAGTTCCCCATTGGTCAGCTGGCAGAGATGCAGGTCAGTGCACGATGTCCTTTGAGAACTCTTGCAGGACAGTGATGCCGAAAGGGCAGGCAGAATCCGGAACTCTTGAGGGTAAAGACCTCAAAGCTTAAATAATTCCCCGAAGCAAGGCATGAGCAAAGTTAAGGCTTATCCTGGTCAGGGTGAGTACTGGAATGGAAGAGAGTTGGGGCCCAAAGAGTTTTGGGAATTTGTGGGAGAAAACTCAGATAGAAAGGTAGCAAAATGTCACTTTATCATAACCCTGTAAACACAGGGCTGCGAGTTCCAAAGCGACTGGATGTCTGAAGCCACCTCAGATCCTTTCTCAGATCATCTGTCAAGGTTTGTGTCAAGGTTCAGCTCCTCTTGAGATAGCAGCTTGAATTAAATTGTCTCCTCAACTGACTAGAACCTCCATAGGGAACATTTTGTGTCAGGGAACTGTAAGGAGCATCGTTTTTAAAAAAATCATGGTACTGCATTACAAAATGTTTTTCTGAACAATTGCTTCCTAGAGGATATAGAGAAGGAAGACGCCTTTTAAATAATGCATCATCTATGTTATATATTACATCATCAATGGAGCATCTGCGGGGGAAGGGGGCGTAAAAAAAAAGATGGTTGCCCTGACTGTGCAATGAATGTCCGCAATGGGGGAGGTCAAATAAGTCAAGATGGCAGCTGCCACTGATGATCAAAGACCTACCCATTTTTAATGTGTGCTGCAGAAGCAAATGAACCTACCTTCTAAAGAGGCAAGGTTTTGATCATGCAGTGGCAGCTGCCATCTTGACTTTTTTAGACCCACCTCTGCCCATAATCATCAACTCCTATACAACTTGCATGTGATGCATTAGAAAGGGTTTGGGAGTGTCACTTTCCCCTAATTTGCCAATTAAACGCACCCACAGAAAGACAGAGTGGTATTCCGTGTTATTATTAAGGAGTGGCTGTTGTCACAGCGCATAAATTCACACCACAGATGGTGCAAGGCTCCTTTGCCATTTCCATGCTGTTCAGCAATGTAACTCTAAGCACTGATGTCGAAGATTTCCTGGACAGCAAAGTCTCTCTGGCTCAGCTAGATCCAGGGGTAACTCCTGGAGACCAACATCGCTCAACTTGCTGAATCCAGGGGTAACTCCTGGAGACCAACATCGCTCAACTTGCTGAATTGGGGTGCAAAATCATCCCCCAGCTCCTTGCTGAACATTCTTGCTTTGGATCTTATCCCAAATATCTCCATGGCTAATACCCATTATAGAGAAAACTGGAAATCAGCCTTTCAATTTTCTTTTAAAGAAAAGTCTCAACAATTCTGAGTTAAGTCCAAAAGAGAGAGAGCTTTCATATGTCTGAGCCGAGTTTAATTGCGCAGGTATACAGAAATAAATAATAAATAAATAAATAAATAAATGGGCGTGGTGGCTCAGCGGGTAAGATGCCAGGCTTGTCGATCGGAAGATTGCAAGTTCAGAGGTTCAAATCCCTAGTCCTGCGTGACGGAGTGAGCTCCCGCACTCGCCCCAGCTCTTGCCAACCTAGCAATTCGAAAGCATGCAAATGCAAGTAGATGAATAGGTACCACTTCGGTGGGAAGGTAACAGCGTTCCGCGCACGTCATGCCGGCCACATGACCGTGGAAGCGTCTTCGGACAACGCTGGCTCTTCGGCTAACAAACGGAGATGAGCACCGGCCCCTAGAGTCGGACACGACTGCACAAATGTGCAGGGGGAACCTTTACCTTTACATCTATGTCTATGAAGGTTCTCAGTCATCCAGGTGGAATTGTCTGTAGCTTGAATCATGTCAACTGGATTTCTATTTTCTTAGTGGAAACGTTTCACTCCTTATCCAAGGAGCTTCTTCAGTCTGAGTAAAGTTAGTAAGGGAATCCTTAAATATGTTTCTAGGCTGGCTGTGTGACCTTGCACCTGGGGCTAGGTCATGGTTATTTTGAGATGTTTGTTTCTAAGTCCCTTTATCATCTAAAGGAGGATCGTTAAGATTACCCTGCTGCTGTTGAGCTTGTGAAATGGTCTTAATCTTCCTAGAGGAAGATTTCTTACAGGATTTCTACAGGAAACCCACACACACAGATCAATACCTGATGTTTGACTCCCACCATCCACTGCAGCACAAACTAGGAGTCATCAGGACATTGTCACACAGAGCAGAAACCATCCCCACCTCCATGGATTCCAAAAAGAATGAAAAGCAGCATCTGAGAACAGCTCTGCAGGCCTGTGGATATCCAAATTGGGCCTTCACTAAATCTAAGTCTACCAGACCTAAAACAGCGACAGATAGGGCTGAGACTCAGAGTAAACGGAAGAACCTGGTCATTCCTTACATGGCTGGCGTGTCTGAAAAGATAAAACGGATATTTGGCAAACACCACATACCTGTATATTTCAAACCCACCAACACACTGAGACAGAGGCTTGTACACCCCAAAGATCAAACTCCAAAACACAAGGAAAGCAATGTAGTGTATGCAATCCAGTGCAGTGAGGAGTGCTCTGAACTCTACATTGGAGAAACCAAACAACCTTTGTACAGGAGGATGGCCCAACACAGGAGAAGTAACACCACAGGACCAGAGTCAGCAGTTTATCTTCATCTAAAGGAAAAAGGACACTCATTTGAGGACATTAATGTTCACATTTTAGACAGAGAAGATAGGTGGTTTGAGAGAGGGGTCAAGGAATCCATTCATGCCAACTTGAAAAATCCTTCCTTGAATAGAGGTGGGGGCCTCAGGCATAACCTTTCCCCTATCTTCCTTCCTGCTTTGTCTTCTGTGCCTAGGAAGATTAAGACCATTTCACAAGCTCAACAGCAGCAGGGTAATCTTAACGATCCTCCTTTAGATGATAAAGGGACTTAGAAACAAACATCTCAAAATAACCATGACCTAGCCCCAGGTGCAAGGTCACACAGCCAGCCTAGAAACATATTTAAGGATTCCCTTACTAACTTTACTCAGACTGAAGAAGCTCCTTGGATAAGGAGTGAAACGTTTCCACTAAGAAAATAGAAATCCAGTTGACATGATTCAAGCTACAGACTTTACCTTTACAGAAATAAACCCCACAGAACAGGGTTGTGAGTGAAACATTCAACTTCTCAAAATTACAACCGATACAGTATGGCATTTTTCTTTGCTAATGCCTTCATTGTGTGTGTGTGTGTATGTGAATGGAACATACCATAAACCCAGAAGATGGAAGCATTTCCAGACAATGCTTTGCTCCAAGTTGCTTGTATGATGTCATTTGTGTGATGTCATTCTGGAAGGCCATTTGTTTTTTTTCCTCGCTCCATTGTGGCTCATCTGAAAATGGAGCAGATCTGTTTTTTTCTCTGAATGCTTGTGGATCATTCATTCTCTTTGGTGGGAACACTTGCCTCACCTTATTTATGGTTCCAGAATTCAAGGCCATTTTTCCTGCTATTTGCCTGTCTTGGACACGAGGTGAAGGCTCTGATGCCGGGAAAGAGAAGAAGAGGACAACCAGCAGCAAGGTGGATGGACTCAGTTACAGTGATGATGGGGGCGCCGTTGGAAGATGTGAAGGATCAGGTTGAGGACAGATCGTCAATGGAGAAAATCTATGTGGTCACTAGGAATTGACAACAACTTGATGGCACCCAATCAATCAATCAATCAATCAATCAATCAATCTGCCTGTCTGTAGGCATTGTGTAGAATATTTCTGTCCCTTCATCTACTCCAGACTCTGCAGCAACATGCAACTATGGTTACAGCTGTTGCAAAAAGGTCCTAGTTGCAAAAATGCTGACATGATGGTCTCATTTTACCATCACAGTTTGCACAAGGCTTTTACAGTAAATGCAAGAGAAACGTGTCTTTGCAAGCTGTTGCCTTCCTAGCAACTGCTGAGAGAGAGACAGAGAGAGAGACACAGAGAGAGAGAGAGACAGAGATGCAAATATCCAACCAAATGCATCCAACTTGAACTGAAAACTTGGAGGGGGTGTATGTATAAATTGTGTTTATATTTCTTTTCTTTGGGTGACGTGGATTTTTGTTCCTCCGGGCTGAGGATTAGCTCAGGAACAGGACAGGGATGGGATTATTTTCTTGCACTCTGCTTTCAGTAACTGGAGAGACAGAGCACTGAGTAACTCCCTGTGTTCCCTGAGTCTTCTCAGCATCTCAAGGTTTACGGAAGTGAGACCATCACGGGGCAGCATCCCACTGTTTTGTGAGGGATGGGGAGTAGAAGTGGAGTGGTGAGTCTTAGAGGTGTTCAGAGGGACATTTCTAATGGCGCAATCCAGAGATTTGATTTTCTATCTTCTGGCTATCAAAGGCATGATAAAATATTATACACCTGCCACATATGGGCATAAACACAGATAATGTGTGGATATGTTCACCAAAGGGCCCAACTCTTGCTGGTTATGGCCCATCTGTTTGGCTTCCTTTCTTACCACCTCTTTGGAGAAACGTTTCCACAGGCTCTTGGTTAAGCCTCTGTCTTGGCAAAGTGATGGATAACTCGTGTGCTCTGCGATACTCTATAACCAACAATTCATTACAACAAAATGGACTTACTGTCATTAGCCCAATCTCTCTGAGTTTAATGTTGCAACCTGCAGCCCAGCAAATCCTTGCTTGGTGACGGATGTTACGGATCAGTTTTTATATTGATGGTGCATCCTGAACGGAAGAGACAATGGATATATAATGTCTTTAGTCACTGGGAGAACAGACTGCTGGGCTAGATGGGCCTGGGGTCTGATCCAGCAAAGCACTGCTTATGTTCTCATGTTCCGTCTTCCAGATCTTGAGGTTGGTCTGTCCTGCTGTATGTTCCTAAAGAGCACTGTGGTACATTTTCTAACTAGATGATGATGATGATGATGATGATGATGATGATGATGATGATGATGAAGAAGAATAATTAAATTTATATGCTGCCCAACTCCCAGCAACTCTGGGGAGTTATTTGAAATCTGGATGATTCCCACTGCAATTCCCCCCCCCCCCAATCTTCCACGTCTTTGCATCCTAACATTTCTTAAATGTACAAACTCTTGTTTATGATTTTGACTTCAGTTGTGGCTTAGCAGACCTGGGCAACTAGACCGAATGGTGGTGAAAAGAGACTGCATTTTCCTAAAACTTGTCTCTCAAGCCCCTTGCGAACATTTTATTTTCATGTTTATGTTTGTGGTTGTCTGCAGTTTATCAGACCGTTGTGGGCAGAGAATGGAGATCAGCTAGTAAGTGATAATGCAAACAGATCTGTTTCTGGAAGATACAGATCCAAGGTGGTCTGTGGAGATTGCTTTCCAATCCACTCATATCGTTTGATTGGCTTCAATATTGGGAACAGACTTCAGGGGGATCCAAAGAAAGCCTTCCTGTGTGTTGTGTAAACAGCACAGAGACAAGACAGCAACTACAGGTTCTGATTGATTTTGTTACCTGTTAAAGTGGCTGTATTCTCAGGCCAAGAAATCACAGTGAAATCCACTTTAGTTGCAATCTCTCTCTCTCTCTCTCTCTCTCTCTCTCTCTCTCTCTCTCTCTCTCTCTCTCTCTCTCTCTCTCTCTCATTCTCTCACCAACTATCGCTGGTGGTTATCAAGTGTAATCACCAGTGATATGTCATGATACCAATATCCCTTCCACATTGAATATCCAGAGGAAGATTAAAGGCAGTTTCCAAAATCCACAACCTTCACTAGATTTCTATGGATATAAGACAACCTTGGATAGACTGAGAACCTTCATCGACATACAACCTTGGATAGGCTTCATGACCCAACTGGTGTTTAAGCATTATAAGATGTGAGGTAGGCTGACCATATTTCCTTGAGGCAAAAACGTCGCCGGACAAAGTGGGCGTGCGGGCGCACGGGGGGGGGGGGCAGGGGGCACACAGGGGGGCAGGGGGAGTGCGCACATGCGCACTTCGCCAGGAAACTTTCAAAAACGGGACAAAACTGAGATTTTTACTATAACGACGGGATGCTCCAGAAATGGTGAAATAATGGGACAGTCCCGTCCAAAACGGGACGTATGGTCAGCCTAATGTGAGACGAAATCTCTAACTGAGGCGCCCCAGGAGGCATTCCTTTGATGGCCTGTGCAGTAATCTGCCACCATTTGCTTTGTGGGTATAAGCAGAAATGCAGACAAACTTTCATCCTGACGTTGAAAAATAGATTCGCAAACTGAGGTGGAAGTGAGATGATGGCCAGCTCTGTGTTCTCAGCATCGTAGCTCGAGAATGAAGACGCATGAAGTCAGCAGGCCACTTGGACTTGTGTGATGTACTGTTGCCTAAGAAAAAGGAAAAGAAAAAATATCACTAGGTAGAGAAAGGATTTTTCACTTTGTTCTCCGCTCATAATTCTAACTGTGTTGAAAAATGTTTTACTGATCTGTGTGTCCCGGAGAAGCCAAGTCAGTACAAATGCCAGATCAGAGCCTGGGATTTTGCTGCTGGGAAGGAGCAATTCACACCCCTGATCATTTTTTAGTTATTTGGTAGTCGACATGGATTCTCTCTCCTACCATCTAATCCCTGGAGCACCTTGATTCTGTCTGAAGAGTCTTTGGTCGGTCCCCATCCCAAAGTAGAGAGGGTGGTGCTTGGATTGCTATGAAAAAGGGACAGAGCATTTGCCCCAAGTTCAGCTCGAGCGGATTTGTTGACCCTTTGAGAGCTGAGGGGGGCACTTTGGGATTTTTTTTACAGCTTGGTCTCGTCAACCATTAAAAACACAAGTTACATTTTACCCTCTCGCCTCACATAGGCGAGATGGTGCTGTTCCAGAAGCCTTCGGTACCAGAGTCCCGGTAGAGCATCTGTTAGTTAGCGAACCATCAGGAATAGCACACAACCCTACTCGGGAAGGGAAGGAAGACTGAATGTCTTTGACCTCTGGGATGGTCCAAAACTTGGCTCTTTCTGCCACCCGGGTTTCTCCCTCTCCAGACAACGTTAAAGACAGAATGTCACATCTTCACAAATGTGAAGGTATATAAAAAGGGCAGATAAACAACAACCGTTTGGGCATCGATTCCAACGCTACAGAAAGACACGGCAGAATTTCCAGCCTCTTCTTTCACTGGACCGTCAGTGTGCAACTGTTGTACCAAGAGGGGATCCCAATAATGCCCTAAGCACAATCTGTCTTGTAACAGTAAGTGTGAACAGGGAACATAAAACCAATAGCGCATTTATATTAGGCAATCTTCTATGTAAATCAATAACGCATTTATACTTAATAATCTTTTATATTGAGCAATTTTCTATCTGTATTGGAACAATAAAATAGTATTGTATTAGAGTTGGTAGTGGTCTAATATTTAGCTTACTTAATATCCTTTTCTATTGATCCTGAAAACGGGCTGGACACTGTTTTGGGAATAAATCAGTTAAATAGAGCTGGGTGCCATCCCTGGGTGCAATAATGGAATAATAGTCTTAAATTGCAGGAAGAGAGTCCAGCTGAAGGTTAGGAAAAACTTCCCAATGATAGTTTGACAGTGAAATGAATTTCTGAAGGAGATGGTGAGCTCCCCTTGGATGGATGTTTTTAAGCAGATGCTGGACAACCACATTTAAAGACGTGGGGCTTGATGGTTTCAGTGACTCCTTCCAGATCCAGGATCCTAAAATTCCCACTCTCCTGTTGGACTGAGATTATCACGTTGAAACCATCTCCGTAGCCTTCTGTCCTGAAGTCTTGGGAGGAGGTCTTCAAGCAAGCAAGTGATGGCCAACATTGGACTGACTGAACATGCTTGTAGAATTTGCAAGCCCTACAAGTCCTATGTTCATGGGCATCTTCAGTGCCTCATTAATCCTGGTACCCTTTGACATTGTGCCAATACCAGTTCTCTGCTTCTGTTTCCGTTCCCTGCCTTGTCATTCATTCATTCATTCATTCATTCATTCATTCCCCGCCCATCTCCCATACAAGGGACTCTGAGCGGGTTACAATAATTAAAACTTAAAAATTTAAAATTTTTAAAACCATACAAGATAGAAAATATATAAAAAATATATCCAATATAAAATAAAATAAAATAAAATAAAATAAAATAAAATCCAAGATGGATTGGAGAGCGTAGCACAGGTCATATTGCTACGGGGCCAGCCAACCCCAGGAGGCACTGCCACCTCCGTTGTCCCAGGCCAGGCGGCAGAGCCAGGTCTTAATGGCCTTCCGAAAGGCCAGGAGTGAAGGGGCCAGTCTCACCTCCGGGGGCAAGATGTTCCATAAGGCGGGCGCTGTTGCAGAGAAGGCACGCCTCCTGGACCCCGCTAGATGGAATTCTCTTGTTGAGGGGGTCCGAAGCATGCCCTCTCTGCACGCACGGGTGGGGCGGGCTGACGTTATCGGGACGAGACGGTCCCTCAGGTACCCTGGCCCTATGCCATATAGGGCTTTAAAGGTGATCACCAACACCTTGAATTGGACCCGGAAGCAAACTGGCACCCAATGCAGCTCGCGTAGCAGAGGTGTTACATGTGCCGATCTTATGGCACCCGTAACTGCTCGCGCCGCCGCATTCTGTACCAGCTGAAGCTTCTGGATACTCTTCAGGGTTAGCCCCATGTAGAGCGCATTACAGTAGTCTATGCGGGAGATGACAAGGGCATGAGTGACTGTTCGGAGGGCCTCCTGATCCAGGAAAGGGCGTAACTGGCGCACAACACGAAGTTGTCATGCCTTCTCTTGCCCCCTAGTTCTGAGAAAAAAATGTGTTGAATGTGGGCTAGCTGTTTTTGTGAAAATAGACAGTCTGTTCTTTACAAAAATGACCCAAACAATTTTAAGAACTGTAAATAAAGACAGAGAATCTATGGTCCCAGGGTTGGATGCAACTCCCAAATTCCTTTTCATTGTTTTGCAACTCCTGAACTCTGATCCTGCTGCCAAATTTCAGTGGCGTGCTTCTTGAACATTGGAGGGAAGGTTTCCTGCTATACTGAGGCAGGAAACAGCAAAAACTCTAGTATAAACCCTGAAATCATCGAAACACAACATAGATTGGGTCAAGGGGTGAAAAAGAATCCCAGCCAGTCAGTAAAGAGATGATGTCACCGTGCTGAAAATTTGGCAATGTGGCAAAGCCACTCAGGAGAATCAAAGCCAGTTCAGAAGAATGGCAGTCATTTTCTGAATGGGCTTTTGCATCTTGACTTGTTTGATCATACCCTGTGGACACCCGTGGAGCTAATGATGATTTTCTCTGTCTTATATTAGATTTCCCTTTTTCATGCCATTGTTTATGATAGCTAAATAATTTCCTATATTTGCATCTTAAAAAAACACACACTGTATGCATCTGGAAATAAATTAAATAACTACTTTGTGATGTTTGATAAATGCACTTGAGTTGATTTTTTTTCAAAAATCCACATACCCTCCACCCAAAGATGAGGAGAGAAAGAACCATCAAGCGCAAAATGGGCATGAGTACTTGACAAAATGCATTTTATCAACAGAATGAAATTAAATACCTGTCAAAATACATTTGTCCTCCAAATAACTATTCATACATTCTCTATTTCTGCATAAATAGATATTCATCTGCTCCCTGAAGCTTGTCATTTGCTACTCATGTTCCAGCGTCAGTGAAGGATCGGGGGCTGGGGGTAGAGGAGATAGTGGAAGACGCTTCCAAAAGCAATAATCAGTCTGGGTTTATATCATTTTCCTCTGACTCTTCTAAGTACCATTCATTTTATTAGCAAAGAGCACAGAAACATCTATTTAAAACCAATCCAATAATATTATGTTCCAAAACATTAATTTCTGCCTGCAAAACCTGCTGTGGTTTCAAGTGAGCTTTCTATCAACTGAACTCTTCCATGCCGTTGCCTCTTGTAACACTAAGTTGCCCAAAACTAAGTTGTGATCATAAGTCGAGGACTACCTGTACTCAGAAGTGATTTCTATGCTCTGAAGAAAAAAAAATCTATCTTACTAAAGAGTGAAACCGTCACCAGCAGATCTTACGAAGATAACTGCTGACTTCTTTAAACCGGCTAGCCCATCAAACAGAAGATTATGCTCTGTAAACAGAACCCTGGGGGCAGAATGTGAATCTGACCTCCCCAATTTCTTCTTACTGCACCCAAGGTCAATATAATTTTTTCTCCATTGTTTTGGGGGCATGGTTGACTAAACAGGATTGTGTGGGGAAATCCAAATTATTGTGATGGAATCTGTCTCTGAGGGAGAAGGTGATGTTATGGAGATCGCGGGCGAAGGAGGAGGGGGCGCTTTCCAGGGTGAGAAGCGCGTTCACAGCCTCGAAGACCTTGGGCGCCCGTCGTCGAAGAAGGTCAGGCCGGACCCGCTTCAGGGCGCCGGGGGTTTTCCCCCAGAGAACCGCTTAGTGTAGCTTAGTTTGGCAAGATTCTGTGTAAGGTAGAGCAATAAAGATCTAGAGCTTAATTCTGAGGCTCAGCATCGTTCTTTGCCTAACCATGACAACTGTTTAATACAATAACTCTTGAATTATAATGTATAGTCGAAGGCTTTCACGGCCAGAATCCGATGGTTGTTGTTGGTTTTCTGGGCTGTGTGGCTGTGTTCTGGCAGATTTGGTTCCCAACGTTTCGCCAGTAGCTGTTGCTCCTGTCCTCTGAAGATGCCAGCCACAGCTACTGGCGAAACGTTAGGAACCAAATCTGCCAGAACACGGCCACACAGCCCGGAAAACCCACAACACCCATCTTGAATTATATTTTAATGGGTTCTTTTTCTGCCTTGAATCAAGAGCATTAATTTATCTGATCATTTCAAATGTGGAGCCATACTTGGGGTATGCCCCCCACCCCTACCCCCACCCCCGCCAGGCTTGGAGCCAATTCCTTAGAAAGCTGCACAGCCAGCCTGTTGCCAGTTCAGACCTTCGTGTGCTCTTCTGCAATCTGCAGTGCAGGCATGCATCTTTTCCGGAAGACATGGTCGGGTTGGCTCTCCAGATGAAGACTCTGAAACCATTTGTTTGCCCTCTTTAGTAAGCCCTGTCTCTCAAGCGAAAAGCAGCTGACGGCACAGACATTTTGCCAAGCCACAATTATTGACTGCCTTTTAATTTGTTGATTGCTGCTCAGCATGGAGATGGCTTCATATCCTGTCAGATCCCTTCTTTTCGCAAACGATTCATCTCCAGGAATTTGCAGACAGAAGCGTATTTGCAACCAACTCCTTTTAATTTCCTCTGAAATTTCTAACGGCAAGGTGATGGAAACTCATGGCCGTCGCAAAATGTAAGATGCTTGGTGTGTGTGTTCAAGGTCATTCTTTCAAGAGAAGAATGAACAACGTTGACTATGGAAGTGTCATTGAAGCTCAGTTGTGATAGATGACTATCACTCTTTATTTTGAGATAAACCAGTTGTAAAATAAGCCATTCGCTAAGATGATCACCTGCTATTTTATGCCTCGGGCTGCAACTGGATGAGCTGTCCTTATGTTAGAGAAACACAGGATAGGCAGAAGAATTTCAGCCTGCCGTTGGTTGAACTTCTAAGAAGCAAGTATGAGTCAACAAGGGGAAGATAGAGTTTGAGAAAGCAGCAGACAAGGACAAGCTGGGGATGCTAGGCAAAAATGAAAGAAAGAGATGTTGGTCGACTCCCCGCTTGCTTCACCTCCACCCATCTTGATCCTGGAGGACAGGGCGTGCTTTGCAGATAAAACCATGTCCACTCCAGTCTGAGTTTCAGATCGAAGAATTCAGAATTGAAACTGTGGTGGAATGTATTGCATTGCTTGTTTGTTTCAGTAATACAGCACACTCACCAGCTGGCATCCACCATTTTCATGCAAATCATAATCCACTCCAGTTCACCCATAGGAAAAACTATTTTCCTATTTAACCGCCCAGAGTCCCCTTGTGGGGGGAGATGGGCGGTGATATAAGTTAGAAATATAAATAAATAAATAAATAAATAAATAAATAAATTTTCCAACGTTAACACGGACTCCAAGATTGCACCAGGCTTCCAAAATGTCCTGCACCTGAAGGGTTGGGTTTGGCTTTGCCTTGTGAGGTCCGCAGAAACCACTTTGTTCCTTGACTTTGTTTGGTTCAGGATCTTCCACGTACAAACAGACTGATTAATGACCCAGAAACTGGGCAAACGCGATGAGCTTTTGAGCCACCAGATTAATGAAGGAATGTCGGTAATAACTATTCTCCATTAAAGTGTCATTACTGTTCATTTTGGGGTATAAATTGAGAAGCAGGCCCATGGCAACTCAAATTAGTTAGGTTCTTTTGAAGCTATGCTCTGGCATGGCTTTTGCCGTCTGTGTTTGGGTGGTTCAAAAATCGTATGGAGCTGGAATAAAAAATAATGATGTGGAGAGAGATTTTACATCTATTTATATTTGGGAGGGTTTTTTAAAGTCCATTTTTCATTAAAAATAATCCTCATGACACTGGGGCTTGAGCTTTTTCACCTGCAGCAGCTGATGGGAGAGATAGAACAAGCAGGCAAAAGTTTTTCTATAACAGTATTTATATTTCAACTTTCTTCTAAGCTGACATTCGTGTTCCCTGCCCTCATTTTATCTCCAGATAATTGCATGATGTAGGATAGGCTGAGATATTATAGTGATACAGCTAAAGTTCTTCCGTGGCTGAGCAGGAATTTAGACTTGGTTTTAGCTAGCAGTTATCACTTAGACCAATTCATTGGCTGTCATGCAGGGGAGATCAGTACCACAATAGGTGGTGACAGGTCTTAGATCGAGATGGATGGATGGAGAACAGATATACTGTTCTCCACAGATATGAAGATATACTGACCATGAATAATACATGAAACTTCTATGTACAGAGTTATCATCTAGTATCCAGTGAAGTGTGTAGAGTAGGACTTTAGGGCAGAACCCAGAGTTCTACTCAGCAGTGTAAACAAAAGGGTTTTATTTTTATTTTTATTTATAAAATATAAATAAAATAATATTATTTTATAAAGAAAATAATAAATAAAAGGGTTCCCAAACTCTTTACATTTTGAAGCAAGTGGATCATCAACATCTAAAGAAGTCCCTCCTCCATAAGACTATGGAGTCCAAAATTGCATGCTTACCACTGAAGATTAGGTATCAATAATGGTATCAATCTTCACACCTCCTGGAGGCATCTGGTTGGCAGATGTTGGAAAAACAAGGTGGACCTTTCATCTCGGAATTCTTGTGTCAAATGTCTGATTGCAATCACAGATTGGAAAAGGCAACCTCTTACATGATTAGTCTGTCATATGTTTCTGGGATGACTTCTAGCATAAAAACCAAGTCTGGAGGCTAATTCCGGGCACGTTCTAAGTTCTTCTTAAGCCTTGCAATGAAACCCACCCTCTATATTTCTACTTTATAACCTTGAACTGTGTGCTGCTTAGATTCCTCGATCAGCTGGATTTTTCTGCCATGATCTCATCCGGCTGCAGGTTATTTGGCCATAAGCCATTCAAGGTGCAGTGAAGTTAGTTGGGGCCTTCCAATCCGCTTAGCGGTGGGAGGAGGAATATTGCAAGCAGTTGAAGTTCTGAAGGGGGGACTTCAGGGAAGGTAGGTGCTTTCATCAAAACAATCAACCCAGGGCAAAAGTTTAGAAGTCCTTTGGCCTTTCTCTTTGTCTTACATCTCTTTAACTTCTAGCCTCTGCATTCAGACACAAAAAAGCCCCACCTAGTTTTGTGACTTTGTCCATTCCTCTATGGAATGCCTTCTTCTATGGATTCTGTGGATCAGCATTGTAGGAAGTCTTTAAAATGATGCTTTATCATGTAATGATGCAGATTTTGCGGCTCGGCAGCTGAAGGAACATCTTGGCCTGACATGGAGCTAGCCATGAGGAACATGTCCAGATTTGTTAAGCCCCACTTTGAATGTAGAACATTGGGTATAACTATTTGTAACAAGTGATATGAGTTCTGGCAGAGCATAAAACTGTCAGGCGGACAGTGGAGGAACACAGATGTATTGGACTTTTGTGTCTCTTTTGTATAATATAAGTTGTGTGCACGGTGTTCTGAAGAAGACGTGGCAGTCTTGGAACTTTGTGTCCTATGAGCCAGTGCAGGAGAGACAGTGAAGGCAGGAAGACAAGTAATTTGCCTGAATAAGGCTTTTATTATCAAATACACACGTGTGTGTCCTGGGGGGTGGGGGGTGGGAAGTGATGTTATAATTCATGGGACATTGTCATGGATTGACTATGGATTCCTATGAGTCCATTCTGCCCCAAATTGCATAGTTCACATATTTGTGTTGTTCTGCTTCATTTACATCATGTCCCCTGTTCTTTGGGGTCCACAGGCACATTTGGAATGTCCAGAGCATATTGCAGGTGCTCTCATAAAGTGGACATCATGGTGGGCACAACACACTTATCTATACAACATTAAGCTGCGGCTAGCTGCCATCCTTATTTATTTATTTATTTATTTTATTTATTTATTATTTAAATTTGTATCACTGCCCATCTCCTCCAACCAGGGAACTCTGGGCGGTTCACAACAAACAAGTTAAAAATATAAAATTACAACAACAATAAATTACATATAAAATCCAAATAGAAAGATGTTAATAATAAGGCGGGTTTCATGGCACCAGCCACTCCCAAGAGGAACTATTTTATTTTCTAAACTTGCCTATGGGGCATGGTCTTGCATCTTGCTGTGCACCATACCAATTTTGCAATTTGATTCTGGGGGTTTTGGGGTGGGGAAGAGGGATGAAAAGAAGGTACGTAGATGGAGAAGCACCAGGAAGGATGTCTACAACTCTTGGTTTACCTTTTTCATGGAGATTGTTGGTATTCCCATGGTAAGATTAAATCTACCCAATTGGTTTTATAACAGGTTTTACACACTCAGAATCCAGATTTGTAGAAAACAACGAGAATTCTGTGGAAGTGCTGTAGTCTTCAGATCAAGAAGTATATTTCCTTGAATTCTTGGGGAAACAGGAATGACTTTTAAACAAATGTAAATCTCAATTGGAAACATTTGCCAAATAGACGTGTAGTAAGAAATATCAAGCAATCATGGCAGCTCGGCATTTGACACTTTAGTGAAGGGAAAGGGTAATGTTTCACATGCCATTGTTGTAATCTTTCTTACAGTAAAGATAGTTATGACTGAATGCATCTTTGCTTACATTGATGCTTACATTTTTCTGTCCTGAGTTTATGGATGCATCCAGATGGAGGGCTTCCGTGTTAACTGTCAAAAGATCCTGAGCAGCTGTGCCCTCTTTTCCTACTCAATGGATTTTTCCTGGCTATAAAAACGTTGGAAGAAAAAAATCCAGGAGCTGGGGAAATCTGGGAGTTGAAGTCCACACATCTTCAAGCTGTCAAGGTTGAGAAACACTGCTCTATATAGCCGCTTCCTTGCCTCAAAAACTTTAATTGCAGCTGGAATATAAGTGGCCCTGCTAGACCAAAATAATCTTAATTTCTGAGTACTTGCAACAAACTAATTAATATTTGCTTTCCATGGGATTGTGTTCTGGAAGATGATCCCTACACAAACAGCTTAATTTGCTCAGTTGGGTTCTAGCCTAGCTGCCACTTCAGGAGTTCCTACAAAAAAACTACAATGTTCATTTTTTAATAGTTGACAGTAAATACTTCTTCCTTACTATAGGTGGTGATGGCTGATGCTATTGAGAGGACCCCTACATCATTTCCAGGGAGTTATCTAACAGCCCATTTTGGAGGGTGGAAATCTGAGTTGGTAAGACTTTGATCAGGAACTTAATATAAACATTAAACAACTAGGCTATATAGTGAATTCATGTCAGAACAGAAATTTAGGAAGATGTTCTGATTCCTAGCTCCCTTTCTCAGCTGCCATTTGACACCAGCATTTTTATTATTTTTTTAAATCGGGTTTTATTTTCTCTGGAAGAGTCGATGATTACAGTGGCTATAAGCTTGTCATGAGAATTCCCCCACAAGAAGGAAAAAGAGAGCGCATTGCATGGGGTTGCTTATAATGGAAAGGGTTTTAAAAAATATTATTATTCATGCAGACTCCCGATCTATAAGTGGCAGCTGACACAGAGGGTAGGAGGGGAACTTTCATTATTTAAATGGGAGGTGGGAATAATGATCAGATCCAAATGAATCCCAGCTGCCTTCAAGATAGGACTGCAATTATGGGACCACAAAGTCTCTTGAGATGAGGCTATTGTATTCATATATATATGTATATATACATGAAAAGAGAAAATGAGACGTAATTGGTGCTAAAAAGGAAAAGGTGTTATCTGAGTGGTAAGGATGCCACAGAAAACATACAACATCAAAGTAACAGCAAAGAAGGTATTGAAGTCAGATAAGAGGGGAAAACACTGGAACACTGTGGAACAAAGATTTCAGCAGCTGGAGCACCGCTCACCTCCTCGCAGAAGCAGAATGAGAAAATTTGTAAAAACAATTAGTGCTGGGAAGGGAGCCAACTCACAAATCACAGAGGTTGCAAAGAGAGGCGGGAGAAAGCACATGAAGCTTGGAGCTTTCCTTCAAGATGGCTCGTCAGATAACTTTTCTAGGATTCTCATAGACATATTTTCTAGGATTTGGTGAAGTCTCTTCAGGGCCAGGAAAAGTAGGCATTTAATTATTGTTTAGAGTATACACATTGAGAATTTGACTGTCATGGCTTCCCTCGAAAGAGTTTGGGAACTTTCATTTAATGATGCCACAGAGCTGAGGAATCTGCTAAAATCCAAAGGCCCCAGAAGGGTTCCCTTCTTCTGAAGGGAAGAAACCCCTGTTGAATGTCAAGAAGAGGTTGTGTAGCTGTCAGATGTGGACTGCCAATCTGGATGACTGCCAATGGCGGCAAAGAGATACGGAGTTTTACAGGAAAGGTTTGGTGGTTTTAGCATGGTTTGGAGGGCCTATTGCAGAGCTTTCCAAACTTTTCATGTTGGTGACACACTTTTTAGACATGCATCAATTCGCGACACACTCTTACAGCAGGGTACAAGGCAGGCACTAGGACAGAGCTTTCCAAACTGTGTGTCGTGACACAAAAGTGTGTCGCCACACACAGTCTGGTGTGTCGCCACACAACCCAGAAGCGCTGATCATCATCAGCGCTTCCGGGTTTTCCCGCGGCGACACACCAACGGCGGTGCGCAAAAACTGAAAGCGGCAGCAGTGCTTCCGGGTTTTTGCGCGCTGCCGCAATGGCGGCACTTCCGAGTTTTCCTGCGGCAACACACCAATGGCGGTTGGTGTGTCGCCGCGGGAAAACTTTGGAAAGCCCTGCACTAGGACCTGTGTGGAATCACAGCAGGTTTGGAGGCAGCAAGGCACAAGGCAGGCACTAGGACCTGCACAGAATCACAGCAGGTTTGGAGGCAGCAGGGCACAAGGCAGGCACTAGGACCTGCGTGGAATCCTGGCAGGGCTTGGAGGCAGCAGCAGCCGTGACACACCCAGACACTGCAGCCAACACACTAATGTGTCCCGACACACAGTTTGGAAAGCTCTGGCCTATTGGCTTCATCTGGACATTCATGAGAGGCTGTAGAACATCAGGAGATCATTGTGGTTGAGCGAAGCTAAGCAAGTTGTATTTGGCTCATGCACGCCCCCAGACTGTGATGCTTGCAAGGCAGTAACAACTGCTGAGTTATCCCAAAGTCTTTTGGTGTGAGATGTGAACTCACCTCATTAGCTTTAAAAGAGCCTCTATGACTACAAAACATATGATCTGCCCTGATTTATGGACATTCCCCTAATAATAATGCTGCCCAGGCCAGACCACACCTAGAATGCTGTGTCCAGTTCTGGTTGGCACAATACAAGAAGTACACTGAGGGTCAGGGAAGAGTGCTGAGAAGAGTGACAAACAGTGTGAGAGGCTTGGGGGCAAATCCTATGAAGAATGGCGGAACTGGATGTGCCTAGCTTAAAGTAGTGACAAGTCTTCCAATCCTGGTCTAATTTAATATAAATTGCATTAAATCGATTAAATACAATTTGTATTTTCACTAATTTGAGTTTGGATGGGGAGGAACCGTCTTCGACTCAGTCCCACCAAGACTAACTGGCTGTGGATGTTAGGGCCAGCTAGATCTGGGGATATTCCATCTTTAACTGTGGATGGGGTTATAATTCCCAATTCAAGAGTCGTGTGCAGTCTGGGGGTACGCACAGCTCCTGCTCGATGAGCAGGGGGCAGCTGTGGCCAGGGAGGCCTTTGCACAGTTTCATCTGATGCTCCAGTTGCGTCCTTTCCTGGATCAGGTGGCCCTTCAGACAGTCACTCATGGCCTAGTTTCCTCACAGCTCAACTATTGCAATGTGCTCTACATGGGGCTGCCCTTGAAGACCACGCAGAAGCTTCAACTGGTCCAGAATGCAGTGGCGCAGGCAGTGATGGGCATGTCTCGGTGTGCCCATGTGGCACCTCTGCCTTGTGAACTGCACTGGTTACTGGTATGTTTCCAGGTGCAATTCAAGGGGCTGGTTACGACCTATAAAGCCCTACATGGCATAGGGCTGGGTTACCCCAGGGACCGCCGATCTCCCATGGTATCATCCTGGGTGGCTCGATCCAGCAGAGTTGGCATGCTCCAGGTCCCTTCAATTAAGCAACGTCAGAGAAGCCTGCCTTGGATCCCATCTGTGCAGCCTTGAAGATCTGGGCTAGGTGGTTGGGACGCTTGCCAAATGGGCCGAGGGTGTAGGTGTGATTAGCCGGATTATTTAATTATTTAATTATTTATATTTCAAATTTCGTCACCGCCCATCTCCCTCAGAAGAGGGACTCTGAGCGGTTTACATGGCGATTTGCCATTGTTTTTTTATTTTTATGCCTTTCTTATTTCTTCTGTAATTGTTATATTGTATTTTTATTCTGTCTGGTTTTATTGTACATCACCCAGAGGCGGTTTGGAGTTGGGTGGTGCATAAATTGAATAAATTAAATTAAATTATTCACTAAGGATTTGGGAATTCTTCACTTCTGTCACATTAATACTTTCCCCACTGGTGCTACCTCTGGAGCCCTCTGGGGGTCCACCCAAAGTTTTGGGGAGCATATGTGGAGGTCAGATCAGTCAATCCTAAAGGAAATCAACCCTGACTGCTCATTGGAAGGACAGATGCTGAAGCTGAGGCTCAAATACTTTGGCCACCTAATGCGAAGAGAGGACTCCCTGGAAAAGACCCAGATGCTGGGAAAGACTGAAGGCAAAAGGAGAAGGGGACGGCAGAGGATGAGATGGTTAGATAGCATCACCGATGTAATGAACATGAATTTGAGTAAACTCCGGGAGACAGTGGAGGACAGGAAGGCCTGGCGTGCTATGGTCCATGGGGTCATGAAGAGTCGGACATGACTTAACAACTGAACGACAGCAACCCCCCAGTTTATGATGACAGGCAATGTCTCTTCAGGAACCGAGACAAGATGTTTCCTTCAAAGGTTTTGGGAAAGGAGATCTGTTTTAGAAATGACTTTACCAGCTTTAATCTCATTTTACTTTTTCCCATGAAATTACAGATCTTATAGGTGCAGTGAAAATAGGATATTGCTGTTATGAATAGTTCCTGGAATGAAATACAGAGAATCATTGGGGGTTGCAGTTCCAATTAATATTCCTTTGGAATCCCAAGTGGTCACAGGCCTTATTATACCTGGTGCAAACAGGGTTTCCTGTTAGCATGACCTTAATAAATCATAGCAATTTTAATTCATAAACTAAATCAAATTAAAGCTGTGCATTAATTTAAATGGATGCATTGGTTAGATTTAATTAAAATGGTTAATTAAAATTAAAATTAAAGCATAATTTGTTGAATTACACATATTTGCATTCAGCACATTCACACTAATCTAATTAGAATTAAGTTAAAGAAATCCAATTTGGGTTAATTTCAATTGAAATTAATTAATTACACACACACAACTTATACTTCTTTGAAGCTTAGAGTTTTAAAGGTTTTTCTTGGGTAGGGACCAAAAGAATAGTTAAATTTGGCATTAATATTTATCACACTTGCTTACAAATATGTCACACTTGCTTATGAATGTAATGTCTTAACCGCAGATTAAAGAGGCTGAATTTTTACTGTGTTCTTATTTTGATATACTGTAATTCCATGCAAACATGAATCTGGTTTATTGAAATGTCTCGTTTCCCCAACTTTTACTCTGTTCAGACTGTGAACAGTTCTGTCTGCCCTATTTGTGTTTTTGCAGAACCAATTTTGCTCCTGGTAGGATTCAAACCCAACACTGCTTGGTTAAGGCTGTATACTTCTCACACTATTCTGCTCCTTAAGTGCATTCTGCTTCTGCCTCGCACCTGCCACCAGGTGGCAGCACCTCATTGCTTTACTCCTTGCTCTGGCTATGTTAATTTATCAATTTCACTGATGACAATTTGCAGCAATTTGTAGCAGCACTTCCAACCCCGGGAGATGCAGAATTTCTAATTGTCGGGATAAAACATGGTGTCATCTTTTTTGAAGCACCTCTGGAAATGATGAGAAGATTGCAAAATCGTCCTTCACCAGGCATGGCCTTCGAGAGCTTCAAATAGGTTTCTTGGAGGTTTCTCCTGCACGTCTTTAGCATGGAAGTCAACCCTTGGCAGGAACTTTTGACTGGCGTAGAGTGACTTATGACCCGGATGGTTTGAGATTTCTAAGGATTCCAAGCCTCAGTCATGGGGGGTGGGGGGGCTGCAGGGGAGTCAGAAAGCTAAGAGGGTCACTGACCATGCAATCAAATCCCAGACTTTTTTTTTTACATCTGATGGATGTAAACAAGAGGAAGGGCTTTGACTGCAGTCATGGCCACCATCTCGACTTTTTTGACCCCCTCCCTGCAGAGGCTTCGACAATTCATTGTCTGATCAGTGGATGAGCCTTCTTTCATTTATTCAGGGCCTACAATGTCATGTGCACACTAGTGATGTCCATGCTGATCTCGGTGCTTTGTCAAAGTCTTTCAAGATCCTTTGGTTTGCCTGCCATTTTATGACTGTGGGGAGATGAGCTCAGAGAAACGCGTCCGTCGTGTTTTATTCAGAGGGGCTGGGGTGTCAAGAAAAGGCATGTTTGTCTGCTGTCTTACGTGGATCCATGGCAGTTGCAAAGCTAGAGCGTAAGAGGCAGGAAACCAGAATCATTAGAGAGCATATTTAAGCTGCCTTGTTCCATGATCAAAAACACGTAGTTTGCAACACTTCAGCTCAAAAGTAAAGGAAAAAGTGGCCATTGCCTTGGTCGAAGGAAGCTGCTCATAAAAAAATAACATTTCATTAGACTAGTAAGCGAAACTCTTGGCTCACGTAGTGCTCAAAATCAATGTGGGTTGCTGTTGGCATTGTTTCTCCTCTCCCTGCTGTGTTTTCTGAGTGCAAATTCTATTCTAAATGGGGGTGCCATCGGTAGAAAGGTCTGTTTTATACCCGCCTGCTTTCAAGGGTTATGCTGTGCTGTGTATGGCTGGTGTACTCAGCTTGGTGTTTTGATAGCTACTGATGGCCCGGCAGCAGGGCTGTGGCAGATTAGAAATCTAAACACATAAATCCATATTATCTCCAACTGCAGTGTTTCGAGAATCGGTTTGTTCATGTCAATCACTGGATAATCAGAATAGCCCAGGGCTTTTGGGGGGCCAAGCCACTTATGATATCACCTTATTAGCTCTGATGGCTGCGTGCTCTGCCATTATTCTTCAGAAATTGCAGCCTCTCCTTTTCTCGCTTTCTCTCTCAGCTTTTCCCAGTTTGGACATTTGTTACTGATTCCATCTGACCATCACTTTTTCGAAGGCTGTGAACTCACTAGCCGCCAGGAGAGCAAGGACTATGTTTTCTTCTAAATGAAGCCACCCCTTGGTCCTGCTGCCTTTCCTCGAGAATATTTTCCAAGGTTGGAGGTAAATATGCGTACAAGCAAATGCTACTAACCCCATTAAAGGGCTGTTGAGGATTATTACAAGGAAAGCATCCAAAATCCTCTTTCACATAAGGAAATGCCCACTTTGGAAAGAAAACAACGAAGGACAAGGTCTTTCAATGTTGCTAGAAGAAGTAGCCATTGATGTCCTCCTTAAAAAAAGGTAAAGATTCCCCCCGCACAATTGTGCAGTCGGGTCCGACTCTAGGGGCCGGTGCTCATCTCCGTTTGTTAGCCGAAGAGCCAGCGTTGTCCGAAGATGCTTCCACGGTCATGTGGCCGGCATGACGCACGCGGAACGCTGTTACCTACCCACCAAAGTGGTACCTATTCATCTGCTTGCATTTGCATGCTTTCGAATTGCTAGGTTGGCAAGAGCTGGGGCGAGTGCGGGAGCTCACTCCGTCACGCGGGGCTAGGGATTCGAACCTCCGAACTTGCGATCTTCCAATCGACAAGCCTGGCGTCTTACCCGCTGAGCCACCACGCCCCCTGATGTCCTCCTTGGGCAGTACTAACACCTGGATTTTCCTGGAAGCAAATTTGAGCCTTTACTGCCCTGAATCCATGGACAGCCAGATAGTGATTGATTGTCAGGGAGAAACAGAAACTTTGCAAAGAAGGAATGGAATGGGTTTTCCTGGAAGAGGACCCCGCTTTCTGGAACCTGAAGGAAAGAGTTCTCACTGTCACATTTAGCTGCCAGTTCAACTGGACTTAGCCTTTCCTGGTGATGCTGGGTGCTGTGGTAAAGCCTAAATGGCAGTGTCATGTGGGAAGAGACTGCTGAAAAACCACGAGTGCATTAAGTTATTTGATTAAGCAGCCAGTTGTCAGATGGATGTAGGAAGGTAACTTGAAGCAAAGCACTATGAACCTTTGCAGTTCATTGGGTAAATTCAATTCCATCCAATATCTGAAAGCTCTAAAGCCCTAAAATTGGATTGTCACTGTTTTTGGCCTTCTGATCTGCAGCATGCTCCTCTAATACTATCTCTCCCTTTGGATCATGCACCCCTGCTTCTCTTCACTGCCACAAAAGCCCCTTTCCGAAATAATTGGGAAAAAATAAATAGGTGGCATCTCAGCCCAAACACAGTCTGTTGTACTATTTGTTATACTATTTGGGTTGATAACCATTCAGGTAATAACCATCCATCTTCCAATTGTCAGAGTGCAAAGCTCCATTCTGTGGATTGCATGGGAAAAATAACTTATGTCAATAGAATAAATGCCATACTAAATTACATCAACTGGCAGTCGGGTAATGGAGCATCAGGCAGGCGTCATGCAGAGGCAAATACTTTATGTCTCATGTAAAAGTCGGGGCTGTTCTGTGAAACGTTAGGACTCTGTCCAGACTCTGCAGGGTTACAACGAAGGACGGAAGCTCTCTAACCAGGCTAGAGTGGGTTTGGATGATTGTGCTTGAGAATGTTGGGGGTCTCAAGATGTTGTGAAACATCCCTCTGTGTTAAACTGTAGCGTGTTCCATTGTTTTAAGCTCTGAGAACACAGCAATTCTGTTTTCCTAACTGGGCCTTAGTTTGGTGTCGTGGTTAAGGCTCCAGGCTAGAAACCAAGAGACCGTGAGTTCTAGTCCTGCCTTAGGCACAAAGCTGGCTGGGTGACCTTGGACCAGTCCCTCTCTCTCAGCCCTAGGAAGGAGCCAATGGCAAACCAGGAGACTGAGAGTTCTAGTCCCGCCTTAGGCATGAAAGCCGGCTGGGTGACCTTGGGCCAGTCCCTCTCTCTCAGCCCTAGGAAGGAGCCAATGGCAAACCAGGAGACCGAGAGTTCTAGTCCCACCTTAGGCACAAAGCTGGCTGGGTGACCTGGGGCCAGTCCCTCTCTCTCAGCCCTTGGAAAAAGGCACTGGCAAACGACTTCTGAAATCTTGCTAAGAAAACTGCAGGGACTTGTCCAGGCACTTGCCAGGAGTCAACACTGACTTGAAGGCACCAAAACCATTCTCATCGTCGTCGTCATCATCATCATCATCATCATCATCATCATCATCATCATCCAGGCTTAGGGTTGGCATGTTGTGTGAATCCAGCTCTGAGTCAGGTGCTTGCTTCAACTAGTTCAATATTATCTGTAGCAGATTTTGCCAATTTGTTAAACTTAGATGTGCTTGTAACAACTACATTTAGGCCTCATATTAACTGGGCATGTCTTTCACTTGCTGCGTGCAAACCGCCCATCCCTCCATCCATCTGCAAGTATCAGGCCTGTTTGTAACCCATCAAGTCTTAAAATACAAAAAGAAAAAAGAAAAAAATCCAAATAACATATCCTGTTGGCAACAGAGTACATAAAAGGAGATCAGTAAAAACTAAGTAACGTCTTGTAACAACAAAATTCACAGCCTTAAAATTCACTGCGGTTTTAAAAGGTGTGAAATGAAATCTGAAGAAAGGGAGAACTTTGTTCTTGCTGGTCACCATGGTCCTGTCCACTCCACAGGGGCCTGCAAGAGATAGCTTTTTTAAAAAAAAAATAGTTCTATCTCATTACTTCAACACATGCTAATTGACCAAAGCTGAGGAGATGAATATTGAGATCAGCATAAAAGAGGAGGTGGTCCTCAGGGTGAGGAACATCAGTGAAAGGTCTCCAGACCCCTGCTTGTGCGAGAAGACTGGCCAGAGCATTTGCCAGGGAATCTTCTTTCCACTGGCTGGAGAAGACATGCCAGTTGTTTATGTGGACAACAGCAGAAGAAATCATAGCATATTGTGCCAGCGGGTTCAGGGCAATTGCATTTAAATAGTGTGCTCGGCTGCCACGGCTGCTTCGTTAAGCAAGCTCCTCGGGTGACTGGCATTGGTGGAAAAGCAGGCATGGACCATGACAGAGAAAAGCATCCCTGGGGCAAGATGGTGCCGTGTACCAAAATAGGTGGAGAAAGGAATCAAAAGGAAAGCAGAAAAGGGAGGGATGGAAAGAAAAGGCAACTCCATTTTTCTTTTTTCTCCTTTTTTACTATGACTTAAATAATTAATAGGCGAGGGATGATCGGCGGCGGCTGCGACATGCAGGCCCCGGAGTCCATGAAAGCCCTCCAGGTTGCTTAGCAACCAGCACAGGCCCAGAAATATGCTGGCCCTTATTGCACGGAGGTGTTAAAGCAATTACTAGAGCTTGTCACCAATGGCCGGAGCAGTGGAGCTGGTGCTGAAAACGAATAAACAGACGAACGAATAAATAAATAAATAAAGCTGGACATCAACATGCTGTGTGCGGTTAGCCCCAATTCATCGACAAGGAGGGGGGGGAAATCTAGTATCATGCAAATCATTTACAGCATCACAGGTTTCTGTTTATTATTTTGCACCCTTTCTTCAGATCAATTTGCACGAGGTGTTTATGGGATGGGCTTCCACCGAGCAATCACAGGCACACTGGCAATATTGCAAGATAGACCACCAACATTGCCCCCATTTTGTAGATGAAGTTCTGGTGGGTGGTGAAGGCTTATCTAAGGCCACCTAGCAGCTCTGTGGCCGAAGCCTTATCTTGGCTCGAAGGACATTCTTTATGCTTATGCTCTGCATACCCAGCCTGGTGCCTTTGACCAAGGACTGACCTAGGATTTTTGACCTCAAACGGGGCTGAAAAGAGGGTGCCTTTGATGACAAACATTGCAAAAGTCTTGGCAAAGGAAAGAAGAGCAGGCTTCTTGGCAAAGCGGGTGCAAAAGAAATCTGTTCATTTTCCAAGGAGATGATTACAGGAAGGGCCAGCCTCTGAATGCTTCCCACCTCTTTAAGCCTAGCTTGTTTGAAAGCTTTTTTTCCTGTTTGTTGGTTCTTCTTACTTTTAATATTGTTGGAAGAATTTCTTCCCTATGCTTCACTCCTTGCTCAGGTCAAAACACCCGAAACAGAGAGTTTTAAAAAAATGTATTTAGCCCACAAGGCAAAAGCATTCAGTGCGGCCAGGCTCATGCAAGGGGTACAACACCCTTTTATAGCCAGGCATAAACAACCAGTTTGCACATGCCTAGTTCTAGAATCCTCAAGTTTTACTTTCCTAACAAGGCAGAGCCTGATTTCTCACTTTCTAATTGGCATGCCTTATCTCTGTTGCTAGAAGCCTAATGGTTTCTTCTCATCCCTTTCCTATCTGTTTACATGACCCTTTCACTCCTGTATAACAGTGAAACACTAACTTCCTTTCTAAAATGGCATTAGTTCAGTTCTCCAATAACTATTTTCCAACAACTGTATATGGCAGCGTTTCTCAACCTTGGCAACTTTAAGATGAGTGGAATTCTGGGAGTTGAAGTCCACTCATCTTAAAGTTGCTAAGGTTGAGAAACGCTGGTATATGGCCACCCTGAGTCTCATGTCAAGTGGGCAGCCATATAAAATGAATGAATGAATGAATGAATGGTGATCTTTCTCAGCAAGGCATGAATCTTCCATAGTTCTACACTGGTTGATTTGCAGGCTGCCTACTCAACTCTGAAAAGCAAGATGGTGGAAAGTAGAAGATAGAAACACAACCCATCCAATGACAATGTGCAACGGAGGAAGATGAGGCCGAGCCAAAGAAAGGGGAGAAATTTTCCCTTGGAACTTGGCACAATCCTCACCCCTGATGACCTACAGGGACAAGTGCTACGTGGTGGGAGGAAGAAGCAAGAGGCCATCCGCGACACACAGCTTGGACAAGGACAAAGGGACCGAGCCATTTGCATCAGCTACCCATGGTGTCAAATCTCCCCCCCCCCACCACCACAAGGTTGAGCAGAGCTAAATCAGTAATGCCGAAAATGCTGGAGGATGAATCAGTGTCCATCCGCTGGAAATCTGTGCCCCAACTGATAAGGAACACAGTTGTACTTGTCTCTTGTCTTGCACCCAGCTTATTGTCAATTATACAACAGCTGTGCAAATAAACTGACACATCTTATTCATCCACAGTCTCTTTTGTTGGAGATTCTAGCAAATCCAGCATGCCTCATCTGCATATGGATGGCTGCTCTAGGATGCAAGCTCTCCATGCTTTTGAGGAAGCTGTTTGTGGCCACTCCCACTTCCTCTCTCTCTCTCTCTCCTCCTTGGACCGGGAGCAAGCACATGGCTGTGTGCTGCTCCATTCTAGGCCATGGATGGGCCTAGGAGATTTTTTCCCCTTTCTACATGCATTTCTTGCAGCAAGCAGGGCAAGAGGTATTAAGTTTAGGGAAACAAAGAAGAAATGGAACATCATTTATCTAACAAAAATGCTGTACCTGGAATGAATAAATGTAAGGACTCTTTTGTACTTACTTTTCATACCTGCCATGTCTAAGTGCATGTTTCTTTATGCTAAGGTGGGCTAAAGGTGTAAGATTAACCTGGATCTCTCTAATATGCTCATGGGCTCTGTTTTTAAACAATATTCTTTTTCTGTACATGAACTTAGCAGCTCTGCTCCATTTCAGTAGTTCTAACAGACTGCTGAATGGACTTCATTTTTAGCAGCATAACCTGCCTATTCACACATGGTGGGGTGACTCTAGTGGCCACAGATGTGGTAGGAAAAGCTTGGAAGGGAAAAAGGAGAAACTCGCTTTTTGCTGAAATTCCGCTATCTAATTGCCAGTAGGCAGCACAGGGGCCGTTTCCAAATGGTGGCTATTTATTTATTTGTTTGTTAGATTTAGTACAAGTAGTTGATTCAGGCTTCAAGCTAGAGTGCCTGTAGATCCATACTTACTTAACAAATCAGAAGTTAATGGTTCACTGTTGTCATCGTTGCTATGGTATGCATTGGTCATGCTCTGCTCTGCAGGCTTTAAAATGTCTGATCAGGAATTTGAAAATCATTTGCCAAATATATGTATAAACACACATACACACCGTGAGGGGTAATGGCTATGCTGTTAGACTGGGAGCAGATTCAAGTCTACCCTCAGCCATGGAAACTCCCTGGATTTTCAGCCAGCCATTTTCTTTCAGGTCAACCTACTTCACAGGGCTGTGATGAGATAAAACAAGAGGAGGAAGCGCTGTGTATGTCTCCTTGAGTTCCTGAAGGAAAGGTGGGGTCTAAATGCAATGAAATAAATAAATGTGCTATATAGTATATCTCACCTTTCCCCCAGGAGCTCAAAGCAGCTGCCTTCATGTGATAGGTAGGTTGGCCAGAGAGAGAACCTGGTCAAAGCCAGCTACTGAATTTCCAGGGCTGGAAGTGGATCTGAACCTGGATCTCCCCAACTACCACACCATACTGGCCCCTGGACAAAGAGTCCTACAGGAGCTGCTTTTTAGAGGTCCACTGTCTCCTGCTAAAATTGCTGTTGAGTAGTTCTATAACAGATAAATGTCCCACTTTTACGGGCAGGAAATGAGTCATAAAGAAAATGATTTGTCCAAGGTCAGCCCACTTGAGACTGAGGCTCAACTGTGTCCGTGTTCCTCAGCACATGGTGGGATCCCAGACTGAGAGAAGAGTGATGGAGGGAGGGAGAGGGAGAAAGAGAGGGAGAAACTACAGTTGGTTAAGAGAAGGAACAGGGTGAGCTTTGGGAGACAAAACTTCTAAATGGACAGGTGAAAATAAATTTATGATAGAAGACTAAAAGTGAGCAGAAAATGGGCTTGGAGTAAATGTAATGCCATTGCATTTGATTGTGTATGTTGACATTTCTATTGCATTTTAAAAGTCCCAGATATGTATAATATAACAGAATAGAATTTTTAAAAAAGTTCGTAGTTGGAAAGAAAAAAGAAAAGAAAAGAAAAGAAAAGGTAATTTGGGATTGGGATATATGGTAAGAGAGGAGAGCTGTTGGAGCGTCTCTGGTTTTTGTAATATTTCTGCTATATTTCCTCTCTATCTAACCTGCTAAAATGACTCGCAGAAGCCTGCTAAAATGGCCTCATCTAATGGAATTAAGCTCAGGAAAAAAATGAGCAGAAGAATGACCTGCTTGGCAGCCCATAAAAATGTGAGCTGGTTTGCATTTTATTTATTTATTTATTTATTTGTCGAATTTCGTCACCGCCCATCTCCCCCAAAAGAGGGACTCTGCCGCGTTCTAGCCAGGTGCCGTCTGCACACCCCTGGGACGCGTCTTGCCAAAAGCCGAGGGTTATAGAATGGGGAGCGCGTGACATCACAAGGATTTGCTTCCTCTGAATGCAGGATTTCAGGATTCCAGGAGCTGAATCGATAAGCCTGTTCTCTTTCTTCCAGTGGAGAAATAATAATATTTCTGACACTCATTGTTTGGAGAAATTAGGCATCTGGAGGAATTATTTTCCTTTTCTGCCACTGCTCAGACTAATATTCAAAAATATTCCACGAATCCCCAAATTGCAGCTGATGTAAGGTTTAAATTTAAAATTTAGAGCTGCAATTTGAACATGATACTTAACCTGGGTGAGTTTTGATTTGCTGTAGAAGTATCTTACATGAAAACATTCCAGGCGTCAGATGTCAAAAGCTAAATTGGATGGCGTGGCATCTTTAAATATTGCCAGATTTAAAATGATTACCATTGCAACCAGCAATCAGTTACTTTCAAAACTGAAAGCAATAGCCTTGCATGTTGAATAATCTCGTAAAAAACAAACAAACAGTAATATTAACGATACCATAGGCTCTCTGTCACAGTGTTAAATGTTTGGAGAGTTTTCAGCAGTCACGTTTGTAGAGGAGAATTCACAATCTTTTCTCCTCTTCTGCATATTTGGGGCGGCAGTGCAGTGCTTCCACATGAGGCTTTTGACCATGGTGTCTCTCTGCCTCGTTTACATAATTTTATCAGACATCCACATTCAGGCACCTTCCATTTCTAATGCTCCCATATTTTTGCATCACTTCTTTTGAGTGCCTGCTTTTCACACAAACACAAAGGTGTAAGGAGGTAAAGTTTATCTTGTACTTGATAGCACAAGGAGGTGTCCATCTAGAAGCCTCCTAACCATCTCATGGTCATAAGCAGTTTAATGGCTCTTGTCTGGTCCTTCCAGTAGAAAACCAGTTCCTTGCAGTTTGGGGCAGAGAAAATTGAGATTGGACATATTGAAGGTGCTGGTTTGGTCTGCACTGAATGTATAGCAAGGAACTAAGAAATGGAAGATCATGGATAAGGGAAACGGTGTGAGAAATAATCACTTTTTCTCTCCAATGTCAAGATTTGGAAAGGGGAACCTTCTGAACACAATTTAAGTGAATTCTCAGAAATTTGGGAAGGGCTTAGCTGCACACGTCTTAGCGTTTTATAAGTTCGTGTAATCCAGACGGGTTGGGAATGAAACTCCAGGAATTTCCAGTCATCATAACAATGGTTGGGAAGCCTGGGTGATGGAACCCCAAGTACCTGAAGAACATCAGACTAGGAAATGGTTATGAGTCCACCATAGTGGCTGACATACTGGCTTGCTTGATCCAGGAATAGGTGGCTTTGGGAAATGCAAATGAGAGAAACCCATCCCTGAGTTTCCTTGGTATGCAGAACATATCCCTTGATGATGCCACCACTGGGCACCACTTCCCTTCCACCAGATGAGAATCTTCCCTCCAAGGGTTAAAAGCCCTTGCTGTAATTAGGTCTTAATTGTTAACAGCTGTACCCATTATCAGTTTAATGCCTAATTAATTGCTACAATTAATGCTGCTTTGCCTCTCCTATACCCATCTTGAAGAGTGTTTGCAGGGAGATTTTGTTGAAAGTTATATGTTAATTAATTGGCTAACATCCCCCCTCCCGCTTTTTAATTAAATATCCTAAATCCACTACTAGTTTCTATTGGAAGCAATTAAGTAGTGAGGGTTCAGTTAAATCTGTGCTGACCTCTGAACTATTCGGGTGGTGTGATGAAGTGAGCTACAGGTCACCAATTAACTGCTCGGCTTATGGATTGTTTTGAAGATGCTGACACGTTTGTAGTGACAATGTACATCCGGGACAAAACCATGATGAATATAGAAAGGGGGCTTGAATGGGGGGTTAGCAGTTCCAGCATCTCTTCTGGGCCTCCAAGAATCGGAGAATTGCTACCTGTCTTCATTTGAATTCATCTATTACTCCTTTGCAGTTGTAAGAAGGGTTGGCAGCCTTCTGAGGCCTTGTGCAATGGCGCAGGTTTTCTCTTTCCTTAAATTGCCCTAAATCTTGCAAGATAATTAAGCCTTCTGTGTTGCAAACCCAGTCCTACCATTTAGAAACAGCAGTAGCTACCTCAGGCAGAGATGGTGGGTGTCATCAGAGAACAGGAAATAGCTAGCTAGTTACTCTCCTATTTATCTGGGTGGTGGGAAGATGGAACTTCATAGCCATTGTGTGTGGCACAAAAACTTGGCTGGGCTTGGTGCAAGCAATGCTCAGCACACCTAGACAACGTGAGATGGACCACGTCAATCTGGCAGGGAAGCCAAGAGGAAGAGCCCACCTGCTTTCGGGCCTGAGACTGACTTGTGCTGAGACCTGTGGTCCAGCAACATCTGGAGAGACTCCCCATCTCTGATGCCGCTTGTCGCTTGACTCTTTGATGGTTTCAGAGGGTTGGGCCCTAGAGGAAGACTGGCTGCAAGTGTTATGGAAGCTCCATGATTAGGGGTATTTGGCCACCAAGCCAGGACACTGGACGAGACCCATTCTTATGACCCTGTTACTCACCCTCTTCCTTGCAGCCCTGCTGCCCATGACCCCTGAAAGAGGCACAGATGCACGGGCCTGGCCTGCTTGGCTTTGATTTCCCATCAGAGCTACCCACGTACATTCTTCTCCTAGAGATGGAATCACTTTAGGCAGAAAATCCAGACACTTTTCTTTCAATTCCATAGTGCTGCACCTACAGCGTCTTTTCCCTAAGTTAGCTCTTGGATTCTTCTTAAGGCCCACAGCACTACTTCCAGTCTGTAAACGGAGCTGCTTAACTCACCGGTCTACATAACTTTAGTGCTCCCAATGCCAATAAACCAACAATTTTGTTCCCAGCCAATGGGGGCTTCTGCTGGGAAGGAGGTCAATTGTGGTCAGATGACTTCATTTCTCTTGGAGGGAGATGATGCATCAGTGGGAAATCTGAGCCAAGTACCGAAGCGAAGCGTTAACAGTACTTTGCACATTCGATTCCTACAGTAGCAAGCATACACAAGAGAAGAAATGTTGAGAAAGGAAGCTGCAGCCTGGGGTAGGCAGACTATCAGCAGATGGACCTGTTTTTCCTAGCTGTGCACAGATCCTTTCAGCCCCTGAAAGATTCTTTACGTGAACCTGCAGGGTCTCACATGCAGATGGGTGTCAGAAACTGGGTGGGGAGGCGAGGCGAGGCGAGGCGAGGCGAGGCGAGGCGAGGCAAGGCAAGGCAAGGCAAGGCAAGGCAAGGCAAGGCAAGGGCTGTTGCCAGTGAAATGCTCCCCAAAGCTCCAGAGAAGACGCTGAAAAATAGCGCCAATCTCAGTTGGGGATGGCCCTTGTTGTGTGGATGTGGCCTTCGTCTTGGTCTTCCATGCACCAATGAAATGACTCAGTGGAAAGCATCTTCTGGCATTCCTGGCTGGCCAAGGGCACCGTCCAGAATATGCTTGGCAGAGCTGGGAAATGCATGGAAAGCTTAAGAGGAAAGGTGGAAAGAGCACTGTCACCTCTGAGGATTCCCTGCCTCGATGCACCAGTCTCACAGGCTGTGAGCTTCCCAGCTCAGTTCATAAATCAGGATTAATCCCAGAGGCCTTGAAACACGGCCTGAAATCTAGGAGACGGTGCACTTGATAAGAACTCAGGTCTCCCTGGGTTCTTTGTGGTATTTTCTGACGATGCTCCCAGGCTGCTCCAGGGCTGTCCTATTTCCCCTGGAAAAATAATTCATTGCAGGGAAGGTGCCTTTCTTGCTTACCAAGAGCACGATGTGCCTGGCGAAGTCAGGTATGTATCTCTTTGCACGCATCAGACTGTTTACAAGTGCTCGCTTGTATGCTCCCACCCATTTCCTTCCAGAGCTGGATCTGCAGAGACAGACACCTCCCTTTTGCTAAAAAGCAGAATACTGAATATTAAACTGTTATGCAGGACAGCTCCCCACCCTCCCTCCATTTCCTAAGGAGCTTTCCTGATTGAAAACCTTGGTAATGTGAGCCCTGGGCCTTTGGGGGTGGGTGGGGAAGAGAAGGCTGATTCTGCATCAAGAGAAAAGCCACTCCACTGGAAAATAAAGTGGCCGTCTCCAGCCCTCCCTCCCATGCTGCAAATGGGTTCTCCCCTTGGCGTGATCTAGCTGGAGGGGAGAAAATGGACCTTAATCTGGGCTAAGTAATTCATTGGCGATCACTCGTAGCCGAGTAAGATTGTCTTCCAAAGGTAAAATTTTAACAGTGGATCCTAAGTAACTGGGATGCGAGTCATCATCAGCCTTGGAGGCAGCTGGAAAAACCCTGCTTGCTTGGTCTGGACAGGGCAGGAGTCAGCCGGGGCACCTTCAACAGCCTGTGCAGAAACCCTAAATCCAATAGAAATGGCTAGGAAATATTAACATGTTTGACACCTTGTGAAATCGCTTACCTTGTGAGATTAAAGCATTCTTGCAGGAGATCTTATGAGACTTCAGGTGAGAATTAAAAGATCATTTAGGAGTGTGATGCCCAGCAAGACTCCGAATGGATCTGAGTCACTTTTTGTGAGATGGGCAGCCATATAAATTTGATAAACGAATGAATGAATGAATGAATCATGGGGGGCAGAGCTAAAACCACCTGAGCAGGGTACTAAATTGCTGCCAATTTAGGACACCCCCCCTGGGTACTTCTGTCCTTTTGCCCAGTTGCCCAGCAGCTTTTCTTATACCTTGGTTAACAGCAACAACAGGTGTTAGCAAACATCAAACATGTCTGCCTTGTGCTGCCTTTGAGCACTCAAGGGAAGGGTGTGTGCAAATCAGGAAAAAATCCCGTTCAAACGGTCAGTTTGATTTAGATTTGCAAGCTACTTCATCCATTCAGGGTCTTGCTGGGGGCCACTCCCCTAAAGCTGCACATGGCCAAGGCATTTAACCACAATGAAACAACATTAAAATGAGAATGTAACAATGGCGGCCCATGGGCTTAATCTTTTCCCCTCCCATCATGTTAAAAAATAACATTTGGTGGTATGTTTGGGGGGAGCTAACCCCGAAGTTTGGAGGCTGGGTTCTCTGGATGCATGCCCTCATCTTTCGAAATAGATTTGGTGCCAATTCTTCCTTAAGCTGCTGGTTGAGGTTTGCCATGCTTTTGAGTTAAGGCTGTACTGCCACCCGCCGAAAAGACAACGGTATGTTTTCCCTCGCCATTCAAAATAATTATTGTGGAGGTTTTTTCAACATATTATCGATGACTCATGCTAGGTCAATATTTTTCAGCCATCGAGCCAGGAAGAATGGCTCAGTGGCTCAGACAGGAGATTTGCTTGTCCTTTAATCGAAATTACTGCAGGAAAAAGGAAACTGGCTTCCAGAGTGGGAAGGACATCCCATCTGCCCATTCTTTCTGCTACTCTAACATTTCATAACATTTAAAAACAGCACCATGGTGCATATATGCATGACATTTCATTCCATCCCATTAAGAACAAGACCGCATGCCCCAATCTTTTGGATGTCAGAGAATGTAGCCTTCTTCTCCTTGTTCAGCTCCAACTCTGCCACCCTCTGCTTAAACAAGACGGCGTTTTGTGCTAAAGTCACCCAAGTTTCGTGCCAAGATTTTTTTTGCACACTCGATTCATCATGCAAATTAGCCCCACTTTTACGTGCATGTCCAATGTGCACGTCTTAGTCCTGTGGGATAGAATCTGGGTGCAGACAATGTCCTGCCACTAGGAGTTGCACCCACTCTTCCAAATCTATTTTCACACCTTAAGGAGTAGAATCGTGAGCTTCTCAGGGCTCTGAACCCTGTGCCTGGTGCAAGCCTAGAGTTTACAAGGATCAGGCAAAATTGTGTGACATAGGTTTAGGATGGCTTCAGGGCTGAGACATGTTGACTTTCAAGTGTGCATATCACCCGCGAGTGGTTTCCAAAATGATGAATTAGCTGTTGGGATATTTTTAGGTGCTGGATTGCAGACTGGCGGGCAAGTCAGAAGCTGTCCTGGTCCTGTGGAAGTTTTATCCAAGCAGACAAGCTTAATAAGATTGCATTTGCTTTGTTACCATACAGTGTGTAAGGTGGATACCAAGAAATCGACAGAATCTTATTATGGGAATTGCATTGTAATGAAAGTTCTCAGTCTAGCTTTGACTAGATTAGCCTTTGAAATAATGGTCAAAATCTGCCACCATGTTCAGATGGCAGAAAAGTTTTGCAAATCTTCCATAATACAATTATCTTAATACATGTACTTCTACGTGTAGATGCAGTTTTGAGCAAACCTTTCTCCAATGTGAGTTATTCCTTTGGTGAGCTGCACTGGAAGATTTGGAGAAGCACAATTTTCAAGGGTAATTAGGATTTGGTTCATGGGTTGGTTTAAAAAATATGAAACTGGGTAACTCTATATTCAGAGAGTATTCTGTATTCAGATGTGACCTAACTGGATTTTTCCCAACAAGCCAAGGATTAGTATTAACCAGGCTGAACATCCTGACGTTTTGGTTTCTACCATTTTTGCTTAAAAAACATGTCCTCTTGTTCTCTCGTTGGTGGTCAGGAGAGGAAATGGCTCCTCTTCTTAAGACTACAACAGCTCCTGTGCTGTGTTTCAGAGTCTGCAGCTTTCAAACACACACTTTCTTTCTTGGAGACCCATCTACAAATAATTCTTCCACAGCATCCGTCAGTCACAAAAATTAAACAATTGCATTTTGAAGATAATTCATGCCTTCCAAGAAACTGGGTGGGTGGGGGGTTTGGGTGGGCTAGGGGGGAAAGAGAGCTGAGCTGGATTTGATATTTATGCTTTCATCAGGTATGAGAACAATCAACTGGGTGAGGGAGGGAGGGAGGGAGGGAGAGCGAGAGATGCAATCAGCAAATGTGCAAGAGGCCTAATTATGGTTTAATTTGGTACTAAGGCATCATTTGCAAGGGAAGGTTTTGAATTTAGCTCTGTAGATCACAAAAGAGCTCCAGCCAATGCCAGCCAGAGCCAGGAAAGAAAATGCAAAACAGCCATGTGGGTTATTTGAGGCAGGAGCCCTCCACCCAGATTGCTGAAATTGCTAAAAAATTCAATCTGGGACCAATTAGGATTTATATTTAACCTAGGGATGAGTGGGTGACTCATCCTGCCATCTCCAAGACGGAGTTTTCAGATCTGGGTCTGCCAAGAGGAGGATTCAAGCAGAGACAACATGGGCCGGTTCATTGTGGGCTCCACAAGGGAGAATGGATGCCCACAATCCCCTCCATGCTTTAAAACACTGGGTGGAGGAGAGCTTGGGGCAAACGGGATACTCCCCGCCCACCTCTGAAATTACATGCTATGTCCCCTTGGTCTTGTTGAACATCTGGAGAACATTTTTGAGGAGGACTCTTACAACTGAGGGAGGTTGCCCCGTCAAGGCCATTCTTGGAATACAGGAAGTGTGTGTGTGTGTGCGTGCATGAAGAGCTCCTTCTCACACGTGTCTACCAGATAATTTTGAGGGGTGGTGGCGGCATCTGTTTCCAATAGTAGACAGTGCTAGCCCTCATGGTTCTCCTGAAGAATCTCCCCCACTTGAAAAATAAATCCTTGCAGATGACAACACCATCATGTTGCCACAGAGTATTGAGATCATAGTTCGGTCTATCCTTCTGCCTGTTTCCCTTGGTGATTTTGCCTGGCTGGGAAGCTCAGTAAATGCTGGTTAGTTCTTGGAAAGTATAGTGAGGAAAGTATAGTGAGGATTTTAAATCCAGGGATTTATACTGGCTTCCTTGTATGCATTGGGTTGATTTCAATAAGATACTACCCTACCTGTGCTTTGATTAAAAAATTTAACCAACTAATTGATTGTATCAGCTGCAGTCATTTGAGGAATAACCCAATCCACTTAAAAATCAGGCCTTACCTTTTTTTTAATGGCAAAGTCTTGATTATCTCCTCAATGCCAATTTCTCTCATCTGCCCACACTTAGTGGAGAAAATTCCTTGGTGGTCGAATCCCCCTTGCAGCTGAGCAGAGCGCCGGGAGACTTGGATGAATGCTCGTTTGCTCAGCCCACAAACGGAGAAGCTTTGGAGGAACCAAGGGACAAAAGCCGTAGAGGGGAGCAGCACGTTCACTTTCGTTGATGAACTTGGCTTGGAATGGGGTGGTGCTGACGGTGATGCTACCTCCTAATCATTTGAAAACCCTCTGCTGAAGCTGCGCCCCCTGCAGCCGCTAATGCTGTCTCTCTTCAGAAATCATATTCCATCCATTTTTGCTCATTGCTCTCTTATGCTAAGCTGCAAAAGGGTTCCACCTCTTAAAAAAAACAGAGACTAAATGGATTGGAGGCTTTTATCTTCTCTTAGTTCCTGCAGTTCAACAACCCTGTGTTTGTGGCTGTCATATTTATAGGCGAAGACCTGGTCGTGCGTGAGTGTGTGCCTGCATGTGTATTAGATATTTACTCACACCTCTTTTTGGCCTGATGGTTCTGCCAGCAACAATGACACCCCTGGGTTCTGTAAGGATGTGGTGTTCCACCCATTAGCTGTGATTTCTTGTCACTGTGCAGGTAACTTGGGATATATTCACTTTTCATTAATGTATAAAATTGACCACTTTCATCATTAAGAGAACTCCTTCCTTCCTTCCTTTTATGCTTGTTTTGAGTGTGAACACATGCTTTCTGCTATATTTTTAAAGTACCCACCCTTAATGAGATATTTATCCTTCCAAATCTGAAATAAGTTAAACACACACACACACACACACACACACACAAGCACACACAGCAGAGTGAATTCCCGCAGCAATAAGGCAGCCAGGCTGTTTAATATTACCAAAATGATCTAATTCTTTTACTTATTACTCACTTCTAAAAAAGATGCTAATGTTTCCCTTGTGCTTTCCTTAACACCCCTTCCTAGTTCCCACACATTTTCCTGCTTTGAGTGGCAAATTTTAAAAATCGTTCTCAGCGAAACCCTGTTTTTGGCAGCTTTGGGGTAAGGGGGGGGGGGAGGATCTCCACACAAAGTGTGTGACCCTCTTGCCAGAGTTTGCTTCAAGGCAGACCAACTGACAACACTGAAATCCAACCTAGTTTGAAACATCCCCGCCCCACAGGCCACAGGGACAGGCCGCATTTCTTTCCCCAAAGCAGGCCATGGAGAACCTGCCCCCCAGTCTCCCTAGAGCAAAGTTTGTTGAGCTCCAGTGGATAGAATTTCATCTCACTTGGTAGTTGTGCCTTTTTGGCACAACAGCTTGAAGTTTGGGAAGATCTTGATATCTTTGTTACCTGTCATATTTTAGCACAGATGACAAGCTTTTGCTGTCCATGATGAACTTCAGACTCCACTGGGCTGGGCGAGTTGCATTCTTTTAAATCAGGGTTTCTCAACCAGGGTTCCATGGCACCCTCTGGTTCCACGAGAGCTCACCAGGGGTGCTCTGGGAGATCACAATTTATTTAAAAAACTATTTCAAATTTGGGCAACTTCACATTAAAGAAGTAAGCTTCATTCTTTATTTTTTGTTTAAGAACACTGCTAACGCATATATACAGGCCTACACATAAAATATACCCTGGATAAGAAGCTGATGCTAGGGAAAGTGGAAGGCAAAAGGAAGAGGGGCCGACCAAGGGCAAGGTGGATGGATGGTATTCTGGAGGTGACGGACTCAACCATGGGGGAGCTGGGGATGGCGACGGCCAACAGGAAGCTCTGGCGTGGGCTGGTCTATGAAGTCACGAAGAGTCAGAAGCGACTGGACGAATAAACAACAACACATAAAACAAATATAATAATTTTGGAACTTCTGGCCTATATTTGAGCCTGAATGTGCAGGGGTTCCCCGAGGCCTGAAATTTTTTTCAAGGGTTCTTCCAGGTTCAAAAGGTTGAGAAAGACAATATCTAAGTCTTCAACTTCCATCAGTCCACCTAGTTGGACAATAGTCAAGGATGATGGTGACCAACAGTATTTGGGGGGCTGGAGATGGTTCTTTGAAGAAATAAACTCAATTTTCAACAGTTGCTCCAACCTTATTTTAAAATAAAATCTTTATTGCTTTATACTTAAGACTATGGTTCATTTAAGTCAGGATTGTGCTTGCGCTGACCAGTAGCTGCTCTTTAGGATCTCAAGCAGAAAAAGATCTTTCAGATGATTGGGCTGCTTTCAAATTTGCTTTAACTGGAAATGCCAAGATTGGACCTGGCTGTCTAGTTCAGAACATTACTGCATCTCGCCAACCAAGAAAAGTCCTCATGACATTGAAGAGTCTAGCATGAATGTCCAACAAAGAGAGAAGCAAGATGTTAGCTTCTTTCCTTGTGAGCAAATGAGCAAAGATCCAATGAAACCACATTGTTACACAATCAGGATCCAAACCTTTTAAACATGAGCTCTTCAGTGTTCCATTCAAAGCTTTTCTCATTTTTGAATGAAAGTTTTTATCATTTTTTCTCAAAGTTCTTCTCGTGAGCAGAGTTCCTTTCTCAGGCCATTCATTCATTTTTTTTCATTCAAGGCCATTCTTTGACTGTTGACTGAAGTCCTTTTTAAATTTGTCCTATGGAACAAACATACCCGTCCAACATCTTTTTTCTGCTGTGCCTCTAAATCAGAGCTTTCCAAACTGTGTGTCGGGACACGTTAGTGTGTCGGCTGCAGTGTCTGGGTGTGTCGCGGCTGCTGCTGCCGCCTCTGAGCCCTGCCAGGATTCCGCGCAGGTCCTAGTGCCTGCCTTGTGCCTCGCTGCCTCCAAACCTGCCCTGCCAGGATTCCACGCAGGTCCTAGTGCCTGCCTTGTGCCCTGCTGCCTCCAAACCTGCTGTGATTCCGCGCAGATCCTAGTGCCAGCCTTGTGCCCTGCTGTAAGAGAGTGTCGCGAAATGTTGCCCTGCTGTAAGAGTGTGTCGCGGAATGATGCATGTCTAAAAAGTGTGTCGCCAACATGGAAACTTTGGAAAGCTCTGCTCTAAATAATGTTGCCTTTATCTCATCCCCAACTCATGGGGATTGAGGGCTTCTTTAGGGCCTGAAAGCGGGTGGTAGCCATGGCGAGAACTCTGCATCCCGTGAAGATGAACCCAACGGAGTCTGAGAGAATAGACTTTCTTGGGCTCCTAGTTCAGTTTCAGGAATTCTAGCAGTCGCTATCTGATCATATTCCATCTCGGAGAGTTCCAGATGTTCCTCTGAATAAATTATCTGGGACTGAGGATCTGAAAACTTCTGCCTATGAACTTCCCTTCAGCTACCCCTCAGTGAGCTGTGGAAGCTCTACGTTGGTAACGTTCACAGGACCATCACCAGACCTTTAAATCTCAGGTTGACTCCCCCGCCCCCCAAAAATGATGTCTACTTCTTCTGTCAGCTTCTGACAGTGACACGGCCAACCTGTAGAAGGCACAGAAGAACCATTTGCAGAAGCTGATGTATATTCATGAATGAGTTTTTATTCATTCGTTTTGGATTTTTTACCTACCACTCAGCCACCCTGGCTGGTTTCTCTGTCTCTCCATCTCCTCTCTGTCTTCTAAGTTTCTGCTTTGCCCCAGGGCTACCTTTCAGGTGAATGTGACTCTCCAAGACGCTGCTGGGTAACGATCCTCTGCAAAGTTCTTCCCCTCCACAGCTGACAGAAATCCTTTCTAATTTGCCTTTTGCAAACAGTTACTAATAATTCAGCACTCCATTTCCATTTAAATGGAGGCATTCACCTCAGCAATGCTGAAGTTAAACACAATCCTTAGCTCAGCGTATTTCCAAGCCACTCAAGCCAAATACAGCCAAACACCCATTAAGGTGGCCTCCAAAGTGGGAAAAGGGAAACCTCGCCATGTGATCAGCCTGTAGAAGTCCACGGAGTGGGCTGGTTGAACTAGCTGCTGAAAAGCCCAGCCCTCTCATGCGCTGATCCATCCATCCTTTCTCAAAGCCAAGGAAGAGCCAGGAGGAGTTGCTGAGCAGAGGAGGCAAGATGCACCAATGGCTCACTCAGATTTCAGACCCAACCGACAAGGAAGTATTTTCATGTAATCATCACCATCCGTCTTCAGGCCCTGCAAGGTCCAAGGGAAAGATACAGATGGGGGCTTTCTCGGCGGTTGCGCCAAGGCCTTGGAGCTCTTCCTCGGGGAAGGGCTGCCAACTCGTCTCTCCAGCTGTCCGCAGAGGGTTTCTGTTTAGGAAGCCTTTTGGTCAGTGGAAATAATTTAGTAATGCAGCTGGTGGTTCATCTGTTAATCGGTTGCTACTTTTAGCCTGTGTTTGCCATTTTTCCCTGGTCTCTTTTTAAAATTTCTTCCCCAAAGGGCTTTTTTTAGCAGTGCTATCGTTTTCCCATCAGCCGTTTTAGGAACTAATTTCAGGGTGGTGGGGTGCAGATTGGCCCGTGTTGTGGTCTAGTTCGATGATTTTGGAAGTAAGCCCTGGTGCCAGGCTGAAGGATGAGACCACGTGCCCCTCTCCTGTTGGCCCTTGCCAGTGCTGAGCTTGCAGGAAAAAGCATCTCTACTTACTTACTGTCCTCCTTTCCTCTCCTTTGGAAGAGTGACATCTGCAGCTACTTGACCTTCTTTCCCTCTCTGTCACTCCTGTCTCAGACGAGGGTGCCCCTTTGCTCTTTGATGTCTCACCAGCTCCCTGCTCTGCCAGAGCTATTGTACAGGTACTCCTCGCTCAACAACCATTCGTTTAGTGATGGTTCGAACTTACGGCAGTGCTGAAAAAAACGACTTGTGGCCAGTCCTCACGCTTACAACCGTCGCAGCATCCCCCTGGTCATGTGATCACAATTTGGGCGCTTGGCAGCCCGTTCGCATTTATGACTGTCATTCCATCCCGTGGTCACGGGATTGCCATTTTCAACCTTCCCGGCAGATTCTGGCAAGCAAAATCAATGGGGGACCGCGTGATTTGCTTAACAACCACGTGGTTTGCTTAACCCCTGCAGTGATTTGCTTAATGACAGCCGCAAAAAGGTTGTAAAATTGGGTTGGATTCACTTAATGACCGCTTCGCTTAGCAACTGAAATCCCGGTCCCAATTGTGGTCGTTAAGTGAGGACTACCTGTATCTGGAAAGTCAGATAGTAACACATAACTTATACGCACCTCAAGTAAATAAATGATCCAGGAGGACCACTGGGACATCGGAAAGATCACACTGCTGGTGAAAAAAGGTGCGGTGTTCAATTGCCACAGCTTGCTCTCCTCCCATTTGGAGAACCGAGGTCTCAATCTGAGAAAGCCAAGGCATATTTGAATGGGGAGGGAAAAATTTAAGGAGCATTTCCCTAAAAGCAGCTGTCTGGGTGGGGCTTCCTAGAAAACAAGGCTGAAAAGCCTCTTTCCCCTTCTCCTTTGTCAAAGTATCAAGGCACACAACCACCACCACCACCCCGGCCTCAGATCTTGCTTTTTTAAGCAATGCGAAGAGACGTCTCTCCCTACATCTGGCCACGCTCAGGGGTTGCGCACCGAGCCCTTCAGAACTTCCCAAGTGCTCCCTTCAAAAATAGAATCGTAATTGAAAGGTCTGCCTGTTGGGTTTGGAGTTTGTGTTTTTACTTCAGTCAAAATCATTTGAACGTTGGCGACTGTTCCGATGCCCATAATTGCTGGCTTGGGTTGTGTGGAGAAGTTGGCACCGCCGCCATGATTTGGTGGTTCTCTAATCACATCAGGGGTTGCCGGTCACTGAGCAGGCCGGAGCGAGGAGGACAAACATTTCCTCATCAAAAGCGGATTGCGTTATTTCGATTTGGGGCTAACATGCCTTCTCCAGTTCACGGCTTGTTTTGTAACGGATCGAATAGAACAAATCAGGAGAGTTTTCATAATGCCAAAATTTGGCCCTTTTTTAAAATGAGAAATGGGCACCGTATTTTTACCTCATTTTAGGGGCTCAGTGGAGGTGGGACAACAGATGAGGGCGTTTCATGCTCAGACGCCTCCTCTGCCAGAGAAGGACTCTCGAGGCAAGTCCCTAGTCTGGAATCTCAGGATTTGCACAGACAGCTCCGCTCTCTCTCGCAGAGCTGCTGTGATGGCTGAGAAGATGTGTGTATGCAACCCTTCCAGATGGATCAGAATAAACAGAGTGGACTTGGCTAAAATAAATGGTGGTTGATTAACAGTGCAGTTGATCAGTAGCTTTTATTAGCAGGGTTCTGCAACGGAGTTGACTGCCAGCTGCAGTAATGATTTTAAGGGTAAATTCTCAAAGTTCTGGAGAACAGCCAACAGCCATGACTATTTTCTCCCGGCATCTAGTCCACCTCGGGCCAAGGTTTGCTGACTTCCCAGGCAGCTTTGAGTAAGTTTTCAGCTCTGTGCTGTTGCTACAAGGCCATTTGCATCTGGTGAACATCATCATCTTCCTGGCTTGCAGCAGAAGAGCCCACGGAGAGTTCATTGAGCAAGACCAGTGAAAGTCAGAAGGCAGCAGGGTCGTCTTCTCCAACTGGGAAACAGAAGTAGATGTGTCTGCCTGTCCAGCTGAGGAGCTTCTTAGCTTGGCTTCCATTGGTAGGTCCACAGCACTGCTTGGGCAGCATCTCTCAAACCAGATCCTCGTAGTGAATGATTATTGAAGCTTTGTCAGTTAACAATTTTCATTACACATAGGTTATAATCAAACAGAGGGAGCGGAGAAGCATGCTTTCATACAGGCTGTGGAAAGGTCCTCCCTTTACCTCAAAAAAGGTAAAGTTTCCCCCCGCACATTTGTGCAGTCGTGTCCGACTCTAGGGGCCGGTGCTCATCTCCGTCTGTTAGCCGAAGAGCCAGCGTTGTCCGAAGACGCTTCTGCAGTCATCTGGCCGGCATCCCACATGACCATCCCACCGCAGTGGTACCGATTCATCTACTTGCATTTGCATGCTTTCGAATTGCTAGGTTGGCAAGAGCTGGGGCGAGTGCCGGAGCTCACTCCTTCACGCGGGGCTAGGGATTCGAACCTCCGAACTTGCGATCTTCCGATCGACAAGCCTGGCGTCTTACCCGCTGAGCCACCACGCCCCTTAGCAAAGCCAATTTTGACAATCCATTATTTGGGGTGGATTCACCCTGTGGTTGCCTTGGGGTGCTGAGGACTTGCTTGCAATTGTCCTCCAGACTTCTATAAATATGAACCCATGTTCTTGTTACCCACGGGATATTTTCTACTTTTCTATTCTACTGGCGGGTCAGTTTTCTCCAGGGAGATATTGTACAACCAGTGGATTTGGTGATCCAGTCCATGCCCTTGAAGCCAGGACGTGCTCAAAGGCGGCTGTGTTGGCCAGGACGGTTTCTAATGGCCTCAGGAATCTCTCAAGCGACCAACTGTTGTTATGCTGTCCCTTGAGGTAGATGGCTGTCCTTTGGACTGATGCAACAGTACTCCAAATCACCCAATTGTTAAAAATATTGTTGGCACTCCTGTCAAATTTTGAAGCCAGGATTTGGTCCACTTAGGGCCCAGGCCAAGAGGATGGATACATTTCCCCTGCTCGATGACTGAAGGCTTCCCATGAGGGCTCCTGGAACAGATTCTCTTTACATTTGAAATAAAACCCTCTAAGCTCATCCAAGCTCACAGATAATCACATAGATGAGAATCCACTGGATGATAGACATTCCCAGGCAAGTCTCCAATTGGCGGGGGGACAGAAAGCCATTAGGTGGGATGGGATGCCAAGCTCGATCTCAGCACCATGCCTGCACGGCTGATGGATGATCACAGAGCACGGCCAATTGGCCCCGGAGGTTGGTGCTCTGAGCACTTGGGGTGAGTAACCATTGAGCAATATGGGCCTTTAGTCAAACAGATGCCAAATGGAGAGTGACCTGAGTCTTCAGGAAGCCTCAGAGGAGCAGCTGGCCGTCTCAAATGCCTGCAGTCAATTTGCCCAAGCTTAATCCCTGCTGCATAAAAACTGCACAACTTGTTTGTTTATAATAGAAATAGGTTTAGACCTGCCCACTTCCCCAAAGACACAGCTCAGAAAGTCTCTATTCAAATTCCTTAGTGTAGAATGCATTTAATGTCTCATTTTTGGTTTTCTTTGCCCCATAGCATCTGCTTTAACAGGGCTATGCATAGGTTCCCATAATCTGTTATCTACAAATTTAATTTCTGCTTAACTGACATTGCCATTATCCCCAGGCAGCCAACGGTGGAAAGGAGAAGAGTTTCAGCCCAGGATATATGGAGGCACCTGAGGCTCTATTCCTGAATACTTAAAAAAATAGGAATAGAAATAAGGAAATAGTGGTTTTGGAGCGTTTTGGAGCGGCCAGCAACAGATGCAGCCAATGCTAAGCGTTGAAGCCTGGACTTGTTCTTTCGTTGTGTATCACATTCTCACCTCTTCTCTGCCAACTGTTGGGAAGGGATAGCTTTCAGTTCTGGCCCCAACCTAATGGCACCACTCAGTGTTTGTCCAAACTGAACAGCAGTCCAGCTCCCTAGAGTTGCTGAGAAATCTGGACACCAAACCTTGCAGGAACAATGGAAAGGGAGGGGTGTACGTAGCTCAGAGAAGAGTAGAGATAGCTGCCTTCAAACATCTGAAGGTCCATCCCACAAAAGATGGAACACCCTTGTTTGGTACTCTGGAAGACTGATCTGAACCCAGTGGTTGGACATTGTGGGGAGCCAGTGCTGGTTAAACCTCAAGGTAATTCCTAATGGGAAGAGCAGGACAGCAGTAGAATCAACCATCTGGAGATGTGTGGGGGTTTTCCATTTGCAGAGACTGGAGGATATTTTGTCAGGGAGACAGTGGTTCCATCCACCCTAAAATCCTATGAGAAACCAGCTGAACCTGGGAAGGCACTTCAAGACGCTGAGGCTACCTGCACCACTCAGGTACGCACCTGCTTAGGAAACACTTGGCGTTTTACTAGGCAGTTCTGGTCTTTCTTCCATGAAAGCCGCTGCTGGGCAGATGCCCACGATGTGGCGGCGGCCATAACACACATCTGAAAAATTCATTCTGTATTACTGAAACTACCCATGTTGATCAAAGGACATATGCTGAATTGTCTATTACGCGATAAACTGCTATTTAATTATTGTTTACCTTTTTTCTTCTGACAAACACGTCGATCCTGGAGATGAGTGGCAAATGGAGTACATGTCAAAACAAGATGTTGAAAATCAGTTTGCTGCAACTGTGTAATTGAAACCATTTGACTGATTGATGGCTATACGTGTATACATATGCTTGCACAGATATACAGGCAGTCCTCGTTTAGTGACCACAATTGGGACCGGCAACTCGGTCATTGAGCGAAGTGGTCGCTCAGTGAACCCGCGACTGTGCTTAAGGTCCGACTTCAGGTTTCCTTTGCTTTACAGACCTGCGAAGGTCGTCAATGCCAGGATTGGTCGCAAAGTTGCTTTTTCATCTCCGTTGTAACTGCGAACGGTTGCCAAATGAGGCAGTTGCTAAACGAGGACTACCGGTACCCACACAAACCCATACGTTTGCATGTACATCTATGTACGGGTATGGTTTGCATGCAGAAGGGAACAGCTGTCTCCCAGAGCAGCAGCAGCAGCCCGCCTGCCTTCCTGGATGCCTTGGCTGTTTGCCGGCCCGCCAGGACACCGGACTAGGTGCTGGGCGATGTAATTGAAGTCGCGGAAGAGGAGATTGGTTGCTGAGTTGGGGGCTGGGAGATATTGTTTGCAGGGATTAGCTTTGCTGCCGAACAGAATGTTCTTGCTTCCAAATTCTGTTTGTGCTTGGGAAGGAAAACAAAACGCCACGGCCTTGTTTGGTCTTCTTTCTAGACAAATCGGTTTGCCACTTGGGGATGGAACAAAATGCTCCTTCCTTTTCTTGAGAAGGAATAGCAAACATTTCCCCCTGGTAATGCCAATGGTTTGGAGGAAAAACAGACCTTTGTACCTAGGGCTCTCCTTAATGCCACAACCTCCAGGTGTGTTGGAGGACAAAACCCCATCATCCTGTACAGAGTGTGGCCTACATTTGATAGTGATGATGGAAGCGGTAGTCCTAAACCTCTGGTTCATACTGCAGAGCTACAGTGGACAAGGATAAACAGGATCTCAGTGAATTCTTTAGGTACAGAATATCTTTCTAAGCAAATTGGCCTAATTTATAGCCTTGGAGAAGGACTGCAATCCTATTTTAGCTCATAGATAATGCAGCTAATCTGTATTTTTCTGAATTCTGTGATGTAGTTTCTTCTCAAATGTTGCATGTAGTTGATAAAGTTGCTTATAATTTAAAAGTATTCATATCAATGATTAATGCACAAAGAAAGTGGTATGGTTGTATGCAAAAATGCATAAATGTAGATTGTGTATGTTGGGCTGCATACAAAATAAGTGTGAATTAGTTTAAAACATTCAAAATCTAAAGAAAAGAAGATGGAACAGAGTTATCTTTGAGCACATGCAAAACTGAGACAGACCAGCTATAGGGAGAGCTGTACACCTTTAAACAGGATGGAACAAAAATTTGAGCAAAATGGCTGGGATAGGAAGGATACAATCCAAGGCATTTGCTCTGGTCAAACAGTGTGGGTCCTTGCCTGACTTGGAGAAAATAGATGCTACCAGAATTTATAAGGAACTGCTGACTCCCAAATATTCCATGTTTTTGTTGTTTATTCGTTCAGTCGCTTCCGACTCTTCATGACTTCATGGACCAGCCCACGCCAGAGCTTCCTGTCGGCCATCGCCATCCCCAGCTCCCCCACGGTCAAGTCCGTCACCTCCAGAATATCATCCATCCATCTTGCCCTTGGTCGGCCCCTCTTCCTTTTGCCTTCTGCTTTCCCCAGCATCAGCATCTTCTCCAGGCTATCCTGTCTTCTCATTATGTGGCCAAAGTACTTCAGTTTTGCCTTTAATACCATTCCCTCAAGTGAGCAGTCTGGCTTTATTTCCTGGAGTATGGACTGGTTTGATCTTCTTGGGGTCCAAGGCACTCTCAGAATTTTCCTCCAACACCACAGTTCAAAAGCATCTATCTTCCTTCGCTCAGCCTTCCTTATGGTCCAGCTCTCGCAGCCATAGGTTACTACGGGGAATATTCCATGTAGGAGCTAGGAAAAACTTCTGGTTGGTATTTGGGTTCTAATAGGTTGAGAGAGGGAACCCCCATTTCTGCTGGTTTGTATAAACAAAGCCTGAAGATGCTAAGCTCCATTGTTGCTGTATTTGCACAACGCATTTGCTTAATGGCAACATTTGCCATGCAGCCTTTCAAATACATTTTGGTTGGCACTACAGACTATTAATTACAGTCCCTCCTGCCAACACACATCGGGGTAGAACCTTCAATCTATCCTCAGTTTCTCTCCAGGATGATAGTTTTACATTTGTAGGGATTTTGTGCTTTGATTTTTGCTAAGAGTACGTTCAAAACAGCCCTGCCATTTGGCAAAGGGAAGCAATTCTCAGCAGTGGCCGGGTAGGCTGGGGACTTCTGGGAATTGAGGTCCATGCATCAGAAAAGCAGCCTGGCTGGGGAAGGTTGACTTAGCTTAATGAAATAAACACTGATTCAAAATGGATAATAAGGCTTTTCTGATCAGGCCAAAGTTCCTTCTGGGCCTTCCTGTTGACTGCTTTCATTTCCAACAATAAGAAAGGTAATGGATTTGATACCAAAAGCAGCATAAACCAAGGGCTATAATAAAGGAGAGATTAGTTCAGTCTTGGTACTTACTGACTTCAGATGCCAAAGGAAAAATCATCGCTTTTCTTTTTAATATCCAGTAGACCAAACATGTAATTGAATTTGGCACTTGCACCATGCCTTGAGCCAAACACCTGGGTTGTCCTGCATATGATGCTCTGTTGTTTATGCCCCTGTGACTGAAATAGCTCTTTTTGATCCAAAATGTTGGATTCTAAAAGGTCAGAGGAGCCTTGTGCTACACAAGGTGCTCCTTGAGTCGATCACAGTTGAGGTCGCCCGAGCATCAGTTTTGATTTGATAAGACGAGAAGACATTTTTGAGGCGAGGGAGGAGAGGATCTCTGTACCTCTGTTTTGAACTGTAATCATTAGCCATGAAGGATCGGCTAGGATTTTCACAGACAGCCTTTTAGACTGCCTCGGGCCTTCCTTGAGGTAGACCGCTGAATTCAGCTATGTTCATAAAATAATATTCCTCTTCAGAAAGGTCATTGATTCCATCTTACTCTAAATGCTCTTGGGATCTCAATCCTGTCTCTGTGTGACTCCCTGTGGACAACTTGCTTGCTTCTCTTATGGAAACATAGGAATAGTTCTTCACTTCAGGAAACTCATCTTAGTCCACTCACTGTTTTTCACAGTGGCCAACCAGATTCCTCCTAGGTGCTCATGGGTAGGAGATGGAGATGTACCCATCTTCTGCCATTGCTCTCCTGTTCCCCCATCCTTAAATAACATTGAGTCTTCAGGACTTATAGCCTTTGATAGGTCTTTGCTCCTTCAAAGCCACCCAGGTTAGTGGCCCTCAGCATACTGGTGAAAATGAATTCCACAGGTTGATTATGTGGTGTGTGAAGAAGTGCCTTCTTTTTTCTGTGAAAGTGCTTTCATTCTAAATCTCCTTCTAATAATCCATTCTGTGCTCGGCGTGATCATCTAACATCCTATCCATCCTACCTGCTTTTATTTTTGCTTCAGTCAAGGCTGTGCCATCACCAGCTGCCAGATGAGATTAAGGAACAACCCAGGAATAAGATGGAAGTGAGTAATGTGCAGAAACACGACTGAGCCAGGAGGAGTGTATTGCTCAGACAACTTCCCTTTCTTATACCACTTCTTGGATTTCAACACAGCATACCATAACCACAGCAAAAATACAAAAAGAGAAAATAAAAGTTGTGCAAATGAAAACTCCCAACAGAGAAAAGACTTTTCCTGGTGGTAAGGGGTTGGTGCCAGGCAAATCTCTCTTGGGAATGTGTTCCAAAGCTGGGTCTGATCCTTACCATGGTTACTAACACCATGGTTGGATTTCTATAGTACACTGTGTCCAAAGCACATAAACCACGTGTAGCTTAGAGTGTGAACCCTATGAACCTGGTCTGGGAACACGCCTCCCCCTGGATTCCCCTCCCTGCGTTACTTCCACCTTAGACCTGCTGTGTCTTTTCTGTGGAATCTGTAATTTGGTTTGCCCCCTCAACTCCAGTTTCAGTGGTGCTAGATTTGTATTTTCAGAACTGAGTGTGTTAGGCAGGAAGAGAGAAAAGTAAGCAGGGCTTAAGAGCTGGAAGGAGACACTGTCCTTTCATAAAAAGAACCTGCTGTATGCAAGGCTATTTCTCTCGGGTTGCAGCCAAATGGACAGGATTAGATTGTCAAACAATTGCTAGATTGCTGGGAAGAGAAGCCAGGACAGGAATTTTTGGCAGAGCAACGGGCTCCCGCAAACAACTCCTTCTGGTTCAAAGGCGCTTTTTGGAAACAAAGACAAATGGCTGGCTATTAAGCAGTATCGGACCCTCATCTACAGCGAAACATGCAAAATGAGGCTATTGGCTAGGGAGAGGAAGAGCAATCCTCAACTCTAATCTAATCCCCTAAATTTTGGGGAGAGCAGCATTAGACACTGGGAAACTACAACTCCCAGAATTCCTAGCCCACTTGGTGAATGGCAAACGGCTAACACTTCAGAAACATTTGGATGGAATGAGATGAAATGTGCAGGCGCCGTAGACTCTTTTGAACATAGGAGCCTGACCAATTTCAGAAAAATAAATATAGACATTGTAATTTTAGGGCTAGCCTTCTTTCACAGTTAGAGTTTGGCACCAACTTGGATGTGATTTGTAGGTGAATGTTATGCAAGACTCAGCATTCCCCCTGAGACTGAAGTGCTTCATGGATGTCCACAGGGAGGCCAGGGATATTATGCATGTCAGGACTTCATGATGGGAGTGATGTAATTTGGGTCAATCACAATTTGTATCACTTGTATTCGCTTGATGGCATAATGACGCATATGATCTCATCGTGCCTGATGCCTAAGATGAAATCAGAGCTAATATTCATTATTTTGCAGATTCTTTGGAAGGATGTTTCACTTGAAAGACTCCAGAATTAGTCTAAAACATAGCTTTCCAAACTGTGTGTCGCGACACTTTAGTGTGTTGCGACAAAACCCGGAAGTGGACATGCATGGTGGTGGTGCGGGAGCGCGCGCAACGGCGGCATTGTGCATGGCCGCGGCGGCAGTGGTGCGCCATCAGCGCTTCTGGGTTTTAGCAGAAAATACTAGGCTGCAGCCGCTGCTGCCGCCGTGCACGCCCCTGCGTGTGGGAAGTTTGGAAAGCACTGGTCTAAAAGAACCAGCCCAATTTGATTTGGGAGCCATCCAAATCGAATGCATGCTTCTATTCCAAACCTAATTATGGGCCAAATCAAACCCTGCTACACTCTCAGGTACACTGCAAGAAGCAGCAAACGTTTCTTCATCCCATCACAGTCTTGAAGGCCTTCTCCTTCTAGCATTCATCTACAAGTCTCCTTTTCTGCTGATCAGCCTGTGGGCCTGGACCTTTTCTTTCTTCCACTCATCAGCCAGGCTCAGGCTGGTGGTGTTTGCAGTGATAGCAAGAAGTCTCTTCCTCTCATACTTACATCAAACACAAGTTGATGTGGTAATTTAGTTTTTCCAGGATCCTGTGAATGTTGGTAACAATCCATCAAGTAAAGGAAGGCAACATTTTTGAAGCTTACAGCAAATTGAGGAGGTGGTTTTCAATCTACCCTGGACTGAAATCACAGGCAGAGAATTATGGGATTGTAATAATGCTTGCTTTGTGCCAGAAAGGGGCATCACAACTGTGAGAGAGTCATATATCCTCAGAAACGAATGTACTTCAGATCTGTCCCTATTACAGACCTATTCCAAGAGTTTAATTCTTCGGTTAGCCTGCTTTGCATATCTCCATTCCTCTGGTGAAGGTCTCTTTTACTTTGAACTCCTTTTCTGAGCCCTCCTATTTCTTTTTTCCCAGATGGTAGAATGATGTATTTCGCCAGTGCTGTAGGCTTGTAAATGCCACACATAATGTCTCATTACCTCTGATGGCTGTTGCCACATAGAAAACATAGACCCTGCATGCACGCCCTCTCGGACAATGCACAGCATAATTACCTCCAACTGCCAGCAAGATGGAGCTGGGTCCACCCTGAAAATCACCTTCTCATTCATCAGCATAGCTTGACTGTTCCATCACACTGTGGCTAAAGGAAGGACAGACTCGCAGAAAGACAGACTCACAGAAGGCATTTACAAGTCTAGAGTGCTGGCAAAATACATCATTCTACCATCTGGGAAAAAAATGAGAAAAGAAAAGGAGTTTAAAGTAAAAGAGCCTTTCACCAGAGGAATGGAGGAATGCAAAGCAGGCTAACTGAAGAATTAAACTCTTGGAATGGGTCTGTGGTAGGGACATCTCTGAAGTAAGAGAAAAGGACCATCTGGAACTTTTCCATTGGAAAAACCAATCTTTGTGTTACGGGCACTCCCAAGAGTCAATGTGGTGAACAGCTTATTGTATATCTGACTTCCAAACAGGATGGTCTACACACAAACTCCTGGCCAGCCATGAAACCTTTGGTGGAAGGGATAAATATAAAGGAACTAAATATAACCCTTGGAAAAACGACATAGGTAGGAGTGCTCCTCACTGCTGTTGGCTTGTACAAGTCAGTCGTCACCAAATGATCTTGTCTGGTGAAGATGCAGACTGTATCAGCAAAGAGGAGAAAGGAAGAGGAGGAAATAAAAGAGAATGATGGATGGGAACATTGTTCTATCTCTGTAGGATCAGCAAGCAAGAGCCAAGCATTTGACCCACTCTGGAATGTAATCCAGATCTGTCCGACTCAGAGAAAATTGAGATTGTAACTCAGATGTCTCCTCTTTGGTAGCTACAACACAATTTTCATCAAAGCAAGTCATTTGTCTTTATTGGTTCCCTTGCCCTTTGAGACTAATTGCCAGGTCAAAGTGGCCCTAAATTAAAGGAAGAATGGTAATTGTGAAATGTGTGTGGGTAAAATATCTCCAGTGCTGCAGTTCAGGTCTTTGTATCTAAAGCTATTGCAATTTCTGTGGGATGGTGCTAGAGGCCCAAATTTACTCTTTCTCCCCCAGGTAAGGAGCATTAAGGGATCCCTAAGACAGAAAACCTCTTTCTTCTTTTCCAAAAATTACCTGCTTTCCACTTCTGCAAGCAAAAGAAACCAACCTCTTCCCTATTCTGCTTCCAAAAACGCTACTCCATTTTATATGCCCAGGTACTTTTATATATTTATACCCAGCTGCACCCCTTCCATATTCCAAATGTTAATGAATTACTGTTTATGCACACTAAAATGTTTGGTGTGAATGTTCCACAAAACCCTTCTCCTATCTCTGCTAACAGCTCAATTACCCCAGTAGACCCCAGATATGGAGAAGGAAGACCCAAAACATCCAGTGGATCAGATCTGAGGCTAAACAAGGTAGATTTGGTGAAAGGTGAATACTGACGGGGCAAGAGATCTATTTTAGGAGTAGCTTTTCTATCTTTATTAAATAGCAAAATCTACAGTAATCTTTGCTTGGGTCAGAAGGGTCTTTCCAATGTAGAAATATCTCCAGCTTTTCAAGAGCTTGCTGCACGTCTTGCAATATCAGCCTGTGTCTCTTACGTGGTCTTCCTGTTCTGTTTATAAAAATGCACCACCACCACCACGGCAGACATTTAATTTTCTTGCTATGCTGAGATCAGTGAACTGTTTGAAGAAGGAGAGAGAGAGAGAGAAAAAAGCTGCTTAGCAGGAGAAACGAAAGGACAGATTTACAGTTAGCTTACTTGTGATCTGCCAGAAAAAAATGGTCTGCTGTGAATTTCCCATCTTGAAACAAAAGTGGGAGAATCTTTTTGCTTCTCTTGCCATTGATGCCTAAAAAGCATAGAAGCTTTCCCATGTTTTTCAGTGGCAATTTATTTGGTGGATAGTGTTTGCTGCCACCTTTGCATCCCAAATTAGCCTCTCTGCTAATTTGGGGCTTCTAAAGGATTCCACAAGATGTTATTTTTCAGGAAGAAATGGAAAAGTTCTGTGCAACTGTGGTGCAGACATAGCTTCAGAGCTCTCAAAGGCCGAGGCAGCTCCTTCCGTGTAGCAGTAACCTGATCAGATGGGATTGTCTCAGTTAACTTTTGAGGTCCTCCTCTTTGATGTCCTGACCACTCCTTGTCCTAAGTCCTGCTTCTTCTCAACATCCTAATCCCTTTGGTTTTCTCCACTAGATTGTTGAAAGTGAGGACAAGACAAGAAATGATGATAGACTGAAATCAAAAGAAGGGAGATCCAGGTTGAATATTAGACACATTTAATGAATTTCTGCACTGACCAGGGGTTGGACTGGAAATCCGAATAACTCCTAAGGTCATTCATTTAATGATGCATAATTATTCTGTCTGTTCAGCTAGGAACAGCCAGGGAGTGTGTTGAAAAGTTCAACCAAGGGTGGCCAGAGGCTCCTCTGTGACTGTTTACTTCTTCAGCAGCCAATCTTCCTTATACTTGGAAACACTTCAGGAAAGAAACACCCAAATTGCTTGTGGCGTCTTAAACACTGTTAACTCCATGATGGCATACACTTTCTTGGACGATTATTATTAAAGTGTAATTCGTAGTAAAATGCATATTTACTCATGACCGAATGTGTGGGTAGATTAGACAATCAGGTCAGAGGGAAACGAACAGCAGAAGATCCAAGCCGTGATAATTGCATTATAAATAGTGGTCATTCACGAACGAGTTGCGTGTTGGATATTTCTGCTGATTACACGGTACCGATGTATTAAGTGTATTGTATTAATACAATTAATCTCATTTGTGTGTATTATACAACGAAACAAATGCTTGTCAGCAGAGTTAATTCTCATACCCACACGAACCTGTTTGGCAGCAAATAGTTCCCTCCCGTTGCTCTCATGCCAGGCAATTAACAACGCCATTAAAAGCAAAGGCGTTCTCTGCACTAAAATTAATGGCAAGTGCAAATTAAAAAGGAGAAGGTTCAGTAATACTCCCAGCCCTGGGCAAAGTAAGAGCTTTTATTATATTTTTAATTTCTAAATTCCCTCTCTCTTTCTCATTTTCTCTCTCTTGTCTCTGGTGTGGGACAACAGTAAAAGATCTCTGTGTCTGTCTGACAATGAAACTGTGAAGAGGTATTCCAATGAAATTCCTAGGGCCAGGCTGAAAAACTGTGATTTTTCCCCCACCAGCTCACATTCCATTTGAGGTAGGAGCCTTGGCCTTCAACATTTCTCTCCAAGGAACTGTGGCATGTCTGCACCCGTGCAGCGGTGAGGTAGTCCCGTGCTTCCATCACCAGAGGAACCCTGTAGGACAGGGTTCCTCCACCAGGGTTCCGTGGCACCCTAGGGTTCCGCGAGAGGTCACCAGGGGTTCCGTGGGAGATCACGATTTATTTAAAACATTATTTCAAATTTGGGCAACTTCACATTAAAGAGGTAAGTTTCATTCGTAGAACGCTGTTAATGCATATAGTCCCATGTGATGGAGTGAGCTCCCGCACTAGCCCCAGCTCTTGCCAACCTAGCAATTCGAAAGCATGCAAATGCAAGTAGATGAATAGGCACCACTTCGGTGGGATGGTAACAGCGTTCCACGCGCATCATGTGGCCACATGACCGTGGAAGCGTCTTCGGACAGTGCTGGCTTTTCGGCTAAGAAACGGAGATGAGCACTGGCCCCTAGAGTCGGACACGACTGCACAAATGTGCGGGGGGAAGCTTTACCTTTATACATATAATGATTTTGGAACTTCTGGCCTCTATTTGAGCCTGAATGTGCAGGGGTTCCCCGAGGCCTGAGAAATATTTCAAGGGTTCCTCCAGGCTCGAAAGGTTGAGAAAGGCTGCTGTAGGATGACGTCTTCTTTGGTGCTTTCTCAGGCAGGAAGCCTGGGCAGCCAGGGAGGCTTCAGAGGGAGGGAAAGAGGTTTCACAGCAAGCAACACCACCATCAGGAACCTCTTTCCACCCTCTCCAGCCAAAAAGCCAGCTCAACATGACTCTCAAGAGTAACTGGAAAGAAATTCTCAAGCACATTGAGACAAAAAACAGGAGCCTCTTTTGCAGCGGAAGAAAACTTCTGAGAAATTACAAGGCAGAGTTTGGCACAACTGCAGGATGAGATATTCCACTAGGTTTCTTGGATCATTAAGTTGAGAGAAGGGCAGAGAAAATATCCTGGCCAGGCCAATTCCCACTGAGCTTGGGGCGGATTCCCGTGGCCCCACAGAACTTGCCCTCTGTCCTTTACGTAAATGTACTCATTATGCCATCCTGACCTTCACATCTGGAAACGTTTATTGCATGTAATTTACAACTATCTGTACCTTGACTGCAACATTCCTTCCCATCCATCCATCCATCCATCCATCCATCCATCCATCCATTCTTCCTACCTATCTGTTTTTTCTTCTCTGCATTCAATTGCTTTCCTTTTCTGTGCTGGTGTTTAGTCCTGAAGATGAGTTAAAAGTAACTGGGAGGAGGGACAAGTGAACACGGAGTGGCTTCTCTCACAAAGCTCCTCATAAAAAGCAACGCTTGGGACTTAAGTCCATCCAGGTGCTGATTTCCAAACCCAGCTCCCTCACTGTGCTAGCTGAGGACCAAGGGGTCCATAGTTTCCCATAGTTTAGAAAAGCAAAATAGAAATGATATCTATGCAGCTGATCAGCCACACTTTTAGGGCCTGAGCCCAGAAAGACAATGAAAGAGTCCCTTGCAAGGGAGATGGGCGGGGAATAAATTGAAATAATAATAATAATAATAATAATAATAATAATAATAATAAAGCAGCAACTTCTTCTCTACCCTTTGCCAGTTGGAAGTGGTAGTGCCAACTTACAGTGCAGGGTTTCTGTAAAACAGACCAAGAAAAGACATGAGCCATCATTCAGGTATTGTTATGTCTCATCTCCCCATTACATGCCTGTTTTTTGGACAGGAACCTTTGGAGCCTTTCTTCTCTAGGGCATTCTACTTCAGCTACTCCATCTAGGCTATAAATCAGGTCGAACTATGAACCCTTTTCCATTAATGACACCCAGCAAATGAAATCAGGTTGTGTATAAACTGCCAGGGGATTAGCAATAGACATCAAGTTGCCAGTTTCCTGGGCCCAGATGTTTTGGGCATGAGTCTTGTCCAATTATTTGGTCATTGACTTTCTGTAATGGGGATCCATTGGGCCAGAAACCCAGATAATATTTTGATTCCTACCATGATACTCTGTATGAACCAAAGAGACAGACTATATTGTATGAGCAAACAATCCAATCTTCTATCATTGCTTGTGGCTAGAGAACATCCACAATGAAAAATATGGTCATCCAATTCAGAGGATTGTCACTTTTTGCCCTCTCCATATAAACATTACTTGATTTTTTGGTCCTTTCAGGCATGAAAGATTGTTCAGGAAGTATGGTGTGCGTTTGTAAAAATGTGGTCTCTTCTTTATACACCTCTCTCTTTCTCTAGCCATCCTTGGTCAATTTTTGTAGCCACTGTAGCTTGTGCACAAATTCAGCCCCGAGGATGGTGAGCAGGTGGATGGAAGAATTCTTGAAGAGAGGAGTTTAAATGGAAAGACAAAGTGGATTCCCAGCAGCCTTCAAGTCTGGCTTCTCAGTGATAAGAAGGCTGATGTCCATGTCCAAAAAACGGAAGGCGGTGGCAAGAGACAGCAACCAAAATAGATGTGATTTTCAAATGCTTCTGGATGTAATTTTATTTTACTTGGCAGTAAAGTGGAAGGGCACAAATGGAGGGTTTTGCAGGAAATCCCCAGAGCATCTACAAAATATGCTGCTGCCAAATTGTAATATTTAAAGTAATAGAGTGAAGATTAACTTGACAAGGAGTTATCATACTAACTCAGCCTTTCTCAACCTTTTGACCCTGGAGGAACCCTTGAAATATTTTTCAGCCCTCAGGGAACTCCTGCACATTCAGGCTCCAATATAGGCCAGAAGTTCCAAAATTATTATATTCCTTTCATGTGTAGGCCTGTATATATGCATTAAGAATGTTCTTAAACTAAAAATAAAGAATGAAGCTTCCTTACTGCTGGCCACTAGGAACCTGATGAATTACAGGAGCACCTGCAGGGTATGGCCCAAAAAATCAACATGGCAGCCATGATGGTGCAATTGAAGCTCTGCCTGTTTTTATATGCATTGCACATGTGACGCAGATTTAAAAAGGCTGAGTTTCAATTGCACCATCGGAACTGCCATCTTCACTTTTTTGACCACACCCTGCAGACAACCCTGATGAATTATGCAGCCATTTCTGATGTGGTTGGAAAGAAACTCAGCTTGTTTCTTGAACTTCTCATGGTCTGCACTGAGAAGCTTTGTCAAAGCCCAGCAAAAATGCACCAGCTGTTTTTTTTTAAGAGCCCAGGAAAACAGGGAACTCTTCTTCCTGGGAGGCACCAGCCTTCTTCAACCAGGTGCCCTCCAACGTGTTGGAGTTACAAAGCTCAGAATCTCCAGCCAGCTGTCATGTCTTGGAGAAGAGTTCACATTTGTAATGGCTATTCATCTCCTCCTTCCACCCTCTCTTATCTGTTGCTCCTCAAAATGTTTCATCCTTTCTTGGGTTTTCCCTCAAAAACACAAGGAAGAATTTCCTCAGGGCTGCCGGAGGACAGAAACTGACTTTCTCCTCCGCTTCCTGCCGGATAATTATTACCTTAAACGCAGACAAACTGCAAGAACCTTTCCCAGTTTACCCACCCCTGTTTCTATTTCCTGAGCCTATCTCTATTTTTTCCTTTTTTGTCAAATTTAGATTGCAAGATCCTGGGACAGAGGTCCGCCCTCTTGTGATTTTATAGGGTGCTTTGCACCGTGGGAAAACTATAGAAATGGATGGATTCTAGCATTCTTAGGGGTTGATGAAAACTCCTTGGACAAGGGTGTCTTGTCATATCAATACCGGTGCTTTGATAGGGTTGATCTCTGTTACCCTTGCAGGTTCTAATGATGGGGTTACTTTTCCAAAGGCCAAGTTCTACTTTAGTGCTACTACCTGGCTGTTTTATTTCTATCCTAATTTATTTTTCTCTTATTTTCATTTTCTCTTGTTTTTAAAATGTTATTTGTCCACGAGAGCTGATGATTGTTGTAATATGATGGAAACGTTTCAGTTTATTAACTGTTACCATGGATTATTGATTGGGATGATTTTTGTTTTTTTTGGTTACTTTTGTTTTCTGGTCAAGGAGCACAATAAACGAATCTCGGCACTGAAAAAGAGAAGAACTGGCGTATGGAAGGGCAGAGGAGGGACAAATTAATCAGATGCAAGCCGTGTCTTCCAGCTCGAACAAAAACCGCTGCTTCCCCCTCCCCGATCCAGATCACACCATGACCCGGCACGTTTTGTTTTAGAGAGGGAAAAAGAGCACAGCTTCCCACACGACCTTTGGAGATTAGAAACATTTCTTTGGCACATCACTGGGCTACCCAAAGCGGGTTTGACAGCTTCATTATGGAGTTTTACAAACTGTTACTCCGTATTGAAATCCCATTGCGGCTTTCTTTTCCCCTCCCACATTTCCCCCTTCCTTTTGTGGTTTCATTGTGTAGCTTGAGAGAGAAAGACGGGAAGAAGAGGAAGGCGGGGGAATGAACTTGACTCCGTGGTGATTGTCAGGCCTCGTTGTGTGTCGCGTGTGCAGAGGAGATATGCTAAGTACACAGACAAGCAAGATTGCAGCCTCTGCTATGTGTCATAACTCACTTCTCTATAGTCTCAGCTTTACATCATCCTTGGGGAAAAGACGGCTTTTTCTACAAAAGCGAGCCCACAAGTCAAATGCTAATAAATCACACAGCCATAACTACAGAAATGCTGCCCTCTCAGACTTGTCTCCAGTTAAACACAGAAGTAAACGCAACTTCTGGCTTGGCACCAAGTGAGAGGGTTTTTTTCCCAGCCATATGATGACGGGGAGGAGAAAAACAGAAATGCTTTTCACAGGCCAGCAGAGTCGCGAAGGTTCTCCTTCTTGCCGTCCTTCCAAGGAGCTGTCATCCAAATGTTTTTAATTAAAACCCATTGCTGGGGGCAAGGAAGAAAGTGGAAATTTCAGCTAAGTTAGCTTCATCTGAGTGGGAATCTGGCTTCTATTTTTACCTGTGAATTCTTCTGAGCTAGAAACCTGGATAATAGCCATTCATCAATGTTCCAGAACTGGAATGATTTGCATAAGGCAAAAGGGGAGCAGCCCATTTTTTAAAATTTCTGTCATCATCGCTGCAGCAGGCAAAGGTAGGTGAGGAAAACAGTCACACACTTTGGAACCCAGATAGCCACAGAGAAACACACCAGGAACACTGGAGATGAATGAACAGCTGAAGAAGGAATTTTGATTAAGAACTTTTGTTGTTGATCTGTTACATTTTGCAAGTAATATTTCATCCAGACGGAAGGAAAGAGAAGAAGAGGACGACCACCAGCAGGGTGGATGGACTCGGTTATAGTGGCCATGGGGGCATCATTGGAAGACCTGAAAGACTAAGTTGAGGACAGATCCTTCTGGAGAAAATCTATCTATGTGTTCGCTAGGAGTTGACAACGACTTGATGGTACATAATCAATCAATCAATCAATCAATCAATCAATCAATCCATTTCATCCAGATATTCTTCAGTCTTTTCCAGATCAGATGCCTGTTTACCATACAATTTGGAATAATAGTTGACACATTGCTGGATCATCTCTTTCATTGTAGAAACATGTTTAGTTTCATCCTAAATACAGTAGAAGTGATGGTTCTTTTATCCTGTTTCTTGGGCAGTTGATGAGCTAGCAAGTTCTCTGACTTGTTGCCTTTTTCAAAATATTTTTGTTTAGTGAAATTCAACTTCTTATAGGAAGGAATTTTGGATCCTCATGCAAACCAGGAATTTGTCTCTGCGGATAGGTTGAAGGTGCAATGGTCCAAACAGTGGGTTATATCCAGGCCATTAAAACATACTCATATGCCTGATTCTGTGACTACCTTCTGCCAGTGTTATCAAGCTGCTCCTTCCTTAGGGTTTAAATAGCATTTTATTCCATGTTGTGACATCTAACTACCAACTCAGACAAACAATCAAGCAGTAAACAACAGCCTGATCAGGGAACTACTAATGAGAGAACCACACCCCCACCAACACTGGCAGGGCAAGCCACTGTATATAAAAAACCCACACTCACCAGCACTGAAGATGTTGCCTAGTCAGGCAACGAAACATCTGCAAGCCAACAACCAAGCTCAGAGAGGCCCAAGGACTCCACAGTTCAACCCTGAGCTACAGAGATTCTCTTCTATTGACATCCAACTCACTTATGGGACTCATGGTATACTCTTCAACCGGTTCTCCTAACACTTTATTCTAAAAGCTTTAGCTTTAACTGGTGAGAATGGTTTCAAAGTTCAGTTGAGTCAATAAGTAGATGGATTCTCTGCTTGTCTGAGGGTGAGGCTGGAGCAGTGGGGTGTCTTCAAAGAGCTGGGGAGAAGTATGATTTTGCTGAAAGGAAAAAGTCACAAAAAGAGAATCCTCCTCCAAATACTCTAGCAAAAGATCCCTTCTTCGAGGAGGAAACGGAGGAGATGGCGGTGCTAGGAAACTGTGAAGTAGCTCTGAACTTCCTTGAGATGGCAAAGGAATTTGCAGACAAGAAATTAAGTGCTTTTAAAAAGGTTTTCTCCAAAGTGTAGGTGACTTATTAATTTTAAAACTTTGTTTCTGGGTAGATCTGAAGGTTCATAGGCCATTTATGAACCTAACCCCCCCCCCCAACCCAACAGAAAAGCAACTGAAGCCCACAACTGCTGTGTTGGAAACAGCACACAGCTTTCCTACCAACTTCCAAGGTGCCAGGATGCCACTCTTAAAACGGAATCTACCAGTGTGTGCTCCCTTTTTCAACACAGCAGAGATCCTGCCTGGTGTTCAGCCCTTGGAGCCTAATGGCCAAAAGAACCTGGGATAGCAAAAAGGCCCGCTCCTAAATCGGTCTGCAGATGGATATCCCAGGCACCTTGTACAGTAACCTTCCCAGACCTCAGACTTCAGTGTGACACTCATTTTAATGGAGGTCAAGTTTATTAACCTGCAGAAAGGAGAGAGAGAGAGAGAGAATGAGAGAGAGAGAGAGAGAGAGAGAGAGAGAGAGAGAGAGAGAGAAAGGAAGGTTGATAGACAGCAGCTTGGAAAACCTACCGAAGCTACCCAATAAATTCATGATAAAGTTCCATTGAGATTCAAGTCTATTATTTATTTATCAGTTCAATTCGAGGCCACTCAACTCCATAGTGACTCCGGGAGACTTACAGATAAAAATTAAAAGTCAACAAAAGATAACAAGAGGAAAAAGAAGACAGCTTGTCTCGAAGACTTCCTGCTTTGAGAAATGGGCTTGATCCTTTATCCCCCACCCCTGAAAAACCTGGGCACACAGGTGTAACCGTTTTCTTTCTGACAAGACATTCTGTGAGTTAATCGGATGTTCTTTGTTGGAGGAGAGCCGTGTTAGTCTATGGTAGCCAAAAATCAGACGCTCACTGAAAGCTGATGCCTCTTAATAAAATTTGTTAGTCTGAAAAGAAGCTGCAGATGATTCTTCACTTTTCTCTCTTCACTGCTCCAAACGGTCATGTTTATTTATTTATTTTCTATCCCACCTTTATTATTTTTATAAATAACTCAAGGCGGCGAACACACCTAACACTCCTTCCTCCTCCTATTTTCCCCACAACAGCAACCCTGTGAGGTGAGTTGAGCTGAAAGAGAGTGACTGGCCCAAAGTCACCCAGCCGGCCTTTATGCCTAAGGCGGGACTAGAACTCTCAGTCTCCTGGTTTGCCATTGGCTCCTTCCTAGGGCTGAGAGACAGGGATTGGCCCAAGGTCACCCAGCCGGCTTTCGTACCTAAGGCGGGACTAGAACTCTCAGTCTCCTGGTTTCCCATTGGCTCCTTCCTAGGGCTGAGAGACAGGGACTGGCCCAAGGTCACCCAGCCGGCTTTCGTGCCTAAGGCGGGACTAGAACTCTCAGTCTCCTGGTTCCCATTGGCTCCTTCCTAGGGCTGAGAGACAGGGACTGGCCCAAGGTCACCCAGCCGGCCTTCATGCCTCAGGCGGGACTAGAACTCTCAGTCTCCTGGTTTCCCATTGGCTCCTTCCTAGGGCTGAGAGACAGGGACTGGCCCAAGGTCACCCAGCCGGCCTTCATGCCTCAGGCGGGACTAGAACTCTCAGTCTCCTGGTTTGCCATTGGCTCCTTCCCAGGGCTGAGAGAGCGGGACTGGCCCAAGGTCACCCAGCCGGCTTTCCTGCCTAAGGCGGGACTAGAACTCACAGTCTCCTGGTTTGCCATTGGCTCCTTCCCAGGGCTGAGAGAGAGCGACTGGCCCAAGGTCACCCAGCGGGCTTTGTGCCTAAGGCGGGACTAGAACTCTCAGTCTCCTGGTTTGCCATTGGCTCCTTCCTAGGGCTGAGAGACAGGGATTGGCCCAAGGTCACCCAGCCGGCTTTCGTACCTAAGGCGGGACTAGAACTCTCAGTCTCCTGGTTTCCCATTGGCTCCTTCCTAGGGCTGAGAGACAGGGACTGGCCCAAGGTCACCCAGCGGGCTTTGTGCCTAAGGCAGGACTAGAACTCTCAGTCTCCTGGTTTGCCATTGGCTCCTTCCTAGGGCTGAGAGAGCGGGACTGGCCCAAGGTCACCCAGCCGGCTTTCCTGCCTGAGGCGGGACTAGAACTCTCAGTCTCCTGGTTTCTAGCCCGGAGCCTTAACCACTAGACCAAACTGGCTCTCTCTTTTTGCTGTTGTTGTTGTTGTTCCCTTCCTGGAGACAGTTTCTCCCCACTGCCTTAAGGATTAATTTCATGCCACCTTTTGTGAAAGAGCTTCCACCCAGCACATGGTGCAGGATCCCCAGTGAGCTGCTCTTTTTTCGTTTTCATCTCATGGCAATTTCATCCTATCCTGGTTTATGTTTAGCTTGACTGAAATCATGGATGCCACCTGAACAAGTCACCCTTCAAGATAATATGAGAAGTTGAACACCATGATCTTGAATGACTATTATTTGTCAGGAAATTGTGAACAACCCCCGAGCAATTTCCCTTTCAGGTAGGAGGGCAGGTGACGGGTGCCAGCAGGTAGGACAGGAAATCAAACCCCAGCAGGTGGAGAAGAAACAACTTTTCCCTTAGCAACTCATAGAATTATCCTCCCAGATCCACTATTTGCACATTTTTTTTGGTAATGCCACCTCTGTCTGACAGAGGATATCTTGGTATCAGTGGGCAAAGCTCTCTTGAGCTTTGCCATCTAGTTTGGTGAAATTCGGCAGGCTTGGGACCTTCCAAGAGAGTCTATTAAATTCTCCCAAGATTTGTTTTTATAAAGTTGTTTAAAAAGAAGTCAAAACTGAAAGGCACATAACACAACCCTTCTGCACCAATTTAACTGAAATGAGGCAGGATGCTTGCAAAGTTCATCCAATTTTGTCACATAGAAAAGGTACATCATTGGTTGATTTACAATGATATGAATGTATTCCAAACTAGAGTGCAGACTTATTTATTTATTTATTTATTTATTTATTTATTTATTTATTTTCTATCCCGCCTTTATTATTTTTATAAATAACTCAAGGCGGCAAACATACTTAATACTCCTTCCTCCTCCTCCTTTCCCCACAACAGCAACCCTGTGAGGTGAGTTGGGCTGAGAGAGAGGGACTGGCCCAAGGTCACCCAGCCGGCTTTCATGCCTGAGGCGGGACTAGAACTCTCGGTCTCCTGGTTTGCCATTGGCTCCTTCCTAGGCTGAGAGACAGGGACTGGCCCAAGGTCACCCAGCCGGCTTTCGTGCCTAAGGCGGGACTAGAACTCTCAATCTCCTGGTTTGCCATTGGCTCCTTCCTAGGGCTGAGAGACAGGGACTGGCCCAAGGTCACCCAGCCGGCTTTCGTACCTAAGGCGGGACTAGAACTCTCAGTCTCCTGGTTTCCCATTGGCTCCTTCCTAGGGCTGAGAGAGAGGGACTGGCCCAAGGTCATCCAGCCGGCTTTCGTGCCTAAGGCGGGACTAGAACTCTCAGTCTCCTGGTTTCTAGCCCGTTGCCTTAACCACTAGACCAAACTGGCTCTCTCTCTCTCTAATCTTGTGGTTGGTCCTTTTCTCTCCCTGTAGTGAGAGAAAGTCACTGTTGGTCTGAATGGCTCCTCCAACATTCAGGCTATGCTCCAAATTGGGGTCTGAGCTGAATCTAGGTTGGAAAAATGCACATTGCTTGTAATTTCCCAAAAATCTGGCACTTGCAACTTTATAAGTGAAGAGATGCTAACTTGACAGCTGCCAGGATTCTATTTGAGGCTGTTGACATCTGCCTTCTTCCCCAAACCCTCTGAATAGCCCAAGAGAATAAAAACCTTTAGGAGGTCTAGCATTTATGCTAGGGACACTAGAAAAAGGTGATGGAGAAATAGAATCTTCAAGAAGCAACTTGAATGATTGTGCTACAATGTTCCTGGTTTGCCAGTTAAGGCAACCACCATTCACGTGCTCTTTATTATCCTGCAATTAGTAATGGGAAGAGGAAAACACTTGGAAGAATCCTGCTTGATGGGGGCTACAAGCTACAATCCAGCTGACTCACTGGCATGAACCGCCTGGCTCTAAGGAAGCATTCAACGGTGTTGCTTGGTAGCATGGCTCTTTCTTCTCAAGTTGACATGAGAAAGAGAGTTTGAACCTCAGAGCTTCCCCTAAGACTTAGTCAATAAAATCAACCCACACTGCATAAGGTCATGAGGGAGCAGTCCTTTTTATCCCTTATAATCAAAAGTTGGGAGGACACAAGATGGAGGCAAATGAGTGACAATCCACCATGGTAGTGAGTGAAAAAGAACATGTTAATATTCAAATCTGGTACTAATACAGAATGCCCCAACATGAAAGAATAGTCACATTTGTTTTTGGATGAAGTATTGAAGTATGTTGGGAATGTGGGAAATGAATTCTCTGTGTTTCCCATCATCCAGCACTGGATATTGGGGTAATTTTGCCCTGCAACATCACATCCTCAGCATTCAGAGATCTGGGCCCTGTTCTAAGATAGAACTGAGGAAGAGGATGCCTAAATTCTTCCCCCACCCCCATTTCAGACTTGAGAATATCATGAAGGTGTCCCGTGAAGAATTACAATTATGCACAGTTGGCTGGGAGGCATGTTCCCTGGTGGGACATTTTAGGAAGAAGGCTAACCTAAATATATATTGTTCTGGGAATCTGGAAACTTTTTCAAACTATGAGAAGGCATGAAAAGCACAATATTATTTGTGGGGAAGGGAATGTGTGGGGAAGAAGATAGTTTACATACCAAGGGAAAACTGCCCATCTGTTTTTTCCAAAATAAACCAGGGGAACAATGGAGGCTAATGTCTCCAAATAGATTGTATATTTACACAATGGAACAATCATTTGTGGCTTTGGAGAATCTTCTCCTCTCCACGCCACCTTTTTTCATTCAATGAAGAGCGTCTGGTTTCAAGACAAGATTATTTCAAAGCTTTCTTTAGATTCAACCCCCCCAGCTATTTGAGTCCTGATATATTTTTTTTATGAAAACTGACATTATCAAGTCTTGTACTGTGCTTAGATTACAAGGGAAGATCAGATAAGAATACTAAAATATATTAAATACTTAACTGGACTAAACCTGCACCCTGCCCATTCTTGTCTTTTTAACTGACTCCAATCTTGTGTGCCTGCATATTTGACTCCACTGCTAGTTCTCAGTGGATAATACTTAGTCCAGTAACATCTATCTTTCCACCTGTTGAAGAGATATAGCTGTTGCACAGACCTTATGACATAAGATCTCTCTCTCTCTCTCTCTATATATATATATATATATATATATATATATATATATAATTTATTTATTTATAATTCGATTTATATCACCGTTCCATCTCCCCTTAGGGAGTGTGCAATTATGTCCATCTCCCCTTAGGGGGACATCTATATATATGAGATGATGCTATCTATTCAATCGTGTCCGATTCTTGGCGATTCTATGGACCAGCTCTCTCCACATTTTCCAATCTTGTACAGCATCTTTTCATTGTTTCATGCTCTGGCTGGTGTCAGCTTTGATGGTGTCTAGCCACCACATTTATTTATTTATTTATTTATTTGTTTGTTTGTTTATTTATTTATATTTATTTATTAGATTTATCACCGCCCACTCCCCCAAAGGGGACTCTGGGCGGTTTACAATAAAATATAATTAATTAAAATACAACTATAAATAAGTTAAAATAACATTCAGATAAGACTTATACATATAATATGATAAAATCCAAGTGGCAGAGTCTTCTTAAAACTGAGGAAAAGGGGTGCTCTAAAGCCACCCTAAGGCGCTAGCCATCCCCAGGAATGTACACTATATAGCCCAGAGATGTTGTATGTGAGTTGGGCGGTCGAGAAGCTGAATGAATGAATGAATGAATGAATGAATGAATGAATGAATGAATGAATGAATGAAATTTTGGGGATATGGGCAGAGTATTGGAGAAGAGCAGTTCAAAGCTATTCATTAATGCGTATGTGCATGTATCTGTGTAGACAACTTTGGCATTGTGGACAAATTCCATTTCACCCCTCCTTCCCTCCCCCCAAAGAAACGCCTGGGTTTACCAACGTTGCGTTCACTTGCCTCGCTCTAATTGACTTTCTCTTGCTCAGAATGGCATCAGTGGCTGTCTAAGTAGATCAACTAAATGCATAATGTCTGCATCTGCACGTGAACAACATTTTAATCCTTTGGGCTGTGTGTGTGTGTGTGTTGTGTAAACTTAATCCCTTGGTGGTTTGTTTTATGGTTCCATGCATTCTGCAAACCCAGAAAAGGGGTTAATTCAGTACCCAGTTTAAGTGTGTTGTCTGATTGTGATCAGTCTGTCACCAAATCACACAGGCAGATTTGCTTTATATTCTGTGACATCCGACAGGGGAGATGGGCGGTAATATAAATTTAATAAAATAAATAGATAGATAGATAGATAGATAGATAGATAGATAGATAGATAGATAGATAGATAGATAGATACGGTGGGTGGGTGGGTGGGTGGGTGGAGTCTCCACAGTGGCCCACACAAGGAGGTGGGAAGAGGAAAACTTTTTACCACTCTCTGCCACCAGATGTGGTGCTGGGTACCAACTTGGCTGGCTTCAAAACAAGATTGGACCAATTCATAAAAGCTGTGAGGATCAATGGCTATTAGCCTTGATGGCACCAGGACTGCCTCTGAAGGTGGCTGGGGGACCAGTGGGTGTCCTTGTGCAATTAGTTGGCCATGGTGAGAGCAGACTGACCATCTGGCGAGATGGGCCGGGGGTCCGATCCAGCAGGGCACGGTTTACGTTCTTATGTTTCGGAACCAGAACGTTAGAAAAAACAGGTTTCTCCTGTTTACAGAGTTTGCGGCATGAAATTACAGAATGAGCAAGTTCACAGAAATAGATAGGGGTTGTCTCGATTTGAATGTAGAGTTAATAAAACATTTTCATGACCCTCCATAAATAATTTCCTCCTCAGCAAGAACCCTGCCAAAAAGCAGAGTGATTGAGGACCCAGAAACCCTTTCTCAGCGATTAGGATGAATGCAATAAAACAAACCATTTTCTGGGTTATGCTCTGAGCCAGGTACATCTAACTTCAAAGATACATTTGCATGATGATAAACCGCGTTCGCAATCCTGGTTTCCCCTGAGATGGCCTGGAGACTCTCCTATAAGGCCCCAGGCTTCGCTTATTGCTGAAGCAACATTTCCATTTGCTTGTTTGACTCTCCACCTTGAGCTTCATCAGGAGCTTTCCAAGGTCCTACTTGATTTGCTCGAATTTTGCATTACAGGAAATTGTCCTCAGCTCGGCTTGAAGTTGTTTTACCCAAACCTGCTTAAGAGGACTTGAGTTTTCTTTGCCCAAACCTGGAGACATACCAAGCACCCTCTGCTTCTTCTGGAACATGGTCTGACGGAGTTTGTTATCTGCTTTGCCGAGAAGCCTGTTCAAAAGAGACCTGATCTCCACTTATGGTTATTTGGTGCTTTGGTCAATCCCAAACGTAACGGATCCCATCCTTCTCTCATGCACAATGATGATTGGGGGGCTCCATCAAGGAGCCAGCTTTTCCCCAGAGAGCTGATTTTAAAGTATAAAACAAAAAGAGTTTTTTAAAATTAAGAAATAATAACAAAGCACCAAAAAGCAGGGGATTGCAACTTGCAGGCCCTATCCTGAAGAAGAAATAGCTCTGTGAAGGTCTGGAGCAGTGTTTCTCAACCTTGGCAACTTTAAGATTTGTGGACTTCATCTTAGCTGGCTGGGGATTCTGGGAGTTGAAGTCCACACATCTTAAAGTTGCCAAGGTTGAGAAACACTGGTCTGGAGGAATGTATGTATGCCTATCAGTGTAGGAGAAAAGATGGAGGGATGAAAAACAGGGAGGGAGGAAATGCAAAGTTAATTTTCCCTTGATCTGCTGCATCCCGCAGTCCTGTTTCCAAACAAATCTATAGACAGCCCACCCAGTACCCAATTTTGCTGGACTATGCTCCTGAATAATTTCTGAAGGCTCTCCCTCCCCTTCCTTCTGTTTTTGCGCAGCGCTGTCTATCTCTGTAGACTTTCAAAAGGGAGAACAAGAAAGAGGGGTAGACCCAGCTTCCTCACTTCAAGGTCTCATTTCATGAAAGAAATGCAAGAAGAAGGGCCAATTATGTAAAGTTCCCTCCGGGGATGGAATTTCATTGTAGAAAACAACTGCCACCCTCCCTCCCCATAATTAATAACATCACTTACAGGGAGGAGTGTGAGTGTGTGGTTGCTCACCCACGAAAGTGCGAGGAAACATAGAAAAGGGAGATAATTTGTAATCCAGGAGAGGAGGCACACTTAAGGGGCCATGGCTGTGTTTTCTCATGAAAAGGTATTAAACGGGCTGTTGAGAATGTGGACATTTTTGCAGCTTTAATTAGCCAAGGTCACGCCTCCTGTTTTCCTTCTGGTGTTCCTCATCTTTCTGCTCCCTGTAAACACACACAACAACCAACTGTAACACTTGCTCAGTGTGCAATTACTGTATGTTCAGTAATTTGCCATCTCTGGGTTGAGCGGGCCTCGGAGTAATCTACAACAAGGTGAAATTGGAGCATTCAAAATACAAAGCATTTGGCTATGGATGGATGGTCTCCAAAATGTACATGATGTAAGTTGACCATAAAGTAAAAATTAATATGTCGTTTAAAGCCATAGCATAAGAAAAACAGCGTACTAGCCTTAAGACCAAGCTTTGCAAAGAGAAAAGGCACACTAATGCATTAAGTGCATTAATATAAATTATATATATAAATTAATGATGACAGTAATTGGCTGCCGCTGGAAATGGGATCTATACTATCATGGACCTACCTTTCTCCATAAATTGCATCCAATTTCTGCCTGGAGAAAAGATATGCATTCTTTTTGAAGGAATCCTCTACTGCTTAGTGATGCTCTGCTGTCTTCAACTATTTTGCTGTACAGGTAGTCCTCGCTTAACAACCACAATTGGAACCAGAATTTCGGTTGCTAAGCGAATCCAACCCAATTGTATGACCTCTTTTGCAGTGGTCGTTAACCAAATCACCATGGGCTTTAAGTGAACCATGTGGTTGTTAAGCGAATCATGTGGTTCCCCATTGATTTTGCTTGCCAGAAGCTGACAGGGAAGGTCGAAAATGGTGATCATGTGACCAAAGGACGCTGCGACAGTCATAAATGCGAACTGGTTGCCAAGCGCCCAAATAGTGATCAGGTGAGCGTGGGGACACCGTAACAGTCATAAGTGTGAGGACTGGTCGCAAGTCATTTTTTCAGCACCATCGTAAGTCCAAACCATCACTAAACGAATGGTCATTAAGCGAGGACTACCTGTATTTATTTTATTTATTTATTTATTTTTCAATTTCTATTACCGCCCCATCTCCCCCGAAGGGGACTCTGGGTGGTATTTGCTACTCTAGTTTTTAAAAAAGATGTTGTGCCCTACTTGGGGACTTCTTAACTGAAGAGGGGGAGATAAATATCTTGACAAATAAATACATTCAGAGCCACCTCAGCTGACTCTACAAATCTTCATGCCCTGTCTCTGCAAACATCACGTTTAAGAAAAGGAAAGAGGAAACGAGCCATTTTTCAGAAGTCTTGATCACAGAGGAAGGAGGAAGATTAGAGCTGCTGCACCAGCCGTGCACTTCTGGCACACACGGGCAGGAGCCTCTGAGCCGGGCTGCCCAAAGCCTCTTCCCGCCCCCTGCCTCGTTTCGTTGAGCCGGGTCAGGAGGGGAGACGGCCCTGCCCACATCCAGGGCCTGGAGTCTGATTAGTGCTTAAATCTCCCAGCCACCCAGATCTGAAGATAAACTATAACTGGTTTAAGGATGCTGGACTTCTGCCAAGAAGGGAAGCAGAAGATGGCCCTCCACCGTGGGGATAAAATATTGCATGGACGACTCGCTCTGGGTATAGAGGCCGGGAGTTGACCAAAGGAAGGGCGATCCTGGGCCTGGCTGGCTCCTAGCAGTAGTCCGCTCAGCACGGGTCGCATCTTTAATAGCCCACCGCCTGCGGAAACTGACACGAGCTTCTAACGACGGAGCCTCGAGGGCTGAAAGTCTGCCCCCCTGCATGGTGCATTCTTCCCCGTTCCTAAGTAGTTTCTCTTTCCATGCACCAATTCAGCCACAGCGAATTCAGGAGCAAGCTATAGGGTGCACACGTTGGCCTTACGACCCTGAAGCCTCACCGGGTGCCAAGGAATAAGCTGCAAACCCTTCCCCAATCCTCTAGGGCAGTGTTTCTCAACCTCGGCCGCTTTAAGCTGCGTGGACTTCAACTCCCAGAATTCCCCAGGTTGAGAAACACTGCTCTAGGGACAATACAAAGTAGGCTAGAGACAGTCAGACACACACACACACACCCCAATTGGTGCAAGCTTTGACTGACCCTGAAAGAAAGCAAATTACATTTACACAATGGCAGATTGGGAAACGACAGCTTTTCCAAGGCAACCAGGCTGCACAAGGAGATAAGCTGAGCCAGTGGAAAACACTGGTCCTCCTTCATTGGAGAGTCTTAAGGCAGAGTCTTTGGATAGCTTGAGTCTCTTCTTCCTGGATGAATGGCCATTTAGGAGCTAAGCTACTACAGGTAGTCCTCGCTTAACAACCACAATTTGGACTGGAATTTCAGTTGCTAAGAGAAGCAGTCATTAAGCAAATCCAACCCAATTTTACAACCATTTTTGTGGCGGTCATTGAGCGAATCACCGCAGGCATTAAGTAAACCATGTGTTCGTTAAGCAAATCACACGTTCCTCATTGATTTTGCTTGCCAGAAGCCGGCCGGGAAGGTCAAAAATGGCAATCACATGACTACGGGATGCTGCAACAGTCATAAATGCGAACCATTTGCCAAGCGCCCAAATTGTGATCATGTGACTGCGGGGATGCTGCGGTGGTCGTAAGTGTGAGGACTGGTCGTAAGTCGGTTTTTCCAGCACCGTTATAAGTTTGAAGCGTCGCTAAAAAAATAGTCGTTAAGCGAGGACTACCTGTAACCAACTCTTCTCCTATGTGTTGGGGGTTTATGTCTAGCATTCCTCTGGTTACTATCCCAGCTTCCCCACAATATTTCACCCCAAAAGGCTTCTTTGACCAAGACTCTTGGGAACAAATGCCATTTTAAGACAGGAAACACAGAAACAGGGAAGGTAAGTTCTAAAATGTGGCATAATATAGCCCTTGCAGACACCCCCGGACAGGTTGCTGTGTGGAAGTCTGAGGAGGTGGCAAGGAGAAGTCACATCAGTGGAGAAAAAGGAGAAATGTGAGCGTGCATCCAAAGAAATAAGAAAAATGGGGGACCCAAACTCATCTGTCACACCAGTTTCAATAGAGAGTCCAATAAATACTGCTGAGTGACATTTTTACAGTCCCAACAGAGAGCAATTTTATCTGGAGTTACAGGTGTGGCATTTATGCAGCTTTTCAAATCCAACATTTATGTTTTTCACAAACCAAGATAATGTATTTCTACTTAGAACTGAAAGTATGGATGAAAGTTCTTCTGTTCCTGTCTATGAAGGTTCTCAGTCATCCAGGTGGAATTGTCTGTAGCTTGAATCATGTCAACTGGATTTCTATTTTCTCAGTGGAAACGTTTCGCTCCTTATCCAAGGAGCTTCTTCAGTCTGAGCAAAGTTAGTAAGGGAATCCTTAAATAATTCTTAAATAATTCTTCTGTTCCTGTTTATCATTTGGATAGCTGACAAACCTTAAGTAGGTGTAGATCAGTGTTTCTCAACCTTGGCAACTTGAAGATGGGTGGACTTCAACTCCCAGAATTCCCCAGCCAGCAAGGCTGGCTGGGGAATTCTGGGAGTTGAAGTCCACCCATCTTTAAGTTGCTAAGGTTGAGAAACACTGGTGTAGATCTTATCCACGTTGCCATTAGAAAATATTTTTCTGACAGACGTAATTCTCAATGGATTCCCCCTTGTCGTCGTCCATGATGCTGTTGTTGCAACTGTTTTCCGCACTCATCTTGTTCACACATTCTGGCAAGAAAAGGAGTTGCTGCAGGTGAGGCTGTTCTTGCAACTGGAGATGCAATGGGCCGAAAAGGCTTGACCAGAAGACCTGGTTAAGGGAGGACCCTAGAGCACCATCCAACCATTTCTTGTGTCTTTGCCTGAATGTAAGATGCCCAAGTTAAGCTGTGATGCTTTCCATTTGGCCTTGGGTGGAAGGAAGGGCCATGGTACCCAGCTTGCTTGCTCCGATTCTCCAGCTCAGGTTCCAATCCTCCAGCGGAGTTCCAAGGAAAGCCTTGGAGACCTTTAGGCCTTCAAAACCGTTCCTGAGGTCACGGATATGCTAGTTTCCTGCCTCATTGGGACCAGCTTAGTCAGGGCGTCCTTCTCAGCCACTTCATGGTTGAGATCTTTGCTGCCTGTCAGCTGGGTCAGTCTTCCTCTTGTTCCTCTGCCCCTCTCCATTTAGCACTCTTCATTGCAATCCCACAAATCATGGGAAAAACAGCCCTGTCTAAGGGACACAAATATGCCTTTGGAGAATGAATCTCAGGCAAATTCTCCCAATTAGAATCTATTGGTAAAACTTGGGCTTCATATTCCCCAACTTTGGAAAAAGGATGGGTGGACACCTCATGAGATGTTTGTATATCTGCAGGGATGTGTGTGTGTGAGTTAGAGGGAGTAGCCTTCTGGTCCGAGATATTTTGCTGTTTCTTGTGAAGTAGCAAAGGTATTTTCCTCTTCTGCCAACCCCAGTTAGTCAAGAAACAAGGGGCCAGGCAAATTATTTAAGCCTATGAGTAGAAATCCCACAAATACCTTTTCTCATGTGAGTCATCACTGCAGGATTACAGAACGTGCTGAATGGCCAGGAAAGTCAAGAAATCAGCCAGAGAGTAAGCATTTCTGAAATTCTCTTCCTGCCACAAATATCCAGATTGATCCCAAGGCCTCCACAGCTTCAGAGGCAGCTGTATTTAATATATATATACAGCAGACCTTTCCAAACTGTGTGTCGTGACATGTTAGTGTGTCAGCTGCAGTGTCTGGGTGTGTCCTGGTGCCTTGCTGCTTCCAAACCTGCTGTGATTCCACGCAGGTCCTACTGCCTGCCTTGTGCCTTGCTGCCTCCAAACCTGCCCTGCCAGGATTCCACGTAGGTCCTAGTGCCTGCCTTGTGCCCTGCTGCCTCCAAACCTGCCCTGCCAGGATTCTGTGCAGGTCCTACTGCCTGCCTTGTGCCTTGCTGCCTCCAAACCTGCCCTGCCAGGATTCCACGCAGGTCCTAGTGCCTGCCTTGTGCCCTGCTGTAAAAGTGTGTTGCGAAATGATGCATGTCTAAAAAGTGTGTCACCAACATGGAAACTTTGGAAAGCTCTGATATACAGTAATATATATATATATATATATATATATATATATATATATATATATCAGTCCTCCTCTCCCTCCTCCTCCTCTTTAGTTACAGGTGGTAAATATTTCCCTATCAATATAGATCTCTAAAATAATGGATTCCAAACAGTGAGCCACAATATTCTGAGGACTCTTAGAAGCTGCTGTAGGTTGAGAAGGCTGGTAAAACGGAGACGTTGCCTAGAAAGAGTTCTCAACCATCCCCTTCAATCAGTGCTGTGCAGCAGGGGGGCCAAGGGCCACACTTCACTTTTTGGGAACCTGGAGGCACAGCTGGTGGGGCAGGCATTCATTCTGTGTATGAATGTGTCCATATTTCCTCTTTCTGGAGGTTGGGGCTACACACAGGCATCCACAGAGAGGCAAAAAAAAGTCAATTTGGTATCCACAGCCATGCAATCAAAGCCCCGCCCCCTTTGAGTTGCATCGCCCTACAAAAGACCCTGAGCATTGCCCAAGTTTAGGCTTCTGAAAACCTGGGATGGAAAGGAATCTTCTGAAAGATGTCACGAAGAGCAGTTTCTCTTCTAACCACGACGGTCTAGGGCAGGGCTTTCCAAAGTTTTTCCCGCGGCGACACACCAACCGGCGTTGGTGTGTTGCCGCGGGAAAACCCGGAAGTGCGGCAGCGCGCAAAAACCCGGAAGCGCTGCTGCGCTTTCAGGTTTTGCGCGCTGCAGTTGGTGTGTCGCCGCGGGAAAACCCAGAAGCGCTGATGATGATCAGCGCTTCCGGGTTGTGTGGCGACACACCAGACTGTGTGTGGCGACACACTTTTGTGTTGCGACACACAGTTTGGAAAGCTCTGGTCTAGGGCTATTCATTAATGCAACCCCTATGAATCCCAACCACCATGCCGAACGGTCAGGGATGATGGGAGTTGCAGTACAAGCCATTTGCATAGCCCCAGATGGCCAAGGCTGGGAACACTGCTTTTGCATCCTGTAGGAATCTGGAGCTCAAATAGTGATCTCTCAGATCAAGCAGGATTGCATGGAGCTCTTCTACCCTGCTATCAATTTGTTTTACCTGGTTTTTTGGAGGTGGGAGAGGAGGGGGGCAATTTTTCTTCTTTCTTTTCTGCACAATGCAAATTATGGTTTACCTGAAAATGGTGAGGGCTGTGCTGCCAATTCCTTGCAACGAGGGAGGCTGAGGGTCATCTTAAGGCTTCCTAGCAAGCCATTTGATAGCCGTAGGGAGGAAACCGTAGGGTTTCCTTAGCACCGTAGGGAGGAAAAACACCCTTCTTATTGATATTGTAATTAAACCAACTCAAAAGACAAGTCGGGAGGGGCTGGGGGGCTTGTCCTGCCATTTTTTTGTTTTTTCTTGTCTCTGCTAATAATGCATGATTGCAAATGGACAAACAAGAGTATTAATTGCTGCACATTAGTGGTGGCATTTTCCAGCGAAATTAGTACTTCACCTGCAACAGAAAAACATATTTCATCCCTCCCTCCTGGAAAGGGGGATCCGGGAGAGGCAGGTACTCCCGCCGTCTTAGGCATTCATCAGGCAGGGTGTTAATCAGGCTAACGTGGCATAATTGTGATTATAGTTTGGAATCAATTAATGCTCACCTTAAAAGTAAAGCTCGCAGAGGGTAGCAATTAAGGTAATAGATCCAAGGCAGGGCCAAGACAGTTGCGCTGTTGACAATTATGGACCAGCCGTGTCAATACAGGGCAGCCGTAGCTGGGGAGGCGCGAGATCCAGGAAGCTGAAGGTCACTCTCTCTTAAGCCTGGGTGGGATTGCGTGACGTGATGGCCACCTCCTGGGATGTGGGTGTCTGTCTACATCTGACTTTTCCTGGGTCAGGCGCACAGAGGCCCCCCTACAGAGGGCTGTGAGACAAGATTGGGGCTGGCAGACTTCGTAGCCTTACTTCTTGAACTGATGCCCATCAATTAAACTTCAGAGAAGCCTGCTGGAGAGTCTGTAGGTGACAGGGCTTTGCTTGTGCAGAGCTTTGCTGGTACGTGCTCCTGAATGTCAATAAAACTTCTCACCAAAATTCTTTGGTGCCAAGTACCAAGGAGTGCTACTAAGAAGTATTTAGTGGATCCTTCTTAATCTCCTAATCTTTATTTGTACAATACATGGAACCCTAATTTAACCCAATCAATTGGGTTAAATGGCATACAAAGAATCAAGGATAAAAGTAAACAAGCTTAGTATGTTGTGAGAATGCAGATAATCATTTTCTCAATGGCTTGGATAAGTACATTGTATCCACAGTCATTTTGTCATGGAACTGGGCAGTTATTATTACCTTTTGTTGTTGTTGAGTATTCTTTAGGTCAAGGTGATATGCTTATAGGAACTTGAAGGAGTAATGGCAGGTCAAAGAGAATGAGGCTCTAGTGCAGGGCTTTCCAAAGTTTTCCCGCGGCGACACACCAACCGCTGTTGCAAAAACCGGGAAGCGCTGCTGCCGCTTTCAGTTTTTGCGCACCGCCGTTGGTGTGTCGCCGCAGGAAAACCCGGAAGCGCTGATGATGATCAGCGCTTCTGGGTTGTGTCGCGACACACCAGACTGTGTGTGGGGCGACACACTTTTGTGTCGCCACACACAGTTTGGAAAGCTCTGCTCTAGTGAATGTTGGAAACCTAGGGGCACGTTCCCAAATGTTTGGAGAGTCTCGAGTCTTTTCTGCCTTCTATTTCCTTCTTGTCAGCTTCTCAAATGGAAAATGGCGGCCCCCATATTACTTTGACAAACTTGCTCATCCTGGTGTGACTTTAGCAAATGAACTGAGAATGGAGTTGAAATAGTTTTGTCAGGAAAAAGCAGAGGATGCAAATGAAGTGTCCATCCCCTTTGGTCCTTGCATTATCAGCGGCTAAGAGGGTTGAACTAACCTTTCTTCTCTGGTATTTAATGATTCTTGCACCTTCTGACATAACCAATTGGAGCTGATGGAGTCTTCTTTCATTAAGCACTTCAGACAGGCAAATGGAAATAAACACGTTAGCATTTAGAGGAGAGGGAAATATCCACAGCAGGCAGATGGAATGGGTTATTTGCTAAAGTCATCGAGAGACTGCTTTGAAATTTTCTACTCACCTAATTTATAGATTTGATACGTCCCACGTGGCATGGACATTCACCCAGTTACTTCTGACCAATAAACACAATTGGAATCTTTGACATTTTTCTGATTCATACATTACTAAAGCCTTATGGAGGCCCTGGTCCCACCGTTTCCTCTGTAGAAAGGATGGAGGTGGGTCAACAGAATGAACCTTATTGTCAGCTATTAATGTTGTGAGACACCAAAAGGGCCAGAGGCCTTTTTCGTGCTTCTTCCTGATGCAGCTCAGAGGACTGGCATGGGAGCAACACAGCCCTTGAAAGGGGATCCTTGGAATTGCGCTCAAGGGTCCAACGTGGACATCAAACCCAGCTCATCCAGTAGATGCCAAGGTTGGATGGAAAGGCCCCGTTTCCTCTGTTCCATTATGGTCTTAATTTGCCACCTTGCAGTTCCCCTTATGTTTGGCCAACTTTTCGAACAATTGTTTTGATTCTGGCTCTTTCTCTGACAAATTGCTGCCTATTGGTATCCCTCTGATGAAATGCATTGCATCTCTGCAGCTGAAAAACACAAATAAACAAATAAAAGAAACCACTTTCTAGTAGTGAAAAGAAAAGGCTACTTGAATAGAATAACTTAAATGCCTCCAGGGGGGTCTGTGGCAGGTGGGGTGGTGCCCTGCACCTCAGCAGCTCTTTAATCATGCAATCACAGCTGCCATCTTGACATTTTTTACCCCCCCCCCCACATACCCCTGAATGCTTCATTCTATTCCAAGCTCTGGCACTTTTAGGATCATAAATTCTTCTCCCTCCAGGCTTTTTCCTGCCATATCAATCCTTTCTACTTCTACGAACACAACAATTGAAAGGCAACATGCCCTGGCACTTACACACTTTAATTCAATGCAATTCAGCCGAGAGTTGCAGAAAACACACCACATGCCGTTCAGTGGAGAGTGCCACGGCCCTTTGGACCACTCCCTGATGCATTTTGACAAGAGGAGAAGAGATGATTTTCAAGACAGGTACAGATTTTTTTCTTCCTGTTTGTTCTCTCTTCATGTCCTGCTGAACACCAGACCACCTTTTGGATTCCAAATTCTTCTCTCACCTATTCCTTATTCTTTGCTTGAGAAAATCCACCTTCCATAAGACTGGTTAGCGCTTCTCAGTCGCAGAAGTAAAAAACCCAGTCCATAATAGAAGAAGGGAAGCTTATGGGGTCTTAATCTTCTGCTGCTTGTTTTGCCAGGAATCAGCAGTCGTCCAGTTTTGGGCTGGTGCTGTAGGACACGTCTTTCACTTCTCTCTTGATTAAAGGGCTTTCAAACTTCTGAATTATCGGACTCTGTGGGTAAAGACTTTGCTCACTGGGTAATTAATTTTTTTTATTACATATTATCTGGTTTTTAATGAGCTATTGGCATGGCAACTAGATCTAAATGGTCAACAGTTAGTTTAACTTGTACTGCGTCACTATCTGTTGAGCCAGGAAAGATGGCGGAGGAGGATTCTTTTGCTAACTTGTTAAAAGAGATCTTGGCTCAGGTACAAGTTCTGAAGCTGATTCATTTCCATCCTCCTTGATTCTTGTAATCTCCGATTACAACACCTTTTTCAAAGGCACCATTTTGATTTCTCTATTAGCTGCAGGAACTCAAAACGGAACCTGGTTTCTTCATTATAACCTCAACGTCCAGTCATTTTTCCGCAAGCAGATATAGCTACTCTGGTAGAATAATGGTTTAATTTTTAATTGGCTGTTTTATATGTGGGGGATTGTTAACTCCATCACTCACTTGAAGCCTCAGAGATTGGATGAATTAAAAGGCAGATTACTATATCACTCAATGAAAGCCAAATAAAAGTTACAGACCATCTCCTTCCCACCAAAGCAAGGCTACAGTTCTTCGCTTTCCACCACATTTCTGGTTTATAATTAATTTTATTCTTACAGAATGAGGCGCAGCATTGCAAAAAGAGGCAGAGGTAAATACACGAAGAGAGAGAGGAGGTGGCAGGGCAAGGTGATGGGGGTGGGAGGAGGATCAGAAGACAGACAAAAAAGGAAGGAGAAAAAGTAAACAATTATGGAAATAAAACCTATAAAACTTTTAAACCAAGAGTAAGATGAGATTCGCAAACTTGTCTATCACTGGTGTGTGATTGGATGTGATGATGAGAAAGAAGGGGGAAGCCGAAACTGGGGTAGAACTGTGATGCCAGAGAAAGCTAATTTTGAAAAGGAGTCATTGGAGGGCAAAAAAGGCAATTGGTGTGTGGAGATACCAGTTCTGGGTTAGGCTTTGGATTTTTGGGGTAGCTCTGAAGTTTAGAAAATTAGGTGCATCGCATGTTTGTAAGGTTCCCTCTTTAATATGCTTGCAAGCTTTCAATTTCTGATTACACTAATCCATTTTTTAACCAATGTGTCCAATGATATAATAGACAGCCCGATCAATGGCGTTGATTTTTGCATGTCAAAAACTAACAATTTGATCTGCAAAATCACCGGTATGATTGCCATGATTGAAATTGACATATAAAAAACAGGCATCACATGCCTCTGTTTCAAAAAAAAAATAAAAAATCATGTTGGATTTCTATAAAATCCCATCTCAGCTGCAACTCCCCCATTTGCTTGTGTTGGGTTCTGGATACGTTATTTCATAAATTGACATTACATGCAGGAATACCAAGCCAAAAATAGTAGATTGGGGACTGTAGCTGAGCAACGGAAAATAAATCACTTCCAATATTTTGTGGGAAGTTCATTCATTACCGTCAGTAACAAGGTAAGGAAAACATATGGCACCGGAGAAGCAAATTACACAAGATTTGCACATCAACTAGCTTGCTGGGGTTTTTTTTGGAAAGCATCTAAAGAGACAACAAATTGGGATTAGAGAGCCACCCTATATATAATAATAATAATAATAATAATAATAATAATAATAATAATAATAAAATCAAAACTTACATTTCACAAATATCCAACAACCTACTCAGCTGTTGCCACTTTACATTCTGTGCATCCGTCTAGTGTTAAATGCTCAGGTAATAAAGAGCAAGAAACAGATAATGCTAGTTCTTGCAAACAACAGAATACAGAAAGCTGCTACAGACAACGGCCCTGTTGCATTTTGGCACGGTCCTCTTCCTTGTGACAGCCCCAGCAAATTTATCTGCCCCCTGTTGCTTTTTCTTTAGGCGTGAGTGTGAAACTCTCCCTCAACCTAAATTTTGGGTGTCAGCAGGGGCAAAGGCTCACCCAGATGAGCACAATTAACTTTTGCAGTGGGTGTTCCTGAAGCCACAATGATTAGAAGTTTATTAGTGAAACGCTTCTCTGTGTGGAAGCAAGATCGAAATCCTTGGATGGCTGGATGGGAAGAACTTGGAGCAGACTGAAGGTGGCAATAAAAGTCACAGCAGGACACAGCTATAGATTTTGCACTCCCGTTGTAAAAAAAAGGCAGCCATTTTTTATTGGGAGGGGTTTTTTTTTAGCCTTTTCATCATCCGACTCTCAAAAATGGAGTTAAAGCAAATCAAACGCCTAACCAAAGAATTCTGTGACAGTGTGGAGACTGATCAGTGATATTATCCCACCACCTTTTTTTAATAGCTCAACGTCTTCTCCTTTTCAAATCAGGCTTCGATCAACGAAACTTGTGATCATAAAACTGGTTTATTTTTAAGTTGCCATGAGACTGTTTGTTATGCTACGAAAGACCAACTTTCCTGCCTCCTTAGAAATATTTAAAAACTGGGATTTTGACAGAAAATGGACTTTCCTGGAGAGAAAGTGTTGTGATCTTGGTGCCTTTATTGAAAAGCCCATGTTTTATGTAAAAACAAAGATATAAATAAGCTCTTCTGGCTTAGGGTGGAATGAAGGATCATGAACACTTTGAAGCTGCATAGGAGGGGCTGTTGTCTTGCAATTAATGCCTTTGTTCGGAAAATGATTGGCATCAAAGCTTGTTTTGCACTGGCTTGTTCAGACAAACTCACCAACGGGGATGGCTTTGCTCTTGAGTTCCTAGTCACACCTCAGAAAACAGCAGCGTTGCTCAAAGGAGAGGAGTTAGAAATGGGGCCTTCTCATCTCCCACGTTCTCCCCGAATCCATATTTAACCCTTCCAGTGTTGCTGAGTTAAGTGAATCGCTCCTCAGCAGAAAAGTTGTGGTGCTGAGTGATGTGCCAGGATAATAGAGAGGAGTGTGAGTTCATTTCAGGAAAAGCAGCTTTCCCCACAAATTAGATGCTTCTCTTCAAAGGAGCTTTGATAAGTCTAGGCTTGGTGGAGTGAAGGGAGGAGATCTGGAGGACCATCCAGCTTTGGCAAATGTTTAATCCATGAACAGGGAAATGGTGGAGAAAGGAAGTCTCATAGTTGTTCTGGTCTGCTGTGCCCCTGCAAAAAAACTCTGGCATTTCCCTGGGCTCACAGCTTCCCTGGAAAGGGGGCTGGGTCCACTCTCCTAGAGATAGAGGTGAGCCGCTTGGCCCAGTTAACACCCTGGCTTTCAAACTGCATGTCGGAGGCTGCATGAAATACGAAAAATAGCATGAAAATAAAGATAAATGAGGAGACCAGCATTCATTTTAAAATAAAATAAAAGATTACTCCGTAGCCATGCATGTAATATATTTCCTACTTCGCTGGATGGAATATGACACTTACAACCACTTTTGGAAGTCTGTGGGGCCACATTTAAGGATTTTAGGGGCCTCTTATGGCCCTGGGCTTAGGTCGGGCATCCCGGATGTTCATCCTCATTCCTATTTAAACCATCTCGAGGCTTCTCGATCCAAAGATCCCTCTGTGTTCCTGGGCTAAAAAGCCACAGCTCTCGGCCACCCCTCACATTTAGGCAGCTCGTTTCTGCTTCCTTCTTTCTTCTCTACTGAGTCCCCCCCCCCCCAGTCATACAGAAGACATCACTGTCTCCAGCCGAGCCAAGTTGCCTTCTTTAGTTCCTATGGCAACCAGACCGGATGCGCTCTCCATCAAAGCTGCCTCTAGCTCTCGCTGGCTTTGAAAGACAACCTAATAACGTGAATAGAAAATGGGAGTGCCGTTGTGGAGCAGGGGAATCAGGGAGGTGAGTCACCGAAATCAAGATGGTGGCTGAGACCAAGTGATGGAAACCCCACCCTCGTTGTGCGCATGGGTGATGCATGTGAAAAGGGGGCTCTTGACTGCATGGTTGTGGTGCAGTGGAATGGGTGGAATATGACATTTGCAACCACTTTTGAAAGTCTGTGGGATGCCCTATTGCCGAAGTAAGCTCAAACTCATTTCGTGGTGGTAGGGATGGCAACGGCATTACAAGCGTCCACCCAAGTGATGCAGCTTTACCTTCCTTTATCTGAAGTGGAGAAGTTCTGGGCATCACTGGGCATGTCCACTTGGACTGTCCCACTTAACTGATAGTGCTCCTGTGCTGATTCCAGCAGCTTCCAATTTTTGTATGCATTTCCCATGTACAAGCACTTCTTTTGTGAGAACATTAGGGCTATTTTTTGTCTCATACCCTTTCAGCCAAGAAATACCACCTTTGAGCAACTTCATTTAATCTGAATTGGGAATAATCACTTTTGCTTTGCTTTAACAATATCTGTTTCCATTCAAAATCCTCATGGGGGAAGAAAATGAGGCCTCGAGCAGAGAATGTCTGGAATGCATGCATTCAGATCAGCACACAGTCTGCAGCTGAGAAGCATCTCAGTGGTTCCTGCATCCATTCTAAATGTAGTTGCTAAGGATTTGGGAGAAACTGCTTCTCATCTTAGCTGCAAGACTCAGTTCAATTTGCATGGAGGAGGAGGAGAGGGAAGGGAAGAAATTATACCACCTCCCTTCTGGGTCAGTTGGTTTGTCTGCAGCAGTGCTGCTCCACCTCAACAAGTTTAAGATGGGTGGACTTCAACTCCCAGAATAATCCAGCCAGCATGAGTTGAAGTCCAACCGTCTTAAACTTGTTGAGGTTGAGAAACACTGGTCTACAGAGTAATTGTTAGTGTGGCATTGCCCGTATGGTGCTGCGAGCAACTCTAAAACGCAGTGTTCCCATTGATTTTCCAAAGTAATGGAGTTGGGTTCCTATAGGGACCATCAAATCCTCCACTCTTCTCAGCAAATCTCTGAAATGGAGAGACAGGAAGACCAGGAGGGGAAAAAAGTGATGATCCCTACAAATGTACCCCTCCAGCTTTTCCTCTGAATCTTGTTCTGCCATTTGAGAAATGGTTGTTCCCTAAAGATTGCAGGTTGTGACGGCGATGCAGGAAAGCAGGGCTTTTCCTGCATCTACTCAGCTATGACGAAGGTGAAAGAAGAAAGTGCAAAAGCTGGGTTGCAGTTAAACCTCAAAAAAACCAAGATTATGGCAACGAGCTTGATTGATGACTGGCAAATAGAGGGAGAAAAAGTGGAGGCAGTGACAGACTTTGTATTTCTAGGCGCAAAGATTACTGCAGACGCTGACTGCAGCCAGGAAATCAGAAGACGTCTACTTCTTGGGAGGAGAGCAATGGCAAATCTTGATAAAATAGTTAAGAGCAGAGACATCACACTGACAACAAAGGTCCGCATAGTTAAAGCAATGGTATTCCCTGTAGTAACCTATGGCTGCGAGAGCTGGACCATAAGGAAGGCTGAGCGAAGGAAGATAGATGCTTTTGAACTGTGGTGTTGGAGGAAAATTCTGAGAGTGCCTTGGACTGCAAGAAGATCAAACCAGTCCATACTCCAGGAAATCAAGCCAGACTGCTCACTTGAGGGAATGATATTAAAGGCAAAACTGAAGTACTTTGGCCACATAATGAGAAGACAGGATACCCTGGAGAAGAAGCTGATGCTAGGGAAAGTGGAAGGCAAAAGGAAGAGGGGCCGACCAAGGGCAAGATGGATGGATGGTATTCTGGAGGTGACGGACTCAACCATTGGGGAGCTGGGGATGGTGACGGCCGACAGAGAGCTCTGGCGTGGACTGGTCCATGAAGTCACGAAGAGTTGGAAACGACTGAACGAATAAACAACAACTCAGCTTCTTCAGCAATCTCTCCAACAGAGCAGAGATAGAGGCAGGATTCACACAATCATTAAACCCTAAATTCATGTGAGCAAAATGCAATCACATCACACACCTACTCCATGAAATAAACCAACCACATTACATAGCTTCACTTGATGGATCATGTCACGTGCCTACCACAATGTTTGGGTTCCCACAACACACTGAATCTGGTTGGTCCATAGCTGTGGTGGATCTCGGAGCTGAAGAAGGAGGGAGCACATTCCAGGGAGATAAGCGTTCTCACAGCATTGAAAGCCTTAGCAGGCCGACAAAGAAAGTCAGGCTGGCCCTGCCCTAGAGTCCCAGGAGTATTTTCCCCCTGAGATCAGTTAGGGTACCTTTAGACTGGCAAGATTCTGTATATGATAAGAACAATAAAGAAACTAGAGCTGTAACTCTGGCTCAGCGTGGTTCTTAGCCAGTTTTCCTGACAATAGCCTAATTTAGCATGTTGTGTGACCGTGGAAGCATCTTCGGACAATGCTGGCTCTTTGGCTAACAAACGGAGATGAGCACCGGCCCCTAGAGTCGGACACGACTGCACAATTCTGCGGGGGGAACCTTTACCTTTATGAACCCAGCCTGGCTATGCGTTGAGAGGTCCTGCCATGGGTGCAAACGGTAAGGTTTGGATTATAGTATTAGTTACATTGGATTGGATTGTTCTGTGTTGGCATCACATCGGGTGGGGTGGGGGAAGCAAACTCAGTTTTAGAATTTTGTTTTGAGAAATAGGGCGTTTTGTGCATGATCTTTTTTGGATGTCATTTTCTTTCCTTAACCAACCCATTCATTATTACTTCCACTGATGAAATCAGCTGCAACCTTCAGCCTCTGACTTGACAGAAGATGGTCCAGAATTTAAAAGGCTGTAGGAGGAAATGTCAGAAACTGCAGTGGCTTGAAACAGGATTTCAAGTCTGATCATTGCAAATTCTGCTGAAATTCTATAGCCTTTCATTAGCTTAAGGACTAGAAACATCCATCCTTCCTTCCTGTTTTTTTTTAGGAACACTTGGGATTCTTCAGATGTTGAAAGCATGTATGTATCATGAGATGAAGCCTTTCTTTTTCCAAATTATAGGCCTCCCATCCTCAGGAAAGTTTTATGCTTCTCCACGGGAGTTAATTTATCGACATGGGGATACCAACGGGGGCAAAAGAATTTGATTCAATTACCCTGTTTCTTGCCTCCCTGTCTTACAAACAATTTAATGGCTGTTTGAGGCTATTCTCAGCCCCACGTTGGAACGCCTGATGTTCGCTTGCCTTCCATCCATGAAGTGCTGCTATTTCTACTTCTCCGTTTATTATGCTTAGGAAACTGAACGCTCTGACGGAACAGAAGGTGGCTGTGCGTGCAAGTGAACCATTCCGGCTCTTTGAGAAGGATGTGTTGCTCCTAATATGGAAAAATTGGAAGCAATTATGCCTTCTGTTTTTTTTTGTTTTTTTTTTTTGCAGAGGGACAAATGAGGGAGATTGCTAATCAGACACAAGCCTTCACCTCATCATTTGAGCAATACAGGTGCGGAGGAGAAGCGATTAGAATTCACATGCTCAGCTCAGAGTTGAAATTAAATGTGGGAGGGGTGCAGACTTGTTTGTAGGTTTGACTGGGTGGGTCAGCCAGCCCGGGCAGTGGCTGGTGGAGCAGATGGGTGGGCAGCTTGGCCCACACCTGAGTGCCGAGAGGAAGCAGAGCAGAACCATCTGCAAAACAGCTAGGCTGGGGTCCTAGTGTCAGCTACAGGTAGTCCTCACTTAATGACCATTTGTTTAGTGACAGTTCAGACTTACGACGGTGCTGAAAAAACCGACTTACAACTGGTGCTCACACTTAAGACCATCGCAGCGTCCCCGCAGTCACGTGATCATGATTTGGGTGCTTGGCAACCAGTTTGCATTTATGACCGTCGCAGCATCCTCTGGTCACGTGATCACCATTTTTGACCTTCCCGGATGGCTTCCAGCAAGCAAAATCAATGGGGAACCGTGTGATTTGCTTAACGACCACGTGGTTCACTTAATGATCACAGTGATTCTCTTAATGACTGCAACAAAAAAGGTCGTAAAATCGGGTTGGATTCACTTAATGACTGCTTTGCTTAGCAACCAAAATTCTGGTCTCAATTGTGGTTGTTAAGTGAGGACTACCTGTATATCATTCAATCCTTCCTAGATGGCCAGTACTGGTGGGGAGGTTGAGGCACTGACATGTTGTTAAGAAAAAGTGGGGGTGGGTGATCAAACTGAGGGTTACCCAGATTCGTCTTGATATGGTTTAAGATTTGGTGCATGCGTTCATAACTTAAATGTGCACCCCGTTTCCCAGTTCTGTTGTTTTCTTTCTCCTCGTAGGATTTGGACCTCTATTGTTGCAGGATTATTACCGTCAGGCTGTGCAACAAGCTGGATGAAGAACAAACCCCTTGCGTTGATGGCTTTGCTGTGTGAACAGAGTAGGCACCGCACAAACAAGCAAGCAGGCCCTGCAACCAACTGGGCCAGCGCAAAGGAGGAGGAGAAGCAGCCCCAGAGGGAGAGGGAGATTATTGTTGCAGGGTTATATGTGTACCTACAAGCATGCCCACATTACAATTGGGAAGTCATTCCGGGAAGCCCTTGTGAATCCTGTTTTTTAACATTATGCTCCTAATAAGAAAGTAACACTAGCAGACAAATTAGTTGGCATACTGGATACATTTCAATACAGGAAAATTGGACACATCTCTAATTCTACCCTGCAGAAATATCCATTTGATTAGGGGTGGGGAATTATAATGGAAGCTGGAGGGGGGAATAAGAGCAAAGCAACATTAAGAGCAAATAAAAAGAAAGCCAAATAGGATGCGCTCTAATCAGTATCCCTGGGAGCAATTGTGTTTGCGCCAGGTTGTTAGTATCCTAACTCACAATGATGGCAACGGGTAAATTGTATCTCATTCATGATTAAGGTTCAGCGAAGAAGCAGGATGTAAATGGGCCTTTAGGCAGACTGCCCTTTCATTAAGATCTAGAGGTGGGCCAAGTCAGCAGCCATGAAGATAATCATCAAATATGGAAGATTATGTTAGCATTATCAGAAGTCAACTCAGCATTGTCTCACAAACATAGGGGAGGACTATTCTACTGAAGCGTATCTCTACTGTGTTTGTGGGAGGTGCCTGGGTCACCTGACTTCCTATTTCCTGCTCCTTCTTGGGTCTTTCGGGGCCATTCTCCAACTTCCCTTCTTCCTAAGCACACGTGCACACAGGAGGGCCACATGGCTATGTGGGTCTTGTCCAAAATATCTCGCTTGCATGCAGACTGGAGATTATTAAGCCTTTCTACCATGAAACTGCTTGTAACCAAGATCTACTGAATAAAATGTAAGCTATATTTTTCTTCAACTAACTAATGTGTGAAGACTGTTTTATTTCTGAATGTTAATTAAGCTGTATGTGCAAGACTTTTCTGGATGCTTCTACTCTGCAAGATTGTCGTTAGCTGCTTGGAGTGTTTTTCTAACCTTCCGGACTCCAACAGATTACATGGTAAATAAAGGAGGAAATTGGGGAGACCCACCCAAAAATGCGAGGGTGGAGATTTCATCAAGATGGACGGTAGGAGAGCTGGATGCCCATTCCATGGAGAAAGCAGAAGGAGAACAAAAGGGGATGTTGTCTTGTAAGCCTCCAGGGGAAAGACTGTCAAATCAAATGGTACGTAACAGCCCAGCATCGGTGGAGAGGAACAGAAACAAGTTACACGTGATTCATGTCAAATCTCCTAGATTTGCAGCGTCTAAGAATAAGCAAATCCTCACTGGATCAAATAGAGGCATTTTGTTTCGAGCATGGCCACCCAAGTGCCCTGGGAAATCTACAAGTTGGGTGTCAGCACAAACACAACTTTCTCACCATTATGAGTGGCAGATCATCTCTGAGATCTATAATACCCAAGATATAGACATCCTGGCCAGTCCTCCTCTAAAGATTTTCTTAACCCTCTTTTTCATGTTGGCATGGAATATGCATAAGTCCTCTTGAAATCCATTGAGAGTACAATAAAAGATTTGATCCCAAAGAATCTCACTTGATTTTTTCTCATTTTCTCATAACCTTCTCCTTCTTCCCTCCATGCTACATGAAGTCAAACCTCTTTTTTCTTCACATCCCTTGTGTCTTCCCCCTCAATCTTGGGAAAAGTGCTGTGGCAAGGATTCTCTTACCTGCAATCAAAGCATTGCGTAGTGGGTAAGGGGTCTGACCAACAAGGGTTCCCAGATTCTGCAGTTAATTTGGGGCTAATTGTTGTCTCTCAGCTTGACCTACTTCACAGGACTGTTGTGATGATAAATCAAGGGGTGTAGGATGGGGAATGACCGTGCGTGGGGGTGGGAGGATAAGATGTATTCTGAAGAAAAACTGTTTATACAGTCTTTCAATCCCTTCTTTTGTTTGCAAACTCAATGTTTGCAATTTTGAGTTTCCATATGTGAAATTATAAATTGCCCCCAGGCGGAAAAAAGTGATCTTTCTGATGTTCTGAAACTCAACACAGATACATTTTAAACTTAGTTAAATGCTTGAAATTATTATGTTTGTTACAAACCCTCCCCTTTCTTACCATGTTTAAAAACGTTGCTTTGACCCCTTTCTGCATTCCATAGGACTTGAAGATGGTGCCAGCAATTGCCAAGGAAACCAAGCCATGGAGCAACCAATTCTGGGCTTAACTGCAAGAGCAACATCAACTCACTTTTTTTTGGTGTGTTTTCTTGCAAATTGCAGGCACCTAGAGATTTGGCGTGATGCCTTTCACTAGGAAGGAACCTTTTTGGAACCAGAAACAAAGCAAAAGACTTGGCACTTCCCTTCTTCAACCAGGGTGGACATTTCATTGCAAACTTTATTTCAAACTCTTAAGGGGTGAGGGGTGTGTGTGTGTCTTCTTGACAACAGCTGCAATTGGGTGAAACACTTCCCCCCCCCCCCTTTGCAGGATGTTCCATCTTCCCTAATGAGATTAAATGAAAGGGCTGAAGTGAATGCAAATGACTTCCACTTCACACGTTCCAAGGGGATTATACAAGGTACTTTCAACTCACAAAAGATTGATCAGAGGTCCTGAATGATTCCTGGTATCCAGACCAAGTGCAAACTGCTGAGTTTTGCACAGCCCAGTTAGAATTAATGGAAAGTTTTATCTTCTCAGTGGGGAAGCCTGGGGCCATGGGCATTTCGGAGATGGCATGTTTTGCTGCCTCTCTGCTCCCATCCTGGGGAATCTTTTTTTAAAATTTTTATCCTGCCTTTATTATTTTTATAAATAGCTCAAGGCGGTGAACATACCTAATACTCCTTCCTCCTCCTATTTTCCCCACAACAACCACCCTGTGAGGTGAGTTGGGCTGAGAGAGAGGGACTGGCCCAAGGTCACCCAGCCGGCTTTCATGCCTAAGGCAGGACTAGAACTCTCAGTCTCCTGGTTTGCCATTGGCTCCTTCCTAGGGCTGAGAGAGAGCGACTGGCCCAAGGTCACCCAGCCGGCTTTCATGCCTAAGGCGGGACTAGAACTCTCAGCCTCCTGCTTTGCCATTGGCTCCTTCCTAGGGCTGAGAGGGAGTGACTGGCCCAAGGTCACCCAGCTGGCTTTTGTGCCTAAGGTGGGACTAGAAGTCTCGGTCTCCTGGTTTGCCATTGGCTCCTTCCTAGGACTGAGAGTGATTGGCCCAAGGTCACCCAGCCGGCTTTCATGCCTAAGGCGGGACTAGAACTCTCAGTCTCCTGGTTTGCCATTGGCTCCTTCCTAGGGCTGAGAGAGAGGGACTGGCCCAGGGTCACCCAGCCGGCTTTCATGCCTAAGGCGGGACTAGAACTCACAGTCTCCTGGTTTCTAGCCCAGCACCTTCACCACTAGACCAAACCCTCCCTCCCTTCCTGCTCCTGGGTTCCAACTGTAGTCCAGTGCTGGCAGAATGAGGTAAAGGGACCCACAGGCAGAATTGCCCACCACTTTGGGGAGCTTGGAAAGCAATGGTGGCTTGTTGCCATGACAAATGGGAAGATCAGAGGATTTTCAGTGTGTGTTTCTTTATCTCTTTTTTAATAACCCAGCTCCCCTCTTACTGTTTTCTCTAAAATGTTCCTCGGGATTTATTGCAAAGCAATGGACAAAGATTCACAATGCGCACAGAAAAACTCATGGCACATCAGAGAGGGGGAACAGGAGCATTTTCTCCTACTTCAGAAGAGAAGAGGATTTTTGTTTTTTAAGCACGGATTTACAGGCCTCCCTGCTCCATGCATTGCCCCAAGAGAATCGGGCAGGGATGCCCACAGGTGTGTGTGGGTGTAAAAAGAGCCAAGATGGCGGCTGCAAGTGTGATCAAATCTGCGTCCCTTTTGTACATCCATTGGGGTGCCTGTGAAAAAATGAGCTATCTTTTAATTGCACAGTCACACCCGCCATCTTGACTATTTTTTGACCCCCTCAGTGGATGCCCTGGAATTGGGTCTTATGAAGTGAGCAACACCAAGAACAGATGGAGGGGGTGGGGAACTTGCATTCCTGGCACACACTGGGGATGGAGCTAAGAACCAAAGCTTGTTCTTCCACATATCACGAGGCTGTTTGTCAGGAACGTGGGGAAGATTACTGAAAGGGCTTTATAGGAATTGCACAATTAGGCTAGAAAGTTGATCGGAAAAAGCCACAGGGGAGGCGGGAACTCATTTACAGGGGCTTCTGGCATATGAGCCATTTGTTATAGCAAATGAAGCTGTTTTGAAGCTTCCTTTAAAGCAAAATTAATTCAGCTCCATTTGGGAAGAAGTGGGGTCTGTGTTTCTCAATGGCATTTGCCTCCGTCCCCAACCCCTGAGGTCACGCTCACCTTTGGGGGAGATGATTCTGGTTGTGTGTCATGCTAGACTTGGGGCACCTTCATGAGTTGTGATTGTGTGGTAAGAACGTGGTCATTCTCTTAAGCTGGGAGGGCAGAGCAACCTTCACAGGGACTGATTGGCCAAGGCATAGTTTCTGGCTCTCTCAGCAGGGGGTGGATAGGGACCCTCTGGAAAACAGCCAGGCAGATTTACCAGAGTCACCTGGCATCTGGATTTCTCATATCCCTGTTGTAGGAATGCCACACCTAGACCAGCTTTATCCACTGCCTAAGCCATGGCTTGAGGAATTCACAATTAGCTGTGCTCACAAAATGTGCTTATAAACCTTAGTTTACAAGCCTTGATCACATTGCAAGTTAAACCAAAACTCAACTAACCACATTAGGCCTTAGCAGGTAATGTTCGACCCCAGACATTCGTTTAAGGAAACATTTACTAGAAATGCACCAGAGAAAGGTTTTTCAGATTGTACGTCTATGGCAGGGTTTCTCAACCTTGGCAACTTCAACTCCCAGAATTCTTAAAGTTGCCAAGGTTGAGAAACACTGGTTTAGGGCCACTATTGGCAATTAGGATTCTCAAGAGTACGAAAAGGGGCATAAAAATGGGAAAGGGGTGGTGGTGGATCAAATCCGATGGAGCTGCTACACTTGTGTGGCATGAAGTGGTATGGCGTGGCGTGTTTCTCATCATATGCATGTATAGCAAAGCAATTCCCCAGCTGTTCTGGGCTGTCCTCGGCTAGAGGTCTTACGAACATCCCTTCTTAATTTTGCACTGATTTGTTTATTTGTTTTGCTACAGCCACCTGACAATTGACTTAGAAAAGTCACCTCCGAAAGGTGAGCTAGTTATCTCTTTTATTATTGGCCTACAGTCACCGAAATGTGCACACACATGCACACCATTCTCTGATGGTAAACGCCTCTATCCGTGTGACTCCCACTCTACAAGGATGTGCAATGCGGTCTTACTACATTGCAATTTTTATAGGGTCTGAAGTGCCCTTCAACTGCCAGATAGATATGATGAATATCTCTTTTCTTAGGGCCATCGTTACCTCTAATGTTGCCAATTTTTTTTTCCTAGCAGCTACCAGAATGCAAATGTTTAAATCTTCCTGTAGATCACTTCTCCTTGCCTCTTGGCTCCTTGACTATTGTTGTGTTTATGAATTACGATGGATTTCATGTGGAAATGACCGTAATAAAATCCTACTTAGTTACAGGTACAAGTACACCATTTCCATTTAAGACATTCACAAACATTCGGGAGGATTTTTAAATTGAATATAATACATGTATCAGCAGCAGTGTATCAGAATAGTTGGGAAAAAAGCCAAAAGGGTTACATCTGGATAGAAAAAGAGGATCTCCATGGATCACTGTCTGAAAGAAGTGGAGCTGAACTGGTTATTTAAAATAGGACAAGCACAATTAAACACAAGGTTTGAATGTTTTTTCCCTTTTTTCCTCTCCTTTTAGCTTGAGAAATTCATGTTTAAATATCTCCCCCTCATCACCAGTCCTGCTATAGCTCAGGGAATGAAACCAAGTGAGGCCTTTACTCAATTTTAAAAATGGTTAATTAGTTTTCAGGCAAATGGAGTGGGGAGGGGGAAGGTCTACAGTCTATGATCAAACTTTCCACTGTTCTTAAGAGCTGGGCTATCTGTCATGGAAGAGCCGTTGAGAAATAAATTGCCTGAAACCATTTTGAAAGCTGGGAGAAAGTCAAGGGTTGGCAAGAAAAAAGGGTGAAAAAAAAGGATGAGAAGATAGCAAATTAACTGGATGAATCCTTCTGTTCCAGACTGGAACAGAACTGTATAAACACAGTTCAGGTCAGTTTTGTTATATTTTGTTATATTCCATCTGGTTATTTCTCTCCAGAGGGCGAGGCAACATAAATTATTTAAGCATTGTTGCAACAGCTCTGTGACTTGGGTTAGAGAGCTACAGACTTTTAATTAGGGTTACCAGATCAAGGGTACAAAAACCTGGAAACCACAAGATGACAGCAGTGGTGAGAGGGTTTTTTTTGTTGTTGTTAAAAAAAATCTCTCTGTCATCTGGTGATCATCTAGAGCAGAGCTTTCCAAACTGTGTGTCGCGACACAAAAGTGTGTCGCCACACACAGTCTGGTGTGTCGCCACACAACCCGGAAGCGCTGATCATCATCAGCGCTTCCGGGTTTTCCCGCAGCGACACACCAACGGCAGCACGCAAAAAATGAAAGCGGCAGCAGCGCTTCCGGGTTTTTGTGCGCTGCCGCAACAGCGGCACTTCCGGGTTTTCCTGCGGCGACACACCAACGGCGGTTGGTGTGTCGCCGCGGGAAAACTTTGGAAAGCCCTGATCTAGACTTTGTAGCCCAGACCTGATAACCCAATCAGTGTCAGGGTGGGATCTGAATTTCAGCCAAGTCCTAGTCTATCTTGGGGTGGATAAAGGTAAAGAGTCGGACACGACTAAACGACTGAACAACAACAAAAGGTTTTCCCCTGCACAGTCATGTCCGACTCTAGGGGCCGGTGCTCATCTCCGTTTCTTAGCCGAAGAGCCAGCGCTGTCCAAAGACGCTTCCGCGGTCATGTGGCCGGCATGACGCACGCAGAACGCTGTTACCTACCGACCGATGTGGTACCTATTCATCTACTTGCATTTGCATGCTTTCAAATTGCTCGGTTGGCAAGAGCTGGGGCGAGTGCAGGAGCTCACTCCGTCGCGCGGGGCTAGGGATTCGAACCTCCGAACTTGCGACCTTCTGATCGACAAGCCTGGTGTCTTAACCACTGAGCCATCGCGCCCCTTACGGGGGTGGATAACAATTTGTTAATTATTATATCTGCCTAGTTTCAAAAAAATAGTATTATCTAGGTCCTGATAGCACTGTGCAAGTTCAGAATGTTGTGTTACCTGGAAAAGATTCTCAAAATACATTGAAGTGGAGGACATTGCTGCTTTATGTTGGGTCACATCATTCATCCTCAAGTTCCTTCTTGTTCATTCAGGTGGCAGAAATACTCCAAATGTTTAATCAGGCATTTTTCCACCCCTCCCTGAAGCTAGCAGGGATTAAACCCAACAACTTTTGCAGGCAAAGTAAGGGTTTCACCATTAGCCTGTAACCCTTTCCCAAAATCTCACAGCTGTTGTGGATGCCTCTGTTGAAGCTCTGACATGGATCATGAATGGGGTTCTTCAGCCAGCCTTCTTGACTGATATTAAAAGACTGGGAAGACTGTACAATGGGGGAATGAGTATATGGGGTCCAAGCACGTGCTTCAGCTTGTATTTAGCTTGTGATTCTCCTTCTAATATGCCATTGTAACCTTGCAAAGTGGGGTAATTTTTTACTTATGACAAGAAATCATCTGTCATATCTATAATAACTTTATGCATGTGCTCAATTTTCCAAGAAGCCTCTTGTCCTTGAGTCCTGATACCTTGTAAAATCTGATCCTGAGTGGGATATCACATATGGGGAACATTTAGAGCAGTGTTTCTCAACCATGGCAACTTGAAGATGTACGGACTTCAACTCCCAGAATTCCCCAGCCAGGCTTGCTGGGAGTTGAAGTCCACACATCTTCAAGCTGCCAAGTTTGAGAAACACTGATTTAGAGGACGATAGGATAGTTGGCTTCCACCCAAAGGTTTTGGGAGAACCAGAACTTGTATCCAATGCCACCATATTTCTGGACTGCGTTCAGGCAATCACTTACATTTATTTATTTATTTATTTATTTACTTGTTTGTTTGTTTGTTTGTTTGTTCAATTTATCCCCCGCCCATCTCCCATACAAGGGACTCTGGGCGGGTTACAACAAATAAAATTTAAAAACTATACAAAATATCTAAAAACACAACAAGCATAAAATAAATAAAGTCCAAGATGGATTAAGGACCACAGAGTAGATCATGGTGCTACGGGGCCAGCCAACCCCAAGAGGCACTACCACCTCCGTCGTCCCAGGCCAGGCGGCAGAGCCAGGTCTTAAGGGCCTTCCGAAAGGCCAGGAGTGAGGGGGCCAGTCTTACATCTGGAATGAATGCTCCAGGGGCCTAATGCTCAAGAGGTGTGCAACACCTCAATGTACCTGCAGATTATCTCTACCTCCTTCACCATACAGAACTAACAACTGAATTTGTATTTGATCAGATGAAATAATATAGATAGTTCCACTGAAGCAATTGCTGAGGCCTGCTAATTATCTACCTCCACCTCACAGAAAATGAAGTAGGGTATATACAATATGATGAAGCAGATGTTGCATTATTTCTCTTTGGCTCTCAAAGAGATATCTCTTCCTTTATTTAGCAACATGTTCAAAGGAAGCATGTGTGAGCACCTGCTGGGATGCAGTGGAGATGAAGCAATTTTCAAAGGTTGGGATTCTCTGGAGGTGTTCATTGGTAAACTCCTGTGGAGCTGAATGCTAGTTTCTCTCCAGATGTAACACTTCCTTAAAAGCAAATGTGTGTGTGTATGTTTGTGTGTGGTGTTAATCCAACTAGAAACACAATCTCTACTATCCCTAGAACAGTTTGGTTGGTAAGAGGTTGGATAGCTTTGCATGGCTGTTTAAAGTCAAACTGTGCCAGCAGCTCTCTTTTGGATGAAAAATGCTCTCTAACTTGTAAAAATCAGGAGTCTGATAGGAAAGGTAAAGGTTCCCCCACACAGTCATATCCGACTCTAGGGGCCAGTGCTCATCTCCGTTTCTTAGCCGAAGTGTTGTCCGAAGACGCTACCGTGGTCATGTGGCTGGCATGACGCACGCGGAACGCTGTTACCTACCCACCAAAGTGGTACCTATTTGTCTACTTGCATTTGCATGCTTTCGAATTGCTAGGTTGGCAAGAGCTGGGGCGAGTGCGGGAGCTCACTCCATCATGCGGTGCTCGGGTCTCGAACCTCCGAACTTGCGACCTTCCGATCGACAAGCCTGGCATCTTACCTGCTGAGTCTGATAGCACCTTTTGGTAAAAAGGAAGGTCAGCAGAAGAGAAGAAAAGGGAAAATGGTTGTGATGGAAGAACAAGATGTGTAAGAACTAATGGCTGCTCAAGTTCAAATGACTCCTAAATTAAAAAAAAACAAATTACATGATAGGCTGAAACCCAAGTAGTTAAGAGTTGACTTAAGAAAGTTCAAGGAAGGAGTTTTCCTACCCTGTTCTTCCCCCAGCAATCTCTCAAATACATATTTTGCAGGAAGTATCTCAAATCTCCAGAAAGGATTTCCAAGACTACCAGGTAGTTCAAGGGTTAGATAATGTGCACAGCATCTTCAGAGAGTGTATAAAAGGTCCTTCTGAGAAATTTCCTAGAATAACAAATCTTAAAATCTAAACAAACTCATCCCGTCAACAGTTGACGCTTACTATTCTGAAATAACTTCATTGTGAGTAAGGACCAAGGATTTTCTCCTCCCTCAGTTACAGACCTCAGGCCCGAAGGAGCAGAATTATGGATACTGCATAGCCCCGATCTTTCTGAGAAGACTTTCTGAGAAAGACTTCAATGGGAGGATCGAACTCCAAGATGGAGTTCAGAATTCTACCCATGAAAATGTTGCTCAGGATCATTCTTGGTGCAGCTCAACTTGCTGAAAAATCAGATTGGGACTGGCTTTCCTAAAAACAGTGGCCCTTCTTTCACAGCCCTTAAAGATTCAGTGGGAATTCCGTTGCATGTGGACCTCTTAATCTGCCAGAAGGTGCTAAGAAGACATCTGTTCAAAACCATACAAAACCCACAAATCCTTATTAAAAATCACTGTTCTGAAACTGCCAGTTTCTGGACAGATTTTTCTTTTATATAAGAGTGAACTAATACAAAGCAATCTGTTCCAGAAATCAATTAATTGCTAATCACAGTGTGTGGGGTTTTTTTAATAATAAAAAGAGGTCATTTCAATCAGTTTCCTGTAATTTGGGGAGCTATTAGCTGACCCGGCCATGATATAATTATATATACAACATATTAAGAGTCACTTGTGAGATGGGTGGTGTAGAAATATGAGAAATAAATAAATTAATTAATTAACAGCCTGGCATATAAATCTGTGTTGCCTTAATGAGCAGCAAATCTTGATCATGGTGTTGAAAGCAAGTTCGGAATGATTGCTGCAATGTCTTTGCTAATTGATTAACGAGGAATAAACCTCCGAGAGCTGTATTATATCCTAATAAAAACAACTAAAAGGTCTTGTGAGGGCATTGGAGATGTGCAACAGGATGGTGGTGGCCGTTTTCAAGAGGTTCAGATGAATTGTTGAGGTAGGTAGGCATGATGGAGTGATAGGCAATGTTCTAGGGCACGTGTGAAATTGGAGCACTCGTCGGGGGCATTCTCATGGAACGGCTGCCCTTGGAGAAAGGGCTTACTTATTCCTAAGTGACTACCACTGAGAACCTGATCAATCATGAAGACCCATTTTCCAGGCATCAAACTGGTGAGTTTTCTCACTGCCATCTATCTCCAGATCCCCAGAAGGCTTTCCATCATTTCAGCTCATCGCTGACTTGCTCAGAGCAGAAGCTTCCTTGAAAAAGATCCTGCACTCCACTTAATATATACAGCTTGAATCTGAGCACAAGGCCTTTGATAGTTAGTGTGGTTTGTTGAAGATATATATCATGCGGGTGTGGGATGTCAACTGGCAGCTTTTGCATTACTACTACTACTAGTAGTAGTACAAAAGACTGATCTCCTATAAATCAGCACTTCCCTTCCAGCCAGGTGCTGGTCATCACCTTTAAGGCCCTACATGGCACTGGGCCAGATTATTTGAGGGTATTCGCCCATCCCACAAGGTCAGATAGGGTGGACGCGCTCCAGGTCCCCTCCCATAAATGCTGTCATCGGATGGAACCTTCTCTGTAGCCACCCCAGGCCTTTGGAAGAGCCTCCTGCCCGAGATTCAAGGGGTCCCCATCCCTTTAGCCTTCTGGAAGGCCATGAAGACCCAGCTCTTCCCCCAAGCATTGGGCTAGGATGGGGTTGAGTCAGGAGGCTAATAGTCTGGTTGATCTGGCACCTGGTGGGAAGGGATGTTTTGTTTTTATTCTTGTTTTTGTTAGTTGTTGCGAGCTGCCTAGGATCGCTATGTGAGATAGGTGGCTCTATAAGTTCTTTAAATAAAATAAACTTGAGGATAATCCTACGATGATGATCTCCATTTCCATATTTTCTTTGCAAGATTTTCCATATTTTCTTTTTGCCCCAGAAAAGGCAAGGAACTGCTTAGCAGAAACAGATCTTGTCTGGAAAATGGGTGAAAAACTCATTTTCTTTAACACGGAGGGACCAGCATTCCTAGGACATTGACTTCTCCATCAGCATTTATTTTTTACAACAAAACCTCAAGAAGAAATTGCTCTCCAGGCCATGGAGGAGTAGTTACTTCTTTGGTCTGGTGGAGGATAAAATGCCATTATTTAAGACAGATCGTTACATGCTTTTGCTAGCTGAAATGTTCTCCAGCTTTCCACTGACAACAGCTCCAGAGGGCTTTAAGCTCTGGATGTTTCAAATAAAACTGCCTTTTTTTGCAGGAATGGAAAGACAGTTTAAGGCTGTTCTACATGTAAGTTACTTACCATGAGTACTCTGTGTGGTCAGTTACATCCATACCTTTTTCACTAGAGATTTTATTTTATTTATTTTATTTTTATCCCGCCTTTATTATTTTTATAAATAACTCAAGGCAGCGAACATACCTAATACTCTTTCCTCCTCCTATTTTCCTATTCTGGCATGCAAAGTGGCTGTGTTGTTGCCTGTTCCTTGATTGTTGATGTATTTTGTTAGGGCAGAGCCAGAAAAAAAACACCCTCTCCTGAATAGCTGTGGGTGAAATTCAGGGGATTTGGGGTGCAGCTGACGTTTTTCTCCCCGTTTTCTTCCATCTACCGAGGAACATCCTGAGGCAATTGCTTAAAATGTCCGCTTTACTGTAGTGGTCTAGTAAAATTATTTCTGGGGGGAACAACGTCCCTGGGGAAGGAGGGGCTTACTTGGGAGAAGATGAGTCCTCGAAGATGAAGGCTGCCAGTCAAAGCGGGTAATTGGAGACTAATCAACTAACATTTGGGGCTGGATGGAGAGCCTCCAATTATGAAAACCCCACGCTGTGTCACAAAGGAGATGACATTTACTGTAAGTTTGTGGCAATCTCCTGGAGATGAAAGCATGCGTTTAGTCAGTGCTGGGGGAAAATTCAGCCACAGGAGGACAGATGTGTAACCCCTGCCTCCCGTGACAATGGGTTTCCTCCCATGCCACCCTCTTCACTGCAGCCTGCTCCAAAGGTCCTGCTCCAGGTTTGTTCCCCTTTTCACAAACAGAAGATTTCATTCTCTAGGCTAGTTGAGAGGCTGGCAAACGGGGCTGCTGAAGGGGGAGGAGAGAGGGTGAGGCAGGCTATCCACGCGTGTGTGTGTCAGAAAGGTCAAGGTGGTGGACACAACCAGGCAATCAAATTCCCATCTCTTTTTTTTAACGTGCAATGCGCATATGGTGCGTGCAAAGAAAAGAGTTAGGACTTCAATTGCACAGTGGAGGTGGCCATCTTGAGTTTTTTGACCTTCCCATGGATGGCTGGGTGGTGTTTTCTGGCACGAAAACACACACACACACACACACACACACACACACACACACACACACACACTTGTCTCGTCCATGTTGTGGACCCAGTGGTGGTAGGAGCACTCAGGGCTGGGACTCCTAAACTGGGAGAGCAGCTCCAACAGATCCCAGGAGCAACATCAGAGCTCTCTGTCCAGAAGAGTGCAGTGCTGGGAACAGCTGAGATCCTGTGCAGAATCTCAAACTCCCAGGCCTCTGGTAGGGGACCCGAGGTTGAGGAAGACACACACCACCCATACATACATACATACATACATACACACACACACACACACACAAACACACACACACACACACACATATAAACACATATATATATATACGCACACGCACACACACACGGTCCCTGGTTTAAGAACATCCCGGTATACGGATGACTCCTAGTTAAGAACGGACTGCCATAAAGACTATTATGTTAAAAATTCTAGTTAAGTACAATGTTTCGGTTTACATGCACAATACTACTTTGTGTATTATTATGTTTAAGATGTTTTAGTGTATTTGGATGTGTTTCTTAAGTGTTTCATACGCATAGAAAGGTACAATATATACTATATACTAAGACAAACATTTGCTAAATAACTGTTCTGACTTACATACTAATTCGACTTAAGGACAGACTTGTTCTTAAACCGGGGACTGGCTGTAGTTAAAGTCCACATTTTAAACACAGTTGTATTCTTTGATCATGTCACTCCATCAGTACAAAGCCATTGCAAAGCTGACAGATTTCACAATCTTCTCTTCACTGCAAAGATTATGAACCTTCACAATCTGGTACCCAAGGATTCTTCTAAGATGGTAGAAGCATCTTTTTTGCAATGGCCAAGACTCAGTATATCCTTCATATACTGAGCTCTTCATAAATAAACAGATGGCAAACCCTTGGAATACAACTTAGCAATCTATTCACGTTTTTTAACGTTTCTTTCCATGCAAAGAGCTAGAAAAACTATATCTGGCAACATTCTCTTTTGCCCTGCTCCTCAAATCCTGGGATTTTCCTTAAATGGAGAACTTGGGGGAAATGCATCATTTTTGGCAGGCGCACTGCCTGCAACGGTGTTCAGAATCATTAAGAAAACTTTGGACGCTCTACCTCAATCTGGTCACCTGAATCTCTGGAACTGATAAATACTCTTAGCTGGCACTCTTTCAAGTTTTGGTGGCCTGCAGCTCAGACACCTGAATGAAATAATTTTCATAAACTGTATAGCCAACTTTTATAATTTTATTCAGCTCTATCTCCCAACTGAATTAAAATTGTACTAACTCAGCCTGGTGTGCTTTACAAATTAATTTTAAATTTAGTTAATTTAATGGCATCCCCCCCCTTCACAGTCACCTTATCTGTTTTCTTGGCCTCATTCCAACACCAAGAAATCCAAATGAAATTGAATCCAGGGACCTGATTAACTTAACTGTACGTTGATATATATTTTCTGTTCTGTGCTCCAGCACTGCTAGCCTCAACTGTTTGACTCCTAAATTGTCTCTCCAGGCAGGTCTTAATGAATGGGGATGGAATCATCTTCGTTTCCAAAGCTTAACAATCTGTGGGCCTCATCTAGAGAAACATCTAAAGCAAAGGGAAAGGATGGGCAGAATTTCTGGGGCTCTCTGTGCACATCACAGAGATATACAGTACATCTCAAGGGGGCCCAAACATTGACATGTTCTTTATTCTTCAAATTTGACAAAGCAAGTTCTCCACATCTGCCCACCATTAGGTTGCGGGAAAATGTGGCCAGGGACAACAGAGAACACTTCAGTTGGTGGAAAAATCTGCATTTCTAACACAACCAAATAAATATATTCCCACTTTGTTTGGGTGCTGGAAAAACAAGACCAGTTGGCATTGCTTCAGCTCTTCTTTACACCCTTTCTCATCCTGTTTCATTTTTCACTCCTCCGCTATCATATTTATTTACATTGGACTTCACAGCCCCACCTTTTCTATGTATTCATAAATAAATACATAAATGAAGTAAAATAAAATAAATAGTTCTGGAGCTTTCATTTGCATCATACCATCCATGGACATGGCTAGGCGGTCTTCATGTACCCACCAATGCATGGAAAGAGCACAGAAACTGGATTCTATTTCTTTTCCCTACTTCCATCCTCTGCACAGTTGAAATAATTCCATGTGTTTATAGATCTCTCCACACAATGGGTGCGGAGTTTACTGAAACAATATTCCCCGTCACAGGAAGGGAGCTCTCTCTGTAATGATACATGTGCATTGTTTTATTCTAGCCTTCAGTTGAATCTGTAGAGGTTGGTGGTGATTTCAGTACATTCACCTCTACTGCTTCTGCACACATTCACGGAAGGGGTGACTCCAGTGTGCATGAAGCTGAGATGACTTGCATCTGGACACATGGATGGATTGTTCAGCTTGTTTATAAGGGAATGAGAAAAGTTCAAGAAGTTCACCATCCTTGTGATGTTTCATTGACATCTGCAATGTAGGTCACTCCTTGTCCTGATGTAGAGCTTATTAAGGGACAAGAGTACAACAAGCTAACCTAAGTGACAGCAAAACACAGATCTTTGTTACTGTAATAGTGAAAGGAAGCCTGCTTTGTAAGATGATGGTCCCAGTTTCAATCCCTACATGGCCCTTACATCAGGTAAGGTTGGGAAAGATCTCCATTGGAAACCTCTAAGGTGGATAACCAGTAAACCAGTACTGGATTAGATGGGCTGATAATCTTATTCAGTCAGAAGCACTTCCTCTGTTCCTAATCTGGATCCTGGGTGGTTCTGCCAGCTCAAATGTGTTAAATATGAATGAAGAGCTGAAACATCATCTGTCCAACAGCTGCCCTGAAAGAATTATTTGTTCCTATTAATAGCTTCCCACATTTGCTGAAGGAGGAAAACAGCACTTCACTCTCTGAGGATTTAGGCACTGTAAACATGAGATGAGCATTGTTCCTTCTGAAGTTTATGTGAAATTCAGACATCAAGACCACAGTATATTTTCACTGACCCTGTATCTTCAAAAAATTTTCTCTTTTTTTTACAGCCACAAGACCTTTTCTTCTGCAGACTGCAAAGGAAAAGGTTGTTTGGTCCAGAACTTTGGAACTGCCAGAGGCCTGGTCAAGAGAGCAGCAGCTGGTGAACTTTGGGGCTGAATATCTTGTGTCTCTGGGTTTGTGTTTTCAGCTGGCATTAAAATACTATGTAAAATACCATTCCCGTTTTGTGGCATGTTTCATAAATTCTGCTTATTGCTTCATTTGGCAGGACCAATCCTGACCTGAGGAACTGCCAAATGAAGATGAAGAACCACCATCAGGGAGGAGAAAGCAGGAGGAAACGTTTTCTGTAGGTGGGCCAAGAGGTGGCATCTTGGAATCTCTTTCTCTGAGCATAAAGTCAGTGGTTAACTCTTTAGTTGGTCTATCTTCATTGGAAAATTGTGGATACCAAAAGAAAATTAGGCTGCAGGGGTCCTACAAGCAAAGCAGCTAGAGATGCAAATGCAGGAGATACCGAAAGCTACATTTTGCTGAATCAGATCTCTGGCCTTTCTTAGGATTGGTCCTACCACTCAACACTATGAAGGAGCTGCTTTGAGTAACAAACCTGGATGACAAACTGGAGCCAAGCTTCCAGTCACTGCCCTTCTGACCTGCCAACATTAGTTTCTTTGCATCCAAGCCTTCTAGCTTCTTGAATGGGCTTGCCATTCCAACTGGCCACCTTGTGGGCCTTTGCTCCAAAGGAGACCTCAGAATAATGCACCATGAAGCACCTGTGATGTCTCTAATTTCTTTGTTGTCAGTCTCCCAATAGTTTTCAGCTTATTGTGAGAGCAAGAAGAACGTCTCTCTACTTCCTATGCACCATGCATAATTCATACCCCTCCATCACAAATACCTTTTGTCTGCCTTTCCCTAAACGATATAGATCTGCAAATATTGTCCCCTTCTCTCTTAAAACAATGCTTTAGCTACCTACTCTTTCTAACTCTTTTCCATCTTTAGGAGGCGAGAATGGTGGAAGATTCTCTTGGGAAGGCTCTGTAGAGAAATCAAAGTCTGTTTGAGGTTGCAGGAGCAAGAGAAAGTCCAGCAACATTTCTGCCAAACTTGGATGGACCTTAAGTACCTTTGCAGTTCTCCCTGTCTGGTGGCTGGCAACAGTCAAGTGAGCAAAAGGCAGCAATCTGGCCAGCAGCCATTCTGCACGGCTCTCTTCCAGCTGATAAGTGAGAGCCAGCAAACCTGCAAGTACAATATAAACATTGACATTGGAAGCTTTCCCAGGAAAGAAAGTTGTAACTGATGAGGTTGCAATTTTTTGATAAGACTCCTGACTATAGAACGATGGGCCTGGGTTTTACTTCAACTCTCCTTTGACACGAGAAAGCAAGACCTTCTCAGTGGTTGCCTAAGCTGGTCTTAATGTCAGGGAAGAGCGAAGCAGCCTGTCTCTCAGTTTTGGCTGCTTTCATGCAGTGGAGAGGCATATGGGGAACTTAGGTGGAGGTGAAGTGTCTTAGAAAAGACTGTGCTGATCCTCAGGAAGGCAGCAGCCCAAGGGACATGTGAATATATGGATGGGGAGTGGTGGAGATCAGGAGCCATGTGTGATCCTGATAAATCAATAGAAGAAGGCAAGGATTATGGAGCATGGATGAAGACAGGAGATCATGGTTATGTGGTGGTGGAACATCCATTTTCCCTGCAAATCTCTAGCAACTCCAGTTACAAAGATCAGGTTGTCAGTGTAGTGTAGATTTCTTCTTGCCTGAAATCATAGAGAGTTGTTGTCAGTAAGGATAAAAAAGGCCCTTTCTCTGAGCTCTGGAGAATCTTCTGCTTTGGGGGATCAGGTTGGTGGTCAGTCAGAACAATGATAGTGATGAGATGAAATACTTTCCTCAGCAAGGATCATCTAGTGCCAAATTTAATGAGTTTGTAGCCCTAGACATTCTCTTCTTCCCAGATCTTTTTCATGTGGTCTCAGCCAATTGTAAAGCTGTTGCTGTTCCCCCTTTTCTTTCATTTCAGCTGAAAATGTAAGATTAATTTAGAACAAGACAGCGCAGTACCTTTCAATTGAAAATATTCAAGATGTTTTGAAGGCACATTTAAAAAAAAAGAAAAAAGAATCCTTCCAGTTTCATTTAAATTTTGCTTGATTTTACTATGATGGTTCCAGAGCTCTGTTGGAGGCCAGTCCTCTTTTGAAGACTGTTGGAGTTGTTGGGAAGAAAAAGCTGTTGATGGCTGAATTCTTCTGCCTTGGAAGCCATCGGAGGTGTGGTTCAATATGGCCTAGTTTGCTTTGTCACAAATATTAATATAACTTACCTCCCTGCCTGGTGAGTTGATTTCTAATGCCCAATCCAGTATATTTTCTTTTCTTCATGGAGTGCAAGCCAAGTCTTGTCAACCAATGATGACCTTGGCTCATAACATAGATTGTGAAGTTGCCACATACATTTTTGAGCCTGCTTTGCTTCCCTAACAACAGCAACACACTCACACCAAATTAGTTGTCTGAGCAGAAAGGGAGGGAATGGATTGATTGAGAAGAAGATGATGATGATAACTTATCTATAAGGATTCTATGGAAGGAACCACAAGGCCCTCTAGTCCAATCTTCTGCAATGTGCAAGAAAACCAATTAAACCATCTTCAGGAGTTGGCTGTCCAACCTCTTCTTAAACACCTTCAGAGATGGAGAATACACAACCTCCATCAGTAGAAGGTCTGTAGGTAAACTGCCCTACATGGTGGCATTCCTTGTAAGGGTTTTGATTCATCACATTGTTTTTCTTTGTGTGTAAGAAAGAAAGGGAACCCCCCCCCCCCCACACACACACTGAACAGAGAGAACCTGCTTATTAGGCAATTACAAGACATACTCTGGGGACCTTTTGTTGAATAGAAACACTCTGTTGAACCCGACACCATCACTTAATAAACACCTTTCAGGGTAGTCTTCAAAGGGGAGGTCTGCAACTTGTACTTAGGAAACTTACTTCCTAAGCCACCTCACTCTGATATTAAACAGCGTTCAAGGCAGGTAATTACAGCTTGTGTGTTTATCTGGCTTTTAACACTTTCAAAGATCAAAGTGCTAAGGGTTGGGGGCAGGGAGAGAAGCCTTTGGAGTGAAGGGAATGAGGGCTTCCCACTGTGTTTTTCCCACCTGCTTCTTTGTGTGCCTGGCTGAGACAACTTGGGAGAGGAGAACAATCCCAAATCTCCAGACAATTATATAGAGATTGTGAATTCTAAGTATGGGTTTACTAAATGTTGTCAAGCCAACCCTTAGTGGCTGTAGGCCAATTAACACCAATAAATTAAGCCTTGCTTCAAGAGGGGTTTTAAAGCCATCCTTAGGATGTTCAAGACTGAAGGAGGTGTCATTGTTTATGACTGGACTAAAGCCCACCACAGATTCTCAAATCTCTTTTCAGAGAGTTCTTATAGTAGGGAATATCATAAATCCTGCCTTCTCCAGTCTGGCTGGGAATTCTTGGAGTTTCAGTCTCCAGCATCTCTAGAGGCCATGAAGCTAGGAAAGGCTGCCATAGATTGATTCTATCCTGCCACATTATAATCCAAGGAGAACATGGCCAAACGTTTGGTCTATCCATTTCCTTCTCACATGCTTGGTTTTATAACAGCTTTGCTCTCCCCATTTCTTTATTCCTAAAGTAAAAATGCCTAGCTTTTCTCTCCTTTTTCCACAGAGGAAGGGTTCCATCTCCCCATTTTGGCATCCCCCACCCCCACCCCAGCTTTGCCATGTCCTTTTGGAGACTGGAATGTTGGATGGAGATAATCAAATGCCAGGTTCCCTGACTAAATTTCCACTCTATTTTTCACCTCTTAAAGTAAATAACGACACCCTTGAAGTACTTGAGTCTTATCTGTAATGAGTTTTTATCTGTGGAATGATGGCCATATCCCTTTGCCAGACTATCTTGGATCTGGATTTAATGAGGCCTTATTCTTTGGTGTGGAGCTTAGGGCTGTTAATTCAGAATAGAAGGTATGGAAGAGAAGTGTTGTCCTTTATATGACAAGGCTATCTGGAATGCGGTTTGAGAGGAAACATGATAGCATATTAAAAAATGTTTAGGAGAAAGGTGCTTTGGCAGGGGAACAGGAATGCCTGTCTAACACCAGAAGAATGTTCTCCCTTCCTTTCTTTCTCTCTCTTTCTCTCCGAGAAAAGTTCAGGAGTTCAGTTCAGTGCTAGCCAACCTGTGATGGCTTATCACGCTCTAGTTGGGCCTCCATTCTTGGCTTATAATTATCTGTAATTACAAGGATTCATAATTCATGCGGAGGGATCACGTAAGAGTTGGTATGTAAAGAGAAATATAAAAGTCAGCTGAATGTAACGGGAATGGGGTGTTTAAGAAGTAGGCGTAATGAAAGAAGAAAAGGCACGGTCAAGAAGGAACGGGTGCCGAAGGAATATGGATTGAACACAAAAGTGTGAAAGAAGTGCATTGAGGGGGTTTTGTCATATGGAGAGAATGAATGAAGACTGGAGCACCAAACAAATTGATGAAGGAAAAGGGAGTGAGTTGAGAAGAAGGGGAAGGCAAACTAAATTCAGCCCTGGATTAACCATGTTGCAAAAGAAGCCCATGCATAGGGCCCCAAGGGAAGGGAGGCACCACAGAGTTTTCCCCCAGCTATCATGCCCTTAACTCTTCCACTGGCACCTTTGACTTCAGCACTTATGGAGTCATAACATCTTGTCAGTTGAGCAATGGAAGGGCTGAGGGGCACCACGGTCGGGTTGTGCTTGGGGCATCCCTTGGCCTTAATCCAGCCCTGAGAAAGTTGTAGAGCAAATGAGGTCCTCAAAAACAGAGAAGTGAGAAGTTTGGGGAGCAAAAAGCAATGTATGAAGTGGTATATGGAAGTGATGGAAACAAGGATGGTTTGCAAGAAAAAACTGATTTGGGGAGGGATACTGAATAGTGGTGGTGTAAACCAGATTTAGCTATGTTTCTTTTCCTTATCTCCTGCCTTTCTTTCTTTGGCTTACTATGTCTTATTCCTTTTCTGTGTTCTGCGTAATGTTGTTTACCCTGAAACAAAACAGCATAAGTATGTACTGTACATATTCATGTAAGTAATTAATTAGTTTTGGTACAACCTAGAGCCATAGGCCCTTCTATTAACACCCGGAGTATCTCACAACAAAATGGCTGCTTGAACCTCCTTCAGGACATTAATCATCCTTTCTTTTGTGGAACAGAGACTGTTGCAGCATCACTAGGGGGAAAAAAGCCTCCAGTAGAGAAATCGAGTTACGAACAGCCTCTTAAGAGCTGGTTGGGTCTTTCTGCAAATAGGTCAGGGGTTGAGTTCATCACCTTTTCTGAATGAAATTAATTCAGGCCGGACTGGGAACGGAGAGAGAACCCCCCTGCCTTCTGAGCATAGCTGAGTCAAAGGACTGGCATGGAGAGCAGCTTAGAGACGTCCCCAATTCTCAACTCATATCAGGAAAAGAGCTGACGGGCAAAAAGGGCAGGGAAAGTCTGTCTGCTCATTGCTAAATTTAATAATGTGCTTTTTCAAGGCTTTGGGAACAAGGGAGACTTTTTTTTCCTTTGAGTTTCCCCAGGTTTAATGACTGGACAAGGGACTTGCTGTCTCTTCTCCTTCCTTGCCCTGCTCATTTCTTGCAGGTACTTTTCACCTTGGGTTTTGGCGAGATTCTCCAGAAGAACTGTCTGAACTGAAGCATTAAACCTACTCCATGCACTAGGACTGGCCCATGCATTTAGCAAGCAGAATTATATTGGTCATTTATCTTCCCCAAGGCTGTCGTTCAAGCTTGGATGTTAGGACCACACAGTTCTGTGTCTGCTGCCTCTATGCTGGACAAATTCTATTTTCCCTCTTTCTTTTAAACACACACACACACACACACACACACACACACACACACACACAAACGTAATACTGAATTTCCTTTAAAGCTGTATCTATACCTGAAGCTAATGGGTCATTTTCATCAAGAGGAAGGTGGACAAAAAAAAAAGCATATTTCAGGGCATGTCAATTTTTCAATTTAGAAAGAATCCATTTCAAGAAGCGTAGAGAAATTCTTTCATTTTTTGCTGGGTGTCTCTGTTTAATGATGGAGGTATGAAAGAGGGAGGGATGTGGAAAAAAAAGCTGTCATGATTTCCTTTTGGGCAGCAATGATGACAAGAACATTCTGAAGTGGATTCTCATCTCTCTTGCTTTGTGATTTTGAGCAGCAATGAATTCCACAAGGCAATGGGACGCCATTTATAACCCCCTATAAAATGAAGGTTGTCAGTCTTTTGTTCTGAGCTCCAAACATAAGATGAGAGAGCAGAAAAACAACCCGACCAACAGCCGTTGTCAAATTCCGCTTGGCAATTGTGGAGAAGACATCTCCAGTGATGGAGCACCTGATTGTCTCTCTCCAAACAGGCAAACACACATAAGCAGCCAAGTGGGAATATTTAGTGGTTCTGTTATGACAGGCTTGTTGTACATTTTGGAGAAATGTCAAAAGCTTCCAAAAACAGAACCTGTAACTGATGATCATCTCTTGGCAAGAAAATTACCCAGGAAGGTTTGTCAGCATCAGAGGGCAGCAGGCTTTGTCTGCTGAAGTTGAGAGGAGAACACCTGCAGGTATGCAAAGAGTGGAGATGGTTTGGGTCCCATGGTCAGGAGACTTAGATGGGTGGGCCAAGGGAAACACGGGGGGAAGGGGACAGGGTTCCTGCACTTTTATCCCCCGCCTGCTGTCTGCAAATTCCAGGTGGCTCATCATCTCAGGTTGGTGAAGAACCAAATGTTTTGTGAAGACCTCCTCATTTGCAATTTCTCCTTCTTCTTCTTGGCGATCACTCGTAGCCGAGTAAGATTGTCTTCCAAGGGTAAAATCTTAACAGTGGAGCCGTAAGTGGCTTGTAATTTAGGATGCAGGTGACAACTGGGAGACTCCTTTGGTCAAATTAGAAGTAAGAAAGTGCAGATAGAAAGATATGTCGATGAAGGTTCTCAGTCATCCAGGTGGAACAGTCTGTAGCTTGAATCATGTCAACTGGGTTTCTATTTTCTCAGTGGAAATGTTTCGCTCCTTATCCAAGGAGCTTCTTCAGTCTGAGCAAAGTTGGTAAGGGAGTCCTAAATATGTTTCTAGGTAGCTGTGTGACCTTGCACCTGGGGCTAGGTCATGGTTATTTTGAGATGTTATTTCTAAGTCCCTTTATCATCCAAAGGAGGATTGTTAAGATTACCATGCTGCTGTTGAGCTTGTAAAATGGTCTTAATCTTCCTAGGCACAGAAGACAAAGCAGGAAGGAAAATAGGGGAGAGGTTGTGCCTGAGGCCCCCACCTCTATTCAAGGAAGGATTTTCCAAGTTGGCATAAATGGACTCCTTGAGTTTTTTGACCGTGTTTTAAGCATTAAACCTTGCTTATCACCCTGAACCCTAACCAAGCAAAGCACATGGTAGCAGGCGGTTGATAACACGAGTCTCCAACTCTGTGGGATTTCAGAGGTCAGCTAGAATATGGGGATTCTGAACTGAAACTGGTGTGATACTGATAGCAGGCCTAGGTCCCCCCCAAATGTCATCTGCTTTTTGCTTTGTATCCACAGGAGACATACCCAGTGGGTAGTCTGCACTGTAGGAAAATGCATTTGTTCTGGCTAAGTTGAATCCACTGGAGGATAGTTTTGTAAAAATCTGTTGTGCTTTCTTGCCTCCCTGTACCACATTAAAGCTAATAATATTTCTTGAAGGGAAGAGAAAGTATTTTTAATGGGACAGGCTCAACAGATGGGATGTGAACGGTGCTGGCTGATCTAATTACACCACATTTTCTGCCGCAGTGGTGTGGCGTACCTCGCACCCTTCGATATTTCTTGTAAATTTTGCACTGTTATGGCCCTAAGAAATGAAATTATTGCAATAATTGGTTTGGAAAGCCACCCGTCTTGCCGCGCAGCACTTATAAAGGTGAAGAGAGGCTGGGCTTCTATGTCTGTTAAGGAAGGGCTGATGGGGAGGAAGCAGTGTCGGAGCCCATTAACCCTTCCGAGTGTCAGCGTTTATGAAAAGGAGAAGATTTAGTGCAGCTCTAGGCTCGCAGCTTTGGATTGCTGCTTCTCACAGTTCTAACAAGAAGCTTTCAAGGACATTACAAGTAGAGCATGTGTATGTCCGTGAATCCTAGTTGTGAGCTTGACTCGCTGCTTATTTATTTATTTATTTATTTATTTATTTATTTATTTTGATCACATTTATATCCCGCCCATCTCCCTCACAAGGAGGGACCCTGGGCGGTTCACAATGAAAAGTTAAAAATCAATAAAAAACCATAAATAACACTAGTAATCAGTAAAAATACCTAATTACAGTCTGATACAAGCAATGGTAGATCTTACTTATCCCATGGGCCGGTAAGGCTGGTCAAGGCAGATCTAAGAGACCAGCCAACCCAAAGTTATTGCTTCAACTTGCTTCATGGACATAATACTTCTAAGCCTGGAGTTGCTACAGATTTAGGTGGGCTAAGGGATATGGCCAAGTCCACAATGTCCAACTCTACATTTTCATAAGAGCCCTGCTTGATCAAATCAACAGTCCAAGCTGAAGAATCTTGAGAATGTGTGAACAGCACTGATTTTACCAACACAGATCTGGCCCTGGAAAACAGGAGGCAGTTTTGGAGCAGTGGGGCACCAGAAGCCGATACCCTTTTCCCTTTGGTCTGGGGCTGCAGAACGCAAAACTCCTTTCTGCCCCAGCTGAAAGTCTTTCAAGGCAAGCCTGATTCCTGGCAAGACCTGCTCTCTGCCGAGGGCTAGTGAGAGTAGAATAATTTGAAGCAGCAAAGCCAAAAGGCTTTCTGGAGGGGGCTGGGGGCTGTTCCTGCAGGGGCACCAGCCCTCTTTGCTTCCAGTGGTGTTGGGCTTGGGCAGCTGAGCTGATTTTCTTCTGGCTCAGCTGCCCCAACCTTGGGACCTCCATCGTTGATTTGGGAGAAAATTGGCTGGCTGGGTGGCGTTCTTGGGACAACTGGTGGGAAAGATTGCAGGATGCATTCAGGCTTCTTCTTCTTCTTTTTTTTTAAATTCTTTATTTATTATTTAAAATATTTACACATCACACCAATAGCTACATTTACAAAGATTTACAACATATACACAACATAATTACATAAAACACATAACACAAAACAACGACAACATACAAAGTTACATATAAAACAGAATGACTTCCTGTTTCTTTTACGAAAAAACTTTTATAATATATATTTAACAAAACTATTTTCTTTGTATCTTTCCTTCCTTTTTGATATTTTGTCTTAATATTAGTATTTTATCTCATTTATTGATTTCATTTTCATCCTTCTCTTTTGTCTTTGATCTTTTCTATCTTACAAAATTTGTTTTAGGCTGCTTCTGAAAGGTGTGTGTGTGCGCGCATTTGGGTGAAAACTGGGGATAAGGAAGCGCCTTTAGACAGATTGCCATCAGCCCTCCTTGCAACTGGGGCCTCCTCTGGCTTATTTATTCAGTATCTCTTGATGAGATGATACTGATGGGGTATATACTGGCTTAAAGGGGAAAAACCCGAGGCTTGAGAATAAACAGACAAGAATGCAGCTTGTTAGGGCCAACAGTGTTTACTGATAGGCATAAGGCAATAATGCAGATACAGTTCATTATCGCAAAAATGAAAAAGATGAATATACAGGATACATCATTGTAAAACAAAACAAACTTATAAGCAGAGTTCCGTGTATTAATCCCAGGGCCAGAGTTCCTGCCATGGCCTATACCCACAGCCAGGCATAGCTCACTCTGCCCAGTCCATGGGAAGTGAACACGTGAAGAACTACATGGCTAAGACACTAGAAATCAAGAAGACACAGAACACCATTTTGCATGGTTGTATATTCAGTTCTTCTAGCATTCTGATTGGCTGGAAGTTAGCTGTGACACGCACACTAGGCCTCAAAGCATTAGGCCTAAAGCACATAGCATGACCTGCTATTGGTTAGCAGTGCTGCATCTACGCACTGAGTTCCCCCCTTCCTTGCTCAGGGGGGGCCTGAGCAAGGCTTCCCACGGAAAGATATCAGGAGGCTTCACTTTCATGGGAAGATCCATTGCTAGCCATAACAATGGTACCTTCTAGCTTCATATCTAATGAAGATGTAAACAAAGCCAAGGCTTCTCTGTTATCCAGCCACCTGGCATTCACGTCATCATGAGAAGGCTTTTGCTTTGTATAGGAATAATTCGCCAGGGCAACACAAAAACTCTAACAGATACAGCAGAGGATCTCTCTCTCTCCCTATCTCCACATCCACACCCACACACAGTTCTGCAGCCCCAGACCAAAGGGAAAAGGGTATCGGCTTCTGGCGCCCCACATCCTATCCCCAGATCACCATGGCCAGGTTCTCCCATTCTGCTAAGCCATAATGCCATTTGGTTGGGGCTCAGAGGGCTGTGAGGCCCTGCACAAATTGTGCTTTGTTATCAGACAAACCAGGATTGAGCTAATCCTTGTGTGCAAGCGGAATCAAATCCTTTTCTCTCACTCTGCTGGGAATACACCCTTAGCATATTTCTGAGGATGGAAAAGTGGGGGAAGACTTTTGCTTCTGGCACAGTGCAATGGTTTTTATGAAGCTGCAGAAACTCCCCTTATTTTAAAGCTCTTAATTGTTTTCAAGCCTGTGCCTTGAATGAATCATTTTAGTGGGGGGAAAAGGAGGCTGCATTTTGTAAATGAGATTTTAGCAAATCACAAAACCTCTAGCAGGAAATACTTCATCTGAACTAGTCCCGCCTTGCATTCCAGCCCCCACATTCCTTTTCAAAAAAGAGAAAAAAAAGGGGGGGGGAGAAGAAGAAATCACATTGATGCTTCATCATGGAATTGTCATGTTAGAATATTGTTTCATCTCAAAATGATTTCATGTCAAAATAGCATATTTCATTCCAAAACGTTGATTAGAAAACAACATTTCCCCACTTTGTGCCAAAAGCTGACAAATGTCATTTAGGAAGGAAAGGTACAATTTTCTTTTCAACACAGTGGCTTCTCACTTTGCTCCCAGTCATTTGGAATAGTTTATTTAATATTTCATGTTTGGATGTTAATGCCAAAATGGTGCCTTTTAATCTCAAAAAGCTTCTCCTCTTTCTTGACTGGGGAAGGGGGGATGCGTTTGGCATTTTCTCTGTTTTCAATTTTGGAGCTGATTTGCGAGGAGGAGGAGGAGGAGGAGGAGGAGGAGGAGAAGAGGAGGAGGAGGAGGAGGAGGAGGAGGAGGAGGAGAAGAGGAGGAGGAGGAGGAGGAGGAGGAGGAGGAGGAGGAGGAGAAGAAGAAGAAGAAGAAGAAGAAGAAGAAGAAGAAGAAGAAGAAGAAGAAGAAGAAGAAGAGGAGGAGGAGGAGGAGGAGGAGGAGGAGGAGAAGGAGAAGGAGAAGAAGAAGAAGAAGAAGAAGAAGAGGAGGAGGAGGAGGAGGAGGAGGAGGAGAAGAAGAAGAAGAAGAAGAAGAAGAAGAAGAAGAAGAAGAGGAGGAGGAGGAGGAGGAGGAGGAGGAGGAGAAGAAGAAGAAGAGGAGGAGGAGGAGGAGGAGGAGGAGAAGAAGAAGAAGAAGAAGAAGAAGAAGAAGAAGAAGAAGAAGAAGAAGAAGAAGAGGAGGAGGAGGAGGAGGAGGAGGAGGAGGAAGAGGAGGAGGAGGAGGAGGAAGAAGAGGCATGCATTAGTTTATTTATGGGATTCTAGCCTGCTTTTTCCCCACCAGGATGGGGCTGATTCCTGTCCAGGCCACATCCAGGTTTTGGTCATGCCTGAACTGGGCATGCACACCTAGAGAATATGTGCTTTGTGAACGAAAATGTAGGCTTCAAAGTGAGGTGTATTTTTCCCAGTGGGTATCACTTTCTGTCTTGGGGCTCCACTCTGAAATGGAGTTTAATTTGCATCTTGTTTGCTTATTGGGTCTTTAACCACCTCTCCTTGACAATGCAGGTTGGAGACACCAACACTAAGAGGTCAGTAGACAGTGCTTTACTTAAAGAAGCACCTTGAAGGTGAACAGTGACCATCCAGACCATCCAACAGGATTTCAATGCATCAGGAAGTTCCCTGGACTAGGAGTCGGTTTCTCCTGACAGCCTCAAAACTCATCTAAGTCTCTAAAGAATCTGCTTGACCCAGAATTGTCTTCTGATTCTGCCTCCTTGCTTGCTGATATATGGAAAGCCCTGTGGGTGTGGATGAAGCTTCCCAATATGGGCCAGATTCACACATTATATCATAGGCTATGATGTGGCTGTTTGTGTGACGTCAACTAACTGTGCCTGGCAAATCAGGTTTTATCCCTAATGCAGGGGTGAGGAAGCTGTCTGCTACTGGGAGCTGCATTTCCACTTTTCCTTTTCAGTCTCTGTCTGAGGATCACGGAAGGGGCAGGAATGTAAGTGATCTGGGGAGGAGTTTTGCTTGTTCGTGTGCACAAACACATTCAGGGGTGTGTGGACACAATCGCTAACTGCTCAAGCTTCAGAAAAACTAAGAAACTTTGGTGCACATCACTGAGAGGTTCAGAGTTCATCCATCAGAAGATGGATCCTGTTTTTCCAAGCTGGGAGTGATAAGAATTGGACACCCAGCTGTCAAGAGATGGCAGTGAAACAGGCTCTTTAGAAATTAAAATTGCTCAGCCCAGCCATTATTTGCAGGGAAAGCATGTTCTAATTCTAGTGGGGATATAGCAAACGCTTCTGAATGCAGGCCAATTCAGCAAATGCAACAAGAAGTGTGGATGTGTGTGTTAATGGATGTGCGTTGATTGATTCCTTTTGCATGGGCTGGATATTGAAAGTCTGCAAAACCATCTGTCAATTACAACTCCTCTCCCCAATATATAATTTAGACCTTGGTGAGTTATATAAAATTCTACGTCAGATATGAGACTAGTCATCCAAGAAGTGGAGCAAGCGCAGGCAAACATACATTCAAGGAAGCTCACCAACTTTGCTGGCTACTGTCAGCAGGACTGAATTAGAGCCAGAAGAACTGAATGTGAGCCGATCTGCTGAATCACATGCAGAAGGTGGAAGAACCTGAAAACTCCATGTTCTGGAGGGCAGATGCTTCTGGGTGTCCTGGCTGAGCTGTAGGTTATGTGGTTTTCAAGTGGACGATGAGAAGGAAGCGGCACAGCTGCAAGATGGAAGTCAACTTAGGAAGTCAGAGGCCGGTATCGAGCCCACACCCATGAAAGATGATCACTGTCCCCTCCCACTGGGGAGTAATGGCCACCTTGGATCAGCAGAGTCAACTGGGGGGGATCCATTCCTGTCCCAAGAGATGCTCCAGTCTTGAGCTATAAACCAAGCCAACCTTGGTTTAAAACCAACCACAGAAGCAGCAGAGACTGAGAATCCCGGGCAGGTGGTTGTCTTTTCAGATCACAGAAAGTAGCCCCAGAGAATCCTGGTTAGTTATACTGCAGGGCAACATTTGAAAAATGTTACCAAGAACAAACCCCCTCTCTTTTTTTCCTCTAGTGTTTGTCACATTTGGCAGCTCGCAGTGTCCCTGACCTATAGTCAAGGGGGCAACATTTTTCATGTTTAGTACTTGTTTTGAAGGTGCCTAAAAGTCAGATTTTATTTCTGTTTATTTCCCCTTCCCCCCCCAAACAGGCCTCAGAAACATTTAAAGCTCTCAGAGGAGAATGATAAAGGTGTTAAAGGTTGAAAAGGACAAATATTCAGAAGCTGAAAGGACTAGCTAGACGCAAGGAAGGAAAATAAAAAGATACCGACTTTCCTCCCACCCCCCTCCCACCCCCCTATCCAATTTCTAACTATGCTGTAAATGGGAGGCAACCGTTCTTTCTTCCCACAATAGAAAAGGATAAGATGTCCGAGTCAGTCCCAGGAGTTAGGAATTCACCTGGCCGATGCAGAGAAATAAAATAGCACAATAAATTATAGTCTTGTGTTCAGGTGGTAAAGTGTAAACCAAGTGGAACCTCAGCCCCCATTTGAGGTCCCCTAGGATCAAACTTTGGCATCAAGATGGCTGGTTTTCCATTTTCATTTCCTGCCCATTCTTAAAATCCCCAAAGGCCCAAAACTGCACTGCCAAAGTCCAGTTGATTTGCTGTCAAATTTTGGGGCCATGATATTGAGATATGGGAATTTTTAAAGAGGGACATGGAAGCAGTTGGTCTTCCCACCCTTAGCTCACCACCAGTGTCAAAAATGGATGGGGAAAGTGTGCCCTTTCCAGAGATATCATTCTGTCACTTGATGGCTTCTCATAGACATCCAGAAGTTGAAGGCCACTAATTACTGATCTCTGGTTAGTGCAATGTGTGAAGTCAACCAACAACTTATGATGGAAACCCTCTCAGTGTCAACTTTGCTATTTCCTGCACACAGGAAACCAGTGTGGAATTAGGAGTGCCCTGTTGTTTTGGTCCTCCAAGTCAAGCAGTGAGCATGAAAACTATTAGCATCCTCCAGTTTGTACGGCTGGATTTCCATCATTAGCTCATCCTTTATGAGGCCCTGATTATAGTGGCAGATCACTGACATTCTTAAGGTTAATAACTGCAAATTACAAAACAATCCAATTGATTGTAATAATTGCTTCACTGAACCAGAAGAACAAACATTTAGTGCATCATTTATTGACACTTCCAAGCATCCTTGCGGGCAACCAGGCACTATGATACCTGGTTTACTGTGAAAAGCCAGCACTGCAACCTGGATGGCATGTGCCCTCTGCATCTCCAAAAATCTCAGGCATGGAACTTGATCCATGGTGATGAAACCCAGGTATCATAATGTTAATAAAGAAAGTAATCTAGGATTCTAATCATAATTTGAGAGAGAAATGGGAAAAACATGCACATCCAATTGTGTTCGTGTTGGAATTCTCCCAGGGCTACCAACCTCTACATTACGTTGACTACTGATCCTGCTCACATGCATCAACATGGTGCTTGTCCAGTAGTCCACTGGTCTTCTTCTTCTTCTTTCTTCTTGTTGATCACTTGTAGCCGAGTAAGATTGTCTTCCAGGGGTAAAATCTTAACAGTGGATCCATAAGTGGCTGTAAAGGCCAATTTTGGATCCGCACAACCTCCCACAATGAGGGCATAGGTTTCCAGGTGTAAGACGGTCACGATGAGGGTTTGCTTGATGTGCCTTCCTCTTAGCTCATTTCTCCCTTTCGCCCTGTATTTGTGCTCCTTCAAAGTCTGTAGCGCCTTTAATAAAGGCTGACCTCCAATTGAAACGCTCATGAGTTAGGGCTTCCCAGTTCTCAATGCTGATATTAAATTTTTTAAAATTAGCTTTGAGAGTATCTTTGAATCTCTTTTGCTGTCCAGAAATATTCCGTTTTCCATTCATAAGTTGGGAGTAAAGTAGCTGCTTTGGAAGACGATGGTCAGGCATTCAAACAACATGGCCGGTCCAGCGACCATGACGTCCGTGACGACATGATGGCAACAATCCTGAATAATAATGGCTCTCAAAGCGATCCATTTAAAGTGGTATCTGGCATTAAACAGGGGTGTGTTATTGCTCCAACCTTATTCGCTATCTTCATCGCTATGATTCTACACCTTGTTGAAGGGAAACTTCCTACTGGTGTATAAATTATATATCGAACAGATGGAAAGCTTTTTAATCTTAGTAGGCTGAAAGCAAAAAATAAGGTAATTACAACTTCTGTTATAGAACTTCAATATGCTGATGATAACGTAGTCTGTGCACACTCAGAGGAAGTCCACTGGTAGACCTTTGGACACAGGTATAGAAAGCTGCCCACAGCATTGTACACAGCACTGTAGTACCTCAGCCATGGGGTACAGTTGGACAGTTGCTTCTGCAAGTAACATCCATACAGTTTTGTGGACCTTCTATGAGGAGAAGCAGGTCTGTTTTTTTAAATGCTGGAGGTACTGGAACCCAAAAGGCCTATTTCTCCTCCTTTCCCCTCCCACTGCTGCTGCCACCCATGGATGGTAGAAGTAGGGTGAGAAATGGGAGGAAATGGCTCCAAGGACTGACAGCAGAAGACCCCCTTCTCCTTTCGTTTGGAGGGGGGAAACAGGCTGAGCTTCAGTTCCATTGTCCTGGCAGTCATCTTGTTTTTTTTTACTGTATCTTGCAGACACTCCTTATTGGGGTGGGGGGCGGAGAGACTTGATGACTCTCCTGCTGCCAAAAGGTGAAAGACCTTATAAGACCAGCCAAGGTTGGTTGGTGCTCCCACCTGTTGTGTAAAAATGATTCCTCTCCATCTCTCCAATAGTTTCTCCTTTCCATCAGATTAAAATGACAATTGTAGCCACTGTTGAAGGGGCTCTGGGATACTTAAGGAGCTCCTGTGGCTGTGAGTCCTTAGATGATGCTCCTCTAAACCAAGATAATGTAAGACAGCAAACGTTGCTGGCTGCAGAGAGCCTTCCAACTATGCGGTCCAATGTGGTAAGACTTGGAATCCAGAACCAGGTTGGGCAAGATAGTGTATAGATATTCATAGCCTAATACATTGGCTGGATTCATAGAACACTCTAGACTGGGCTAAAATGGGCTGGTTCAGCATCTTGCTTGGTTAAGCTCAGCCTAGGGTTACATGCATTGTGTGCATCCACCTGATGAAAGCTTACTCAAAAGTAACCCCCTTCTTCAGTAGGGATTGTTTCCAAGTCAATGTACCATAGTTGCAATTGTGGTATTAAGACATCTGCTTCCTTGTACGATCCATGTTTCTGGGGTGACCCTGAGTGTAGATTAGAAGCAAACCACATTCTTTGCAGACTGCCAGTTCTCTCCGCTGACAGCGACTGGGGCTCTCGGGGTTCTTCCACAGGAGAAAGCATCTCCGTATCGGAATTTGGGTCAAACAATAAATTTGGCATTAACGCACCCAAGCACAAAGCTGGCCCTGCGTCCCCTACCACATGCATCTTAGGCCAGACCAGATAGAAACATAATTTATCCTAGAAATCACAACTTTATGTAGAGCCATTTGGGCCAGATCCAATTCAGGCTGGAGTACATTTGGACAGGGAATAAACGACAGAAGGAAGATCAAGGTGCTTGTGGCAGCAGCCGAGTATCTGAAAAAGCAGAGGAAGTATTCTTGAGAACGTTCCATGTGCCCTAAATTTAGCCATTAAAAAGTAAGCGCTTTTAAAAAGCCATTTCGAGTGGCAGGGCCTGGCCTGCTAAGGCCGGCCTGTGATTTAAGTCATGCATCTTGCCATGAAGATCCCAAAATGGGACCTGAGCAAGGGCCATTCTGGAGTCAAGAGCATTTTACTGAGAAACCTGTGTCCAGATGGATCCTTTAGTGTACCATGCCAACTGTTAATTGCAGCAATTGTACAGAGCTTGTGTTTTACCCTCCTTTTTCTAAAACTTTTATCTGAGTGGAGATAAACCATCTACCGGTGGGGGGAAACAAGGGATGTGCTTTGCCCCACTGGGGCTCCATCCGTTCCACCACATGAAGGAATCAGAGGTGGCCGAGTCATCTTGCCCTACAGCCTCGCCTTGGAGCAGCTTTTGCGCATGGGTTGCACAGATGCAGAAGACCTTTGAGTGGCCAAGAAGAGGTTCCATGACTGCTCCACTTCTTGGACAAGGGATCTGGGGAGCTTCATTGAAACCAAGCCCTCCTTTGACACTCTGCACATCCTAGAAGAAAGATACGAACAGGAAGGCACATTCGTTAAAGCTGCAAATGCTTAGCACCGAATTCCATCAATATCATGCAGGGCTGACTTCTACATTTATGAACTGATAAAGTATTCCCCTTCCTGTTTCTCATTGCAAGGGATCCTGAAGCGGTTTGCCAGTCCAACGGTGATTGACATTTCCTCCCTTGGTTGGCTTCCTCCATGTGGCCTCCTCTCTAAATCCCGCTCGAGGTAGTCCTTAAGGTCCTGTCTTTTAACCAGCCAGTTCCCATTCTGGGAGGGAGGAGAAAAAGGGGAACAAGGGAAGGGAAAGGAATGAAGAGGCCCCTCCTCTTGATGCTCAAGATGCATCATCTGGGAGGGCCCCTGAAGGGAATGAATTTCCTCCTACTTTCTTTCTTTTCTTAAAAGGCAGCTTGGTATATTAGTACAGTACTTATGATGAGAGCTTAGGATGTTTCTTGTTATCCCCAGCAATGTCTAATCCTTTATTGAATTCTGCTAAGCTTCTTGGCAGCAATGCTATCTAGCGTCAAAGAGCAGCCCACAGCTGGCCATTACTAAAGGCCATTGCAGTTATCACCAAAGGGCCATTCTATAACATGAGAAAGAGCTAATATGCCTCCTGTCCCGTCCCCCCCCCACCCCATAAATGCAATGCTAAAGAAGCTCCTTCTTTTGTCTTGACTACATACTTTGATTTCCTCTGAATTTCCCCACCCCATTGCAATGGGGATGGGAAGGAAGGCCAAAGATGGGGGAATGAACCTACAAGGATCTAGTACACAAGTATACAGCGGCCAAAGCTGTGATTACCCAGCAAAGCTTTCAGGTCAAGACAATAGCCTTGATGACTCAGTAGAAGGCATCTGCTCTAGCTTGGTGGGTTCCTGAGTCTAGACCTAGCAGTTCCTGACAAAGGTGGACAGAAAATCCAACATGCCCATGTACAGTTTTTATTGAGTGTCATGTCCCTTTCCTCCGAGGATTCCCCTTTAAAGGGAGACCTGAAATTTGCCCGTATAGAAGACTAGGATCAGCACCCTAAGTCTGGAAACCTTGAGGAAATTCGGCTTCTTCGCCCTTGGCCCTCTTCCCCAGGGATGTAGAAAATGCTCTTTCTTCTTAAATGCAACCATCAGCTGAGCTGCTGTCCAGTCCTATGGAACATAGAGAGCCAAGGGTGCAAATTCCAGAGAGGGCGTGCAAAGGAGGATTTGCAGAGAAATAGAACTCCTCGTGAGCAATGGACTATTGATGTGCCAAGTCTTCCTCAAGATTAGGGGCATTCCAGGGCGATTCTGGTGGTTAGACCCTGAGCCTTGAATATTACCCTGAACTCCGAGTTTCTGCTGCTTCCTGGACATTGTTTAATTGCCAAGCTTTTGATTGTTGGCCTTGAGGAAAATACACACATTACCATGTTGGGCTCACTGGGCTTGAACTTCAGAAATGTATTTGGATTTGAGTTCATCTTGACTGAAGCAGCATGTTGAGTCTCTCCACCTCTTTCCCTGAAGCAAAATCACTCTCCCCCCCCAAGCTTTGGTGGAAAATATCTGCCGTTGATATCTAGAAAACTCTGAGCCTGCAGACCAGACTGAGCCGAGAGCAGGGGTGGGCTGTCTCTCCAAGCAATGCCAGCCTGCAAAACGGGGGAGAGAAGACAAAATGAGATAACTAAGTGGACTTGATGGAAGCCTATAAAACTCAATGAAGTGACAGCTGTCCAACGGCAATATTGTTTTTGCTCCATAAACTCCACATAAGCCCTGATCACTTGTTCAAAAAATGAATATCCTTGTGCAGATTTGCTCTGAAAAGGAGAGAGAGAGAGAGAGAGAGAGAGAGAGAGAGAGAGAGAGAGAGAGAGAGAGAGAGAGAGAGAGAGAGAGAGAGAGAAACAGGCACATTCTTCAGATTGCACACTCACAGATGGTGCATAGATTATTGCTCTTAAAACAGGAGGAGTTTGCCTTGCTGAGTCAGTGCCTGGAATAAGTTTACATATTTGCTGGAGACTGGAGATCTTTTGGCAATGTTGGGGGGAGGTTGGGGGGAGAGCTGCACAGATGCCTCAAGGCAATCTTCTTCAAGCTGGTTAGAGATGTGTTCAAGCTACAACTCCTGGGATTTTCAGGAGGGTAAAGGCAGAAAGACTACGGAACATCATGTTTTTTTTCCTGGGTTAATCACTAGGTTAACTATGTAGTGGTCTATAAGCCCTATACCATGAAAACAAGGTGTTGTATACTATAAACATAATTTCAACTGTGGGGTCCTTGGTGCTCTCTGAGCCTTGTTGTTTTCTTGCAGACGTTTCATTGCCAGGCTAGGCAACATCTTCAGTGCGAAAAGGGAGTGGGACTTGCTCTCTGTTTATATACCATGGCACTCAGACAAAGCAGCCATCAACAGACACATAGAGGTAAACAATATTTACATACCATTCATAAGAGACAATAGAAAAGCCAGAAGACCAGAACACCTCCTTGCCAGCAATCAACACCCAGATATGCAAAGATTAACACCAGGATTAGCACCAGAGGAACCATCAAACAGCACAATATACCCTAATCAAGGAACTATTAACTCAATCAATCAACCAAGCAGCAAACAACAGCCCAATCAAGGAACTCTTAAGGGGAGAACAACACCTCCACCAACACAAGCAGGACAAGCCATGGTATATAAACAGAGAGCAAGTCCCACTCCCTTTTCGCACTGAAGATATTGCCTAGCCTGGCAATGAAACATCTGCAAGAAAACAACAAGGCTCAGAGAGCACCAAGGACCCCACAGTTCAACCCTGAGCTACAAATATTATCTTCGATTGGTACATAATTTCAAGGTAGGCACCCATTCACCCAGCTACATAGTGATTGGGGATTCTCCATAACAAATTTAGGAACAGAAAATGTCACCTCCTTTGCAGGATAATCTGTCCCCATCTAGAAATCCACCACCGCAATATGCAGCCACTGGGAAGCAACATGTGCACCCCAATTCCTGACATACCTGCATTAATTTATCACGTGTGGGCATCTTGTGTGCGTGGAATCTAATCTAATTTGTACACACATTTGCATGTAAGACTCTTCTCCCCCAGACCACATGATTCAAAATCCTGCCCACCTCGCTTTTTCTAACTGGGTGAGGATATTCTCTGAGATATGCATAAAATCTGTGCACACCTTTGTGGTACCTTTCTTTTAGAAGTGTTAGCTAGCTAGAACAACAATAACCCAACTTCTTGCACTTATGAGGGTAGGGGGATTTAATTCGTTGCAAAAATATTTTTGGTGCACGGCAGATGTCATGTCCTCCAACACCACCGCCTGCCCTACTTTCCATGTCCCCAATCCTGACATGATGAAACAAACGGGCTTTGTTTCACCGTAATTTTCCTGGCAATTTTGCCCCAAAGGTTCCAATGGGTTAAGCAAACAATGCTGAGAGGAATTAGCGAAGAGCAGATGAGTCCTGGCAGTTCCCAGCACCCCAATGAAAGGTCCCATTCATAGCCATTTAATGGTCTCAGCTGGTGGGGAGCCTGGTTTATCTAGGCATGATTGTGCCTTCTTGCACACCGCCCATTTTGTGCATTTTTGCTTTGGTTTCCTTTGGGCATTGGCTCACAGGAGTTTGCAGGGGAAAGCCACTCAGCAGCGTTGCGTTGGGTGATGCCCAAGGGAAGAATGACCCCAAACGGTTCCCAAGCATAGAAGAAACGGGATTTCCCAGGAAAGTTGCTTGAATGCCTGTATTCGCCTTCCCAGAGTTCGGTCTTTCTAGACGTGAAGGGCCACAGCTCTTATTTTTTCCTGCCTCAGGACACTAACCAATTGCTTTTCTGCATCAAAGCTGAATGGCCCTTCCGTAGTTCTGTAGGATCTGCTGCAAAAAGCAAAGTGACTTCTGTGCCCTTTTTTCAGACCTAGTTTCAGGACAAATGGTCTTTTTGCAACACACTAGTTGCATTCCCACGACATCTTTAATTACTGAATTGCCTGTTTTTCTGGGTTTGCACGATATATTAAATCATAATATCCCAACTAACCAGTCTGGCTTTGACTGTGGAACATGATAAGCACCTGCCCTACAAAACCCATCATTGTTCAAACTAACCAAGTTTAGCACATGCAAATGCAGCTGCTAGGTTTGTGACAAACGTGGAGGTCAGTAGCTTGCATGAACACTATCATCAAGATATCCATGTGCCCCGAACTAAGATACTTGTCCACATAATTCTCTTGTTCCCTCTCTGAAGTCTCAAATATCTCCTTTTGTTTAGTTTTGTTTTCTTGCAAAAAAAGAATAGAAAAGGCATCCGTATCACTCCTTCCTATGATGAATAAGAATAGGCACTCTCCGTGGGTGCCCTTTTCACCAAACAGCAACAGGCTGAACTTACAAAAGGTTAAATGTTTGCCTGCTAGCAAAAGATGGATCTGCTCGACAAAAGTAGTCACCATAAAACCAGCCCGTCTAAAAGGTCAGTAAAAACTATCTGTTAGCCCAGAGAGCTGAGGATTAGGAGCCGGCAGGGAAAAGATAAGGTGTGACTCTCAAAAGCAAAAGGGTATAAAACCAATTAAATAATGACATGAGACAGCAAGCTTTTCTCCGTTAAAAAATCAGCTCCCATGGCAGTATTGTAATTAAGTCAACTCGTTTTTTTAGACAGGGTCAACTAACTTGGCAATGTAAAGAGTTTGGAGAAATGAAGCTGTAAGTCATGGTGAGTTCCTAAGATGTGCAGCAGTTAATGTTGGTAATGAAACATTGGGGGGGGGGGGGAGGATGTTCTGGGCGGGTCTCTTTGGAAGTTACAGCTGATAGATTGCTCTCACTCAGAGTCCAGACTTTGACTGGTTCTGTTCTGTTCTTTGTTTTTAAACAAAGCTGTTTGCACCCAGTCAAGGTTGCCATCATTCAATGGTGGAGTGGAATCCTGCCATCCAGAATAAGCTCTGGTTTTAAATGATGCCGTCTAGAAAACAAGATCTTGTCTTAGTTGTTTGGATCATGGAAGACCACTCCTCTTGCGATGGCACACACAGGTTTTTGTTTGGGTTTTGAGGTGCAACCTTGTGTCCTTCAGCAGTGGCCACGCCTTTGAAGAGTCTGAATTTTCAAAACAGCTTGAACAGTTGTGTCGTCCCCGAGTTAAGTAGAATCAAAGGCATCTTTATAGGGCATCTAGTCCAACTTTCTGTTTGCGTCAGGAAAGCCAGTGTTATTCACAAAATTTGGCTTCTCTAGATATTAGTAAAAGAGTGTTTCTGGGTTGCTTTAGATCCCACAAAGCCACCTTCAAGTTAGTAGGAAAAAGAGCTCTAACGAGGAACCCTAATCTTTCCCAAAATGCTTCTATTGGAGTGTACAGCATGGTGGATTATGCAGGTATCTTCTTATGGGATGCGCTGTGTCCCATAATAATACAATGAAGAGGCAAAATAGCTGAAGATGATTCTTTCAGACACAAGGTTGGCACACGTCACCCGGAGGTAGGAGAAGCTGCAGCTCTTTGGGTCAATTCTTACATTGTCCTACTTATATTTTAACTGGAAAGCATGTCAGGATGCTTTCAACTTGATTTACGTCAGTTTGATCAAGGAATGGACTGAACCCAGGATATTATATCATTGTTTCCTGCAGATGAGTGTGCTTCTTCACCAAGCTGCAAGCTATCATATAGCACTTTCCTAGACAAGAAAAGAAGCAAAAGAGTTAGTTGATCATTCTTGGAACTGTAAAAAATTGCAAGGCAGTCATTCCTTTATTCATTATTATTATTATTATGCACATAAATAAAAGTTTGAATATTTATAGCGGCTCAAAATCTCCTGAGAAGCTGACAGCGATGAATAACCTGGGGTGGCAAGCAATTGTTTTTTTTTCTGTTTTAAAATTAAGTGGATGGCTTTTTTGTTGTTGTTTAACATATTATGCATGCTTCTCTCTTCCTCTCCCCCCAGCAACTCTTTGTTTTAATTGCATCATCAAATTCATTCCTAATTTTAGTATGAACTTGATGCTCCTTTGGACCTTATGCTAGTTGTCGCAGTCAAAGCATGTGCCGAGTTCATACTGAAATTAAAGCAAATGGAGACTGTGCCTAGTGAAATCCAGTTTTTCCTCTTCTCAGCTGCAGCAACAGCATATATATTAATCCTTGTGTCTTTCCTACCAATGTTGCATGTTATCTAGTTCAACAGAGTTCACCTGGAGATGAGAAGCAAGAGACCATTTTTGTTTTGTTTTTCTTCTAGCCAATTCTCTAGACGACCCTCTACTGCCCTTATCATGTGTTTTTAATAACTGCGTTGGTCTAAGAAGCGTGGACCTCTGTCTCCATCCGGCTTATCACCGTGCACTCCAACCATACAAGAACCACATGGACTGAATTGTAATAGTCTCTGTGCTCAAACGTGTGCGTGCGTGCGTGCGCGTGTGTTTGAGGAAGGAGAGATAAACTCTGTACATTTCATCTTTGGGGCCATTTGAACGTAAGACCATTCCATCGACATCAAGAGTTCCTGGTTTCCTGCAGATAACATTGGTTTCCTTTCTACCGAAGTCATTGGGGAATTGCCAAGATCATTTAATTTACTCTTTCTTGATACTTCATCCAACATCTGCTCCCCCCATTCTTTTTTCCTTCCTTTTTTCATATTCCAGGCATAATGGACCAAGTACAAGAAAGAAGAATATTAAACTGCTCCAAAATCCTCAGGGGGAAATCGCTTGGATTTAACGGCAGAATCATTGCTGGAAATAAAAATCATAAATCATTCATTGTCCACCCCTCCCTCTTTCATTCAATAACTTCTTAAAGGAGGGGGGAGGAAATCCCTTCAAGGTAATTAGATAAGCATGTCCCTTGGTTTTTTAAAATTTTAATTAGAAGCCAGGAATGGAGGTGCATTGTTACGGTTGACTGATGTCAGTTCCTGGATGGAAATATACCAGTTATTCATATAGAGAATTTGGTGGCATTTTCCATTATTTCTGCTTATGTTTCCTATCGTGGAGGTTAATGCATTATTTTGCTCCTACAGATCAACTCGCCATTAAACTCCAAGCTATATTATTTGTCAATATCAGAATGGAAGTAAGTTTGGTTGTAGGGATGTGTTATGCAAACTGTTTAAATGGAAGAGAGAAAACTCCAAAGAAGTGGATTTCCAGGTAGACATGAATGCATATCAACAATGCTTGAATTAGTTCTATATCTAGGATTTCAAAGGCTTCAACGTTTGCCATTATATATGCTGAGTGTTTCAAGGAAGGTAACTCCAGGAAGCTCTATTATACCACATGACTCAGTTTACGCCACTCTTGCAGGAAATATATGATTACAGTGTAAAGGGTGAATTGCGGAAGTCTGCTTAAATACTCATCCAAAGGCTGGGAGTTTATGGCTTATTTACAGAATGGTTAGGGTTAGGGTTGTAGGGGTGTGGTGGCTCAGCGGGTAAGACGCCAGGCTTGTCGATCGCAAGTTCAGAGGTTCGAATCCCCAGCCCCGCGTGACGGAGGGAGCTCCCGCACTAGCTCCAGCTCCTGCCAACCTAGCAATTCGAAAGCATGCAAACGCAAGTAGATGAATAGGTACCACTTAGGTGGGATGGTAACATCGTTCTGCGTGCGTCATGCCGGCCACATGACCGCGGAAGTGTCTTCGGACAGCGCTGGCTCTTCGGCTCACAAACGGAGATGAGCACCGGCCGCCGGAGTCGGACACGGCTGCACAAATGTGCGGGGGGTGGGGGACCTTTACCTTCAGGGTTGGGCACAGGAGAAGGCGAGGACTGCTGCGCCATACTTTCTGCGCTTCTGATACTCTCATATCAACGTCTAAATTTCAAACCCTAATTTTGAAACATCGACTCCTTTGGCTCCAGTTTGAAGACACCACCACAAAACGGTATTTGGGGATTTCGTTGATTTATTTAAGTAGTAAATAAAGTAGTAATAAAAGTAGTAGTTTGGTGTTTTTATTATAGTGTGTAATGCAGATGTTTTGGTTTATTATTTACTGTGGATGTGATGATGTATTTACATGGTGTTTTACTGTTTTATATTATTATAGGTACCACGGATGTCAATTGCTATAAGCTGTCATCAGAATGAAATTGCCAGGATACAAATTCAATAAATAAATAAACAAACAAATAAAAGATGCTATAACCATATATGGTATAGGGTTACATTACTTAAATTGTTAAGTGTCGTTTTTAACTTACTCAAGTTGACTTGTAGTAAAGGCTTCAAATCAAAAGAGAATCATCTGTAGCTTGAATCATGTCAACTGGATTTCTATTTTCTCAGTGGAAACGTTTCGCTCCTTATCCAAGGAGCTTCTTCAGTCTGAGCAAAGTTGGTAAGGGAATCCTAAATATGTTTCTAGGTGGCTGTGTGACCTTGCACCTGGGGCTAGGTCACACAGCCACCTAGAAACATATTTAAGGATTCCCTTACCAACTTTGCTCAGACTGAAGAAGCTCCTTGGATAAGGAGCGAAACGTTTCCACTGAGAAAATAGAAATCCAGTTGACATGATTCAAGCTACAGACAATTCCACCTGGATGACTGAGAACCTTCATAGACAAAAGAGAATCAGTTGCAAGCAGAATACTCAGCAAACCAAATAAATGCCAGCCTAAGCAAGGATTTTAGTCTCTTTATTTATTTATCACGAAAGTGACTCTGGGTGGCATACAACAATCCGATAAAACAATAAATATATAAACAATCATCACCTAAAACCATAGGTGCTATTAAAACATTAGAAACCATATAATTATTTAAAACATTAAAAACTATAAAAGCAAAACTAAAACAGAAAAAGAAAAGAATAGGTGAAGGGATGTTAATAATGGAGCTACCTCACAAATTCGCCCATCCCCTGGGGTCCCCAGGCCTGCTGCTATAACCAGGTCTTGAGGGACCTTCAGAAGCTCAGGAGTGGCAAGGCCAAGGTTCTACAATGCGGGCGCCACAGCAGAAAAGGCCTATCACCTAGGGCCCGCCAAATATGTACAGGTAGTCCTCACTTAACAACCATTTGTTTAGTGATGGTTCAGACTTACAACGGTGCTGAAAAAACTGACTTACAACCAGTTCTCACACTTATGACCATTGCAGTGTCCCCATGGTCATGTGATCACAATTTGGGTGCTTGGCAACCGGTTCGCATTTATGACCGTCGCAACTCAGCTGGCTTCTGGCAAGCAAAATCAGTGGGGAACTGTGTGATTCACTTAATGACCACATGGTTTGCTTAATGCCCATGGTGATTCGCTTAACAACTGCCACAAAAAAGGTCATAAAATCAGGTTGGATTCGCTTAATGACCGCTTTGCTTAGCAACTGAAATTCCGGTCCCAATTGTGGTCCTTAAGCAAGGACTACCTGTAGCTCCCTAGACGATGGGACACGTAACATACCCATTTGTCTATTATTCGACTGCCCTTTCCAGGGTTTATAAGTGGTTTTAAATAACATCTGCATCAAATCCACTTCATCTACCAGGACTGGCTGAGATGACTTTCAAAGGATATGGGAGAAGTTTATGAAGGGTGCTTCTACTACTGACTACGACTCCTGGCGGCTAGATGACTGTCTGCTAATTCTAGTTGCAGAGCAAGGACTATGTGGCTTTCACGTCTTGCTTGATCTGAGAACGTTGGAATAATTGGTCCTGCCTGAATGTAATCAACAAGACCTTTTCTATTTAATAACATCAACGTAGCTCTAAAATTATCTGAGCAAAACAGAACAAGTATCAGGGACAGGAACCGCAGCAGACAAATTCTAAATAATAAAGACTGTCGCATCCAAAGTGGAGGCCACTGAGTGGAGCCGAAAGGGACACCGGAAGGAGCCCATCTGCAGAAAATGGGGGGAACGTCCTGGTTGGTGCAGTTGGCCAGTTTGCACATTGAGCTGCAGATTGCAGGAAAAAAAAAAGAGTCCAGAACATAAGAACAGACTTCACCTACCCCATTGAAACATAATTAAGAGTTAAAAAATCATGCTGCTTTGTGCTGACTGTTCTACTTTACTGAAGATCATTTAATTTCTTTGTTGTTTCAATGGGAGGAAGCGTCCACATGGACAATCCCTGGCCTGCAATTTAATGCCAGCAGGTCCCACTACCTCTCCCTGTGTCATGTCAAGATCCATGCTTTGCATTCTCCTGTTGGCTCCCTCCCCTGCCTTTCTGTCTGCCTCCCATTCTTCCTTCTGGGCTGGGAATACTGTTCCTTTCCAAGCCAGCTCCAACTGGATTCTTCTCCGATAATGAAACCAGGGCCTCCAAATCAAATCTCGCCGGGCACATTTTCCTCCTGCTCCTTGTGATGCTGTGCAATCTCGTCTGAAGCGCTCTGCTTGTTTTATACACCCCCCTTCCCAGTTCAATCCAGGTCAGCATGTGCACCCATAATTAAACGTGATGGTCTTCACGCCACTGCAGGGAGTTCTCCTTTTTTCATGAAATAATGTTTTGTGCTCCAGCACAGTGCCTTCAGAAACTGCTAGTCTCTTTCACTTCCTGGCCATCTGGCTTGCCGATGTCTTCCACTGATGAATAATAAATATCCTCTGCACATTTCTGTGTTAAAACAAAAAACAAAAACAAAACCCAACCATTACACCAACCCAGAGAAAGCCCTGCCGTGTGCATAGACGGTGCCTCTTGGGGGACAGAGAGAAAAGAGGCCACAATTACAGCCATCAAATCAGTGCCACAGATGCCAATGGGTGTGTTCCACTGTCAAGAGACGAGGATTTATTCTCTGCGTTGAGAGGTAGGAGCTGGGGGTCAAAAGTGAAGCTGGCTAACAAGACGCTCTTGCCTGCAAATATAACACATCTGCTCACCCTTCAGGAGCCCCAGAAATTTCATACCTATTTGTGTTCTCCTGTAAGAGGCCCAACTTTTCCTTCAGCAACGAACCTGACAACCCATTAAGAAACCGTCCTTTTCTCCTGCAGTGTAGAAAAGTCTAGAATCGTAGAGCTGGAAGGCAGCACAAGAATCATCTGGTCAATTCCTCTGCACTGTTTTTTGCGGGAAAACCAGTTCAACCATCCATGAGAGGTGGCTGTCTCACGTCTTCTTAAAAACCTCTAGAGGTGGAGAAACCACAACCTCCATAGGGAGACTACTTCACTGCTATTTAGATCTTAATCTGTAGAAGACTTTCCTTATATTTAAATGAAATCTAGGTAGCTGCAATTTACACGTTATTTCTCATCCTAGTTTCACTGGTCATGGAAAACTGCCCAGAGTCTACTGCTGTAGAGATGGGTGGTGATAAATTTGATTAATAAATAAATAAATAAAATAGTTATTGGTCATCTTCCCTGTAACTTCCCTTTATGCACCTGAACATGGCTATAAAAAAGGTAAAGGTTCCCCCCGCACATTTGTGCAGTCGTGTCCGACTCTAGGGGCCGGTGCTCATCTCCGTTTCTTAGCCGAAGAGCCAGCCCTGTCCGAAGATGCTTCCACGGTCATGTGGCCGGCATGACACGCGCGGAACGCTGTTACCTCCCCACCGAAGTGGTACCTATTCATCTACTTGCATTTGCGTGCTTTCGAATTGCTAGGTTGGCAAGAGCTGGAGCTAGTGCAGGAGCTCACTCCGCACGCAGGGCTAGGGATTCGAACCTCCGAACTTGCGATCTTCCGATCAACAAGCCTGGCGTCTTACCCGCTGAGCCACCACGCCCCTTACATCTCCCCTAAGTCTTCTTTCCTCCAGACTGATTTTCCCATGTTCCTTCAGCCTGTCCTCAAGTGTCTGTATCCTCTTCATTGCTGTCTCCTCTGAACCCCCTCCAACCTGCCAAAGATAAGGAAAGTTCCCTTCTATCTTAGGAGTAGAGGCATATAATTATATCATTTCATAAGGCCTCCTTCAAATCTACAGTAGGTAATGCATTTCTCACCCCCAGATGGTCATTCGCTAATGCTTGTCTTGAAGAATTGGACTCATGTTTTTCTCGTATGAATGTGGGCTTGGAGTAAACCTCAAGAACAGCCAGATGAATGGGCAAACTGCACAAAATGTCTTTTCTTGTCTTTGATTCTGAGGTCTTGCATCCAAGGGGACAGTTTCGTCACTCATGTACAACGTATCTCCAGTTGGTTGCATGATGCCCCACCTGGAAGCTTACAATTGTAAACCATTTCAATTTTTACCTCTGTCAATAATGTTTTACTTGTGGATGGGGAACTGCCATTTCAAGGCAGGGAATCCTGTTTCAGTAACAGCAATGTATAATTGTCTTATTCTTGAAGGAATAGCCTAACAATGGAGGGGATTCTTGCTTGGCCCATCTCTCAGCTACTGAGACCCAATAGCAGCTGTACAGTATGTTGGCATGATTAGAGAACTGCTGCATGCCAGCATAGGAATTTGGAACTAAGCACTGATTATTGGCTGACAGACCTCTATACACAGCTGCTATTGGCCAGAAAGGTGAAGCTTGGATTGGCTTGCAATTCTCTGCAAACATGCCCATCCTCATAGCATCCTGATGTCCAAACAAACAAATCTTTATTACGGTCAAAGACCAGCATAGATGTCCAAACAGATCAGAAAGTAATCAAAACAGCCGAGATCATTTTCAGGCGCATCTTAAACTAGATTCAGAAAGGTGAGGAGAAGGAAGGGCTGCAGTCTGGAAGTGACCTCTCCGTTTGCCATAGAGAAGATATATTCCTCCCAATTGAATCTTACCTGAGTCCTGAGGTCATCATCAGAGAACTTCTGGAGAAGTCCCTGCATACTCAGTTAGCTATTTTGGAAACGGCCTTTTGGGTGATGGCTGCCAGTATGGATATCTTACCCAAGAGACATCTACCACTGTCTATCCTGTTCTCCTTGGAGCACAAAAAGACCCTTTCATTTCCCCAAGCCTTTTAATTTTCTTGCCCTCCTGTTGCTATGTGAATCTTAAGAATTTTCACTGCTATTTCAACTGCTTTTAGCAGCTTTTAAAATTGATTGCTGAATTATAAAGTAGTCTGTATTTGTTTATAAATGTCTTTTAGTGCATGCAAAGAGTGACTCCATCAGCAAACATGTCTCCATGTTTCCCTTGGTGTGACTCAGATGCTCTTTCTAATCTTTATTTCTCTCCGAAAGAACATGTTGGATCCATGTGTTTTGCTAAATCCTTGCAGTCTTTAATAGTTTTCTGGATTTAGCTTTTAAACCGCAGGTTGCCAAATGAAAGGGCCTTTTTGCTATATTTCTTTCCCTTTTCTTTCGAGGGAGGGAGGGAGGATACAACAGATTCAAAGCAACATTATTTTGAGCAAAGTTGAAAAATCTGCTTTGCTTATGTACGTATGTTGGGTTAGGTTAGGGGTTAGATGGCAGTAGGTGGAAAGGAGTTGAGATGACAAACTAGAAGGAGCTTTTGATTATGCTTTTTGTTAAACTGGCCTCGAAGGAAATGTACACATTCAGTTTCAAAACAGCAACATTATGATGAATCGTTTCAAACAGATGCAAAATGACAAAATAAAGAACAAAAACAGCAGCTTAAAAGCATAGAATCAGAAGTAGATGAAAAAAGTCAAATGTAGATAAAAGTGTTGATAAACCGGACAGACTTGGCTTGTTATCTACAATATAGTAAATGGGAGCTAAGCAAAATGGCCGCCCTTATTGGCCCCCGTCAGGGTGGGAGCAGTGAATGTGATCTGGCTTCTTAAAGGGCCTCAACCAAAGACTGCTGATTTTTAGACAAGACACGAGTAAAAGGTAAAGGTAAAGGTTCCCCCCGCACGTTTGTGCAGTCGTGTCCGACTCTAGGGGCCGGTGCTCATCTCCGTTTGTTAGCCGAAGAGCCAGCGTTGTCCGAAGACGCTTCCGCGGTCATGTGGCCGGCATGACGTGCACGGAACGCTGTTACCTACCCACAAAAGTGGTGCCTATTCATCTACCTGCATTTGCATGCTTTCGAATTGCTAGGTTGGCAAGAGCTGGGGCGAGTGCGGGAGCTCACTCCGCACGCAGGGCTAGGGATTCGAACCTCCGAACTTGCGATCTTCCGATCAACAAGCCTGGCGTCTTACCCGCTGAGCCACCACGCCCCAAGACCTGAGATGTTCTACTAAAAAACAAAATAAACCAAAAAACCAAAAAACCAAAAAACCAAAAAACCAAAAAACCAAAAAACCAAAAAACCAAAAAACCAAAAAACCAAAAAACCAAAAAACCAAAAAACCCTAACGTTCCTAAGGACAGATGGCATGTTGTGCAGGTTTTAGACTATCTTGAAAAGAAATTCTGAAAGCAGCAGTGTCTTGCCATCAGTTTACATGAGATGTACTGTACCTTTTCCCTTTCCATGCCCATCTGTAAACCATGGGAAACAGAGAAAGTCTTCTTTCCCCACCCTGGGATAATCTCAAAAGTACTTGAAAATAGCCTGACTGGAGTTGACCCTTTGGATAATGAAGATGAGTGAGTACCTCTTCCAGATTTTACAGCCTTTTCCTTCCTTCAACCTTCTTTTTCAAATGCATTTGTCAGTCAGCGTCTGTCATTGGAGACTCAGCCCCCAAGATTTATTGCTGGGAAGGAATCCACTCAAGCAAAAAAAGTGAAGAAAAAAGGAAGAAAAGGAGAAGAATCGTATATTTCTTCATCTCTTCACTAATCCACTAAGCGCTGGATTTTGTTTCTCTTTGAATTTGGATGGAAGGGTCTGTTTCTTGCTCACAGCTCAATGCTCTGAATGAAAGAATCCAAATCAAAATGAAAGTAAGAGGCATGTTTGGGCCCCATTTCCCCAGGACTTGCTTTTGACTGAACGTTTTGTGGGTGTCTGTGTCTCTGCCATGCTGGATATGAAGCTACCATGGGGCTTATATTAAGTATCAGTTTGGGGGTTTTATGCCCCCTTTCTACTTGCATGAAGTCAGCTCTTCCATCCCCCCTTTCTGCTCTCATAAGAGCATGTTGACTAGATTGACTAAATTATGGTCTTTGCTTGCAAGGCTACCTGCATGGAGTTCTTCCCACCACTCTATTAACCCAGAACCTTGAAAATCTGGAATCTCACTGATGAATAAATCTCTTTTCATACTAAGGAGGACTCAAGGATCCTAGAACCTTGGGCTGAAAGAGGTAACCATCTTCCCTGCAAGTAGGTTTAAAGCTGGGGTTTGCAGGCGGGAGCCCCGCGGCCCACTTCCTAACAGGCCGCGGCCCACAGGTTGGGGACCCCTGAGCTATGTAACATTGTGAAATAATCCAGTAGATGATCCCTGACTGGCTATTTTAAATCCCACTGGTACAAAGAAAAATGCCAAACTAACAAACTTTCATCGAGTCCAGAAGGAGAAGCTACTTTATAGAAGGAAATGATAATAGATGGAGAGAGAATACACTATGCAACAAAGCTTCTTTTCTTTTGGCAATATGACCATTGCTGGCTTCTTAATCACCAACCCTTCTGTAATGAAAGTAATAGCTTTGTTGTGAGGCTGACTTTGTGTACCTATCTCTGTAGCTTGGAGAAGACAATCAGAAGCTCATCGCCTCACTTTGCAAATGCCTCTCATTTCTAATTTACATGCCCAGCAGTGTGACAAACTCAATTTGTAGAACATGGTAAAGAAAAGATCAGTTTAATAATATTGTTGGAAACACCAATTAAGTGAAACAGGAGGACAGGGAGTGGGGAGTGTCCATTTATGCTGATCCAATACACTGACATTGGCTACCAAACCTGGTGCCTTCCAGATGTGTTAGGATGCAAAGCCATTAGTGTCCCCAACTTGGGCATCCTGGATGGGAATGATAGGACTTGTAGAGTTATGGAATATGTGGAGTCCTTGGTGCTCTCTGAGCCTTGTTGTTTTCTTGCAGACGTTTCATTGCCAGGCTAGGCAACATCTTCAGTGCAAAAAGGGAGTGGAACTTGCTCTCTGTTTATATACCCTGGCTTGTCCTGCCTGTGTTGGTGGGGGTGTTGTACTCTCCTTGGTAGTACCTTGATTGGGTTGTTGTGTGCTGCTTGGTTGATTGACTGAGTTAATAGTTCCTTGATTAGGGTCTATTGTGTTGTTTGATTGCTCCTCTGTTGCTAATCTTGCTGTTAATCTTTGCCTATCTTGTTGTTGATTGCTGGCCAGGAGGTGTTCTGGTCTTCTGGCTTTTCTATTGTCTCTTATGAATGGTATGTAAATGTTGTTTACCTCTATGTGTCTGTTGATGGCTGCTTTGTCTGAGTGCCAAGCTTCCAGGAATTCTCTAGCGTTTTTGGATTTGGCTTGGTTTAATATGCTCACAGTTTCCCAGTTGAAAGTATGGTTAAGTCTGTCCATGTGTTGTGAGATTAAGGAGTTTTCATCATGTCTTCTGACTGCTAGTTGGTGTTCATGGATGCGTTCTGCTAGTCTTCTTCCAGTCTGTCCTACATAGTGGCTGTTACAGTCCTTACATTGTATGTTGTAGATAACTCCTGTTTTTTCTTCTTGGGCTACTGGGTCTTTTGGTTTACTTACGATGTTCTGAAGGGTTTTGGTTGGTTTGTGTGCTACAGTGATGCCGTGTGGTTGTAACAGTCTATTAGTGTAGCGGGAAAACTCACCTTCCCAAGAGACAGGAGACGAGACCAGCAAGGTAGAGAATACAGGTTTATTGCTAGCAATGGTTCAGAGTAATAGTTTAGTAAATTCTGAACCCCGGGCTACTCCCAGGGCGCATCTTTTATAGGTTTTGCAATCAACGCAATTGGGATATCACAAGATCAGCAGTTAATACATGGTACAGAAAGAAAGGGGAAGTTTGGAAATTATCTTACAACATCAGCAATCTTTTAGGGAACTTCCAAAGTCAGCACCTTACTGTTACAAGGGTCAGGACGTTAGCAAGAACATTTAGGCAAGAAGATATCCGGTGTTACAAAATGCAAGAGTTGATTAGACTGTTAGTTGGTTAGGCTTTTGATATGAAGGTGAACCTTCTAGGCCTCCTGCTTCATTAGTAGTTTCTGAGATGTTTCTGATGTATGGCAGTGTAATCCTTTTCATAGCTTCTGTTGGTTTTGCTGTTTTGGGTTGAGTGGTCAGGCACTTTTTGATAAAGTTTTGGAATAATTATGGGGAAACGTCTATTCACTAGGCCTCTGAATGACCTAAGGACTAAAATGTGGGTTTATCCTTGTAGTCTGTTTATTTATTTAATTATCCAATTTGTATGGCTGCCCATTGTGGCAAACAAAGTAAAAACAAAACATCCCAGTAAGACAAACACAACACAACACAAATTGAGTATCTTTGCAATATATATGCAAATAAGATCAGTTATCTAGGAAATGGATGTTGCTGTCCTTCTTATGAGACAGGACTTCTTTACAAGTCTGTCGTTTCCTGTTTTGGGCAGGGGCTTAAGGGAGGGAGATTTAACTTGGGCACCTTTACGTGTATCAGGTTTGTGAAGTGATAAAGTTCGGAAATTTCTGTACTTGATCTGAAGCACTAACATTCTTTATGAGGAAAGGAGAGCAGTCAAAACACTATTATTTTTCAAAATGCATCAGTCAGTATTCCTAACTATACTTAACACATTCTTATTTATGTTTGCTCCTCTATTTATTTGCATATATACATTAGTTTGTTGGTATCTTTGGAGAAAATGGCCTGTTAATAAATTGTTTTGAATAATTTCACACTGCCTTCCATGCTCTAAAAACCCATTTTGAGAAAGTTGCTATTTGTGACAGTTTGTCAGATTTAAATAGGTGAGCAAAGAAAAATATCTGTGCAACCTCAGTAACTTACAACAAATGCAGTTCTTTCTGCATCAACAGATATAAGAAACAGGGGCAGAAATAGAGATGCTTGGAAAGTGCAGGGGGAAATGGCAACAGCCCAAGGTACCTAGAGAACTTCAGGTTGGGGCAGGCTGATTCTGAGCTGTAAAAATCTGGTGATATCCCAACCATTAATAACCATCCTTCAGAGAAAAATCCAACGATCATTATGTAAGAATTCTTCCTAATTTTTTTACAATTTATGTAGTTCCTGAAGAATGGATACTCTTTCCAAAGAAACAGAGGCATCTGGAATTTGCTGGGTATAAGTTTTAAAAACAAGTTTTGTACGGAGCAAAAAACTTCATTCATTTTCCCATAGCCTGATTTACTCCATTTGCACCTTTCCCCACTTCTGCACAGCTAATGAGTTTTGCACTTTGATTAGATACTGGGGGGGGAAAAACCACTATTTTGGTATGATTGTAATAATACCTTTTTTACGAATAACTTTCCCAGGGCAAATCAACACATCTGCACACTAGTAAAACACTACACAAAAAGAACACGATTCCACCAAAGTTGGGCAACAATACGAAGGAGATAATGAGACAAGAGAGCTGAAGAAACTAGGAGTCAAGACAAGGAACATGGTCCAGTTCTACAATTAATGTTATAATTGATTGCTTTTATTCTGGCAATCAATGGAAGACCCAGTGAACAATACAGAACCTCCATCCCAAATCATACTTGTGAATAGCAGCCAAACTTCGTGAAATTCAGTTGCTTTTCTTCTCAGCAGCCTTTCCTTCCAAAAGCCATTCTCTTCTTTAGAGGCCCCTAGTGACTTTTCCATCTCTGCTTTGGGTTGTTAGCCGCCTCTTGTCTTCAGCTTGATAGCTTCCACGGATCTTCATTCCCAGAGCTCACTGCATGATGTTTCCTTCAAGCCATTGATGGTTATGTTTCAAATCATAGCAGCATCCATATTCATGGCAGCCAGAATTAGTGTCAAACACAGACATTATTCTGCATTTTCTTCTCCCAGTGGTTATTCAATAAGACGAAAAAGAATGTGCTTGACAAATTTCTTCCAAAGGTGAAGACAAGGTCAGTGAAATTCTCTATCATTTATCTGATAGATGTACACAAAGCAGACATGCACGGCCTCAATGATGGACTTTGTGTGGCAGAAATGATACACTCTGTCTTGATGCTTTCCTCTGCCTGGTGGAGGCAAGGTGCGCCATCCGGTGAAGTATCGAGGTGAGACAAATTTACCTCGACCAATAACCACTCCTTGCAGGAAGTGGCTTAATGAATGAAGGAAGGAATGCTTCCTTGCATGTCCTGTATGTATTCAGAAGCCACATTTGCCAGGGAAAACAAAGTTCTGTGCCCACTGTGCCCACTGTGCTTGAAGTGGAGCATCATGGCACTTCCTGGAACTGCTTCCACTGAGGGCTTCATTCCAAATGTCCTCAAATTTTAACGGAACTAGAAATGTTACATATCTCTCTTATTTAGTGATGATGTGGCCAAGGTGTATGTGGGCTGGTGCATTGTGCATGTGTGTCCTTTCATCATCACCATTCTCTCTCCTTGCCTCCTCACACTGGGGAAGACCACAGAAAGGCTCTCCACTCAGAAGGCTTTTTTAGTCATGGGGATATTTCAAACTAAGGGAAGAGTCTTGCCCTTGAACAAGTTCTCTTTGCTTGGCAGACATTTGGAGGAGTCGTCCACCCAATTTTCTCTGTCCACAGATTTGATGGAAAGTGTTGAAAGGCTATTTTAGGAACCGCTCTAGGAAGAAAACGTATGGACAGTTTTTGACATCACAGAAGCTCAGTCAATAAGGGTTCACAGACTGTCATAATTTTCAATTGACAAATGAACCAAATCATCCTGACGTGACACATTAGATAGCCTGAGCAAATCTTATTGTCCTATATTGAAGAACAGCACTTTGACCCCTTCAAAACAATTTCCTTTAAAAAAATTAAATAGGACATTAAATATTATACTCTTGAGTAATAAATAAAATAAAAGCATCTAAAAGACATGCAACAAGTTCCCTCCCCTTCCCTTGAAAGGTGTTCTCTCTGAGTACTTTTCCTTTTCCATCAAAATTGATTTCATTTCTTTGCCCACATCATTCTTCCCATAAATATCTGTCCTGAAGTCTGAAGAAACTCTTCCTTTTTCTTCATGTCTGAACTACAAAATTTACAGGCAGGAAGATGGAACACATTGAAGAGAAGGGGCCCAGAGGGCATTAATTTAATGTTGCTCAAGAGGAGACCCATCGCCTCCCCAGGACGGTACAGACATGCCTGGATGGGGCAATAATAAGAGGAACTTCAGCTGGAAATTTGAATAAATGAAGGGCAACAGAGACACCTGCAGAATCCACTGCTTGTTGAAAGCCGCATGGCATCGTTGTGAAGTAAGCTCCACCTCTTTCATATGGGAATGCCAAGCTTGTGTTGCATCAGTGAGATGCTGTTTCACCATTTGATCATTTCCTCTCTCGACTGAAGTCTCTAGCATCAGATTCACTTAACTGGTACATCCCTGCGGTTTGCTTGGCTAGCTTAGGAATTTGCTGTCCTGGAATTCTGATTGGAACAGACTCCATCTGCACCAGCAGGATTAGCAGGCATAGGTGCATAGGACTCAATCTTCAGCCTTACTAAGCTAGGGTTTCCCAGGGTTCTATGGGCACTTCCCAAATGTGGACAACTACAACCCCCAGAATTCCTAGCTGGTATGGCCATTGATTAAGCTGGCTGGGAAGGTTGGGAGTTGTAGGCCAACAGTTTGAAAGGGTCCAGGGTGGGGATAACTTGGCTGCAGTGTGTCAGTGGTGCACAGCTAGAAAGACAAACAAAATTTAATCACAAACGTCTACTGTTTTAGGAGTCAATTTTCCAAAATAGTAGCTGGGCGTTTTTTTAAAAAAATGCTTCTCCTTTCTTTCTATTCTCAGGTAGTAGCTACAATCAGAGAGAAGATAGCAAAGCAGTGATTTCTCAAGCTCACAAAACAAGCAAGCCACAATTTTCAGCTGAGAAGTTTACGTCTTGCGTGGCTTTGTAAAATTGAAGGGCAGCTACGGGACAGGGAAAGCAGGCCGAGAAAATACAAAGCCAGCTGTTCGGAAGAAGAGCTGGCCACAGGAGATATATAATTATGCCTCCCTGAAGAATTTCCAATTGATTTCAAGAAATAAAAATGATACTGTTGAGTGGCTGCATCTGAAGAAGGAGGGTTTCAAGCATCTCTAGCTTGGAAAGTCACCAACCATTGAATGGGTTAATTTCTTTCACCTGGGGGATGGAGAGGAACGGGAAGGAAGCATGGAAATGTACAAGCCACAGGCCTCGAACTGGCTGGCGAGATGGACTATGGGCTGCTTAATGCAAAGTGAGTTTGAGAACAGGACATCCTGTGGACGTGCAAAAGTGCTCTGCTGCAAGGCTCTCACATGCAGATTGATCCTTGCATCCTAAAACCAGGAGTCACCTGATCCACCCTTCTCCCCTTCCTCGCCAGAAAACATTTGTTCCCTCCCCAGATGAGGTTTCATTTTGGTCTTCATGCTGCTACATTACTTTAATTTGGGTACCTATATAGGCAAAGATTCTTCCCAACTAGCTCATAAGAATTCCTCCTCTTCCTTTTCCTTGTTACCATCCATGTTTGTCTTCCCCACTTTGGCAGGAGCAGTGGGAACTCCATTACCCAAGCTAGATCACTGATCCACGGTGCCCACTAATGGAAAACAAGAGTTGGCTTTTAGGTAAATGCACACAAGAGGCTTTGTCACTTGAAAGGAAGCTTTGGCCAGTGCAGCTCCCAAAAATCTCAACTTTCAACAACACTTGTGATCCTGAACATGAGAAGTTCATTACAGAAATTTAAATCCTGGCTCACACCATACTCTGGAAGGAGCCAAGGGGTCTCTGGAATGAGAAACTAGTTTCCCAGATGGAACAAGCATGTCTTTAAGACTTAAAAAAGATGTTATGGTCAATTCTATTTTATGCTTTTCATATGTCATTAATTTTCCATTACACGGGTAAATGAATTATATACACACAATTTCATAGCTTTGGTGGAAAAAAAAAACAGGCAAAGGGTTTTTGACTTCTCATTAATCTGGTGTCGCAGTGTACAAAATGGGGAGATGTTTAACGCCAGGTTCTGGCAGATTAACAAATTGGCTCTAATATTGCATGGAGTGTCATTAAACTATCAAGAAAGTGCTAAAACAATAAAGCTGGATGGAAACTGGAAGCAGTGGCTCAGCCTCTTGGGAAATGCAGGGTGCAGGATGGGCATTCTTGCCTTTTTCATGTGTCATATGGCAAACATTTGCTTTTAAAGGGGCAACTAGAGTGGGACACAAATGATGTTCAAATTCTACACCTAGCTCAATCCGCTGGACAATTTAACCACATTTCTTCAGTGGAGTAAACAAATTATCCAGGAATTTTTCAGGGTCAAAACCCCCCTTGGAGGTGTTAGTAGCACACTTTCTGAAAAATTCTCCAGGAGGAGTTCCCTGTTAAGGTTTTCCCTTGAGATGGAACGGAAGTGTGGAAAACCAGGGAGATGGTGGGCTGCTGGAGAGAGGAGCCTATGATGGATGATCCCAAGAACATCACACTCTATCTCCATGGACTTCTCCAGAAGATTTCTAAAACACATTTTCTTTCATCAGAATGAATGAGAGAAAGCAATATACTGTAGGAGAAGTTCTGTTCCCGACACTAGTTGGAACCTATACTTGGTAGCCTGGAAGAGACCACCATTAGCGTTCATCTAGGTGAGCTGAGAGATAATCGACCATGTGCCAGCAGATGAAATCAAATTCCTGCCCAACCCTGAATTTTGCTGCTCCTGGCAAACAGACTGAGAAAATGCCTTAATCCAATCTCCCGGTAATGCATGTCATTCCTCAGCTCATCCCAGGGCGTAATTGAATTATGTTTAAAAGCTACAGGCTGTGATTCTGAATCTCACCCTACTTAGCAACCCAGAGGAAAGGCATTTTTTTAAAAAAAAATCTGTTTCACAAGAAACAAATGGCCTTCAATGAACATCTCTGTGGCATTTGAGATGGGCCCAAGCTTGATAGTCACCTTCAGTTCTAATGGAAAAGTGGGAGATTATATCTATCTATCTATCTATCTATCTATCTATCTATCTATCTATCTATCTATCTATCTATCTATCTATCTATCATATCTATCTATCTATCTATCTATCTATCTATCTATCATCTATATCTACACTATCTATATCTCTAGCTCTCTAGCTCTAGCTGTATCTATCTCTCTATCTACCTCTCTACCTCTCTATCTAAAACTGCTTAGCAGATATGAAGCCTAAATTGGACAAACTCATTTTGCGTTCTGTTCCTTTCACTCCTATACATCTTAACATTTCTTCTGTCCTATTTCTGCATCATTTGGCAATTTAAAAAATCCTGTCGGGAAATTTGCATGCACTTTTTGTGTACCTTATTCTTCATGCAAGCAACTTTCCCAAGCTTATTTTTGCTATTATTCATTTATTTATTTATGTGCATTGGGGAGGGGAGGGGTCACAAAACTGCACAACAAAATATACATAACTATGGATTGCGTTTCAGAGTGCATAGAGTAGTTGTTCAGAAGGAGCAAGTTAGGGACACTGATTTCTCCTCTATCCTAATTCCTGAACTGAAACATTCACATGCCTCAGGTGCAAAATTTCTTGCAAGATCATGAATCGCCAAACATAGTTTGGAAACTGCTATTCTGCAGTTTTGGACATTTGAAGCAAAAAATGTTTTAAAGGATTAAAGTCTCACCCAATGATATATGTGGGCTACTTTTGGAAATTAAAAAGCATATTAAAAAGCAGAGACATCACCTTGCCGACAAAGGTCCGTATAATTAAAGCTATGGTTTTCCCAGTAGTAATGTATGGCTGTGAGAGTTGGACCATAAGGAAGGCTGAGCGCTGAAGAATTGATGCTTTCCAACTGTGGTGCTGGAGAAGACTCTTGAGAGTCCCTTGGACTGCAAGGAGGTCAAACCAGTCAATCCTAAAGAAAAGTCAACCCTGACTGCTCAATGGAAGGACAGATACTGAAGCTGAAGCTCAAATACTTTGGCCACCTAATGTGAAGAGAGGACTCACTGGAAAAGACCCTGATGCTGGGAAAGACTGAGGGCAAAAGGAGAAGGGGACGGCAGAGGATGAGATGGTTAGATAGCATCACCGATGTAATGAACATGAACTTGAGTAAACTCCGGGAGACAGTGGAGGACAGGAAGGCCTGGCGTGCTATGGTCCATGGGGTCACGAAGAGTCGGACACGACTAAATGACTGAACAACAAAACTTTTGGAAAGGAGCACCGGTCCATCCTTGAGAAGGCCCCATTTCTGCTCAAGTCAACTCTTGGGACAGGATGGCTACAAATTGAAGCCAGCTTGTTTTTTGAAGGGTTAGTGCTGGGGAGCTGTTGGTTCATCTGACCTCAGGTCATGTCAACATGAAGGGCCGGCACAGCCCCACATCTGCACGGAGCTTCTGTCTGAGAACGACTCTGTGTAAACAAAGCTCTGAGAACAAGCAGAACTCTTGTGGTTTGAGCCATGGAAGGTATAAACCACACAGCCCATTTTTTTTCCTTCTTTCCTTTTATTACAGAATCTTTAGTTTTCTTTGCCAATGGTTTAGCTGTGGTTTATGAGGCCCAAACCCCGATGATGGGTTTCAATTCACTGCTTGCAAGAGCAGAACACTTCACTGTTGCTGACTTTGGCAATGCTGTCCTGTGAAAAGGGCAGAAGGTAACCGGGCGTAGCTCCTATCCGATCAGAGACCCTTTTTGCTACAGGATCAGTCTTAGATTCCCTGATCAAGCATGATTATTATTATTATTATTATTATTATTATTATTATTTATTATTATTATTATTTATTCAATTTATTCCCCGCCCATCTCCCATACAAGGGACTCTGGGCGGGTTACAACAATCAAAGTTAAAAACAATACAATAAAATTCTAAAAAATACAATATAAATAGATAAAATACAAGATGGGGGACGTAGGGAACGTAGCATAGTGTTGCTACAGGGCTAGCCAACCCCAGGAGGCACTCCCGCCTCTGTTGTCCCAGGCCAGGTGGCAGAGCCAGGTCTTAAGGGCCTTCCGAAAGGTCAGGAGGGAGGGGGCCAGTCTCACCTCCGGGGGCAAGATATTCCATAGGGCGGGCGCATCCGTGCATGATGATCTGGCTCTAGCAAGCATATACAGTATTTCAGTAGCATCGACTCATCACATATTAATCTGATCTGGATTCCATGGCAAAAGGGCCTCTCTTCTGGCAGGGATTAAGCAAACTGCTAAGCCATAATGTGGCTTGGTAATGCTTTACTGCCTTGTGTGAACCACGTTTATCGCTTCATATGTTGTGATAATTCACTGGACTTTCCTCAATTACAGTGAGCAGGCACATCCTCGTTCTTTTAAAGTAGCTTGATTTAGGAAGACATTCCACTTCTTCTGCCATGTTGGTGAGCCAAACACCTGATTGTACTGTATTCAAGATGGCTGCCATCAAGCCCTTCCCTCTGCAACATTTGCAGTTGCCAGATATGGAGTTGAGAAGTCTTTCAGGGCACCGTAGGGCTTATGTGATCTTGCAGCGGTGAGTTAAACCCTGGGTATTGTGAAGGGCAAAATCTAATTCTGCTCTTTTTCCATGATGGATATTTAGATAGTTGAAAAACAGCCCTGCATTTCTCCTCTGTGAGTTAAAGTGATCTTTTCAAAATGCTACTCGTTATAAGTTGTGGAGAGATTTTAGCTTGGATTTCATGGACCAAAATCTGGCCCCCTGACAGGTTAATCTCCAATATATGATTCAGCTGAATATTAGAATTTGACATCATGCTTGATGTTTTTCACATATGTGGTTTTCTTTTTTCCTACCTTTCTTCTGGCCAGATTTTAAGACAGGAAATATCCAAGGAGCTCTATTTTCCCACTCCCATGTACAGAAGGAACTTAGGATTTCATATGGGGGTTTCTCCAGTTGTCCTGGGAAGGGCCGGGACCTGGAGCCTTCTTAATGCAAAACTACTGCTACACACCAGCACTATCTGTTAACTTAATATTGTAATTATGTAATTATATGTTTAAATTAATTAATAATTAATAATAACTAATTAATAATAAAATGAATGAGACATATGTCTTACACACACACACACACACACAAACACACACAAACACACTTATATCATCAGTAGCTTATAGCTGTTCCCCCTGCCAGGAGAATGATTCACGAGAGGAGCTTGGCTTGCTGGCAGAGATGGGGCCGGCAAGTCTTTTGTGCATTTCATCTTTCCCTGCAGTAGCAAGAGAAGCAGAGACGTTTTATTAAGCCCTTTGGAACACGTTTTATTATTGTTGTCAGTTGTTCATGGAAACTCTTCACCATTAATAACTTCCTGCTCACTACCGGCTTAGGCTGCCTCGCCAAGGGGCTTCCTGATCTAAATAAACCTTGTGGGCTGTGTGAGCAGGACAGCCAGAGGTCTCAGCTCTCATTTAAGGTGCCTTTGGCTGTCACTCTTCGCTGACAAATCCTTATTCTAGCATTAGCCCAGTGCAAGCTGGAAGGAAACAGAGATCGTTAAACCAGACGCGCTCCCCTGATTCCGATTCGCGGATATCAGAGCCAACATAGAAAAGATGGGCAGAGAATTACATTCTAAATAGAGGTTTGTCCAGCCTGTGACTTACCTTCATCTCGGATCTTCACCTGATAATTTGGGACAATTAAAATAGTCAATATAAATATCTGACCTAAGAGGACTTTTGGTTTCAAATTTAGTGTGGGTTGGTGGGTAGGTGAAGACGTTTTATTTCTGAAAATTGAGAGATTTTGGGATTTCATAACTGACATCTGTTAAGGAGAAAATAAGCGTTATCATCTCGGAGTGTGAAATTTCAGGAAAAAAAATATCCCAGTTTTATACTAAAAGGCTTTCATTCTGAGAAAATGCCATACAGAATCTCCTGTTGTGGGAACAGTTATGTGGGCTGATAGTTGACCATTCCCACTTTCCACCCCCTCCTCCTCTCCCAGTGAATCCAGCTTCCACACTTATTATCTATTGGGCATCTTCCATTTGGTCTTGAGGGAAAGCTGCTAGTGGCTTCCAGCTTAGCAATGTACTCAGCAGAATTCTTCTGTGTTGAGGATCTTCCCATCTATGGCTGTTGTGGGTCTTACGGGCTGTGTGGCCGTGTTCTGGAAGTTGTGGTTCCTAACGTTTCGCCAGCATCTGTGGCCAGCATCTTCAGAGGGCAGGAGCACAGATAGAAGCAAAATCACAGAGATTTTGCTTCTATCTGTGCTCCTGCCCTCTGAAGATGCTGGCCACAGATGCTGGCGAAGCGTTAGGAACCACAACTTCCAGAACACGGCCACACAGCCCGGAAGACCCACAACAGCCATTGAACTCCGGCCGTGAAAGCCTTCGACAATACATCTTCCCATCTCTTGGAGACCTCAGGACTGTCTGATTGTGGCACTCTCCCCGCCTTCCTCTGCTCTTATATCTTACCCATTTTTCAAGGCAAGGGGCTGGCAGAAACTATAGGCATTGAAACTGATAAACGGCCTTTGATAAGATGGAATGTGCCTATGGCTCCAGACATCAGGAATGAGAGAGGGGGACTTGAAGGATGGCTATCTAGGCCTTGTATTGTCAACACTGATGAGTCCCTTTGATGTTGAAGCAGAATTTTTTCCTAGCTTTTCTTGCAGATTCCAGCCTTCTGCTGCTGAAGCAGATGCTCAGCTTTGAAACCACAATACAGTGGTGGAACAGAAAAGGTAATTTCTATCAACATGATGAACTTCAAATGCCTTCCTCAAAAATAAATAGTGCATGTCATAGGCTTGAACCCGCATCTCTGTTTGAAACTTGCTCAGGTGTCTCCTTTTGCTTGTGAAGGTTGTGGTTTCTTGAGGATATCTACCTTCTCTGAGCTTCAATTCTACCAGCTGCATTGCAGTTTTCTGGCTGGAGATACTGTTCCCCATGACACCATCTCATTCCTACAGCTGTTTTTTGTAGGTTTTATCATGCGTGAATAATTACGGAGCCTGTTGACTTCTCATGAAAGAGAATAAAATAAGGATTATAAAGAATTTTGCTTAGTAAAAAAAGGTTGTATACAGTGAATGACTATAAAGCTCTCATGAGCACATAAACAATGGAATAAAAACTTCAGCCTGGTATAAAAATGCAAAGTATGTTTTGATGTCCTAATTGAATTATGGGGCAAGGGTATGTTCTGAGCCTCCCTAACTGAAATCTTCTTAGGCTAAAATGATTGGCCAGGGGGGCATTGTAGAAAGGCTTCCTCTGAAAATAAGAGAGAGAGAACAAAAACTGGAAACACCCCAAACTGTTTGCATTGATTTAACTGGGGTTTTATGGTTTAGCATTTTATGTATAGTGGGAGGTATAAGAAAAGGGATGGTGGTGTCTATCTCAAAATCATTAAAGTAAAAAATGGTTTTCGATAAAGCACGATATTAAAAACAAGGAATAAGCTATAGGTGGGACTGGAACAGGTTTTAAGGGAAGCAGGAAAAAGGCTTCCCTTGGATTGCAATGGTTTTACCAGAACTGGATCACTGGAGACATGTCCAGTGCTGCAGGGCGGGCAACACCTTCCCCCTCCAAAATGCAGGGCTGTAGATATTTTCATTTCAATTATGTGTTATATTGATATATTTTTATTTTTGAATGTGTGCTTTGATTTTTCAACAGATGTAAATGAAATGTTTTCTGCCTGTCCCCCGTTGCTGATCAGACAGTTGTCTCTAAGGAAGTAGACCAGTGTTTCTCAACCTTGGCAACTTTAAGCTGTGTGGACTTCAACTCCCAGAATTCCTAGGCCAGCATGCGCTGGCGGGAGAATTCTGGGAGTCGAAGGCCACACAGCTTAAAGTTGCCAAGGTTGAGAAACACTGAAGTAGATGGTAGGGGAAAAAACAAAAGAAGACTAAGGAGTATCCTGAGTCTGTACAAAAGCCCCCTCAATCTCTACAGTGACTCCCTTCCTGGAGCACACCCACTTTTTCTTATTTTTCAATATTTTTATGGTACCTTGAGTTGCTTCCCCCTTGCTTCCAAGCTATTTAAGAAAGCAAAGGTTGTTGCTCCATCTTCTAACTCCTGTGGTCATTTTAGGAAGAGAACAAACTCTCGGAAGAACTCAGCCTTCCCTAATCTCCTGTCCTCCCCAAGGTTGTACTTCAAACATGACCCAGAGAATACGAGGTGGGGCTTTGGGGCAGATCTGAGATTTACTTACTCATAGAACTTACTAGTCCTGCCAGAGATTCATTTGTCCTGTAAGTTACCTTTATTTAACACCTGAACAACTATAGGCAATACTTATTTTTTGGCTCTGCCCTTCTTATTTAGCATTTTTAGCATTTCCATACTTTGAAACTCTGCCAGATCAGCAGAAGGTTGTTTTTTTTTCAGCTGCACATCAAATATGAATTTCCATTCTTTGCCCTATTCATCACTTTAACAATTAAATTAAGACAATTGTTTTAATGAGTTAATGGATAATAAAGAGCGGTAGACACACATTTATGAGCACTTACAGCCTGAAGACTTTGATAAAAGTCAGACTTGTCAATAATATATTAGGCCATAAACATGTTCCACCAGGAGCAGCGTGAAGGACCACGATAGAGTTATCTGATGGGTTTAAGCTGCAGAGCACCTCCCTGTTCACAATCATGGGTACATCTGATTGTCATAGTGTGGTTTTACAGTGCCAGTGTGGCCATTCAGTGTGATGGACATGAAATTGCTTTTGAAACAAAAATTGAGAGCAAGGATTTGCAGCTTTCAAGACTGATTATGCAGGAGAATTTTGCTCTCCGTGTTGTGGACTATGGACACTTCCTCTGTGGGGACATGCCTGCCTTTGTGGATCTGCCAAGTCCTAGTGCTGTCACGGGTTCAGCATCCTTTAAACCCTCCTTTCTGCTGTTGGCCTTCCTGGGCCACAATCCCCCCCCCCCAACATCTGTCTTTTGCTTTTTCAATTTTGTAATGCTGCTTTCCCAACAACTGTAAGCTGCTTCTGGATGTTTTATCTTAAGAAGTGGCATACAGACATTTTGATGTTATGTGATAAGCTATTTTCTACATGCTTCAAACAAACACATCTTCATTGGAATGGATTTCATGGACTTTGTATGCCATCAGCATCCTGGAGAGACAAAGGCGAAAGGGAAGGGTCTTGCTCAGAACTGTACCATGAACTTTGGTGCTCTGTGGATCTCTTATCCATCTCACGGGCCCTTCCTTTGCCAAACCAACCGGCTTAAAGAGCTTCCTCTAAGTTTGATGGATGCATCTGAGCAGCCATGGGGATTCTGCAGAATGAGCAAAGGATGGTATGAAAAGAAGGTTGCAGTTCCCTTCTAACAAAGAAGGAAAAGAGATGTTGGAACAAAAATGTGTGATGATGAAGAAGCATAGTTGAAATTTTGTAAATCATGCAGAGAACTCTGACCTTGGGAGCTAAGAAGAAACCCAGGCACTCTTCTCAGGCCCTTTGCAGCATCTGATGCATAAGCCCATCATACCGTGGCCTTCTTTAGAAGAGAGATGCACATTGATAATATCTTCCTTGCTCTCAGATACAGCAGAGATGATAAATGCTTATCCCAAGGGAACATGTTGTTCTGATAAGCTGGGTTGAATACATAAATCAATTGTTGTAGACCTCTAGCTTGCCACATCTGTCTGTCTGTCTATCTAAATTTAGAGGCTTCCTGACTCCCAGTGACTCTAGATGGCTTATTGGGATGTTGACTGGGATCCACTGAAACTTTCAAAGTATCATAATACTGGACTAATGTACTGCAGAAATTTCAGAAATGTTCTTTGTGCTTTCCATGCAGAAGAACGGTCACTGTAAGCGTCTCTTCACGCAGGTTTCCCCCATCGTATTTGGTTGTTCCTATCTCCAGAACACTTGTTCCCAGCTCTTTGGAAATCAGGTATCTGAAAGCGTCTGTGTCCAGACTTCAGGTGAGCTGAGCACCCTCCAAGGCATTAAGGCAGTTCATTAAAATGCCAGGATAGAGGCAATGATTCCTTTTCTGGCTAAGAACCGGGGATTTCATTTTCATTGCAATGCCACTGTTGTAATTTAGGCCTTCACAAAAGAATGGTTGGATGAGTGTATTCAGGTACATTTGTCAGCTGGGAGTCTTACACACCAATTACATTTTCAGTTTTTGGCAACTTGAACAATTGTTTTAGGTAAGAGAATTCCCTCCCCTCCAGGCAAAAATTTTAAAAAATGAAAAATGCATGACCACAGAATTCCCATTAATCTGGATTCAGAGATATATAGATGACAACTGCTTTATTTTAGGCTCTTATTTTTAAATTAAAAGCTGTTTTATGCCTTTTTCTATAATTATGCCAATATTAAGAAGCACTCACTCAATTCCTAGGTCTTTCAGTTTTGATAAAACTCCTGTATTTGCTTAATGTACACATGGTCACATTAAAAAAAACTAAATTGCTCTTTTTCTCTAAACTTCCACTAACTGCTGGGGATGCAGCTGCTAACAGACATTTTAATATAATGGGGAATTTATTTTTGACAGAACTTAAAAGGAAACAGATTGATCCTTGATGTCAAAAGCAATGTATTAATCTTTGTGGTGTCACAAATATTTTTTTATTTTAACTCTGTATTGAATGACCCCCTCCTTCACCCATTTGAAATCCTGCTTGCTTCTTTGAGATTATCAGAAAGAGTGAACTCAGCTTCAGCTGCTGTTTTTTTGACAACGAGTAGAGGGGGAAAAAACAAACTCCTGGTCTTCGACTAGTGAAACAGAACAAAACTACCATGGATTATTCCATCAGCTGCCAGATGGAGTAGGATTCTATCAAGGAACATAGAAGGCCAGGAGAAGTTTACAGGATCATACCAAAAAGTGCATCTAGTCAATCAAACATGCTGTTTCTAATCAACCAGATGCTCTCAAGGAGTCGACAAACTGGGCCCAACGACAGGGCTGCTTCTGCTCCACAGCAACTGGAATTCAGGCTGTAACCTAGAAGAAATGGTACGCAGGGAAAAGGTTTAGAAAGGAAGACACTGTAGCCAATCATTAGTACTTATGATGACCAGCTGAAATGGAAAACAGCTCAAGGAGGTAGAAACGGCCCCTCTCTTAGTTGAGCCCTTGTAAGGAAGTTGCTTCTTCTCCTTCTTCTCCAGCCTGATCTAGAAGCCCCAGTAGGAAGACTGGATGGAGGAAAAAGCTTGATGAAGGAGCTGCTTAGAAGAGCTGAGGATGGACTAGCTTCACTCTTCTTTCCTGTAGCCTGATGAAATGAAGACAGTGAACTTTGCCATTCTGAGGCAGGTGCAGTTGATACTGTGATCCTTCCCAATTCTGGGAGTTGTAGTGAAATGCACCTGGATGTTGAAGGTTGCTCTAGATCAGCGTTTCTCAACCTCAGCAACTTTAAGATGTGTGGACTTCAACTCCCAGAATTCCCTGGCTGGGGAATTCTGGGAGTTGAAGTCTACACATCTTAAAGTTGCTGAGGCTGAGAAATGCTGATTTAGATGAACAGGGGGTGAGGGAGGAATAACTCCGGAGTACCCAAGCAGGACTGATGTATATCCTATTCCTGGTGTTCAAAATCTAGCAACCACCAGATGCAACAGACTACATATCAGAAGTTGGGATCTCTCTAGAACATCTTGAGAGGATCCCAAGAACATCTGTGATCAGGACCATCATAAAAAGGATTTGATTGACTAAGGGGTGAGCAATGACCCCAGCTACAGACCCACGGTTAGAAGTTGGAGTGGGTGCTTATTTTTGAATCCCCCTCCCCCCCATCACCGACAAGTAGCAAGACAATAAAAGGTCCCCACCTCTCTCCCAATGTACAAAAAGCATGGATTGCTGTTGCAAACGAAATATTATTGTATGAGACAGCAATTCTTTGCAACGGGCACAAAATCACTACGGCTCTGTATTTGGGAACCACAATTACAAATCCAAGATTTCCCACCCACCCCCATCCCGTAAAGGGGAAAAGGCCATCAAAGGGTGACATCCATTCCCATTAATATAGTCTTCGTTTTGAGAGTGACACTATTAAGCTATCCGTGGAAACAGCATTTCTTGTCTTGCGCACACCTGTGTTTTTACATAAACTGCATATGTATCCTCAGGCAAAATGAGGCTATTTTTATTTCTGTCACTCTAAATAGGGAAGGAGACGAGAGATCTTTCCCCTTTCCTGTTTTCTCCCTGATAACATCTTAAGCAACTAAGCAGTTTGCTTTCACATCGCTTCCTGGAATTACAGAATTGGAAAATGCAGAAATCTAGGAATCTAGGAATAAGCATCTTTTGTGGGGTATCCTCAAGGGACTCAAAAAAGTCAAGATGGTAGCCATGGCCGTGTGATGAAAATAGGGGCTGCACGTAAAAAAGGGGTGGGGCTTTCATCGCACAGTCATGACTGCCATCTTGACTTTTTTGACCCCTCTGTGGATGCCCAGGTGTCGGGGGCTGCTCTGTTTCAGGAAGCTGAAGGTGTCAAGGCAGGAGGGCAAAGTGGGCAGGGCTACGTGAAGTGCAGAATTTCTGTTTTTTCTTGGGGGGAGATGGGTTGTGTTTTTCCAAGAGCTTTGCAATGGTTTGGAGTCAGTTCCAAAAAGGTGCTTTAGAGTCTGGAGTCACAAATGGAGCATATCTCGCAACACGTTGAAAGGCAGCGGTGTGATCTCAGGAGAAGATGCTTTGAAGGGTTGCAGAGAGGGGCGGTGTTTGCTGAAGCCTTTTTTGGAAAGCACTGAGCAGCCCTGGGGTTTTTGTTTTTTTCTCATCATTTTGGAAAGAACTACAAAAACTACAAAAAGGGGCATGTTGGCTCAGCGGGTAAGACGCCAGGCTTGTCGATCGGAAGATCGCAAGTTCTGCGGTTCGAATCCCTAGCCCCGTGTGACGGAGTGAGATCCCGCACTCGCCTCAGCTCTTGCCAACCTAGCAATTCGAAAGCATGCAAATGCAAGTAGATGAATCGGTACCACTTCGGTGGGTAGGTAACAGCGTTCCACGTGCATCATGCCGGCCACATAACCGCGGAAGCGTCTCCGGACAACACTGGCTCTTCGGCTAACAAACGGAGATGAGCACCGGCCCCTAGAGTCGGACATGACTGCACAAATGTGCGGGGAGAACCTTTACCTTTTTTACTTTAATAGTACTATGAATAATAACAACAGATAACAGAATAATGACTTCATTAAAAATAGGTAATATTTAAAATATGAAAATACAAGATTTAACATAACTTTTTACTGAAACTGTTGATATCATTAATGGGAAGGATGCATCTGATGAGCGTCAACAAGAGCACTGATATTTGGTTGGAGATTCGCAAGGTGGGGGAGTATGCTCAGTACAGGAGGGGAACAGGAATACTACAAGTATGTATATCCTTCTCTGGACAGAGGAGATGAGAGAGACAAAGGGCGGGGTGGGTGGGGGGTGGAACGTCACAGACACACAGTGCAAAGCCACTAACAACACACAGCTGATAGAGACAAGTCAAGGCTGCTCTTGCTGGCAGCTGACCATTCAATCCTGGGTAACACTGTCTCCTTGCTACTCACCCTCAGGACTAAGGACTGGCGTGGAGCTCTACAGAGACCCCAAAATGTTAATTGACCCCCATCAACCTTCCACGTGCTTTCACAATTTCCGCGCGCATCATGCGGCCACATGACCGTGGAAGCGTCTTTGGACAACGCTGGCTCTTCGGCTAAGAAACGGAGATTAGCACCGGCCCCTAGAGTCGGACACGACTGCACAAATGTGCCGGGGGGAACCTTTACCTTTTTTTTTTTTTTTACAAAACTTTGTTTATAACACATACTAGAGTTTCCTTGTAATTTCCATCTGAGAAGGGGTGGGAAAGTAGGGCACTCAGCATCACCAGTTGTGCTTGCAGTGATTCTAGGACTACATATAAACCTGGTTCTCTGGTCACCCAACCCTTCGGTACTGAACTGGCCGTTCATTCATTTTCTGTGTGCCTGAAATATAATACCTGGGATGCATCTTAGGCTGCCACTTCTGGTTTCTCCAGTAACTCAAATGTATGCAATCATTTTTCTTCTAGTCCAAACCACTGCGATTTCCAGGTTTTGGGAAGCTGATAAGTTTTGGATTTCAAAAATTGTATTTACAATTGACTAATATGAAAGAGCAGGAAGAGAGATTCTGCGGTGAATATTCAAATGGTGATAAATATCTACAGCTATAAGAACAACCTTACTCTTTTTCCTTCGTAATATAAGAACTTGCCGCACTCTCATTTTTGGGCTTTTCAATTAACAGGCCTGTATACTGTGTGTCTGTATCTTCCTTCATTTCTTAAACTTGTTTTATTAAATTGCCATCTTTTCATAAGCCTCCTGAATCCAATGAGGCTCACAGCAGGAGAAACAAATTTGATTTAAATACTTCGGAGAAAATAATTAAAAGAGGGGAAAAGAAAGAGAAAGGAGAGGGAAAATAATTTTTATCCGAAGAGGGCTGAGTTCTTTCTCCTCTCTTGCCTTGTGCCACTTAATTGCAATGATAACACATCATTTTCATAATATACCAGATTTGTCTTAGCAAATTTGTCAGCATCAGGAACAGGCTAAGGTTCTTGCTGGGTCAGAATATAGTGCAAACAAAGCCGCTATGTACTTATTGGGTGTTGCTTTTCTTTGTTGGCTGCATAGGGGAAGATAAAAAGAATGAAGTTCTTCTCTTATACTCTGGAAAGATGCAGCTAGTTTGACCTTCCGTGGCTTCCATGATGGCACTTCCTAAATGTGGAAGCTAGGCCTCAATGTGTAGATTAAAACATGAGCTAAAAGGATCCTAAAAGTTTGCAGGGTATGGGGGAAAAATCAAGATGCTGACTGCAGCAAGCAATTGAAGCTCTGCCCATTTTTTAATGTGCAATGCCATCTTGACTTTTTTTTACCATACCTTGTGGACACCTCTGATCTTCTGCAACATTTGTTAATACACAAATGGGAATCTTGGAAGAATTGCCCTGCATCAAGTCCAAAATCATATTGGGAGTCCAGACCTCATCATCTCTATTGGTACATACCAAAATTTTATCTCCTACATTTATTCAGTTCTGTTCAGAGAGATCTGAGATCTGTGTTCTCTAGCCTCCAGATGAAGCTGATGTTGAATTTAATGGGATGGTAGTTAGAGTGGGTACCAAGCTGGATAAACTCAGCAGTCCGGAGATGCAAAGAAACTATTATCCCATTAAGAAACATCCACTTCTTTTCGTCCACTGCATACATCCACTGAATAATATGAAAATCAGTTTCTACCCTATTCTACAAAAGGGTAGAATGCAGTTCTCCCTGATGCATTATTAGGAACCCTCTAATATAATTTGAAGGACCCAAATAAATGATTAGTTAGTCCGGCACACTGTGAATCGCAGAGGTCTACTAAGACAATGAAACAGAAATGTTTGGTGTTGCTCCCCTTTCCAAAAACAAAACAAAACAAAAAATAAATCTTGGAGATTAACTGAGTAATAAAAATTAAATTAGAAGAGTATGCACTTCATGGCATGCCTCTAAATGTAAGTCCATTATAATGACAACAATAATCAGAGCGGGTATTTTAATGGGCCAAGGTGCCGCATCAGTCATGTTCCCCAGGGAAACTCTTGCTGTTCTTTCACCATCCCCACCAGATCCTCACAAGAGAGCAATCTGAGTTCAACTGGGCAACTTTCTTTAATTCCTATAAAGACAACAATAGATATTTTGTGGTAAACAAGGTTAAAAAGAGGTTATAAAAGAGTAGGAATCCAATCCTCCTTCTAAACATGTTGGGTTGTCTCTTAGGGAGATGTTATTCTATAAAGTGGCTTTAAAATACTAACCTTAGGATGGACAATATTTTTTGGCCCAAGGCTGCATTCAGTCTTGTTCATATGTCACCAATTTAAAAATATAAAAGATAAATATTCTGCCTTCACCACTGGCCATGCAAGTGTATCCAAAAGCAGGGAAAGAACGTCTTAGCAGAAAAACCTCAGATTTTAAGTTCAGTGAACCACTGACTGAAGATAAACTGTGCTGAACGGGTGATATTGAGACTTAGATACGTAAATTAGAGCAGAAAAAGAGGTCGGCAACAATTGAGTTAGTCACTTGTCCAGTTTAGCTGGTGAACATCATGCCCATGCCACAAAAAGCTTTCAATCTAGATGGTTGCTCAAGCTATTTGACAGAAACTTGGTCTTGTTGTTATAATGAAACATCTTATCTTTTCAGTAAATGAGTTTGCATCCTTAATGGAATCACAGGAATAATTGACGGTGTCATCCCATTAGGACCGAGAACTAAAGCTTCATTTCCTCTCCTCTTCCTCCCATCTCCCCCCTCCCCACACCTCCATCAACCTTATCTTTATTTTTCTGCTCAGTTTATGGCTTACAGGGAGCAAATTAAAAAAAAATTCAAAACACTCAAAGACTTACTCATACCTTTTTCATTTTATGCATTTAGAAATCTGTTCAACACAAGAACCATGAAAGAACAGACTGTAGCTTGAATCATGTCAACTGGATTTCTATTTTCTTAGTGGAAACGTTTCGCTCCTTATCCAAGGAGCTTCTTCAGTCTGAGCAAAGTTGGTAAGGGAATCCTAAATATGTTTCTAGGTGGCTGTGTGACCTTACACCTGGGGCTAGGTCATGGTTATTTTGAGATGTTTATTTCTAAGTCCCATTATCATCTAAAGGAGGATCGTTAAGATTACCCTGCTGCTGTTGAGCTTGCGAAATGGTCTTAATCTTCCTAGGCACAGAAGACAAAGCAGGGAGGAAAATGGGGAAAAGATTGTGCCTGAGGCCCCCACCTCTATTCAAGAATCCTTTGAACTTTCTGAACTTTGCTCAGACTGAAGAAGCTCCTTGGATAAGGAGCGAAACGTTTCCACTAAGAAAATAGAAATCCAGTTGACATGATTCAAGCTACAGACAATTCCACCTGGATGACTGAAAACCTTCATAGACACATGAAAGAACAGACTTTAGTGGGTGCAAATCTTAACTAACTGATACAAGGAATTTGTTAACCCCCTTTTGACCAGACCGTTCTCTGCCGGCCTGTTCTCAACTGAGCCTTGATGAATGCCTACAACTATAGAATTATTACTGACACTGTTGTTGTTATCATTATCAACCTGCCATGGGTATCAGCATTTTGTTCCATTTGCAAGGACAGAATCTTTCCAAGGAAAGTCCACATCTGGGCGTCTTCAGGGGTGGAAAAAGAAGTCAAGATGGTGGCCACAACCAGGTGATTGATGCCCTACTTCTTTTTAAACATGCCTCTTGACTTTTTTGGACCCCCTTCCTGAAATTAATTGCAATCTAATCTGGAGGAAGAAGAGGAATGAATAACCATGGCAACTTCTGATTAAATCATCAGGTGTGTTGCATGAATAGTGTTTATTTCATGAGCCTGGGGTACTCAGCATAGCTCTGTGGACATCTTCATTAGCACTGACTAATGGTTCACCATTTAAAAAAAATGGTTTCATTCCAAACCCCCTGAAATGGGCAACTTTCCTGTTGCAAAAGATTCGGCCTCTAGTACTGTCTTTATATCTCAGAATGTCTCTCGGCCTCAGGTGGAACTATGTTCTCAGAAAATAAACATGTGGATGTTGCAGGCCAGGACTTGGGAATGGGCTGGCAGCCATTTTGGAAATGTGCCCATAGCATGCTGTCAACATTTCAAATGGGCATGTCAGCCCCAAAATTGTTGGTGACATGCCTTGAAATAGAAAAACTGACAGCAATTCCTTTAAATGCAGAAAAGTATGGAGCCCAAAGACAAAGCAAAGAGAAAAGAAGCATTTTCCCCATTAATGAAAAAAATTACCTTAAAACATAGCTTTTAGCTGAACAAGAAACACCATTAAAGGAAACAATTCATTAAAGGAAACAATTCACTCCCCCCAAAATCACACACTTACTAGATTTAAAGATGCAATGAAGTAAATGTTTTGGGGGGTCTCCCCCATTTTTTTGCCCTTGTTCAGTCAGAGATTGACCCAATATTGCTGATGCTGTATTTCACCTTAATATAAGGCAGACGCTGTATCATTTTTGGCCGGTTAAAAAGAAAGAAACTTCTTTTTTTGAGGGCAGTGTTGAAAAGACTCAAATGTCTCCATGCATGATAGGAAATAAAGCTATGAAGCTAAGAGAGGAATTCCATGCTAAGAAGTGTTTAACCAAAAATAATAGTGGGGCCTCCAAGATTGGTGTATGAGGTTGCTTCTGCATGCGGACCATGTGATGTGAGGTAGACAATTGCTGGCAATTGAGAGTCATCAGCAGCCTTCCAATCTTCTAGAGGTCTACAGTGGTGACCCAAGTGGTATCACCAGAAGGGCTGTAGGCTTTTGGGGGGGGGCTGTTTTGGGGGGTACTTAAGTGAGAAGGAGAATGAAAAACCTCTGGGATGAAATATCTATCATTCCCAATCTTTAATCTGCCCTGAAGTCCCTGGAAAATGTCCCAAACTTTGGCTGCTAAATTTTGGAAGTGCAATCTCAGGTTGTTGGGAGGGGGTCCCAATGGGGTGTTGGAGAAATGAATACACTCTGCAAGGTTGCCCACAGCTGATTTAACTCTTCTGAAGGACTGCTTCTCTGTAATCCAATTGAAGATGAATTATAATCAGATGATCAGTTCATTTAAAAAGAAAGATATAAAATTGTAATGGCTAGGACAAATTTTTAAAGCAGGGGTTAGCAACATTGCGCTGATGGGTATGGCCAAGAATATTGTTTAAAATATATATTTTGGACACTTTCACTTATCCTTTATCCTAAATGTATTTTGGGATTATGCTACTCTTTTCATGCTTCATTAGTGGGGGGCCATCCCAACATTTTTCACCTGCCAGATGGACACACAAATGAGCATGGAGGCTATTTTCTAGTGACCTTCAAAATCTTTCCTCCTACTTAGCATCACAGAATTGGAAGGGGCCATGTAGACCACCAGATCCAATCCTTTCCCCTCCTCCTCTCTCTTCTCCCTCTTTCCCTTCCTTAATTTGGTTTTAAAAACTAGAATTTACTGTTGAAGAATTCTGTTGTTTGAGATATGTTCCTTCAAAGAGCCATATACATCGCAGTGTTCTATAACTGGGACTAAGACTTTTCCATGTCAGAATGAAGTGGATGATTTATAAATGCTTCCCAGCATTAACTATATGGCTCTTGGGTGAATGGAGCTGGTTAAAGAGGCACAGGAAGGGGATTGATTGCTGTCAAAACAATAATAATGTTTATAGTTCTTTTCCATAAAACCTCTAATTGACAAGATTATAGCCTGCTTCTTATCGTCCTGGGGAGGTATTAAAGATTCTTTCCATCTTTAATTCTTAGATTCTTAGAAGTAATTACATCGTTGTGCACTGTCTTAGGTACCACCAGTACAGCCATCAGCATCTCTAATAGCAAATTAGCAAATTATGGTGCCAGATTTTTTGGGTTATAATATCTTTGGTTTTAATATCTTTGGTTTTAATATTTTTATTGTACATAGATATGGTTTTATCCCTTGGTTATGAGCCGCCCAGAGTTTGGTGCAAGATGGGCAGCTATGTCAATGTTTTAAATAAATAAATAAATAAATAAATAAATAAATAAATAAATAAATAAATAAATAATGCTTTCAGTGAGTAAACATTGGAAGTACATGCATTTCACATGTTGAACCCCTGTAAGAATGTACCCTTCCCCAATGAAATGTCACTCAAATTTCAACCGTAGCCCATTCACAGCTATCTGATGTGGAGGGAGAGGATGATACCATATCCAAAAACCAGGCATCCATTTTATTTATTTATTTATTTATTTATTTATTTATTTAATTTTTATCCCGCCTTTATTATTTTTATAAATAACTCCAGGTGGTGAACATACCTAGTATTCCTTCCTCCTCCTATTTGCCCCACAACAGCAACCCTGCGAGGTGAGTTGGGCTGAGAGACAGGGACTGGCCCAAGGTCACCCAGCCGGCTTTCGTGCCTAAGGCGGGACTAGAACTCTCAGTCTCCTGGTTTCCCATTGGCTCCTTCCTAGGGCTTAGAGAGAGTGACTGGCCCAAGGTCATCCAGCTGGCTTGCGTGCCTAAGGCGGGACTAGAACTCTCAGTCTCCTGGTCTCTAGCCCGGTGCCTTCACCACTAGACCAAACTGGCTTGTTTCCCAGAGAACCACTTCACGGCTACATCTGACTGTACCAAGGGCACGTGTGCATGCACACAGACTCACACACATGCCTCTGAGTGATGTAATATGGCAGAAGGGCCTCCTTTCACAACAAGGAGAAACAAGAAATCTCACTCACAGCCACAACCTGCTAGATCCATGGAAGGGCTGCATAATCCCACATGGTCCCACCCATGGTGATTTTCTCCTGCTGCTAGAAGGACAAAATAAGAAAGCACCAACAGCAGTGAAATGAAAAGAGAAATCTGCAGAAAAAAAGAAAAAAATTGTTTAGCCCAAGGGCTTCCAAACCAAGGACTTCCTTTAGAGCTAGTGTGGAGCAAGGTTTGACCTTCTGAGAAACTGGATCTGATGGGGTCGAAGGGTTGGTGTGTGGCTCCAGGCAAGGTGCCAGCATTATCTAGAGCAGTGTTTCTCAACCTCAGCAGCTTTGAGATGTATGGACTTCAACTCCCAGAATTCCCCAGCCAGGCATGCTGGCTGGGGAATTCTGGGAGTTGAAGTCCATACATCTCAAAGCTGCTGAGGTTGAGAAACACTGCTCTAGAGAGTTGGGTGCTTGACCATTCATCAGGTTTGACGGGGCTTCCTGTGAGTTGCAAACCTCCTTATTGGACAAGATATCCCAGGCAGGGCTCAGTTCACACTGGCTATTCCTTCAGATCCTCTGGATGAGTGCCAACCCCCTCTAGGTGTGGCTTTACACAAGTCCCTTCCATCTGAAGTCCAAGTTAACGCTTTGAAGATGGTAAGCCCAAAAGACGGAATTCAGTGTTGAGACTGTATTGTAAGTGATCTGTTTAACTGCACTGAATGATGATAATCCATCCAATCGTTTCAAATACTGAGCCCCACTTTGGATGCCCCTATGTGAAATGTCTGCTCTGCCCCAAAGGCCCTTCCCTTTGTTCATTTGACTTTACCTTTCTCTCTCTTCACTCCTCCAGAGTGAAATGGGAATCACCTCCACATTTCCCTCCTTGGCTGTAGCTGACAGAACCAAGTTTTTCCATTTCCATCCTGCGCAACCAAATTAATTTTGAGTCTTGTCAGCTGACAGCTTAAAGCATTTCCCTTTGCAACTGCCTGTCAACATCTGCCTTGTTATTGTCAAGGGAGGACAGCAGCAAAAACGGATGTGCAGCAAGATGTGAACTCCAGGCTTGGGCCAGCTAAAAAGCAGAGAAAGTGGAATATTATTTCCTAGATGAACACTGAACTTATTTATTGGCACTCATTTTCCTAAGGTTCTCCCACCATGGCAGTCAGGCTGAAGGTCCTTTTGGAAGCCCAAATCTAGGACTTTCCTAGAGTGTGTGTTTTCTTGCACACGCAGAGTATCAGAAAGTGATTAGCATTCAGAGACCAATAAAATGACGCCAGTCATTGTAGTAACTTGTTGTTCAGTCGTTAAGTCGTGTCCAACTCTTCGTGACCCCATGGACCATAGCACACCAGGCCTTCCTGTCCTCCACTGTCTCCCGGAGTTTGCTCAAGTTCATGTTCATTGTATTGGTGATGCTATCTAACCATCTCATCTTCTGCCATCCCCTTCTCCTTTTGCCTTCAGTAACTTAGTTGCAGTTATATCTGTTACTCATACAAAACAGATACTATTTAGTCATCTTCCAGATCCCTGGAAGTATTACAATTCCACATACCAGATAGTAGTAACAAGCAAACAGCAGGAAGCAGGCAGGCAGGTTCTTTTATACTCTTCAGCCTGGATCATTTTGCCTAATAATTTTATTGTAAACCGCCCAGAGTTCCCCATTGGGGGAGATGGGCGGTTATATAAATTTAATTAATTAATTAATTAATTAATTAATTAAATAATAAGGCTTTATTGCTGAGACTTACTCCTCAAAAGAATAATACACCAACATTTCCCAATGTGTGCTGTTTTTAGCCCTTACTGAAGAGATAAGGAGGTGTGACATATCCATGGATGTTTGTCACACTGGCAGCAGCCTCTCCCACTATTGACCATGGTGGACCAAGCAAACCTAGCAGGACTATTGCATCACACAACACTTCTGCAAATAGCCTACCATGTCCTCAGGAAAAACCCCAAGCTCCTCCTTCATCAGGTGCTTGGGGCAGATTGATCTAATAGTTCCTACCTCTTCCAGAAAGGGGCAGCACCAGCAAGACAAAAAGCAATCACAGAGTGATCTGACCATGACAAAGCACTGATGGAAATGTCCTCCACCTTCAGAGAGGACTGTCCCAAGGCTAAAAGCAGATCTAGCATGCGACGTTTGGCTTGCATCAGGCCCCTGATGATTTCAATCAGGTCCATGGTTGCCCTGGTGGCCATGAACTGCTGTGGTGCCCCTGACTCAAGCTATTTTGGGTCAGGTTCAAATCTCTGGGATTCCACTGCCAGCCCAGTGATGGAATCAAACAGCTCAAGCAGGGGTGTTGCAGCAACAAACTCAATTGTTCCCTAGAGCCCAACTTCATTTAATAGCAGCAGTTGGAGACCAGGGCCACCGAGGGTCTGGTGACCTAGTATCACGGATGAACCCTGAGAGCTGGCAGGCGGGATTGACCTTGACCATTGAACCCACCATCCCCCTGAGCCGCCTGCCCTGATCACTATGCCATGAAACAATAGAACAATTGGCATTATACGCTGGTGATAATAAACTGACATGAATATACCGAAATACGGCTCATTAATTATGTGGTTATTCATTAACACATTCTAAGAACTTGGCATTAAAAAGAATTTTCTTCACTTACTCTATGTCAATTTGCCTGGGGCGGGAAGAAGAGTGTGCATTCTTGGGGATGGCTAGCGCCTTAGGGGTTCTAAGAAGACTCTGTCACTTGGATTTTATCATATTTATTATATGTAGAAGTCTTATTTGAATGTTATTTTAACTATTTATAGTTGTATTTTAACTAATCATATTTTATTGTAAACCACCCAGAGTCCCCCTTGGGGGAGTGGGTGGTGATAAATCAAACAAACAAACAAACAAACAAACAAACAAATCTTTCTCCTTTTGCATAAAAAGCTTTGTGCAAGCAGATCCTAATAGCAATGCAAGTATTGTGTCCCTAGGACCCAAATGACAAGTCAGGATTCTGCCTTCTCTGGCTAGAGACAAAGAATCTGGAAGTCTGTAGAGTAACGCTCACAAGACATAAAATGGTAACTGGTTCCAGACTTCTAGTACTTTCCATTTTGTCGCATTCCTCACCATTGATTTTTCTCAGACTACAAACCATTAATTACACATTGATCTGGTGTGCAAAAATAGGCAAGGAGTGCTTGCAAGTTTCAGCTGCCTCCCTCAACCATCCCCCTCCAGTTTACTCAGCAAATGAAGGGAGGGGGTCCCTGCACAATCCCCACTTGCAAATCCGGAAGTTCTTAAGAATAACTTTGTGAAATTCAACGGTCGCCCAGTTTCTCTTTTCTCTCATCGCATTTTTCTATTGGTTTTACAGTATTTTTAGAAAGCCCTCACAAATGTTTCTCTTCACATGCCATTGCTCCTGAAAACAAATGGCTCTTTGCATGACATTGCTTTTGTATACGCTTCCTCTAATGTATATTTTTTGCAAGCAATATGCCTTTAATGCGTTTTATATATAATTGTACCCAAGTGCACGCTTTTTGGGAGATATGTATTTTATATGCAAACATTCCCTTACTTACATAATTTGTACACATTAAGGAAATACAGATGGAAAGAATTGTGAAATTATTTGAAAATGTAAACCTAACAAATTTGTTCCCTGTTTGTACTCCTGAAACCCATCGTGTTCCGTCTTGTATATAGAGATATTGGATTATAGAACAGGACTCAACAGAGTTTCCCGGAGTTCCATCATAACTTGAGATTTATGTGCAACTTTGAGAGTTCCTCCAACACAATTGTCATAAGCCACTAAGTTCCAATAGACCCGTCACTGGGATGTGTTATTTTTCCCACTTTTGAACTAAGGGACGCCATGGACTGCAGAGGCCAATAGAGGAATCTGCAGAGAGCGTTATTCCCTGAGGCCACGGAGGTGAGCCAAGTCCAGAACTGGAACCATAATAAAGTCAACGTTTTGGCCTCGTTTGCAAGTGACTTTAGCCCTTGAAGTCTTTGCCCTTTGAGCTCAACCTGTTTCTCTGGCCTTTAAGAGGGGAACCACAAACCGTTGAGGACTCCCATCTGGATCTACTGGATGTCCCATTTGTTTTTTCCAGACTCTGGTGTTCATCTCTCCTCCTTAGGATCTATCTTTCTGGGTCATGGAACCCAGAAGATGTAACTAACTCCATTAAACTTGATTTGAAATAAAAGAAAAAAGAAAAGAAATTTCACCCATCTCTACTTTAACAGGGCCTCTGCTTTGTTCTGTGTAAGTGGATCAACTACATTGCAGTGAAATCAATGTAGACTCCCAACAGGGTGCCAGCAGATTTCTTCCAAGAGGAAAGTAACTTTTAATGTTTTGGTTGCTACAAGCGACTACTGCAAATAGAGCTTCCCAGCTGGGTTCAGCCTGAAAGATGCCAACTTCTACCGCAGAAGAGGGGCCCCATGGCAGCTTATAATTCCTGGTCCTGTCTTTATGAAGTTGCTTTCATCTACCTGCATGCTGTTGAAATGGCTATACTAACCAATGCTATGTGCATTGCAAAATGCCAACTGCACATGACCTTTGCATGTATTTTCCACCAAAGCAGGGAATGTGAAGCACAAGTCTTGCACCTGCAAATTAGTCTATGCAAATTCTGCATCAAAACACATTACATCCATTTGTTCATTTGAGCCAATAGTCCCAAATTCACTTGGCATCTCTGCACATTATGGGTGGTGACCCAGCCTAATGTAAACGTATTTGAGTCATTGTTCATAAAAACAATTGGCCAGTAGTAATGAAAAAGCCTTCATAATTAATGGATGGTTTCAAGCAAAAAAAATAATACAGTATCAATAATACAGCCCCATAGACACTTCATTTGGGCAGCAGGAAGTGATTAATTTTCATGATTCTTTAGACCACATGACAGGAAGTAATAGTTTGAGTTGTATGTGGTGAAATCTAATATTGTGGTAGATTTTTTCCCCTTCTATCGATTGGGCACTAACCTATCTGAGGTGATTTATAGGGAAAACTGGGAAAAGAAACTCACTTCAGTTTCACAAGTGCTAGTTAAGTTTATTTGCTGTACCAGTTTCAAAGTTAATAGATAAATTACAGAGAACATAGCTTAACACTCAAAGGTAAGCCTCAGATCGTGATTAAGGGCGAGAGAGGAAATTAACTCTCGTATCTCAAGCCACTGTAAGGTCCCACAAATATTATCTGCAGAAATTTAAAGTCAGGTGCAGACTCAGCTCATGGGATGTATACCTCAGGCAACAAATCCTAAAACAAGGGATGCAATATTTCTTCAAAGATGATTATTGTGAGTATAACTTTCCCAGCAATGAGATGTAACTGAAAAGCATGGAGTCAGCTGGATTTGTGTGTGTGTTTGTGCGTGCGTGCGTGCTTGTACACAGAGGGAGAAAAGGAGAGAGAGGTGGGCCTTCTAAGATCTACCAAGGAGAGTCTTGGCTCTTCAAGATCTGGAAGTCCCTCATACTTTCTGACAGGTCAACCAGGTGAAACGGTGAATAAAGCAACTTCTCTGGTTCAGTGGGCCAGGGTTTCAACAATTTGGGGCCCTCCAGATGTATTTGAAGTCAAATGGGCAATTAGTTCAACCTATTGTGAATATTGTGAATTCCTTGAGGAATCCAAGGCTGGAGTTAAAATCGCTGGAAGAAACATTAACAATCTCAGATATGCAGATGATACCACTTTGATGGCTGAAAGCGAGGAGGAGTTGAGGAGCCTTATGATGAAGGTGAAAGAAGAAAGTGCAAAAGCTGGGTTGCAGTTAAACCTCAAAAAAACCAAGATTATGGCAACGAGCTTGATTGATGACTGGCAAATAGAGGGAGAAAAAGTGGAGGCAGTGACAGACTTTGTATTTCTAGGCGCAAAGATTACTGCAGACGCTGACTGCAGCCAGGAAATCAGAAGACGTCTACTTCTTGGGAGGAGAGCAATGGCAAATCTTGATAAAATAGTTAAGAGCAGAGACATCACACTGACAACAAAGGTCCGCATAGTTAAAGCAATGGTATTCCCTGTAGTAACCTATGGCTGTGAGAGCTGGACCATAAGGAAGGCTGAGCAAAGGAAGATAGATGCTTTTGAACTGTGGTGTTGGAGGAAAATTCTGAGAGTGCCTTGGACTGGAAGAAGATCAAACCAGTCCATACTCCAGGAAATCAAGCCAGACTGCTCACTTGAGGGAATGATATTAAAAGCAAAACTGAAGTACTTTGGCCACATAATGAGAAGACAGGATACCCTGGAGAAGAAGCTGATGCTAGGAAAAGTGGAAGGGAAAAGGAAGAGGGGCCGACCAAGGGCAAGATGGATGGATGGTATTCTGGAGGTGACGGACTCAACCATTGGGGAGCTGAGGATGGTGACGGCCGACAGAGGGCTCTGGCGTGGACTGGTCCATGAAGTCACGAAGAGTCGGAAACGACTGAACGAATAAACAACAAAATTGTGAATACAGCCAGGGGCATCAAGTCAAGATGGTGAAAGCCAGTACGCCATTGAAGCCCCACCCTTTTTCACATGTGCGCCCTTGATCGCACAGTGGAAGGAGGGCAGCTTTCATCATGCAGTAAGCCATCATCTTGGCTTTCTTCACCTCCCACGGATGCCCCAAAATGCAACCCCTGTAATTCTCTAAGACCTTCCCAGGTATCCATGGGAAGCACCACTATCTCCTCCCTTGAACTCCCAACCACATCTCCTGCATTAAGGATGGTTTACTAAATCAAAAAACAAAAGATAAAAGTAAAATACATTTTTTAACCATGCCATGTTAATTTCAAAGGCATTGTGACGCAACAAAACAACGTCTGGTCAAATGAACAAAGCCATCAGGTTCCAACCAGCTGGACGACCTGCTGAAAAGCTGAGTCGAGAGGCTGTTTGCCAAGGTGGATGTTGGGTGAACCTCCCATAGGAAAGTATCCTGCACCCAGATGCCAGAGCTGAAAGAAGCTTAACCTGACGTCTTAAGCTTAACATCCAGGGGGCCTGGATGAGGATGAGGATGGTCCAGCAAATTCCTGAGCAAATGTGGAGTCAGGGTAGCTGGATCTCCAAGCGTCTGGAGCTTCAGAGATGAGTCCATCACTCTGAACTGCATCCAAAAATGGAGAAGATACCAGTGCAGTTGCTTAAGAACTGGACACATGCGATCTCTCTAGCCTGTCCCAGTCCCAGCTGTTCCCAGGATGTCTTCAAAGCAGCCCACACGCAGTGCAAAGCCTCCTAAAAATTCCGTCTGTTCTGCAGACATGGACAAAGAACATGTGCTTCAGAAGCCAACTTCTCAGATTCCTCTGGCAGGGAAACCCCAGTCTAATCCTTTCAAGAGTGTGTCCCTTCCCTTCACACTGCGAGTGTCCAAGACAGTGATTTACTCCAAGAGACAGAGAGACGGAGAGACTCACATTTTGCATTTTTCCTTCCCTCCAGGCTAAAATAGCTGATTTGGGATGATCAGCAGCTTGATTTATGTTTAGCCTAAAAAGCGTTCTTGTGTTATCACTGTCATGGCCATGAAACCCACAACAGGGAGGTTGCTCACTTGGCAGCTCAGCTGAGTTTGACGGCCCTGATTTCTTCATCATGGCTGTTGGCTCCACACACACACTTATCATGATGCCTTGTCCATGTTCTATTCCGTAAAAGAATCCTCAACTGTAGAACTAGGGCTGGATCAAGGGCTGATGGATGGCAGATCATTCAAACTTGAGCCATTCCTTTTTGGGGAAGGGAATTAAAACTGTGGGTTGAACATATCCTGACTTGAGTTGGGTTTGTAAGAGAGGGTGGGGATCCATAGAAGGAGAAAAGATGAGGTGGCAGATTGGATGCACCACAATGGCAGGAGAATTTATAGTGTGAACAGCTGCCTGGGGACTGTATCCAAGAAGGTGTGTGTTAGAAGTCACAATGATGTCACTTGGGTCATGACATCATCATGCAAATGACACAAATTATCTCATTTGCACAATGATATCATGACACATGTTGTGGGAATGCATTTGCTAGGTCTTCACTGACCTGGTACAGTGTGTTGTCTGAATACAGCCTTGACCTTCATTAAACAGACTGCCATTTAGACCCAGTCTGGAGACATGTCTATGTCACATCATAGAAAGCAGAGGTTGGAAGGGTTCTTGGAGACCACGGCTGGATTCTTGGTACTTTGTTTCGTTTTAATTTTTATTTGTTTAGAAATGAATTCCTGTGTTTACATTTTTGCTGATTTGTTATGAAGCAAACTGTTCTGGGTGCTTTTAATTTCTACTAAAACGCAGTAGAGCAGAAAAATATAAATACTTTCTTATTGTTAGTAGCAGTGGTTGTCAGTGTCATTTTTATGAAAAATTTGTGGAAGCAAAGAGTAGAACCTTATTGCGGCCTAAGCAAGGAGGTGGAGCCCATAAATACAAAAATACTTGCACAGTTTGATCATGGCTGGCTGGGGAATTCTGGGAGTTGAAGTCCACACATCTTAAAGTGGCCAAGGTTGAGAACCACTAAGACCTGAGATCAGAGATCTCACCTCTCCATCCCAGGAGAAGATAGAAAGGTAAGCTTCGGGCCTCCCTCCCTGCTTCTCATTCTGAAAACTGTACTTCAGAAGTTAATTATTTTCTAATTAACGGGGTCATGCCGTAAACCGCCCAGAGTCCCTCCTTGGGGGGGAGATGGGCGGTGATAGAAATTTGAATTAAATAAATAAATAAATAAATAAATAAATAAATAAATAAATAATTGTTTTATTTCACAGCTGCCATTGAATTTTTCCTGAAATGTAGCTGAAGACTAATTTATTGAGTCCTCCTCAGGCAAAAATTGTCTAGGGAGCTTCAAGCTGAAATAATGTTTGTTAACACGAGCAAAGTCCCTCGGGGGCATTTCACAAATTCCTCTTCCTCTGCAGTGTTAACTTTCTAAGGGTTTCGCTTTTCATAATGCATCGAAGTCTCAGCTCAATTCAAACACCGGCGTCTCCTGAATTAAGGCAACTTTAGGATCTGAGGTCTTGCAAACAGATGTAGTACAAAACTTTGGATTTGCAAGGCCAAAGCGGCTCATTTTAGCAGATCCTTCACTGATAGTAAAGACAAATCCTTCCCAGTACGTTTATCACTGCAAATGTTCAGATGGATGCAAATGATACCTTAGGTGACAAGATGTCTCAATGCATGTCCCAGTTGACTTTTGGAATCAGGAAAAGGAAGTGATGCCATCCTGTTTTCTTCCCAATGGCAGTGAACAGAATTGAAGAAGAAAAGAAGAAGAAGAAAGGTATATAGATGTCTCCTGTGGTCCAATTTATGTGTGAGGGATTCTGTAAATAATTCACTTGTCTTAAGGGAAGAGAGGCTTGCAAAGTGCTAATGTGAAAACCTTCTCTTTTGTTTCAAGAATTCATTTTGATGGTGTATCTGAATGGGCATTTAATGCTGGTTCCCATAGCTACATGGGCCCAGAGAAAGAGAAAAGAAAAATAAAGTCATTGGCAGTGCTATAAAGCTGGTATCAAAGAAAAATATCATGATGAAAGATAAGAAACGGGGATGCCATACTTTGCTCCATAAACAGAGGTGTAAAAAGGCATTATAATGAGAAATAATTCCCAGGAAAAAAGATAGGCAGATCAAATTGTTATGGGGAGGCTATAAAAAAGCCTCCTCTAGTTACTTGTGAAGCTCAGTATTTTAAATATATGAATATATAAATAATCCAAAGGCCTGTATTTCCCCCACGAAAGGACCTCCTGCACAATTCACAGCCACTTTCTTCTCTACTAGGAAGAACCAGGGTTAGGTATGCCATCTTGACTTTTTGGACCCCCCGCCCATGGATGCCCCTGCCTGCATGGCACATTGGATCCCAGCGACAGAGGATCCCTGTGTTTTTCCTGTGATTCATGAAGAAATGTGTCATTCTTTCCCAAAATTGAGAATAAGACAGGGCGTCTTAACATCTTCTCTCAAAAGAGATATTATTTCTTCTTCTGAGCTTTAAACCCTTTAATTTACAAGAGAAGATTAAATAAGAAGTAAGCTAATTTAATATCCGTTATCACTTTGGATATGGAATTAAAAATATGCCAAAAGGGATCTGCACAACGGTGCTGTCTTTCCTTGATCAAGCAGATGGACTGCAGACATTATGGAAATATTGCTTCCAAAGTGGCCAAGGGCGCTGTCCTCTGTCCAGTAGGACTACCTTGTCTGAGCTGGAAGAACCTGGATCATGACCACAAGATCATCTGGGTAGCAGCAAAAAGATAGCGGAGTGCAGCTTTGCAGTCCAGATATGGAAGTCAACTCCTTTAGTCTACCTGGCTTCCCAGGTCTCCGTTCGATCCTCAGGAAAGACTTAGGAGAAACACCTCCCATGGTAAAAAGTAAAGGTTCCTCCCGGCACATTTGTGCAGTCGTGTCCGACTCTAGGAGCCGGTGCTCATCTCCGTTTGTTAGCCGAAGAGCCAGCGTTGTCCGAAGACGCTTCCGCGGTCATGTGGCCGGCATGACGCGCGCGGAACGCTGTTACCATCCCACGGAAGTGGTACCTATTCATCCACTTGCATTTGCATGCTTTCGAATTGCTAGGTTGGCAACCGTAAATCATCACTTCATTTTTTTCCATTTTCAGCGAAAAGTCCATAAAAGGTTTCCAGTCTTTTATAAAAGTGCTTGTTTTATCCCTTGCCATTTCTGCCAATTCTGACATCTTTACAATCCATTCCTCCATGGTGGGAGAGAATTTCTTCTTCTCTAATTTAGGAGGAATCATCCACCCAATTTTTGTGCCCACAAATAGGCAGGTCTCTGGAGAATTTTAAAAGTCCCGTTAGGTCTTGCCAGATTTGGAACCCTGGAACGCTACAGCGAGTCCATGTTTCCAGGCCGAAAGTCCCCCTTCTGCACCGCTAAAACAGCATCAAAACTGGCTGCCTTGTAAGTCCAACCATCCTGAATTGTTTTCACCCAAGCCTTGCTTACCAGGGCAAGATACAAGAGAGGTAGGTCTCATCCACCTCAAGTGACCATTGGGAGGAAGGAGATCGTGCAACCAGGAGAAGAGAAGGAATGACTGCCAGGGTGATCTTGGGATCACCAAGGAAGCAGGAGGACAGCTTGGAAAGGCCTGAGGTTTATGCCCTCTTTTTTAGTGAGTCCAAAGGCCCATAAATTCCAGTGGTTGCACTCTTAAGGGACGCCATGTGGGCAACACATGAAGAGAAATTTTTCAGGCTGCACACGCGGAGATTAATTAATGCTTCTTTTTGCCATCTTGCTGGCCAGAAGCATTCCTCTGCCTGCCTTCTCTTTAGCTATCACCCCATATTGAGAAGTTGTCTGGCTCTAAGATTATCACCCATGGATGGGTTGTGATTCAGAGCACACCTAAAAATCACACCAGTGGGGAAAGGGACAGGCTGGAACTGAAAGCAGTTGTGGCCATCTTAAGTTTCTTTCAGCGAAATGTGTGAATGGAGATAGTTTTACAACCCATTCCATTTGCCATCTTCCTAGATTTGGGGCCAGGCATCAGCACTTTCAATTCTGTTTCCTTCCCTTCTTTCTCAAAGGAGGAGGCTGCTTTAAAATAATATTCACCGTTTGGCCTTGAAACAAATAGGTTTTGTATTGAATGCAACTTTGGAATGGACTGTTTGACTCTGCAGAGATGAACGATGCTGAAGAAGCTTAACCAAACAGTAAAGGAATACAGAGAAGTTTATTTTGAGCAGTTTCCTTTCCCATAGAAATAAAAGCCTTCCTGCTGTGAACTTCCTTGATTCCTCTTTCTAGCCTGTGCAGGCAATTCACACAATTTGCTGTGGGTGATTTTTTTTTGCATGAATTTCACCCTTTTGCTTTCTGTGGTGTTGCAGACTAAACACGCCCTCCCATGTCCGTCCTCATCCCAGTCTTCCAAGGCAGATCAGACCAGGCGATGGGGCCAGTCACCCAATTCTGCAGGTAGGAAAACACCTTTATTGGGTCTCCTTCCGCTGTCCCCCTGTCTGCTAACTGCTCACACCGCTTTGGCATCTGCTCCATATTTCAAACCAGAGGTGAAGTTTCGGATTTCATTCTTATTCGGTAACCTAAGGAAGTCAGTTGCTGAATTTGCACATTGCACGAGGTCATAACATGCTCTGCTGGAGTTGGCTGAGTACGATGGTCAAATGAACCCATTGGGGCTTGTAATCCTTTGTTTATGGTAGAGAACTTTTAGTATACCCAATAAATCACAGTTAAATAAACAATGGCTTAGTGTGACGGGTGAAAGAGTTCACTGCCCCCCATGCCTCAGCTGCCATCTGCAATATGGGATAACAGCTGGAAGAAACCTCAATATATGGGGAACAGAACCTTAAAAATCAATCCATAACCGCAGCGCTGAACTTCTGGAACGGTACGTTCATCAGCAGTAGAGTGTGAAGCAGTAACTAGTTTTGATCTTCCTCTCTGTGTATTTATTTTGAACACCTGAACAGGATGTGGCCTAGCAAGGAGAAATAATTTGGTGAGCTTGTCAAATCAAAGCTAACGTAAGCAGCGGAGAAACCTTTTTTATAAGGCAATGAAACTACTGGGATAATTGGGGGGATGGAACAACCCCCCCTTCCACCTGTCCACCTCCAAGCATTTGCCACCTTGACACCTTAATGACCTGCTCGGTGCTTAAATCTTCCTGCATCCCCCCAGAAGGTCTGTCTGGCACAGAGGAAGCCGGGAGTAGGGGAAAGATGGTCTCCCACTGCTGATAATTACATCCCTCAAGTCAGCGACTTACCTGGCAGCTGAAAGCCCTTCAAACTGGGTGGCAGGCAGGGGATTGCCAGGGCCGGGCCCCCTAAGGAGCAAATGGAAAATTGGGGAGGCTTATGCCAGCAGACGGTGCCGTTCCAACACCTGTAAAGAACAGAGCAGGAGACAAAGCCTTTGTTTTATAACAGCCAGATCAAACAGGGGTAAATGTTTGTAGCAGTCGTTTCAGTAGGAGCTCACCGGTTCTGCAGGAAGCAAAACCAGCCCAATCTAAGAGGCACCCGTAAGACTTAGGAAAAAAGGTTTTTCAAATGCTAAGATCTCACCAGGTCTCACTCAAGGGCATCGAAGTCTTACAAGACTTTGGCTCTCCTTGCTGAAGTCTTATGTGACAACAGCTTCTTTGCCTGGAGAGGACGCGTGGATTTGGAAAGGCTGCTGACCTCTAGGTTCATAATGAGTATTTCTATTATGTCTTTTCAAGGTCAAACCATCTTTATAGACAACTTCATTACTCGTTAACATCCCTACAAGGGAGTTCTGTTTACTGCAGATGGAAAGTGTGGTTAAATAGGGCTAGGTTCACCCAGTAAATGGCTATCTTAAAATTTTTGGCTCAGAACTTCCCGAGGTACCTCATATTCATCAATCACAGCTGACAGCAGCTCCCCCAAAAGGTTATCAAGGGCCTTTGATGCTTCTCCCACCATTACTCTGCTACCCACCAACCAGCTGGCTTCCTTCCTGTCTTCTTTTCACTCCCTTTCCTTGTAATAAGAACATCAGAGGTCCCAGGAGGAAAGACGATGCTAACCATGAGACATATGGTCTTCCTCCTTAGATGTCTTTTTGCACTAATTCATTGATAGCCGGAACCTTCATAGCTGTGGCTGGAAATATTAATGTGCTGGATGGAAGTGTGTAGCAACAGTGCATGCTAAGTGGATGCCAGGTAGAAGTGGTGGTTCAATGTCTACCCATCATAGCAAGTGCTACTCTGAGGGAGGTCCTGAGGACTCACCCTGAGTTGGAAGACATTTTTGTAGGTTGGCTTCATCTCATGTCCTTCCCCATTGAACATTTCCAGAATTCCCAGCCAAGTGGCCAGTTCAGCAGATCTGGAGGCCACTAGATTGGGGAAGGAGAAAGTTTCGCTAACCAAGGGAGACCAGAGTGGACGGCAGCCTGAGCCAGCTTCTTATAGGTGACTTTGTGTAAAAATGGTGCAGAGAATTGGCAGGTGCAGCCAGCTTGTTTGCTTGCTCTCAGATCCTTCCAGGAGCCTGGCACTCTTCACTATCTGGACAGGTGGGGAGGAACAAAGAACAAAATGGTGACAATGATCCAGCCAAGTTCTGTTGGAGAAATGGCCTCCTCTGGTGTCTTCATGGCATCTCCTCCGGGAGCTTGGTGGATCCTGTTCACTTGATCCAGACAAACATCCCTTTCTCATTGCTGGCACAGAAAGCTGTTAAGGGGCCTGTTTGGAATTCTAACCATGAGCTCTGTGGGTTACAGCAAAGACACGAGGAGCCAAAATCTGGTCAAAGAGATCCTTGTCCTCTCCCCTGCTGGCATTTGCCATGGCAAGAAGAGAAATGAATGGCACTTCTGTCCCTTTGGATCTGCCTCCTGATAGTTCATTCAGGATCCTGAAGCACCTGTCTGTGCCTGGCCCTTTTGCGAGGAAATGCGATGCTCTCAAGGACCTGGCATTTTTGTTGAGGGTGGAATGGTTGGTATTTTATATAGGAAACTGCCTGGCAGGCAGGGACCCCCTCGCATTTGCATATTGGATGATGAAATTAGAGAAGGGGTGACCTCATTCATATGCAGGGCGTGACACCTCCCGAGAGATAAGACGGCTGTGATTTACATATTGCATTACACTTTGGGGAAATTGTGCCTTCGATTGTAGTCCACACACACCCTCACCTACCCTTACTGGTAAGTGTGCAGAATGGGGGTGGGGGAAATGAAACTCACTTGAATCTTCGTTCCCTGAAAAGGACAAACAAGAAATAATGGATCTCCTATTGACATGAACTTCAGCAAACTTTAACTCCATGACAGTTTTCGCTACTTGTAGAATTGGAACAAAGACCCTTAACCAGTTGGGTCCCGCTGAGCGGAGTCCACTTTTGGTTGTTTAATTATGATGTTTTGTCACCATTTTATATATTGGGTTGTTTTAGTTAACGCTGTATAATAATTATGATTTCTTTCTGTGTATTGCTTGTTTTTGTTGGATGCTGCTGAGAGTCACATTGTTTGAGTAGGGCAGCCCTATAAATCCAGTAAATTAACAAACAAGCAACTCTGCTGGCCTTGAGGAAGGATGAGGCTGGGAGTATTTATCAGACAATAGGAATGATTTTCGTATATGCAGTGATGGTAGAATCCTCCCAAGCCGGTCTCTGTGCAAGATGATGCATTGAAAGAGTGAGTTTTATGCTAGTTGGACATTCTGGGACCTATAGTTATAACCTACCTAGGGAGTAGAAGGTTGGGAGAAATTGCCTTTGGATCATACATCAATACTGCTCTGGAGTTTGCTTGTGAAAGCTAGGAGCCCCCGAGAGCTGCCCCTCCAGAACTTCAGAGACGTGCCCTGTGTCCCCACCATGCTGTGGCCCAAGGATCAGGTCTTTAGCAGGTCAGAGGACATTTCACCTAACAAACCTGAGTAGAGCTGCCCTCTTAAGGAGCTGGATTTCTCTCTGAGATTTGCCAGGTGAAAAGCCTCTCCTCAGCCTTAAGGAAGTCCATTTGGGAAAAGGTGGGGACCCCCAAAATAGTTAACGTTTTGCTGGGCTGAGAAGTTATGGGATGCAGTTATGCCAGGAAGGTGTGTGAGAGCCCTAGCGGGTCAAGTGTTCTGCCTATACTGCTGTTTGATGCTTTGGTGGAAGCTACGATGATGTCATGTGAGAAATGATGCAATCGCTTTGCAGTCACATCATGATACACCTGGTGTCACCTGCCCTGGTAGATGCCCATAGCCAACTCCCGCTGGGTGTCTGAAAGAATTGGGGGCAAACCTGTGGCTCTGTGAATGGCAGAAACGCACTGTACCTAGCTGGCGCCATCTTCCTTCTGAAATGTCCAGGAAAGCTCACCAAAGTCTGTGCTTTGATCCATCTAAGGCCAGACAGCAGCCTTTTCTTTCTCTTTGACTTTTGATTTTGTAAATTATTTTAGGGATCTCTAGATTCTGTGACATTTGTAGAGTTTAAGAGCTGAAAGATCTGACACTGCTGTGAGTTTAATTTACATTTATTTCATCCTCCACTGCTGGTGTTTTGGTTGGGTTCTGATTTTATATTTCCTTTCGTTGTATGAGAACATTGGATAGCGGGTGACATGTTAATGTTGTAAAACATAATAAATAATAAGTGGCTTTCCCGAGGATATATTTTGCAAGGGAATAGGGAGAAGTTCTCATCTGGGTCTTCTCCCCAATTTCTCACACCAAATCCTTCCTTCCTTTATGAATGGGTAAATGCGGAGTTTTCCTTGTTTTGACAGCCATGAGAAAGGCCAGCCCATTTTGTTTCCCTCCCCTCCCCCTTTTTTTTGGCCAGATAATCTCTTTGCTTCAGTTTCAGCAGCTGCTCAGTAATTGGGGAAAATACAGTCTCTTGTTTCCATGTCTGACCTAGCTTCTATATGCAAAAAGAGATGGTTGTAAATCCCAATTTAGCACAGAAGCTTTTGAAAGGAAATTCTCATCCCAGACTCCTTCCAGGCTGGTGGGTTTAATTTTTTGTGTTTCTTTCTGCAGAGCCGAGGGCAAGTGGGGAGAGAGGTAGATCCCCAGGGTCTTCTCGCTGGAATAACAATGTCATATTCTTTGATATGGAGAGGAGGGATATCTGACGTCTGGAGGCAGCGGCGGCCTCAAAGAAGCTGGCAAGGTCATACTCCCTTCCTTTATCGTTTCCCTTAACCTCCTCTTGCAGCAAAGTCTGGGGGCTTTTTGAAGATACGCAAGGGAAGGAGGACTAGCATAAAAGGGAGTTTTTGGTTCTCAGCCTCTTTTTCAAGGTGAACGGAGCTAGAGATGATTTGGAGGAAGCGATGGGTGTGGATGCAGGAGGAGCAGAAAGGAACAGCTGATGACGGGGACTGGATCAGCCTACGATCAGATTCTTCCATTGCACTATTGGTTTGTCCAAAGCATCTCCTACTAAAGGATCAACATGCTCAAGATGACAACCCCTCTTCCAATTTTCCCCTAATAACAAGGGGGGAGGTTGGGATGAGATGTAACCACTGGCCCATAGTCACCCTGTATGTTCCCTGGCTGAAGCTGGACGTGAACCTGTGCTGCCATGGTCAACACCATCACTCCTAAGTCATCTTGGTTAACATAATATATGAACCCAGCCCTTGGGGAGAGACTTTCCTCACAAAGTGAACATATCATGTCTTTGAATAGGCCAAGAAGATTTGGTTCATATGGGAGAGGATTGTCTACCCATCAGGTAGACCAGACCAGGAATCAGTTCCACAGGGAGGCTAAAACAGCTTCATTGAGAGTGACTATAATGAAAGGATGGTGCCAGTCTGATTGTGCTGTACCTCCTCCCCTTCTTATACTCATGTGAACTAGGGAGGTGTCTGTCTGAGCTTGTTCTGCATATTTCTGCTTGTTGTGGACTTAAGATTTGTTTTTCCCCTTGTCGCTTTGGTAACAGATCTGGCCTATCTCTGTCAAGGTCACCTTCCTTACACTCTACAAGGATGGAGCAAAATATTTTCCACTATAGGGTTTCCAGGGTAGATAAGTACTAAAGAAAGTCTCCAGCAATGGTCATCGTCTATTGTGACTCGTGCACATTGTTCTTCACAGATTTGCTCTGACGTGTTTAGGTTAGGCTGATGAATGTGTCACATGGTGGCAAGTCTAAGTGGTGTTGTTTTGTTGTGAGATGAGAGCCTGGCTGTCTGCATGCCTTTCCCTCCCTTAATTACTGCTCAGCATTAGAGAGGGTTGCCTTCCCACGAAAAAGGTTATAGAGACTTGATTGCTAATATTTCTCACCTCTCTCTCCCTCTTAGCCTCCCATCCTCAAGCTCCTGAATGTTTTGCAGAAGCAAGGTATTCCGCTGGAAGAGAAAAATGCCATTTGGTCGCTCTGGTTGGTTTTGTTTCTCAGGCTTAGAAGAATTGTTGTGGTAATTCGGATCATGATCCTGCCTTTCCTGTAGGAGATAACGGTGGTGCATGCACCCCCCCCTCCAATTTTATCCCCACCACTACCCTGTGAAGAAGGCTGGGCGGAGGGAAAGTGGCCGGTCCTTATTCCCCTGTGACCTTCTGTGACGGAGGGTGACCTGGGTCTGTCCCATGCTGGTGTGAGGGAGGATAAAGCAAATGGAGCACATTCCAGAGATCAGTAGAAGAATTTACAAAAGGGAATGAAAAGCTAGGTGCCCTGGCAAGAGGACCGTGTCCCACCTGGCTTTAAAAGGGTTGGAGGGTAGATTTCTTGCAGCTTTTCCAGGGTGGATATTATGCCAGCTAAGACCAAACTGGACTTTTTGGGAGCAGCTGGAAATACCTTCCCAGCTTTGCTTAGCTTCTGGCCTAAGATACCCACCTATTTTTCTCTTGATTCATTCTGGATTTGTGCCTTTACTCAGTGGCGCTTATTCCTAAGGAAGTGACCAGAGAAGAATTGCTTAAGGTGGGGCCAACATTCCTTCGCTTCACCTCCTGTTCCAAGATATCCAGGTTGCACTTCCTAAGTCAGCACGGAGTTATGCGCCGAAATCTGTTCGTTTCTGAATTTTGCAGCGAAGTTTGCACACACACACACACACACACACACACACACACACACTCATACGCATACCACACACAGACAAAAATGCACACTTTCGGGGAGGCTGCACACATTTTGTTTGCACAAAATTGTTTGCAAAGTGCAAACATATTAGGACTCATGAAGAAGGAAGACAAAAAGGCAGGCATTTGTAAAATGCACACAAAAATGTGCCCGTGCAGACTTTTTTAAAAATGGTAAACTGTTCCAGAAATTGCCTGAACTAAATTTAATGTGGGGGAAAATAAGACATTGATCAAAAATGGAACATGCTGTCATGTCACGCAACTCCAGGACCACTTTGGCCTCCGAAGCCTAAAGCGTTCATGCCTTATTTGGTTTCGCTGTTTCCTTTAGTTCCTCTGTTTTCTCCCTCCTCTCCTTTCAGCAGAGACCCCTTTTATTTGCAGGCGTGCAATCTGGCCGAAAATAAAGGGCCGGTCTCTGGTTGCAGGAATCAGAGGGGGGGGGGTCTTTTGTTCCTCTTCCCCCTCCCCTTGCCCTCTTTTGCGGGGGCAGCGAAGGCTGCTTTCTTCTGGAAAGTAATGAAACTTTGGATACCACTTAAGGGTAAATATTGAGGGTGATGTGCTGGTAATTAGACCATTAACGCTAATGGGATCTGTCGTGGAGCTCATTTTCACTGCAGTGTGGGTGCTGAGAAGCTTATCCTCCGGCTTGCGAGGGCAGGGCTCAGTTGCGGAGCGATTTGCTTCCCTGTCCTCCTGGCCTCCTTCTCTCCCTCCCTCTCCATCTACCAGCATGTAAACCCTCTGAGCCCAAACTTTCCTTGTTGCCAGGATCAAAATCTGGGACTTCGGCCAGAAACATCACAATCCTGGTCATTGTTGTGGATTAAACTCTCAGCTTGCTAGATGGTCTGTGGGCCCAAGGGCCAAGCGTTGGGGTCTTGGAGGTCTCTCTAGACTTGGGGAGAAGCAGGCGGCAGCAGCCCTGGACTGGCAGGGCAGGAGGAAGCCTGGTACAGCAGCTGCAATGGGCTTGGACCACCAGTAAGTAAGGCCTTCTGCCTCTTCCACGCTTGGACGCAGAGCAGGGCCATCAGGTTCCTTCTGTTGGGCGTTGTTTACGGCGCCTTGGCGAAGAAAGAGCTGGCTCTTGGGCCAAACTGGTTGGCTCTGTCAACTTCCCTTTTGATGGATTCTTGGTGTTCTCCAACTTTGCTTGGTTTTCTTCTTGCAGACGTTTCATGACCAGACTAGGTAATACCACCAGTGATTTGACATGGTGAAGTGAGGTTTGTTAGCTGTTTATACACACCAACTTTTTCTTTGGTCTTTTGTTTATTTATGTTTACATATTTTTACAGTTTTGCTGTGAGTTACAGCATATGAGGTGGGTGGCCATATAGGTTTTCTAAGACAAATAAATAAAACTTGTCCTCCCGGCCACGTGTGGGTTTGACAGGATCCGTCCGACTGGCGCACTGTTTCTTCTTTGATTGGCCTACTATCAGGTGGGTCTTTCTGAGGTGGTTGGATGCCGGTTCTTCTTATCGGAGAGTTGGGTGGTAGGCGTGTGATATGGGAGGATATTTGCCCCCTTTTTTTGACTTTTGCTTGCTTTTTCCGAAACATCTGCAGAAAGGAACCAAGCACAGAGGGCCCCAGGAACCAATCAGTTCAACCCTGATCTCCACGGTGGCCAGTTTTGCCACCTTCCACTTTTAACTGCTGTACTATCCCCCATTCTTGACTGCTTACTGGACAAAGTTCCCAACCCTGCCTGTTTCTGTAGCCCCGAGAGGCTAAAAAGATCCTGCTGTTGAAACTGATGGCAATGCATTGAGTAATGCTGGAGCAATTTTGGGCAGAAAATGAATTATTTAGAAACGCCATTCGTTTTCATAACACTTTACAAAGACCAAGAAGAGGTGTATAGTTGATACAGGTAGTCCTCGCTTAACGACCACAATTGGGCCCGGAATTTTGGTTGCCAAGTGAAGCGGTCATTAAGCGAATCTGACCCGATTTTACGACCTTTATTGCAGTGGTCATTAAGCGAATCACCATGGTGTTAAGCGAACCACGTGGTCGTTAAGCAAATCACGCGGTTCCTCATTGATTTTGCTTGCCAGAAGCCGGACGAGAAGGTAGAAAATCGCGATCACGTGACCACAGGATGCTGTGATGGTCATAAACATGAACCGGTTGCCAAGCGCCCAAATCATGATCATGTGACCGTGGGGATGCTGCAATGGTTGTAAGTGTGAGGACCGGTCGCAAGTAGTTTTTTCAGCACCATCGTAAGTCCGAACTGTCACTAAACAAATGGTTGTTAAGTGAGGAATACCTGTACATAGCTTCCATGCTGGATCCCTGTGGCTCTTAAAATAGACTGGGTTTGGCCAGCAAGAGTCAGTTATAACCTGGAGAGCCAGTTTGGTCTAGTGGTTAAGGTGCTGGGCTAGAAACCAGGAGGCTGTGAGTTCTAGTCCCGCCTTAGACACGAAAGCCGGCTGGGTGACCTTGGGCCAGTCCCTCTCTCTCAGCCCTAGGAAGGAGCCAATGGCAAACCAGGAGGCTGTGAGTTCTAGTCCCACCTTAGACACGAAAGCTGGCTGGGTGACCTTGGGCCAGTCCCTCTCTCTCAGTCCTAGGAAGGAGCCAATGGCAAACCAGGAGACTGAGAGTTCTAGTCCCGCCTTAGGCATGGAAGCCGGCTGGGTGACCTTGGGCCAGTCCCTCTCTCTCAGCCCTAGGAAGGAGCCAATGGCAAACCAGGAGACAGGGTTCTAGTCCCGCCTTAGGTACGAAAGCCGGCTGGGTGACCTTGGGCCAGTCCCTGTCTCTCAGCCCTAGGAAGGAGCCAATGGCAAACCAGGAGATGGAGAATTCTAGTCCCGCCTTAGGCAGGAAAGCCGGCTGGGTGACCTTGGGCCAGTCCCTGTCACTCAGCCCAACTGACCTCACAGGGTTGTTGTTGTGGGGAAAATAGGAGGAGGAAGGAGTGTCAGGGATGTTTGCCGCCTTGAGTTATTTATAAAAATAATAAAGGCGGGATAGAAATTAATTAAATAAATAAAAATAAATAACCTGAGTATTCCCAAACTTGCTGTGATGTTCCACCAGGACGACACCCCAAGGTCCTCCCTCATGTTTGTTCTTCAGGAGCCTGTGGATAGGACCCGAGTTCTCCATAAAGACCCATTCAGGGACATTCTGCCAGGTCCACACCCATGTAAAGCCACAACGTGGTCGGCACAGCTTTGCCTTAGGGCGTTCTGTATAATCTTAGCTCTTATGATTTGTAAAGGTCTAGCCTGTCGCATGCCCAGCCATGTAATAAACCATTGTTAAGAACATCATTTATTTGTTTGTTTGCTTGTTTATTCTTTCGATTTCTATCACCGCCCCATCTCCCCCGAAGAGGACTCATGGTTTGGCAGGATGTATATTTTGCTGGAAATCCATGTGATCCTTGAAAGAAAAGAGGAATTTAGACTTCTGATTCCAGAAGCTGAAGCCTGAGCTGGCTTTGGTGAGAAACACGGCTACATTTCCCCCCGTCCTTTGTCTTCCCTTGATTCAGCTTTCTTGTTGCGGCTTTCTCTGCAGTGACAACCCTGTTTACAAGGCAGACAGTGGTGCCTGGAGAGGGAAACGGAACCTTTTCACCCTAATCATCCCTTTTCCTCAAAAAGTTTCACGTTGTCGTGATTAGAACAATCAAAGCAAACAGCATGTAGCTGATTTCTCCGGTGTCACTGTTACCAACTGTCTGGAAAGCCAGGCTAAGCAGTCCTGTTTGTTTTGCAAATGACTGAGCACATAATATTAACATCAAATATTGATTCTGGGGAGAGAGACGGGGGGGGGGAGAGAGAGAGAGAGCCTCCTCATTAGAGAGCATTTCCCCTCCTCTGCTAATAAATAGCGGGCTTGAATTTGAATGTTGACCAGGCGCGTTGCACACAAAACCCCCACCAATGTTTGCAGAATTAGTCTCCACTTTCGTTGGTCACCTCCACCCTCTTCAAGCAGAGGGAGGCTGATGCATCAAGCTGTCATCTTCACCTTGCCCATCGGTGGCCTCTGGGCAGGCGAGGGGATTCAGAGAGAGTCCCGTCTCATGACACCAATGTTCCTGGCTGCTTGGGAAGAACAATAATGAATCAATGCCTGCAAAAATAGAAGTGAGATGCAGAGTAAAAATGACCAACCTGGCAGCCATGAGACCTATTAATAGAAGAGCCTGCCCTTCAGGTAAATTATTTACCCATGTGGTTGCTCCCGCTGGGTGGCACTACGGAACACAACAGTTCTTCTCTCCCCCCCCCCGCCCCCCGCCAAGCATGCATCTCACTCTTGGACAGAGGTTGATGTGCCTGCTCTTTGGTGCTTCCATTTTAAAGATGAGGAATATAAGGCTGCTTGTCAAAGAGCTACATTTCAACTTGTCAAATGTTGTCATTGTCATTGCATGATTCACAGTGCTGTGAATGATACAGGGAAGAGGGAAGAGATCTTACCCCGAATATGCCGTCGCTCCCCTTTCCATACGGCAGAGATTAATGGACGCGTGCAGACATTCCTTCAAGGACTTCCACGGAACACATCCAGATTGCCCGAAAGAGTGACGTCAGTATCACATCCCCTGGTTTTAAGTACTTGAATCATTTATTATTTTTTTTAACAAACTAACTTCCATGTAGTGGAGATGGAAGAACGGTGGGATGGAGATTAGAAGCCTGCTGTCTTTCCCTCCTGCTTGCGCAGGGCCCCTATCACTAATTTCAGAGTTTAATCTAACATATGTTTGAAAGTTGCTTGATGGAGCTGGCTGGATTCTGTTCTTGGCAGCCGCTGCTTCTGGCAGAACTAAACTGGGTGAGCCATAGCTTTGCTGATTAAGCTGGCTGTCAAATCACCAGACAACTGGATATCTACTGGTGCAATACTTCCTTTTATGGCAAACTTTAGCAGGATCTGGCGGGAGGCGGGGGTGCAGAGCTCCGTGTGGGCGTCTGGGCCTACGGATCAGAAGGGAGAACAGAGAAATCCATGTCGAGAACCTGGAAGGCCTCGATTTGCATTTCGCACATCTGGATCAGCTTTCCCCAGCCTCCAAACGGGTTGGATTCCTCGCTAAACCCAGCCACTAGTGTTGTTGTTGTTCTTCAGTCGTTCAGTCGTGTCCGACTCTTCGTGACCCCACGGACCATAGCACGCCAGGCCTTCCTGTCCTTCACTGTCTCCCGGAGTTTACTCAAGTTCATGTTCGTTACATCGGTGATGCTATCTAACCATCTCATCCTCTGCCGTCCCCTTCTCCTTTTGCCTTCAGTCTTTCCCAGCATCAGGGTCTTTCCCAGTGAGTCCTCTCCTCACATTAGGTGGCCAAAGTATTTGCGCTTCAGCTTCAGCATCTGTCCTTCCAATGAGCAGTCAGGGTTGATTTCCTTTAGGACTGACTGATTTGAACTCCGTGCAGTCCAAGGGACTCTCAAGAGTCTTCTCCAGCACCACAGTTCTCCTGCCTCTTCTTGTTGTTGTTGTTCAGTCATTTAGTCGTGTCCAACTCTTCGTGACCCCATGGACCATAGCACGCCAGGCCTTCCTGTCCTCCACTGTCTCCCGGAGTTTACTCAAATTCATGTTCCTTACATCGGTGATGCTATCTAACCATCTCATCTTCTGCCGTCCCCTTCTCCTTTTGCCTTCAGTCTTTCCCAGCATCAGGGTCTTTTCCAGTGAGTCCTCTCTTCGCATTAGGTGGCCAAAGTATTTGAGCCTCAGCTTCAGTATCTGTCCTTCCAATGAGCAGTCAGGGTTATGGGTCTCCCTTAATCAGAGAAGCCCAGAAGCATTTGCAAAAGAAGCCAGCCTGCAGGAAGAGGGTGATCTGCTAAAGACAGGTCTTCCCTTCTGAGAGGCACAGTGCTGCGTGAAACACTTTTCACACTTGAAGGTGCGGTGGTGTCAGTAGTTGAGGCAGCAATATGTCTATGAAGGTTCTCAGTCATCCAGGTGGAATTGTCTGTAGCTTGAATCATGTCAACTGGATTTCTATTTTCTCAGTGGAAACGTTTCGCTCCTTATCCAAGGAGCTTCTTCAGTCTGAGCAAGCAGACTGAGTTGAGGCAGCAATGTTAGACAGAACTTCTTGTAAGAGCACAAATATAGATCAAGGAAACCAAGAAACCCGGAAGCCTCGATGCAGAGCAAATCATTCCAGACCATTATTCCAGAATCCTCGAGGATTTGTTCTTTAGGCTTGCGATGCGAATTGCAACAGAGTGTGAGCAGGCGGAAGGGTGTCTCAGGGCAAAGAATTGCGAGTGTGATCCTTTGAGCCAAAAGCCACTTTCACAATCAGCCCAGCCGTCAGCTACGAAAATGGACGGTTTTTCTTTTCCTTCTTTTTTCCTGCAGAGACCCAGGTGGCTGGCAAGATAGCTCCTTCAGCCGGCTGAAGAATGGCAGCTTCCCCCGTGGGATGTGGCACCTTGACATCTCAAAGGGGAGTTTTGCACCTGTGCTGCCAAACCAGCTGGCCGGATGGGCATGCCAGCACTAAGAGATAGCACAGAGTTGCAGTTTGGGGGACATCATAGCCCTCTCTACTTTTATGCATCTCTCTCTTGGGGTGCTTGTGTTTGAGCTCTGCAGATCATGACGATCTGGAGAGGACAAATGAAGGAAACCAATATGGGCCAAGAGTATGTTGAGCATCCACCACCCACCTCCTCAAAACACACATTGTTCCATGGCTTACATACTCTATGGAAGAGCTGCAGAGTTGGAAGCGTCCTCCATGAAGGCTGCTGAGATTTAGAAACCAAGAACATCTGGAGAGACACCATTCCCACCACCTCCCTTCTGAAGCTGGTGATTTGATGTTCCATAAATTTGTTGGTGGCTATAAGAAAATTAGAGGGGCTCTACTGAGTCAAATTAAACGTCCTTCTTATTCAGCCACCTGCCTCCCACATGGTGGGATCTGTCTTCCACCAAGAGCTGGTTCTCTGCCCCAGCGTTTCCCAGGGAGGTTGTTCCCTCTGAGCAATTGGAGCCATAAGTCCCATCAGCTCCAGCCAGCTGGGCCAGGGGCTGGGGATGATGGGTGCAGTGGGGCAAAACAGTACCTTGTTCAACTGATCTACCTGTTTTAGTAGCAGCTCTGCAGATGGAGAGAAGGAGAGAGTTTTTTGTCCACCGGCCACGCTTGGATCCTGGAAAGAAGGTCTTAGATGTCCCTGAAAGAAAGGACAGAGCTATTCTTCTGCCTCAACCCTAAGATTCCCTGTTCCCGTAGTGGGGAAAACCCATCTCTCTGCTCCTGTTTCTAGGGGAGGGAGGGTGTGGAACAGCACCAGAGCGCAACAATGCAACCTCAGCTTAAGCCAAGGAGCCTTGCAAAGAATGCAGAGAGAGAGGAACCATCCTCCAAGCTATTTGTCAAAAAACCTCCTGCAGTTCCCTGTTTGAAACCAGAGCAGATGTTGGCTGAACGAGCGAAGCTGCAGCCAGGATGTCTTGTTCTCGCTGAAGATTTGTTCCCCGCCAGACTGCTGTGCAAATTTTACTTTCCCCACTTTTCATCAAGACGCTATGAATGAATTCCGTAGTTTTTGGTTTTGCCTTTTTGGCAGGGGGACAGGTTACAACCCTCCAGACAGATTCCGTTGAAATCTTCACTTTCCCTCCTCTTGTCTCTTGATTAGAGAAGCAGCCTTGAGTGACAACAATTGTTCTGCCACCTTTAACATATTCACGGCAGAACCTATTTACTGTTGTAACTTTGGATTCATACGCAATATTTCATAGCTTTGCAAGGGAAATGCTGCCACGGTTATTAGGCCTGTGTAGATCATTAGCATCCGTTTCAATGAAGCGCTTTGTTTTGACATTAAGGGATTCTGTGCATGGATTGTGCGTGAACTGTGCAAGCACAATTCACCTTTTCTCCCATGAATCAACATGGCGGCTCCATTCTGCTGTTTCAGAGTGAAGCGCTACTTCATGGTTTTGCTCAAGCCTTTGACAAAGTGAAGTGCCCTGGGGAAGATTTGCACAGCTCTGTTATTTCTCTCCTTCTCTCACTCAGATAATCCAAATGTGCAAAGTTATCAGTTATACTTTTTCAGCTCTCAAGCTCTGTCTGTGGGCAATATTCAGAGAAATCATCACCCATGTTTGTGTTCACATCAGGGGCAGAGAATGTAAACAAAAAAAAGTGGGGAAAGTAGCAGCACCCACATTATGGAACAATCTTGCCCCCAGAGTTGAGACAGATCTCCTCCCTCCCGACCTTTAGGAAAGAACTGAAGACCTGGCTCTGCCGCCTGGCATGGGAGGGTGGAAACGATAGTTCCTCATGGGGGTGGTTAACCCCTTAATTTTATAATTGTATAACGCCCTTCTTTTATTAACATTGTTCCCACTTGGATTTGATAACCATTTATTATATTAATTGTATAAATTGTTAGTTTTATATTTCATATTTTATATTTTTATCTATTTTATTGTAAACCGCCCAGAGTTCCCCGTTGGGGGAGATGGGCGGTTATATAAATTAAATAAATAATAATAAACAAACAAATACTATATATTGTGCCGAGCTCTAGAAGAAACAGTGGCAATTAATAATGTGTAAGGACGGGGACATTTAACATTCTGTTTAAGCTGTGAAGAATATATGTTTATGAGAGTGTCCCCCTTTTTTCTATGAAGAATTGAATGGGGCATGCATCTAGACTGCACAGGTTGAGGTTCCTAGTCACAGAAAGTCCCCCAAAGCCTTGGGTGCATTTCCCAAAATCTCAAGAAGTTGCCACTGAATTGTAATGCTTAATGTGAATGAAGGGAGACTTAAGAACACAAGAATGTAAGAAAAGCCCTGGTGCATCAGGCCAACACCCATCTAGTCCAGCATTTTGTTCTGCCTCTGAGATGCCTACAAGCTGAAGCCCAAGATATAACTTTCTCACACTGCCACAGCGGAGAATGTATGTAGCTCAGGGTTCAATTGTTGGGTTCTTGGTGTTCTCTGAGCTTGATTGTCTTCCTGCAGATGTTTTGCTACCAAACTAGGTAACATCATCGGTGCATATCTCTCACATTGTTCCCCTCAACTGATGCTTGGAGGCAGGCTGCCTCCTATCTGAAGATAATGCTGAGTCTTCAAGACTTATGGCTCTGGATAGACCTGTCCTGCATGAATGTATCCAACCCCCTTTTAATGCCATCCAAGTTAGCAGCCATCACCTCATCTTGTGATAATGAATTCCACTGGTTCATTATGTGTTGGGTCAAAAAGTGCTTCCTTTTGGTGCTGTGCAAGAGAAAGAAAAACTACTTGCTCATATTCTGCGCAGTTTACACATCTCAGGCATGTTGTCCCTTCTAAGATAAAGAGTCCCAGACATCCTAGCCTTTTCTTGTGAGGAAAGCATTTCAGCTCCTGATTGGTTTGGTTGCCATCTTGTCCACCCTTTTCCCCTTGCAGCTCAATTATGTCCTTTTCAAATGGGGTGACCAGAACTGTACACAGGTTTCCCAATGCAGACATACTTAAATGTATTAAATGCATGGGAAGAAATCTTGTTGACTGTATTTCATCATATTGAATTGCATCACATTTAGTTGTTATCCTGTCCTGTTAGGGTGCCACCTCCATTGTGGAGTTGGCCCTTGGCTGAACATGGCTCACCCCCAACGGCTTCAGGCCATAGAGATCCAATGTTCCAAAGGTATCTGACCTCCCCTTGGCTCTCTGTGTGCAGAATGAATGGGTGGATACGTTTCCAAGGGGACTGTGGTTGTGATAGGGGTCAGATACAAGCCACGATGATGTCACATGCCTTGAGCATCATATACACGTGATGACGCTTGTCACCCTGGGGATGCCGATGCTTAACAGGCTTATAACCTGTTGGATGAATGTGACTGAAGACAACACTGTGTACGCTGAGAAGGGGTTTTAAAAGTGCGTGTCCATTCTTGCACAGTCAAAGCTACAGTGGGTGCAGCTATTGCCTCGGTGGGTTTAAGGGATAAGACTGTTGAGTTCGTCTGTGCTGCAATACAGAGGCCATTCTCGAGCCAAGTCATGGGGATCGGAGGCCATTTCCTTCAATCCCCCCCGCCCCCACCCCTACCTTCCAGTCTGTCTCTCTTTCCGCTTCCACTTCTGTACTGGTGCTCTGTTAGAGCTTGCCCCCCACTCTCTTGTTCCTCTCCTTCCCCAGAGGAAACCGAAAGGCCTTCCCCAAAGTGTCCTGCAGAGGGCAGCACAGAGTCTGAAGAGTGGCCCCTTTATTCAGGCTTTGCTGCCTCCCTTTTCAGCTTTTCAGCATCAAGAGGGGAGAGACAGCAAAGGAAAAGGCCCATAAAAACGCGGCGCGAAGATGCAGACTTTATATGGAAATTGATGGGGAGGCTGGGTAAAAGCCAGGCCCTAAAACACTGTCTAACAGTTGCCAGGATGCAAACGCAGGGAAACTTTCAGCTGGGTCCCTTTGCATACCTAAGTTTGCATCATGCCCCTGGATACAAAACGGAGATGGATATTCTTTAGAGCCAGCAGGAGATGGAATAGCTCAGGATGGGGCCAAGGAAGAAGCAATGTTCTCATGCTCTCCTTCATGTCACACACCTCTTGCCAAGCTGGAAGCCGGAGTGGCAGAAACCAGGAGGCGAAAGGAAGAATGGAATTAGAAGAGCGATGCCTTGGATGTCATGCATGCTAGAAAGCGATTGTTTATTTGGAACCGGGCTTTGAAGTGGTTCCTGGTGTCCGCAAGCAAGATGATGAAGATTCCTCTCTGCTCCGATGGAATCAACGGACACGCTTGCCTCTGGGTGCGGCAGAGACATGTGCATATACAGTAAGTAGCATGAGAAGATCCAGGTTAAAAAATATGGCTATTGGACTATGTCTATGAAGGTTCTCAGTCATCCAGGTGGAATTGTCTGTAGCTTGAATCATGTCAACTGGATTTCTATTTTCTCAGTGGAAACGTTTAGCTCCTTATCCAAGGAGCTTCTTCAGTCTGAGCAAAGTTGGTAAGGGAATCCTAAATATGTTTCTAGGTAGCTGTGTGACCTTACACCTGGGGCTAGGTCATGGTTATATTGAGATGTTATTTTAAGTCCTTTTATCATCTAAAGGAGGATCGTTAAGATCACCATGCTGCTGTTGAGCTTGTGAAATGGTCTTAATCTTCCTAGGCACAGAAGACAAAGCAGGGAGGAAGATGGGGGAGAGGTTGTGCCTGAGGCCCCGACCTCTATTCAAGGAAGGATTTTCCAAGTTGGCATAAATGGATTCCTTGACCCCTCTCTCAAACCACCTATCTTCTCTGTCTAAAATGTGAACATTAATGTCCTCAAATGAGTGTCCTTTTTCCTTTAGATGAAGATAAACTGCTGACTCTGGTCCTGTGGTGTTACTTCTCCTGTGTTGGGCCATCCTCCTGTACAAAAGTTGTTTGGTTTCTCCAATGTAGAGTTCAGAGCACTCCTCACTGCACTGGATTGCATAAACTACATTGCTTTTCTTGTGTTTTGGAGTTTGATCTTTGGGGTGTACAAGCCTCTGTCTCAGTGTGTTGGTGGGTTTGAAATATACAGGTATGTGGTGCTTGCCAAATATCCGTTTTATCTTTTCAGACACGCCAGCCATGGAGGGAATGACCAGGTTCTTTCGTTTACTCTGAGTCTCAGCCCTATCTGTCGCTGTTTTAGGTCTCGTAGATTTAGATTTGGTGAAGGCCCAATTTGGATATCCACAGGCCTTCAGGGCTGTTCTCAGGTGCTGATTTTCATTCTTTTTGGAATCCATGGAGGTGGGGATGGTTTCTGCTCTGTGTGACAATGTCCTGATGACTCCTAGTTTGTGCTGCAGTGGATGGTGGGAGTCAAACATCAGATATTGATCTGTGTGTGGGGGTTTCCTGTAGATCCCTATTTCTAGCTTGCCACAGGTCCCAATGAGGACTTCACAGTCTAGGAATGCCAGTCTGTTGTCCTTGGTGTCTTCTCTGGTGAAGCTAATGTTGGCATCTATAGTGTTTATATGGTCCGTGAAGGCCTGTACTTCCTGGGCCTTGATTTTGACCCAGGTGTCATCCACATACCTAAACCAGTGGGTGGGCACCGTTCCCTGGAATGTGTTGAGTGCTTTCTTCTCCACTTCTTCCATGTATAAATTGGCCACAATGGGTGAAACAGGAGAACCCATGGCACAGCCGTGTTTTTGTCTGTAAAAGTCACCTCTGTATGTGAAATAAGTGGTGTTAAGACACAGGTCCAGAAGATGGCAGATCTGGTTTGGGTTGAGATGGCTTCTCCTTTCCAGGGTGCTGTCCTCTTCTAGTCTCTTCCTGACAGCGGATAGAGCATGAGTGGTGGGGATGCTGGTGAAAAGGGAGGACACATCAAAGGAGACCATAGTTTCATCTGTATCCAGTTTCAGGAACTTTGCTTTGGAAACAAATTCTTCCGAATTATGGATGTGGTGTTCAGAGTGTCCAACTAGAGGTGCTAGTATGGTAGAGAGGTGTTTGGCAATGTTGTATGTTACTGAATTGATGCTGCTGACTATGGGTTGGAGGGGTGTTCCTTCCTCGTGGATCTTAGGAAGTCCATAGATGCAGGGGATGGCTTCTCCAGGATACAGACGGTGGTAGGTAATCCTATCGATGGAGCCATCATGTTCCAATTGTTTCAAACTGTCTATTACCTTTTTCTTGTAATTGTTGGTGGGGTCTCTTTTCAGTTTTTCATATGTATGGTGATCCTCCAAAAGTGAGGTAATTTTATTGTGGTAGTCTGCAGTGTTTAGAACCACTGTACATCTTCCTTTGTCAGCAGGTAAAATGGTGATGGTTTCATCTTTGCTGAGGGCTGTCAGGGCTCTCCTCTCTTGGACGGTAAGGTTGGGGGAAGGAGGTTGAGCACTGGACAGAGCTGCAGATATTTTAAGCCGGAGTTGTTCTGCTTCCTCAAAAGGTAGGTGGTTGTTGTGGATGGCAGATTCTGTGGCTGTAATGAGCTCCACAACCGGAACTTGCTTGGGAGTGATGGCAAAATTAAGACCTTTGGCTAGGACATCTCTCTCTGGTTGAGTAAGTTCTCTGTCTGAGAGAATTTTCACCCACATGTTCTTTTTGTCCTCTGTGGTCCTGTTGTTGTTGTTCCTCCCAGCGGTTTCTCCAGTTTTCTCCAGTTTTCTCCAGTTTTCTCCAGTTTTCTCCAGAGGCAGCTCTCATTCCTCAATCGGGACAGGAAGCTTAAATTAGAGGGCCCCGGTTGAAGCTCAGGGCGGATGAATTCTCAGATTCCTTCTCTGATAAAGGAGGCCAGGTTGTAAGTCCTGTCCCCGGAATCAAGCAGTCGATACCAGCTGGTAGCAAAATGCATTTCCTTTCATTGCCTCTCCCTGTTTTCTCCCTTCGTTTTTTATTTTTGATGAAGAAACTCAGCCGCGTCTTCCCTTTTATAAGGCGACATCACCCAGAGGCCTTCAAGATGATGCAGCAGCATCGCTTGCCATGTTCTACCTTTGGTGGTGGGGAGGGCACGCCCCCAGTCCCCCGAGAGACATGCCTGAAGAAAGGCCTCGTCTTAAGGCTGACGTTCAGCCGGCTAGGCTTCTGCCGTGACGGTTCTCCTGCCCCAGAGCTGCTTTTCAATCTCTGACTGGCTCCTTTCCCAAAAAGAGCAACCGGCTCTTCTCAGAGATAGGCGAGGTTGCCTTGGAACAGCCTGCCTCTCCCTTGGCTACTCAGCCTTGGCAATCCGCTCTGTAACTTTTGGGGCCTGAACAAAACATTTCTCAGTGCCCAGTGAAGCTCAGCGTGGCATTCGAGCGTGCCTCCCTCCTGATCTTCTCATTTGTAATTTCCCCACGAGCAACGTTCCTTGGTTCTATTTCCTTGCAAAATGCTCCTCATTTTCTCAGATTTCAGGCAGGAAAAATGTTAAAGGCTGGACTGACTAGCCTCTTCTCCTTGGCTTGAGCAGGCTGAATGAATCTTTCTCAGGCAGGTGGTAAATAATCCATTACGAAGCCTTGAGGAACTAGTATTCATTTCTGAACGGGGACACCCTCACAACTGGAAATAGCCCCTTCCTGCATCCTCAAGGGAGGAAGAAAAGGCTGGTCCAGTTAGAAAGGATCTGGCCTTAGTCAGAACCCCACCTCCAGAGCTGTGTCCAGTTCTGGACACCACACAGTAAGAAAGGGTCAGAGAAAGCCAAGGTAGATGATCAGAGGGTTAGAAATGAAGTCACATGAAGGGAGATGGAAAGGATGTCTGATGACAGCCCTCTTCAAAAGCTTTGAAGGGTGTCGTGCAGAAGGAGATCAAGGACTTGGGATACGGATTAGGTTACAGGAATGTGGATTCCAACTGAGCCTTAGGAAAGATTTCATAGCAGTAACAGCAGTTCATCAATCAAAGCAATGACCCAAGGAGTGCTGGGCTTCCCCCAGTAGACATGCTTAAGCAGTGGCTAAACAGTCTTCTGACTAGGATGCTCTAATCTGGGTGTCTGCAGCGAGTAGGCGGTTGGGTGCCATGGCCCAAATGGACGTCCCCAAGCTCCAACTATGATTTTATGATTTTCCATGGAAGCCCACAGGCTATAAAAGAAGCCAGACAACTTTCAAGCCAGCCCCAGCTGACCAACGGAAGGTGGGAGAGCATGGGAAACAGCCCCAAATTATTCCTAATTCTTGGGATAATCTATCAATTTGTAAACTGATGATATTGGGCTTCCACTTGCTTTCAGAAGACAGGAACAGATGTGGACGAACCGCAGGTAGCTGCAAGGTGTACTGCATCACCTTTAAAAAAAAAGCAAATCTTTGTCTACAATAAACCTAACCCTCTTTCCAGAGTTTGAACCACAAATATTCAGAATTCAGTGGTCTCAATAACTGCTTGATTTTGCTTCTTCTACAGGAGCTGAGGATGGAACAGCCGTGATTGTTATAAGCCATTGGAGCAAAACCTTCTGGATTTTTGAAACCCATTCATTTTCCATCCCACTCATTTTGGACATTATTTTACAGCCAAACTCAGCTTCAGGGGTCTACAATCTTGCCAATTTATTTTGGTGAGTTTTCTTCGTTTTTGCTGAAATGAAACCCAAGGTTATTTGGATGTCCCATTGGCCAACATTTGCTCTAGAATAAATAATAAATGGCACAGCACAATCTTTCTTTTCTCTGTGATTTTGCTTCTATCTGTGCTCCTGCCCTCTGAAGATGCTGGCCACAGATGCTGGCGAAACGTTAGGAACCACAACTTCCAGAACACGGCCACACAGCCCGGAAGACCCACAACAGACATTTTTCAAAACATTTCACTGGGTAAAATGCCAATACAGGTACATCATTGCTAGGAATGACTGTCTATGATGAACGACTTCTTTGAAGGCCATGACTCTGAGATTTAAAAAGGTAACTAAAGCAGGTGAGGTTCTGTTTGTTTTGTGGTTTTTTTAAAGGAAAACCATAATTCTGCCACCAAGCCCAGTATCCCTGAAGTTAATTTAATTAAATCAGATCAGGCCGTGGCGTTAATAAACTGCAGTAAACATGAGCTTTCCCACAGCTCTGCTGACACGGCCAGACAAGACAATGGCCTCCATCCAGTTAATCGGTTTAAGTGGGTGAGCATCTGTGCTTCTGCTAATATGAAAGGAATATATTCCTGCCCAAGCCGGGTGCCGTAACTGTGATAATCTCCCTAGCTGATCTACAGCAGATTTTAGCTTGATTCTTGGAAAATTGCATCATGCTGAGTCAATGGGCAGTGGATCCAGTACAGAGAAAAATGATTTCACAACTGATATGGGTTTCATTGGCACAAGCTCAACCATGGAACCCAGAAGGCATCTGAAAATAAACTAACAAGTGAGTAGCATGTGCAAGCAAGAGAACTTTCCTGAAAATGAGGCGGCCCTCAGCTGGACATATCTGTTGAAAGGGGGGGGGGGGCTTAATCTTGGCCTTTGCCATCTGAGTGTGAGGTTTCCTTTGGTGCTGATCCCATCTCATGCTACTGTCAAGAAAAAGAAGCAGATGACCAGGCTATGATGTGAAGATTGCAATGTTCCTGCCAATCACATGATTACTGGAACTTGATCTGAAAAGGAAATGTTGGGTAGAGTATTAAGAGACATTCTCAGATGTTTGGTAGAGACTGACTACCAAAGAAATTAACAGACCTCTAGCAACAGACAGTTGTGTGCTGAACTCAACAGGGATAAACCCATAACAGAAGGCCTTTGTCCAGCTTCTGCTTACAGCCAGTCTGGCCCCTGTAAAAATTCATGTGCACCTGTCTGAAAAATCTCTGCAAATGCAGTTGACAGGCAGTCATAACAAAACATTGTGCAATCCCATTGTAGGCATCAGTGGCTCTCATTAGCACTCAGGAGTAATGTCTTTCAGATTAATGGGATCTGGCACCTTGGAAGCCAAGAAGTGTTCTTCAAAGAGGAAATCCAGCATTCACAGTCTGGAGTTGACATTTCGGTTCTAGTGGGCTACAACTGGCAGGAGTTCCAGTGACAAACAGCCTTGAATTCAGCACCCAAGCTTGGAATAATGGAAAGAGCTGAAAGTTTTTGGAGGGAGCTGAACCTTCCTGAAGTCCACATGGACCCAAAGGCTATTCCTATTCTTTACTGATTGTTCTCTGCATTTCCTCCCTCCCTTCCTTCCTTCCATTTTTTTTTCTTCAAACAATCCCAACCAATCAGAGGTTATTAACTCTAATGTAGCTAATGAGAGGTAGCTATATGCTGGCATTATTGAGAGGAAACGAAGACCATTTAAAATCAAAGTCTTGCTTCCAACAGACACCAGATACAGTAGTGATTGGCCATATAGCCAATTAGGGATCATGAAACAAAATTTTTTATTGTGAAATGAATCCTCTCTCCCCATCACAGAACAGAGAGTCCTAGTTTGGTTTTATAGTACATTTGTACAAAATGAGGCCCAATCCCTTTTCATTTAAGGCCTACAGATGGACCACCATCTGGGAGGGGTATCATGTTCAAACGAAAGCCTTCCTTGTGCATTAGAATTGGACCCCAAATTCATTTAAATCAAGTCCTTATTCATGTATTCATGGCAAGTAGTGATTGCAAACAGTATTAGCTAAACAGATGATCACGTTCTGGGTTGTTGGCCGGCTTCTTGGGGCTTCTGCCATCAGATCGGCCCCTGCTGTTTCTCCACACTTCTGCTAACGAAAAAATAGCTTCTCCTCTACTTCAGAAAGGTTGCCATGCGTGGGGCAGAGAACATCTGTTGTTCACAGCGCTTCTTTGTAAACTCCGGGTTTCGGTGCTCACCTTCATGTGCTGCTAGGTTTGGTCTGAAATGTCACCCACTTAACTGAACTGGGATGTTCGATATCCCCAGCCCACCTGAGACAGCAGAACGAATGCCTTACGCGTACACGGCCAGCTCCTTTACTCGAAAGCAGAAGGGATGGTTCAAAAATCTTCCATGCTTTAAGATTTCTTGACGGGGACAGCGTTGGGGGAATGGCATCAGATGCAACTGCTGGACAACCCATGACTGTTGCATGCAACTAGGAGATCCTATACTGGGACTGAATTATGCCCCAATACCCAAGCCCTGCTTTCTTGAGTCCATGCACACCGGAGCTTCTGCGCGAGAAGCGGCGCAGACGCTGCACCTCCCTGTCTCACCAAAGCCTAGATAATGGGCAAATGGTAGCTGAAGTGAGCCAGGGAGCAGCTCTTTACATCACCTCCCTGAGGTCCTGATCCCCCTTACCAGCACGGTTGGCTCAGACACCCAGGGTCTCCTTCTCAGGGGAGAGAGGATGTCCCTAACTATCTACGCAATGGTGTGTCCAGGGAGTCTGGTTAGGGAACACCTTTTTACCTGTTGGCATAGAAAAGTATGGCCAGGGCAACCCAAAATCTCTCTGTTCTGAATCGAGGAGCAGGCGTGGTCTGGGAATCCTGCAACTGAACGTAAAGGCCTTGGCAAGACCCTGCTTTGAATTCTGTGGCTTCCATTTTGCTAGGATGCTAATAGAAGCCAAAGGGAGAGAGAATACACTATTCTGGCTGCCGTGTGCTATTCCAACTTAATTTTGCTGTGTTTTTACTTGCTGCCCTCCTGTCTCTGACCCTGCCCTCAGCTGCCTCTCCTCTGAAGTAGGTAATTCTACCGAATGAGTGCTCCATCACACCCCAGCAGACAATATCGCTTTGTTCTCTGGTCCATTCTCTTTCTGACTTTGCACCACCGATTAAAATGCAAACCTCCTCTATTTTAAAGCATCGGTTCTTAGAAAAGTGTGAGACTCCCCTTGCCCAGGAGTGTTTGACCCACACGTAAAAGGCCACTGTGAGCCAATGAGACTGGGGGAAAAGACCGCAATTGATTCTCTGCCTTCGACCCTCAGCCAACTTTCCCGTTTCTGAGCCACGGCTCTCGTTTGCTTTAGTGTGAGAAAGCTTTGTCAGAGTGATGATGGGGTTTGAGGTCCAGCAGGACACCAGGTTGGGGAAGATGGCCCAAAGTACTCACCAAACTGTCAGCAAGAAACTGTAGCTTGAATCATGTCAACTGGATTTCTATTTTCTCAGTGGAAACGTTTCGCTCCTTATCCAAGGAGCTTCTTCAGTCTGAGCAAAGTTGGTAAGGGAATCCTTAAATATGTTTCTAGGTGGCTGTGTGACCTTGCACCTGGGGCTAGGTCATGGTTATTTTGAGATGTTATTTCTAAGTCCCTTTATCATCTAAAGGAGGATAAAAGGACTTAAAATAACATCTCAATATAACCATGACCTAGCCCCAGGTGTAAGGTCACACAGCTACCTAGAAACATATTTAGGATTCCCTTACCAACTTTGCTCAGACTGAAGAAGCTCCTTGGATAAGGAGCGAAACGTTTCCACTGAGAAAATAGAAATCCAGTTGACATGATTCAAGCTACAGACAATTCCACCTGGATGACTGAGAACCTTCATAGACATAATGTCAGCAAGAAACTTCTCCTGACTGTACGACATGAAAGGCCTCTGCAATTTCCCAGTTCCTCCTGTCTATTCCCTTGCTGCTTTCTGTGTCACAAAAATTAGTTTCAGAATTTAGATGGCTCAGGAAGAGACTTTTTATAGGCAGAGGTGCTCACTGAAGACCCCAGGTTCACATAAGAACCCATGAAAGCTTTGAATAAAGCCCTTCCCAAAATGATTAGATAAAGGTAAGATTTCCTTCAAGCCAAGCTTGACTTTGGTGTCTTTGTGGACACACCCACTTACTTTTCTCGGAAATACATAAAAACTATTTCCAATTTCCTTATTTTGTGATTTTTTTCCCACCTTCCCAGCTGAGCCCACAGCGCTGAAATTCCCTGAATGTCTTCTGTCCAAGTCCTAACCTAGTCTGACCATGTATTAACTACATATTAGGGCCCAATAATAGCTATCCAATGGTAATTTTTAATGTGAGGGAAAGAGACATTTACATGACTAGTGAGTAATACTGTTATAAAAACTAATTTTAAATAAGTGTAAATACAACTGAACTGACAGTAACTTTTGTTTTTATCCTGGCCCAAGATACAACCACTGTCACTCAATTATGCCACTCAAAGCATAAATGCTGCCTAGACAAAATTGTGCATCCCTTATTGACGAACAAACCAAGAACATGTGGCCCAGACTCACAAAACATGTGGAAGGAAGAAAGGGGTGTCAAATTGCCCACTCTTGCTTTGGTGACCATCCCCATGTGATAGTTCTTCAGAAGCTTCCACTTGATAAAGGACAAAAGTATCCACTCCTGCATGTCCACCGAAGTCCCTGACGTCCAAGAGTAAAACCATCACTTTTTAGCCCAAGGTATTCCGACAGTTAAGTGCAGAATTTCGGAGCATCAGTCGCTCCTCACACGTCCTATGCTACTCAGTTCACATTAGCCACTTCGTATTTCTGGCTCTTGGCTACCACAGAGTTGGTGAAGCAGCAAGAACCATTCATTCAGGAGATACCCACTGGGTGTGGGAAAGAGTGGTCTAAATCAAAAAAAAAGGGGGGGGGGAACCTGAAGTGAAAAAAAATTGCACCCCGATGGCTCTGTTGCCATTCCGTATGGCACTGCAAAGAAGGGAGGGGCACCAAGAATTGGGGAGCCTGGAGCTAGTGCAAATCAAGAATTTTTATTAATGCAAAAGGAGAAAAATGCCATAAAAAGCCCCATATGTTTTGAGTAAAAGCTCAGTACAGACTATATATAGGGCGAAACCCTCACAATAATCTTTATATTTTTCTATTTATCTTTAACTCAGGTATGGAAGGGAGCAGGGAGGCTAAGTTAGCAAAAGTTGAAGCTGCCATTGAAATATAGATCACTGTCTTCCAAATAAACATGTCCCATTTCACAGCAGGCACATCTGACAAAGTATAAACGAGCTGGTGTTCAAATAAAAATTCTACTGAAAGTGTTTAGTGGGTTGGGAATCTGGAGTGGAAAGGGGTAAGCAAGTAAGGAGGGAGACAGGTTCCCTTAAACTTTCTGAAGAATGGAAGGAAGAGGAATTTGACAGCCCTTGATTCATTTAAACTCTGGCATATTTAGGTCAAAATCCATCTTGTCAAAAATATATAACTTGCACGCAGCACTTTTAACTAGAGACGATGGGGGAAAGAGAGAAAGAACATATGCTGGTGATGAAGAAAGGATAAATCATACGCCACTTGCTGCCGTGCTTCAGAAAGATCTATCTTCTACTTGGAATGCATAAATATGTTAGTAACGTTTGCTCAATATAGTACACACGAGGAAGGAAAATGGAAAACGGCAAAAGAAAGTTTGTTCAAGAATCAGGCTTGAGTTGAGGCTGGGTTGCAATGACAAACAATCACAATTAAAAGGTGGTACAAAATAGCTGATGCCCAGCTGTTCTTTAGAGACAACCTGGTGTGTTCCAGGTACTCCCGATCCAGTCCCACAATCCCTAGGAGATGGTGCTTTCCTTTAGAACGTGGCCCCAGCCATTTCTCCTCTAAACCATGTGGCCAATGGGTATTATAGTCATTTTAGTATTTCTTAGATAAGGTCTTGCTAAGTTACAGGATCTTCCCCTTGGCAATTTCCGAACAGAAAGGGGATCTTAAAAATGGGGTGGAAAGAGGTTGATAAAAATGTCAGCTGAGACAAGGCAGATCTCTTCTTCGAGATCATTGGGGAAGGAGCTGAAAGAGGAAATTAATGCTGCCAATATTGTTCTGGGTATGTACAGTATAACCACATTAGGACTACTGAGTATGGTTCTGGTCAACAACAACGGTGCAGTAGGGCTAGAAAAGGGCAAATAGAATGATAAAAAGATTGGAGGCATATCCCCATGAAGAAAGTTTAGACGATTTGGGTTTTTTTAGCCTAGAGAACAGGGTATCAAGAGAACCTTGGCAGAATTCTACAAAATGATGGTGTAGAACAATGTTTCTAAACGTTGATAACTTTAAGATGTGTGGACTTCAACTCCCAGGATTCCCCAGGGGAATTCTGGGAGTTGAAGTCCACACATCTTAAAGTTACCAAGGTTGAGAAACCCTGGCATAGAGAGAGTGAACAAGGACATTCCCTCCTTTGGGTCTCCTTATACTGAAGTCTAAACAGTGGGAGGTGCAGGGCCAATGAAATATTTCTTCATGCAGCACAGAACGAAACAGTGATGTTTGTCATCCCAAGGCAGAATGATGCCTACCGATGTAGATAGCTTTAAGAAGAGCGAGACAAAATCTTGATCAGCCCACAGCATCTAGCCTTAAAGGCAGTATCATTTGCATCTAGGATCTGAGAAAGAAGATTTTGAGGCATCATTAGCTGGGAGAGAGGGACACAGGAGTATGACTGCACTTGTACCAAGCTGTGTGGTTGTCACTCCAGGGATGTCTGCAGGGTATGGTCAAAATGTCAAGATGGTGGCCTCGTCAGTGTGACTGATGCTCTGTTTGTTATGACCAGGGCTCCAATTGCACCATTCCAGCCACCATCCTGACTATTTTGATCATACCTCTGGTGGAAAGTGAAGACCGGTCAGGGTGAGTCTTTTTACGGTCTTCTCTTCTCAAGTTTCTGTGTTCTTAAAATGATGGCCAGTAGATAAAAGGGGGGTAGTGGAGAGTTGCCAATAACTCTTCCAGGTATGCAGATCTTGGCTAAAGCAAGAATGTAACTGACAACCACAAGGAACGGTGCCTTGCATGCTTGCTTACCCTCAGCCAGGCACCGTATCAGATAAATTTAGCAGAAAGAAGCACTAATGCTTCCAGGAAGCCATCAGTGAGCAATTCCTCATCAGGCTGCATGACTGGCACTTGTCTCCAAGAAGTCAGTTTCCTAATTCATTATTAGCTGCCTCGCTGACTGTCTGGGGAGAGGGACTGCAAAATATCAGGAGCTTTATCTGGCTTCTAGAGATGGCTAGATCCTCCTTCTCCTTCTCCTTCTCCTTCTCCTTCTCCTTCTCCTTCTCCTTCCCCTTCCCCTTCCCCTTCCCCTTCCCCTTCCCCTTCCCCTTCTCACAGATATTGGGACAGGCCAAAAAAAAGGCAACAAGGATAATTAGGGGCCTGGAAACAAGTCTTACAAAAAGAGACAGAGGGAAGTGGTTAAATTTAGCCTTCAGATGACTGGGGCATTGTGTGTGTGATACTCTCTGTTAAAGGGGTGTGTCAGCCCCACTAGATGGATCAGACCAGGAAATCCACTTGACAAGACAGCTAAAATTACTTGTCTTGAGATTGGCTATGGCGACAGAATCTTGCAGGTCTGATTGTGCTGTTCAACCTCCTCCTTCTTATACTCCAGTGAATCAGAGAGGTGTCTGCCTCAGCCACTTCTGGATGTTATTTTGCTGCTTTGGAGTTCAAAAATGCTTCCGCCCCTTTGGCCTAGGCAACGGCTCCTGCATCTCTCCACCAAGGTCATCCTCCTCACTCTCTTCAGGGCGTGACACAGAAGATCAAGCTCTGTTTTCTATCATCTCAGAATTCAGGACGTGGAGAGGGGTCAAGGAATCCATTTATGCCAACTTGGAAAATCCTTCCTTGAATAGAGGTGGGGGCCTCAGGCACAATCTTTCTCCCATCTTTCTCCCGGCTTTGTCTTCTGTGCCTAGGAAGATTAAGACCATTTCACAAGCTCAACAGCAGCATGGTGATCTTAACGATCCTCCTTTAGATGATAAAAGGACTTAAAATAACATCTCAATATAACCATGACCCCAGGTGTAAGGTCACACAGCTACCTAGAAACATATTTAGGATTCCCTTACCAACTTTGCTCAGACTGAAGAAGCTCCTTGGATAAGGAGCGAAACGTTTCCACTGAGAAAATAGAAATCCAGTTGACATGATTCAAGCTACAGACAATTCCACCTGGATGACTGAGAACCTTCATAGAAATAAGTCTTAAGCTTCAGGAATGCTGATTCTGATTGTCTATTAGGAAAGACTTCTTAATGGTAAGAGTTGTCTAATAGTGGACCCAATCACCAATGGGTGTGATGTGTTCAGGAAGACAAGAGGAAGCTCTAAGTTGGATTCCTAGAACATGGACCACTTCCAGCCTGCAAGTCAGCTGGTGAGCAGGAGGTACTTTTGGCAAAAGCAACCAAAGCCCAGAAAGATTTTCTGCATGTAAACTCCAGCTGTTTGGCAGGTTCAAGGGAGGTTGGTGAGTACCAAGAAAGTACAGCTAAGAATGCCTGGAGTTAGTCAGTGAACTAAAAATTCATTTCCTCATCACAGCACACATTTTGAAGAGAAGGTAGGTGTCAATTGCTTGATCCTTTGAGATGCAACCACACAGCTTTCTTTGAGTCATTTCAAACGTCCATCGTCCATCGCTCTGCCGAGAGATCGGAAACTGACATTGTTCACTGCAGTAACCAGTTGCCAGCCATGCTCCACAACTGTCTTCCCTTTAGGTCACACTCCATGCGAGGCATGAACAAGACATTCACGCACTGGTGGTGGCAATTCAGGGCTGCTTCAGCAGCGTGTCATGAGGCTTGTGTCTGATCTGCCATTTGGGGGAGTCATGTCTGATGTTGAAATTCGGAGGCATCAGTTCCGACCTCCAAATCAGCCAAGAATCTTTATGGGTCTCTGAAGTGGACCGGTGGAGTCGTAAGCAAAATGGGAAGAGGCAACGTGAACAGCTCAAGCCCAAGAGAGTCAAATGTGGTGCATTGGTGGATGGTTTTAGCTGAATGCAGGTATGGAGATCTCCAAAATTGCGGTGTGGGGGTTGGTTTTCGACTGGAGATCGTTTCTTTGATTAACGCAACTCTCCAGTTGCTTTTTTCACCCATGGGAGAAGACTGTCCTAGAGTTGGTTACAAATGACCTTTTGAAGCTGTCCGCCAAATGTGCGAACACAGAAATTGGTGGATGGTTTTTCTGAATTTTGCCAGGGAAGGTGAACAACTTCAGGAATTTCTCAAGGACAGGACTTCCCCCGCAATGATAATAGCCCTGCTCCTAAAAACACCCTCTGGGGGGGATCCCCTGCTGATGGCTTCCCTTGGGGGGGTCTGTGGAAGCCAGGGGAGCTGCCAATGGCTGGGGAGAGGATCGTACCATGAGAGAAGGTGCATTCAGCCCCCCCCCCCCACGTATCACTAAATAAGTGCAAGAACACCTTTCTAGGCAGGAAGTTGGCCATCAGGGAACAGTTTAAGTGCCTTCTACTATACTTTTGATCAGAGATGCCTCCCATGTTTGTATAGAAGGAAAAAGGTAAAACAAACACATTTATTCAGCTTGAGAACCAACCATCTTCTTGAGAGGTTCCCTCCCTCAAAGATCAAAGTACATAGCCCACCAGCCTTAGTTTCTTTTTTTAGAGGACTGTACCATTTTTTTGGGGGGGGGGGGATGAATAATTTGATCAGGGTTACTTCTAAGGGTTAGGGTTAGGGTTCTTCTCTACAACTCTCTCCCCCACCCCCTCTTTCAATCTCTCCCTTGTCTGGTTAGCTCCTGCACAGCCAAGGAGCCCTTCATGTGCAAACACTCTGCAGTTCAAACATTTCCGTTTGCAGGAGAGGAAGAGCGGAGCTGAAGAGCTCTCACTTGCTTGAGAGCATGATGAAGTGGGTTGGGTGTGTGTGTGAAGAGATGATTACCTCTGCCTCCGAGTCAGGAGGGCAGGCAGGTCTCAGAGTGCCACAAACAGTCTGATCCCGAGAGTAGACTCAGGCCAGGGCCACAGATGCAGCCGAAGAGCCTGGCCTCTCCTTCTGTGCAAGCCGCTCAGCCATCTGGCAGCGAGAACTTCTCCCATGACGGCGAGTGGCACAGTCAGGCCTTTGCAGTTCTTGACTGTGGAGGGGGGAAAACAGGAGCCTGCTTTGGCCATTCTGTACGGCTGAGTTCACAAAACTTGATTACCCTTAAATCCAGGTTGATAACAACTGCTGTACAGGTAGTCCTCACTTAACAACCACAATTGGGACCGGAATTTCGGTTGCTAAGCGCAACGGTCATTAAGCAAATCTGACCAGATTTTATGGCCTTTTTTGCAGCGGTCATTAAGCGAATCACCGTGGGTGTTAAGCGAACCATGTGGTCGTTAAGTGAATCACGCAGTTATCCATTGATTTTGCTTGCCAGAAGCTGGCCGGGAAGGTTGAAAATGGTGATCACGTGACCACGGGATGGTGCGACGGTCATAAATGCGAACTGGTTGCCAAGTGCCCATATTGTGGTCACGTGACCGTGGGGACACTGAGATGATTGTAAATGTGAGGACCGGTCGTAAGTCAGTTTTTTCTGCACCATCATAAATCCAAACCATCACTAAACGAATGGCTGTTAAGCGAGGACTACCTGTATTCATAGAACATGCTGTACAAATGAACCCCATCATGGCTTCTCAAGGTGATGGGCCTGGTCCTCACTATAAGCTGAGAGAATGGCTGGGTTCCTATAACCGCCAACTCCATGTTTGTCCAGTCTAGCATGTGGTGCCATGGGAGTTTATGAGTCTCCAGGCAGTTTTTTTGTTTTTGTTCTGTCGGTGGCCCGAAGTGCTTTCCTTGCAGTTTGATGCTTGAGAAAGACATCGCAGCCCATGGGCAGAGGGCGGAGGTGCACCGGATCAGGCCAAAGCTCACCAGTCAACTTCCTTCCAGCAGTCGGCTGAATGCCTTTGAGGAACCCGCTTTCCACACCCTTTCCACTTCCACAGCTAGCCTCTTCCAAAGCGATTATCATGATCTTTTTTTGCTCAGAGCAGAACTCCAGTGCTGTGTTTGAGGGCCACATTATCAGGAGGCTCCCTGCGCCACCGGGACATCCATTTCTGACTTGATCTTCCTCTCTGACCCAAGGGTCACGCTGAAAGGTCATCCCTGGCTGCATACCGGCAGGCTTTTTAAGCATGGAGGTGCTGCTAAAATAGAGAAACGGCTGATGGCCCTCCTCCTTCCATGAATTCATCTAATCCTTTTTTTTAAGCTGGCAGCTACCAACACAGCTTGCAGCAGCAAATGCTCTGTGTTAGTTCAAAATGTAGTCTTTCTTTTGTCTCCCTTGAATCTGTTGCCCTTGGATTTCATGGGTGATAATTCCCCCAGTTCTAGTCTGTGGGTATAGCAAGAAACCTTTATCTTTGACTACCCTCTCTTAACACGGGCATTTTGATTCGCATCACTTATCCCTCCAACGTCCCCATCCCAACATTTTTTTCCTAAATTAGAAAGCACCAAGCTTAGGATGTCTTGTTCCTCCCCCATCACCGGTGTAATTTTTTGGTTTTTCCGCTCTATACTGTGGAGGAAGTGCTAAAATTAGTGTGCCACTTTCACTGTAGTTAGTAATATTCCAAATTCTTGATGATCCCCATGTCTGGAGAGGCAGGTCTTGTAGTATGCATGGTTCTGGGCAGATTTCATAGTTCTACAGCAACAACAGTTCTACACATGTGCAGGAAAGAGAAGACTGCAGCGTTTCCCCTGAGGTTGTTAAGGTTGCTGGGAAAGTTCCTGGCATCCAGTTCCTGCATCCAGCCTTCACACATTTTCCTGCTTTTTGCAGTGCTTGCCCATGAAGACAACCAGTTCAGAGCAATCATTAATTGTCAAAAATATTTTATGCCAAATATAAAGGAAGGGGAACTTGTGCGTGAGCCGTTCCTGGGATTTACAGATATGGAGTGCAAGAACATTGAATGAACTTATCAGAAATTCTGAGTTGCAATCATAAGCTCATGGCTTCTAGTAGGGATTTCATTGTGTTTGGTTTTCTACTTTATCTTCCAGAGTTCTAGCACAGCAATGTTGACTTAGCAACTTGCAGACAATTCTAAATTTGTGGTTAGGCTTGGGAAAAAAATCCTAGGAATTGGTCTTCTGCTTTGATATGATCACAGGACAGTACCTCCTGCCTCCTATATTGTAAGGTTCAAGACTGCGTGGTCATGATACCCCATGGTTGTCACAAAGGGACCTATTACACCTTCAAAGCAGTATGCTCCTCAAGGAGGTGCAGGCTTGGCTGCTTAAGGCGTCCGCTGCCTACCCCTGGTGACGGCCTGTGCGTGAGCTGGGGCGGCAAGGTGGAGGAAACGTCAAAGCATCTGGAGCAGCCCTTCTCAACCTTTTGACCCTGGAGGAACCCTTGGAATATTTTTCAGGCCTCGGGGAGCCCCTGCACATTCCGGCTCAAATACAGGCCAGAAGTTACAAGATTATTGTATTCGTTTCATGGGTAATGCATGTATATATGCATTAACAGTGTTCTTAAACTAAAAATAAAGAATGAAACTTACTTCTTTAATGTGAAGTTGCTCAAATTTGAAATGATGTTTTAAATAAATCGTGATCTCCCAGGGAACCCCTAGTGACCTCTCGCGGAACCCTAGGGTGCCGCGGAACCCTGGTTGAGGAACCCTGATCTGGAGCCTCCCGGGATTGTTCTGCATCCCTGGCTGGGCCACCCTTTTTCTCAGGGTAATTTCCCCTTGCTGAGTGTCACACAAAGCAGGGAGAAAGGCAAATGTGACTGATTGCCTGCGTGGAATGCGAGGCATCTGCCCCCTCCCGGTCAGACTATTGGAAACGTGTCAGGGATATTTCAAATTCCCCTGCCTGGCGCTCCTTTTTACTCCTTGCCCCTGTAATCTACAGCTACCTCTTGTCCACACCCACTCAGGCCCCCACCAAGTGCAGCCTCTGTAGTCAAGCTTCCAAAGAGAGGTTCAGCTGAGCCAAATAACCGGCATGCCATAAAATTCAATTTAGTGTCACAGCTGCCTTCCTTTCACCCCAGCGGAATTCTGCATGGCCAAATGCTTGGGGAGCTGATGCCTTCGCATTCCTGCTAGCAAGAGACCCCTTCTCTTCCAACGTCCGTTCTTGCTCCTTGAGAAGCCACTCAGCTAGATGTCCATGGACCTCCCCAGGCCCAAGAATCAGCCAGTCGCATCCTGGCAGGCAGAATGACGAAGACATCCCGCTAACCAAATTTCAGCCATTAGGAAGTATTAATTATCTGGGTCTGAACTGGGCAGCATGAAAATACGCATTTGTGTTCTGCTCTTCATGGAACCATCAGGAGGTTCTACTCTCAGTTACTTATGACCTGGTCACCTTTTTAATTGTTCTGTTTTTACTGTACGTCACCCAGAGTCACATCTGTAAGATGGGCAGCTATATAAATCAATTAATTAAATAAATAAAATTGAGGACAATTGGTTCTCTTGGCAGGTGGGGCTAAAACACCTTAAAGAAATGACTGATTGAATATATATATATATATATATATATATATATATATATATATATATATATATATAATCAGCCGCCACCACCTCTTCCTCCATTTTCACCATTACTGGATGGCATGGAGCCAATTGACTCCACTGTGAGATTGGCTAAATAGACGTGATTGGTAAGGTTCGAGGGAAACACCATAGCCACGTGTCAGCAGCCTGAAACTGATGTTGAAGCCTGTTTGTAGAATGCAATAAGAGTTTTTACTCACTCCTGCACATTGCCAGTCATAGATACACAAACAGAGAGAGATGCATATCAACATACCTTTGCACTTAGGATCTCCAGCCACAAAGAAATGCAAGGAATATAGCTCTTTCTTAGAGGAGGACGAAGGAGAGAATTTGACTCTTTCTGCCACATTCTCATGTACCATTTGATGACAATGTCTGGAGCTCTCTGGAACCAGGCCAAGGTTTTCAGGGCAACGTATAGCCTTGTGGTCCCAAATTGTGCACTGCAGTGCTAAAATAATGGGGAGGTATTATCTGGAGGCCTTTGCATGCCTGGAATTGCTGTTGAAGAGAGCTGGCTTTCAGAGACCCGGGGTCCTTGAATCAGCCGTTTGTGCCAGACAAACTAGTTCGTGGAGGCGAAGTACTAGGCTGATACCCCAGATGAGACTGTAAAAGCCACGTGGTTTCCAACGGCCTCTTCCCAAGAACAGCCAAAAAACATTTCTTAAGGGATACCCCAGAAGCAGAGCAAGAGGATGTTGCTGCAGCAGACAAGCATCTTTCGTTTTTCTTCTTTCCTGGAGACAGACCTCCGAGAAGGCTGCATCAGTTGGGCACGAAGGCAAGCAACCTTTTCGCTATCGTGATCCGGTTTCTCTGCTAGCTGCCTGGATTGGAAGCGCTTAATCCCAAGCACTGATGATCGGAAGGCTTATTGAAAGGAAAGTTAAAGCAGCTGCATGAGAATTCCAGCAAGGACTGTGTTTTCAAGTGAGAAACCTATGTAGAAGGAAATCGGGTGAGAAGGCGGCCCAGCCTGCACCTGGAGATGGTGTACCAAAGGCCCAATAGTCTCCTTTATCAACGGGAGGACCTGCTGCTGTAGTTATGGCTGGAGAATCTATTGGTGTTTGGTCTTGGACCATAAATAAACTTTGATTGGTTGAGAATCCATTTCAGTGGGTAGAGTTTCCTCCATGAATATGTTTGTCAGAGGGAAGGGAGGAGCAGTTGAGGGGAGGGGGAGTGGTCTGAAGAGGGAGGTGGGGCTCAGGGACAGATGGCCTTCAAAGCCTTCAAGCAGTAATGCCCGTCCTGATCACTGCCTGAAGAAATGGTGTTGTCCACACAGAACCTCCATCTTCTGGTGGCCATCATTCAGTTTCCTGGGTCTGTGGGTCACAAGGGGCTTTTAACTTTTGCCACCTGAAAGCTTTTAAGTAGAAATTATCTGTTTGTCTACTTCCAAATGGAGGAACTCAACCAACTTCCCGTGCGGCATCTACCGCTCCAATGTAAAGCCGGAAGATTTTTCTTATTCTTTTGAAATGTATGTCATTCGGTCATTAAGGAGCAAATCTAAAATGTTTTTCTTACTAAGTGGGAACCGTTGATTGGTGTGCAGGTACAGGCTACCAAATTCCCAGCAGAGCCGCCACACAGCCGGTGAGTTAAAGCCACTTGTGTTTTGAAACAGCAGGAGACGGAAGGTGGAAAAGTTGATGGAAGACGCCTCCCGGGTTCTGCCTAATGCTCTCTGCTCACGGGGGACTATCGATCCCAGGGGGGGCTCCTGCCACAGTCTCAAAAGTTTCCTTTCACAAAAGCCTTCCAAATGGGCAGCAGCGAGGCGCCCGTCCTGTTTTGAGCGCACCGTCTGTCTGATGCAACATTGGTGTTGTCTACATCTCCTTCAGCCTCTTGAGACTAATTTGCTCAGCTGTGGCTGCACAACACCGCTTTGTTTAGGCAACTAAGTGCATTTTTTTTTCTCTACCAGTTGCCTAGGTCTGCCGTGAGGAAGCCACGGATAGGATAATTGCCTGGTACCGTCTCCACTCCTCTTACTCAGGGCCATCCAGGGGGGTCAAAAAAGTCAAGATGCAAGCTTGAAGCCCTTCCCTGTGCAACACACGTAACATAAAAAGGGACGGGGCTTTGATTGTGTGGTTACAGCTGCCAAAACAACCTTTTTAACAACCCCTCCCCCTCCCATCACAGATTCCCCTCTTTTCTTGACCCCTCTTCCCTCTTCCTGGTTTTTAAAGCTGGATTCCATATGCTCTGGAGCAGAAAGAGCACAGCCATTTCTCTACCCTATCAGCGTGGCTCCTGGGGTATTGGTGCTCAACTGGCTTGGCACAAATTGAGTGACCCACTGAGTTGAATGAGGCTCATGGGCCATGCCCCGATGTTCCTGGATTTTACTGCCAGCTTTGTGGGCCTCCGCTCAACTACTTTGAGGCTATCACTATGGAAGAGAACTGGGGTACCCCAAAGAGGAAGAAGGGAAGGTGCAGTTTCAAGCGTGTTCTTCTCGGGTGCCAAAGTTCGGAGGTCAAGGGGCTGAGGATCAGACCTGAGGGCCCTGCCACGGCCCCAGTTCAGCCACATTGCCCCCAGATTGGATGCTTTGCCTATCCCTGCCCTCCATGGTATCGAATCCTGCAGACAGCTCTCTCTTTGCACCCTTTAACCTCAGTTTTCCCCATTTAAGAAATGTCTGACTCATGGACTTTGAAAAGAAAGCTGATCGGTGCAAAGCTGCGGGGGGATGCTGGCTTGTTTCTTTCTTTGTCCTGGCTCCAAAAACCACACAGGCGTGCGCACACAACCCTCCGAGGATAGGCAGGCATTCCCCCTGGCCCCCTCCATCCTTGCCTGAGTTGACATTTATAACCAACACATGCCGAGGACCCTCTGCAAGCTCCAGAGGCAGCAGACTGGCCCCCTCCCCCAAACCCTTTCGGAGCCTCCTTCCAGCGCCTTTATCCCCACGTTCAGCCGTTGGATGCGATGGACGAACCCAAACGGGATCGACCTGAGCCATACATTCTGGAAAGCCGCGCTGAAGCAGTGACTTAGATTAGCGCAGTCTGCAGCGTTCTCCTCATAGGTGGAGCATGTCCAGAAAATCCAAGCAAGCTGGGAGAGGAGCCTGCCTGCAGAACCGAGTCTCTAAATACTCCCAGGCACGGATGACTCAGACCATTCAGCCTCCATCAAGCCTCGCAGCCAAAACCAATGTTTACCTGTCGACATAATGAGAGTTCTTTCCTCTGCCCGGCGCGGAGGCAATTAAAATAGCCGCCGCCGTGGAAAAAAGGCTGCTTGGGTCATTTGCAGCCAATGTTTTACAAGACAAGCCGTGCGGCTCGACGGCCAAAAGGGCTGGGGTGACTCTGCGGAATGGGGGAGATGGAGCCACAGGAAAGGGGCTGGCTTCGGGTCAGATGGAGACCCAAGGGGTGCTGGAACTCCAAGAAGTAGCAGAAGGAAAGGGGGGGTCACCTGCAGGAGATCCCTGTTTGCCAAGCGTGCAGCCCTTGAAGGGAGAACTCTTTCTGTAGGTAGTCTTCGCTTAGCAACTGCCTTGTACAGCGACTGTTCGCAGTTACGACATTGATGAAAAAGTAACTTTGCAACCAATCCTCACATTGATGACCTTCACAGTTCTGTAAAGCAAAGGATTTTTATTTATTTAATTAATTTATTTATTCATCAAATTTCTATTTCGTCAGGAGGGTCTCTGGGCAGTTTACAACAAGATGAACTTTATTTTATATTTATATTTATATTTTTATATTTATATTGTATTATACAGTATATTATATTAATTATATTATATTATATTATATTATATTATATTATATTATATTATATTATATTATATTATATTATATTAATATATATTATATTATATTATATTATATTATATTATATTATATTATATTATATTAATATATATTATATTTATATAATATTATATATTTTATATATATATATATATATATATATATAATATATATATATATATATATATATAAAGTTCATCTTGTTGTAATATATATATTATAATATATATATATTATATATAAGAATATATATATAAGAATAAAGGATAGCTGAAGATCATAAGCACAGTCATGGGTTCACTGAGCGACCGCTTCTCTTAATGACTGAGTTGCCAGTCCCAATTATGGTCACTAAATGAGGACTACCTGTATTGTAAAGATCACTTCCTCTGTGTCAGGGATGGGGGTGGGGGAAAAGAGTTGGAGGCCAAACAGTCTTATTAGATTTCCCACCTATCACTGAGAGAGTCATAAGAAGATGCAACTGGACCTGCTGGAAATAGCTGAACCCGGATGTTGATTCTCCTGCTTTGCTTTTTCTTTAACCTTTCCCAATTCAGACTTCATGCAAAAGAAGTCTGGATACACTGCAATATGTAGTGTCAGATAGGGGTTTTCTCCAATGCATTCTGTCCCACCTAAGAGGACCATGAGAGGTTAAATTATGAGCAGGGGATTCGGACTCAACTAGGATGATGGAATCTGGTGAAGAGCAGCCGTTCTCCTTAACTGGGTGACCTCCAGAACGATGGGCGCCTGCTGCTATCTTCTGTACCCAGCCTAGTCAGCAACCATTCTGATTGGGAAACCAAGGGACAGAAGGTCAATCTGGAGGACATCGGGGTAGAGAAGGCACCCTCACCTGCTGAACTCTTGAGAGAAGGGGGGACTTCAAAATTCACCTGGAAGGGAGCTCTCTGGCTTTGGTGAAAAATAGCTTCTGAGCAAGGCAATTTTGAAGTGAATAATGAGAACAAAAATGAAAGGGGGAAGCTGCCGTGCTCTGGTGAAACTTCTCCGTGGCTGCTTTAGGATGAAAAACGGGTCACAGAACTGCCCGTAACAGCTTAAGCCGTCCGGAGAGGTTGACTGGAGAGAGAGAGAGAGAGAGATGTTCAAATATAGCTCAAGTATACTGAAAAGATCCCATGGGGGGTGGGGGGGCAGGAAATACTGCCGGTATTACAATGACGACGGAGGTCCCTTTTGCAAAAGGCAGGAGGAGGCTATCATTCGGCACTCAGCCCTTGCTAGGGATAACACAAATCTGTTTAGAAGCTCAGGGAACATGTGGTGATACTTAGAATATACATTGAAATCCAGGGCTCCAGGCGAGTCATGACTCTCTCCAGTCTGTGTCATCTCGGTGTGTTTGAGTATGGCAAAAACCGACCCAGCAAGAAAAAATAACTTTGCCAGAATTGGGTTGGGCAACCTGTTTCCCATAGTCTCAGCCTCTTTTCTGTGGTCCCCAGCACCCCCCAGGCTACAGCGCTCAAGCCAGGAGCTTCAGCAACGCAATTCTTCACTTCTGTGCAGAAGAAAGAGTAAAATAGTTGCCTTAGACCTCCACTTGGTTGTTAATTCAACCCCACCAAAACTCAAATAAAGCGAGGAACAGTGAAAATATCTGATGATACTGATGCATGAGAAGACGTCTACTTCTTGGGAGGAGAGCAATGGCAAATCTTGATAAAATAGTTAAGAGCAGAGACATCACACTGACAACAAAGGTCCGCATAGCCAAAGCAATGGTATTCCCTGTAGTAACCTATGGCTGCAAGAGTTGGACCATAAGGAAGGCGGAGCGAAGGAAGATAGATGCTTTTGAACTGTGGTGTTGGAGGAAAATTCTGAGAGTGCCTTGGACTGCAAGAAGATCAAACCAGTCCATACTCCAGGAAATAAAGCCAGACTGCTCACTTGAGGGAATGATATTAAAGGCAAAACTGAAGTACTTTGGCCACATAATGAGAAGACAGGATACCCTGGAGAAGATGCTGATGCTAGGGAAGGTGGAAGGCAAAAGGAAGAGGGGCCAAGGGCAAGATGGATGGATGATATTCTGGAGGTGACGGACTCGACGTTAGGGGAGCTGGGGATGGCGACGGCCAACAGGAAGCTGTGGCATGGGCTGGTCCATGAAGTCACGAAGAGTCGGAAGCGACTGAACGAATAAACAACAAACTGATGCATGACTACCAACCCCTGCAGCCTTTATAGGCTGGCTTTTTTTCTGAGTTAGATAGAAGTCTAATGTTGGTTTGCTGCATCATAGATCCGTCCCAGAGGCCTTGAATGCGTGGAGAAGCACCATCAGCAGTAAGCCTCGGTTTCAAGTTGCAGCTCTCTCAGGAAAGTCTGCACTGGAGAGCCCCTAGTGGTGCCATAAATATACTGCGCGTTGCACCATCTCCCAGTTTCCCTAGGGAAGAGCTTTCCAAACTTTCCATGTTGGTGACACACTTTTTAGACATGCATCATTTCGCGACACACTCTTACAGCCGGGCACAAGGCAGGCACTAGGACCTGTGTGGAATCACAGCAGGTTTGGAGGCAGCAGCAGCCACAACACACCCAGACACTGCAGCCGACACACTAATGTGTCCCAACACACAGTTTGGAAAGCTCTGCCCTAGGGACATGCATCTAAGGGAGAGGAGGTGGCAGTAGAGCAGTGTTTCTTAACCTTGGCAACTCTAAGATGGGTGGACTTCAACTCCCAGAATTCCCCAGTCAGCCAAGACATCTTAAGAGGGTCTCCTTTGTAGGCTCACATATCCATTGATAACTTTCAAGGCATACCAGTGCAATGAATGGGACCAACTTAAGCTATAATTCCCAGTTACTAGAAAACCATAATTTCATAACTAAAAACATATACATTATTTTAAAAAATAACTTTCAAAAACATAAAGGAAAAGAAGAATTGGAAGCAGTAAACAGCAATGGAGAACCACAGTTCTTAACAAGATTTGTTAACAGCTAGGTTCTCATCTTTGTATTCACATCCACTTGATTTTTTTCCTTGCTTCCGGCTCATTTGCAGGCATCCCTGAATCTTTCTGTCTCGCTTTAAGCCAGGAACACTTGTTTGGCTTCAGATTGCCTTCTTATTGCTGTCTTTCCCCCTTTCATGTAATAATTTTTGCTCATTAGGGAAAGTTGGGAGATGAAAAGACCCCAAAAAGGGAGATATGCAGGCTCCTTGTTTAGGCAAAAGTGGGCTGGGTTTTCCCACTTCTGAGCACCTTCCACCTGGGTGTCTCAGGCCCATCTGGTGCGTCTGGACTAAATTCCACCATTAAAAAAAAGACACCAGCTTTGAACGCTGCTGGAGTTTTAGCTTTTCAGGAAGCGAACGGTCTCTCTACCCCGGTTGAAAGACAGATCATGACTGCTTGAGGAAAAAAAGTCTCTTTCTTGAGAAGATTTAGAAGATGAGAAAAAGCTACTTTAATCAGTTTGATTAATCAGTATTGAGAGCCAGTTTGGTCTAGTGGTTAGAAATCAGAAGACTGAAAGTTCTAGTCCCGCCTCAGCATGAAAGCCAGCTGAGTGTCCCTGAGCCAATCACATTCTCTCAGCCCTAGGAAGGAGCCAATGGCAAACCAGGAGGCTGAGAGTTCTAGTCCCGCCTTAGGCACAAAAGCCAGCTGGGTGACCTTGGGCCAGTCACTCCCTCTCAGCCCTAGGAAGGAGCCAATGGCAAACCAGGAGGCTGAGAGTTCTAGTCCCGCCTTAGGCATGAAAGCCGGCTGGGTGACCTTGGGCCAGTCGCTCTCTCTCAGCCCTAGGAAGGAGCCAATGGCAAACCAGGAGGCTGAGAGTTCTAGTCCCGCCTTAGGCATGAAAGCCGGCTGGGTGACCTTGGGCCAGTCCCTTTCTCTGCGCCCAACTCACCTCACAGGGTGGTTGTTGTGGGGAAAACAGGAGGAGGAAGGAGTGTTAGGTATGTTTGCCGCCTTGAGTTATTTATAAAAATAATAAAGGCGGGATAAAAAAAATAACTTTCGAAGTATCTTCTAGAGACACGAGCATTGGCAGTGGCTTGACAGACAGCATCAGAACTGGTGACCACTGTATGAAAAGCTCCACCATGCAGCTTCTCAGTGAATTCCACCCAGCTGGTCATTGGACTTTCGTCTGCAAATAAATACAGCCGTGCAATTGACCTGATTGAGTACCTCTGTGTTTTCTTTGGCCCTAGTTCCCTCTGCTCTGGCTCCTGATCCTGATTTCTCTTCAGCAAAGTCTTATGAGTCAGGGTTTATCCTAGTTTACTCTGCATGTCTGACGCTACTGGACGGACCACAACAGGGCCTTCCAACACACACCCATTTGGCTCCATTGAGAGGGGAATTTTGAGAAAGAAAGTTCCTTTGCTGAACTCCTCTAGGAGTGAGAGACTGAGCTGCACAGGGTCTATCAAGAGTGGGAGGATAGGTGCTGAGGAGGTTAGGAGTCCCACCTGTGCAGAACATAGGTAGTGAAATCTCAGATGGCCTGGAAGGTCTCTTTTGGCAAAGCTTCTTTTGCCAAGGTCTGCTTTTTATATCTCAGCTAGTTAATCGTGGCCAAAGTCACCATCAGCCAACCAAGTCCAGAACAGCCATATCTTCGATTGCCATGCAGAATCAGTGGGACCCTGGATAAGAGAAATCACTTGGCAGACCTGGAGAACTGGAATACCTAAGGGTTCTACTACATCTGGTACGCATTAGCATTTCCTTCAACAGCTGCATGGCCGTCTATGCCTTGTTTCAGTTAATGAATACTAATGATCTTTCACTTTTTATCCTAATTGCCTGCCTGTCAGGGTTTGTTACACTTCTCTCGTTTTCTGATTTTGGTCCCAGACTTCCACTGTTCCCACAGCCACTCTTGCTGTTCCTGCTGTGTTGACAAGACTTTAAACTTGTCACCAAATATTTACAAAGTAGTTAAAATGGAGATGGAAATGGAGGGGAGGCTGGGCTAGAGAAATGCCACCCCTCCTGCAAACGTGGAACACTCATTTCTAAGATTACATAATAAGAGGTTGCACTATGTAATTAAAACTAATAGGTTAACTAGAGAATATTTAGACTGCAGCTCCATCAATTGCTGGCAGTTACTTGACACTTAAGTGGAGTCTGGAGTCTAAGATGCCCTACCAAGAATAGCGACAGGAGTGGCAACTGACCATCAAACATCTTGAGAAACTTCATGCTTGGCCAAGTGGGAAGGTTTGCACCCCACTGTCAACTCCACAGAATGTAATTCAGGGCCAGTTTAATGGCCACTCTCTTGAATGAGCTGTCAGACATGATTCAAAACAATAGGCCTGAACAGGTTGGGTCTGGTGTGCTTTAGAGACGGCTTGCACATTCTTGGAACCTCATGACTTATACATGATTTTTGCAAGGTGACTCAACCCTGCCATAACGACAATGGTGACATGCATTCTCTCTACATGTCTCATTTCTACATCACATGCATGTGACGATCCAGTGAGAAGACTGGCATGGGTTGACTTTCCAGGGAGCTGAATTGTGACATGGGGGAGGAAGCGACACGCTCCAGCTAGAGCCAGCCATACTAAGGAAATTGGCTTCTCTGTGGGGTGTCCATCTTTGGTAGGTCAGCACTTAGAGATGGTATCCTTCTTCTGTATCGTAACTACCTTTTGCGGCCCATGATTTGCCTGCATTCCCCCAGCAATCCCAGACTGCCTCGTCAAAATTCAACAGCAAGGTGGCAGAATGGCAGCATTCTGATTTGGGATCCTTTGGGGGACATAAAAGTGGCAATGGAAAATATTTGACCCCCAGGGTCTTCCTACTCCCGTTCTCACTCCAAACTTCCCCCCAACAAAAAATGAGCCAATATAGGCCCCACCCCTTCCAGGCTCTAAGTGGTCCAACCCTGCTTTGCATTCATTTCAGGCAGCACCAGTAAGGAGAGAGGACAGTCGGAGACAGGCCTGATGTTTTAAGGGTACATCAAAACTTTTCCAAGCAAGGAATGTGGGAAGAAAGTGCGGTTATTTCCTCTGTATGTCTCATCTGAATGTCTAAAGAATGCAGCGAGGTGTTCTCAGATTGTCCCACCGCAACGGAACTCCTTGTCCTTGGAGACTCGCCAGAGATCAAGCCTGTCTATTTTTCATTCTCCAGGAGGCTTCTGAATCAACTTGAGGCTGTTTTAACAAACTATAAGTCTGTCTTAAAATCAAGTGTTAAAATGCAATCTGTTGTATGTTTTAGACTTTATCTCTCTCTCTCTTCCCCCCCCCCCCCAAGATTATTCCCTGGGTAACACATTCGGGAGAGGTGGATGAACATGTAGCTGGTGGGGGGGGGGCTTCAACAAGTTGTCTTAAAGCAGCTCACTCTCAAGCTGGGGAGCAGATGGAGAAGAAGACCTCACGGTGACACAGGAGATGAAAGCCATTTCCAAGGTCTGTTTGTGCCACGGTTAGGGGTACTTGGGGGAAGGTCCCCTGAGGTTTGCATTTTCTCTCGCAATTGACATTTCAGCCAATCCCTACATCTCCCCCCTTTGAGCAAGAAACAGAAGGACCCACCCCGTCCTTAGCAACCACTGTCTTGGCTTCTATGACTCCTTCATTTCTTTTCCCCCCTGAAATGCATCATTCAAATAGCCAAGGAAAATAAATGCTGGCTGCCCTATGGAGTAACCTTGGTTGACACCATCTTATTCTTTTCCCACATCCCCAAATTATTTTCCATTTGAACAGTTCTGCTGGGTATGCAGGAAATCAGCTTGTCTCTGGGTGTCTTTCCAACACCCAGTTGGATAGACAGGAGCGAGGAACCAGTGATTCATTCTGTTTTGATGGTTTGCATTAACATAAGAGATGCCTGCAGAACCATTGAGGCATTATTTGGGCATACAGATTCTGTCCTTGGTGGGGGTATTGATGTTAAAGCGGTCTTCATGAGGACCTTTGCTTACTCGTCTATATTACTGGGTATCCTACCCCATTCTTTCTCTATCCACCCAGCCCTCATTTCCCCCTCCTGGGGCTTGTTCTTTCATAATCTTTCTTTTTTTCTTTCCATTCTTCCTCTTTCCTCCCATCCCTTACCAGGCAGTGGCAGTAGCACCTCTCTTTTCTTTCATTTAACTTCTGAAAGGGCACCAGCAGGGCATCTTCTATGCAATGCAATGCAATGAATACCTGTGTTTGTGCATCCATCCACTGCAGAGGACCTATCCATCCATCAATCGCAGAGAAAATATCTATCTATCTATCTATCTAATCTCTCTCTCTCTCTCTCTAAAATCAAGACATTTTCCTGGTAGCCAAGCTACCATCACTGGTAACACTTCTTAATATCAGCATCCTAATTCCATCTTCTCTGAACAGAACTTCCTTTCGTTTTTAGGTTCAAGAACAATGGAGCTCTTCTGCCATTTTCCTGCATGAATAAGACATATGGACGGGGCAAGGATAGATGCCATTATTCCCCCATTCTGATTTTGTGGGGCAGTTCTTCTTTTGAATTATCTTGATGCTTCTGCAGAAAGGGTCCCCTTTGGGCAGCCGTCAACTCTCCTTGCAGGTTCTGTGCATGCTCAGATAGACTGTAGAAAAGGAATTTGTCACAAAATATGTCCCCCCCCCCCTCCCGGCCTGCCAAATGAAACCACTCCAAGCACTGAGGGAAGCAGGCAGGCAGAGGAAATTTCTTCTGCAGTGCTATTTGTATTTCATTTTAATCCAAGCATAAGGTGGGCCCAGATGTTTGAAAGGATCTTTCGGCTGCCCTCCACTTGGACTCCAATGAAAAATCAACAGACAAAAGAAAATATAAACTTCTTGCAGGAATTTTTGGAATCTATTTTTCCCTGGGGGGAAGATTGTCCTGCAGAACCACAGAAAACACCACTGCCTTGGAGGGGGGAGGTTGGTATCACTGGAACTCGGTATCTTGGGAGGCAGAGCAAGAAGGCTGGATATGCCGCTCAGAAGGAACTCTTTTGCTTGGGTAACAAGGAGATATCTTGAGAATGGCTGCAAAGACACAGCGGGATTCTGTTCTTAACCAGAAACTGATCTGCAGAAAACAGATGATGGAACTGCGTTCCTGTCCTTCCTGTCCTTTCTTTTCCCTGACTTGTCACTAAACAATGGGGCCTAGGGCAGCTTTTTGACAGCTGATGTGCACAACCAGACACCTCAAGGTACCTCTACAAGCTCCCTTCCATTGTGGGTGAAGCCTTAAGGGCTACCCCACAAGTCACTGCTCAATTGTAATTTGAGTGTGATGGAAGGAGAGAACAATTCAATGTGGGGAGTGGTAGTGGAGGGAGAAATGTTCCTATTAATGTTTCTTAATTAATGCAATGTAATTTGATTGAATTTAACTGCAGTCAAACTTTATTTTTCTCTAGTCTCCACCCATTCCCTTCTCCTGGTTTTTCCTACTTTTCTAAGAGTGCTCCCTGGCATCCACTCCCCCCCCCCTTTCCCTGGCTGGAGCTAAGCATGACTGTTTATACAAGTCTGTATTTCAAGGAGGTTCTACCATTGCAGACTGCATGCTGGGTAAAATCTTGGCCACCCTGCAAGTTGGCTTAGCATTCACATTGCCCACAAATTTTTGGGAGCAGAGCGTGATCCACAGTTCTGTCCAATAAAGGTTTTGCATATGCCCTTCAGATGTTTGGGGATGCTTCCCACAAAAGCTGAGCCAGTAATTGACTACAGATTAAACAGATTCTTCTCCCCTCCTCCTCCTTTTGCAGAAATCCAAGTTTGAGAGACAGAGAAAGAAATGAATTAAGAAAAGATCTGTACCAGCAATGCTTTGGCTGTGCAGTAAGTGCTTCACAGAGCACCAAATAGTGAGGCTACAGGCCCTGTTTTCCATAGCCATGCAGCGGCTGTGTTCAACAACAGATTGCAACGTTTGTTTATGTCAAGGCCTGGCTCTTTCCTCTTCCTCGTGTCATTCTCCCAATCCTGCAAAGTAGGTGAGGCAGAGAGGGAGGGACCCAGTGAGCTTTGTAACTGATGGGAAGACCCGAACCCAAATATCCCACTAGCTTGAATTATTTTGTCACGCTGGCTCTTCCTGGGCTAAAACGTGCCCACCAGCTGCATATTTGGGATGCGCTGATAACTGAGGAACCTTCGTTCCCTCTCCAATTCAGGTAGTAAACCCAAGAAATTTGCCCAGTTTCAAATTTGGTTCAATTTCTGCCAAGAAAATCCCTCACATATGCCTTCAGCAGGTAAGCAAAAGCCACAGGGTAAGAGCTCACCTTAATGCAGAATATACCGTACTTTGCACATAAGGTATTGTCCCAAATTGAATACTGGGTGTCTCTTCCAAAAAGGAACCTGTCTCACTGAAATGGGAAACACATCTTTCCATTCACCTTAAGGAACACCCAAAGGCAAATAAACTCTTCAGGAAAACGCCACACACAAACACACAAACACATATGGGATGAGAATGTGAAACATATCTTCACAGCACGGTTCAGGTAAACAAAACATTATGGGTAAGGTTGCACTTCTTGGTACTGACATTCTAGAGTAAATTGGATCTTTCCTCTTTTCTTAATACTTAATTTTCAACAAAGGTCAAGGTCTACACCTACAGCTCCATTCTCAAAACTGACCTGTCACCATCTGACAAATGAGGGTTCTCAGATGCCACAGCCCTCCTCATCTTTACTGTTTTTGAAGATGTTTTAAGTTCATGCCAAGAAATATAAAGTGGGTTTTTTTAAAAAAAAAAACACGTACAGTACAAGGTGCAAAGCTTAGAGGTGAAGCTGTCCACCACATAGATCTTGGAAGCCACACATACTTGGCTCCTAAAATATTGTTTCCTAAGATAAAAACATCCATGCTTTTACTGGATTCCAAAGGGCCTCAGGATTTCACCAAGATCCCTTCTTCTTTTCTGCCACACGCCTACGTCATAGCCTGGCTGAATGATCTTACTCCTTGGCCTCAGAAGAAATGGATCTCTCTGCAATTTTCCTGCTCCTCATTAACCACGATGTTTAAAAAGTAAAAGGAGTCCTGCTTCTTGTCATTTAGCACTTGGAGAGTGATAAATTCCTTTTACAGTCAGCAGAAGGAAAAGTGTCTTCCCTGAAACAATGACATTGCTGTCCTCACTCCCATAAGGGCTTCTTGTTTCCCTTGTGTGGGATTCTTGTTAACCTGTGAGTGGGCTTCATTTCCTGCTTTGCATTTGATTACAAATAGCATCTTGTCTTAAGCATCTCTCTTTGCAGAAAAGCAGATCTTACAAAATAACGAGCAGAACACCAACAAGGACGAAAGAAAGCCAAAGAAAAATCTCTAGTCCGGCCTCACTTTACCAACTTGCACTCAAATGATGACTGGTAAACACCAGAGAGAAATGGGTGGTGGTGGTGGTGGTGGTGGTGGGAGCACGTTTTTCTTCAAAAAGGCTTTCCCTCTGCTGGGTACGACACCAACACTGTCTCCCTACCGCTTCTGTAGTGCTTAGTAATTCACTGCAAAACAAGTGCAGAGACCATGCTTCCAATTTATTGCGAAAGATAGCCAAAATTTAGCTTGCTTCAAATGTAAATAAAAATTGGGAACTCCTGGAGTCTCATTCTATTGTTCTCCCAGTGTCAGGCATCCTGGAGACGGACTCTGTTTGATCTGATTGACTATGGATGATCATAACACCTTATTTGTTTCTGGGCACTACCTAAACAATCATTCTGGGCACTACTTAAATTCTACCTAAATTCTGGACACTCCCTAAACCAGAGCTTTCCAAACTGTGTGTCGGGACACGTTAGTGTGTCGGCTGCAGTGTCTGGGTGTGTCGCGGCTGCTGCTGCCTCCGAGCCCTTCCAGGATTCCACGCAGGTCCTAGTGCCTGCCTTGTGCCTCCAAACCTGCTGTGATTCCGCGCAGGTCCTAGTGCCTGCCTTGTGCCTGGCTGCCTCCAAACCTGCCCTGCCAGGATTCTGTGCAGGTCCTAGTGCCTGCCTTGTGCCTGGCTGCCTCCAAACCTGCCCTGCCAGGATTCTGTGCAGGTCCTAGTGCCTGCCTTGTGCCTGGCTGCCTCCAAACCTGCCCTGCCAGGATTCCACGCAGGTCCTAGTGCCTGCCTTGTGCCTTGCTGCCTCCGAGCCCTGCCAGGATTCTGCGCAGGTCCTAGTGCCTGCCTTGTGCCTGGCTGCCTCCAAACCTGCCCTGCCAGGATTCTGTGCAGGTCCTAGTGCCTGCCTTGTGCCTGGCTGCCTCCAAACCTGCCCTGCCAGGATTCCACGCAGGTCCTAGTGCCTGCCTTGTGCCTTGCTGCCTCCGAGCCCTGCCAGGATTCTGCGCAGGTCCTAGTGCCTGCCTTGTGCCTTGCTGCCTCCAAACCTGCCCTGCCAGGATTCTGCGCAGGTCCTAGTGCCTGCCTTGTGCCTGGCTGCCTCCAAACCTGCCCTGCCAGGATTCCACACAGGTCCTAGTGCCTGCCTTGTGCCCGGCTGCCTCCAAACCTGCTGTGATTCCGCGCAGGTCCTAGTGCCTGCCTTGTGCCCTGCAGTAAGAGTCTGTCGTGAAATGATGCCCTGCTGTAAGAGTGTGTCGCGAAATGATGCATGTCTAAAAAGTGTGTCACCAACATGAAAAGTTTGGAAAGCTCTGCCCTAAACACTCATAAGCTGTTTCAGGCACCAAAACAGAAGAGAATTATGCCACAAAGCATTTGGTGTCATGGCTCTGAACCAGATTTCAGGATATCAGAGAGGATATAAATCCATTGTTTGGATCTTCTTGAGATTTGCAGCACCAGATTCACGCTGAATCCAGATTTGGTTAAATATGACACTATGTATTCCTGCTAGAAATTTCTCAGTCCTCACCTTACTTCTGTCTCAACGGCATGATTGCTGCCCATGGTCCTGAACAGTCCTTAATCCTGGTGGCTGAACCTGCACCTCTGTCCCTGTCCAGGGTCCTGACCTTCCCTGAGCACCAAATGGCTGAGCGACCCTGCCCTGACTTCCTCCATGAGCTTGGGATTCTGGGGATGAGAATCCAAGACAACCGTGTTTCATTGAGTCTCACTTTAGGCCCAGCTATCTCAGCATCTCCCTACCGTTTACACTGGCCAGCAGCAGGCCTCCAAGGCTTCCAGACTGGAGACTTCCCTAGCTTTGCCTGGAGATTGAATCTTGGCCCACAGGTACATTTTGCAGCAACCAAGATTTCATTGAAATATAAGGGAAAACTTCTTGACAGTAAGTTTTGTACAACAGTGAAATAGTCTTCCTATGAAGGTTGTGGGTTCTCACCTCTAGAAGGTTTTTAGGAGGAGGCTATACAGCCACCTCCTGAAGATGGTTTTATTGAGTTTTCTGCGCACTGCAGAGTGTTGGACTAGATTATCCTTGTGGTTCCTTCCAACTCCACAGTTTCTGTGATGTCATGACTTCTTCGTCAGCTTTCTGGGGGCATCTCTTTGGGCCATATCCGGGAACAGGAATCGCATCTAGGAATGAATCCAGCAAGGCCTTTCGGTGTTAGCATTATTTTCAAGAGTGGATCATTTCAGAGTTGTACAATTATTGCTCCCAGAAATGTGACCTGGACAATATTGAGACTTACTCCTTCTGCCAAGCCCTTCATGATTTTTCTCCTAATTTCCTAACTCCTGTTTCTGGCAGCAACAGGTTTCAACAACAGGAAAAAGATCTGCAGGCATTGCACTCCCCTTTTGAGCAGGTGGAAGTTGGTGCAGGATCCCATTCGTTTCTTGGAATCCCATCTGCATTAGTCAAACAAGTAACAAAGGTTGCTTATCTTTCTTTCGTCTGCAGAAAAAGAAATAAAACTGTTTTGGGGTTATTCCCTGCAACCCATAGGGAAGCCCGGATGATAAGATTTTAATAAAGCATCCCTTGTTTTTAAGAAATAAAAGAGAAGTCTCAATATGTTATTTCCCAGATAAAAATGAACATTCACCTGTTAAAAAAAAAAGGAAATCAGTGTTTGGGTGGGAGAAACCTTCATGCCAGTTTTTTTTTTAAATGCTTGAGCATTTGTCTTATGATGTATTATGATGTAGAAAGCATATTCCTGAAAGGAGCACTAGCCTGCACATAATTTAATATGCAGAGTGCATTTAAATGATGGACGATGCAGAAGATGTTCTCTTTTATGGAATGAGTTTACTTCTGCTTTGTTTGGATCCTCACAGCTTTCAGTGGGGAGCTGGCTGAGATGGGGAGGGGGGCATAGTACAGTGCTGCACAAGTCTTTCAGATGTTCATGTGTAAAGAAGAGCTCACTTGACATCTGGAAATGAGACCTCCCCCCCCCAAAGCATAAACTGCTACTTAAGAATAGCTTATCATGAGTCATTCCACTGGCTCCTGGAAATGTGGCATGCGAGAAGAGAGGGCAGGCAGCTGGAATGGGTCTACCCCATACAGAGCCCAAGTTAGGCAGAGCTGACTCACCAGGATGGAAAGGTTTCTCAGAGAAGAACTGAGCTCAGCCAACACAAGAATGTCAGTTATCTAGGAGCAAGCCTTGTGGAGCCCTCTGAGTGCCACTGGGCCTTAGGAGCCAACTAATTGGCACTGCTGACAAAGCAGCAAATCTATTGGGACTGCCATGCCCAGAATTCCCAGCCTGCATGATCAACAGCCAGCAGGTTGGCTGGGAGTTGTCATCCCAACAAACCAAATGGGGCTTGGCTGAAGCAAGAGGGATCCTTATCAATCAAACTTTGTGGTGTGTAAGGAATGCATCTTCTTGAGCCTGGCATGGTGATGGCTGAGCACTGCAGTCTTGCATCTCCTAAAATCTAGACACCGTTGCACATTTTTCCTTGCCTAATTTGGTTTTATAAACCAACATCTATGGCACTATGGCTTCCTCAGAAATGCAACAGGTGAATTTCAGAATCTCTGGCAAATGCTGTGTGTGTGTTTTAAAGCCCTCTAATTGGATGTCCTAAGAACCAGATGCTAAGGACACGGTTGTGGATACCATGAATGCTCAGCCAACATTCTTCCATGGAATGGCCTTGATGATGCAGGACCCTAACTGTTTCTGCCAGCTCCCCAGCCCCGTGAGCGATAGCCTCTGCCAGGGAAAATAGAGAAATGCCTGCTATGATTGCCATGTTGACACTCCTTTGCGTTAGTACCTACACGCTATGATTTTAAGCCCACAAATGTTAAGAAGAGCCCTGGTCTCCTGAATATAAATTTAATAGAACAAGGATGAAGAGGATGTAAGTTGACATGGACAGCTACAACACAGGCTTATTCGTGTAATAATTGAGGCAGCAACAAAGCAGGGAAAAGGACTACTCCCTCAGTTGTGCCTGATCAGTTCAGAATGTTGGCATGTCATGGCTGGCATTTGAGAAAATAATAACAGAGAATAATATTCGCTCAAGAAGAGACACCAAGGAAAGGAAGTGGGGATTCCCACTGATGACAGTAAAAGATTGTGATCCAGCCACATCCCTTTCCCCAAAATAGCTTTTCCTCCTTTTCTAACAGAAGTTATGTTAACCACGATGGCAGTGAGTCTTCATCTGATGTGAATTAGTATTTCCTGAGGTTTTAATAAACACTCATCTAGTGAGCTATGAAAGAAGTCTCTGAAAGGTGGTGTGGAAGTGAAGGCTTATCTCCAAGCAAAAAAAAAAAAAGCAACTCTGACTCCCTAATCGTTCAGCACTCATTCTGCCGAGATTTAGGCTGTGGCTGCCAAGAAAAAATTCTGCATGATTGCCTTTCACTTGATCAAGTGACGTTTTGGTGCTTCTCTGAACAAATGTTGTTTCTGTGGCAAGAACAGCAGTACAAAAACTCATTTGGGGAGAAAGAGTGGGTCCTACCACCAGCCCAGGAAGAAAAATATTCCAGCAGAAGCAGCAGCAGGCGATAGGTCTAAATACAGTTGCTAAGCAGAGTGAGGGATTGTGACCTTGTTTACTTGAACAAGCAGCTGTAAACTAGAAGTGTGCGTGCGGGTTGCTTCAGAGCATCTCATGTGCTGCTGACTCCTTCCTTCCTTCCTTCCTTCCGAGTTTATTTACATAGAGCAGCATTTAGACGCACAAGTCCCTACATCCATTCTGCAGTATTGAATTGCTAGACTCTGGACAGTGGTTGACTGTACATCCAGATGTGTACAAAGAGGGCCCTCAGCCCGATACAGCTGGTCACTCCAAATGGAAGAAGTCTTCCTGAAGTGATCCGAGCCTCTGCATGGCCTGCTTTCTTTCCCAAGTGTTCTGTTTCAAGAGCTGGGAGGCTGCTACTGGGTTGGCCCAGATGCTCGATGAAGTGCTTCCATTTTCCCACCATGTGTCCGTGCAGCTTAGCACATCTTTCTATAAATGCAGCAAATAAAGTATCTCTGGCTTTTCCATTACGTAGTTCGACTTCTGTGCTGGCATTTGGACTGTGCATGGAGCTGTGTTGCTAAGCAACATCATATATGTGACAGCAGAATCTGAGCTGCTGCCATGTCTCTGGCGAAGACAAGGGCCTTGCAAAGAAGCATTCTCTTCTCTTAAAAGTGCTGGTGGTGACTACAGAGAGGTTGCCTTTGCAGGATCAGGGCGATTATGCGCATAGGCCACCCTAAAGGTTGGCGAATTAGCAGAGAGTATGTTGGAGCAAGCAAGCAAGCAAGCAAGCAAGCAAGCAAGCATCACAAGCTCTTAGCTGGTCAGTCTCACCAGGATGGGGAGCCTCGAATCTCCCTGTGGTTTGTGGTGAAGAAAATGCTTAGTTGAGAGCTGAGTAAGAAAGGAAGTTTGAGCAGCAGGCAAACCATCCTGGGCTTATTGTGGTGCATGGCACACACCAGTCGTCAAGTGTCTTTATAATGTTTTTAATGTTCCCTTTCATCTCGTGTGCTTCATGTTTTAGGAGAGAAGTTGCTGGCTGCTAAAGGAAGTGGTAGAAAAATCAAAGTTCTCAGAAATCTTTTCAGACACCGAATCAGTCCTAGTGGAAGAAAACTTGACCTAGCCTTGCTTTGAAAAGACTGTTCTGGAAGGAGTCAGCCTAAGACTCCAACTTCTTTCCTATGCTGAGATGATGGCTCTTGCTAGCCTACAACATAAATTGCTGTAGCCTACAGCCAATTAGGCCTGCTTCTTATTTCTGATGAGCTGGAAAATGCCCTAATCAAATGATAATGTCTTTTGTTTACCTAATTCTAGTCCTGTCTTTTCTCCAAAGAACTGGGGATGAACATATAAACCTGGTTTAACTACTGCATCAAGCCATAATGTAGTTCTGGCTTTGCATGTTGTGGGAACCTAGCTACCTTCAACAAAAGAAGATTATTGGTTATTTGCTCTTTCCTGGTATCACTGTCAACACAGAAAATGTGGTATGGTAAGAGGAGATCTGGGCAAGGGCTGGTAATGGTCAGGTTCATAGAATGACCTTGGATCAGTCATGTGTGTTTCAGATTCTTCCGCCCAGAGTCTACCATGGTAGAGATGGGCGGGGATAAATCCAAGTAATATATAAATAAATAAATGTGTGTTTCAGATTCTTCTGCCTTAAAAGATTGCCTGAAGAAAAAAGCATATATACTTCCTTGAGCAACATGGTGGAAAGAGGAGATATAAATATATTAAGTCCATTGATCCATGGCTTTTCTTTTTACCTCCCTCTTGTTGAAGAACTCTAATCCCTTCTGAGCAAAAGCCAGTATATACATCTCTCAGCTAGTAGACTAATGCACAAATTGGCAACAGACACCTGTGATGAAGAAATAATGATGACATCAGGAGTGGGCAAGGTGGTGTTCTCAGGTGGTTTAGATTTCAACACCCATAAGGCCTAGCCAGCAATTCCCAGATGAAATGGATTACTCAGATCCTTATTAATTTAGCTGGAGAGCCAAATCTGGTTGTTATGATGAATGAGGAACTCTATAACTTCCCTGCTTAATGTGTATGTTAAAACCTAGTTGTCTACCAAATGTTGCATTTCAGTTTTCAAATACATGCATGCGCGTGTAGTTGGGCAGCAAATATATTTGGAAAGTCATTGTCTGATAGAAAACTAGATATTTAAAAACTACATTGAAGTCATAGTTGATATGATTAACCGTCTCTCCTTTCTTTCCGTTCTATATATAGGCAGAACCCACCTTCCTTATCTCTTTGTAGACAGCAATCCATAATGAATTGCCTAATCAATACTAGAGTGTGTTTTTCTTTTGCAGACTTATGAAGAGTCAGATATGTCCATGCAATCAGGCCAATATATATGGCTCTTAGTGCAGAATGCTTAAGATTTACTACCATCATCTCCTTAATTAAAAGGAGACATATTATTGTGTGTGCAGGAAGGAGGACTTGGAATACTGGTCTATCTAACTGTTAAAAATGAAAATGTATCCCAAACAGGTACCACATCCCCTTTTTTCAATAGCAAATTGCTGGAGGGAAAATAGGTAAAAATAGAGTGATGTGAACATCTGGAAACTGTACATGTCTCTACCACTGTTTTTGCTCTCCTTGAATTGGCTGCTGGTGGACCAGTGATCCAAGTCAATGAAGTCCTGGATGTGGGCAGAGTCTTCCATGCGAGTTTAGTCACAGTCCTTCTACATATTGGTGTGTTTGTTCTCCTTGTCATTAGGTTAAGCTCCACTGCTTCTTTTATGTCTTCTGCCTATCCCTGAACCACCTGTAGTCTAACCACATTGTTGAGCTTGCATCCTTCCTGGCTACTGCAGTTCTCTCTTGCTAGAAACCCACATTCTGTACACCAGGTCTCCAGGGAAAGTGAAGAACTAACTTTGAGTAGAAAAGAAACCTTTACTTCAGATCCCGAGTAGCCCTAATAATGCTGATTAGCTTCTACAAGAGGTTTTTTTTTAATTTTTATATAAGATGATTAGATTTTAACTCGCTCATGAGATCTTCCATTTAGTCAATAACAGAATTTGACCTAGAGCTGGCAAAAGAGAATCTACCCTTTGCGCTTTTGGAGCATTTAAACTCTTGATTCAGCAGATAAATATAATATATAATTATATATATTTAAGTTCCTATTACTTGCCCAGTGTTTCACACATCTGTTTTATGTTTCATTAATAGCTCAGTAAATGAAACCTTCAACCATGCTGTTTTCCCCCTGTTCAAGGCATATGGGCCAAGAAAAAGCAGATTTACCGGTTACTGTCTCTGAGGAGCTTTGCCTGGAGTTCAGGAAGAGCTGCCAAATCCAGAAATCATATTCCTTTCAAGTGGCAATCCTATACTGCCCTTGAATAAAAAGCAAATCGTGTTTTTAACCTACACATAGATAAAGCAGAACATATCAAGCTGGAGGCCAACCCTTGTTTTGGAAGTCAACTGGAAGAGGAAACCAGAACTGGGAAGTTCAACCTACCTCCCATCTTCATTTGTACTTTCTCTCCAAATGAGCTGGTATGACCCTTAATTATTCTCCTCCCATCCCCAGCTGCTCCTTCAATTGCTATCCAAACTACCAACCTGGGGGTTTGCTTTATTAATAATTTTTCAAAGTTAACTATCTCATCCTTTCAGGTGGAAAGATCTGGTTCACGCTTTGGGCTCTGTCTACTGTGGTTTGTTCGGTTTGGGCTTAGTGAAATGTGTGAACCAAGTCCTGTGATTTGCAAACAATGCTTTATTGTTTAGCGTGTATGATCCAAACCAATTGTGGCTTATTCAACAAACTGAGGCTTAGCTCAGGGTATGAATCACATCTGTCTCTTTCCAGATAAGTGGGTCTGTCATTTGAATTTGCCATTCAAACACTTTCCCACATGGGTCAGCCCAGAAGCCAAAGGTCAGCATGATCTCTCTTAATTCCATGGCCAACAGCTGCAAGGGAAGGTGATGTGTTTTTATTTCAGTATTGTCAGTGGTAGAATCATGGTTGAGTTGGCACTGATAAATGTCAAAGAAAATGTAATTCCAGTATTAATCCTTAGGCGGTAGACAGCCAAACCTTCAAGCAACAACTGTGCGTTTAATTGAAAGCTTCCTGTTTCTAGGTTTACGTTTTTGTTTCTTAACCCAGATGTAGAATTAGTAATTTTTCTTTTTAAATATCTACATCCCACCATTTTAGATCATAAGTGCTTTGTGGGAGGCTTGAAGCTAAAACATAAAAGCTATACAAACCTAAAAAAAATACATAAAACAATAGCTGCCAGTTAAGGCAGATAACACAATATAGAATTCAATATATAAAAGTGTATTTAGTCAGCTTTTGTTCCTAATGGGTGTGAGAGAGAAGGTCTATTAAATTACTGGTTTCTTTCCATTTTTCCCCATCTTCTCTTCTTTATTTCACATCAAAACAGAGAGGGGAAATGTGAGACTAGCTAAGGCACAAATATAGATGAAGAGAACAAAAGCTGGCAAAACAAGAAGCATTCAGCATTAATCTCTCTCTCAGCCCTTGTAAACAAAAAGCAATAAGTTGAGGAAGAGGACCAACATTTCTCAAAGAGGACTTGCTTGCACATAGAAGCAGCAGAAGACACTTGGCCACAGAATTTGATGGATGCAGAGCTACGTTCATGTGGAATCATATATTGAAATAATCTTCCATGGCTTTTTTCTGACTGTTTCTCCATTAATCCTAAAAGGAAAAGTTCCAGCTTCAATTGAATATCAATCTTTAAAATCCTCTGTATCACACTATGTATTTGAATCCAAAATTTTAGCTTTTTTACATGTCCACCAAGCATGATAAAATGTCCCTTCATGCTGTTCACATTTCCAACATACATTTGAAGTGCCTTTATACATTCTAGATAATTTCTCTGACGTCATGTACCAATGACACACCATTTATAAAAATTCTCTTTGAGATCATAACACAATGTAAATTTCAACCCTTTCAACCACATATTTTCCCATTGATCCATCTGTATATTATAGCCAAAATTCTCAGCCCACTTTATCATGCATTCTTTAACCTGTTCTTCCTCTGTTTCAAATTTCAACAAACGTTTGTACATTTTAGCAATTACCTGTTCATCATCAGTACACAATTGTATTTCATATTCTGACTTACTTTGCTCCATACTATGTCTTTTTATCCATTTTGAATCTTTCTGATAACTATAAATGGGAAAACCATAGACAAATATATCCTTCTGGTATTAATTGTTCTCTTGATTTGATCTTAAATTCCCCTTGATAGTTTTCCAATAAGTCCCGGTACGTCAACAATTTATCTTTATGTGCCATTTCTCTTCTATAAAATGCTTCTTGAGCTGAGATCCATAAAGGTGTTTTCTGGCACATCCTGGGTTTATATCTATTCCATATTCTCAACATGGCTTGTTATTTAACATATTTTTTCTAAAGGCTTGGTTGTACATTTTAGATCCATTAGTGAGAAAAGAAAATTTTCTTTCCACGTTGGGGACATTAGGAGAGTTTTGGTTGGGACTTGAAGTTGTTAGATGGTTAATATATCTGGTTTTAATATCTTCGATCTTTTGCAACTTTTACCTTTGGTTCAAATATACAAAGATTTTTCCCCCCTATAAGTTTGGGAAAACTTCTAGAACAGGGCTTTCCAAAGTTTTCCCGTGGCGACACACCAACCGCCGTTGGTGTGTCGCTGCGGGAAAACCCGGAAGTGCCGCTGTTGCGGCAGCGCACAAAAACCCGGAAGCGCTGCTCCGCTTTCGGGTTTTTGCGCGCCGCGGTTGGTGTGTCGCCGCGGGAAAACCCGGAAGCGCTGATGATGATCAGCGCTTCTGGGTTGTGTGGCGACACACCAGACTCTGTGTGGCGACACACTTTTGTGTCGCGACACACAATTTGGAAAGCTCTGTTCTAGAAAAACAAGCTGTGTGAATATAAAGTATCACTAGCCATTTGCAAACAATGTGATTAGAAGTTTGGCTCAATTCTGATAGGCATGGTTCACACGTCACACTAAGCCGTGGTTTCTTAACTCTGGTTTATGGAATAAAAGCATTGAAACGGCATGCCAAGCCCAGCAGCTTGGGTAGGGGCAACATCATAAGTGAAAACTAAACTAGTGGCATTCTGCTCTGGGGCAGCAGGGGAATCCATTGCAGAGGGCACTCGGGTGGGGGTGCCTGCTGTGCAGGGCTTAATGAAAGACGATTGAGCAAAACCTGCTGGGGCTTCTGCAGAGAAATTCCCATTTGATGGTGGCTTTAAAGAGTAGAATATCTTATTCATGTATTTTTAAAATGAATATTTTAATGCCACCTTTCCGCTTAATAAAACTCTCGGGGTGGCTTACAATAAGCATAAAAATAATACAATTTATTTTTTTTAAAAAAAAAGACACCGAAAGCTGCGCCAAATGATAATGACAAGCCATGCTGGTAAAAATCACCCAATTAAAGCAGCTTTAGTTTAGCCTGCTGAAAAGTACAGGAAAATCAAACTCCCTTCACCCAGCATGGATAATATGGCGGGCAAAGGAACGGGGGAAAGGCACCACGTTGGATCCTGCTGAAAAGTGACCAATTGTGCCAAGCGATGAACCCGTAGCCAATATGTGTCCTAATCCTGAGGAAGACTTAATGGGACTCCAACAGTGCTACATGTATGTAGATAAACATTTTGTTTCCCCTCCATTGGGATTGGGTTCTATAGCTCGCATTTGCAGGATGATGCCTACACGGTCTTTGCAAGCTTCCCAGAACAACTTCCTTTCTTGGTTTCCAGCATCTGGTACTCAGAAATGTACCCTGTTCGAGATTATCAACAGAAAAATCCTTTAGCTCAGGGTTCCTCAACCAGGGTCCTGTGGATCTCTAGGGTTCCACAAGAGGTCACTAGGGGTTCCCTGGGAGATCACGATTTATTAAAAAAAATATTTCAAACTCGGGTCACTTCACATTACAGAGGTAAGTTTCATTCTTTATTTTTAAGAACACTGTTAGTGCATATATGCAGGCCTACCCATGAAACGAATATAATAATTTTGTAACTTCTGGCCTATATTTGAGCCTGAATGTGCAGGGGTTCCCTGAGGCCTGAAAAATATTTCAGGGGTTCCTTCAGGGTCAAAAAGTTGAGAAAGGCTGCTTTAGCTTGTAGAGGACCCACCTGGGCATGGCCTTTCCTGTTGCAGTTCCAATCCTGAACAGACTCCTTCCTAAAATTCTGTACTGATTAGCAAGTGTTGCAAACAAGATGGTCTTTGTATCTGAATGCGATGGATGCCATAGCAAACAAGGCTGTCTGCATCTTCTAGATATTTGTACCTTGCTTCCATGGTGCTTTCTGCTTTGTAGTGCTCCAAACTACGTGGAACATGTGAGTAAAGAGAAATTATTCCCAGAACTTGACAATTCGGAGGACATCTGATTAAATTGCTTGGCAAACAAAAAACATCATTTACCTCTGTGTAACAAAAGTCTCCATGAGTGCTGGTGCAGTGTAATCAGAAAAAAAAAAGGTTTAAAAGGTTTTAAAAAGAAAAGTAAAAAAAAGCTTTAAGAAAGTTTTATTTTTATTTATTTATTTATTTTATCTTATTTATACCCCGCCTATCCCCTCCCTAATGGAGGGCTCTAGGCAGCTTACAATCATGTACATTCATATATTATACATCATATATTATTACAATTTAACCGCGCGAAAGTTGCACTTTTTTAAAGCTTGGGAGTTCATAGAGGCTAAATATTGGGGGAAATGTTATATATATATTCATTCGCTTGCTTGCTTGCTTGCTGTCCTGTTAGAACCAAATCTGAGTAGTATATAATTCTCCCACTCTAAGTCAGGAGAAAAACATACAAACCTCGCCCCTCCCCCATCATTGTATAACTCGTTTATCTTTATTCTTTATGTTTTATTGATATTATTGTGATTTGTTTGTTGTGAGCCACCCAAAGTTATTGAGTCAGGTGGCATACAAATTTAATAAATTATTATTATTATTACATAATAATATCACCCATATAAAATCTGGAATAAAACACAATCAGCAAAACACAACTTCAATAGTGCAAGGGAAAAAACATAATTCTGTGTCCATTTCCCCACTTTTCCAACACTTTGCAAGGCATTTTATCAGTTACAAAATACTTACTCAATTGTATACATAAATTGTTTAAAATGCAAGAAGAGAAGGAATTAATTCAAATGTACTGTATATGAAGGGGAATGCCTGTTTCTGCAGTCTTTGTAGACTTCTCTGCAAATGTTTCTGCGGACTTAAAAAAAAGAGAAAAGAATGGAAATTGATGCAGAAATGGGGCACAATGGACCATTGCTGAAAAAAATAAGGAACTTAATGGAATCAAATTTGACAGGTTCATTTATCCCTAATTCTGAGATCATAAGATTGTCCTCAGAGACAGCCCAGAAGTTCTACTCTGATTTAGTCAGTCTAATCACGGATTTGTAGATGTTTCTCCCGCATGTTGATGTTATTGGCCTTGTGACACCAGCTAATACTACTTGTCTTACCTAATTCTCTAAAAACATCTGAACAGAGATGTTCTAAACTCAGAAGTCTGGGAGATTTTACATTTATTCAAAATGGAAAGCTGGAACACACTTGGGCATTCCGATTTTTGATTTGCTCAGGGCAAAGGGACAGATGTATCTTGAATCCCTTCGTTTATGACCTCATCAGTATATGCTGACTGTATGCTTCCCCACCAATGGCCTGCCTCCAGGTGGGGTTCTAGGGCAATGCAGGAGGGCTGCTCAGTGGCATGCAATTTTCTTCATTTAACATGAAATCCAAGGCGGTTAATAGCTGCCCTCTAAGGAACGCTTGCTGGTTCTCTGGAGGCACTGAGATTAGATCTGCCAGATTTCGGTTCTTGTATAAAATTAAAGGCGTTAGGACAAGCAAAAATCCATAATATGTATTGCATTTTTATCCTTCACACCCACTTATATGAATCCTTATCCCACTAGCAACCCTACCAGGTAGGTTTTGTTGAGTATTGTTGATCCTCTTTCATTGTTTTGTGTCGTTCTGGTGTTTTTTGTATTGTTCCATGTTTTTAACTTTTTTACAATTTGTAAACCACCCAGCATTGCTGGGAGTCAGGTGGCATATAAATTGAATATATTATTGTTGTTGTTGTGTTACATAAGTTTTAGATAGTTTCTATCCAGCTGGGGCTACCACAATTAAAGATATTTTCACAGATGATCTGTACGATTGTTTTTTAGAATTAATTCTGGATATGAATAAAGCAAATCGGTAGGAAGGAACATTTGTTCTTCTGTTTTGGATAATGCCTGTTCGTGTTATAACAGACCCATATCTTAGAATACATGTTGAACCCCCTTCAAAATGGCCTTTGCCATCTGTACTTTTGAAAATTGGTAAACTATTTTATTTGTAGTTTCTGCTCATGTCTAATTGATTATCTTTCCTTATTGGTCAACCAACAGTCAAAGAAATTTAAAATGATTTCCAATAGCATTAGACAATCTCTCTTTTAGATGGTCTGTGTCTTCAAATATATGGTGATACAGCCTTGGATAAATGGTTATTATTCTCTTCAACTGGTTATTAGGTTTGTAAAATGATAGTAGGTGTAGAACTTCATGCCACCATGGAATTACTAGATAACCTATTTTATGTTGGCATCTGATTCCTTCGGTGAGGAGACACTACCTTTATGTGGTGGTTACTGATGATTCCAACAACAGCAGAAAGGAAAGTTGTTCACAGCAACTGTAGGAAGAGAGATGGTTGGCTACCTGAACTGTGGGCATGACCAAGCAGGGACTTTTTTATGCTCTTGGTTGAGGTAGCCAAATTACATTCCCCTTGAAAAACCAAGTAATTTCAGTATTAAATAACATATTTTAACATCATGGAAAACTCTTATTTTGAAAATAGATAATGGGCCACAGTTTTCTCATGTTGCTTTGTCAAGCCGCCACAGTTCAAAATGCATAAATTTTTCAAAATGCATAAATAACCTGAGAAAGAATCATTGGAGGGTATACCCAAATGTTGTGCATTGATCATTTTATATTGGGGTGTCCTTCAGTAGATCTAGAGAGATTAAAGGTATAAATGAACCAATTTATAGAGGGAAGCACATATAAGCAAACAGTCTTTATAGGTAGTCCTTGCTTAACGACCACAATTGGGACCGGAATTTCAGTTGCTAAGTGACGTGGTCATTAAGAGAATCTGACCTGATTTTATGACCTTTTTTGTGGCAGCCGTTAAGTGAATCACCATGGGCGCTAAGCAAACCATGTGGTCATTAATCACGTGGTTCCCCATTGATTTTGCTTGCCAGAAGCCGGCTGGGAAAGTTGAAAATGGTGATTACATGACCATGGGATGCTGTGACGGTCATAAATGCGAACCGGTTGCCAAGCACCTAAATCATGATCATGTGACTGTGGGGACGCTGCAACGGTTAGTGTGAGAACTGGTCGTAAGTCCTTTTTTTCAACACTGTTGTAAGTCCAAACCATCACTAAACAAATGGTTGTTAAGTGAGGACTACCTGTATGAACCTTTCAAGAAAGTGGGTGCTAAGGTTTAGCCTCCTATCTAGGTGGATAACAGACAGGAGGCCATCTAAAGACCATCAACAGAGGATGGTCCAGATTCTGACCTTTATTGAAATAACATGGTGGCTAGGAATGCAAGCTGCTCTGAACCATATTTAAATTTGGCTTAGCGTTATATGTAAAACTGAACCCTGCCTCAGCTCACTTAAAGCAGTACCTGAAATGTAGAAGGTAGCTTGACAAATGGAATGCATTCTTGCCTCTTTTTCAGAGATAAAGGAGGATATCTCACCTGTCAAGCCACCAGCCTTATTTCTATGCTGTTGTATCACATTTGTTGTGATGGGATCTGTTAACTTTTATATCGGTTTGATACAAATATGAAGCAATTTTCTCAGCCAACAAGAGGAAAGTAATGCCCTCTATTCTTTCATCTCATGTTGAGGTTTGACAGCTGATGTTGCTTGTGGCCTCCTCTGACATTAATGCCGTTGCTACAAAGAAAGACTGAGCTGTAATTGCAAGGCACCAATCCTTGAAATGTGTGATTCAAAAATTGTTCATATTTGCTCTGTCTCCCCAAACTGCAGGAAATTGCCAAACACCAACCAGGTGGGATCCCTCTCCCATCTAGCAAAGTTCTGTCTGTATTAACTTGCCGTGACACTCCAGGTTTTTAAATTGGAGACTGTCCAAGATCTGCCTGAAGATTCTTGGGAACAAACTCAGTGTGTAGATATGCCCCTTCACGGATCTTGGTCCCTTCCCCACCTATCTGAATAACTAGCCATCATTATAATTGTCACCAAAGTCTAATGACCAAGGGGTGGTGGTGAGGGAACCAAGATGGAGCATGTGCTTTGCATATCCAAGGTCCTGTGTGAGACAATCACATTCAGAAAGTAAGGCTGACTAAAGCATAGTTTATTTAACCAAAGTGTGCTGAATAACCCACTATATCGAGATTCATGATGGAGGGTGCTTGTCAGAACCCCACATTTATTTGTGTTCATAAGATCTAAAGCATGAGTTACTCACAGTAATTCACGCCTATGTCTCCTCCTGGTTGGATTACTGCAATGTGCTCTACATGGGGCTGTTCTTGAAGAGCATTTGGAAGCTGCAGCTGCTCCACAGCGCAGCATTGGAGGCAGTTTGGGGTGTTCCAAGGTATGCCCATGGAACACTTCTGCTCCGTGAGCTGTACTGGCTCCCAGTAAGATGCTGGGTACAGTTCAAAGTGATCGTTATCGCCTTGAAAGCCCTGCACGATGCAGGGGCAGTTTACTTGTGGGACCACCTGTCTCTGATTGTCTCTGCTTGCCCTGCCAGAACCAGCAGGCTTGGCATGGTCCAGCTCCATCTATTTTATGATGTCATCTCGTGAGACCCAGGAGTCATATCTTCTCTGCTGCTGCGCCTGCTCTGTGGAACAGCCTCTCCCCGGAGATCCAGGTGGCCCCAGCTCTGCTGGCCTTCTACAAGATGCTAAAGACCTCGAAGTTCTCACAGGCCTTTGGGCCAGGAGGTCAAGCAAGGCCCACTGTCTGCTAATTCTGTTGTAGTGATTTGAGGGGGAACGGGTTTTTTGACTCCCGGCCTGGTTTTTGAAGATTGATGTTATGAACTGTGTTACTGTTTTTCTGGTTTTAATCTCTGCATGCCCCCAAGAGTCACCTTCATGAGATGGGAGGCTGTATAGATTGTTTAGATGAACAAACAAATATGTCTAGATGGACAAAAGGATTTTTAATAGGTGGTCTGTGTTTCAGAAGTCCTCTGTTCTTCCTAGCTAAAGAGTCACACTAACGGTAGTTGTGACAAGCAGAACCTTCTCCACAAAGCTGTACAGGGTGTGATCAAAAAAGTCAAGATGGTGGCCACAACACTGCAATCGATGCACATTAAAGCCAGTCAGAACTTTGATCACATCACTGGGGCCAACATCTTGACCCTTGAGGAAGGGTCAGCTAACTGGGAACTCCCATCATACTCACTTTGAAAGCCAGCAGCTTCGCCGTGTGAACAATGTAATGATGCACTTTTCTCCCATGAATAACAGTCAGAAGGATGAAGAAGGTTGGGGAACAGCAGACGGCTTAGGGCTTTCCTTCTCTTATTTGTCTACTGGTGGCTGAAAAGGTCAGAAGGTGGGAAATGTTTGGGGATATTCTGTTCCAATGGATTGTGACGAATAGAAATAGAGTCCCCTTTGGGGGAGATGGGGCGGTGATATAAATTGAATTATAAATAAATAAATAAATAAATAATAAACCTGAAAGCTCGGCTATAAGCAAGTCCACATCTTGCATTACACCATAGCTTATTTTAACCATGACTCTTGGACAAGCCATACTATCTTGGTTTATATATTGTGCTAAGCCTACCATTGTGCCCTTCGGTATCTATAGATTTCAGTTCCCACAATTGGGGGAATTGGAATTTTCGGAGTTGGTCCACATCTCAAGAGTGTGTGCCAAGGCTGGGAAAGGCTGTTCTAAGCCACAAATCATGGTTTATGAGCCACAATTGGCTGGGTTACACAGCATGCTAAAACCACAGAAACAGCCTTAGAGTGTAGTCCAGTGTGCAAATCCCAGCCCCAGCAGTAAGGTGGTGATCTCAACAGCGATATTAGGAGAGTACAAACAAGATGGTGTCATTTGGATTTCCCATTCACGTGCTCTGAAGTGTTTCAGCAGGAGATAAAAGTTCGTACAGCTGGCCTTGTGCTTTGCCTACTTACACAGTTCCCTCTATGCTTTTTATTTTTATTTTGCTTTTTTTAATAAATTATGTTTAATAAGATGTGTAAATTAGTTTACACTTGTCAGTCTGCTCTCTTTGACATGCCATCTTGCAGTTCTGATTATTCCCTTGGCAATCAAATAGCAAACAATTACCTGCATTTTCAAGCCTCTTGTTAAACAGAAAGAACAGTTAATCATCTCAAATTATGTTGCATGTTATGACAAAGGGGCGTTTTCATCTGAAGTATTTTCTAGTATTTTAGACAAAATGAAGTTACTGGTGGAAAATAATTGGGTTCCCCTCTTCCCTCCAATTAATTCAACCTCAAGCACCTTTAATTTATTCTCTTTCTGTGTCTTTCTCTCCCTTTCTAAATTTTGTCTTTTATGAGACTACCACAACAAAATCTTCACACAGATCCTCTCCTGGGTGGCTCTCTGAATAATTAAAAAAAAGAGAGAGAGAGAAACACACAGGCTAAGCTGAACTTCCGTAGACTGTTCCTAGCCATGGTTTCAACAACACCTGCAAGTAAGATAGGACTGTTTTTGCAAAGGTACTTACTGCAGACTTTCAGACTTTTGACAGGAATTATTTTCCAAAAGGACAGCATATAGCCCACGCCAGGGCTGCATTCTTCCCGAATGCTCTTGCTCTACTGAGTAAAACGACAGAGTACATTACAACTCCATGCGTTTCGACCTATTTGCATGAAGTTGGAGTTAGGCAAATTGAACCCCAAAATCAACTTTGCACATCACATTTAACACATATAAAGTAAATGGTTGATTCCTGCATCCAAGGCCATTGGAGTCGAATGGCTTATACATTCAAATAATTAAATTTTGGAGGAGAGCCACATTGCTTTCCCATGCTTTACCCCGCGGATGGATGTAGCTAATCTTTTTCTTAAAATCTCATTTGATCGTTGGCTATCAAAAGCATCTTGGATGAGAAGATGTCAAGACTTAGATGTGTGAGTGAAACATCTTGGTTTTTGAAGTAAGTTAAGAAGATGGGGCATATGGATTTGTTCTACCTTCCAGCAGATGCTAATGAGTAAAGAAATATACTCTTCTTCCAAGTAGCTCCTGGTCCCTCTTAATTCCTTCATTGGAAGTTCTGTGCCTTTCATTGCCACTTTTGGCATAGAGTTGGAAGAGAACCCAAGGATCATCTTGTCTTACGCCAATTCAACCACCCATGAGAAATGGCTGTCCCTTGTTTGTTTTCAGCATACTTGGTTCAGTTCTGCTAAAGCAGTGTTTCTCAACCTTGGCGACTTGAAGACCATGCTGGCTGGGGAATTCTGGGAGTTGAAGTCCACCCGTCTTCAAGTCGCCAAGGTTGAGAAACATTGTGCTAAAGACTGCTGGCTTGCTGGATGAAGGTCCCAGAAGCAACCCAGAACTCTTGTTTATTCAGGGACACTTTTCCTAGCATTTAACTCGCTTCTATCGAGGTTGCTATATCTAAGCACAAATCCATGGATTTTACAACAGGTAATGTCTGAGGGGCGTGGTGGCTCAGCGGATAAGACGCCAGGCTTGTCAATCGGAAGATTGCAAGTTCGGAGGTTCGAATCCCTAGCCCCGTGAGATGGAGTGAGCTCCCGCACTCACCCCAGCTCTTGCCAACCTAGCAGTTCGAAAGCATGCAAATGCAAGTAGATGAATGGGTACCACTTCGGTGGGATGGTAACAGTGTTCCGCGTACGTCATGCGGCCACATGACCGTGGAAGCGTCTTCGGACAACACTGGCTCTTCGGCTAACAAACGGAGATGAGCACCGGCCCCTAGAGTCGGACACGACTGCACAAATGTGCGTGGGGAACCTTTACCGTTACCTAATGTCTGAGGAAATTCCCCAACTTGGTAGCTCCGTGTCCAAGCAATCCATTAGCCTGGCCAGGAATTCTGGGAGTTGTAGTCCCAATCCATCTGAAGATTCCCAGGCTGGCAAGGCTGTTCTGGAGTGGATCTCTTTCGTAAAACAAGTGCTTTGAAATCTATGTTCAGGGCTCCAGCTGGTTACCCTATTTTTCCTCCCAAGTGTCTTGAGATCAGACATTTTCTCCAACGTCTGCAGTTGAGAGTCTAATTTGGACACGGCGACCCATCCCTGCAGTTCCAAACATTATTGCGAGTTTGGTTTCTAGCTGTCTGCAACCCCAACCCCAAACTTTGGCTACTGTGGCTTTGATATTTGGCCAAGCTGGTGGGATTTGCTTTTGGGTTCTCCAGTGTTAATGTGTTCAAAGTTGTATATGTTTCATATAGACCATAAAGTAAAAACATTGCCTGTGTTTACATTTTCAGGGATAAATGAGAGAGAGAGAGAGAGAAAACCATCCTCAACTATGGCTACTCTTTCACACACAAACACACACACACACACACACACAGACACCCCTTCCAAGTTTTAAAAAAACGCATTGGTATTTTTCTAACAAAGTATTTTTCTAACATTTTTCTGCAAAGAAGAAAATTAAGAGGAGGAGGAGAACAAGGAGGAAGGGAAGGGGGAAACCCAGCCTTATTTATTTATTTCTTTTAAGTAGGAAGGAATCCAGATCCTCCGCCAGCCAGCCAGTCCACCTTTTCTAGGCAGTTGCGCCTGCTTTTCCTCCTCTTTCTCTCCCCCCCACCCCCGCCATCCTCCTGGATGCTGCCTATTGCGCTGAACTATTTCGGTGGCCAGTCTCGGTGGAAGAATACAGTGTAGTGCCGCGGCCGCCCTCCCTCCCCAAAGCCGGGACAGCGCAGGGATCTCTCGTCCTGCCCGCGTGCTGAGGCTGGGACTGTCACTCATTCTCTGATCAGCTCCTGAAAGCAGCTCGAAAGCCGCTGGACAAAATAAAACTAATTTCTCTCTCCCGATAGATAGACAGACAGATCTGCATAGATAGATCTATTGCTCTCGCGCGCGCCATTCCGGACATTTTCCCCCCCTTTTCCCCCCCTCCTCCTCGCCTTGCATCTCCCGTGTTGACCCGCCCAGGTTCCTATTGAAGGGGAAAATATATCATCATAGAATAATAGTAATAGCTCTATCTGTCTATAAATATATATATATATATATATATATATGCAGCGAAACTTCCGCGGCAGCCGGCCGATGACAATGCTTCAAAGCACGGACCTCATCTGGACTTGGCTATTTCTTGGGACCGCAGGTACATTTTACGCTTTATTATCCGGATGCGTGGGGTTTGCAAAAGGAGGCGAAGCCGGACCCCGTCTCCCAGCCCCGGCGGTTGTTGGCGCTGCTCCCCGGTTGCCCACCGGACGCTTTGCTTGGCGCCTCGGCTGGGGCGCGCTCGCTGCATCCGTGCGCCTGGGGGACTCTCCCGGCGGGGCGCTCCCTCTTTTGGGGCGGGGGGGCAGACCCCGGAGCGCTGCGAGGCGCAAGCAGCCCCTTCGCTTCGCCGCCTCGCGCTCGCCCCCCGGCATCCCTTCCCGGCTGCGTGCGTGTCGGCGAGGCTTGGTGGAAGGGCGCTCGCGGCGGGCTTCGGAGGGGCAGATCCCGCAAATCGCGGGGCTGCCCGGGACGCTCTCCCGCCGGGTTGGGGGGCGAGAGCCGCCCGGGGATCTTGCGCGTAAACAATGAGTTGGGGCCCGGGGGTGGAAGAGGGACACCGCGCCTTTCCCCGGGTCCTAACGGTCTGCAAAACGGAGCGCAGGAAAGTCGACCCGAAAGTGGGTGCGGGTGCGGGCACGGCCGGGAGGGAGGGCGGGCCCGTGGGACGGGGGCGTGGGGGGAAGCCCCGCCGCGCCCCATCCCCGGCGGGCTGCTTCGGCGATGCCCCGCTCCTAGGCAACGTCGTCCACATTCAAAAGACCATGCAAAATTGAGGGATTGGCTGGGACCGGGGGTGGGGCGGGATGCTGGGTTGCGGCGGGGGGAACCGGCCCGGGGACCGCGCAGTTTGACAGGCGAGAGCGGGGGGGGGGGGGGCTGGAAAGGGCGTGAACCAAGGGCACGCGGCGGGGGAGACGGCTCGCCCCGTGGGGGGCAGCGCTGCATCTTTCAAGGGGGCAGGTGCGGATGCCGGACGCGGACGCGCCCTTCTCCGGCATCCCCTCCGCGCGCGATGCTGAGGTCGGTGTCTCTTGCCAACTGCAGACAATGGAGGGAGGCGGCGGCGGCGGCGTGCAGGGTGTTAATGTGCCGCCGCGAAGGGGGCACGGGCTCCCCCCCTCCCGCCTCTCTGGTGACTTGCTGATTTCTTCAGCCCGTCGGCCCAAACACGTACACACGCTGTTGTCATTTCCTCGCGTCCAATTATCTGTAATTTAATTAATTATCCCTGCTGCTGGCAGAAGCGCACACCTTGGTTGGGGGGGGGGGGGGGCGGCGGCGGCGGCGAATTCCCGGGTGGGAACCGAGAAGAGGCGGTTTGTATTTTGCAAAGAGCTTTACTGGAATGAGCGAGAGAAAACCGGGGGGGCGGGGGCGGGGTTGGCGCCGGCGGTGGCCAAGCCGAGACGGGTTGAGGAGGATGCGCGGCGAGCTGCGGGAAAAGAGCCCCGCGAAGGCAAAGATTTAAAAGCGGGGCGCAGGAGCAAAAGCGCACAAAACCGAGAGAAGGACCGCCGCCACTTATGGGGGAAAACCCCCCAAAAAATGGGCTTGTCGGAAAGACGCGCGTACCCGCGCCCGCCCCTCCTGGGTCTCGCCGCCCGCCTTGCAAGCCCGAGGAAGGCGCGCGCCGCCGCTGGAGCAGCCGCGCGCGCGAGCCCTGGGCCCGGGCAGGGGTGGGAGCACGGAGTTGTTGACGGCTGCCTCGGCCAATCAGAGCGGCGCGGCGCCCGGGCGGGAAATGCCGTTAGGCTTCTCTGCTGTTTTCCTCGCGCCGCGCCCAGCGTCCGTTAGAGCTTCCCCAAGCGGGCGCCCGCCTGCCCGCCCGGCGAGCCCTCCTTCCCAACACTGCGGGCACCTGAACCTCTGGGGGCACACGCTTGCCCGGGGCCAACTTGCTCGGAGCACCTGCTTGCCCGGGGCCAATTGGCTAGAGAGCTAGAGAGTTGACCCCCAAATCGCCCTTTGTGGGCAGGGCCAGTGAGGGGACCTCTCAGTCATGCCCCTTTCCCTCGTGGACACACACAGCCCTGGTTGGCCCACTCGGGCTGGGTTTACCCCCTGCCAGGTGAGCTCGTGTGTGGTATAGCAGTGCCCGTCTTCCATTTGATGCCATGACCTTCAGCGCCACGTACATGCAGTGCTGTAGTAAATCCTAAGGCCCCCTTAGTTGCCCGAGAGTGATGCTCGGTGCACGTCCCACCTGATACAGGTAAGGGCCTGCTGCAACTGTGCACCGTGCATCGCAGCCACTAGCCTGTGTTCGAATTGTGTCCTGTTACACCTGGTTGTAGTCCTAGTTTCTACGCTAATTAGTTTACTGTTTGATAGTTGTTTGCATGGGCAACATTGTCACTTCATCGGTGAGCATAGGCGAGACCCCCCCCCCATCCTCTTATACTATTTGGGGAAGCTGAAAATGGATCAGAGTGGCATATGTGAAGATGTCATTAGTCTCCTTGTTGCACGGACCCTGATTAGAAGCTATCTTCTCATGGATTACTCCACCCAGAAGCCCTCCTAAGCACATCAGCTGGGAAACTCTTGGAGGGATCATCTGTGGCTGCTGATCATTTATCTGGTCTGTTTACTGAAAGTTGAATCTCTTGCTTCTTATCAAGTCTAAAGTAGTTCTTTGAGTTACCTGCTCTACTGTGCACAAGGTGGTTGATATGCTACCCATGGTCAACCTGTTGTACAGAGTTTGCTGCACACTGGCAGGTTTCAGACAACAATTTTAAGCCAGTCAGTTACATCTAGCAACTGGTTGTTTTTTTCTGGGTTAGCATTTTGTCCATTTGGTTTGTTTGTGGTTCAGGGTATTGTGTAAACCCAGAAAGCATATTAATTCAGTAATCACGTTCAGCATGTTATATGCATCCAGCTGCTTAGTACTGATCAATCACTTCTCACAATATGGGCAAATCCAAAAGCTGATGGGAATAAGGGATACCTCACTGTTGTAACCAAAATTACAAACCTAAATCAAAATTGCTGTTGCTACAGTCAGGGAGACAACAGATCCTTGAAGAGTGACAAATTGATTGTTGCATAAGCTTTTGTGGATCATAGTCTGCAAAACACAAACATCTTACTGAGAGGTCAGTGGGATTCTTCCCTTTAGCCTTTGCTTCATTATCTCATCCAGTTGCAGTCTGCACTTACACAACCAATACTATGAATAGTGTCACATTCCCAAGGACACTGATGCATTAATTAGACTGATTGTATTGTTGATGCTGGTCTTCATTCATTCCAAATGTTATTGTTTCAAAATTTTGATCTTTCTTGCTGCTTTATTTGTTATCAAATAAAAGTTGTACATTTTATATATAGAAAATAAATAAATACATACATACATACATACATACATACATACATACATACATACATACATACTACCATGAAATTCTGACTGCTATCCAGGGGTGTCGATAGGATATGGTAAAAAAAACCCCATTAAAACACATGAAAAAACAAGCAGCTTTGATCACACCATTGCAGCTGCCATCTTGTTTTTTGACCACACCCTGTGGACCCCCCTGCTACAGTCACTCTGATATAGGTTTTTTTTTTACTTAAGTGAACAAACCACTGAGTTCTTATGGAGCTGTTTTCAGGGGATGGGGAATAGGATGTCCTAAAAATTTCAGAGTCTTTTGGAGTCTGCCACTAGGGCCCCATCACTATTGGCAGGATGGAGAATGGTGGCTGAAGAGAGGCTGTGATACAAAAGATTGGCCTTAATAGGACATTATTGGGTTGCAATTTTATTTGGTAGACTGGGAAGAAGAGTTGGAAAAAAATCCCAATATGCTGGCACCTAAGAATTGCCAACATATTTTTCTTCTTGAAAGGAAGGCTAAACATAGATTACATTAATGCTAGAGAAGTCACTAGATGTGTCAGCCTCTAGATAATTTTAAGAATTTGGGAGATACAGTTGATACAGAAGAGGTTTTGTAGGAGAGGAAGGTTATTTGATATGAAGAAAATATGCACGTTATGATGATTCAGTTTTAAAGAATGCTTGTTTTCCAGGATTGTAAATTGTGCAGGGAGCCTAGACAAAGTTCACCCTGTCTCTTGCTGCAGGGAGTTGCCCTCCTGGAGCTGTTGGAGTTAGCATACTACCTCTCTCTGTTCTCTGTCATAGGTTTCATGTCAAATGAGGAAAAGAAACCTTTGGATAGGACTTGGGTTTATTGTGTTTCATCATAATGCTTGAAAACCAATGTAGACACAAGATATAGTTCTGGGTTCTCCTAAAGATTACCCATTGTGTGAGAGGAAGAAAGCAGAGCCTGGTCTGGTGGTACCATTTCTCCAAGTTTCTATGTCTACTTTCAACACTTTCCATATGTTGGGAATGATGTACAGTGTAAGACCCAAGTATTCTTCCTGTGCTACCACTCCAAATCCAACTGTGCTCTTAACAATTCACATTGTGACACACTGTCTTCATCATACTTTCAGAGACCCGAAAATGTATGTGATAGACTTGTTAAGGGTACTAATGATTGTGCAGTTGAAAACCCACACACTTCCTGAGCAGAAGTTTTTTACTGAACCAGATGAAATGGGCAGGGGGGGGGGAAGCAGTTATATGTGTAATAATAAACAAAGTACTCAAGAGAACAAGAGTCCTGGTTTGGAGGGTGCTAGGCCATCTGTTTTGGGGAGGGGAATGGCTTCAAAGAAAAGAGGAAAGGCAAGGCAAAGTAGTGAATGAACAGCCCATCAAGCTTATGATGTAATTAAGAAAAGAGGTCTGACTCTTATTTACAGTAGGGTAAAGAAAGCAGAAATGTCAGTGGTTATTAGCCTTGATGGCAGTATGATTGCCTTTGAAGGCCATCTGCTGGGTGACTAGTGGTCTTTTTTGTGCAGTTGGTTGGCCACTGTGAAAACAGACTGCTGACTAGGTGGGCCAGGGGTCCGATCCAGCAGGGCACTGCTTATATACTTACGTTCTTAAATAGGAGATAGATTATGATGTGATGATGAAGCCTTCAATAGGGCTGTAGTCTCAGCTGCGATCACCCCTCTGCTCCCAACAGATTCTCAAAATCATTTCCCTTTTGTTTACATTTTCTGTGTTCAGGGATTCTGACTCCGGAAGGTAGTTTTCAGAATAAAACAGCATTTCTTTTGTAATGCCAGCCTTTAATTTATAGATAAAGCAGATGGCTCCTCTCTTTGCATGTTCGTGTTGAGCACTCTATGTGTTCTTAAGTAACAGAGATAGTTGGATATATTGACATGCAGACTTGAAGATCTCATTTATGACAAGCTGACTTTTAAAGGGAGACTTAATTTAATGCTAACTTATATGAATCCCAGTATTTTAAAGCATTCATGGCTGTAGCTATCTTTTAGATTACAAAATTGCCTTTATATTTTTCTGCCTAACCCCAGATACTTACTTACTTACTTACTTACGTGTGTATATATTTATTTCAAGTGCTATTACAGATTATGTGTCTTCTGCTTTGGGTTTGTCTGCTATTAAAACAGTTGTAGCACATATTTATATTTTCCTGATGTGGCTTTGTATGAGTTGGGTGGCATGAGACCAGAAACAATAGATGGGAAGGAGATTGAAGAAATTGTATCTGCTACCATCAATCTAAAGCAATGCTTCCCAATTCTTTTCCTTCATTACCCAAAACTGCTTATCAGAAAGTCCTTTTTACCCAATGTAGGTAAAACACTTTAAGTCAATTTAAATGTCCCTGTTGAGATTGGGTAATGGGTTTGTGTGTCATTACCCAAAGAAAAACCACTTTTACCCAATTTTGGGTAATTTACCCAGGTTTGGGAAGCACTGATCTAAGGAAGGAGCAAACAACCATCCCATAAGACAAAACCCAATTTTATTGATTTAGGGAATGCTATCCCTTGGTTTACTGATTACCAAAGATATTTGAAATTATGCAGGATTTTCTCTGTTTTATTGGAGTGCTTGTACCTTTTAAAGTGTATTTTGTTCTAAAAGAAGAGTATTTTTCTAGAAAATTCAGATGAATGAGGCAAATATTACAAAGCACTTTACATGTGTTTGTTTATTTATTTCATTTTCTTTATAAATAACTCAAGGCAGTGAACATACCAAATACTCCTTCCTCCTATTTTCCCCACAACAACAACCCTGTGAAGTGCGTTGGGCTGAGAGAGAGTGACTGGCCCAAGGTCACCCAGCTGGCTTTGTGCCTAAGGCGGGACTAGAACTCTGAGTCTCCTGGTTTCTAGCCCGTTGCCTTAACCACTAGACCACAGCTCCATTTAGGAGCTGGAAAAATTCAAGTGCCTTTCAAACTAGATTCCTGTTTCTGTTTATTTTTTTTAATTCCACGGGGCTCATGCCTAATGTATTCCTCTGATATTGGCTCCTAATATCTATCCATCCATCCATCTATCCATCCCATCCATTCATCTATCTAACTTTGTATATAATTTTTATTAAAGATTTTTAAAAAGGAAGATAAAAATTAATACAAACTAATATAAAGTAAGAAAAAGAAAAGAAAAAGAAATCAAACAGAAAGCTAAAAATGCAAGAAAGGAAAAAAATAGAAAAGAAAGAAAAAAGATAGAAGTAGCTTCTGATCTTCTTTACAGCAGTTATAAGTACAGTCATAAATTTACCTCTTACTCTATGGTTACAGCATAACTCTCTTCTTTCTATATCCTGTCTAATCATCAAAACCATAAATCATAAGTTCATTTTTTTCTGTTTTATGCAAAAAGTCCATAAGGGGTTTCCAGTCAGCAATAAATGTAGATATTGTCTTTTCTCTGATCAAAGAAGTCAATTTAACCATCTCAGCAGGTTCCATCATCTTCACCAACCATTCCTCCATTGTGGGTATTGCCAAACCTTTTCATCTGTGCATACAATAATCTCGCTGCAGTTATCATGTACAAAAACAAAGTTCCATGACTTTTTTCCAACTGTTCGTCCATCAATCCCAAAACAAAAACCTCTGGTCTCAATTGTATTTGTAGATTAATCTTTAAAGTCCTCTGAATCAGTGTGTGTATTTGAATCCAACATTTTCTCGCTTTTTACACGTCCACCAAACATGATAAAATGTCCCTTCTTGTTGTTCACATTTCCAACATAAATTTGAAATGCCTTTATACATTCTAGACAAATTTATTTTTAATTGTACAGTGAAATTGGTTGTATGTACATCATTCATATTCTTTATCTCACTCTTAGTGAATCAATAGAATAAAGTTCTCTGATATCTTTATCTACAGTTGCAGGAGCTCCTAAATTTGTCAGAATGAATGGACCTATTCTTTGAGTGCAGTCAAATACTGTCATCCCGATCATATTTAGCTTGCATTGGGAGAGAGGATAAAATGGGTTTCAGGAATCAGCATTCTCCTCCTCTCTCTCTCCCCCTGCCACCTCCTATCAGTATTTCATTTCTTGTTCTCCTTCCATTTGGGTTGTAGATTGACTAGATTCAGAAAAATGATCTGTGCAAAGTCATATTTCCATGTATGAGTCATCCATGATGGATTGCAGTTAAGAGAGGAGCATATTTGATTTAGAGTTAAGTTTATATTCCATATAGGGGCGTGGTGGCTCAGCGGGTAAGACACCAGGCTTGTTGATCGGAAGATCGCAAGTTTGGAGGTTCGAATCCCTAGCCCCTCGTGAGGGAGTGAACGCCCGCACTCGCCCCAGCTCTTGCCAACCTAGCAATTCGAAAGCATGCAAATGCAAGTAGATAAATAGGTACCACTTCGGTGGGATGGTAACAGCATTCCGCGTGCGTCATGCCAGCCACATGACCACGTAAGCGTCTTCGGACAGCGCTGGCTCTTCGGCTAACAAATGGAGATGAGCACCGGCCCCTATAGTCGGACACGACTGCACAAGTGTGCGGGGGGAACTTTTTTATATTCCATGGCAGACATGGATCTGCTAAAACATTTACACTTCCTTCATTCTCAACTAGGATATCAAGAATAATTACGAGATATGGCAGGGCTATTAAAGGAAATGAGGTAAAAGCACTCAATTTGTGGATTTATATTGTACATGGATGTGTTGCTGTTATTATTATGGCTCCTTAGGTCTTATATAAGCAAGTTTATGCTATGGTTGAATGTCTACAAAACATAGCACAAAACTATAGTTGTGTTTCCCCAAATTGAGTGAGACTAAGGAATTTCAAATGTATTTAATTAACTGTATAAATGAAAATAATGTGATAATGCTAGCTCAGTTGATGGTTTCATAGTGTATTGTGTAGGGTTTCATAGTTTATTTTTTTTTCTTTGTATTGTTACACGTGGGGTATGAGAGAATTGGCATAGCATTTACTCTCAGTGGAGGACCCCATGGAAGGTGTATCTGAATCATTCTGTGCTGTTGGACATGTTGTGACAGAGTGGAGGAAATGTTTGCTATTCTTCTCCCACTTCTAGCTATTAAAAATGGGGAGGGGCTTAAAAAGCATCAGAAATGGCACAGAAGGTTGTCATGAAGGTCTCTCTTAGGCTTCCGTTGTCTTGGAGATGGTAGGGCAAGTTTACAAACTTTAGATTTCTGTACAAGATTGGGGGCGTGGTGGCTCAGCGGGTAAGACGCCAGGCTTGTCGATCGGAAGATCGCAAGTTCGGAGGTTCAAATCCCTAGCCCTGCGTGCGGAGTGAGCTCCCGCACTCGCCCCAGCTCTTGCCAAGCTAGCAATTCGAAAGCATGCAAATGCAAGTAGATGAATAGGTACCACTTTGGTGGGTAGGTAACAGCGTTCCGCGTGCGTCATGCCGGCCACATGACTGCGGAAGTGTCTTCGGACAATGCTGGCTCTTCGGCTAACAAACGGAGATGAGCACTGGCCCCTAGAGTCGGACACGACTGCACAAATGTGCGGGGGGAACCTTTACCTTTACCTTACAAGATTGGAGTGCTTTCGCTGATATGGAGGGAGAAATCCAGTCTGTGGTAACTTGGATTAGTTCATTTATAAGGTGTTCAGACCTCTACAAAGTCATTTCCTTGTTAGGAAATGTGTTCCTGTGTCAGGTTAAATAAGTGGAAATGTATGAAAAGAAGCACAATTATTTTGTGAAGAATAGATTAATGCAAATGACATAAAGGGTAGGATATACAGTATATTGAATCCTCCTGGCTTTCTTATGGGAATGGCATCCCCTAGGCTTCTGGTCTGTCTCCCTCAAATTTTTGTGCAGGTTTGCAAATATTTTCAGTTTGGAAAGTAGCATCACGCATCATTAGAGTGAGGTTTTTGTTGTGCAGAAACCCTGATTGGATTGTGCTGATAGCTGTCTTTAGGGTTAGGGTTTATCTTTGTTAGATATTCAAACCACTGGAATAAAATTTGATGGTCAGATTTGCAGTAGTTCTGATCCTTTTGTCTGAGGAAATCAGTGCTGAATCTTAAAACCCTTGCTAATAGAAAGTGATGTAAATGAGTTGGGGTTTGTTGGTGGTGTTATTATAGCCTTTTCTCTGTGTTGAAACATTGCTTCTCTCTTGCAGCTGTTCATTAGTAACTTTGCCTTTGATGTTACTCTGAGTGCCAAATGGCAGGTTTTCAAATGCTTTTAAGACACTGCATCTATAACTGTATCACAGTTTCTGCTAAGTGTTGGAACCTTAAGTATCTATCTATATCTGCCTTTCAGTTTACAATGCAGAGGTCAGAATTAGTCTAAAAAAATGGCCAGGGACTACATTATAAAATTAAGACAAAACAAAACAAAACATATCCATGGCTCAGATTGTTTCCATAACCACCCTACACTTGGATGGGGAAGATTAAGGCTGAGTTCAAAGGTTGTTTCCCACTGCATGATTGCAGCCAGACAGCGTCCTGTCATATGTGAAGTAGCACCAGCTCTTGGATGAGTAGAGAAGCTTGATAATTCTGCTTTAATGTTATCTGGAGCAGTCATATTTCTGATAGGAATAAGAATGGCAGTGATAGCCAACATAACCTTGATTTTCTTTTTCTTTTTCTGGTGTAGTTTAAACCAAAGAAAGATGGTCAGGTCAAGTGAAGTTTGTTTATTTTGGTCATCAACCAGCAAAACAAAGCTTTGAAAAACAGGATTACAGCCATCCCAATGAAATAATAGTGTATCCAATAAATTGACTAAAAAGGTTTAATCACTAACACAAACTATAAAATCATGATACCAATACAATGAAATATTTTATACCCTAGAGTGAATATAAAATTTGTGAAAAGCGTGAGAATTTGTAAAGTTTGGGTAAAACTATAGAACAGTGACTTATAATAATAATAAAAAAAATAAACTAAGTTTATTTTTAATATTGTGCCTAAAGATAGTATAATGGTATGTTATAGAGTAGAATAACATATAAAGAAGTGATTATGACTTAAAGCCTAAGGTTAAAAAGCCAATTGCAACAAAAAGAAAGTCTGTTTTTGCTCCCCATGGCCTGCCTAGTTTTGGCAGCATGCTCTTCTGATGTTGCAAGACATATTGCAGACATATAATGATGGTTACTTTTCTAAAATGGAATTGTGTAGGTCTGGTTTGCATATGGTCATTTTCTTTCTTGCATCTTTCTTTGGTCATTTATGTTGGTTATAACATTTATGTAATTTTTGTTTGGGGCATTTCTCAGCATAATCCTGGGTGTTTTGTGGTCTTAGTTTCAAGAGGGACCTTCCATGCAGAGTACTTCTGAGAATGGTCCAGGGATGGTTAGGAAAAGGACAATAAAACCACCATGGTGCAACCATACTTGGAGTATTGTGTATAGCCCTAGTTCTAGTAAGCTAAAAAGATATAATGTGTGATATCTCATAAGGCTGAAAAAGGCATGATGAATCCTTATAGGGAATTTGAACTTTCCATTGTGCTGAATTTGGCAATGATTTTTCCTAAATAAATATCTTATAGAGAAGCCAATTTCTTTGTTTAGGAAGTTCCAGCTGTGACAGAGTTAGACAACCCCTGCTCTGATTCTCAGTTTAATATGAAAGAGTAAATATTCAAGTCTAGCTACTAGATTAGTGCTTGATTTCAAAATTAATCCAACGGAGTTATTTTTTCAGCCTTATGCAGAAATGTATCTATGTTATATACACTTGATTATCAGTAACTGAGTATCAGTATAGGTAAAGGTTCCCCCTGCACATTTGTGCAGTCATGTCCGACTCTAAGGGCCGGTGCTCATCTCCATTTGTTAGCTGAAGAGCCAGCATTGTCCGAAGACGCTTCCACGGTCATATGGCTGGAATGACGCACGCAGAATGCTGTTACCTACCCACCGAAGTGGTACCTATTCATCTACTTGCATTTGCATGCTTTCGAATTGCTAGGTTGGCAAGAGCTGGGGCGAGTGCGGGAGCTCACTCCTTCACGAGGGGCTAGAGATTCGAACCTCCGAACTTGCAATCTTCCGATCGACAAGCCTGGCATCTTACCCGCTGAGCCACCACGCCTCCGAGTATCAGAATACATTAATCTTATTGATAATTCACCAGAATATATTATCTTTTAATATTATACCTCAGTAGCTTGAACCATCTTCAAAAATCCAACAAAAATTCTAAGACCTCTTCAGTTATACCAGAGAGCAGTGTTTTCTTTACACTTGCAGATGGTTTCTCCTGTGCAGGGTTCCCAGATATTTGAACAGGCAAAGGAGGACATGGATAATTGGAAAGGAGGACAAACGGGGGGGAAAGGAGGACACGCTAACTGTTTAACTTTCTTAGTATCCGCGACAAAAATTATAGTGTACAGCTTTTAAAAAAAATATTCTTAGGCCTACATGTATATGAAATTACTTTATCCAGCATCAGAAAGACTGGTTTTTCAATTGCAATATTTTTCCAATAAATCTTTATTTTCAAGAACATATGGTAGTGATAATATAGAATCAATGATGACACACTCTTCAAATTTCACCATAGAAACATATGATGAGTCATGTGATCTACAGACTACAGTGATCATAGATAAGAAGGGGCTGGATTGAAGCCAATTACTGTACTGGAATCAGGAAATAAATAATGTAAATCTAGGCTGTCGACAGGTGAGGGAAAGAAAGAAGCAGACAATTTACAAGGTCACAATACATGAACGTTTGAATGACTACTGTAGTGAAAACAGTCCCCCCCCAAAAAACCCCACAAGACTCTCAAATAGCCAGGCAATATTTGACTTTTAGGTTATACCTGCCAGGAGGAGGACATGAGGACATGTTTTCCTTTTGTGGGACATCTGGTAACCATACTCCTGTGATTAAGAAAAAGAGCACCACACCCCACCCCATTAGAAGATATTGGTGCAGATTGCAATGTAGTATGTTGTAAAGTTTAGATTTCCTGCTGGTTCTACTCTGTGGAGAGAGAAGGTAGCTGTAGAGATCTGTGAGTGTAAAGTGTTGGGATGGGGGGGGGGAGTGAGTTGCTTAATGAAACAGCTTAAGCAGTATAAGCAGCATCTGAAGGTGCAGGAATCTTGCAGCCACAGAGTCTACATGCCATTCTTTCCATAGATCATGGAATGAACATTTGAAAGACCAAGGGCTCCTCTGCTAATCATTCCATAGGGCTATTGGGATTGGAGCCTGATTGCTGACACACGAGCCTACAAAACACAATGGAAATAGAATCCTTGGAAGACCCAGGAACTGGCAAGCTGTGATTCTGTTACTGAGTAGTGGTGTGACAAAAGGTCCTGTCTTTTATAATGGTATTCTGTTGAAAAGAATGAGATAAGAATGTTTTACACTCCACTAAAAAAAGAATAGAAAGGAATTATAGCTGGCAATTGTGGGTTTTAATTCATAGTGAAAGAATGATCTAAGAATAGCTCCACTGGGATTTCATCACTGTTAATCTAGGTAAGCATAGTATGTTTATTTCTATAGTTTCTTGCTAAAATTTACAGACATTAAAGTAACATACTCTGGATTTTTATTTTGCTGATGTTAGGAAAATTGACTGTGTAATGGCTTTTATTTGTCACTTGTATGAGATGGGTGGCCATAAAAATCGAATAATATATTATATTTTATATTTTTGTATTTTTAGATTTGTATCTGTTTTTATGTGTACTTATACATGTATTGAGATTATATTGTAGTGTTTTTAAGGACTGTCACTTTATTGTCTGTAAGCCGCCCAGAGTCATTGTATACGAGATGGGTGGCAGAAAAATTTGACAAACAAACAAACAAATAAATAAATACTAAATAAATAAATATTTACACCCACTTGAATGTAAACTGAATCAGAACTATATAGATACAGTCTCAAAGTGTAGCTAAAGATGAATAGTTACCAAGAGGTGTTTAAGCTCACTCTTTGACATCCATCATTGGATGAAAAGGCAGATGGCAGAGTCTTTTAGTGTTGATTTTAAAGTGATAGTAGTCAGGGGTAATGGTGGAGGTGTCATTGATTTCCCTTTAATTTCTGCCTGAAAAAGGAAGTTAAATCAGTGTTGCAGATAGAAACAAAAATAATTCTATCCAAATGTAATATGAATGTACTGTTTTCACAATGATATAGAATATTCGAATATAGCATACCCTTTTCTGTATTGTTTATGAGCTTCTAGTTGTTTACTTTTAGAAACTGATTACTGGACTACATGGGTCCTAGTTTGATTCTTGATACATACAGATTTTTGAGGCATTCTTCTGGAGAACAAGGACTTGAGAAACTGAAGAATGAAAAGGTCATTCTGAAAGGTTTGTAGATCTGAGATGGTGCAATATCTAGTTTTGAAGTATTGCTGAAAATAACCTGTGATTCCTTAACCCCTGGGCTAAGATTTTTTGGCATACACTTTGATTTCTTAGATCAAATATGTGACGTGTTTGATGAGAAGCAGCTGTGGGCAACCTGAGGGCACTTAAACATCTTCCAGCCACAGTTGCTGAAAATCAACATTAGAGTTTAAGGCCATTTTGATGTCATTGGCGATCACTCGTAGCCGAGTAAGATTGTCTTCCAAAGGTAAAATTTTAACGGTGGATCCGTAAGTGGCTATAAAGGCCAATTCTGGATCTGCACAACCTCCCACAATGAGGGCATAGGTTTCCGGGTGGGAGACGGTCATGATGAGGGTTTGCCTGACGTGCCTTCCTTTTAGCTCTTTTCTCCTTTTCGCCCTGTACTCGTGCTTCTTCAAAGTCCATAGCGCCATTAATAAAGGCTGACCTCCAATTGAAACGCTCATGAGTTAGGGCTTCCCAGTTCTCAATGCTGATATTACATTTTTTTAAATTAGCTTTGAGAGTATCTTTGAATCTCTTTTGCTGTCCACCAATATTCCGTTTTCCATTCTTAAGTTGGGAGTAAAGTAGCTGCTTTGGAAGACGATGGTCAGGCATTCGAACAACATGACCGGTCCAGCGAAGTTGATGTTGGATGATCATTGTTTCAATGCTGGTGGTTTTCGCTTCTTCTAATACGCTAACATTAGTCCGCCTATCTTCCCAAGTAATTTGCAGAATTTTTCGGAGGCAGCGTTGATGGAATCTTTCAAGAAGTTGCAGGTGGCGTTTGTAGAGGGTCCATGTTTCACAGGCGTACAGAAGAGTTGGTAGTACAATGGCTTTGTAAACAAGCATTTTGGTCTCCCTGCGAATGTCCCGATCCTCAAACACTCTACGCTTCATTCGGGATAAAGCTACACTCGCAGAGCTCAGGCGATGCTGAATTTCAGCGTCGATGTCGGCTTTTGTAGATAGATGGCTGCCGAGATAAGAAAAGTGGTCGACATTTTCTAGTGACACACCTTTAAGCTGGATTGATGGTGCTGCAGAGGGATTGGTTCGAACTTGCTGGTAAAGCACTTTGGTTTTTTTAATGTTAATCGAGAGGCCGAGTTTTTCATATGCTTCTTCAAAGATGTTTAGGATAGTTTGAAGATCTTCCTCGGAGTGTGCACAGACTACGTTATCATCAGCATATTGAAGTTCTATAACAGAAGTTGCAATTACCTTATTTTTTGCTTTCAGCCTACTAAGATTAAAAAGCTTTCCATCTGTTCGATATATAATTTCTACACCAGTAGGAAGTTTCTCTTCAACAAGGTGCATAATCATAGCGATGGAGATAGCGAATAAGGTTGGAGCAATAACACATCCCTGTTTAACGCCGGATTCCACTTTAAATGGATCGCTTTGAGAGCCATTGTTATTCAGGATTGTTGCCATCATGTCGTCATGGAGTAACCGCAAGATGTTCACAAATTTATCAGGGCATCCGATTTTCAGAAGGATGGTCCAGAGAGCAGTATGATTTACAGTATCAAAAGCTTTAGTCAGATCAATAAACGCCATGTACAGAGGGCGGTTTTGCTCCTTGCATTTTTCTTGAAGCTGTCGTGCAGTGAAGATCATATCCACTGTTCCCCTGGAAGGGCGGAAGCCATTTTGCGTTTCAGGGAGGATGTCTTCTGATACAGATAGGAGACGGTTTGCGATGATCTTTGCCAGGATTTTGCCTGCTGTGGCTAGAAGGGAGATGCCTCGATAGTTTCCACAGTCTGTTCTATCACCCTTTTTAAAGAGAGTGATAATTATGGCATCCCTAAAGTCTGCTGGAATCTCCTCCCTCATCCAGATTTTTTCAATGAGCTTATGAAGTTGTTGTGTAAGTTCAGGCCCGCCTTCTTTAAAGACTTCAGCAGGAATCCCATCAGGTCCACTAGCTTTGTTATTTTTCATTTGTTTAGTGGCTTTACTGACTTCCTCCAAACTAGGGGGTACTGCAAGCTCATTTCTTATTTGTTTTTGCGGGATTTGCAAGAAGACTTCATCAGCCACAGTAGAGTGACGATTAAGGAGATTGTAGTAATGCTCTTTCCAGCGCAGTGCAATAGACTCTTTGTCCTTTAGAAGTTTAGCACCATCTACTGAGCGTAAGGGATTTGTACCATGGTTTGTTGGTCCATAGATGGCCTTTATGGCATTAAAAAAGCCCCGTGCATCATCTGCAAAATGTTGGGTTTCTTGGGCTTTTTTTATCCACCATATGTTCTTAAGTTCTCTAGTTCTTCTTTGGACTTCTGCCTTTGCACTGGCGTAGATTTTTTCTTAACGGCACAGTTAATATCTTTTTGCCATATTTGGAAGGCTTTCCTTTTCTTGTCAATAATATGTTCAATCTCACTATCGTTCTTATCAAACCAGTCCTGATGTCTCTTAGTCTGGTATCCGATAGTTTGTTCACAGGCTGAAATAATAGAAGTCTTCAATTTAATCCAGTGTTCCTCAACATTTTCAGGAAGTTCCATAGGCAGATGTTCCTTGAGAGTTGATTGAAAGCAAGCTCGTTTAATAGGATCTTGAAGGGCCAGTGTATTCATTTTACGCCTTGGTTTTCTTCCTTGGAGCCTACGATGAGGGACAATCTTTATGGCCATCGTGGATCGAATTAATCGATGGTCTGTCCAGCAGTCATCGGCGCTCGTCATGGCTCTGGTGAGAAGTACATCACGGCGATCTCTAGCACGGACAATTACATAATCTAAAAGATGCCAGTGCTTCGACCGTGGGTGCTTCCATGATGTTTTAAATTTATTTTTCTGGCGAAAGAGTGTGTTAGTAATGACAAGGTTATGCTCTGCACATTTAGTCAGAAGTAAGATTCCATTCGTGTTGCTGTTGTCAACTCCTTCTTTCCCAATGATCCCTGGCCAAAAATCAAAATCACGCCCAACTCTTGCATTGAAATCGCCCAGGAGGATAATTTTATCCTCCTTTGGTATCTCTGATAAGATGGTGTCTAGCTGGGTATAAAATTTTTCCTTGATATCCTCATCTGCATCCAGTGTTGGTGCGTAAGCACTTAGGATAGTTGCCTGTTGGTTTTTGGCGAGTTTTATTCGCAGAGTTGAGAGTCGTTCGTTAATCCCAGTGGGAACTTCTGACAAGAGCTTCACAAGGTCGTTTTTGATAGCAAAGCCTACCCCATGTATTCGTCGTTCTTGTTCAGGCAGTCCTTTCCAAAAGAAGGTATAACCTCCTTTTTCTTCCTTCAACTGTCCTTCTCCTGCTCTTCAAGTTTCTTGGAGTGCTGCTATATCAATATTAAAACGTCTCAGCTCCCTTGCAATAATGGCAGTCCTACGTTCAGGTCGTTCACTATCCATATTGTCTTGCAGTGTCCGTATATTCCATGTTCCAAAATTCATGTGTTTTTTACGACCGCTAGATGGTGACCCCACTGGTCGCGGTAATCCAGTCAGGGAGAAAATGAGGCAGACTATGTTTAGGGCACCTTTTCTAGCTCCCTCCCCATATGGGGTGAGCAGAGTGGATCCTAAATAGGGCTGCTCAGTCATGGATACAGCTGCCGAACTACTCAACTGCCTCGATCCTTGAGTCAGGGCGACTGAATCCGTATCCACCGCCCATGTGCTGGTCCATGACTAGGAGCTTCCGGATTTCACAGTCCTGCCCCCATTGCCATTCGTCAGTCGCCATGGGACTTTTGGTTGTTTTGGGTTTGGTGTGGTTGGAAGACGCCTGTGCGTGAATTTGTTTTATGTGTGGAGATCGGTGCACAACGATCAGCACACAACCTTCACAGAAAAAGGCTCTAATCCAATGGCATGGATACCATGACGATTGGTGACCTTTTGTCTGCTGCAGCCTTCATCCGCCTTCGCAGCCGTTGTAACAATACACCTTGTTATCTTCCGCCTGTTCTGCCGTTGAGGACTTTCTTGGATCGTTCTTTGTCTGGTTCCTCCCCCTGGACCTTACCGCCATAGGTGACCCTGCCAGGAGTACATGACTCCCGACGGCTTCGCTCACAGGGTTCATTGGGAACACACAAGCCCACTCACCACAACAAGGTGACGATCCAGCGAGTGAGATGAAGATGAAAAGTGAAGTGAGTATGAAACACATGAAACTGTAAGGCTGAAAAATGGCTAAATTCCCCCCAGTCTCCAAGGAGAAAAAAACCCAAAGATCTGGACCTGCTCATTTGAGTGATACTAGCTGGTCTACTTTCCATCGTTGTTGCATACACTGCAACTCTCCCCCTTCCAAAAATGTGAAGTGTGGCCCCAAGCCAAAAAGGAGTGCCCACCCTTGCTTCACTGAAAGGGAGATGAGCTGCCCATGATTAACTGAAAGGAGAGGGTCACTCCAAGATAAGCATACCTAGGGGATGTAATCTTGAAAAGATGGCATGGAAAAATAATTCCAGGAAATGGAAATTTATTCATGAAATTAAAAAAAAAATTCCGGTTCTGAATGGGTTTCCTCAGTTCTCACATCTGTTGTCGAAAGCCCAGGCTGTCATTCTAAACAATCACTTGCTGAAAGCTCACCACTTGTATGATGCCTAGTATTAAAATCACTACCATTGTCCTGTGTTTTGTAACCATAAACACTTTGAAGAAATCATCAAACATTCATAAACAATTCCCATTAACATATTGATATTTAAATGCATTTTCTTGCAGTTTTCAAATATGAATTATACGTTTGTTTGGGGAATTAACTGTGACTGGCTTTGCTTTGTTGGGTGTAAAAATTTAAACAAAATAAGCTAGTTTGTGCATGTTTACAAAATATTGACAAATTGGCATCTCTTGGTTTGGTGAAATTGAATGATCTTACCCTTGAAAAGAAAGGGTGTGAATAATTGAAGAAAATGTGAATAAAAAAACTAAAAAGAAATGCTTGGTGGTTTTCGTGTGCTTTGGAAAAAGCAGCCTGTCTTTGCATATTAATTGTCTCTTGAAAGGCTTTTTCCATCCATGGAGAAGACCCACAGTGTGCTGAAGGAGGGGGGGAAACAGGGCAGGAGGGGATTGTGATTGTTTTTCTCAAAGGGGTTTTATTTCATTGAAGGGAAAAAAAGAGCTGAAAGACAGAATTGCTGCAGTGTTTTGTGGGCGGAAGAGTGGCCAATTGGTTGCTGTGTTTTACTTAGACCTTGTAAGTAGCCTGGAATGTAGAAGTGCCAGGTCAAGAGGATAGGATGATGGGCGCCAGCAAACACTCGGTGCAGTGCAACTCCCTAAAATGATCAATGGTTTTATGTTCCCTCTCCATGACAACAGTTCATGATGTCATTTATAGTAGGGTTGGGCAAGGAATGCTTAAAATTATACTTTTAATAATTTTTAACCTCTATATCACAGGGATTCTCAATATTTGTGCTAAGGAACTGCCCACATTGGGCTTTCATAGGCAAAATGAGGAGCAAAATGCAGAGTGAGTTTTGACAGGGCTCCTATTTTGCCCATTGAAGCCCAGTAGGGTTTCTTTAAAAAAACTGGGACCCCTGCAAGCTGCCTACAGAGCCCTGGGGAGCTCCAACCTGCAGTTTGAAAACTCCTGAAATCAAAGTCTGATTCAAAGATGTAAATAGAAAGATGAGAATGATGCAAAAATTTTATGTGGGAAACAGTTTAGTAACATCTGCATGCCATTTACCTCTCAACAGATCCATAGAGCAGGACCTTTGATTGCTCTTTTTGTTTAACTCTTGGAAGAGTTACTTCCCATCAGTTCAACAGATAATCTCTCAAGCACTAAAATATTTCCCCTGTCCCCCAACCCCTATACTCCCTGACCACATTCCTCTTATTTTTTAACTCTTAAGGCGAAACCAAGTCTCTTTGGAGCAGATTTCTTTTAGCAACAGATGGGAGATGCTGGACAGGTCTATAATGGTCTTTCCTTTTTCCTCAATCTTATCTCTGATTAAGTATTGAATGTTCAGGCAATTTGGAAGCTGTTAATTTTGGACCATCTTGGGCAGAGTTACTTGATGGCTATCCAGTAGAATGGACTCCCCTCCCCTCCCCTCTCTTGTCATGCTAGTGCCTACATTTTTCCTTCCTTCCTACCATGTGGTAGCTCTCTTCCTCTGCTGCTCTGGCAAGCAAAAACAACTTCATTCCCCCTTGAAGCTGTAGAGATTGCTTGGGTTTCCTCTTCTCCATATGCAGGGGTTGGTAGATGGGGTGAAGGACCTTTGGGTGCTGAGCTTCTGGGATGTATACAGACCAGTGGATGCTCTGGACAACATGAACACGCAGTGTGTTGCTTCTTCAGATATGGAACGGGAAGAACAGGGTTTTCTTAGTCCCTGTATGGTGGTGCACCCAGAGGCTGTGATCAAACTTTCACAAACCATACCTCCCTTTGTTAGGAAAAGTGAGTTGGAGTTGGGGGTTTTCTTGAATGCAGTGCAGCCAAACCATCAAAGGAGAAAGGGGATTTCTGGCAATCACAGTTTTTGACTTGGATATCAATGCTAGAGGAAATGGGTTGACCCCAAGTTGCTACACACACACACACACACACACTGCAGCTTGCTTTGTTTCCAAAGCAGCTTGCTGTGGATTCAGCGATCAATGCACATTTTAAAATATTTTTTTGTGTCAGATGACTTGGTCATGTCTTCTGTGGATCTTGTAATACTGCAGATTAAAAGAAAAATTAAGCCAGAATAGGTGTTTTAAGTAATTATCTTTTAAAAATAATTATAGACTACAAAAACAAAAAGGGAGCTTTGATGTTCCAATTTTGGGTGCACTTGTTTCAATTCTTGAAAGCTCTTTGGAGAAATTATTTAAAGAAACTTAACTACATATTGTTCTGTTGTCCTTGATTATGGGGTGTATAGTAAGTTTCTTGCTCCACTGAGCTAAGGAGCACTGGGCAACTCATTTCAGGAGGTCTGCTTGTTTAAGAGAAGAAAGAAGATCAAAACTCATGCTATTGGCTTCCATTTATGTGCTCAAATTTATATAGTATTCTGTTATAGGTGTGGCTACTTTAGTTATGTATTGTATCTTCCAAAAATAAGTTTGTTCTCCATCTGGATTTGCTTGATCGGCTCTGTTTTAAAGTAGGCTGGAAGTGAAATTTGTAAGGAGAGAATGGTTCAGAGTTCAGTGACTGTCATTTTGGGAACAAAGTTTATAATTCCTTTGTAAGAAAGTACTATTTCTTAGGATTGTTGTATAGTTCTTAGGAACAGTAGAAGTAGATGCTTTAGGGAAGGCATTTATAAATTAACACTATCTTTACAGAGTATTCCCCTGTTTGCACATGTTCCTATTGTTATATTTTCACTGAGTTCACACAACCTGCTTAATCAGGTTCTCTAGTAGCTTGCAGATATATTTGGACAACAGGCCTATTGTATAAATGCAGCCATTATGTCTCAATTTGACTCAGGTTTTTACTCTTGCACCAGAGCTCAGTGTTAAATAAGACTCACTTTTGCAAGGTTATGGCTGTCTGATGCTGGAGATCATTTTGCATAAACCTCAAAGAAAATTAAAGGAAGTATGGGCAAAATAATGACAGGATGTTCTATGCTGATGGTAGTGATGATGGTCTTCTATCTCACCTTTTCTTCCCCTGCTTCTCTTAATAGACTTTAAAAGCATAACTAGATCAACAGTGAAGGTACATTTTTCTTTTCTGGGCACCCCAGGAATTCTACAAGGGTCTACAGAATTAGGGCTGGACTATCGAGAGTTTGTATCTCACGATGGGCAAATCAGGAAATTTTGTCAAGAGTGAACTGTTACATTTTTATTTCAAGCTATATAAATATAAATATTGACATTTTAATAGCAAGTGGTATTATATATAAACCTAATGTATAGGCACATTCCCTAGCTGATGCACATTCCCCCAGCTGATGCTAGGGAAAGTGGAAGGCAAAAGGAAGAGGGGCCGACCAAGGGCAAGATGGATGGATGATATTCTGGAGGTGACGGACTCAACCACGGGGGAGCTGGGGATGGTGACGGCCGACAGGAAGCTCTGGCGTGGGCTGGTCCATGAAGTCACGAAGAGTCGGAGCGACTGAACGAATAAACAACAACAAAAATAGGCATATGTCATGTAAATCTTTGTATATTAGATATGTCTATGAAGGTTCTCAGTCATCCAGGTGGAATTGTCTGTAGCTTGAATCATGTCAACTGGATTTCTATTTCTCAGTGGAAACGTTTCGCTCCTTATCCAAGAAGCTTCTTCAGTCTTCAGTATAATTTGTATAGAAAGTTCTTGTACAGAAAGTTCTTCAGTATAATTTGTATATTAGAGTTTCACTCATTCATTTTTATCAGTTTTAAAAAATTAAAGGAATCCAGTGGTTGTTTTTGGAAATTTTATTATTTATTTTATTTATTATTTGGATTTATCCCCACCCGAAATTTATCCCCGAAATGGTAAGTTACTCTGGGGGTTATAAAGGTAAAGGTAAAGGTACCCCCCGCACATTTGTGCAGTCGTGTCCGACTCTAGGGGCCGGTGCTCATCTCTGTTTGTTAGCCAAAGAGCCAGCGTTGTCCGAAGACGCTTCCACGGTCATGTGGCCGCATGACACGCGTGGAACGCTGTTACCTACCCACCAAAGTGGTACCTATTAATCTACTTGCATTTGCATGCTTTCGAATTGCTAGGTTGGCAAGAGCTGGAGCTAGTGCGGGAGCTCACTCCGCACGCAGGGCTAGGGATTCAAACCTCCGAACTTGCAATCTTCCGATCAACAAGCCTGGCGTCTTACCCGCTGAGCCACCACGCCCCAACTCTGGGGGTTACTTTGGAGTAAATGCCAAAAGTATATGATACTTTCTGATGATGTTCCTTGCAAGACTTGAAAAGCAGAAAGACCTAAATTCCTTTAAATCTTTTTCATTCTTTCTGGTTGTCAAAATATAATCTGATAATATGATTCTGAGAAATATGAAGTAGCTGATGCAATTGTTAAGTCCTTGGAGTCTGTCATAATTTCTTAGTGTTTCTCTAGATTTGATAGTTTGCTGTGCTCCAATTATGTACTCCAAGACTAGAAATCATAGGAAGTTGGTGGACCATAAGCCTGAAATGTGGTCATTTATCTAATCCCACATGGAATTTCCATATAAAATTTTGATTTTGCCTCTTTATTCTTGAAGATGTGTACCAAGAATTTGAAATATTTTCTTTTTACCTTACTAATTTTCATTGTCATTCATTAGACTTTGGAGATATGGGTAGCTGAAATAAACATTTGTTGATATAGTAGATACGTGAAAATGGTACTTGTTCACAGTTTACAAATATCTGACCCTTTTAAGGAAAGGAACCCAACACTTAAAACACACACTTAATTTGATCTAGCTTTTTGCATTCTATTTGAATGAACTTGTAAAAATTTACTTTTGGCTATCTTCAACCAAATTTATTCTGTTGAATTGAATTGTTACACAAGAAGCAAAGAATATTGTTTGGCAGTGTCTGTGACTGCCAGCATGTCTTGGGTATCATATAAAGCTTAAGCCAAAGAGAGTGGACAGGACGTTATCAACAGCCATGCAACCTGCAGGGGAAGTTATTTGGGAGGAAGGAGATAAAGTTGATTGAAGAAATGCAAGAGGCAAAGCTTTTGTGGATTGGATGTATCCTGTGGGTTTGAGGATTTAAGTGACCTTCAAGGAAAGGACTTTTCTTTGACTGTCAGACAGTCCTCCCACCAATACATAGTACCCTCTCTTTCTTTTTCATGGTACACTGAAAGAAAGAAGATTAGCAGTTTCCTCTTTCAGCAGAAAACCAGGATTTGGTGTTTCCTCAAATGCGCGCGCACACACACACACACAGAGCTTGTTTCACTTGAAGAACAGCAAACAGTGGTTTTCTGTAAAATGAAATTGAAAATTGTTACTTTCCTCCCTTTGCCTGTGAAGGATTGGGGGGAGTGAGTGTAAAGAGCCTGGGTCTAATTGCTCTTGATTGTCATAAAAGCAGCCTAGGGTTGTTCACCTGGTATAATTCAGCTTTCTGCTTTGCTCTTGTACCATGTCTGGTGAGAAACTGATGTTGGTTTCATGCTAGTCTATGACCATAATAAAGATCAATGTAATTTGAATGTTGGTTTCTGAGTGCAAGGAAAACTTCAGAAATTCTTGCACCCTTCCTTGTTCTTGTGGGATGCTTCCCTGTTCCTTACTCTCAGAGAGGTGATCACACCCACCTATTTTCTCAACTCTTTTATAAATAAATGGGAAGATTAATTGTGCAGGAGAGTTAAGGTGGCACGTCAATCTCTGCATTGCTTGCTGGTTCTGTTGCTTGTAGGGATCAGTGAGCCTGTGGATTGTAATGAGATCCCCTCACTTCCTGAAGGGTTACAGGAAATAGTGATATGATATGATGGGATCAGGTGGGGGAGGGCGGCTAGCTTTCTCACCATGGACAGTGGCATTTACATTTTATTATCAGTGCTCTTTCAAATGAATATCATGCTCTTTGTTGATAGAACTTGGAATGGATCTAGAATGAGCGACTTGGAGCAAAAAGACTGTAATTCCTTACTGTAGGTGTATAACAAATGCATCAGTTGATTAGCATGAGAAAGAAATTCTTTTTTTTGAATGCTGGTGGTATTTAACCCCGGTGATGGTTCAAATTCCAAATGAGATGACAAACGTATCTACAAAACATTTAGATTGCATGCTTGAGCTATATGTATAAATCTGGACACTTGATTTTCATGTGGACTTCCCTCTTTTGGAGGTGCTTTTCCCAAGGAGGGAGCAATGATACATGTATTCTGAGCAAAGCCTCTGGCTATTAAATGATGCCTGGGCTACAAGATGGTACAGTAGAAGGAACATAATTCATCACTGCAGCCTTCTCTGAGATGGTACTCTCCAGATGTATTGGAATTACACTTCCAGAATTCCCAGCCACGAGGAGCATTCTAGACACTTTAGTCTGGAGAGTGCCAGAGGCCACTCTATTGGCGGTTGGCTTTTAATTGTTGTCTTGAATGTTGCTAGCTACTGAAGTAGAAATACAGAATGTCAGTCATTAAAATAAGTAAATGATGGGGTGGACAGTTATTGCTCTTATTGAAAGTGCTTCTTTGTTATAGTAGGGCAGCTGTGACAGCACGGGATTCTGAGTGCGGTGGTCAGTTTCATTCTCTGAGACTGGGAAGGTTCTATCTGGACAAGTGCCCTTTTTAGCTTTTGCCCATGCCATTTGACATGTTCTTATTCAGGCTTGCTCTGTCCCAGGGATCTTTCCATTACCCTTATTATCAGCTTTGCTTTCCAAGTGGGTCAGCAGAACCAAGTATTAAGCAGTGAATGTTCAGTGCATTGCAGCATTGCTGTGGAGAAAGGTTTGGGTGACATCTGATGCTGCTCTCAAAGTGGGAAAGGTCCTATGGGACCCTTCCTGCTGCTGAGCTTGGAGTTTTTTCAACCTGGGTTGGTCTTTGCGGAAGAGGGCATTGATTTTGAAAATCCACTGTAGTGGATTTTCCTAAATACATACAAACATGGGAACAAGCCATCTGTGTTTCTGATATGGATGAAGTATTTACCATTTTACAATCTTTGGGAATAATTATACAAAAAGTTGTCTTTCTGTTTTTCTGCATGATTTGTATTCTGCTTTCTGGCTGGAAGCCTACAAATGCTTCACAACATTCAGTGACAATTCCTCTTTAAGAATACACATTAAAAATTTAAAGCAATGAAATATATAAAAGTGAAGTTTCTGGATGCACCTGAAAAAAGTCCTGCTGCTCTAAGTTTCATTAATTTTAATGAGTCAGATCCCTAAAACAGCTGCATTGTTTGTTCAGGCTCACACAGTAGCTTGAAAAAAGTCAAGCTGCTTTAAGGAATAGCAGGCTGATGCAGTGTTTGAACAAGGTCTGAAATATTTTTGAAGCATGCACACCCTTATAGGAAAGTTCATTCTTAAATGGCCAACAGGCCATTTCTGATGAGTCTGTTCCAGCAGGATTGCAAAGCCATTATTTGCTCAGGCCCACAGCATGATTAATGATATCCTTGGTAGCTTTTGGAAATGTGTCACAGTTGTTTCCAGGAGCCATAAGCAAAGTATTAAAAGGAAGAGTGACTTGAGACTGAAAATGACAACAGTGTAGAAGATGGCAATGTGATGTACTTGGGTTCAGCAATGCTTGTTGATGTCTACAGTGCTCATACTTGGAAATGTTGTGGTGATATATTATGGTACATATAAAAAGCAACTGGTGCAGGGAAGTGGGGAAGACAAGATTGGAACAAGAAGGTTTTTTTAATCTGGAAAAGTGGTTTTATCTTAGCTCTTGGCTTTTCAGACTTGGAGCCAAGTATAGGGACCATACAGATGCTGTAGGAGTGATGAGTAAAGCATCTTGCTAGAGGTTGTAGGAATCCAGCATTTTAAATGGATTTAGACTAAAAATACTTTTTGCCTGCTATTGCAGGAATCATGAAACATTTGAAATTACAGGTTTTGATATGTGTGTGTGTGTTCAGTATAATTGAGAATCCCAAATTTATTTTTGAGTCGAGGGCATATGAAGTGAATGTAAAAAAGAGTTGGACTTCAATTGTATGCTCATGGCTACCATATTGACTTTTTTGACCCTCGATGCCTATTTTGAGTCTAATTAGAAGGAGTCTCAGTAGATACTGAAAAATTCACAAGTGCTTAAGATGTGGTTATTGTCTCCTAAATTTGAAATACTGTTTCACCTTTTCTCAAGAAAACTTGTGCTTCTGCTTTAGAGGTGTTAAGAGCCTGCTAACAGGCTCTTAAGACTTGGCTTGTGTAAATGCTGAGTAATATATTGAGCATAATTTCAGCCATTTAAAATCTCTTATTATTGAAAGAGACATAAAGGTATGCTTAAGGTTAGGAAAGCTAAGGTTATATGCCACAGGAATAATTAGGTCACAAGATTACTTAATTTTGCTGGAAGGATATCTCAGTTAATATCTCTTGTGTGTGTCTGTGCCTTCAAGTCAGTGTGGACTCTAGGCAACTGCTTGGACAAATCCCTGCAGTTTTCTTGGCAAGATTTCGGAAGTAGTTTGCCAGTGCCTTCTTCCTAGGGCTGAGAGAGAATATCTGGCCCAAGGTCATCCAGTTGGCTTCATGCCTAAGGCAGGACTAGAACTCATGGTCTCCCAGTTTCTAGCCTGGTGCTTTAACTACTACACCAAACTGGCTCTCATAATAACATAATAGTAAAATTATTAAAGTATGCTTATTAAAATAAAGGTGCTGTGTAATTTTAGGCTTCTTTAATTTCTTAAAAGTTAAAAAGAAAATATCAAAACCTTTATGCAAACCTTCATGAAGAAAAGGGAAATAAAATTTTCCCTTTTTTTGTAAAAAAAACATTTTTGTAGGGTTTTTTCCCATGTCATTATGGATTCTTCATGTAGACTATGTTAAAACTCACTATTCAATTTAAAAAGTATGGATTGCTTCCCATTCTATGCCAGAAGTCTGATAAATACAAGGAACTATAGAAGTAACCTCTAAGTGGTCCAACTGATGAAATCTAAATTGTTACCAGAAATTCCCACGTCTCAGCATCTACTACCTTTCTTTATGAACCAGAAGGTATTTGTAGGTGTGAGGAATATACAGTGGAAATATTGGAAATAGGATTGAGTCCTGGCAGCCACCGTGAACAGCAGTAGAAAAATATATGGGTTGAATGGAGGGAATTTGGAAAGACTTGGTCATTCAGATGTAATCTCTGAGCCATCATTTGAGGAAAGGTGGACCCAAAAAATTACTTGGAACATTGCTGCTATAATTGTGTCCATCTACTTTGCTGTTGGCTCTCTTCTTTTTCTTTTCCTTTTCCTTCCACCTTTACCAATATTCTTCAGAAAGAATAAACTTCTCCAGAGAGCTAGATCTTTGAATAATGTGTCCAAAGTACGATCATGTCAGCCGGGTTATTTGCACCTTGAGTGAGAAATTTGGGTTGATTTGTTTGATGATCCATTTGTTTGTTTTTCTGGCTATCCATGGTATTCTCAGGAGTCTTCTCCAACACCAAAATTCAAAAGCATCAATACTCTTTCTATTCTGGTTCTTTTAAGTCCAACTTTTGCTTCCATATAGTGTCATGGGGAAATCATGGCCTGCATGATTCTGATCTTTGTAGGTATAGACCAGCCTTTCTCAACTAGGATTCCATGAGAGATTGTAGGGGAAAAAATCCATGGTTTTTTTTAACTTTGCATGTCATACAATACTAGGTATAGATACAACAATTCTTATGCAGTGGTTCCCTGAGACCTGAAAATTATTTCAAGGGTCTAAGGTAAAAAGGTTGAAAAGGCTGGTATAGATACATCCCAGCATCTGAATACCTTTTCCCAAGGCCTTCATTGCTACTCTACTGGCTTGTCAGCTCTTTAATGAAAGGAGTCTGCTTTTGCTTATCATAAGATCCTGTGTTCCATTTCTATGCCAGTTGGGTGCTCTCTAAATCTGTTGGGACTACAGATCCTGTTCCATGATGGCTGGAATCCTGTGGATTGTAAACCAGCACATTTGGAAGATTGTTCCGTGCAGCCGCTGAACCTTAGGGAACAGCTCAGCTCTCAGGGGCTGTTTGGCGACCAAATGTCTGTTGTGAAATCTTGGAGCATAACACAAGCCCAGATGTAAATGGGTCTCAGAGGAGAAATGTAGCAGAGCATATCTGGGTCTATTTGCTTTGTTGTCCCCAGCTCATCAATCAGACACAAAGGCGGCAGTGGAGTGGGGGCTCGGGGGTGGAGGATGCTGGGGACAAATGGAAGGGTTGTTTTCTTGAACAGAAGGCTGGAATGCCAATTTATTATCTGGCATTCATTGTGGGTGGGGGTGGACGAAACAGATGGAAAACACATTCTCTTTTAAAATGATTGCCTGTAACCTACATCTTACCTTTTCTTTCTGTCAAAATAAAGCAACATTGTGTTACAGACATTTCCTTTAAGCCTGGCTTAAAAATGTTTCAGTGAAATATCAGGTAATTGCATGCATGTGATTTGGTTCAAAAACAGGGAGATGGAAGGCAGGAAAGAACAAGTAAGTCATATAGTCTGCAAGGGTTAAAATATTCCCATGATTGCCAAGTGAAGTGAACATTTGAGTTAATGGTATCTGACTCAGTAGGAGCCTCCATGATTGTTTAATGCATGTAGCCATTTATAATAAAGAGATAGTTGCACACAGTGTTCTAATATGACATGTTGTTTCTTTCAGGGAGGGAGTTGTTGAGTGTGATTTTTTTGAAAGGTTAGATATGAAATAAAACAGTTATTTGTGGAGGCTTCCATTGTGCTTCTATCTCCCCTGGTGCCTTATTCATCTTAAAAAAACTTTTAATGTTGTGGTAATACCTTGTTTATATATATTTCATGTTGGTACTTTCATCTGTTAAGTAGTGTATACTATCCCTTAATTGCAATGCTTCTAAAGGTTCCCTTCACAGCACTTTGGATATCTAACGGTGCCTCCGAATAAGATGTAGAAAAATGTTGGCATTGAGTTTGATAATAATGCCTAGTGTTTTTCCCCTTGCCATGCCAAAACATGTAGGGGGGATAAATGCCATGGGTGTCTTCCATGGGTTAATTTCTAGATCAGTTTCCCCTACAGTTTTATCATGTAGAATTGTTGGATTGCATTTGCCATGTAGTTGGAAGCAATGAAAGCTGTAATCCAGCACAATTTGGGGGCACTTGGGTGAATTATGTAGCTCTAGATGTTTCTTCAGTAGAATAAAAATGCCTCAAGTGCCCTTTTGTTATGCCTAGACAATACTGGTTTGGATTTCTGGGTGAGATATATATATATCCTTTAATTGGGAACATTAATCTTCCATTTCAGTAACTGTAGGATGAGAATAATAGCTGCATATTTCTAATGACTCCTCAGCTAACCAAGTTTGGTGGTATAATGATAGGTAAATTATAGTTCCCAGAGTTTATTTGCATGCATTGACATTAGAGCAATCTTATCCAATCTGAACTCTTCCCATGTGCTAAGACTAAAACTCCCAGAATGTTGAGTCCGCTTTGGATGTGGACTGTGTATTTTGGAAATTACATCCTGTATCCATCACATATCAGTGATGTGAGATGGAGGAAGGCTGCAATATTTTGATTTTTTTCTGAAGATTTCCCACTGTCTTCTGTTAGAATGCCTCACAATCCCTAGTTAAAAGGGCATCTTGGCTATTGGAACACAACGACTGCAAATGTTTTCTTCCAAAGTTCTCATTTGGAATGTTGATTCCATAGGGAAGCAAAATGGAAGAAAAAGGAAGAAAGAGGAGGAGGCGGAGGAGGAGGCAGCAAGTGATTGAATCAAGGTCAGACAATTCTGTGGCACAATTAGGCTCAGGATTTACCTAATGTGTGCTCCTCTTCCTGTCTGGCTAAATTCCGTGGAAGGAAATAATTGTGTGTAGATTGTAGCCTTCAGTTTACAGTCCTTTTAACATCACTGCTTTTGGTATTATTTCTTCTGAATTGCTTGAAAAGTGCAGAGCACAGATGTTTACAATGTAGTGAAGGCAATAATTCCTGTCTTTTCTTTCTTACAGTAAGTCGGTGTGGTTCAAAGGCTCAGCTAAGCCACTTTATTCTCTGTCCTTTATTGGATTTTTTTTTGTCTGATGGCTGTTAATGTTTAATTCCCACAGTAATGATATACTTTTCTCATTTTGCTGTTGAGGGAGGAGAGATCACACTGCTCCCCTCCCCCACTTGTGTGTGCGTGTGTGTCTTCAAAGAAAATTTGAAGAGTAAGGCAAAAATGAGGCACAAGATAATGCAGTTATTTCTAGTTCAAAGCTAAGCAGGTCATATATGAACCTTTTCTAATTCATTATAGAGTTCTGCTTTAGAATGAGAAAACTATGCTATAAATCATGATGTCATTCTGAACTAATCAAATTCAGGCAAAGAGCTTCAGAATTCCTCTGAGAGCTGCCCATCATGAACAGATGTGTCTTGAACAGCAGTGGGAGCCTGAGAGGAGATGGGCAGGTAGTCTTGCAATCTGATGAAACTTTTTCCCAGTCCCTGGACTTATTTTTCACAGAAGGGGACAACATGAAACAAGTATACAGAAGTAATAATGAATAATAACTAAGCGGTAACTTGAAAAGAAACAACAGAATTCTTAAAAGCTGAAGAGAAAGAACGATCTAGCTTTGTCGGTAGAAGTGTTGTTGCTCTAGGATGCTTCTCAATGGGAGAAATGGCTCCTTCCGCCACTGGACAAAATGGACAAAAACAGCACTTTTTAGGAATTAGATTCTGCAGCCTTCCTGGCCTTTCCTCCTCAATCCACATAAGCGAAAAAACCGTTAGCCTTCCTGGCTAGAAGGGAGGGGAGCTGCAGGAGAAGGAGCTGCTGAGAAGAAGGCAAACATACAGGCTGAGTGCTGGAGGGCTCCCCTGGGTTACTGGGAGGGATTAGGGAAAAAGCCGGCAGTGTATTAACAGGGATGGCCAGTTCTGTGAGCTCTTGTATGAAGTCGATTTATTAACTATAAACGGTCAGGGGGAAGTATGTGTATAGAGTATTCACAATTCTGAATACATGAAAAAATATTTTACAAAGGGGTCTTTGTCTCTGAAAAACGATAATGTATTTGTTCCCTGTGAATGTGGAGCTTTGCAAATCATATGATTTTAAAAAATGCCTCCAAGGAATTTCCTACTTAAACTAAAGATGATGCAAGATAGAGGAAACAAAATGGCAGGTTGAAGCTTGGTGGAGGGAAGATGGCAAATCACATGAATAATAATGCTGAGTTTTCCCTGCAGAATTCAAGCTGTGTCAGTTGATGTAATAACAGTCTTGGGTTGTCTTTGTTTTAGACTAGCTCTGCATGCTTAATTCTCTGGCGTACTGTAGAAATGACCTGGATCTCAATATGGACGTTAAGCAGGGCTGCTGTCTCTGTTTCCAAAAGACAGAATGATTGATTCGGAGACCTTTCTTGCACAAGACTTGTAGGGACATTAATTCTTTGCCTGTGAATGTTTTTAAGGCTGATTCTACTCCTTTTCCCCTATTAATTAAGTTGAGAAGAGAGTGAGGGGGGCACCCTTATGTGTGACCCACACTGAGTTCTTTTCTATTCCAAGAGGCGAGGTGTGGCCCTTACTCTCTGCCTCACCTTTCTTTCTCTGTTCCAGTCACCCTCGGATGTTTCAGGATGTGCTGCCAGGAAAACTGGGTAGGGCTATGACAGATCCTGTCCTGTCTTAGTTGTGGGTACTGCGGGCACAGTGGTCTCTATCCAACGTGATGGCCAAAGCAAGTGAGGGAAGAGAACTTTTCCATCTTGGGGCAATTGACAACTTTTTCTGAGAGATTTGGGATGCACTGAGACTACAATTTAATAAAACAAAAGCTGCAGATCCTTGCTTGGCGTCTGATCAGTTGACTCCTGCCAATATTAACTCTGAGGGTGTCTTTTTACAGATTATTCTAGGGCAGTGATTGATGATACTACAAGGCATTGTAGATTTCAGCAACCGTTTTGCTTCTTTATCTTAAAGTTGGTCATGTGTGGTTATTTTCATTTGAGAGGCTGGGAAAAACAAATTTCCAAACCCATGGACAAGGATAGCTGTGCTGGCTAGGGATTATGGAAGTTGAAATCATTTGGATTTTCAAATGAAAATGAAACCATTTTCTCTCACATATAGAATTGCATTCAATGCACTGGACATTATTAAGGATAAAGAACCATCTTTACCTCCCCCTCTCCCCCCCCCCAAAAAAAAAGGAAGGAAGAAAGGAAAAGTGGAGTTGAATGTGAATTCTGGGGACTTCAAGGATATGTCCATGTAGCTTTCTTGGCAGTAACATGGAAATAGTTTGCCACTGCTTTTTCCTGATGTTTTTTCCAGTTCCCAGTCTCACCCAAAGCCACAGGCACTTTCTTTGCAACTCCCTGGTAACCATTTAGAGAAGCCTTCTCCAAATGTGTTGGAGTCCTTCCTTCTTCTTCCTCCTTTTCTCTCCTTTCTCCTTCCCCTCTCAGGATAATTTTACAGGTGGTCCTCACTTAATGACCCTAATTGGGACCAAAATTTCTGTAGCTAAGCGAAGCGGCTGTTAGGCAAAACATCACATGACCATACCACTTAGTGATGGCAGTTCCAGTAGTCCCAGTTGCGGTTGTTAGGCCAGGACCGCATGCTTCTCGTGCCCTGCCCAACCCTAACCCTTTGCGAGGCCTGCCTATCTCCCCCTCCCCATCTCTGTCCGTTTGGCTGCCCTGCACTCCGCAAAGGCCTTGCGAAAGGCCAGCGGCTGCCTTGGCCGGGCACGCCTCATCAGCAGTGGCAGGAAGAAGGCGGTGAAGGTCAGCGGGGGGTGGCAGGGGTAGGTGGGGGAGTGCAGGGTGGCCAAAAGGGCAGAGGTGGGGAGGGGGAGATAGGCAGGTGAGGGGAGTTGAAGTTCACCCTGCGGTCGTAAATGTGGGCGTGCTGCTAAGCACCCGGATTTTGATCACATGACTGCAGGGGCGCTGCAACGGCTGTAACTTTGAGGACAGGTCGTAACTACCATTCGTTCAGTGCCATCGTAACTGAACAGTTGCTGAACAAATGGTCATTAAGGAAGGACTACCTGTAATACCAAGAAGTGTTACAATTAGTACCAAATATAATGATCCTGGAGAAGGTCTATCTATGTGGTTGCTGAAAGTTGCTAAAAGTTGACAGTGACTTTGTGGCGCATAATAAGTCAGTCAATATTTCAGAAAGATTCTTCCCATGTAGCAGTTGATGGCCACTGCCCTTGTGGCTGGAGAGGGGGGAGGCAGGGCAGGGCAGAGCGGGAGTCCAATGGAAGCCATGTTCCCAGATGGTCTTTGCACGTCTTCTTGCTCCTTCCTTTCACCCATAATTCAGCTCCAATAATTCTTAGCCAGTGTTATTGTAATTGCTTTTCTTCCCCCTGTGGAAAAAACCCCCCTACTTCAATTGTAGTAGAGAAACCCAACATTCCTCACCAAGCTTCGTCCAAGTAACAGCTATCTCACACGGATATAGTCTGTGTTCTTCATCTATTGTAATATTTCTATCCTTTTAAAAAATCCTTGATGGGTTGATTCAGTGGACATATTTTACAAAACCCAGCTTTTTTATTGTTGATATTATTTTGCCACTAAAAAAAGATAGAGCCTCCCCTGAGGTAAGCTATACTGCTGAGCTCATGGTTAGTGGGGAGTTACTTTGTTTTACACTTGAGAAAAAAAGTTTATTGTCCTAATTGTCCATTATCACCAGTTAGATGAGAAAAAAGTTTATGATTGTCCCATGAGAAAAAAAGTTTATTGTCCTAATTGTCCATTATCACCAGTTAGATGAGAAAAAAGTTTATGATTGTCCCATGGGACAGCAGCTGATAACAAAAATCACCATAGATAATGTATGTGGGTGTGTATAAAATGTGTCACTTTTCTAATATGTGTTGTTATATCATATATGTAACAAAAATAACTAGTCTTAAAGCTGTGTCACTGGGTGGTATCTTCTTGGGTGGGCGACCCCCTACCCATTTTTTACTAGCAAAGACTTCTAGCTGCTCTTCCTTGTCTTTCTGTTTGGGTGGATTTTTTTTTCATGCTGGGGAAAGTGCTTAAAATGCATGCTAAATTATTCAAAATTTAATGATGCCCTCTCAAGAATAAAGATGAAAAGCACAATGACGTGTGTCCTCCATTTGCTGCCTAAGACCAAGAGACCACCCTTTGTGTGTATTGAACTTAAAGCATTACAGAAACGGCCCTCTTAAGAGAGACACTGAATGCAAACTAACTAACCCCCCTTTTTTTCCTGCTCAAGGAGTAGAAAGCAAATAGAAGTGACTATTATTTAAATGCAATTTAAATCTTGGTAAGAGTGCTGGGTAAACAAAGGGAGTGGCAACACTTGAGGTAGAAAGCCACAGTTGTAGCAAATTTGGAAACTCTCTGAAATGCTGCTGTTTTTCCCAGAATGTAAAGCCACAATACGTTGTGTTTTCTGTTGCATTGACTCTTCAAGAATGAGGAGTGTCAGATGGGATTACTTTACAACTTTGGGGCTTGTAGATTGTTTTGGAGAGTGAGAGTGAACAAGTTCAGCTGTCAACCCTAAATCTAACCCATTAACCAGTTTCAGAATTGCCACTTTTTTCTTTTAAACCTAAGCCTCTCCCTCAAATAGTAAATCAAGTCATAAAGAGTCATAAAGAGGACTTACTCTTTCTAGTCATGGGAAAGCTTAAATTCAGTATGTCAGGTGAATATGAGACATGGAGAAGGCTAAAAGGACAAGATGACAAGTTTAAGAGGGACTGCTGTGAGAATGAATGGATGTATTTATACCAGTTGTCAAATTTCAGAGTATATGCATTATGCAAAATTTTTCCTATTTTGCACATACATAGGCAAGAATGTTCCCTAAAATAAACAAATATTCAGGTAATACGCAAGATTTGAACCAAGAACCACATCACAAAATTTGCAGATATGCAGAATTCAAAGTATCCATGTTGTCATAAGAATGTACTTTACTACATATTTTTAAAACATATACTTTAATGACATATGATGGCTATATCTACTTCCTGATTGGCATGTCTCTAGATCAGAGCTTTCCAAACTTTTCATGTTGGTGACATGCTTTTTAGACATGCATCATTTCGCGACACACTCTTACAGCAGGGCAACATTTCGCGACACACTTTTACAGCAGGGCACAAGGCAGGCACTAGGATCTGCGCGGAATCACAGCAGGTTTGGAGGCAGCAAGGCACAAGGCAGGCACTAGGACCTGCGTGGAATCCTGGCAGGGCTCGGAGGCAGCAGCAGCCACGACACACCCAGACACTGCAGCCGACACACTAACGTGTCCCGACACACAGTTTGGAAAGCTCTGCTCTAGATAGTGGCTGCTGAGGGGGAAAGAATCTGAGAAGTGCTATTTTGCCCTCCTGTTCTATTTGTGGATTTCCTGTTGACACTTCCAGTTGGCCTTTGATCTGATCAAGCACCTTGCTTTTATCTCATAAATTAAAGGGCTTTTCTATTGGACAGATGTATTTTTTTTTTACTTTGGGATAGGAGCAGGATCAAAATTCAGATAAACTGAGATGTTTTTGTTTGTTGGTATATTTTAACTGTAAGCTGGCTAGAGTTACAAATTGTGATTGAAATGGTCTGAGTTTTATTAATAAATAAAAACATGCTGATTCTTGCACAGAATGAGCAGTAAGTTTGTCTAGTATCTGAAATCACTTCATGTAGTAGTAGACTATATTGTGAAATATGCTTAAGTCATATGTGGGGTGCCATAAGTCATCCTACATTTTAGGTTTTTTTATTATTACTTTGCTTTTTGTAATAGATGTCCTGCCTCTCTCGCATGGTAGAACATCAGGAAGGAGTCTGCCCTCCAGGCCCTACATAGTTCCAACAAGGGTGTTGCCTCAGGTGCCCCCCAACTCTGCCTGAAACAAAGGGACGGACCTTGACAGAGGCTCCCTTGTTGCCTTTTCCACAGCCTCTGATAGAGAAAGAGCTGCTCCTGGTTTGTATGTGTGTGGAGTGGAATGGCGAGTCACTGGGGAGAGAGAGTTGATTGGCGAGACTTGGAGCCATTCAGGCAAGAGAAGATAATCGACAGCTGTGAGAATTGGCTCATGTTTCCTATGCGCCTTTTGGGAACAAGAGGTTTAGACTAAGGCAGCCCTGGAATCAAAAGGCAGCCCTGCCTGATGGCATCCGTTCCTTCACTCAAATTTGTTGCTGTGACAAGTTGACTGGCAAGAGATGGGCACGGAGTCCTGAAAGATAAAAAAAAAAACTCACTTGCTCTAATAATGGAGTTGAACCACCATTTGTTTCATTCTATTTCTATATATACCTATGCTTGTCCATACTTTGAAGTACTTTGTTTTTTAATAACGTGTAAGTATATTAGATAAACATACAAACAAATCCTCATTCACAGTTTGTGCTAAGCCACAATTTAACTGAAACAACTCTCCTACTTAACTTTGCTTTGTCATTCCCATATTTTTATAACAGTTTGTTTGATGAAGAGTAGTAGGCAACTCAAAATCTTGCACACACTCTATATGACTTTAGTTTCTCCTAAGAAATGTATTACCTAACTATGGATTAATTTGGGGAGGTTGCCTGTAATTTGATACACTTTCCTGATTTATCTTGTCCTTCATTTTGATTGTAAATCTGAGACCAAAGCTTTTGTAATTTTGAGATTGTGATTTTCAGAGATTTAGACATCTAAATAAGGATGTACTCTGGCACATCTGTGCACTAATGAAACCACAGTGCTGAAAGCATCTCAATGGGATCACATGATTGCATCAAGATTCCTTTTTGTGCTTCAATTTCATTGGTACTAGTACTCAGTCCCGCACAGTGGCTGACTCTAAGGACTCTTTGAAAAGCAAATAGAAAACTGGCAAAATGCATATGTGTGGCAAGATCTGAGTTGTATCTGTCAAAGTATAGATGACTGGCCATCACTAACTGGTTGTTTCTTTCAGAATAGGTTGAAGTAATCGGGAGCATCACAGGAAGGTATCCCATCTTGGATTTAACCAAATGGGAATATGATAGACCAGAGATTAGCGATAATTGATCCACAAAGTGCAAATCCCTAGTGCCTCTACAGTAGATACTTTCTGAATGGATCACTGGATGGTTAAAATAAGTAAGCTTCCTTTGTCCTAAACTTACTTTATGTTCCTTGGTGTGTCTATCTTCCCTGTTTCTGCAGTGATGGGATTCATTATACTTGTTCTGCTGTTTTTCAAACTTGTTGTAAAATGTGCATCTGTTTATGTCTATAAAGCTCTCAAAGATTTCATATCATAAATGATAAACAGCTTCAACCACCCATAGTTTGTGAAGTAAAAGATCTGAAAATGATTTTAAAGGCATTTGGAGAAGTACCTAATTTATTACTCTGTAAAAAGGGGAGGGGAAAATAGCCCATAGCATCAATTTTCAGTTTCAGGACCTTTTATTGACCAAGCTGTCATAAAATTTCTTCAATTATTCCATCTTAAAGCATTCCAGAATAATGAATCTGTCATCAGGGCAACCTGAAGTCCCAGTAAACAAAACTGAATGTTGGATGTGTTCAATACACCAACCCTTTAAATTGTGAATAGAGAAATTGCCTTTTCTCTTTCGGATGGCTTTAATTTTTCTTTTATGTCTATGTAGACTCCTGATTTAACCTATAAAAGTCAATGCTTATTTTATGTTACTGATATTTCTATAAGGAGAGCAACGTAAGCTGTAGTCCGGATCTCCCAGTGTTCACTAACTTTCATTGTTCGGTTTCTTTGTCATGTGGGACCAAGAAAGAATGGGCCTTGATGAAGCCCCATAAATCAAGGGCTGATGGTGACATCTCAAGCTGTCTTCTGTTATGATCTGGGGTTGATTTAAATGACTGGTCCTCTGCCAATTCTGTGAATGGATTGAATGTTGATTGCTGAAATGTAGACTCTGACTGCCGCCAGTATCATACAGAGATGGCAGTGAGAACTGGCCACATGATTATATAGTTTTAGTGAGATGCAATTATTTATTTATTTTGTTTGTATGCCACCCATGCCCAGGTGCTCTGGATGGCTAACAGGGCCAACATAAAGTAAAATAACAACCCTAAAACTCCAATACATATAAAAAGAACCTAATCAGAAAAGATAAAATAAAACCCAGAAACAGTTAATACAGTAATTGAAGAAGGACTCTTCAGCTAGATCTACTGATCACATAAAAGGAAGGGAATAATAGTTGGGCCTTTCTTAGGCAAGGCCAAAGACTGGGAAACATGAATTATAGCTCTGGGCCTGAGAACTGTGTTGAGCTATGCATTTTGTGCTTTATCCTGTAGAGCAGGAGTGGACTGTGTGAACCTTCAGATTTTACTGAGTGACAATGTCCGATATTTCTCAGCCTCCACCATTGGGGAGAGTCTGCTGGGAGTTGCAGTGCAAGAACATCTAGAGGACTGCAGTTTCCCCATCTCAGTCATAGCCCGTGGAAACCTTGCTTAATTAATATATACAGTAGCTGCATAGGAAAAGGTGTACCTGATCAGGTGAGAGGTTAGGTGGAATTTATCTTCAAAGAGGGACAAATCTCTGACCTGACCAGGTAGGGCTTTCTTTATGCACCTACGATGCATTTGTGATTGAAGTGAGTGAACTATTTTGCTTTGCAGCCTTCTCCTTCAAAATAATGACCAAGTGAGCCAGGTTTGCTTTAGAAAATGCCAGCGCAGAACGGTTTATACTGCAGGATTTAATGTCTTGTATATCTTGTTCCTGGAACTTGTGGTTCTTCTGGCCTATTGTCAACGTTTGGGGATTGTCCTCCTTGGCTGAGAGAATCTCTATCCTCCACTGAGGGCAAACAGAACTGAGCACATGGATTGCAGAGCTGTGAAAAGAATAAGAAGGCTAATAGAACACTGAGAAAGGTGAATCCAGGACACACATGCTTTTGAGGACTGAAATTCTTTGGTTAGAGTTCGGGTGTCATTACTTGAAATCTTTCAGAATTAGTATGTTCGTATTTGTCTGCCTTTGTTGATTCACTTTTGAAGGACAAGGAAATATTGCCTTGAGATAAGAGAAAATGCTTAAATCAATCATCTGGCTTATATTAGAACTAGCTCAGCTTGTGAAAGATAAGTCAGGATGAATACTGGGAGGTAGGCTTCAGAAATTTTCCATTAGTCTTTTGGGGCTGTTAATATCTTTTTTTCAAAACAGTCAGGATTTATACCCATTGGGAAGTCCTGCAACTCTTAGTCTGCCTTGCTGTTCTTCCTCCTGGCTTTTCTAGATGCCATCAGATGAGGGAAAAATCAAAGCTTATTTTATTTTGGGCAATATGATCAAATGGATATCAACATTTTTGAGGTGTGATTTGTGGAACCTTGCCAGAACAAGTGGCTTTTTGTATTATAAAGTGCCCCATACCCAATGATGGTAAGTCAGGGAAGGCATCCCAGAAGTTACCCAGCATCCAGAATGCAACAGGGGCTGAAAAGAGGCATGGGGCTGCCACACTACTGTTACTAAAGTAACGTCTGCTTTTTCTGACAAGGCTTTCAATATAGCTCAAAAGAGGAGCAAAAAAGAAGACATCTCCAACATGTAGTAGGCAGTAGGTCCCCCAAAGTGCCAAAGGCTTAAACATGCCTGTTGAGTAAGATCTGTGGAATGAGGTAGCATGTGATTTGAGTCCCTTTACACAGGGAGCATCTTTCTTTCCCATGAATAACAGCATATCAAGAGGTTGTGTCTGTGTATGTATGTAACATGCTTTCAGGAGGTCACTCTTCTCTTGTAGGGTTCTTTTTCTATGCCTTGTGAAAATATTGAACCTTCCCCTTGAGCCAGTATCTACTATTGGCTAAAGTATGTTTTGTAGGTGAGCAGCTGCTAGAAAGTGTCATTATTCTATCCATACAAGTGAACATCTCTTGCCACCCATTTCTTTTCCTGTGTTCCCTCCTCCTCCTAATTTGCTTGCTATTTCTTGTCTTTTATTCAGAGGTTTATGATTCCTGCATACAGCTGTAAGACTGCTGATCTATCTGGCATAGAATTAAGCAATTCTATGGAATTTGGAATTCTTTGGAAGTTGTCCATGAGCAACCTTTTCGAGATGGAGAGATGGATGAAGCTGTCCAGTAGCCCTAATTCTTGTTAAAAGGCTTGACTGTGGCATGATGACCACATGGCATCTGCCAGCCCTACCGGGTAGACCAAACCAAGAGTCAGTTCCCAGGAAGGACAAAACTACCTTTACTGAGAGTGGCTATAAGAACAGAATCTTGCAAGCCTGATTGTGCTGTGCCTCCTCCCTTTCTTATGCCCACATAAATTAGGGAGGTGACTGGCTGGCTGCTTGCACATCCTTTCTGCTTGTTTGGGGCTTAAGCCACGTTTTTCTCCCTGTTGCTTTGGTAACGATCTGGCCTGTCTCTCTCAAGGTCATCTTCCTTACACTCTACATGATCCCTGAGCCTTAATAGACAGGGCATGGATTACCTCAAAAGAGTGGGAAATTATACCTCTGATGTTTAGCAATTGTGGGCAGAGGAAGCTCCAGGAGCCACAAAAAAGGGGGGGTTGGTTGATCATGGTCTACCAAATAGTACCATGGAGAAGTTCCACTGGCTAGATTGGGACTTGGTAATCTGTATATTCTCTAGTGCAGAGGATTTAAAAAAGATGGCACCTGCATGCTGTCATGGGTTTGGCCAAGCAGGGCTGAGAGTGAGTTCTGAAAAATTGATAATAGATTTGGGAAGACATTGAAAGAAATATTAATACAAACAGATGAATCCTTCAGCAGCTGGAAAGAAATGAAAAACATTAAAATGAAAAACATTAAAAATGTGATTTACTCTCATCTCCACAAGAAGCCCCAGAAAATGCTTTATCACAGATAGAGGGATTGCCTATCAATCCCACTAGTCTTGCCTCGTTCAATGACAAATTCCTTGTTCTGGTGACCTTAACCATCAAGAAACTCTTTAAACTACTAAGTACTTGTCTCTGACCAGAGTTGGAAGGCTGGAGGTACTATCATATTTATTTTTTATCTTATGGATTTCACTTTGCCAAATTTAATCATTCAATGTAGAAAACTGATGTTCAGATCTTTTGACAGGAGGTGGCTTCTTTTGAGTCAAACTGGAATTTCCATTGTTACAAAGGTTAAACTCAGGAATTGCACATGCCCCAATAGGAAAATGACTTGATGCATATGCAAATAGACACATAACATTTCACACATAAATTATGATATGACTGCTGGTCTGAAGCTTCAGATCTTCACTGCTCCTTCTACCCACTGCCTTTCCTGAATTCCTGAATTATGCAATTTAGCATTACAGTCCAACTAGCCAAATTTTGATTTGTCTGCAGAGCAAACCACAGTGTCCAGCACTTCTGTTTTTGCGGTCATTCAAATCCCTGGTTTATACAAAATTGAGCAGACCTCTTTGCTCATTACGGCAAACTGTAATAAACTACAAACAGAGAAGGAATTGGAATATGCATGATATGTAAGGAAAGTATGCTTCATCTCAATTTGCTAATTTCTTCGGCTTGGATGAATTCAACCTGTGGCAATAGTTTTCCACTTGTTCCCTGTTGTTGTTCCTATTATTATTATTATTATTATTATTATTATTATTATTATTATGGCTTGAAAGTATTCTGTGAGAGCTTGCACAAATTTTTATGCCTAGCAACTAGGTGTCTATCTCCCAGGACAACATTGTCCTGTTTATTCCAGTCCAGTCCTGTCTTGCAGCCTGAGTTACTGTACTTGAACTTTCTGTAGCATATTGGCATTTCTGCTTGCTCCAGAAAATCCTGCACTTGTGCCTTGGAACAATCTCAGTGGCATCAAAATTCCTCCTAATTTGGCTTGCAAATTGATTCTTGTCCCTCCCTGAACCTTTGCACAATGACTTTGAATGCTTTCTTGCACAGATAGCTCTCCTTTCTAGCATGACTTACTCATCTTTCAGTTTTACATCTTTCCAATAAAACATTTTATGATACAGAGACTCACAGATGTACAGATAAGTCTCTGGACAAGATAAAAGGAGTGCATTTCTTTTAATGAAGTGACATTTATTCCTGTTTCAAGTATTTATGCTGATCTGAAAGTGAGATCTTTCAGATAACTCTCAAAACCAACTTTGTCCAATCTGATGACTCCCAGATTTGTTGGATTGCTGCTTCCAGTATTCCCACAGAGCATTGTTAATTAGGGTAGACAAAAATATATGAAAACCTATAAATTGTATTTGTTCGTTTATTGACCTTGAATATTGCTGAGTCCCATAGGACTCCCATCAGTTGACAATATTGTACAGGTAGATAAATTGTACAGGTAGAACATCCAGGTAGATAAATAATAAAACACCCACATTAGGAATTTAAGTAAATGTATACAAAACAAAGTTAAAAATTAATAGTCTAATAGATGTTTATGGTGTAATAAAACATATCTCAACTGTGGTTAATTTTATTTTTGTCTTGGTTTTAATCCTGGTTGTAAAATGCTCAGAGCCTATGGAAACTGAGTGGAAACTGAAGGAATTAAATAAAATAATAAATAGAAATCTTAATCTTTAGACCATTCAAATAATGTCATAGAACGTGATTTCTTTTCATTTCTTCTTTGTCACTCTCTCACGAAGTCCAATATAGAAAAATTATCCAGGTCACTCTATTGGTTTATTGTTTGTATGTCCCTTTTAATTATTAAATCATCAGCCAGTTTCTTTTGTGTGTCTAGCATAACATCTTTTTCCATGTCATGCTTGTAGCCTGTTCTTTGTAAGTCCACATTCATCTCAGTCTCTGTCAGGTCAGGTAAAACTTGTTCCTCTTCCATAACATCTTTTAGACACAGTCTCTCCATAGAGGCAGATATCACTGTTGACATTGTTAATATTAATTTCTGACTCCATTTTTGAAAAGTATCCTTCAATATTTCCAGTGTTAGAATATTTTGTGCCATTCTGTAACTGTTAGTCAAGTTTATGTGTTCTTCTCCTTTAATTGAAATCTTTAGTTCCCTCTAGTGTCCAATTTTTAAATTCAAAACAAAATCATTTTCCCACAGGAAGGATTCTTTATAATTAATTCCAAAATCTTATATCAAATTTATCTGGACCCTCAGTCCATTTGTAGCTTTCTAAAATCAAAGTTCTAATCAACTTTTTGCTGTTTATTTAAAAAAAAATTTTTTTAAAGTTCTTAAGCTTGTAGTTAAAATTTTATTTCATTAAGGATTGAAGGCAGTCTCACCTGGTATTTTCAGACTTGTCATCCAAAGGTTTCTAATAGCTGAAAAGTAGTTAATAGGCAATTTCTGAATGTGATTAGGAAAGGAAGTATGCGAATTTAGTGTCCTTTCAAAGGCGCCCACCCCGGTTTGAGCAAGATGACTATTCCCTCATCTCCCAGTGCTCAAAACCGGCCAGAGACCGCTTTCTGCGGTCTCCTTGTGAGAAGCAATTGTCTGGAGCACTTCTGGTTGATCTCTAGTCCTCTCCATTGTCTGGAGAGCTTCGAAAAGCCGGTCTACTCGCCAGCTTCTTCACTGTGGTCGTCAGCTCCGCTTTTCGCAGAGCCATCTTCAGTCCGCCATTCTTCCTCTGGAAGTCTTGTAACTCACGTTGTTGACTAAATGGAATGACCCTCTTCGTGCTTTAGAGTGCTATTTGCTGGGAGGAAGATTTGTCTTCAGACCTCATTGTGAGCTTCCTAGAGGCATCTGGTCTTAGGTTTCCGAGCTCTTTAATTTAATCCAATGCAGCTGCTCTTATGTTAGTTGCTCCTTATTCATGAAGCCTGAATCACTACCTTGCATGCTGCTTGTTTCTCTGAATTAGGCTGAGCAAGAGATCTTGGAATACTTGATGCTAGGACGTTATTACGATGAATCCACAAGGGCTTCTTCATGGCTGAGTAGGGAGGCCCCTGGACCTCCATGTCAGCTATTTTTAGTTTTCCCAGAACAAATAAAAGGGGGCAAAGAGACAAATGTAAGGCCGTATTTCGAAAGTGGATTGATTTTCCAGGTATTTCTCCTGTATGTCATGGAAGCAAAACTCCAAGCTGACTTTTTATCTAGATAGGTACTTCAGAAAAAGATTTATTTTAAAAAGTTGCCATTCCACGCCTGGCGTAGGCATGGAAACCACCGTTCGCCTTTGGGACAAGGGCCGCCATTTGAAGGGCTCCAAGAACAAGACAGGAAACTTTGTAACAAGCATCAGCACATGCGGCCCACGGAGCCTCTGCTTTCTCCTCCTCCAGACATTTTTTCCTCTGAACTCTGTCTTGTGCATATCTACCCTGGCAGAAGGAATCCTTGATTTCTTTTTAGATGGAGTTCATAAACTCGCAGTTAAGGAGAGCTGCTGGGCACAAAGGCAGGGCTTGTTGTGCTGATTGTTTGCATCCTCCGTGAGAGTTTCCTTAGCTTCGTGGAGGACTTGGCTCAGAGCTTGGCCTTCATGATGCACTGAATGAACAAGGAAGCCATTCTTTCCACCCCAGCGTTAATTGCGGAAGCAAAATATGGAGCGAGAGGCTTTGGGGTGTTGTGGATGGCTTTGAAATATTGCAGGGCATATTACTGTACTCTTTTTTCTTTTTTCTGGTGAATATGTAAAGCCAAGCACCTTTTTCTAGGTCACTTCCTGGGTGGCCAATAATGTAATGTAAATTACACAATGTAAAATTAGGGTTTGCACCATGGTGGCAGGAAGAGAGGGGCTTTTCATGGCTTTAGATGAAAATGTGTGGCTAGGAAGCTAAAGGGGTTTTCCATGAAACTGAAAGGATATGATGATGATGATGATGATGATGATGATGATGATGATGATGATGCATTGCTTGAGTGCTCAAATCAGTGCAGGGGAGAAGTAATTGCACATTCAGCGCTAAGAATAATTGATAAAAGGCTAAGAGCAAGTATTGCCACCAGCACAGAGGGTGTTGTTATGCGTGGAAAAAGTGCAGTGTTTGGAAGTTGATTTGGAATTTGTTATGTGTGCACACCTAGTTGTCTCCTGCTAGTTTTGACTGTTTCTGGTTAGACAGTTGGGTTACGTTTGGAGATATGACCCTCCTGTTCCCAGATGTTGCATTCTTCTGTTGCTATGGACCTGTGTGCACCTGTGTGAAATATTCAGTACTGCAATCACTCTATTACATAGATTGCATATTCAGAGCCCAGATAACATGTTGTATGTATTATCACAATAGGATTGTGACAAATCTGCAAGGTTGGCCAATGCTGTTATCATCCCCGCACTGTGGGGAAAGTGCATGTGTGTGTACATGTATTGGGATAGATGAAGAAAACTTGCCTTCTTAGCACTGTTTTGCAACTTAAAAAGCTGCTTTGTCTGGAATCAGAACATTTTCTGTTTATCCATTCTTGTCTGTCTCAAGGGCAGTGGGTATCCCCACTTTTCACCTGAAAAGTGAGGGTAAACATCAATGATGTTTTCTAAAAAAATAAAAAGCAGATGTTAAAAATTAAAGTGACTTTTATATTTAAATCAGATTTTCAAACTTTTAAAAATGTTTCATAGAAAATGAACTTAGATCAAGGTATATTCATTAACATTAACATAGATTCTAATTATGTTTTATCCTGTTGCTACAGTACAAAGAGGAGAGATAAGTTAGTTTCTAAAGTGCAGAGATAAGTGAATTGAGAATTTGAGGTTATGGAGGAGTCTGATTTAAGGGCTGTGATGGTTTTCTCCTAGCACATAATGACAACAAATGCTGCAGAACATCCACAACAGTTAATTGGAGTTCAGCTTTTAATGACTTTAGAAGTATGTATCTGCTGATTTGGTACTAAAATAATCATATTTTTAGAGTCCCCCCGGTGGAGGGAGATGGGCGGTGATAGAAGTTTGATAAATAAATAAATAAATATTTTTAATGAAAATCTACATCTCTTTCTGAATATTGAAAAATATGTATTCAGGTTATATTAAATATAAATGCACTTTTTCTAGAAAGGATGAATGTAGAATAAGTCATGATTTAAATAACTGTATTGTGTCCTCCTGACTAGTGATTTAAATCAAATCCATGCTGGATCTAAGGATATTTTGGCTAATGGTTCTCTATCTTAGCTTCTGATTCCAATTCAGCAGTGTGGGTGTGAAGGCTAGGGTGAAATATCACAAGTCCATCTAAACATTGAAAAATGATTGAGCACGACAGGGTGACAAGGCATGGAAGCTGAGGTGTGCATCCCAGGTGAGCCAAGTAGTAGCTCTCCTGGGGGAAGGAGCTATAGATCAGCCCCCGATTCCATCCTTCTCATTTCCAATGGGAAAGATACCGTGCTGTGGGGTAGAAAAAGTCCTAAAAAATCACCCTGAGCTGAAGGAGGCCATGTGGACAGCTGGTCTGACATAGTAAATTGCGTGTTTATTTATTCAAATAAGTAACTCTATTCTATTCCTAGTAGAAACAATAAAAAGTATTCTTTTGACCTATTTGACCTGGAGTGGTAAAGTCTCTGCATGAGGACAAGAGAAAGTGGGAGTAAGTGTCTTGGGAGCAAATCTGAGAAGGCCCTCATTGGTTAGTGCTGAACCTTGCAAAGTTACAGTCACTTGGAGAAGGACATCTGACAGTAAATGGACTGACCTCAGTACATGGACAGGTGCAGATGTGTTTATTGCGAAGATGCCTAGACCAGGGTGGGTTGGAGGCACTTTCAAGAAGGACCACCTGAATAGAAACAGTATTCTGTGAACATCAGTCCATGCCCTGCAGCGCCTACTGGGGCTGTCACTCCCACCAAGAAAAAACAATTTTGCTTCTGGGTGCTATTGGTCAATAAATAGGAGCCTTGTACTTCTGGTAAAATAAGCCTTTTGTTTGGCATTATTGAGATCATTCAGGTTTCTGTGGTCAAGTTTGTTTTATATTTAGCCTATGAGAGCTGCATAGTAAGGGCTGCCTGCTGAATATCAAATCCTTTGACATCTGCTGGAGCTCTGCTGCTAAAATTATCTGATAAAAATATGCCTGACTGTCCATCAGAGGTGCAGAGAAGGGTGATAGGCAGATAGTAGTAAGAACCACCCATCCAAGAAAGTGTTGGCCCCACAATTGCCAGTCTGTTTGTTAATCACATTGCTTTTTTAGGAAGGAGAAAAATCAAAGCAATTTTATGCTGTTTATTAATTTGTGGTTGGTTGTGGAAGATTGGAGGTTGCTTTCGGAGGATGTTAGGAGAGCATATCTTGCTTTGGTTTTATCAAACTGAACCTTGCAAAGCTCTGACAGGCACTGCTTCTCTTTTCCCCTTCGTGGGTACTAGTTACTAATGGGCAGAAAAATTATTATTTTTTATTTCATCCCAACAAAGACCAGAGGATGAGTGTCAAAGCAAAAGCATTGCAAGCAGCAGCTAGTTGATATGTTGAGTTCAAAAGGACTGAGGAGCAGGTGATAAAAAAGAACTTTAAATCCAAGTTGAGCTATGTTGGCCAGTAATTTACCATATAGGAGTTAATCACCAGCACCTATATTTTAGGATTAATTGTGCTGCAAGAGTGAAGGGCCCAGGTTTTGTCCTTTTCGTACCCAACTATTGAATGTCCACAAAGTATCTAAACTCCTTTCCAGAAAATTTCCTATTTTATGTTTTTCTTTGAAATACTGTAATCTAGACGTTTTTCTGAAGAAAAACGTCCATATTTCATTGGAATTTTGCTTCAGTTGTACTTTGGTGGTCACTTGAATATTTGAGGTGAAGGCAGGGTCAGATTTTGTTGGGATTCTTAGGTAAGTGCGTTTGTAGAAATTTCAGTACAGTACTAGCTGATCTGTTCTGCTAGATTAATGATTGAAATGTTGCTGTCCATCAAATTTGCACTTTTTCAAATGTTGCAACAGCTCTCAGCTAAAACAAAGCGACAGAAGTATATTTAGAAATCTTATTTAAATAATTTAAGAATGAATAGCTATTTCTTGAAGGGAAGAATATATTTAGAAAGGAAGTGTGCTTTGAGAGAAATGAACATAATAGGATTTTGTTTCTGATCTAAAAAGAGCACTTTGCACATCAGTGAAAGAGAATATCTTAAGCATAAACACAGGCAAAAGGGTGGGGACCATGGGATTTGTCTGCTCTTTAATTTGGCATGTTTACCATCTTGCAGAAATTAGTGAATTGGTAGGTACAGGATTGGAAAGAATACTACAGCCAGGAATAGTTAGGATTGGACTGATGTCCATTTGGCATGAAACATTTATGCTTTATCACTGAATGAGAACCCACCTTTTGAGTATCAGACTTTTTAGAGGGTGCAGAGAGTTGAACTCAGGTCATCTAATGCTACCTGGTCTGCTGTTGGCTACACTAGGCTGGCTTCCTTTCTTCCTCCCTCATTTTGGTCCAGCAACTTTCTTTCCTTTTTCTCCATGTTTCATAGCACTCTAATTGTTTCTATTTGCTTTTTAAGCATATTGCAGGTAAAGTCTTCAGTTAATAAAAATCATGGGGAGCAGCTTTGCCTTTAAAACAATCACAAGCTTATTTATAAATATAAATCTCTTGTTCCTTATCTTGTTAAAACAAAATCCTCATTTTTCTGTGATTGAAAATGGAAAATAATGGCCTGTTTTGTGTTTCATGAATTGTTGCTGCTTTTGCTGTGGGTTCTGTATCTTCAGCGTGGGTGAGATAAATTTGCAGTGGGTTGCTAATGGATTAAATGTTTTGCCATGCTGTGGACTTCTGGCTTAAAAGAAAGAGAAATTTCTGAAGGCACAAGGGACCAGTGCCATTTTTTTAAAAAAGATTCATTTGCATGTCGGTGCACTGTGGAACCCATTGCTTGCCTGCTTGCCACAGTTTAGACCTCAGCATCTGGCAGCAGCTGGGCCAGGAGCAACCTCGTGCTTGAGGCTTTGGAGCCAAGTAAGGTTGACTCCTGCTGATATTCCAGAGCCACCGGAGAGTCCCAGGCGGAGGATGGTGACGGCATTGAGCCAGGTGGGCCTTCAGATGTTGTCCTTCCTTCCGGCTGCTGCTCCCGGGGCTGATGACAGGTGCGCAGTCCGTCGTAATCTGGAAGACACAGGGTTACAAAAGCAGACGTAAGCAGAGCAGTGCAGTTACCTTTTACCTGTGCTTGAAAGAGAAAGCAGTAGCATGGCTGTAGGAGAAATGGCTGGTTAGATTGGCTTTTAATGTGGAAGGCAGCTGAGCTGTCTGTAATACCGTGTGTAATTTCTTACACCCGTTGCATTTATAGAGGCACTCCTCATTCCTAATAAGAACCAGCTTTCTTACTGAGGCTCCATTATATTGCCTGATTCCTTGACAATTATGACATGGTGATAATTTAAAGCTGCTGGATATTGAATTGTAATCCATTTACACACTAGCCAGCCTTTCATGAGATCTTCTTGGCAATATGAGGTTGACTTTCTTAACCCAGTATTTGCCTATCTGCCTAATTTAGGGTACAAAGAACCCACTAAAAATACACATAATTACTAAGCTCTGTTAGCCAATATTGCAAATTACAAATCATCTTGTATGTTGAAGTAACCATTGCTTATAGTTTACATTACACTGAATACAGTGGTTTTGTTTTATACATTCATTTTTAAGCTTTTGTGGCTTAATTTTTTATTTATTTATTTATTTATTTGTTTGTTTGTTGGTTTGTTTAATTTATATGACCGCCCATCTCCCCACATGGGGAACTCTGGGCGGTTCACAATAAATAAGTTAAAATAGAATTGTTTTAAAACATTGTTTTTTAAAACAATAGCAACCATAGTACAAACGTTTTTGCAAATATTTATTTATTTATTTATTTATTTATTTATTTATTTATTTATTTATTTATTTATTTATTTGATTTCTCACCGCCCAACTCCCTCAAGGGACTCTGGGCGGTTTACAAATCATCAAAAGTATGAATATTAAAGATTAAGACATTAAAATAACAATTTAAAATACCATACATATAAAAATTAAGAAGGCGATGTGTTCTTTCAGCCTTGGAAGGGCTATTCTAGGACTATCTTACTATACTAGCCATCCCCAGGAGTTTCTGCCCTCCTTACCGCCCCAGGCCTGTTGACAAAGCCAAGTTTTAAGTTGTTTCCTGAAGCCCAGGAGCGAGGTGGACTGTCTTAACTCTGGGGGAAGAATATTCCACAGGGCAGGCGCTGCTGCAGAGAAGGCACGCTTCCGTGACCCCGTGAGATGGAATTCTTTAACTGATGGGGTCCGTAGCATGCCCTCCCTGCATGACCGGATGGGACGGGCCGATGTAATGGGGATAAGACGGTCCCTTAGGTAACCTGGTTCCATGCCATGATATTGTTGAGTTTGTTTCTTTGCTTGTTAGATTTATATTCTACACATCACAAGGCCTCTTGGTCAACAATACAATAAAACATACAAATACATATCAATTAAAATGTTCACAATCAAAGATCAATACAAAAATAAAACATAGATTAAAAATAAAAACAGAGCAATAACCAAGGACACAATGGCAATATCCCATTAGTTCCCCAAAGCTACGTGGAACAACCCAGTTTTAATTAGTTTTTGGAAGGCTAATGCAAAGGGAACTTAATCTAGTTTCCAGAGGGAGCTTGTTCCAGAATACTAGAGCTATTACTGAGAAATGTCTCTGGGTGTGTTACCCTCACCTAAGGAAAATGGAGAATAAGCAGCAATTCTCCTGGGGATGCCGTATCAGATATGTTGAGTCTGGTTGGAGAAGGTATTCCTGAAGGTACTAAGGTGCCAAGTCATAAATGGTTTTATAAGCTAAGACCAGCACTTTGAATTGAAACATATTGGTGGCCATAGCAGGATCTTCACTAATATGTGTAATTTGATCATAGCAATATGTGGCAACCAGCATGCAGGCCACTGTATTCTGACCCAATTGCATTTTTTGAGCAGATTTCAACGGCAGGCCCATTAGAGAGCATTGCAGTGGTGTGGCCTCATGGTGATGAGAGTATGAGTCACTGTAGCACAGTCCTCTTCTCCAGGTTGGTCTGTAATTGGCTCACAAGCCAAAGCTGGGCTAAGGCCTTCTTGGCCATGGCCTTTACCTGTGCATCCAGTTGTAGCTGCCAGTTCAGGAGGGCCCCCAAACAATGGACCTGCACCATAAAAAAGAAATGCTTTGCTCTTAAGAGACAACACTGGAGTTAACAGAGAAACAAACAGCAACTCTGTCAGGCTTGGGTTCAGCTTTCACTTGCTTGTTTCATCCAGATTCCAACAGCCTCCAGGCAGTGGGACAAGACCTCAAAGGCATCTCTGGGTGGCAATGTGCAGTTGGGTATCATCCGCATATTGATGATTTCTCACACCAAACTGACAGATGACCTATGCCATTGGTTTCATGTAAATGTTAAAAAGAAGTGGGGGGAGAATGAAACCCTGCAGTACCCCACGAGGGAGCAACCACTGGGTTGACCTCTCCCTCCCCCATAAAACTGTCTGGAGCTTCCCACTAAGGAAGGAATAGAAGCATTGTAAAGAACTGTCTCTAACCACCACCCTTCTCAGGCGCTCGAGAGGGATACCATGCTCAATGGTATTGAAAGCAACCAAGACGTCTAATGGGACCAGAAGGGGGACACTCCTCCAACCGTCCCAATCCAGGTCCTAACAGTGGTCATCAACCAGAGTGACCAATTCTGTTTTGGTCCCAGCCCCTGTCGCGAAAGGTCCAGATAGTGTACTTCTAGGGCCTTCTGCACTTGAATACCCACCACCTGCTCAACAAACGGGAGGTTGGAGACAGGGCAATGGTTGTCATAACCGCCAAATCTAAGGAGTGCCTCTTGAGGAGGTAGTACACCACAGGCGCTGGTGAGGTGTAATAGCTTTCTGGATCATAGAAACTTCTATAGTTACTCTGTGGCAAATGAATATTTAAGAAAACACGTAGAAAATGAAACTGTGTATGTGATCAGATGTTTTTAATTTGTCCAAGAACAGGAGTTAATGATGGTGGGATATGTAAAATTTTGGTGAACTTGACTCATGTGATGCCATAGTTTTGGAAAAATTGGGGGTGTCTTTTGAAAAAAGAGGGAGAAACTTGGTAGCAAGAAGGAGTTGAAGGGATTCTTATGGCCAGTAGGCTTTGCAGAGACATAGACATATTTTCCTGGGACCATGGGGAACTTCAGAGCATAGCTGCAAAAGCCTGGGAAAAGATGTGGCTTCATTAAACAGTTTTGCAGTTCATGCTTCTGTGTATACTGGGGGGACTTTTTCATATTATTTCCAAATTGCTGTGCAGCCCTAGTGGGCAATAGTGAACAGTGAAATTAAAAATAAGCAATTTGAGCTTCTGCCATAGTGTCTCTTAATAGTCAGAAATGTTAGGAGTCAAGATCAGGAGTGTTTTACTCAAAATAGTTTTAGCTTTTTCTTGTGCCAGTTTTGAAAAAGGTTGCTGCAGTTTTAGAACTCTCCAGGGAAATTTTTATGTAGATTGCCACAAAAGCCTTGGTTGGATTAGCTCTTGAGATAATTTAAGGAGCTAACTATGGAGTTGCTGCAGAAGGTAACCTAGGGACAGTGTATCCCAAAGTTGCATCTGCCTTATAAAAGCTTGAAGAGTGGCCCACAACTGCTTTCAAAGTAGCCACTGAAGTACTGTTTTCATGTGTAACAATGAGGAAATAATTAAATACACAGAGCATAATCATATATTATCAAACTCCATAATATTCTCCCCAAGAAGGAATCTAGGACTGTCTGAGAGCACAAGTGATAGATGCAGATGATTGCAGATTAGTAGCAGCCATGTAGCTTCACTCAGTAAACTACAATAGTATTGAAATTTTACTTTGCAAATTCCTTTTCAGGAAAACTAGGTATTGCTAGCCTTCTTTCTGAAGCAGTGTTGTTGCTGTTCTTGAAGATTCTCTTAGGGTTATGTTCATGATTTCTCTGGTGCTTTGATGTTGGATTTCGGGGTTGGGGGGCTGTTCCCTTGTGCATTTCCTGGGGAATTTGATCCTTCCCTGTCCACGCTAGCCTTGCTTCAGACAAGTGACATGGCTTTTTTGGTACTGGCCCCTCACTAGTACTTTATCCTTCCTTTGAGACTTGCAGTGCTGGGTCTTGTCTGGCCTTCAAAAAATATGTGGCATATAAAGTATCAAAAGTGAATTAAATTTAATTCAAGGTTCTAGAAAGCTCTTATTCTGCCTTCTTCCACTCAATACTATTAGTTCTTCTTCTGTATCTGTGATGTGGAGGCTTGTTTTGTAGAACTTTTTTTCTTGAATGTTTTTTTTTCATTGAAAATGTAGAGAGAATTAAGAAGCATTAGGTATGCAGTTACTTTGCTATAAAAAGAAAAAGAAAATCCAGGTCGAAGAGAATCCTGCACAATTTATTGATAAATTGCTGTTAGGCATTTCTGTAAAATGTTAAGTGCCATTGAACTGAAGAGCTTGGTAACTGTTATGCTCTGCATCTTACACAGAAAAATAAATGATATAGCAGCATTAACAAAAAGCTAATACCATTTTTGTTCTCTTCCTTCCTTTATGGCCCTTCTGATTTCTCTTCCTGCTGATAAAAATTATGTATCTTTGAGAGACTTTGTCATGAGATGTGTAATTTAATATGTAGCTCTAACTGCTGCAAGATGTGGCAGTGATAAAATCTCACAGAGCTGTATCTGGTCATGGCAGCTTGACAAAGAGGACAAGGAGAGTTACAGACTTTCAACGTCTTGGAGCATCATATACTGGCCGTTGATGCTGAGGGACAGTCAGCACCAGTAACGTCTGGATTGAACTTCCAGGGACATGTGGTTGGCTGCAGTTGGAAACAAAGAGCTAAATTATTATTATTATTATTATTATTATTATTATTATTATTATTATTATTAAAATTTATATGCCGCCCAACTCCCAACAACTCTGGGTGCTTAAATGTTAAAAAAAATACAAGAAACAAAAATGAAGATGGGAAGAGTTATAAAAAATTGAATTGGAGCACTGTGTTTGGACATCCACTTGATTTGGAATGGAGACATTGTGGAGTACATATTGGGGTTCAGTTCTAGAGCAGTTTCTAGAAAATATGCTGTAATTTCCCCCAGGATGCTTTGCTAGTGGGTTAGACTTGCATCATATTTTTATACATCACAGATTTGAGGCTTCTGTGCCCTTGCTAAAGTGTCATTAATGGTGTGTCATAGGATGGAATCTAAATCCACATAGACTGCCTTGATTGCCTTGACCAAAGAGACAAGATGAAAGCAAAATGACACCTGAAAAACCATCAACGTACATTTGTTGTTGAGCTGAAATGTGTTGTAGTTGAAATGTCTTGAAATGTGTTGGCTTTTGTGCCACAGAGTATTTCCCCCATAAAATTCCCACATCTTTTTCTTTCCCCTCTCCCCAGTTAACTGTTCCTTCCTAGATAAAAGCCATTCCTCCCCCCCCCCCCCCCCGCTTTGTGGTTGAGGTTTCTCTCCATCCATCTTGGCTATAACTCCTATTAATCGGCATCTAAAATGTTTTCAAAGGGGCAAAAAATGAATTTGCTGATGCTTGAAAGGCTGGCTGTATTTTGAATGTCCATTTGACTTCTGGCTCCATCTGATAAGTGAGAGACAGCAGACATTAAGACGTGGGTTTTCTGGAAAATGTTGGATCAGAAAATTTTCCTATACAAATGAATACAATTCAGATTAGCACAATCTTTTCAGTATCCATAGTGTATACAGGTATTGGGGTCACAGTATTTAATATGAAAAAAAATCTAGCCTAGTTTGTGTGGTTAAACATTAACTTCAAAGAAAGTGAAATGTTTGTTATGTGGAGAAAAAACATTTATATTTGAAACAATGTTGGACAATAAAATAAATAAAATAATAATAAAATAAAATAATATGCAGTTTTAGTGTAGTTTTAGCTGCTCAAGTTTGAAACTACAGTATCAAACATGACTGGGATGAAAATTTTCCATAGAAAATTCCAGATTTCTTGGCAGTCTGGCTCAGTAGTAAATATTGAACTAACATGGTATGGAGAGCTCTTGTCCATGGGCAGGAAGATCAGAAAGATTTGGTCTAGGTTCTGTGACTTGATTGCCTAAACAAATAGTGGTGTTCCTTTCCATTTTTGAGGGAGTTAATTTTGCAATAGAGCATTTGCAGAAAATTTCAAGTTCACTCTCAACATCCTAAGTTTAAAAGATCCCAGGGATCAGGAGAGAAAACTCTTGAGAAGAGACTTCTCCCATGAGATGGTAACAGGTTAGAGAGTTGGAGGAGCAACTATATGTTCATATATATTTTCATAATATATCTGTAGAGAATTGTCTTTCTCTAATTACCACCCAGTTTGCAAATGTAAATGTTTGGAGGAGGAGTGAAGGTCCCCCCTCCCTTTCCCTCCCCCAATAGGAGCCACAGCTGCAAAGTCAGAGATAGGGCAAAATATCCTCCTTGGATTGAGCATTTGTGGAATGTTAGGGTGTTTCCCACAGCCCTGAACTTTAAATACATTAGGGGTTGGAAGAGTGATAATGTTGTGGTTGTTGTAGCAAAAGGCATGTGGAATTGGCCAATAAATACCTTTCTTCTGAGTTCTTTTAACTTTGTTGTTGTTTATTCGTTCAGTCGCCTCCGACTCCCCGTGACCTCATGGACCAGCCCACGCCAGAGCTTCCTGTCGGCCGTCACCATCCCCAGCTCCCCCATGGTTGAGTCCGTCACCTCCAGAATATCATCCATCCATCTTGCCCTTGGTCGGCCCCTCTTCCTTTTGCCCTCCACCTTCCCCAGCATCAGCTTCTTCTCCAGGGTATCCTGTCTTCTCATTATGTGGCCAAGGTACTTCAGTTTTGCCTTTAATATCATTCCCTCAAGTGAGCAATCTGGCTTTATTTCCTGGAGTATGGACTGGTTTGATCTTCTTGCAGTCCAAGGCACTCTCAACACCACAGTTCAAAAGCATCTATCTTCCTTCGCTCAGCCTTCCTTATGGTCCAGCTCTCACAGCCATAGGTTACTACAGGGAATACCATTGCTTTAACTATGCGGACTTTTGTTGTCTCTGCTCTTAACTATTTTATCAAGATTTGCCATTGCTCTCCTCCCAAGAAGTAGACGTCTTCTGATTTCCTGGCTGCAGTCAGCATCTGCAGTAATCTTTGTGCCTAGAAATACAAAGTCTGTCACTGCCTCCACTTTTTCTCCCTCTATTTGCCAGTTATCAATCAAGCTGGTTGCCATAGTCTTGGTTTTTTTGAGGTTTAACTGCAACCCAGCTTTTGCACTTTCTTCTTTCACCTTCGTCATAAGGCTCCTCAACTCCTCCTCGCTTTCAGCCATCAAAGTGATATCATCTGCATATCTAAGATTGTTAATGTTTCTTCCAGCGATTTTAACTCCAGTCTTGGATTCCTCAAGCCCAGCACGTCGCATGATGTGTTCTGCGTACAGGTTGAATAGGTAGGGTGAGAGTATACAGCCCTGCCGTACTCCTTTCCCAATCTTAAACCAGTCCGTTGTTCCGTGCTCTGTTCTTACCATTGCTACTTGGTCGTTATACAGATTCCTCAGGAGGCAGACAAGATGACTTGGTATCCCCATACCACCAAGAACTTGCCACAATTTGTTATGATCCACACAGTCAAAGGCTTTAGAATAGTCAATAAAACAAAAATATATGTTTTTCTGAAACTCCCTGGCTTTCTCCATTATCCAGCGGATATTGGCAATTTGGTCTCTAGTTCCTCTGCCTTTTCTAAACCCAGCTTGTACATCTGGCAATTCTCGCTCCATGAATTGCTGGAATCTACCTTGCAAGATCTTGAGCATTACCTTACTGGCATGTGAAATAAGTGCCACTGTTCGATAGTTTGAACATTCTTTAGTGCTTCCCTTTTTTGGTATGGGGATATAAGTTGATTTTTTCCAATCTGATGGCCATTCTTGTGTTTTCCAAATTTGCTGGCATATGGCATGCATCACCTTGACAGCATCATCTTGCAAGATTTTAAACAGTTCAGCTGGGATACCGTTGTCTCCTGCTGCCTTGTTATTAGCAATGCTTCTTAAGGCCCATTCAACCTCACTCTTCAGGATGTCTGGCTCTAACTCACTGACCACACCGTCAAAGCTATCTCCAATATTATTATCCTTCCTATACAGATCTTCCGTATATTCTTGCCACCTTTTCTTGATCTCTTCTGCTTCTGTTAGGTCCTTACCATCTTTGTTTTTGATCATACCCATTTTTGCCTGGAATTTACCTCCGATGTTTCTAATTTTCTGGAAGAGGTCTCTTGTCCTTCCTATTCTATTGTCTTCTTCCACTTCCGCACATTGCTTGTTTAAAAATAATTCCTTATCTCTTCTGGCTAACCTCTGGAATTTTGCATTTAATTGGGCATATCTCCCCCTGTCACTGTTGCCTTTTGCTTTCCTTCTTTCTTGGGCTACTTCCAGTGTCTCAGCAGACAGCCATCTTGCCTTCTTGGTTTTCTTTTTCTTTGGGACGTTTTTTGTTGCCGCCTCCTGAACAATGTTGCGAACTTCTGTCCATAGTTCTTCCGGGACCCTATCTACTAAATCTAGTCCCTTAAATCTATTCTTCACCTCCACTGCATATTCATCAGGAATATCAGTGAGCTCATATCTAACTGATCTGTGGGTCTTCCCTATTCTCTTTAGTCTGATTCTAAAGTTTGCAATAAGAAGTTCGTGATCTGAACTACAGTCAGCTCCAGGTCTTGTTTTTACCGACTGTATAGATGTCCGCCACCTTTGGCTGCAAAGGATGTAGTCGATCTGATTTCGGTGTCGACCATCTGGTGAAGTCCATGTATAATGTTTTTCTTTGGGACGTTTTTTGTTGCCGCCTCCTGAACAATGTTGCCGCCTCTTTTAACTTAATCTACCAGAATTCAGAATCTACCCTATCCAGAAACAGTTTCAGAACAAAGTAGTTCTGAGCCTGTTTCTTTAGAGAGAAATTCTGAGCCAAAGGCTGGATTTTGGCTGCCCAAAGGAATTTGTAATTGGCTTTCATGAGCAAAAATGTTGCTCATTTAAGCTGTATTTACAGATTCTCTGTCCTAAGAATGAATTCTGTGGTGAAGGTGGTGAAGGTTTTGGTGTACTATTTGTCTCCACCTGCTGGGCGAGAAGAAAAATTTTGACTACCTAGTTTGCTCAAACTGTCTCCGAGAAATAAGGCATCTGTTGGAAGAACTTAATAAATGGACAGGAAACTTCAAAGTCTTAACTTGGAGTTCTGCCTAGCATTTTTTATAGTATAATATTTTTTTAACTGTTTTTCCCCTTCTGCTTCCGAAGAATGGAAATGTGAGAGATAAATGGTGGCTTGTTTTAACTTTGTTGGCAAAAACTACTTGGTAGTGCCCATTTTCTCTCTTTTCATAATCCTATGTGTGGAAATTATATTCTGTGGAAAACCATTCTTGCTGGTAGATTTCAGATTCAAGGAAGGAGCAGTAGTTCAAAATACAGCAGTTAGGTTATGGGAAAGGAAGACTAAAATTGGAACCATCTTTGGGGGAAGGATATGGAGCAGCAACACCTTTTCCTGATCTCTTTCTCCTAATCAAAGCAATCCTGCAAAGAATACTGTCGAGGTAGACCAAATCTTTATTAGGGAAGACTTCAGTAGTGGTGGATTTGTCTCATTGGAAACATGCTGAGTTTTCACTGGCTAGTACTGCAGAAGATGGGAATATGTGTTTTTGTTTCCATTTTCATATAATTCAGAACATGATTGCAGTGCATAACAAGGATATGCGGTGCTTCAGATTTGATTTCAGAAAGGTGATTTGGAACACATGGGAGAGCAAATGCAGGATCTGTAGGTGGCTCATTAAAGCAGTCACATCTGTTTCCAAGCTTGCCATGGCTGCTATCTATCTATCTATTGAGTTTCATCCTTTATAAAAAATATCTGTGGAAAAATGTTCTTATTTAACACCCGAAAGTATTTGGGGAGCAAAATAGAAAAACGTTGGGGTAAGATTTTGCAAAAAGGCTTAGCTAGCTATCTTTATCTTAAATGGTTTTTTTTCTTTTTCTTTTGGTGTTCCTCATTCCTCAAAAAGCTGCTTGTACTACTGAAATCTGAGCTTGTCTTGCACGTTGGGAGAAGTGATGTTGTCAGTGCTGTGTCTTTTTTCTGTGCTATACAACTGCACTTGTCAGACTAATGGAAAAATCAAGTCTTATTTTGACCTGAATTTGATATAGTATTGATTTCTTTGTGTTATGTAGGTGGTAATGCAGGACATTGAATTCCTTAATCTCTTTGCAGGATAAGTCACCAGTTGAAAGGTTATTCTTCCCTGACATTTATTATTATTAATACGATAAAGGCAGTAGTGTTTGAACTCTTGCAATGCCACATTCACTTTGATCTGGTTTGAGTTTTAAAGTCTTAACCCTTGAACCAGGAGGCCAGAAAATGTCATCAAGCAAACACAGAGCAAGTTTATGTTGAAAAAAAAATCTTGTTCTTCATGAGGTAGAGAAAGTGAGAATAAAAAATAAAAGTGATTTTATTTAAGTAATTTTAATTTAATTAATTGAATATGTTAATGTGATCACTTTCTATTCCATTTTTGACGTATTAAAAATTACAATCCAGTGACAATTGTTGGAGATTTTCTGTAGCAGGATTCTTGGTTTTGAATGGCTTCCTACAGGTTTATACCGCAGACTGGTACCTTGTTTGCAATGATGTCAGTGATTTACCAGTTTTAGATATAAGTCTTTCTGCAGACTTGGAATTGCCAGAATGTTTTATGCAAGATGTGGCCCTGACCTTTGAAGAATCATGGCTCTGAATTCCGTTAACATCTGCCAGACAAGACAGTGGGACTGCAGCATGTAGATATTGGGCTGGACAGATCTCCCTGAAGAAATTATTTTAATCTCTCCATTTTTCCCAGACTGCCAGTGGATCAAAGAAGCAACTTCTCATCATAATTAAGTTTTTAGTCCTAGAAAATAAGAACTCAGCCAAGTTTGTCCTTGCCTTGCACATTCCTGTGGGCATTGTCAGTTACAGTCAAAGTCAACCTCAAGACCCGCAGTAACTGCCTTGTGGCCATTTTTAGAATGGCCTGGCAATTGAAATGGGCCCAGAGGGTTGGGATGGAATGACCTGGGCAGATGGATTCCACCTTAGTCAATCAGGAAATAGAAATATGGAGATGCATCAAACTATCCTAAGTGAGTTATTTGTGCTTCTCTCTCTCCTCCCCACCCCACATAAAGACTGAATATACAGTATGTACTTGGAGAACAAGTGAGAAAGGACATTGTAAGAGGTTGTGCTAAGGTTGAGAAAGAAAGAGAAGTATCTTTGAGAACAAACAAGCAGCTGATGGGAGTTCATGTTACAGGCTTATCAAATAAACAGGCTCTTAGTTCATCATGCAAAAATTCTGGGGAAAAAAGGGTTTCAGAAACTTCAAAGAGACCCTGCCTTAATGAGCTCACTAATAAATGAGGGTTAGATGGTTCCTGTCTCAGTTCTCAAGATTCTGTCCTCTAACCTCTCATTCTTGGTGTTAAAACTCATTAAATAAAGTCTGTGGGATCTTGCATCCTTGTCCATGCTCTGCTATTAAGGGGCTTGACAGGCATGTTTGAATGGGGGCAAAATGTATCTAGGGCTGGCCTCAATTGCCATGGATTTCACATCATGTTAGAATCCCAGCCCTTGTGGCTGGAGTTACAGAAGACGATATAAGTTGTGAGGCTAATGTTGCTCTTTTATTTTGCAAGAATTGCAATCAATCTAATGCTCTAATCTAGCCTGTCCCTAATTTATGCCCTCCAGTTGTACCAGATTTCAATTCCTCTAATTCTCAGCCAGCATGGTATTGTATTGTAAAGCACTGAGGTTGGGTGTTCTGAAGGTTATGCCAGATTAGAGAATGGGAGTTGAAGACAAACGTGTCTGGTAGGTACAGGTTGGGGAAGGCTGCCCTAATCCAACCAGCAAGAATAAAGATCTGTTCATCCCAGTGAGTTCATATGGCAACAGGGAATCTAGCAAAAGCTTTGGAAAAGTCACTGCTTTTTCCTGGTATGAGAAAGAGATGGTGCGGTGCTAGATTTCTTAAGCATTCCTGTATCCTGGTCAACATCTGGCCTCCATTTCCTTGTGCATCCTATTGCGTCCTGTAGAATATCTTGCTGCCTTAGGCCTTCTGGGTGCTTCCTCCCTGTCAGTGTGAAATTTTGACACAGTCAAAAAAAAAAGTTCATCACCTGCTCCTGTTCTCCTGTCCAACTGTCCTCTTTGTGGCACAAAGTCCCAGCATGTAAATATTTAAAGTGCTGCCTTGCCATTAAGCATCGATTATGAACTACTGTTCTTTAAATCCAGACAAACAAGATCTAAAAATAAAATGTGCCCATGACTTTGATGAGGGAAACAAAAAGCAGGACAGCAGTATGGCAGCTTCTCTGCCTCACTCAACTCAGTAGCTTTTTATCTTACATTGAAAGATTGTGGTCAGTGTCCTCTTCTAAAGTTAGAATATTGGCTTTTGTCCCAGTGAAGAGATAGCTTTATCTTTTTAAGGAAAACTACCACCTACTGTAGTAGTGTTGAATGGCTCCTAAAGTTACTTCTCCAAAATAGGAATAAACAATGCTAAGTCAAAGAGTCACTGTAAATCAGAGCTTTTCCAATCAGGGGAATCCAGAAATGCTTTGGAAATTCATCAGAAAATCCAGTGCTTGATACTGGCAGCTTGGTCCTCAGGCTCCTTCCGTTCAACTAGCTTTTTGTAGAGATGTGTTTGCACAAGTTTCCTGCTGCTCACTTTTGGAGTTAGTGAATTTGGGAATATGTTATGAATAAAAAAGGTAAGGTTTTCCCCTGCACAGTCGTGTCCGACTCTAGGGGGCGGTGCTCATCTCCGTTTCTTAGCTGAAGAGCCAGCGCTGTCTGAAGACGCTTCTGCGGTCATGTGGCCGGCATGATACGAATGCTGTTACTTTCCCACCGAAGTGGTACCTATTTATCTACTTGCATTTGCATGCTTTCAAATTGCTAGGTTGGCAAGAGCTGGGGCGAATGCGGGAGCTCACTCCGTCACGCGGTGCTCGGGTCTCGAACTGCCGACCTTCTGATCTACAAGCCTGGTGTCTTAACCACTGAGCCATCGCGCCCCGCGATTGTAGACCCAAGGAATATGCCTGTCCTCTTAAACCAATATCGGGTAACAGCAGAAACTCTGCAAAGCCGAGGATTAAAATATCTGCTTTCCCTCCTGCTCCCTGTACCTTCTTCCACCAATGTGTAACACCACAAGCAAGTTTAATATTTGTCAGTCGTGTCCAGTCCTTTCTCCACTGAAGTCGTTGCACTGGGTTCCCTTGCCTGCAGCATCGGTTTCTAAGCCAGAGGCCTTGATATTTTATCTTACACAAATCTGTCTGCTGCTTATCCCTCCAAACAGTGACCAACAAGGCTATGTCCTTGCACTGCTACTATTTAATTTTTGTAAATGACATTGTTTAGAATGGAGAGGAAGTCCTTCTTTCCAGTTTCTAAAATTAGAAGGGAGACGTGCTTTATTTTATGCTGATGATGTCATTTTTGTCTCTGGCCCTCAGAGTGGTTTGCATAGATTATATTTGGCCCCTGGTTGCCTTGGAAACTGAGTAATGATTAAGTATGAAGCAAACAAGTTGTGGATGTGGTCGAAAGTCCCCAAGCACCTTGACACTTATTTAACTAAACAAGTCCCCACACCTTGTTCCCTAGCTACCTTATTTTCTTCATTTGGAGGTTGGCTTGTTCATTATGAAGTCCCAATCATGAAACGCCAATCAGCAAACAAATGGGTTTGAAAATCTGTGGCTTGAATCATGTCAACTGGATTTCTATTTTCTTAGTGGAAACGTTTCACTCCTTATCCAAGGAGCTTCTTCAGTTCTTCAGACTGAAGAAGCTCCTTGGATAAGGAGTGAAACGTTTCCACTAAGAAAATAGAAATCCAGTTGACATGATTCAAGCCACAGACTGTTCCACCTGGATGACTGAGAACCTTCATAGACATATGGGTTTGAAAAGTTTTGCAGGTTGTCAAATACATCCAATTCTCCATGTAGTAAAAACAAAGTTGTTTGCATATTTTTAGGTGGCACTGAAATTTGGGATCTGCATATCCCATTTGATATGGAGTCCCTTCCAAACCAATTGTTCAAAACAACTCTTGGGGTCATCTATCACACATCACAGTTTCTGGAACCCTTGGATTGATCTCTGTTTCCAGACGATAAGGCGATAATGATTTGATGTTTGATCTTCCTGACATTGATAGAAGTTGGAAGTAAGGGTAAGATTGAAAGGTGCAAAGCTGTTGAGGACTTGTGCAAGTTCTGAAAAGACTTGCTACTTTTATATAATTGGTCATATTACTGAAATAGGACTATCAGTGGACATAATGTATTGTCCCCCAACCTGCACACTCCAGCTGTGTCTGAGGAGAACTGTCATCCTCTTTGCTGCACTGGCTGGAGTTTGTGGACATTTTTCCATTTACAGGATACCATGTTAGAGAATGCTGATGTGCTGGGCTAGAAGTAGTGAAAATCAGGTTATAACCCTTTACCAAATATATCCATGAAGGTCACTATGGCTAAGTTGACTACTGCTCCTTCTGCCTCAGCATAACTTATTTCCTAAGAATAACATGGAATATGTTATATGCATCACGTAGAATTCCTTGAAGGAAAAAGAGTATTACAACATCTGCTTAATAACAATGGAAATGCCACAGCCTCAAACTGAAAAAGGTCACTAAAAAAATGAGAAAATACAAACATGATTTGATTCTATCCTCTCTGGAAAAAAAGCTGTTAGACAGATTTGAAGATCATGTTCTATTCTTGCTTTTTATTCGCAGAGAAGTGGGTATCTCCCAGGTTGAAGCAGCAGTATACTGCTAACTTTTTGACATCAAGTTATTTGGCAGGACTACAGCAAGATGATCTTGGTGCCTGAAAAGCGATGTTCACCCTAGTTCAGGGTTATTTTAAGAGCAATGTCTCTCAACTGCATGGAGCCAGCCGGTTGTCTGGTTTGGGTTTCACACTGACTGAAGAGGCATTACTCTTGTTGTTCATTTATTGAAAGTGTGGGCTGAAACAGGCCATCTGTCCAGAAATATTGTCAGCATCACTTATCTGTGGGCTAGAGAAACAGGGAGAGAAATGTGTTTGGTGTGATTTGTGGAGAACAGATGTATGGACTACAAAGTGAAGGAAGTCTTATTGATTTCAATGTTTCTGGAACCCAGGTTGAAATATTGAACATGGTTCAATCTGCAACAGCAACTCGAAGTTTTGGTGGTGTGGTTTTGAATCCTTGGTACTTGGAAGCAACAGTTCCTCAATTTCTGGATCCCTAATGAGAGACAATTTTCTTGAAATATCAGCTTGGCTGTTATTCCTGACCATTCCTCCTGCCTCCAGCTGCAGAGGATTTGGGGTTGGGAGAGTTAAATAAGAACTTCATTTATTGCATGGAAATAATTACTCAGAGTTGTTGGAACACTGAAGGCATGTTTTGGGTCAGGTATTTGTTTCTATTGTGGTTCTATTGTAAACTGGGTTTGAAGGATGTGTTGTGGGAACAGGCCTTATCTTACCTGCTGCTTTTCAGTTTTTAAGTAGAGCTTCAATGAATCAGGATGAACGTCCCAGAAGAATACTTCCAGATGAAGCTGTTTACTCCGTAGTTGCTCTACCTCCTTATTCTACTGTGGTTTATTCAGCAAAGTCTGTAGCTTGAATCATGTCAACTGGATTTCTATTTTCTCAGTGGAAACGTTTCGCTCAGTGAAAACGTTTCGCACGTTTCCACTGAGAAAATAGAAATCCAGTTGACATGATTCAAGCTACAGACAATTCCACCTGGATGACTGAGAACCTTCATAGACATATTTATTCAGCAAACTAAGGTTAAGCAAACACACCTTGCTGTATTGAGTGAAACAAGTCAGTGCTATCTTCCATTCATAGCCCTTTTAAGTTATTAGCCACATCCTTTGTTTTAACATAAAGAATGTGTTAAGGAGGGAAAGGTAAATTACTGCACTAACTTATTGATTAGAATTGCCAGGAACCCTTTGCCTGCCAATCTCTGTTGTTCAGCATACCATTTCTTCATCAAATGGTCTAGCTAGTTTCCTGAGGAATTAATGGGCAGGCCAGGAAGACCTGCTTCCCTCCCTCAGGAGCTTGTGATTTAGAAATACTGTAGATCAGAGCTTTCCAAACTTCATGTTGGTGACACACTTTTTAGACATGCATCATTTCGCGACACTCTCTTACAGCAGGGCATCATTTCGCAACACACTCTTACAGCAGGGCACAAGGCAGGCACTAGGACCTGCACGGAATCACAGCAGGTTTGGAGGCAGCAAGGCACAAGGCAGGCACTAGGACCTGCACGGAATCACAGCAGGTTTGGAGGCAGCAAGGCACAAGGCAGGCACTAGGACCTGCGCGGAATCCTGGCAGGGCTCGGAGGCAGCAGCAGCTGGGACACACCCAGACACTGCAGCCGACACACTAACGTGTTGCGACACACAGTTTGGAAAGCTCTGCTGTAGATACTTCAGCAGACAGAGTCCAGAGAGTTCCTGTGGCAGATTGTCCTTGATAAATCTCTTCTCTGTGAATCTAGTAATTATTTGTCTTTCCCACCATGAGTGGAAATACAGAGAGATTTTCTTTGGTAGGTGGGGGAAGAGAGATAAGCAGTTCCACCCACTCCCACTGAGTATCTGTTAAATTGACTGTCTCTGCCATACAACTTTTAGTTTGGCTTTGAGAAAATATGGGAAGTCAAAAGATACCCTCTGCATCTGTTGTACAAAGGCCAAGTTGTAGATTGTGCCATTCTTCTCAAATCTGTGTCTACCTATAGATAGGTAACTACAAATGAATAAGTTTTGTGGCCGTTACCAGTTGGTTTCCTGGATTCCTCAATGCAGGTCAACTTAATGAGGGAGAGTGTTATGAGGTGGTGTCCTTTGCTGGGATATCTAATATGAACCATCTATTCCCAAATAGCAGAATAGATATTCTATTCTAATAGATATTGTCGAGATGTAATATTGTGTTGATATGCCAATTTCCCCCCCCCCACCTATAATGGTGACTTCTCAGTTCCGTTCTGCATGGCTAATCCAATGATCTGTTATTAATTCTGCACCAGTTTCCTGATTCATACCATTTATTGCACTTTATACTCCCTTGCTTTGATTAATTTGGTACTTAGCTTATCATAAGAGAGCTAAGAAATGAAATGGTGATCATTACTCAGAGATGAAAGGGGACATCATAATATACACTAGGCTTTCATCAGTTGAAATATACTCTCAATGCGTCAGAAATTGGGGTAGTAAAAAGATAGGAAATTATTGAGCTTGTATGTTTCTTAACAACAAAGATAAATTAAGACCCCTAGAAAGGAGGGGAATGGTATATGGTGTCCTTTTTTTCTCTGAAGCAGAGGACAACTGCCTCATTATGCAGATAAGAGCACTGAGTATACCCAGTTTCTGATGGTTGGGGCAATTGGGCTATCTTGCTTTAACTTCCCAGTTTTTATGAGGAAATGGGAGACTCGAGACAGATTGGAAGAGGCTGTAATTAATTTATCAGGCGTGTTCCATCATGCTAATAGAATTAGCATACTGATTCTGATTCATTGCTCTACACAAGTCCTTTTGTGAATAAACAAAACAAGGCGTGTAACCTTCGGTTGCACCTTGCTTTCTTCATCTCATCAAGCAGCTCTGCCTCTGCCAAATACCAGTATTTGACTAATGAAAATTGCCATTCTTTTGGGATGTGTTTTACTTACAAGGACACTGTGCTTATCTGGTGAGAGGAAAACATGTTTTTACCTCATCTCCCTTTAGGGGGACAAACAGCAGGAGGGGACTTGCTTGTGGGCTTCCTGGTGTAAAAGATGGACTTTAGTTGATCAAAGAGGGCTGCTCTTATATTCCAAGATTAATTTTTCTTCATTATGTCATGGCATATTCTTTCACATTGTAGATGCTCAAAGGAAGCTGAGAGAATGTTGAGCAAACAGTGCAGTTCCTTTTAGGTGAATGAGGGAATGCTTTGATCAATGCCTCAAGGTAAGTTTGGTCTAGTGGTTAAGGTGCTGGGCTAGAAACCAGGAGACAGAGTTCTAGTCCTGCCTTGGGTACGAAAGCCGGCTGGGTGACCCTGGGCCAGTCCCTGTCTCTCAGTCCTAGGAAGGAGCCAATGGCAAACCAGGAGACCGAGAGTTCTAGTCCCGCCTTAGGCATGAAAGCCCGCTGGGTGACCTTGGGCCAGTCGCTCTCTCTCAGCCCTAGGAAGGAGCCAATGGCAAACCAGGAGACTGAGAGTTCTAGTCCCGCCTTAGGCACGAAAGCTGGCTGGGTGACCTTGGGCCAGTCCCTGTCTCTCAGCCCTAGGAAGGAGCCAATGGCAAACCAGGAGATTGAGAGTTCTAGTCCCGCCTTAGGCAGGAAAGCCGGCTGGGTGACCTTGGGCCAGTCCCTCCCTCTCAGCCCTAGGAAGGAGCCAATGGCAAACCAGGAGACTGAGAGTTCTAGTCCCGCCTTAGGCATGAAAGCCTGCTGGGTGACCTTGGGCCAATCCCTCTCTCTCAGCCCTAGGAAGGAGCCAATAGCAAACCAGGAGACAGGGTTCTAGTCTCGCCTTAGGCATGAAAGCCGGCTGGGTGAACTTGGGCCAGTCACTCTCTCTCAGCCCAACTCACCTCACAGGGTTGCTGTTGTGGGGAAAATAGGAGGAGGAAGGAGTATTAGGTATGTTCGCCGCCTTGAGTTATTTATAAAAATAATAAAGGCGGGATACAAATTTAAAATAAATAAATAGGAAGTTCAGGTGTTGTTTCTTGTCCTCCTTGAGATGTCTAAGGATAAGGAATACTTGTAATAAACAGCAGTACTTGTAGGATTCTTACCTAAGGAAATAGGCCATTTGTCTGTGTCCAGATCCAAGGTGGGGCAGATCACAGTTGTGTTCTGTGTGCTGGATTTCCTTCAGGGTAGTTCAGGTGAACTATCTTCTCTTTAAAATTTCTACCACACACATACAGTGAATGCATGGAAGGTAGGGAGAGAGTGACATATGTGACATTAAAAAAATAAAGAGTTTCTGCACTGTGGATTTCCATGGGTTTTGCCTGCCACAGAACACACCTGTGTACTTGCCAATGGTAGATAACCATGTCAAGGTAGAGATGAGTTGTTTATAGTCATGGCTGATAGAAAGAATACAAAATTGGCACTCATATAAATATTTTTTTAAAGTCTGATAGTTCTCTGACAATAAGACCTTGTAATCCTGGGAAGAGGAGAAGACAATTTACATGACAGATTGTTAATAGTTATATTTTTAAAGTGTTCGTTGTGCATTTAATAGACTTGCCTATTAAAAGGCTCAGAGGAAAAAAAATAAGGCTTTCTGTAAAGTCTTTTAAGTCCAAAGGAGAGACTTCAAATTAATTCAATCATGACAATAAGCTACGAATATTAAAATACATACATTACTATAACTTATTAAATCTAGTTCATATAAGCAGAACAGTGCAGTTTACTAACATTCCCCTCAGTTATCATGGAGTTGCATATTTGTCATTAACTTCAATATAATACCAACTGATAGGAATTACCATTAAGTTTTTCTAAAGGCAATGGGACAAACTGGCTGCAGATGTCCCAAGACTAATCGTTTTTAATTTGATGTCACCATGAGTTGCTTTAGTGGATTACGGCACTAACTGTGCAGAAGTGGTGTGTCTCAAGGTGAAGGATCTATAGGAGAAGGAATCTAAAAACAGTGAAGCTTAAATCACTCAACTGATGTCCCCTTGGTTTTGAGACTGGGAGGAAAGAAGGGAGGAAGGACTGGAGTCCGCAGTTTCCCATCAGCCCCATCTCCAGTTCATAACAACATTCCTCAAAATAAAATGCATCTACCATCACAAACAAGCATGCTCTACTCAAACCAGCTTGTTATTTTGCAACTACTGACAGTGAGCTTGATAACTGAGCTGGCTGTGAGCCAGAAAATGGTTGGAAGAGAGCTCTCTCTAACATAAAAGCAGTTTTAAAGAAACCAAAAAGAGGAAGAAAAATGGGTGAGTTAACAGTAGTAGGAGAGGGTGTCATAGCCGGGGAACACCTTGAACAATGGGAGATCAGGCTGGGGTCCCTGAAACCTCGACTGGCAGGTTAAGTAAGAATTTGTTGTTGTTTATTCATTCAGTCGCTTCCGACTCTTCGTGACCTCATGGACCAGCCCACGCCAGAGCTTCCTGTCGGCCGTCACCATCCCCAGCTCCCCCATGGTTGAGTCTGTCACCTCCAGAATATCATCCATCCATCTTGCCCTTGGTCGGCCCCTCTTCCTTTTGCCTTCCACTTTCCCTAGCATCAGCTTCTTCTCCAGGGTATCCTGTCTTCTCATTATGTGGCCAAAGTACTTCAGTTTTGCCTTTAATATCATTCCCTCAAGTGAGCAGTCTGGCTTTATTTCCTGGAGTATGGACTGGTTTGATCTTCTTGGGGTCCAAGGCACTCTCAGAATTTTCCTCCAACACCACAGTTCAAAAGCATCTATCTTCCTTCGCTCAGCCTTCCTTATGGTCCAGCTCTCACAGCCATAGGTTACTACAGGGAATACCATTGCTTTAACTATGCGGACCTTTGTTGTCATGTGATGTCTTTGCTCTTAACTATATTATCAAGATTTGCCATTGCTCTCCTCCCAAGAAGTAGACGTCTTCTTTTTTTTTTTTTTTTAACAAATTTTATTAGATTTTAATTTTACATAGATAAAAGTTTGAAACAGAAAAGAAAATAGAAATACAAATCAAGAAAAAAGAAAAGATAAAAAAGTGTAGTAAAGGAAAAAAGAAAAAAAGATAAAGCTGAAACAGAATTTGGTCAACTTCCAATTTGTATCTGGTCATGGTATTTTAAAAATTTTATCTTACATGCTAGGTCTATATATAATATTAAAGAATATTTCTTGTCTATTACATCAATATATATATATTTTAATCTTCAAATCCCCATATAAGCTTTGCCCCTCCCGCATCTTGTAAATAGTCAGTTAATGGTTTCCACTCTTTAAGGAAATAATTATTTGGATTTTCTTTTAATAAACATGTCAGTTTATCATTCTCTGCCATATCCATCAATTTTAACATCCAATCTTGTATTGTAGGCGATATCTGGTTTTTCCAATTTTGTGCAAAAATAAGTCTTGCTGCTGTAATCATGTATTGCATAATCCTTGTAAATTGCTTCCCAGGTTGTCCATCAATTATTCCCAGTAAGAAAAATTCCGGTTTAAATGGAACTCGAATTTGTAATATATTTTGCATCAATGCATGTATTTGAGTCCAAAATTTCTTTGCAGTCTCACATGTCCACCACATATGGTAAAAAGACCCCTCTTTTTTTTTACATTTCCAACATAAGTTGGAGACATTTCCATACATTTTAGAAAGTTTTTGTGGGGTCATATACCATCTGTACATCATCTTATAAAAGTTTTCTTTTAAATTATAACACAAAGTAAATTTTAACCCTTTGGTCCACATATCTTCCCATTGTTGCATTTGAATATTATGGCCAATATTTTTAGCCCATTTAATCATACAGTCTTTAACTTGTTCCTCTACCATTTCACCTTTTAACAATAATTTATACATTTTTGCAATTAGATGATCATCTGTCTCACATAGTTGTATCTCAAATTCCGATTTGGTTTGTTCAAATTCAAGGTCTTTCTTATCTAATTTAAATTTCTCTACGAGCTGCATATATGAAAGCCATTGAAAACTGTATCCCTCTGATACCAATTCTTCTATTGATTTAATTATATATTGTCCTTGTTCTTTCTTTAAAAAGTCTTTGTAGGTTAACCATTTATCTTTATTTCTTACTTCTGTTCTGTAGAATGCTTCTTGTGTAGAAATCCATAAGGGTCTTTTATAACATAAGATTAATTTATATTTATTCCAGATTCTTAACAAGGATCTTCTAATATAATGGTTTTTAAAGTCCACATTAACTTTAACTTTATCGTACCACAAATATCCATGCCATCCATATCTTAATTCATGTCCTTCCAAATTCAATAATTTTTCATTTTTCAAAACTATCCATTCTTTAATCCAAACCAAGCAACAAGCAGCATAATATAATTTCAAATCCGGTAGACCTAGTCCTCCTCTTTCTTTAGAGTCTTGCAATACTTTATATTTTACTCTTGGTTTTTTCCCTTGCCAAATAAACTTAGAAATATCTCGCTGCCATTGTTTAAAAGGTTCTTCTGATGCCAATATAGGTAGTGTTTGAAAAAGATATAAAATTCTTGGCAAAACATTCATTTTAATTGCTGAAATTCTACCTAATAATGATAATTGCAGTTTTTCCCAATGTTCCAAATCTTTTTTAATATCCATCCAAAGTGGAATATAATTATTCTTAAACAACTTAACATTTTTAGTTGTTAAATATACTCCCAAATATTTTACTTTTTCTTCCATTGAATATCCTGTTATTTCTTTCAATTTCTCTTGTTGGTGGTAATCCATATTTTTGGTCAAAACTTTTGTCTTCTGTAAATTCACTTTGAACCCTGCTAGCGACCCAAAGTCTTTTAGTTTCTGTATTAATATTTCAATTCCTTCTAGTGGATTCTCCAAAGTAATGACTAGGTCGTCAGCAAATGCTCTTAGTTTATAAACTTCTTTTTTAACTTTAATACCATGGATACCATCATCTTGTCTAATATCTCTAAGTAAAACCTCTAATACCAATATAAACAAAAGTGGAGATAATGGACAACCTTGTCTAGTACCTTTTTGTATTTCACATGGCTTACTAAATTCTCCATTAACAATTATTTTGGCAAATTGTGGAGTATATATTGATTTAATCCATTTTATAAAATTTCCTCCAAAATTCATATTTTCCAAAACTTTGAACATAAAAGGCCAATTTAAGTTGTCAAAGGCTTTTTCAGCATCAATAAATATCAAGGCAGCTTGTTTATCATAGTGTTGATCCAAATATTCAATTACGTCTACTATGTTTCGGACATTGTCATGAATTTGTCTTTTGGGTAGAAAACCAGTTTGGTCTTGATGAATAAAATCCTTAAGTATATTCTTCATTCTTTCTGCTAATATCGTTGTAAATATCTTATAGTCATTATTCAATAAAGATATTGGTCTGTAATTTTTAGTTAATGTTAAGTCCTGTTGTTCTTTGGGTATCAATGTTATATGTGCTTCTTTCCAAGTTTCAGGCATAATTCCTGTTTCCAAAATAGAATTCATAGTCTTCTGCAAAGGTAGACATAAATCCTCAAGAAGTAGACGTCTTCTGATTTCCTGGCTGCAGTCAGCATCTGCAGTAATCTTTGCGCCTAGAAATACAAAGGCTGTCACTGTCTCCACTTTTTCTCCCTCTATTTGCCAATTATCAATCAAGCTGGTTGCCATAATCTTGGTTTTTTTGAAGTTTAACTGCAACCCAGCGTTTGCACTTTCACCTTCGTCATAAGGCTCCTCAACTCCTCCTCGCTTTCAGCCATCAAAGTGGTATCATCTGCATATCTGAGATTGTTAATGTTTCTTCCAGAGATTTTAACTCCAGTCTTGGATTCCTCATGCTAAGTAAGAATAGCCAGAACAAATTCTGTTGCTTGGCAGAACCCCCATCTCCTGTCCAAAGCTGAAGACTAGGGTTCCTTTGCCTTTAACCCAGTGAGGCTCTGACGCTTGAGGGCTGGGTTGCCGTGTTTTTTGCTCACCGCAGACCCGGTTCATCTTACACCCTTCTCCACCTTGTGTCAGAGCGGGGGCAATGGATGTGGCAGATGTTGCGTGCACAGGCTGACGTCTCAGCACTCCAGCTTAATCATGTTGAGCCTCCAGCCATTAATTAAAGTTTCAGTTTTCATCAACATTGTTGGAGCTGCAGAGAGCAATACATGCCCTTGCAACATCCATCAAAGAGAGAAGATGGAGGAAACCAAGTCTCTCCTCTCCTTTTAATTTACATGCCCCATTTGATGATGTGGACGTAGTAAGGGAGGGAAAAGAGATCGGTAGACACCCGTCATTCATCATATTCATAATAATTCCTATGACAGTACCTTAAGATCCTGGAGTTGGAAGGGGCCCTACAGACTATGGAGTCCAACCCTCTGCTCAGTGCGGGAATCCAAACCCTGCCCCCGAAGGGCCGCCTGGGCTCCAGGGAAAGGGACTCTGCTGCCTGTTTGGGTCCCATCTGAAACAATGGCTATTGATGGCTCATAAGGCAACGTATCTGGGAAATGCAACGTTGGGAAAGACTGATCAGGGCCAGAAAAGAAGAAAAAAGAGAAGAAAAGACCAAAGGGGCAGGAAGGCAAAACGGGAAATTATGTAAGTCTGTTCAATTCTCTCAGACATTTCTTGTATATACTAGAATATAGAAAATTTAGATATGCCCCAAAGACCTGACATTCTTCTGTAGTTTTTAAAATACATATGTATTACACCTTCTGCCCTGTTGGGGTTACAAATAAATTCCTGTCTTCCAACATACGTGTACTTTGAATCAGATGGAAATTGTAATTCATTGCTTCCCAGATTGATGAAACAAGGGGGAAAATTGAAGAAACATTTTTTTTACAAACATTCAGGTCAATAAATCTGTTCTTTTAGTAGGAGATTTTCAGCCTTTTGTGACTTGAAAACAACTGTAGAGGCTAAACTGTGGGAGACTCCAAAACAGTCTTCTCAGTGTTTTGGACTACATCTCCCACAATCCCTTTCCTGATCTAACTGACCTGGCTAGTCTCTCCTTATCTGAGCCACTGCCGGGGCAGGTGTGTGTGTGTGGGGGGGGAAGAGATATGACATCACCATGGATCCCTTCAGCCTGGGAGACACAAGAAATGAACTTGAAATGTCAGCATGTAAAAAGCGTGCTCACACCAGGGGTGCTCTGGTTTCTTCCTGAAAGCTTTTTTTGTGGGGATAGAGGCAGCTTTTTTTATTAGGGGATAGAGGCAGCTGCAGAACAGTTTATAACTGGATCTGGTGGTGGTCCTTAAATAAAATTTTTAGGGCCCTTTCTCAACTTTCCTTGCCACAGCATGACCTTTTAATGCTGTGCCCTTCTCAGTGCTTGTATAAAATTCTGTGCCAAGTGCCTTTCCAGAAATATCCATCAGTTTCAGCATTTCTGCTAAAAGAGCAGTTTACTTTTTGGTTTTAACAAGCCTTATGTGGCTCTTCAAATTGCTCAAAGCTGAAACATTATCTCTTCTCTCTCTCCCTTCCTTTCTTTTCTTCTTTTCTTTTAGCATGGTTAAGCTTTGACTCTGAAGAAACCATTCCCATAATTATTGTTAGTGAGAAACAATGCCTGTCTCTAGCCCAGCCTAGTGTTAGTTCTTTCTTGTAATATGGTGATGATATCAGGGGCAATTGTAATAAATAGCATTTATCATAGGTTTTAATGTCAAAGTTCTTCAGCCTGGCTGAAGAATTAGGTTATTTTTTCTTGAAACTCTAATAATGGCCCTGAGATTTAAGGCATTTTGCTGCTCAGTCTTGAAAGACTCAATGAAATGGATGAAAGAAGCGGTTTGGGAGTTAGAGAGCAGATGAGAGATTTGATCTGGGGAATGGGTCATTAAATGCAAACAAGAAGTTTATTTCTCAGAGTCAGTATATACTCTTGAATAGCTGAGAGTGCAGCTCCTACCTGTGTATCTCCTACTCGTGAGACTCAGAAGAACCAGTGGCCCCATTTGATCCTTTGGAACCCTGGATCTGGACTTCTACCTCCCATCTCACACCACCCCAAACTGTCAGTTCCAGCCAACCTGCCTAAACAAGCCCTATGAAAGCTACAGCCTCATCATGTTGTGCAGAAGGCCTAAGATTAACCACCATCATTCTTGCAGGAAATGGAAGTGCTTCAAGAGAAAATGAGAACCTGCTCATTTTGGCTAGCAAAGAATGCTATTACAAAACTATCGAACATCCCCCCCCAACCCCGGATGGACACACACACACACACACACACACACACACACACTAATGTGTATCAAAGTTGACAGTAGATGTTACAGAAAAATGGGTTCCTCCTCCATGAATGTCCAGAGTTGATGACTGGGGCACCATGGAAACACTGGATACAAATATGAATTGAATACTTAATAGATAGATGAGATTTGAGCCACGGATATTGAATTTTCTCAATTTTTTTAAAACAATGCTGTGGGGTTTAGAAGGAAATATTGGAGAGCAGGTATATTTGACCTTTGTAGGAAGATTTTGGATAGATAGGTGTCCATGCATTTTCTAGAGGAATGTGTTTCTTACCATTAAAGGCAGACTTGAAGATTTAAAGTTTTCATACTGTCATGAAAATGATACAGTGTATCATGTCAGATAGCACTAGGCTAAATTGAGGACCCAGCATTTGTGCATGAGAGCTTGCTTCTTCCATATCCCATATTCATCTGCAAACCAGAGGAAAAGAAGCAGGAAGGGGAAACATTATTACACTATAGTACACTACACTTGAACTTGTTCTTTGTCAAAAGGCCAAGAAGCAGTGAGGAAAGAGTACAGTATATGCAGGAGGAGAAAAAAGAACAATAGCCCCACTCGTCACTAACAAGATGGCTTCCACTTCTCCCCAACCCTGAATTCTGGATGAATTGCACCCCCTTCTTCTTCAACACCTCTTCATGCTTTGATTTTGCTCCTCCCCTTCATGTCTGGGCGAAAGATAAAAAAGAGGAGCTTTACAACGCTAATTTAAGATACAAAATCATGGGCATCTTGCATGCATTGGGCTTGATGGATATAGTTTGTGTGTAAATACAATACTGAAATCATAGAAGTGGCTTTGTATGGTATTATACATGAATGGTCACCTCTGTGTCCATGCTTGATTAGAGTTCCTCTGGTAAAACTTTTTGGAGGTAAGCTGACTTCCTGAAATGAGAAGAATATCCCCACGAGGTGTCATGGATTCTTGAATGCAATTCTGAATTTGATGAGAGAAAAGATAAGGCTGAATTATGAAAGATCTTTATTTTAAGAGTTCTTATGGCCAAAGTTATTTCTCATGGACTAGATAGGAAACTTGGATTTTATCAATCCTTGTAGGTCAGTCTGTCTATTCATACACATTTTTTTCTCTGTGTGTGTCCAGCCCATGATTATTCTATCAAAATAATGTTGAAGTTCTCCCTCTGACCCATTAACATTATAAATTTTACATGGACTGTTACTTTGTGAATCTCAATGTCTGGAAATTAAAGATCTATGATTTTGGTTATTGGCAGTAAGTTTGAGTTAACATTCATAGTGACTTTGCAGTGCAGATTATTACTTACGCTATTACTGACCCATAATAATGGGATGGGGAGCAATACATCTTCTCCTGAGGAGCATTTGTGCATTCAAGGCCAATAATGTGGTTTGGCAGGAGGAGCATTTTCTTCCTCGCCTAATTTTGGGTGCAGAAAATATATGTGCATAGGCTTGGAAGGGGGGTGTACAGATCTAGTTGGCAGAACAGAATTGGCCAGCAGGATGATACTTTTCTGAAAACTGATTCTACCATCTCTCGACCAAATGGAGCACAGTCACTTGCTTCGTAATTATGATCAAGGAGGGGCCACTCACTTAACCCTGATAGCCTTTAATGTGGATTGATCTCTTACATGAATTTGTCCAAAGACTTCACCAACATGTGTCTAACATAGCACTCGTCAATACATGCAGGGAGGTGAATTCCATTGGATAATTTTACACTGCTCTCCTTTTGAGAGTAATCCTTCACAATGATTGGCGACTTCTGTGACATTTGTAGCTTCCTTGCTACCCAAACGGCATGAATATAAGGCTGGAATGTGCACAGGCATTTTTACAGGCCCCAGCTTCTTTTCATGGTTTCTTTCCAATTTATTTATGTTCCGGCCTCCCTCCCTCTGCCCCCCCCCCATGGCACAACAAAAGGGTCTTTGAGGCCTGTGTGGCTTTGGTCTTCTCTCCTTTCAGGGAATGGAGGCCTGTGATTTACTGCTGCGGCTCTGATCTACTCTCCTTTTCCATCTTTGCCTTTACTCTGTGCTTTCCTGTATGCTAACTGTCTGCAGGACAGCGGGGAGGGGTCTTGGAGATGGCCATTTCCAGTCCTGGGAGGAATAAGGTGGGAAAGAGCTCCCTTGGCAGTAATTGGTGGGTTTCAGTTTTCACAAGTAGAAAGTAATCAGTGATCCTTACAAAGAAATGTTTTAAGATTTTCTGAAGAGATTGTGATCAGAATAGTAAATCTTTCTTGGCTGGAAGGGAGGGACTCCACAGCTTCTGAGAATTGCTTGGAGCTCCTTTTGCACTAAAATATTGTGGCCTGTGATCTATTGAACAGGAACCCTGGGAAGAGAGGAAGTACCTTAAACTTAGAGACAGGTGACCCCAAGATGCATTATTTTTCCTATGTACATTTTAAAAATCTGCTTTTATTTGTGTGTGCAGAAGTGCCATCCCCCTGTCCCTGTTGCCGAAGATTGAATGCTAATGATGAGAGAGAGAAATAAATTACAAGGCAGACTGAACTGCTTGGATGTCTGTTCCTTGCCTTTAAAACAATGCAAGCAGAAGCCATGCCGGGCATACGGCTGCTGTTGGCTGCAGTGCACAGTGGCGTTATCTTGCCATTGTGCTGCTGAGGCTGTCGCTGTTTCTATGTTAACATTTATTCAGGAAAAGCACAGCATGATCCTTGAAACACAGCTGTGGCAGAACAATAGTAGCCCAGTGTGCATGGCACACAGAGCTCTCTCTGTCATGCCTGGGTGGCTCCTGCGAGACATGCGCCTTTGCAGGTGTTGCGTAGACCCAGCCATGCATCTTTGATGTACTGTGATATTTGCTGGTATTTCTCTTGGACACTGGGGTACTATCTGAGCATGGGAAGCAGGGGAGAAAGAACAAAGAAGGAAATGGCATAGTGCTAGAACAGCCTTTTGCAACCTGGCACCCTGTAGTTGTGGTGGGACAACCATTCGGAGAATCACCAGCCAGCATGGCAAACCCGCTATCTGAAGGTGCTTGATTGAAGAAGAAGAAAGCCGCAGTGCTTTGGCAAGAGACGTTACTGCAGCAAGAAAGTGAACTTGGCAATAGCCTCTCCAGACATTGCCCACTCCTAGCTGGAGTACAGCTAGCCTAAAGTAGGCTGGGCAATGCTTTGGCTTCCATAAAGGGGCAGCCATGTGGTGCAAGCCTAGCACTTGTCTGCAACTCTTTCAAGCAGCCATGCCTTCTCCTGGGATCATGCCGTAGTTGCTTGAAAGAGTTGCTGTTGGGTGCTACATTCGCATCCCTGTGTGCCTAAAATCGGGGTTTAGAATTCCTGGCCTAAAATCTGCTTTGCTTCAGGTGTGGTAAATTTTTAATTTTTTTCCTTTTCGCCCATACCTTCCTGGATTATTAGGATGCGAGAAGCCCTTAATAAACAATAGAATAATAGTTGTTGTTGTTGTTGTTGTTATTATTATTATTATTATTTGCTGCTCATAGAGTCTCAGATGGAATACAAGTCTGGAGCGAGTAAGAAATCTACTTGAGATGTTTAGAGATCTTTATTTCTCATTTAATTTGTGAGTACTACAGTATTGAAAGGGGGCGCGATGGCTCAGTGGTTAAGACGCCAGGCTTGTCGATCGGAAGGTTGCAAGTTTGGAGGTTCGAATCCCTAGCCCTGTGTGACGGAGTGAGCTCCCGCACTCGCCCCAGTTCTTGCCAACCTAGCAATTTGAAAGCATGCAAATGCAAGTAGATAAATAGGTACCACTTCGTTACCGCTGTTAAATAGGTAACAGCGTTCCGCGTGCATCATGCCGGCCACATGACCGCGGAAGTGTCTTCGGACAGTGGTGGCTCTTTGGCTAACAAACGGAGATGAGCACTGGCCCCTAGAATCGGACACGACTGTGCAGGGGAAAACCTTTAACCCTGCTGCACAGCTCTAATCCCGGGTACTAAACATCTTCAAACTATAAATTCACACAGTGGCATTGGGAGGACGGGTAGCCATTTTTCTATAGGGAGAAGCAGAGGGAGTGATCTTACGGAACAGAACAGTCCAACAGAAAAGGAAGCAGCTGCTCCTTGGGGGGGAGGGGGACGTGGCGGGCTGCAGTTGCTGAAATAGAATGGGGATGGAATGTCAATTTATCTGAAAGGAAGCTAACTCAGCGCGCTCTCTGCAAAGAAGATTGGCTGGGGAAAAAATCTTCCTTCTTTCCAGTGTTCTCAATGAACTGAAGAAACCCCTCCAACATTAAGGTAAACTATTTGAGGAAACACTTAGTCTTCCTTAGGTTACAGTGATACTGGAAAGGACAACAGCCAAAATCTGCAGCATAACATCTAGGAAGTTAAAAGATCGCTGAATTTGCTGGATTGTTAAGCCCCTCTGGTTTTGCTCAAACTCTGCTAATTTTCTCTGTTTAATTCACAACAGGCAATTTAGTGTTAATGATGCTATATCAGTCAGCATTTCTTAGTCATTAGGGACTAATAAAAACTGTATTTTTCTTTCTCTCATGCCTCCTGCTACATTTCATCTGGCTGCTGATATTTTTCAACTGTGGCTGCCTGGAATAATTGTGCGTTAACTCTGGATGTCTTTGATCTTCATCTTAAAGGTAAGACCTCCTGAAAATATATGTAATAATGGAAGTTTTTAAGCATAATGGATGCAATCTTTTCTTGATTGTGCTAATCAATCAGTTAACTAAAGGTCTACCTGGCTTTACTCTCCATGGGCAGATTTTGAAGCTGTTTTTCTTCCCGCATGATGACGTAGTCTTCCATATGAAAGATGGCCTAAAAGTTAATGGGTCTCTTTTGTATAGCTAGGAGGCTCAAGCTAACATTTATAGACTTGGAAAAATGGTCTTTGGTTCACATTTTTATGCAAACTCAAGTTGTCAAAACTTTTGAACTCATGCTCTGGAACGGTGCTATTCAAATAGCATCCAGCTGCACAGCAATTTGATACATAAAGGCGGTGGGGGACACACACACACACTGTCGCCGTCTCTTGGTTTTTCCCCAAAAGTCCGCTGGTGCTCTAGAATGTGGGTTCTGCACAGATGTATCACCCAGATATGTGATACACAGGTGCAAGGAACCACGCTTACAAGTAACTTCACCCACCCTTAATGGATTTGATAATGTACCAACACATGTGACTAACTGGACAAGGACTTTGGTTTCCAGAAAGTGGTGCTATTGCAATGACTATACAAGACATGAGTCAAACCATTCTAAGGTAGAATGGACATTTTTAGCTGCTATTGGTGTAATTTTAATTATGTCTTCTGCTGCTGTTTCCTCAATGATGAGGCGAACTTCCTATGTGTGGCAGGTAGTACCATGTTGCATTGTGGTCGTTTACTTGTTTTATTGAATGGCGGTTGTTGGCAGGAGAGCAACGTAGCCTCTGTACTTCCTTTAAAGATGTGTGACATTTAAAGGTTTCATGCAGTTGTTGTGTAGTCGGAGTTACAATTGGAAGGAAGGATCTCGTAAACTTTTAAAATTTTACTTGTTTGCAGAAAACAAAACAAAAACAAGATAAAGCTATTTGGTTATGACAAATTGCTACAAGCATTTAGCATTGTTGTCTTTCTTTTTGGTTACATTCGGAGAATGTATGAGACTTAATACGTGGTTGGGAAAGTTTGAGAATGTTACCCAATTTCCTTTCAATAATATTTCTTCCGGTGACTTTCAGAATAGTTGCCTGGAGGCCTGTGGATGGGAGTCCTTCTCTTTGCTTCCCTCCATCCTTTCACTCAGGCAAGGAAAGGAAGTGAACTAGACTTCAAGAAGCCTTTTAACGGAAGCGGAGGGGAGAAACAGAAACAAGTGTCCATTTGAATTTATTTATTTATTTTTATTTATTGAGCATTCTAGCCCTCTAAATTTCTGTAAGCTCTAAGCAGCTTACACAACACCAACACCTAGGAGGGGCAGTGGGAGGAAAGATGCTGCTAATCTCAGAAATAAACACTGAGAACCAGTAAGTTTTCCAGAAAGTTTCCTTTAAAATTTGACAGTCGGTCATTTGGAAATGATACAAGTAGTCCTCACTTAACAATGGTAATTGGGACCAGAATTTCTGTCACTAAGCAATGCAGTCATAAAGCATGATGTCACGTGACTGTGCCGCTTAGCAATGGCAGTTCCAGCAGTTCCCAGTTACCGTCATTAAGCAAATCACTGCGGGTCATTAAGCAAGGACCTCACATGAGCATGACTAGCAACTTCCTGCCAGCTTCCCCACTGAGTTTGCTTGTGGGAAGCCAGCAGGGAAGGTTGCAAATTGTGACCTCATGACCGAGGGACGCTTTGACAGTTGGAAATCTGGCCTGGTTGCCGAGCTCCCGGGTCATGATCACGTGACCGCTGGGGCGCTGTGATGGCTGGAACTCCAAGGACCGGTTGTAACTACCACTTGTTCAGCACCGTCATAAGTTTTATGGTCGCTGAACGAGTGGTCATTAACTGAGGACCACCTGTAATCCGTTTGATGAATAGAGCTTGTAAGAAGCCAGCCCTGTTCAGGAGTCGATACTGGCAAGATTATCCTCTTACATCTCTATGCGGGATGGTACCCATTTAGATATTGAAGTAAACCTCCAGATAATTTCCTTGCTGTTGAGAAGCTGGTTTTAGGGTGAGCCTTTATTATCTTAATTACATTCAGAGAAGAAGCTCAGATCTCCAGCTTCCCTACAAAGTCTGAAAAGCTGCTTTGGAAACAGAAAGTACATGGAGAGATGCTTGAAGAATATACAGTATTCTCAATAAAAGAGAGTAAGAATGTTAAAACAATTGAGGAAAGATTCCTCAGTTGTTGATAGATGTACTGTTTTAGTAGCTGGCATGGGAATTAATTACTGTATAATGTATTTTAACACAGATATAACAAAAGGCCTCTCTTTTACCAGTTTCTTTGTAGTAATGATTTCATTCTTGAGAAACCAAAATTATAGTCCTTGATTGGTGGATTACCCTCCTCTCTTCATTGTTGCATGATAAAAGATCAATCCTTGTTCATTATTATTGCTAAGCTAAGAACAAGCAATGAACAGATTAAGCACCCAAGATTTCAGATCAAAGCACCACAGGCAGTTAATGCTGCCTTTTCTCTCCATCATGTTTTCTTCTCAAAATAATTGAAATCCATAATTGTTTTGTGCTTAAACAGCCCCACCAAGCAGACTCAGTTCCATCCCTTCTTCTAAAAAGCTCAATCGCCAGCTCTTCCTGTCTGCCGCCAAGGCGAATGGACCCAGCAACTTCGCCTGAAAAGTCACCCAGGAAAGACTGACAAATTTTAATATAAGTCACATTAAATAAATAAATAAATAAATAAACAGATCTTTTAGAACTACAGAAGATGCAGAAAAACAGCAAGCAAAATGATCAAAGAGAATGGATTCTGTATGTGAAAAGCTAACAGTCAATAAAGCGGGGTGGGATAATGGAGGAATATAAAAGTTTGAATAGTGTGAAGATAGTGAAAGATATTTTTCCCTTGCTCCTAATTCTAGAACCTGAGGTCATCATCCTGTGAGCTGAATGGCAGGAGAGGAACCAAAAATAGCTACTTATTCATACAGCATGTAATTAAGTTATGGAGAATGCTGATGGCTGCCAACTTGGGCAGATCTGAAGGCAAATTAGACCAATTTGTGGAAGAAAATGGTTTTAACAGCTACTAGTCACAATGACTAATATTGCTTCCAATATCAAAGGCAATAGGCCCTAGCACCTGTTGTGCTTATTTTCTGTTTGAGGGCCTCCCACTGGCATCCAGTTGACTGCTTTGGAAAAAGAATGACCTAGCTAGGCTAATGATCTAATCCAGAGAGATGTTCTTCATTTTTGTCAATAATGAGATGCACTAGAGGGAAGAGATCATGCCAGGTAAGAAGAGAAATAAGCAGTAGAGAAGAGAGACCATGTTTATTATGCATTGGCTTTCTGTAAAAAATGGACCACGAGGTTATCTTTGGAGCAAGTGTAAACTCTGCTCTTTATGCTGCTTCTTATGCTGTTAAACAAATGGAAAGCTAATCCTGTCCTATGTTTTTATCATAACTTGATTAAGAATTAGAGTTCTCTCTGGAAATGTAGTTCATACATTTGAAAATAAAGGTGATTAAAAAGTTGCATTCCTAAGATGTAGGCAATAGTTATTGTTTCTTTATACAGGAATTCACATTTATTAAAAGTCTGCTTACATGTGAGATAATGCCGCTGATGGACTTGGAGCCCTGGGAAAGGAGGCCAAATAAGAGATGGGCAGATATTTATTCCCTGGGCACAATCCATAAGGCAGTTCTTTTGCCCTTATTTTGCTGAAATGACTTGGGGTTGGGGTAGAGCAGAAGAACCTCTGAAGCTGCCTTCTACGGAGTCAAGCCAGGGGTGCCTCTCTCTCAGAGTCGTTTATACTAGCCAGTAGCATCTCCACAGGTCTCAGCAAGTACCTTTCTCAGATCTACCAGAGATTCCAAAGATTGAGCCTCAGAAGCTCTGCATGCCAAGTGTGTGCTGTGCTGCTCCCAAATGCCCACTGAAAAGTTTTATTCAGGAGGACTAGGACTAGCTGATGCATGAAAATCCAGTTACGGGGTAGGGATGGTGATGGGGGAGGTATCTGGATTCTGACATAAATCTCTTGGAATAGTTTCAGATCTGATGCTAAGTCTGTAAGCATTGCTTACAGAAGAGTTGCTGCAGTATGTTGGGGTGTGTGTGTGCGCACGGCAGTTGATCTTGTTTCTTTCTCTTACCACACACACACACAAAAAAGTTACTCTTGGCAACTCACACATTGATTTTCTTTCCATAACGAAGGAAACAGCACATGATGGTCTAGCATGAGGGCTAGGGGCTTCATAATGACCTTTCTAACTGGAATTTTATTTATTTATTTATTGGATTTATATTACCGAATGAGTTCTTGGGGCAGTTTTGGGTTCTTCATTATTGACTGGTTGAAATGCAAGCCTTTTTTTTTCTTTATTTCAAAGAGCTGGATTGATGGATAGTTAAAATTTCGGCACAGAAGAAAAACACTATCCCTGCTGAGAAATTTATTTTTTATTTTATTTTATTTATTTTCTATCCCGCCTTTATTATTTTTATAAATAACTCAAGGCAGTGAACATACCAGATACTCCTTCCTCCTCCTATTCATAGTTACTCAAGATACTTCAAAGTTACACCAAACAGGTTTTTGTATTTTTGTTGTTTATTCGTTCAGTCGCTTCCGACTCTTCGTGACTTCATGGACCAGCCCACGCCAGAGCTTCCTGTCGGCCGTCACCACCCCCAGCTCCCCCACGGTCGAGTCCGTCACCTCCAGAATATCATCCATCCATCTTGCCCTTGGTCGGCCCCTCTTCCTTTTGCCCTCCACCTTCCCCAGCATCAGCTTCTTCTCCAGGGTATCCTGTCTTCTCATTATGTGGCCAAAGTACTTCAGTTTTGCCTTTAATATCATTCCCTCAAGTGAGCAGTCTGGCTTTATTTCCTGGAGTATGGACTGGTTTGATCTTCTTGCAGTCCAAGGCACTCTCAGAATTTTCCTCCAACACCACAGTTCAAAAGCATCTATCTTCCTTCGCTCAGCCTTCCTTATGGTCCAGCTCTCACAGCCATAGGTTACTACGGGGAATACCATTGCTTTAACTATGCGGACCTTTGTTGTCAGTGTGATGTCTCTGCTCTTAACTATTTTATCAAGATTTGCCATTGCTCTCCTCCCAAGAAGTAGACGTCTTCTGATTTCCTGGCTGCAGTCAGTGTCTGCAGTAATCTTTGCACCTAGAAATACAAAGTCTGTCATTGCCTCCATGTTTTCTCCCTCTATTTGCCAGTTATCAATCAAGCTGGTTGCCATAATCTTGGTTTTTTTGAAGTTTAACTGCAACCCAGCTTTTGCACTTTCTTCTTTCACCTTCATCATAAGGCTCCTCAGCTCCTCCTCGCTTTCAGCCATCAAAGTGGTATCATCTGCATATCTGAGATTGTTAATGTTTCTTCCAGCGATTTTAACTCCAGCCTTGGATTCATCAAGCCCAGCACATTGCATGATGTGTTCTGCGTACAGGTTGAATAGGTAGGGTGAGAGTATACAACCCTGCCGTACTCCTTTCCCAATCTTAAACCAGTCCGTTGTTCCGTGCTCTGTTCTTACCGTTGCTACTTGGTTGTTATACAGATTCCTCAGGAGGCAGACAAGATGACTTGGTATCCCCATACCACCAAGAACTTGCCACAATTTGTTATGATCCACACAGTCAAAGGCTTTAGAATAGTCAATAAAACAGAAATAGATGTATACTTCTTTATTATTAGTGATGTGCATTTTCAATTTTGACTCAACTGTTCTTCCATAGCTGAGAAAAGGAATGTTTTTTGTTAACGGTGGTGATAACAGTGCTATGTTTTGTTTTTCTGCTTTTCTAAATATTAATGCTTCAGGGCTGTCATGCTTCTTTTTGCATCATGGTGGGAATACAGTAAGATTCAGGATCCTTAGTCAACCATAATTCAAACATCTGGAGTTATTTCTCAAGTTTTGGAGCCTTTCCGGCAGCTTCTGAAATGTAAAACTAAAAAGTCCTTGAATCAAAAGACCACCAGCAGATGTACCTAGCTTCATGGTTAACTTGTCTTCTTCCATATACCTTTTGATTCAGTATCTTAAAAAGGGTTATATCAGCACCTTTAGCATATCAAGATCCAATATGGGCACATGAAATGTAATGTTTGAGTCTATTGTAAAATTGTGGCCTGCCTCAGGAAAGTTGCAGTGCTATCATAAGATCTAGGGTTGTTGGTTGAGCTGAGGAAAAAAACGAGTCAGGATCATGGATACCTAAAAAGATAGTGATGTTTAAGCAATCTGAAATATGTATTAATTTCAATACATTGGCTAGGTCATAAGAACTACATAGAAGCTACCCAAAATCTGAAGTGAGTTTCTGTCCCAAGGTTAAGGCTTAGATCTGCTTATGGGAATGTTGGTCAAGATATGGGTGCTTAGCTAGACCGGTAGACCTGTAAAATCTCCTCATTAGCATACTTGTGGTACTAGGCTTTTCCCTTACCCCCTTATAATAGCACATGTGCAGTTCCTCACTTCCATTGCTCATGGTCTGGATATATGAATATGTGGATGTTTTGGACTATGTTCAGTGGTAATTCCACCTCAGGCATCAGCTTAGACAATAAGGATGGTGAGATTATGGTCTTTCAGAGAAGCGATTATAGTGGTAGTGATTATAGCAAGATTATAGCAGTTGTGCTGGTGCCATTAATCGGCGCCTGAAGTAGCAAGATAGGTAGACAGAATTGTGGGTGTCAGAGTGTGGCTAAGGTGCAGCAGGTTTTACTCTGTTCCTAAGGGTTAGTCAGGATCCACCATGTCCTACAAAGCTCCAGCATTGAAGCTTCCTTCTCATTCAGAGTGGAAACAACCTAAATTCTTGCTTCCTTTCCCTGATTGCTGTCTTGCATCTTCATCTCTCTCTACCATTGATTGTTTGCCTGGAGCCAAGCTTTTGCCTGTTTTGGACCACCCATCTATTAAAACCATGTGCAATCAGCCACATATATAGCCTGTAACTATTACAGTGGGCTGTGGGAGGAATTGAAAAACAAATGTCACTGATGTAACGGATAAAGGGAAGGATGCCTTAAAAGCAGGTGCTACTGTCTTTCTTGTTGGAACAGGAACAATTGACCCACCTAGGCAAGTCAGCCATCCATTGCCTTGATTTCTCATCATATTGCTGACACAGTGCAGCCTTTTTCCATTGTTCCCCAGGAAGGCCTCCTGTCTCCCTTAGCATCCCTCTCTCTGAAGAGAATGCAAATACTGGATTTTGTAAGACCAACCATTGTCAACTTGAGATTAATTGTTGGATGTATTATTTGCATAGCTGTGGAGCCAAGCTGCCTTGGATGTTGGAGAGCTAGGGAAGTAATACCTATCCTGCAAAAATGAAAGAAACAAATATTGGTTCCTTTATTATCAAAATGAAAAGCTGAGGATTGCAGAAGAGAAATCTGAGAAGATTGCCGGTATGCGTTGCAGCATTCCTTGGGGAATGTTTATAGTACAGAGCGATTAATAACAATGGCAGGGAATCTGAAAAGCTTTTTAGTAGTACTTATGTGCTGCAGTTTTCAATCATGGTGGTAAAATAATACAGCAATAATAGTATGCATTGATTATTGAGCCATAAATATCTATGTGTTTTACAGCTTAACTTCATAGTTCTTTCATGCTCAGGTAATGCCTCTGATTGAACTTTTAGCATTCTGTTGCATTTTTAGCATTGCATTTTTAAATTAAAAAATCAGAGGAACCCTTAACAGAATATAAGAATATAGTGGTTTCTTTTTTTACATGTTTATGAGCACAGTCTTTTTCCTTATAAGTGTCAGTTGAGGTCCCAGTGAGAACTGGGCAAGGGAATTGGGGGACATGTTGCTGTTCCTTTGAATTTCCTTTGTTGTGTACATCCGAAAACAGGGAAAAGAAAGGGTCAACAAATATTTGAATATTTATTTAGAAATATACAGTACATGGCTGCCTATCTTATACAAATAATCCTAGGCAGCTCACAATAATATTAAATAAAATCAGAATAAATAAAACAAACTAGCCCAGGGCAGCAACATCACATGGCCTCCCCATGCTCTTCCATTGGCCGGGCTCCTCACTTCTGTCCTAGCCCAAAACCTCGGTGGGGGCCAGGTCTTCAGAGCCCTTCAGAAGGCTAATAGGGTGGGGGCCCTCTGAATCTGGGCGGGGGGGCTGTTCCAAAGGGTGAGATGTGAGAGGCCATAGGTCAAGGGATCCCTCCAAGAATGGCACCAAGGAAGTAATATGTTTGGTTTGCATTTAATGCACTCTTTCTCAATTTGCAGTTTGTGGACCTGTTCACGGATAGAAATACCATCTTCCTTCAATGTTTACACTTCTTCAAATTTTTATTATATAGCTTTTCAACCAAAGGGATGCATATAACAATGTCTATATTAAGGAAATGTACAATCATATGTTCAGGAAAATACAAAAATGCATTTTCTATGAAAGAAAAACAATTGACCCCCAAAACATTTATTAGGGGAAAAAATACATAAGTAAAAGTTGGTGGGGGGAGTTGAGTTTATTTGTGTTATAGCTTCAAACCCTTCAAAGGATTAAATCTGTTCTGGGGGTCTATGCTCTTGGCCCATCTGATATACAAGATTATATTTTCAAAGGATGTGTGAATAATGATGAATCTAGGCTGTGTCCTAAGAAGATAATGAAGCCAAGGGAAAAACAATTGTATTAGAACAAATACCAGTGTTAATCTAAATTGGAGTTGTAATATTTAATTCCACATAAATTCAAGTACATCCATCATGGGAGACCCGTCTAGCCTGGCATATTCTTCATTTTATCCTTACCAAGCAAAGTTTCCATTCTGTAAAAATTCTTGTTGGCAAAATGTCAGTGGGTTCATCATAACATCTTCCCCACTTTGCGCCACGTAATGTATTCCACCTAATACATTAGGTAGAAACAGAATTTGATTAATGTCGTTTGTCAAGATTTATGACTCCCTGGACCAAGTCTCCTTCTGCTGGGTTGCAATATGGCTTTTGGGGCAACTGTGTAATTTTAGTGCATAGTTCCAGGCAAGAAAGAAATGGGCAGGAAGATTTGGGGGTTGGGGGGAGGCTGCTTCATAAATTGGAGCACTTCCAAAGGGTTTTTATGGTTTAGTGGGTGGTCACTATTATGTAGATTAACTAACTTTGCTGTTGCTGTTGTTTTATTAGCTATGCTCATTTTAACATTTTTAATTACTATGTGTACCATGGACATTTTATATTGTTTATATTGTATTCTGCTGAGAATCTTTTGATTGCAGAGCTATAGAAATGCAACAGATAACTAATGCAACAAATGAAGTGAAATGAGACAGCAAAGAAAGAATTGGAGTAACATTTTTTAAAAAAGATCTTCAGTATAAGCTGCAGTGGGAGAGGGTGGAATGGATCTGAGCAGAGGAGAAATGAATGGATAATGGATTTATTTCTATAAGGTCACAAATTATATTTATTTATTTATTTAATTTATATGACCGCCCATCTCCCCCAACGGGGAACTCTGGGCGGTTTACAATAAAATCCCATTTAAAATAAGAATATAAAAATATAAAATTACAATTTAATTAATACAATTAAATAATTATAAAATCCAATTTGGCGAATTAGCTTTAAAAAAAAGGAAGGACATTATGGAATTAACCACCCCCATGAGGAACTGTTACTTTCCCCTTCTCACGCTAGGCGGCAGAACCAGGTTTTCAGCTCTTTCCTAAAGGTCGGGAGGGGACCTGCCTCAACTCTGGGGGCAAGATATTCCAAAGGGCGGGTGCCACTACAGAGAAGGCCCGCCTCCTGGACCCCACCTGATGAAATTCCCTTATTGAAGGGATCCGTAGCAGGCCCTCCCTGAATGATCGGGTGGGGCGGGTCGATGATATGGGGATAAGACGGTCCCTCAGGTATCCTGGCCCCATGCCATGTAGGGCTTTAAAGGTGATAACCAACACCTTGAATTGGACCCGGAAGCAAACCGGCACCCAATGCAGTTCGCGGAGCAAAGGTGTTATATGTGCTGAACTTGGTGCACCCAAAATTGCCCGCGTGGCTGCATTCTGCACCAGCTGTAGCTTCTGGATAGTCTTCAAGGGTAGCCACATGTAGAGCGCATTGCAATAGTCTATGTGGGAGATGACAAGAGCAGGAGTGACCATTCGGAGGGCATCGCAATCCAGGAATGGGCGTAACAAATAATGTTAAGACTGAGAGATGAAGGGAGAGATTTGTAGCCTCAGCCTTTTTATGTGGGCAGTCCCTTCTCTTCCCCCACCCTTCTGCTATTTAAAATAGGTTTGGTGCAGAAATTGCAATATGTGGCTGTGCAGAGTATCAGGGACCAGCCTATACTCATCTTGCTGTTCTGTAATAGTAAAGAAACCCTTTACTTTGTTGCCTTTTTCACGGACCCTGAAAAATGTGAAATGGAGTTAATGAGACCTTCTATACCAAGGGTCGGAAATGGCGGCTCTTGAGCCAGATCTGGCTCTTTGGCCCCTCGGCTCTGGCTCTCTCTCTCTGTCTGCCGCCCGACATTCGGAAAGCCGGTCTCCGGAAGCAACACGAACCCTGGGGAAGAAAGCCATTGCTGTCAGAGCCCAGAGCCAGCCAGCCTCTGTGTATGTGTGTGCATGAGTGTGAGGCGGCACTGAGGGGAGCCCACCAGGGAGAAGGAGCGGCGGCGGCAGCAAGAGGTCGCACTCGATCTTGAGTGATTTGTGCGTGCGCACGCCCGTGTTTGGGCACCTGCCAGCCGGAGCCGGGCCCCCTGAATGCCGAGGGGGCCGCGGGTCGGGCGTCCCCCAGTTCCCATCCGCGGGGCTGCTCCGCCTTTGCCAGCCCCGAGCCTCGCTGCCCTGGACCTCGTCTGAGGAAAGCGCGTGGGGCCGCGGCACAGGAGGCGCAAGCGGAGGCCGGGGAGCCGCCAGATGGGAAGCGGAAAGGCCGGCAGGGGCTGCGGGAGTGAGGTGGGGCTGCCCCTTCCACGGCCGGAGCAGGCAAGGGCTGCGGCGTCCCGTCGCTGCAGGTTCTCCTGCTCCGCTCGGGAGGCGCGCCGTCCCTGCGCCCCTTCGGGTGCAGCCACATCTTGCCGGCAGTGCGCGGAGGCCGGGACCTGGGTCAGACAGAGACAAAATCTCTGTGAGGGGGAGGGAGGAGAAGGGTGGGCGGAGGTGGGGCAGGGGTGGTGGGTGCCGGCGAGGGAGAGAACGATGCAAGGAGCGATGCAAGCGAACACACGCATAATCACGCCTTTCTCTCATGGCCTAAATCAGCTTCCCATGCGTCTTAAGCGTGCGAGACTACAGCCACATGGCTGGAGATCACCCGAGTCATACGGAAAGAGCCAGTTTGGGCAAAGCAATCCTAATCGGAGGAGTAAAGCTGGAAGAAACTCGCTAAGCGGGCTCCTTGTCTGAAGCTCCAGCCGGACATTCCATCCCGGGGCCAGGGAGAAAGCAAGCTGGACTCGCCCGCTCTCCCGGAAACAACACCCGAGCCAGCGAACTCGGTTCATGCCGCTCCTACAAAGAGTAGAGAAAGAGCGGCTTCTCCCTCGCTTGCGCGCTTGCTTGCTCCCCCTGCCCCCACGCACGTGCGCATGCCTTCGCCCACCGTAGGGGGCATAGCCACCGCCTCAGGCCGCGCCAGTCTTGAGGGGGGTGGGGAAATACGCCAAACGGTGGAGGGAAAGGCATAGGACGTATGAAAAAAGAAAACGGCTTCTCCCTCGCTTGCGCGCGCGCTTGCTTCGAAGGAGACAGGCAGACAGAAGACATAAGAAGGAGACAGAGACGAAATCTCTGTGAGGGGGAGGGAGGAGAAGGGTGGGCGGAGGTGGGGCAGGGGTGGTGGGTGCCGGCGAGGGAGAGAAGAAGGAAGGCAGTAAGGAGCGGTGGCGGGAGCAGCGAGGATGGAGGAGAAGGTCTTCATGAAGGACCCCGGGGGGGAGGCGGGGCGACGCTTCGCTCGCCGCCCGCCCGTCGCAGCTTACTCGGACCCCGGGGGAGGTGCAGTGGCGAACGTGGTGGGGCAGGCGTGGCAGCGGGCATGGTGTGCGTGGCGGCGGCGGGCAATGCAGTGGGCGTGGCGGGCATGGCGGCAGCAGGCCCTAAGTGTGCGCAATTGGTCCCCGCCCACAAACCCCACCCCCTTCCACGCGATTGGCCCCCGCCCGCAAACTCCGCCCCCTGGCTCTCGAGCATTTCAAAATGTGCACGAGCATGTCAAAATGGCTCCCGGCATAAAAAGTTTGCCGACCCCTGTTCTATACAGTAGTTTTCAGCAGAAGAGTGTGCTTCTGCCTTATTTATTCAAGCGAGAGCTTCCTTGACTAGCCTTCTAGCTTTCTAACTTCTTGGAAAGAACAAATTCCATGTTGAAGTATTTCAAAGCTTGGCTTTCTCTGCAGTTTTAAAGAGAAGGCAGCATCATTCTTAATGCATTATTAACAGCATTGAGGATGAGATGTGCTAAGATCAAAACCCTTCTTGTTTTCCAATGTACGTTGCACCTGCTTAATCTTTCTTTGGTTGCAGCAGCTCTTCTGCAGCCACGTCTGCTCGCCATAAATAAGACGCTATGGAATGGCAGAGAAAATGCTAGAAAGCCTCCATGAACATAAATAGATACAATCACAACTTCAACTCTGATGGTTTGCTCCCAGGAATATCTTGTCGACCACGGCTGCACCAGTATCTCTTTTAGATGGTTTGAACAAAATTTGTCTTTTCATTCCCTCTCTCCCAGAGCTATTGAAATAAGTAGTTATTTTCTCATTTCTCAAAATGAGTTATTTTGTGCTATGTCCCCCCTGTTGAACTCTTTCAACCTTCAAGCATACTTGGAGCAAGACTTTCCAGACGTTTCTGCTGCAGTGGGCAAGGGTGGCTATCAAGTGCAGGAGTCAGGAGACGAGCATTCTGTCCTGCTTTTTGCTGTTTGCCCAGAGCCTTTTTGATTCGGGTGATTGCGAATATTGTAAATAAACAAACAAAACTTTGCAAATTAATATCACCTTCCATGAATTTGGTTGTTTCAGTAGGGATTTTGGTCTTTCAGATATTAATAGTCCTGATAGGTCTTTTTTTTAATAAGAATTTTACTAAGTTTCAAGCAAAGATAAAAGCTACAGAAAAACAAAAAACTACAAAGAAAAAAAAGAAAAAACTAAAAAAGTGTAGAAACACAAGAGAATTTTTTTTCAAAATTACCAAAAGAGGTGACTTCTGACTTTTAACAGCAAGGATATACAGTCCTGATAGGTCTTTGAACTTTGTAAGTTAACCCTGCATATTAGGTTTCTTAAGAGGGCTGTTTTTAGCAGAATCCAAGTTATATTTAAGTATTCCCAACAGATGGTTGTCCAGATTCTGCTTGAAGATCTCCAGTTCATTTAGCCTTTAAATAATTGGTTCCATCAACAGACTGCTCAGCTTCCAGTTGAATGTGGACTTTTAAAAATTGAAACCCATTAATTATAGCCTATGGGTTGTTGTTGTTCAGTCGTTGTGTCCGACCCTTCGTGACCCCATGGACCATAGCACGCCAGGCCTTCCTGTCCTCCACTGTCTCCCGGAGTTTACTCAAATTCATGAATTCATTAAGCCTATGGGTTAACAGAGAACAATTGGGGAATGCTATCATATCTCCCCCTTGTCTTTCCTCCTAAAGGCTAAACAAATACTATTTCTTAATTATGCCTTGTAGGACTTGTCTTCTGACACCCCTCTCTGTCTCCCCTCCATCAATTTCACTGATCTGAATCTGTATTCCAGTTTGTCAGCATATGTCTTAAAATGCAGCACTTAGAATTGGACACATTATTATAGGTGAGGTTGGACTAGAAAAACTGGGAAACATAGATTAACTCCAGCCTGTACTTTCTACAATGGCTCTTGAAGTGATAAGATTGTCTGAGGTGGACAACTTGTCTCATTGGCACTGCCCTTCTTAATAAGGGGTTCCTAATAGATGTCAGAGAATATCAGGGTTGCCCAGTCTGCAAACCTTTATCTCAGGGACTAGCAGAGTTCTTATAATATTAAAAATGTACAATATTTATAATAGGCATTGTGAAGGTTCTGGGAATTCCCTTTTTAATTCTGCACCTCCTTTGTACCCAAATACTGGAATACTTGATGAGAGATACCATCCTGCAATTTTGCAGGTCACCATGTGGCAGTTTGATAGTTCTACAATATAGTTATTAAAATCAGGCCACATAATTTTGAACTTTCTTGCTTCTCAACTTCTATTTAGTTATACTGTGATGGTTTACCTACCTGGTTTTCCATTTGCCAAGAAGGCTTCATGTGGGATGGTTCAACAGCAAATTTCTTCCACTTGTCGGTTGGTTGGTTGGTTGGTTTGGTTTTGAATGCTCTTGAATTATTTTCAAATCAGTGCCCTCCACTTTGAGATAATTATTCTGATCTGCCATTATTTGAGCCTCTGCTCAAGCAAACTGGTTTCTGTAAGTTTTTCTGCAAGTTAGTCTGATATACGGTATATGACAATAAAAGTTGAAACAAATTGTTCTTGTTATGAATTCAAGATGGAGTATTAATCACTTGAAGTTCCAGTATCTTTCCCATACAGTGTTGTTTTATGACGTGAAGGGAATCTTTCTTTCTTATCCATCCAACCTGCTTACTTTGAGCTGTCCAAATATTACTTGAATCCTTCCTGCCCCCAAATCCTTTTCTATTACCCACTGGGCCACTGAAATAGGGGATCTATCAAGATCAGGAAAGCTAGACAGTCTTACTGATTCTCAACATTGTATGGCAGATATCCTCAAGTTGTGACTCATTAAACTGAGCGTAGCCCATCATCTGCCTGTTTTTCATTGTGTTCTAACAGCTGCTTGACAACTCTGCTGTTTTGGAATATCAAGCAGATGGTAAAAAACAGGACTTTTTATCAAATCGTCTAACATACGTGATCTGTATTTGGCCTGGCAGGTCACTAATTGTGCAGAACTTGATTAAGAAATATAACTTACTAGAAGAGTCTGGTGGAGATTCACAGGGATTTTGGATCTTCGTCCAATGAATGTAAGTGAGAGATTCAGGGAAAGGAAAGGAAAGGAAAGGAAAGGAAAGGAAAGGAAAGGAAAGGAAAGGAAAGGAAAGGAAAGGAAAGGAAAGGAAAGGAAAGGAAAGGAAAGGAAAGGAAAGGAAAGGAAAGGAAAGGAAAGGAAAGGAAGAGAGAGTAGGCATAAACAATCAAGTGGTAGCAGGAGGTCAGTTGACAGCTTATCTTATGAAAGAGCTCAGGTGGAAAGAAATCCAGGAAGAAACTTTTGAAATGATTCAAAGACAAGTTGCCTTAATTGAGAGTGGAAGTTCTAGCATTAAAGATACGTTATTGAAGTCTGAAGGCATCTGGTAATACCTTTCAAACTAACAAATTCTATCTACCTATTTTTCTATTTATTTTATTTTATTATTTTATTTTATTATTTTATTTTATTTTATTTTATTTTATTTTATTTTATTTTATTTTATTTTATTTTATTTTATTTTATTATTTTATTTATGTATTTGTTTGTTTTAAAGATTTATATAGCTGCCCATCTTAAGTATCATAACTCTGGGCAGCTTTCTATCTATTGGTCACAAATTCTGTCTGAGAAGGTACCAGCACGCTCCTTTTGATTTTTGGCTACCATAGACTAACACTGCTCTCCTCCTACAACACCTTATTAAATCGTGTGTAGTTTTCGCTCCCTTGATCTTGCTAAGCTGCATAGGGCTTGACAATAAGGTTAGAGAGGGCTTCTCCGCAGTGACTGCACCTTTTTATATAGATTATTGTGTTCTTTCAGAACTAAAGTCTGAAGAATTGCAAGGATGAAACAATTGGATAATATAGTTGGTGCCAGGACACAGCTTTACATATGTATATATAGGTCTGAACTCAACACGTTGCTACGATATGTGATACGGAACGAGAATTGTAAGTCTCCCTACCGAGCTGATCGTAAAAATGGAGAACTTTTGTGTTCCTGTTTTCTTCTGTCTGTACTTCATTTGTGCAAACATGTTGACATTATAGTTCAGTAACAGAATTGCTCCAACATCTGGATTGGGAGGGTGTTGTTTACAAGTACTTTTGTAGTGTAGAATAAGCGTGGACCTTGAATTTAGGGGGAAGAGGGGACAAATGGTTATATGTGAGATATAGTGTTTTTATTAGAGCAGGTCAGTCACCTGGCTGTTACAATAGCTCTCTGTTTTGATGTGGGGAAGGCATTATCACAAATACCTTCTCCCTGTGCTCAGTTTCTATTTTCTGTCTGTGTCTGGCCCTTGACTCATCCCACTTGTCAGAACCCAGCTGACCTAGCTGTATGTCTCATCTCTCTAATGCTGATAAATCCTTCAAAATTGTTTTCACTGCAGGATTATATTGGTCTGTTCATTAGTGGCCAGTCTCAAATTTAGACATTTCATCTGACAGTTTCCAGTTGGTTTGACTGATGTCAGTTGCGTAAAATTGCTGCAGGACAGAACTCCATAACTTGCCGGTTTCCTGACCTTTCCTTTTGGCAAGCATATATACTGAATTCCAAACTTGCATATCTATAGAAAAGATTCTTCTTTGAGACAGATTCCTTGCTACTGGGGCATTGCTAAAACAAGGTCACTGGTATGCCAGACTCAAGGTGGTTGATATAAGAGTTTAATTTTGGAACACAAGCTCCTAATTGGATATATCCTTAAGAGTCATAATCATCCATTGAGTGACAGGACTGGAAACAGAATTATCCAGTTTCCCAAAAGGAGCTGAGGTTAAAACAAACAAACAAGCAAAAAGTTGTTGTTGTTGTTCAGTCGTTTAGTCGTGTCCGACTCTTCGTGACAGGCCAAAACAAAATTATACTTGATTAAATTATTAAATATAGTTAATGTGACTATTCCCTATATACTGTATTTAATGGGTTCAAGTTAGTTAGTTACAAATTGGTGGCAAATGTTTACACAGACTTTAGGAAACATAGATCTTGGGGGAAGGGGCATATAGACCTTGGGGCTTCAAGAGATACACTGCTGCTACATGATATAGCTTCCATTTGGGAGAATTAATGTTATTCAGGAGATCATAAATTAATAAGGGGGAGGGGGCTGGAAGAGAGTTCTTAGCCCTGAAAATTTGGCTGTCTGAATTTTCAGTGGTTTCTGGATTAGTTTGGCTCCATGTATTGTTTGTCTGACTAGCCCAAGGTCAACAGCTTATGATGGTCATTGGCTTTCCATGGTTTGGGTAGAAAGAAGTTTTTCCTGCCCCACTACCCAGTTCTTTTTTGAAAAAAAAAGACTGGGGATGCTATCAGTGCAATCAAGCTTCCTATGCATGCAAAGGATATGCTTCATCCGTAGCTGAGGCCCTTCCCCACTCAGTTTAGCAAGCTCCCAAAAGAAGAACAGCATGATTCTTCCTGCCTTCTGAAACCTGTTCCCTTGCCTGGATGGCATCCCATGCTTTTGCATGGAATTTCTGGTCATCTGGAATAATTATGGGAGATCTTCATGCACAGAACTACCAATTCAAAGTAATTAGCAGGGATTTTCTCATTTAAAAATATTATAGATGGTTTTCCCATGACATCTGTTTTCTCAAGTGAAGTCAAGCTGAATGGCTTTGTAAAACATAATTGTGAGAAGCCCTGACACTTTGTTTGTTATAACTGGTATATATAGAAATTTTGACTGGATGTTTCAAGCAGAGTGCCAAAATGTTTAACCAGTGATTAAGTGATCCATCAAGTGGTTCGTTGTTCATGCAACATGGCATGGCCTTAGCTATTAATCATATGTTCCAGTTTATATATTTCATTCCAAGTAATGAGAACTTTGAAGGAGATCACCATAAAATGGATTAACCACTACTGATAATAAAATTAAGTGATTCTGTTAACTGGGAAACTCTTCAGATAAAAGTTATCACTTAACTTAAAAAACAGAAATAATTAAAAGCATTGGTTAGAACAATGATGCTAGTGAACTGTGTTGCTTGGTGAAGCATCAGAAGACAAGTTCTTCCATATTGCACTCATTATTTGGAAGAAACATGATCCTCCTTTGATTAATTCAAACAATTATTGTATAATTAAAAATTAGAATTGCCTATTTAAACAATACAGTAAATAGAATAAGATCCAGGATGGAAGCCTGCTTAATGTTTTGATAGCTCAGCACAATCTCACAATTCCATCTTTCTCCAGCACAAAGTTTTTGGTTCATAGAACATATCAGAAATGATGGCGATAGATAATTTCGAGATTTTCCTCCTGTTTATCTCGGCCAAATACAGAGCAAGGCATGCATTTTGCAGGGGTAATTTTAACAATATAGGAGTGTAAGAAAGCTGTCTTTCTTTGAGCCAAACACAGGTCTATCCATGTCTTTCAGCTTTCTTTAAAGGTGCTCTCCAGGTGGATGGCTTCATGATCTGCAGTGTTTTTGACCCAAGTTGGATAGAATGTGTCTAAACCGTCTTATCTGCTAGTTTACATTTCTGCTTTGAAGGTGGTCTGGAAGCTTCAATTAATATAAAACACTCTGTGTTAAATATTAACTGTAGCTGAGCATGTTATTCTGTTTTAAGGCTGGACTCCGCAATAAACCATTTATAATCTGGGAAAGATCAGAACAGCCATCAAGTGAAAGTATGTAGATCCACAGTTCAGGATCATGATGTGCAGGTCTGGTCAATTAAGAAGCAGCATCAACTGTAGTTCTGTGCAACTGAATGAAGCACTGTAGTTTTAGCATCTGTCAGGGTAATTGGCGGAGAAACAATGCTGAGTCGGAGTTTCAACTCTACTTCTTTATTATTTCTACCATACACAGAATCTTGCCAGACTAAAGGTTCCTAAACTGAGCTAAGGGGGAAAATACCCTTGGGAATCTAGGGCGGTGCTGATCTAACTTTCTTCTTCAGCCCCCCCCCCCCCAAGCTGTGCAAGCTGTGAGAACGCTTATCTGCCTGGAATGCGCTCTCTGCTCGCTCAGCTCCCAGCTCCATCACAGCATCAGCAAGACGTTGTACTGTGCAGATTTAAAATGCCAATAGAGAGGTATTTTTAGAGGCCCAGATGTTGTTAATCTTATCAGAAAATGGGGGAGTTCCTTGTCCTGCAAGCCTTCTGTCTTAGGCATTTGTTAGACCTTGCTTCTTTGTCCACATTGGAGGAGGAGGAGGGGGGGTTGGGCAATTTGTTCATTGCTTGCTCCACCCTCATTTTTGTCTGCTGGTTCTTCTTGGCCCTGATACAGCAATAGCTTTACGGTGTCTTCCTTACATGAGGATTCCCCTGGGATAAGCAGGATATATTGCTGCTGTATATAACAGTGGATGTTATCTTTTCTCAACTCTAGTTGGCTCAGCTCAAGGTTTAATCAATAAACCCTTTCCCAGTTTGGGGCTACAGGATCTGGGTCAGTGCTTCTTCCTATATAGTCCTACGTGTCATCAGAGGCGACGCTCTAGACATATGTGTCCTGCCGAACATAGCACAACACACAAATTACATACTGTCTCACATGCATGTGTACCCACACACAAACACAGATAAGGGCATACTTCATCTTCTACAGTTCTAACATGTAACATCTGATCAAATGCAAAGCGGGGATCCAGGAAGCTTTTAAAACTCATTAATTTCCTTTTGAAATTCTCATTTTTTTCCTCCTGTTAATGCACAGAGGGCTTTTCTTGCTGTTGCTGTGATCTGAAGGCTTGAATGCCACTACATATGAAAAATTAATTTGCAACTGAAATAGAATATTGATTGCTGCTGGGGCCTGCATGCAGTTGGCAGGAAACAGGCCAAGTTATGATGCGAGTCTATTAAAAGTCATAAACCTGTTTGCCAAACAAGTGGGCTGTGGCTCTCGGCATGTGGGAGGAAGTGGTGAAACATCTACCAAGCATTTAAAGTCCTTCTGACACCGGAGGTGTGAGAAACACTTTCCTGGACTAATGTTGCCAAAAGTGCTTTGGGAGAATGCAGAAAACAAAGCAATGCTAAATATCATTAAAGAAATGCAAAGGTGGTTCCTGATAAATACATAATTGATTCTCTTTTCTGGTTCAAGTAGCTGGCAGAGTTGTTCTTTCCTTAGGCGGGTAGCTTCACATCTTTCCCATGGCTTTATCAGGATTTTCGTACTGTACGTTAATGGCAGGGGGTTGGAGGTTGCTTTTTAGTAAAGAGTGATGGTAAAAGCAGCTCATTTCTTGGCAAGAATAAACACAATTGTTCTTCCTGGGAGTCCAAAGATGTGTTTTCAAGCAGGTTGCCTTGGCTGTCAGCTCTAGAAGTAGCTTATTTCATCTAGTGGTGGTATTTTGGGGCAATGTGTGTATACCCAGCTCTTTACCTTCCAGGTGGCTATATTATTCTCCTGTGCCATTTTGTCCTTGCAACAGTGTTAGTCTGAAATAAGCCTAAGGTCACCCAGTGGCCAATAAAGCTCAATTGCTGCTTGCTTGACCTGTTGAGATTTCCTTGCTCCTTTAGAAACCATGGGCAACGAGGAAGTTGGTAGACAATTGCCAGGGAAAAATTTGAGGTATCATTCAGAGGCCGTAAGCAAATTTCTGTTCCAACAACTCTCTTTTCACCAGTTTCCAACAGCAATCAGAACTTTTCACCCAAGCATCTTCTCCTTATTTGAGGGAAATACAGCTTTCTTTGTTAAGTTTTTAATTAAGACTGTCCACACTTGGAATTTAATGGCTTCATAAAGTATCTTGGCTTACTCCACTGCAGGTGAATGAAAACATTTGCTATGGAAAATAACAAGGCTATTAGTTTTACGACCCTTCTACCTCTGAGCATTAAATAGCTTCTGTCAAGAATATCATCAGGACAGGCATAAAACTCTGTCCCTTGCAAATTTATTGATATCCTTCCACGGTGTTTTAACTACAGTTGCTACTTCCTATAAGGAAAGGTTCTTCTAGAAAAGAGACTTATTTTTACAGGGGAGCACAGGCTGATTGGATGTGTTGTTAATGTTCATTGCATTCAGTGACATCTACTAATTGGTTGCTTGCAAGTTACAGGCCCGGATACTTCTAAAAAAATTGCACTGGACTAAGTATAAAAGTAAATGTAAAATGCTTTATTAATGCAGAAGAAAAAAACTCACCTGATTCAGGAGTAAATATGTTTGAATAATGCTTTGCCTGAACCCTAGAAGGGGCAGTCCAAGCTGCCAGGGAGAAGTCTGTCTTCCATGTCTTCTGAAATGACTTGGTTTGGGTGCCTTATGGGCAGAACAGTATAAAGGAAAACATTGTTTCCTAATTTAGAACAGTGCCAGAAAAATTATTGAAGAAGGGCTACCTGGAGGAGCCCTGTGAGCGTGCTGTGTGAAACTGCTCCCATTTCGTGTGTTTAGGAGGGTTCTTTGGATCAGTAGGCTCCCACTTTTAGACATTACCAGATCTTTCTGCAGTGTGCAGGAGATGTGGAGGCCACATGCTCTAATGTGGTGCTTTTCCAGGCAGAAGGGTAGGCTCTGTATCGAAGGAATGTAAATAAATAACTGGTCTACTTTTCTCGGTAAGAACATTCCCACATGGAGGGGAATGTTCTCTTTTGAGCCAAGCAAGGCAGCCCTGCAATTTTATCTGCCTTTTTTTTTGGCTTCCAAAATAGTATTCTGTCACTTGTGATCATCCCGGTTGTTTGCTCCTTATGTAACTGGACTCAGCTTCGTGGCTAACTGCAGATTTGAAGCTCAAGTCCCAGATGCCCTCATTATCCTCTTTGCCCATTGGGCATCCATTTCTTCTCCATCTGTGTGACAGTGGTCATTGGGGAATGCTCCCTGGGGCTTCTCTTTCCAATTCTCAGCCATGATCTCTTTGATGCTGTGGTTTGGGCCTTGCAATTTCTCTTCTTTTGCTTCCTGTCTTCCTCCTAACCTCATTCTTCTTCAGAACCACATTTTCTTGTCCTTCCTGGAGGCTTCCTGATTTCAGATTTGACACTTTGCTTACCTTTTCTCCATCTCTTCCCTCCGTGTTCTTACCCAGCCCACTCGAACCTCATACCTCGTTTCCAATCCATCAACCACTGGGTGGTTGCCATGGCAACTGGCTCTGCAGACTAGCAAGATCAATTCCCCCTTCCCAACCCACAGCCATCCCCTTTGGAAAAAAAAATCCAGCAACCTCCTTAAGCAGGTACAGTAGTTTTCATCAAATGCCACAGAAAAAAAAGGTCAAGGTGCCACTGTGCCCCTCTCGGCATCCAACTTCTCATTTGCACCTATTTAAATGTAGAATGAGTCCATGGGGTGAAGGATCTATTTCTTTAAGAGTGTTTAAGTTGCAGCCCAAATCTGTAATCAGCCTGTTGGGTCAATTTGGATCTCACATGGAGTGAGAGTAAGTCGTTTTTCTTGGCAAAATTGCCATCTAATTTTACCACATTAACTTGCACTGTATAATGTGAAAAAGAGCATAATCCTAAAGCAGTACAGTTCCTGTTGCAATTAAAGTGTTCTGCCTACTGCATGAATGTGTGTGTAAGAGAGAGAAAGAGAAAGAAAGAAAGAAAGAAAGAAAAAGAAAGAAAGAAAGAAAGAAAGAAAGAAAGAAAGAAAACTTTTACAAGAGCACACATTTGTAAAAAAAAATAAACAGTGATTTCTCACTTTGTGGCAAGTTTTTCCCATAAGGAATATTAATGTAAATTTCATTCTGAACTAAACTGAATATTCTCTTTGATTGCTAAACTGAATATTCTGTTTAGCATAACAGTAATTCTGGGATTTTCTTTATGGGTGATTTCTCCCTGCCCTGATATTTTAAGGTTTTTTTTGGGGGGTGGGGATGCCCATTTCAAATGCATGCAGCATGTGTGCATGCAAATGAAATAATTCAAAAGAACTCTGTGAAAATGGAACTAAATCATTTTAGTTGTTTCTATGTATTGTATTCCAAGTTTCTTTTATGTTTTTCCTGTATACCCGTTAAAGAGTTTCATAGTGATGAACTCCATGTACTTAAGCATAAGATTTAACATTGCAGAGACGGTGGATACTCTCTCTTAATCCATTTGCCAGTGATTTTAAAATTTTAAAATAGGAGGATTCTGCAAATTAGTTACTGTGGAAGTGAGAGGCATCTTTCAGAGTTGAATAGAGGGGTGTCACTTGTTAAGGTGTGATTCATCCCTGGGAGAGCCACCTTCTTACTGCCCTTCCGTTATTTTTATTGTTAAATAGGGACTTTTGTGGAACTCTAGGAGGAGATGAATTTGACATTCACATAAGGTAGTTTCTGAGCTTGCGGCCTTGTTTATGCATTGAAGACTACCGTCATTTTCTGCACTGGACTGCTTTTTGTAAATACTTTCATATATGCATGTATGGTATGTATTTTTGTATGTATGATATTAATAGGGACATTATTTATATTTGAAATATGATGCGTATTGCATATGGGTTGACAGTCTGGATAAATGCCTGAGTATTTGCAAGATCCCTTCTATGTATCCCTGATTTCAGTCCCCCAAAGGCTGTGGGCTGACTAAGAAATGGTCATGAAAATTGGTATCTAATCTCATTGAAATAAGCAGCAGCGAATGCTAATAGGTCATTTCCTATTATAACTTTACAAGTTTGGCTTTGATGGGGTGTGTGAAAACATTTTGACTTGCAACAGAGATTCAAATGAGAAAAGGCTGTAGGTCAGTCCAATCCACCAAGCTTAAATTTTGGCCAGACATTTTGTGCTGTTCATGAATCACAGTTTGTGAAGGCTACTTCTGGAGTGAAAAATCTAAAGCCACTGTATCTGAGCTTGGCGTGTGTGGAGTCAGACTTTTAGATCTTCCTTTCAAGTAAAAATTAAGATTAACTAGTTTTTTATTCCATAGTCTTCTGTCCATAATTTTTTTCCATCCATAGGACTCTTGTAAAGCATTAACTTGGTCTAACTGACAATTACTGTACCTCTTTCCTCACAATCTGGATTGCAGGCATTTTGTTGTTGACCCCTGAAAAGCTGAAATGTTCATTGACATTCCGTGCCATAGCATCAACACAATCAATTAATGTCAGAGGTTTCACTACCACAAAATCAATATCTGTAGATGTAATGGAAATTTCAGTTGATACAGACTGCCTAAGAAGGAGCCATCTGCCCTCAACAAAGAGAAATGGCTATTTCTGAAAACTGCTTCTTTCAACATGGTTATCCTTTAGATAACGATGCATCTCCCCCCCTGCCCCCCCCAAAGGCAGCCTTTCCTGTCCACAGTATGAAGATTCTATGGAATATCACTAAGCGGAATATATTTCATTGCTGTGATGCAATGATTTAATATGAAAGTCATCATCTGGCAAGCAGTTCTTCTCTTTGAGGGGAATATGCCTGAAAAGGAGGCAACTCATGAATATTCACAAGCTTTCCCTTTGAGCGGTCCTTTGTCTTTCCAGAAAGAGCAGCAAAGAGGAAGGAGCTGCACTCTCTGCTTCTTGTCTTCTCTGAAGAAGCTGGTAATCTAGTCCCTCTCTAGACACACGGGTGAGCAAGTCTAGCATTGCACCCAATCCCCTTGTTTCTCTCATTTTTAGGACAGAAAAATAAGGTGGTTTGCATGTCCTCCTCTCTTTAGCCATGAAAATAGAGGGTGTTTTCTGCATAATTTCTTAGTCACCCTCTTGAATTTAAGCCCAAATTGAACAGCTGTAAATTCACCCAAGAAATCAACATCACTAAAATGGTCTATTCATAACGGACGAACCCCTAACCCCATTCTCCACCCTCCCAAAACAAAAGACTTGTTAGAAACCACTCCCTGCCCAAAACGACTTGTTTGTTTGCTGTTGACTGTTGTTGGTAGTGTTGTTGTGGCTTCCTCTAATGCACTGCTTTTGTTACAAAATGTGCTGTCTCTGTCTTCTCTGGAGAGTTGCGGCAAACACATTCAGTGATAGATAACTGTTCAGTTTCTCTCTTTCCTGTTTACCCAGGCTAAAAGAAAAAGGGGGGAAGAAAGAAGGCAGGATGCACTGAGCACTCTTCCATGGGGGGTTGGTCAAACCCTTGGACCTGACACATGGAAACAGGCGGACCTGTGCACAACTTTCCTGGATGAGTCAAGTGCAGGATAGTCTCTCCAGGGCTCAGGCTGTGTTTTGTCCCTTCCTTTTGAGGCCTTGGTCAAGTAAATTCCAGCTCCCATAGATGAGATTAGTTGGTTCTGTCTGTGGTGGACCCCTGGAATTTTAATGGGCTGAAATGACCCAGCAGGATGCTTGCTGCCTCTCATTCTTCGTCTACTCTAAAAACGTATTTCTGGAGTCAGCAAACCTCAGAAAGAAAAGTTGATGCCACAATCTCTTGAGACGAGACTAAATTAGCTTTCTTATTAAAGAATCGGTTGTTAGAGGGCAGTGTGCCTGGGGTAATTGGGCCATTGTCATCAGCAGGATGTCGCTGTGGGATAAATTACGCATCCCAAGTAGAAGCAGCTATTTTTCTTCAAGGCGAGTGGCTCTCAGGCCTTGCAATGCAGGGCAGCGTTTCTGCTGGAGAACTTGAAACAAGTAAAGGAAACTGCATCTGTGGACCCAGGATCAATACGGTGTTGTGATATGGCCCCTTGACTGGGAGCCCTTGCACAGTTTGCAGGACTGCACTAAGGATGAAGAGCAAGACATGCAACTCACTTGTTAGGCCTTGGTATTTGTTCTGGGGCTTTGTGTTTGGAAAGTCCAACCTGGGTGGAGAAGAGGTGGCCCCCGCATCTTTGATATCGAGTCATCCTCCATCAATACCTTCTTTGGTTGTTCTGTTATGTGTCTGACATAACAGGCATCTGTGGCACTCTGAGATTTCAGGCAGACAAGAGTCTTTCCTATCACCAGAAGGAGTTTGGTAGCACCTTTTCAGAGTAACAAATCTTATTAAAAAGCATAAGCTTTCACTCGGCCTTTTAATAAAATTTGTTAGTCTGAAATGGTACTAGACTCTTTGATTTTTGGCTACTGTAGGCTCTTCTCCTACAATATCTATCACTAGTGGTCCTTTTAACTGGCGGTGCAGCTTTACATCTTTTTTTATTATTTGCATTTTCCCCATTTTCCTCAGAAGAGTTCAAGGCACTGCATGTAATTCATCCTCTCTGCCTAAAAACCTTGTGAAAGCAGGGAGCTGCAGAGATTACGGCTGGCCATCAGTCACCTGGTGAGCTTCATGGCTGAGTGGGGATTTTAATCTGGATCTCCTCAGTTGTAATCCAGTATTCTTTTATATGCATAAATCGTGTCAAAATAATTAATACCTTCACCGCCTCCTCCACACACACACACACGGTATTCATATCATTGCAATGCACTTGCTGTTGCAGTACACTATATCCTTCAAGAATATAATTCCATTTTCACCCCTTTGTTCTTCATGGCCTGACAGATACTGCAAACCATTTTGTCTGGGCAAGAAGGGAGAGATGCTGGGGATCTGGAATTAAATGTCATTATGGAATGAATCAGTGGCCTGTAATAGTGTTATGGATTTGTACATATTCTCCTTTTCTGATTTTTTAAAAAAGAATTCTTTTGAGGGGAAAAAACCCTAAAATCCATCTTTTCTAAATACATGCTTTGGGTGTGTATGTTTGAGTGGAGAATATGGATCCCAGCAGACTGTGTTTATTGCTGCCTGTGTGTGCTTTGGTGAAGCTCATTTTAGTAGATTGCACCAATTTGCTTCCTCTGAAAGGCATTACGGATCCTTTTTAACACTCCAGCTAAGACAGTTCCTTGGAGTTTCTCCGTAGGAGGGTTCCTCTCCTCCCTTCCCTGTTAGGTAAAGGTAAAGGTAAAGGTTCCCCCCGCACATTTGTGCAGTCGTGTCCGACTCTAGGGGCCGGTGCTCATCTCCGTTTGTTAGCCGAAGAGCCAGCATTGTCCGAAGACGCTTCCATGGTCATGTGGCCGGCATGACGCGGACGGAACGCTGTTACCTTCCCACCGAAGTGGTACCTATTCATCTACTTGCATTTGCGTGCTTTCGAATGGCTAGGTTGCCAACCCTTCCCTGTTACTCCTTCCTTAAAATGTCATAAAGGAAGCATGGGTTGCAGGATTGCAGCATGTCTTTCTAGGGAAAGTGAGTCTTGAATGTAAATAAAAATGTTACTTGTTGTGACAAGGTATATTTGCCTGTTTGAATTCAGGCTCCTGTCTGGCAGGCTTACCCAAGAACTTCTGATCTTCCTCCTTGAAACGTGCTAGTTTGGGCAGTTCATCTCTTGGGAATTTAGAGGCTTGGCTTTCATGGAGTCACTGTATTTCGCTTAGTCTCCAAAGGCCTTATCTGCAAAGCTGCACCTAGTCCTGTGGAGGAAAGCAAAGATGATGATGATGATGATGATTAGGCTGGGGCTGGCCAAAATGACATTAGGGTTTCTTCCTACCCCACAACTCTTGGGCCTACGAATTCTGTGATAAAATTATTGCTTTAAAGGCTGTAGCAGCATTTGTTCCACAAACAAAGCAAAGGCCAGCTGAGCAGCCTAAAAGGCAGAGGGGATGAGTAAATGAGGAGTCTTCTACACACTGGTGTAGCCAAGCCTGTGGATTTAGTCTTTGCTAGAGCTAAATCTTTTGGAAAGGAAATTTACTGAGATGTTAATGGTGTGAATAGCTTCTTCCCCATAAGTGATCCTACTTTTACAGAAACATCATTTGGGGCATCTTAGCAATATCTGCATAATGACTGCCTTTCAAGGAATCTGAGTCCTGGATAAACATTGGCTTCCCTGTAATATTCCACCACTTAGAAGCGTAGTGTATATGCACAAGTCTCAGAAGGCTGAACTTCTGGACTTCCTCTTTGCAAACAGGCTGTATACACGTCCTGCCTTAGAAACGTTAGAAAGATTATAACCGGCCAGACCCAAGTCTTTCCTTGTCTTCCTGATCTCTATTCAGATACGAGCCGATCCCTCTCTTGTTTGTTTATTTGCAAAGGCAGTTATGAATCTTTTCCGAGGCTGCCACAGTAAGCTTTGGAACGAACCCAGCCTTCATATGAAACATCTGCAGTCTGCCTGACAGCACACAGTGGGGATTTGGGAAGCTTGCTGCTTTCTCCGTACAGCCTGTTCTAACAGTGAGAAGATGAGCCCTAATAAATAACAGCACGGGACATTTTCTCTTCTCTGTTGCCCCCTCCTTTGGCTTAAAAAATCATAGGATACAAAGTGAGGGGTCCAAGGCATCTTCTGGGTTCAGGGAGAGATAACAGCCTGGAAATAAATGCCTGAAGAAAAAGGGAGTCTGTTTCTCTAGCCTGGATGAGCAGTCATTAATTGTTGTTGGGCATGAAGCCACTGAGTGACTGAGGGCTCCTTGACAAGCAGTAGCCTTCAAGCTCAGGAGAGCTACCCCAGACCTTTCCATTTCCGTTTGCCTGCCTGGAAACCTTGGCTGACTCTGCTGCTGAAGGGCTGCAGTAATTGGGTGGACCAAAAGGTTTCGCCATTCATCCAGTCTCCTGGGCAAGGAATCCTGTGCCCTCTAACAGCTGACCTTAGCTTGGCATGGCTCAGCGCAGTGAGTAGCCAGCCTTTTCCAAACACACAGACCCTCTCCTAGCTTTTGAGTTCCTGCTTTGTGAACAGAAGGGATTTGCAATCCAAGTTCTTCTCTCTCACGTTGTGCTTGCGTTTTTCATCTGCTTGCCCTATGGGAGCTAAACAGGCTCTGTTGCCTTCAACCAGTTATTAGCTAGCTAGCTAGCTAGCTAGCTAGCTAGCTAGCTAGCTAGCTATTTATTTACTTACTTACTTACTTACTTACTTACTTACTTACTTACTTACTTACTGTAAATTCACGTATTCACGTGTATTCACGTGCTGTGGGTTGTTATTAACAGAGCACTGTGGTGCAGTCTGCATCTGACTTAGCAGGAGGGGAAGACCAAACGTCCCCAAATCGTAGAGGAATTTAATCTAATCCCCTGCTAAAGAACTCCATAAATTAATTATGCTCTCTATGAAGCTCTTTCTCATGTTTGTCCTTAATCTCTGGCCAAGCAGCCTCATTGGAGGACCCCACTTAGTTCTAGCATTATTTCTTTAAAAAGAAAAACCTTTACCATGTTCTCCCTACCAGTTTACCCCATGCTTAATGTTACAAAACTGTTCTTATTATGGGAATGCAGAAATAGAGAAACCCGGACCCAATCTACCATACCTAGACCATAGAATGCAGTGGGAACTTTGCCAAAACGCTTTTGTGGGAATGAGCTTTGGTGTGTGATCAAAAATGACATTTTATGGCGCTCACAGTTCGCTGCTAACAGGGACCCTCTTATGTGGACTTGGAGGCACAGTCAAGGTGAGAGAGAAAGTCAGAAAACCCTTCTTGGAATCAAGGAAACTGAAAGGAGAAATTAATAACGATGAGCTTGTAATTGAAATTCAGGGTTGGCATGGTTTAATGAGAACTCTTTTGCTGAGCTGGACTACAGGAGTGAGGGAAATTCGTTCATGGACCAATGGGTGTTATGCAGGCAGGTCTATTTACCCACAATGCTGTGCTAGCTGACCGTTTCAACCTGCTTTTATTGGTAGAACAATTAAGAGTGAGTTTTCCCAGGAGGAAGATTGTGGATGCAGGTTAGCGTTAATAATTCAAGGTAAAAGTGGCTTCCTTTGCAACCAGGGAAAAACGGAATTGGCTCTTTAGCTGATCATTCCATGTTCTGGAAAAGGGAGAGGAGGGGGCTGCAAACTGGTATCTTACTGCACATAAAATATTATAGTTCTGCATGCACAATGTGAATACTTTAAAAGGAATGGTTATTTGGGAGGATTGAAGGTTGATTTTACAAGATGACCAGCCAGGGCCTGGCTGTTTTTGCTGCCCTTTGGCAATTCCCATGCCTGCAATAACCCATCCAGAAATGTTTCCATGTTATAATAGAATTATTATTCCTGTAGCTTGAATGTGAACCTATGTTTTTTATGTGATGCTATAGCTGAGCAGATCCTTTTGAGATTAACTTCTGGAGAAACATACTGCTCAAAGCCACAAAGCTTCGTTTTCCATGATTTATATGGAAGTGGCACAAGATAATACACGATTGCTAAAAGATTGGCAGTGGATCAGCCATGGTTTCTGCACAATGGTTTAACCACAGCATCACCAACTGCCTCCCTCATCCAATTTAAATAGTTAGAACCCTGATCTACAGTGTCCTAATCCACTTCCATGTGGCACTGTTTCCTCTCCCCAATCCCTCTGAAGTGGTTTGACTGCCATCTTCTGAACATGCTAAGATTACCATGAGAAATTAGCGTTCCTTCTGTCTCAGCAGTACCCTGCAGAATCAGTTATTCAGTCATTGGCCTGACTCAGCTACTGTAGGCCCTGGAGGAACAAAGAAAGCCTTCAGTTCCATAGGATTTCTTAGATACTCTTAGAAATTGTGGGGGACCCCCTTTCAGCAGAGGATCCTCTGTTTCTATCAGCTTCATTGTAGGTTGCAAAGCAAAATGTCCTGTTCTTGGAAAAGAGATTTCCCAATGCAGCATATACTGTATATAACAACACTGTCAAGTGGCTATGGGCTCCTTGAACAGCTCTTTGCTTTACTCTTTAATTCGTTGCTATGAATTAGCTACTATATGTCTTCACAGATCATTGGTTTTTAGCAGATCCATCAATTACCCAACCATGGGAATCCAGAATAAAGTAAGTGGGCTGAGAATTAGCTACACCTCTTAAACAGTAGCTACACCTTTTAAAAGTGTAACATGAAATCACCATTTGCTCATAGATGTCTTAGACATGCATGTTACGAAGGCCTGAACTCATCAGTCCACAGCCCAGAGGCACTGAAGAGGAGCCATAGAGGTGCACGGAGCTTGGCTGCCCACCCATCAGAAATCAGTCTTATCCGTCACCCGGAGGCTGGTTGGGCCGTCTCAGTTCCTCCCTCCCTGTTTGATCCAGCTTTCTGGCTCCGGCACCCTCTGGATCAGCCTTTCCCAATCCCAAATAGAGAAGTGATGGGTTGCAACTTTGAGAACTCTCAGGAACAACCAAAAGGCACTCAGTTTGGGGAAGGCAGCTCTAGATGAGTTGGAGGGACTACGGCTCCCAGAATTCTCACCCAGCATGTCATTGGCAGAAGGTGAAAATGACACCCCTGTTGCATACACTAGCACATGTGTTGGCTTTCCACACAAACATATGAATGGCCATTTCTCCATTGGGGGCAGCTCTTACCTCAGCGCTCTTTGTGGTTCCTGAGTTTCCACTGTCTTGCCAGGTCCATTAAGGGGGAAGCTGATGAGTTCCGCCTACTCCTCCCTCCTTTTCAGCAGACACACAAAGCCCCAGCTGCTTGGGTACCCCTTCTTCTCCTTTTAGGTGGAGTGAGAAATGAGGGGATTTGGGTAACTTCAGCAGAAACGGCAATTCACACATCGCTTCTAGCAATGGTTTTGCTTAGCTATGCTTTATTGCATAAGCTGCAATTGACTGGCTTTGCACAAGTCCTGGCTTAACAGTCACTGATTTCATACATTGCCTAAGGCAAAACCAACCCAACCACATTATAGCTTAGATCACATGGTTGGTGTCTGAAATGTACTGAAATTTATACTTATACCTTTTTACATTTCATTTTTAAAGGAAAGGAAGAACTGTGAATCTTACTTTGGAAATTAAACCTTTAGCTTACCTCCTTCCAAGACACCCTAGATTGCCAGAGTCCCTGGAAAGAGGCAACGACTACTAATTGCAGCACCATTTTAAGTTTATGCTTCCTTTCAAACCATCCCAACTTTTCTTGATTGAGTCTTTGAGATGATTCTGAAAAGTGAATGCTGGCTGGTGAAAACGACATGGCTTATTTGTGGAGCGTATTTCCATCTAGGATATGACAAGCCCGTCTTTGAATTATTTCTAAAAAATCCAAAATGGCTAATGGCCGTCTCCCAAAGTAGTTTGATGGAAGTTGTTCTAATGTGTGATTGGTTTTCTCCAAACATATATTAGATTTTAACCCTATTGTTTGGCTTTGATCAGTTAGCAAGAGAGTAATCTGATTTTTAAAAGTGTGCCTGGTTCTGCATGATTTTTTCCACCAGCTCCTTGACAGGGAATTATTTGGTCTTGCAAGTTGCCTAAGATATAAAAGTGTGTCAAAAATGAATCCTCATAGTGGCTGTATCTGGTCTGTTCTATCTCATCTAATAGGCAATGGACAGAAAATCAGCACATCAGGGAAGGAGCGGCTAGAACTCTCTCTGTTTACCTTGCAGGAACTTTTTAGTTTATTTTTTCATTTGGGGATGTGGAAGAATATTTATCTCATACAGACTCCTGATCTGCAATCTGTCAGGGTACAGCTAAGTCCTAAGGTTGTATAAAACTGGTGTTTCCAGAGTCTTCAGCTATATCACTGTGGTAGATGCTGGTGTGGCCAATCTGTGTTGCTTTCCTGGGGGAGCAAGCGTTTTTAAACCTATGTGATATATCTGTGTGATATAGAGAGCAATCTGCCAGTTGTACCCTGCACAAATGTTGATTTTCTTTGGATAGAAAACTATTAAACATTCCTCTTTGCCATTTCATTTCAGGGAGAGGAGAAGATTAGCTGGATTAGGAAACTAGGGCAGAGTGGACAATTAATTATGCAAAACTCCTTCTCCAGATTGGTGTAGGATGTGAGAGTATGTATGGAAATCCAGGTCTTTATCCTTTTCTGTCTACCTGGGCTACTGCCCAGTCAGATCACTCCATGGGACCAGGACAAGGGAGGAAGATTTGCACTGTACCTGTGATCTGTACTGGCAAACCCAGGATAATTCCCAGTGTGCTCTCCCTCCCCCCACTCAGCTGGTATAGCAGATAGGGCCAGCTGAGGTAGCTGCTGCTGTAGAGAGCGGGATTGTACATCTGGGTGACAAAGGCAGTTGTTTGTCCCCCAAACAACAAGGGACAGTGGAAAATAGCCTCTGTTTCAGCTGGCTTGCTGCATTCCTGAGCAAAGACAGGGCAGGCTTGCTCAGTTCCTGTCACAACTACATCCACCAGCAAGAGAAAGATCTCCACTGATTGTGCTGTTAACACAACAGTCAAGCAGATGGCAAATGCCTGGTCTAGTAATTGTCTGGAAGTGATCAAAAATTACAAAATGCCCCTCCCTCCCTCCCACACACATACACACAAACATATTGGCATGTTGTTCCTGAAGTTCTAAAATTAATTATCAATTATATAATAAATATATGAATAATATTGAGGAAACTCAATACTCTAGATTTTTGTCCTGACTTTTTTGCTATGAAAACAGTGCTGCTGCTTGATTGGAGAAACTACTTTCTTGACTTGTAATTTGGAGGATATTACCTAGTTACAGTTTTCCCCAACAACTTCTAGAAAATATGAAGTCTAATTTGGGGGGAGCCCCAGCTTTGGATTTCCTAGTCCCTCCTTCTAAAGAGGAAGAATAACCAGTAGTTACATTTCTCCTCTCTCCTCTCCCCCTATTAATTAAATAGCCTCAATAAATAAAATCTACAATAAAAGAGAAACCAACAAGAACAGCTTAAACAGATGCTTGTACATCAGATATAATCATTACAAATAAATAAATGCATACCGTACGCATTCAGCCACTTAACTTTTGGTTACTTGGTAGAAAGCAGAGAAAGAATGAGCTGGGTTAAAGAACTGCAGCATAGCTATAGTGAAGTTCTGTCCTTGGGTTTAGCCTTGCCGAATAATCATAAAACAGTTTATGCCATCTTTATTAACAGGACAGTCCTGTGCATTTACTCAGAAGTTGTCTGTGCTAAGTCCATTAGTACTCACTTCCAAGTAAGCTTGCATAGGATTGCAATTTGAATGTATTTAGAACCAGTAAGCATATGCATTCCTTTCAAACAGCTGTAGATCGTTCAGTTCATTTTAATAGGAATTAATATAAACCAATAATTTCCAGTGGCCTTGATTGCAACAGAAATGGGGACATTGTTCTAGCCTGCTCATTATTGGTGGGGGGGGGGGGAGTAGCAGTCCAGGTAAAGAATTGACAGCTTATGTTGATTCCCCCCCCCCCCCAGAAATGGCAAGAGTGTGTTAAAACCAGGAGAAGAACTGCTGTATCCTCAAAAATTGGGAGAACAGCTGATCCCATCAAAAGAATATGGTTTGAAGCTTCCCAGTTGACTAATTAAATATGGTGTGACAATTCAATGGGCCCAGCTGAATGCAGAGAAGATTTATAAGGGAAAAATTCAGGCTGCTGGGTCCCTCCCCATCCAGAGGAGTGGCATCCAGTGTGAAGAATATCCCAAAATATACTTTCCTGCACCCACAATTCAGTGTTGGAAATTCAGATCTGTTTCATTCTCATTTTGCTTTAGTCCTGTAATTAGAAATCATCACTAAGGCATGATAAGGGCACACAACTTAATCGAGAACAGGGGGCAGCAAATTTTTCTGGCCCTGGATATCATTTGGAAATCTCACAGTGCCTGCCAAAATATCAGAGAATCACAACATTGGGCAAGATCTTCAGATTACTCAAAAGGCTTTGTCTGTCTCTTATAATAATGCTGAAATCTCAGGCATTCTTAAATGAGATCTTGTGTGATTTTATGAGATTCCATCAATATTTTATTTGGTGGGAACAGTTGACTTCTACTTGGGTTCAGCAGACCCCCGCAAGTCCTGCATTGAAGAAGCTCTGCTATAGAACATGGAGGAGAGAGGGAATTATTCAGTGTCTATCCATACAATCTGTTGCATGCATAGCCTTATTATGCTGGAAACAGAACAGTTATCTGGGGAGGGCCTAACTTTCAGGGAGGCTTGCAAGATTACACAATTTTATCCCTAACAGTGGGGTGTAAAATCTCAGGGATTGGAAAATTGCTGAATTCTGATACTAGTATCTTTATTTCAAAACTTTAAGCCTGCCACTCAACCACAATTTCTGGGAAGATCACATAAGGGTCAATCAGTATAGTCCTCCAAAAGCATAATTTTCTCTCTGTGTGTATAAAGTCCGTGCAGTGTCACAGATACCATTTGAAAGAAGAGTTTAGGAATGGGTGGGAGTGAGAGCAAGCTCTGTTTGCAACATATTAATGCAGCCGTGTCCGTTTCCAGGACAGCGTGGCCTGCAGTGGAGGCATCCCTACCACAGTGGCAACATTCTGAAAAAAGACACAGCTGCTTTTTTTAATAAGAATTTTATTAAGTTTCAAGCAAAGATAAAAGCTACAGTAAAAAAAAACTACAAAGAAAAAAGAGAAAAAACTAAGAAAGTGTAGAAACACAAGAGAAAAATTTTCAAAATTACAAAAAGAGGTGACTTCTGACTTTTAACAGCAAGGATATACAACAATTTTCCATAATCAATCCCTTACTCTATATCCCTAACAAGGAGACAATTATTTACTCTCAATCCTCCTTAATATTTGGACGGAAAACAAAGTCCAAAACTTAAAAAGATTTTTTTAAAAAAAAATTGATCCCAAAAATACCGATAAGCACCAAGAGAACCTGTTTCTCCTTGCTGTAGAAAGCCTCTCTTAGGGTATGCGTACTTAAAAGAAATATAAATTGGGTGATTTAGAAATGGGGTGGCTGGTCTTAATGTCCCTTTAAGGCTACAGCGCGGCTTGGAAATGGTGACGTCCCAGCCTCCCGGCTGCTCTTAACAGTCGAGCGCAAACGCTGTTTGCGATCTTCTGGCTGCAAGCAGCCGTCCGGAGGACAGACGGTGATTCCAGGTGTTTTCCTTTTTCTGGAAAAACACTCCTGGGCTTCAGGAAAAAAACTGCCTCGTTGTCAGTTCTGCCTGCTGAGCCTGCGGGCACAGCTGTTCAGTCCGACATGTCCCCACCGGAAGTCCAAAAAAGACACAGCTGCTCTAATGAGTTATAAAAGTTCTGCATTTGCACTCCTACACATCTCCAATTAGATGCCACATAGGCATTTCACTTTCCTTAGAGGAGAGACAAAGTACTTGTTCTACACTATGTCCTCTTGTCCAGGCCCTTCACCTGAGATCTTTGTAAGTTGAAATGTCAAAGGCTGAATTTAGGAACTATGCATGGAAAGCATGAGCTCTACATCTTTCTAAAGAATCACTCCAGAGCATTGATCCAGATAAATGGAAATAGGGGGGGGGTTCATTATTTGATACCATTTTGGTGAGGGTGGACCTATCCTTCTGTCCCTCATTGTGAGAGCTTTTAATTGGGTAGAATGCCATTTGATTTGCTCTAGCAGGAGCTGCTAAAATAGGGAATGGAAGTATATCTGAAAAATAAAATAGCGGCTTGTATCATCTGTTTTGTGCAAGGGAAATCTGCTGGCTTTGTAGCAATGAATGGTTAAGAAGTATGAGCCGATTTGCTGATTCCAAATTTTGGCATGTGAATAAAGATGTCCAGATCTCTCTCTCACACACGCATGCATGCAGCCAGAGAATGCATGCTGAATGACATGCAAGATTCAGCTGGAAAGGTTTTCAGAGCAAGTCTCATTGGAATGGTAGGTCTGGTTGTATCCTTTGCCATCTTTCCTCTCCTGGGGAGAGACCTGGTGTGCCATTCACTAAGCGGGTGGAGAGGTTCTTGAGAGAAGGGTTGAAGGAAAAGCAAAAAAGATGCACCCTCAGATTCAGAGTTTTAAATATACATAAAGTCAGGAGAGGAGGAGGATGCCCAAGCTGCTGTCTAGCAACACCTCCTGATGTCCTCTAGTAAATGTCACTGGCCTTGGACTCCTGTTGTCCTGTCTTAATCATATACGTGGCCTTTGTACTGTATATTACACCCATGCAAAGAAAGCCATAAGGGTACTAAAGGGAGTCTGTGGACAACCAAAAGTAACAATAATATTGGATGTCACATTATTATCTGCCATGTAATTGGCTTCACAGGCATCCTTCTGCAATATCACATTCTCTAAATTTAAATAGTCCTGCTTTTGTATGATATCCTTATGATGAAAAGGTAAAGGCTCCCTTGAGTCATGGGATTACTGGTCCAGTGGTCTTTAGACATACAGTATAGAATGTGGGAATCCCCCCAAAGCAGCTCACTGGCATTTTATCTGGCATGGGCAAGAGAAAGTACTTCAACAGGGTCTTCTATAAAAACCTTTGATGGTATGTAGGGTCAGTGGACTGCATGTAGGAAAAGATTAGCAACTATTGCTGTAGCCAATTCCTCTCCAGTTATTTTATTGATAAATAGACCTGTGCAGGACCAGTGAGGTGGGGCTGTGTGATAAACTAGAGTAGAAGCTGCCTTTGGCCCCTGCAGTGCCAATGTAGGCAGTATAGTCACTCTCCCCCCCGCCCTCTGCCACAGCTGGGTTGCTTCCAACAGCAATAGCCATCTATTTTCTGGGAGCCACTTCCCTAATGGATGGCTGATTTTTATAAATTGAATCTCTATTGAATTAATATGGGTAGCAAAGCTTGGGCAAATGCATTTGGAAGAGGGATGAGGAAGGTCTGTCAAATGGCCTTATGGGAGCTTGAATGCCTTAATTGACTGGGAGACTGTTGCCAATAGATGAGACCAGTGGGCAGTCAAGACAGGATCAAGCCATCATCAGGATGCGTTGTCTAAGGTGCTCCCTGCCCTTCTAGTGGGTGTCTGTCCTTCCCATTCCATCCAGACCAGGAATGAAGGCTGTGATGATCTTTTTATATTGCCACTCCCTAAACCCTGATGGTCATCTGCATAACTAGTATATGTTAAGGAGGGTCTCTGAGGGCTTTGCAGATGTTAAAAGAGAAAAAAAAAGTCCTGGGATTTGGGGTCCTTCCTTCCTAATAAATTAGTCTTGGAGTTACCCCATACCATTGCATGGAGCTGATCCTTCCCAGTGCAACTTCTGGAGAGGATAAGCAAATAATTCTTCTTGAGGCTTGAAGCACCTGGGTGGGAATCTAATTTTATAGGCAGAGACAAAAAGCTCAACTGATGAAGGAACCAATCACATGGCATAGCCTTCCTCCATCCAACCCCTTCATGATGGATTGGAGTTACAGCTGGAGTTACAGCTTCCAGAATGTTCAGAAAGCTTGCAGTCCCAACCTAGCTGGAAGTTTCATTTTGTAGATGGTAACAGAAGAGACATCTTTGCCTGAAAGGTAGAGTGATTCATCTTGGGCAGAATGGACCAGTTGCATGCTACCTCTGCTCACAGCCTCCCCTTTCCTTTCCCTGTTTGAGCTCATCCCTGCCCTCATTGTAGATGTTTAGCATGTTCTCTTTTTTTCATACCAAACATGAACTCTGTGGTGCATTCATGGTAGCCCTGAAAAAATCCAAACAAGGTCAATACTCTCACTTAGTTTCCCCCACCCGGTGGCTTCCATATATATTGAGACTGACTGCCGTGATTCGTTTTGGCATGCCAGCTGGGAATTCTGGGAGTTGATGCTCCAATACATATAAAGGACACTAAGCTGGATAAATTGAGCTAGGATCTCCCCCATAATATACAGCAGAACATAATGGTGTCTTGATCTTGCCACATCTCGAATTTCCTTTTGCACTAGGGTTATTTGTCCCAGGAGGAAAGCAGGTCATAATGATGTCAGGACCTAGATTCTTCTCCAAATAGTTGCCGATAATTGAGTGGCAGTAGCTGTTCATTTATCCTAGTTTCTCAGTTCTTTTTAACCTAGATTACTTTAATGATTAAATGCTTGTTGATACTAATCCAGAATTCCCTTGTTGCACCAGTTGCCATCTAGCCAGGAGCAATTGCACTGTCTTCCATGCTGTGGTCATGGGCCAAAGTCCCACAGAGGTATCCCTTGGTGGCTAGCTGTGGCTGATCTTACTACAGTATGCCTTTGTCCTTTCCCTGTTGAACAGCATATTTCAAACCAGACATGGATGCTTTTGTAGGGGGCCAGTGGTGCTGTCAGCAATGACACATATATAGTTGTAGATCAGGGTTTCTCAACCTCAGCAACTTTAAGACGTGTGGACTTCAACTCCCAGAATTCCCCAGCCAGCATGGTGGCTAGGGAATTCTGGGAGTTGAAGTCCACACATCTTTAAGTTGCCAAGGATGAGAATCACTGGTGTAGATGGACAATCATAATGACTTTCTGGGAGACAGTAAATCAGAAAATGCTAAAAGTTTTTAATCTTGGGTCTTTCTGTTTATTTTAGGAGGAACATCCACTGGCTTACAGACAAAAGATTTTAACTGTTTTCCCCCTTGGAGTGAGGCTGTTTGCTATCACTTTTCTGTGGGACCCAGGAAATGCATGATTATCTGGTGCAGAGCCTAGTAAAGAAGTTGCTGGTAAATGATCCCCTTTATGGGATCTGTTCCAGTTTTAAGTTCTCTGTGTAGAGGCAGACAGGCACTTGAAACCAATGGGTCTGTGGTCTGACGATCTCAAAAAGCTAGCACCCCGTTCAATAGCACTGGGCCACTAAAGGGTTGAACAGATTAAGCATTTGCAACAATAGAGACTAGGAAAAAATGTTTTGGCTATGCTGGACCAAGCAGTTCTTCTATTAAGGTGACTGTTTTCTATCCAACTAATGGCTGCAATTTAGAAATTGTGCACATTAGGTCAGACCTCTTGAAATCTTTCTTTGACCTGGACTTGTTAGGGCAGGAAGCTCCAGCAAACGTACCCACAGATGGGAGCCAGGATCCAATTATGTCTTCTCTAATGGCTCATTACTTATCATGAAAGACCACAATGCTCTCAGGTGCCAGGGACTGGGAGAGATTGTGAGTGCCGTTGTGGGTGAGGAGCCCTTTATAGTACACAGCAGAAAAAGCGTCAGCTAGCTGCACGCAGAGGCAGGCATGTTCAGTGGAGGCCTTTTCAAGCATAACCCGAACATGGGACAAAGCTGAGCCATGCCTTCTTCGTAAGGTGTTTTCCATGGCAACCTTAATCTTGAATTTGTATATAAGCTTTATCCTTCATCCAACAAGAAGCAAGGATGGGGTCAGAAGATAAGTAACTGTCTGGAAGCTGTCCTTTGTGGAGCTGCCGATCAAGATCCATACCATAGACTATGTGGTGCTAGTGAGATACAGCAATATATTCCCCAAGGTGCTTCTTGGGCATGTCACTCCAGAAGGATCCTGCAGGCAGCAAAGCAAAGGGGAGAAGAGATTCCACAGTCATCCACCCACTAGTACTAGGTAAATAGGGCTGGGCTGCGGACAGGAGATCTCACTCCAAAGTGCCCTGCTTGCCACCTGAAACAATCTCACCCACAGCAGTTTCAAAAGGTCTCTCCAACTGTCCTTAAGTGCTACGGAGGAGATGGGGAGCTGGCCAGGGTCTGCCCCTCCCATGTGGCTTCTAGCTATCAGGTTGAGGGATTTGGGGGAAAACCCTGTTCTGCAGGCTAGCCATTTGCAAGTCTCTGGTGCATTGCCAAGGTTTTGCTGCTACCCTGTAAGAAGGCTGAGGAGAAATCCATATTAAACGTGGTGTCTTTGCCACGTGTGGTAGTGCTCCGGTCTGCCTTTTGGATTTGAAAGAATGTTAGTGACCACTAGTTTATTTATTTATTTATTTATTACATTTATATCCCGCCCATCTCCCCCACAAGGAGGGACCCTTGTTGCTGCCTTCCTAAAGCAATTGCATGGAAATGTTAATGGCAGAGTCATAAAGTAACAGAGATGGATGGCAAGATCTCTCAGGGTGACTAAGCACAGCCCATTGTCTTGGAATCATTTCTGAATCTGTTCCATTCTGCGCTTCACTGTTGAGACTCACAGCGCCCAACACTCAGTGAAAATGGCTCTGCAGCATGTAGGGTCTTGCACCTCGTAGCCAAAAAGACACCCATGGAGTTGGCCCCGCACCGCACGCAAAAGAGGCAGGAGAAAGACGAATGCGCCCAAGGTTCTTTGGTCCTGGGCTATTTAGGTCTTTGCTGCACTAAACCTAATAAACCTTTCAGTGGTATTATTATGTTCAGTCCTGTCGTTCTGGCTGGGAGTGAATTATGCTAAAATAACATGGATGAGCAAAATTAGATTACACAGAAATAAAACAGAGTCAAAGAGGAGCTGGCACATTATTGGGAGAGGGAAGGAAAGTCACTCGCCTCCAGTGAAGCAATATGAGTGGAAAGAGTCAGAAAGGAAAGGATAGCATGGAATGGGAGCACCTTTTAATTCTTATAGGCAAATCCCAAAAATGGGATCAAGGAGGGAAGGCGGAGGAACAGCGAACCCCCAGTGTCCCGGGGAAATCCCATAGCCTTTCCTGTACCTAGGATGAAATTTCCCAGTTGGCAGCTGGCTCAATGCACAGGGAAGTAAGTAAGTTATGGTTTGCTCTAACCTCTAGGCTGTGCAATCAATCTGTGGATCCATTTCAAATTTGAGCAGCCAAGACATGCCCATATCAAGCTTGGATTAAGCAAAATGCATCAGAAATTAGGAGCCGATTCGAAGGGAATGTCTGGTACTGGCAATAATGTTACCATCACCTATATTGAGCCCATGAATTGAGAAGAATATACAGTAAATGATTTTACACAGTACTGCAGAAATGCAGTGCAGACATTGCTTTTCCTAATTTCTGTAACAAGATGTATTCTAACTTTAAATTGCAGACATGGTCAGATCTATGCAAATGCTCTTGCTAAAAATAACTGAACATACAGCATCTGAAAGTCTTCACTTTGGGCTATGCTAACAGTATTATCATAGCCCAAAGTCCTAGACCTAACAGTGTTCCACAGACCTGAAGTTCAGTTTTGCAATTAATATTAGATGACGCCCTTCCTTTTTTGGTGAGCAAGAACATCATAATCTCATAGTGCTTCTTTCTATTTCTCAGTCTCTCTTCAGGTGAACATTGCTCCAAATAAAGTGGAGGTGCCTGTCGGAGAATCCAAATTTTTCTTATGTCAAGGTGAGTAACAGCTTCCCAACCTAATCATTCCTGGCCTGTTGGGGTAAAACATTCTAGGCATGTTATCCTGGAAAGTGGAGTGTCTTGTCCTGCTATCCTGTCTGCAAGTCCAGATGTGCCTTCCCTGCATGGGCTGTTTGTCCTGTCCCATAATTAAAAAGGAACCAAATGGCCAGAAGAGAAAGGTGGAACTAGAACTTTTTAAAGGTCAGTCATGAGAGTGCCAAGAGAAATCTGTGCTGCTTTCAAATTGCTATAAAGAACATGGCATTGCCCCAACAAATCCTAGTTCCATACATTTGCCTGTAGAACTCCCAAGATTTCACTCTGGGAAAATCTGTAGCTTGAATCATGTCAACTGGATTTCTATTTTCTTAATGGAAACGTTTCGCTCCTTATCCAAGGGGCTTCTTCAGTCTGAGCAAAGTTGGTAAGGGAATCCTAAATATATTTAGGATTCCCTTACCAACTTTGCTCAGACTGAAGAAGCCCCTTGGATAAGGAGCGAAACGTTTCCATTAAGAAAATAGAAATCCAGTTGACATGATTCAAGCTACAGACAATTCCACCTGGATGACTGAGAACCTTCATAGACTCTGGGAAAATGTTTTCTTTGATGACTTCCAAATGTGTTGACAATTGAAGGAATTATCTGGAGAACACCATCAAATTGTGGAGTGCTGCCTTAGGATGTTAACAGTCACCTGCTTCCTGGAGTCTTATGTTGGGCATTGATTTTTACCTTTGTAGGCCTGTTTATTCCCATACATCTGAATGTTTTCGTTCCTCACTCTGAATTCAACAAGTGTTGAAAAGAAACAACTGAGAAGACATTCTCTGAGTTTAACCTTGCTCTCATTCTACCAATTTTGTGTGAAGACTACAGGCACAAAGATGCTATAACCTTTTCCAGAAGAATTATAGAACTGCACAGTTCAATCAGGTGTTGAACCTATGGGAGGAATCCTATGCAGTCTTACCTGGAAGTAAGCCCACTGAATAGAGCTATACCTTCTTCTTATGCAATAGCTGAGTTAGCTGTCAGATAAAAGAGGGCTGAGTCTGGGGCAGAAATGTAACCTGAGAAAACATCTCAGACAAGACCCTCCCTAGTTCTCAAGAAAATAAAGGGAGGTGGGAGGAAGTCCAGAGTCCACTGGAGTTGGGCAGCCAATAAATCTAAATAAATAAATAAATAAATGGGTATTCAGACTTGCAAGATTCTGTTCCTCTGTCTTTACAATAAAAGTAGTATTGGCCTACATGACTTTGGTGTGGTCTGGTCTGGTCTACCTTGACGGGCTCTCAGTATCACGCATACACATCCCCAGCAGATGCCCATGCTTATGCTCGAACTTCTTCCTTGGTTTCAGTGACTGGTGATGCCAAATCCAAAGAAATCTTTTGGTTTGCCCCCAATGGTGAGAAGCTGACGACAAACCAACAGCACATTTCTGTGGTCCGCTCAGAAGACTCTTCTACTCTCACCATCTATAATGCTAACATTGATGACGCCGGCATCTACAAATGTATGGTCTCCAGCGAGGAAGGGGAGGAGGAGGCCACTCTCAACGTGAAGATCTTTCGTAAGTGGTTGGGCTGGAGAAGGAAGGATAGGGGTAGGAAATGAGAGAACACGTTTCCCCTCTGTAAGGAATTCTGCCCCATAGAACACCGCAAGAAGAGGTGCAAAGCAGCTTCTGTGGTGGGTATGTAAATTCTGCCTCCTCCCAACAGAGTAGTTTCTGAAATTGGTAGCTGATTTAGATAAGGAAGTCCAACCCTCACTTCGGAGATGTGCATTTTCAATTCATCAATTTTTGATTAAGGTTAATGAGCTGCAGTTTTGTGTACTTCTTTTAGCTTCATGTCAGGTATTTGACAAGGCAGAACTTCCAGGATAGGGAGAAGTGATAAGGGATCACGCACCCATTAGCAGCCTCATGGTTTAGCTATTCGTTTGCCCCAGTAGCCCTTTGCTCTCTTGCAAGGCCTCTTTTCATCTTCCTTCTTGCAAGAGCAGAACCTCTCCCCATCTGCCTAGCATGTTTGCTGCATGAACTCTGAAAGGCTCAGGATTTACTCTTCCCTTTGCCCTATGTCTGCTTTCCAGAGAAGCTGACCTTCAAAAATGCCCCCAGCCCACAGGAGTTCAAAGAAGGAGAAGATGCGGTTATTGTCTGTGATATTGTCTCCTCACTGCCTCCCAGTATTATGTGGAAGCACATGGGCAGGGATGTTGTCCTTAAAAAAGATGGTGAGTATGCATGTGTATGTGCGTGTGTGTGTGCGTACGCACACACGTGTTTTGAGGGTGGGGGAAGACCTACAGATAACTTTACTGTAATGCTCTAGCTTAGTTTGTGGGAGGAAAGCACCAGAATGGGTAAAGACTGAACCGCTAGCGTGAAGCTGCCAGTGTAATTACTGATGAGTCAGGCTTAAACTGTGATACAAACTGTAGGCTGAGTTCAATAGCTATGGTTGGTTTGATTGGACTTGCTCTATCCAGGAAGCTATTTTCATTGGTAATGAAGGAGGGAGTACATGTGTTACATTATGAAGCTTGCCCAAGATGAAGAATTGGAGCTGGCTCCCAAGAGCCAAGCCTGTGTCTGTCAACTTTTCTGTTCCATTCCTTCCAGTGAGGTTTGTTGTGTTGAGCAATAATTACCTACAGATCAGTGGGATAAAGAAAACAGACGAGGGCATGTATCGCTGTGAAGGGAGGATCTTGGCCCGGGGAGAGATTGACTTCAGAGATATCCGAATCATCGTGAATGGTGAGGAACTTGCATTAGAAGGAACGTGAGTGTTGGCCGCTGCACCGGTATTGTCCATTCCTTTCAGGTCTCTGAAGTCCAGTGTCCTCCAGATGGCTGAGGCTACGACTCCCACAGTTCCAAGCCAGCATGTCTCTGCTTGCCTGTGATAATACATTTGGAGAACATCAGGTTGGGGAGGAGGGCGGATTGCTAGCTGACAAGTAATTTCTTTCTGTTCGCTAATTAAAATTTGAATGCAAAACTTATTTGGCAGTGTTGAAATCATAGAAAGAGAGGAAATTTATTTTTTATTTTACCCCTTCTGAGCTGTGGACAGACCTGAAGATACTTTATCTAGTTCAGCAGCTGTCATCCCATGATAATGCATTCCGGGGCAGCTAGAAGAAATTGTGAACAGTCCTCCTCTGCAACTTGTTCCTTGGGACTGGTTGGCCTGCTTTTCGCACCACAGTGACCTGCGAAGGGTTTGCAAACTCATTGGGTATCTTTTGTGAAAGACACAAAAAGGGTTTGCAAGCTGTTCACAGGTGGTTATTGTATGAAAAGCAGGTCATGTTCCTCAAGTCCCTGGCCACCATTGTAGGAAGGAGCCAGTTGTGTGTTTGTGCTTTCTGCTTCTGTGAGCTGATCAACTACCATCCTGAACATTTAAACATTTAAGTTATTCAACCTCTTAACTGCTGCCACTGCCAAATACACACATGGATTGATGCTCCGTAACCGAGAGTGAAGTCATAAAAGTGTGAATGTGTAGCTTTAGGACTCTGACAGCCAATCGCACAAACCTGAGCAATTAAAATGGGCATCATTTTCAGGGAAAGCATTCTGAACTCTAAAAGTTTTATTTCTTCTGTTGTGTTCTGCATTAATTATGTCTTTAAGCAGTCAAATGCGGAAAGTCCAATATAACACTAACAAACATTAAAGTAACAGATGGTTCTTTGGACATGTTTCTGGATTTGTGTGTGTTTTTATTTCAGCAAGTAGAAATATGGCTGATTCAGAAGATGGAGCTTAGTGGAAAGGAAGAGCTGTTGCCCACAAATTCTATGGTAGTCAGCCTATTGGAATTGGGTTACCTTCCAGTAATCGAAAGAAAAGAGCCAAGAAATAAGATAGAAGAGATGCACAAAATTAGCCTGCTTAACTGTTCCCCCTCTTCTGCCATTGAAGGAACGCATGCCTAATTTCACTTTCCTCCTTTCTTTCAGTGCCTCCCACTGTTCGCTCTCGGCAGGGCACAGTCAATGCCACTGCAAATCTCAGCCAGTCAGTCAAACTGGTGTGTGATGCCGATGGCTTCCCAGAGCCAGTCATCAGCTGGACCAAGTAAGATGTGTTTGCGTGTGTGTTGGGGGGGGGTTGTTGCTCGTTACCATGGTGCTAGTGGGTCTTAGCACTACAGAGGACCAGGGGATCCCAGGGGCTTATAACCATGCCTTGACCAAAATTAACTTGCATCAAAATTTGAGGAACAGGATGTTTTTCTTATAGTAGCTTCGTTTTAATTGTAAGCCTTCCAGAGTCATTAGGAGTCAGGCAGCTTCTAAATTGTATACACAGACAAGCAGATTTCCCCGTGCCAGACTCCCAGGTAACGTCCATTTCTGCCCACGTGCTTCCTCTCCTGCAGGGACGGGGAATCAATAGAACGAGGGGAGGAGGATGAAAAATACGGCTTCAGTTATGACGGCTCTGAGCTGACCATCCGCAGGGTGGAGAAGAATGACGAGGCGGAGTACATGTGCATTGCTGAGAATAAAGCTGGAGAACGCGATGCCACTGTACACCTCAAAGTCTTCGGTAAGCGGTTCTGACAGAGAGCTTTCAGCCTCTCTTTTTGCTTTCTTCATTGCTCAAAATCAGGCCCCCATGAGTTGGACTTGATTATCCACTAGCAAGTCAAGGGTAGAACTGAATTTGAATATTTTCAGGTAGGTTCCCCAACACGTGTCCATGTCTTTTTAAAGTTTCTATTCCTTAGGGCTACAAAGAAAGGTCTGAAAGGCTAAGGCAGGGTTTCTCAACCAGGGTTCTGTGGCACCCTAGGGTTCCGCAAGAGATCACCAGGGGTTCCCTGGGAGATCGCAATTTATTTTTAAAAATATTTCAAATTTGGGCAACTTCACATTAAAGAGGTAAGTTTCATCCTTTATTTTTAGTTTAAGAACACTGTTAATGCATATATACAGGCCTAACAAATATAATAATCTTGTAACTTCTAACCTATATTTGAGCCTGAATGTGCAGGGGTTCCCTGAGGGTCAAAAAGTTGAGAAAGGCTGGCCTAAGGACTGTGCCTAGTGAATTCCCCAATGCTGCGTAGCTTTATTGCTGTTTTCTGAAACAGATGACAAAAATGTTTGTTTGTTTGTTTGTTTGTTTGTTTGTTTAGTTTTTATCCCGCATTTAATTTTGATCCATTCAAATATGCAGAATGTGCCAACATATGCAAATTCACTTTATGTATTATTGGATCATATGGCACTTAAAAATAATTTGAATAAAATTAATTAATAGTAATCTAAGAAAAACACTTATGTTCTCATCTAGCCATAATGTGAAAAGGTAATCCAAGGATATGAACCATCTAAGCTTATGAAGGGTGGGAAAAGAACTCAAATTAGAATAAATAAGCATGTTTATGTCTCACTGATTTCAGTGAGAGAATTTAGAGCACACCCTCATGCCTTTCAGCCCTGGAGAAGAAGTACTCTGACATTACTTTCCGGTTTGGCTGGATTGTGCCAGTCCGTTGCCTCTTAACTCCTGCACTGCTGTTGCTATGGCAAAGCTGAACCATCCTTGAGAGTTGGATACCACGTACAGGGTGACACTTAGGTTTACATAACACTTGTAGGCAGCCCTCTTAGAAATCAGGGACTCCTTCCTTGACAATGAGCTACCAGGAGATGGGGCCTGCCATCTCCAACTGCCAAATCAACTGGGATGTGTCTCTTTTGTACCCTTTCTTTAGCAAAACCTCAAATCACTTTTGTGGAGAACAAAACTGCAATGGAGCTGGAAGACCAGATTATTCTGACCTGCGAGGCCTCTGGGGATCCCATCCCCTCCATCACTTGGAGGACCTCTTCCCGAAACATCAGCAGTGAAGAGAAGGTACGGCTTTCCCTTAGACCTGACTGTCCACCCCCACCCCCCCAGGCAGTAGAAACCGAGGATGGTGGGGAGATGGGCCAGGGCTCTGGATTCTCCTGGTTCTGCAGTTTTGCACGCTGAAACCAAAGCTCTGTGGGTTAGGCATAGATAACTGTAATTTGCATTCAGCCAATATCAGAAGTAGCTTGTGATCATCCTGGAAAGCAGCCAGTTCCCCCCTGTCGGGGGAAGCTCACCAGAACTGCTGCGATGGATTCTGACCAGCAGGGACAGCCCCCTCCCCGCCAAAATGCTTTTAAAGCAATTCAAAAGTTAACAATCAGGAGGAGGAGTTAGTGGCTTGGGAAGGCCAAAATTTGTTAAGAAGGGGCTTACAAAAGAGGTCTCTCCTGCAGGGGAAGGGCTGCCGCAGAGAAGCCGTGCTGTGAAGTGGCAAGCCATGAGCCCCAGCACAGACAGCAGGGCTTCTCCCGGGCCTTGTGTGCCTGGGGGGCTGTCGGGAGTGGAGTCTAGCTACTGCAGAGAGTCGTGGGGCTGACTCATACTCAGCAGGCCTTGGGCGGAGAAGGGCTGCTCTCGCCATTACTAGCAGGGCCCAAGTCTGTCCTCAAGAAGGAAGCGGCCAAGTGACACCGCATGTCTCACGATGTCATTGCGCAAATGACCCATGTGATGTCATGATGGCTTTTCATCCCAGAAGATCAGAGTGACAAACTCATGACGTGCCCTTCTTATTTTTCATAGCCCTTTTGGTCTTGCTTTGAAATTAGCATTTCAAAATGGACTAATGCCAGTCTCCTAACCAAATTAATAAACCGTCAGTGTCTTTGAAGAGTGGGTTGAAGTTGCGCCATCAAGAAATGACCAAGAGCCTTGTGACAGGCAAGGGATGACCTGGCGTGCCAGGGGAATCATCTGGATAGGGAGAATTTCCAATCTTTGGCGCTCTGGCTCCAGCGTGCACTGTCATTCCAGCAGCTATTGCCAAATGTATACGTTGCCTTGGGGAGGAGGGGCTGAGGGGCAAAGGATAAGAAGGATCCTGGAAAGCTTCGGTGGAGTAAAATTAGCTTGTTTACAGTTCTTTTTCCCTTTTCTCTTGATCGCCTGCATTTGTACTCTTGCGCTGCACATAATTCTAGGCACGAAAACCATGGCTGCCTCTGTGTTTGCTTGTTACCTGTCATTGCTCACCTCTGGAAATTGTTCTTGTTCTTACTGGCAAAAATAATTAGCAGTTTGGAAAGAAAAACCAAGCCCACAAACAGGATTGGTGCTTTGTCTCCGGCCCTCGTGGTCCTGTGGGAAAGGCAGGTATTTGCAGAACAGGAGAGTGGAGATCTGAAGTCCTGTGGCTGCAAGATCCAACAATTCTGTACTAATGCTAATATTAAAAAGGGGAGGAATTGAGTTCGGAACTCGAAAAATGCATCACAGCATACTGAGAAAGTGCTCTCTCTTCTTGAGGGCTTCCTACAGATCAGGGTGGTTCCTTGGCCTGATAGACCAACAGGCTCTTTTTTTGCATTTCCAGGTATATATTATTTTCCTTTATCTTTGATCTAAGAAAGATCATTATGGAGTTACAGTTTTCTGCTTTTTCAATGATCTTCTTATTTGCATGCTGTCATTCCCCTGATGAAATGGCCTATAGGAAGGGATATTGCTTTTCGGACCTAGAATAGCATGGAATTTTCAACGCCTGGTGGTGTGCTCAGAACGAGAGATCCGGGAAAGCAAGCTATTTTGTATTTGTAAAAGGAACCGAAGTGTGACCATTTGAAAAAGCTCTTTGGTACACCAGATGCATCTCACTCTTTTGTACTATACCGTGACAATCATGGCACACAGGATGAAAGATATTGGAGTATGGTATTACAACCAGTGGCATGTTAATGCGAACAGCCGAAGGTCGTTTTTTGGCAAGGCTCATTCTTAGATCTAGTTTTCAGAAATCACAAGAAGAAATAAATGGGACCATAGCTCAGTAGTAGAAATTGCATGTTGAATCCCTTTGATTCCAGTTAGGATTAGGAAAGTTTCACACCTGAGCACCCAGACGACCACACTGCCAGAGTGTAGAGTTCGGCCTTACCTGCCCTTGCAGAATATGTGTATGGGTGTGATAGTCCAACATCAGTTCAGGGAAGGCTGGTGTAGACCTGAGCTGGGTAGACCTGGCTTAATGGAAGGTAGTCACATAGTCTTTCAGCACTAATGACCTGGGAAAGGATGGCACGTTTCATACACAGAGTAGTATGAAGTAGCATGTAGGTTCAACATGGGCATTTTCCCATGAAAATACTACCTTTTTGTAGAGGACTCTTCAAGGAGTGGCTGTAAAACTGCTAACTATTTTTGAAACATTCACCTCTATGGTTGGACAATCTAGACTGAAGAACTGTGAAAGTTCCTTTTCTTTAGGATAATTTCTTATATAGAACCAGTGGGCTGGAAGGCTTGTTTGATGCATGCTGTTCAGAGCTGCAGCTGTTGTTTTGTTTTCAGAAATGTGGCCTCTGCATTTTATTCTGGTTTTCTTATTCTTTGTATATTGCCAACTATCTTCTGTGCATTTATCAGTTGTCTGTGCTATAGTTTTCTTGTTAATGCAAACCAGAAACCTATGTTCCAAAGGCAGTGCAGCAGAATGATAATGAATGAGCCTTTGGGGTTATCAATACTCAAAACAAATAGCAACAATTATAAATGGCTCTTTAAAAAGAAAAGAAAGAAGAGGGGATCAATTTATTACAGCCTTTCTCAATTTAGTGTCTTCCAGATGTTTTGGTCCAATCTGGATGGCAGAGGATAGGGAAGTTTGGTTTATCACACTATGCAAACTAATCGCCTTTGTTTCTCAGTGATTTTATTTTTTTATTTTTTGTTACATTCTGTCCCATCTTTTCTCTTGAGAGCCAAAGTCAGCATTCATGGGAAGGGGGGAATCTCCCTTAATTTTATCCTTGCAGTAATAATCCTGTAAGGTAAATAGGACTGGAAAATAAATGACTGGCCCAAAGTCACCCGATGAACTCAGTGCTCAAATAGGGACTTGAACCCAGGTCTTCCTTAACCAACTACTTTTACTAACATGGTGCCCTGGAGATGTACTGTAATTACCAGTTGATGAAGTTTAACACCAGCAGCAGATTTTTCCCATCTTTGCTTGATGCTAACGTTCTTTGACCTCTTTTGGTTTGGCACAAGGCATTGAGTTTAAAAGGTCTCTTCATCTGAGAGCATGTGGCAGATCATTTTCATGAAACTTTTGGCAGTCATCCCCCTGCTTTCCTCCCAAACACCAGACCCCTGCATATATTGAAGACAACTGTCAGACCGTATGAAAAGCACGCTTTAGCAGGACCAAGCCAAACAATCCTCACTTTAAGCAATTTCTCTCCAGATGAAATTGAAAATCTTAGGTTTCCAGGATGGCCAGTCCCTTATTTTGAGCTGTGTTGATCTAAAATTAATGGTTCAGGAATTGAGCAGAGGTGGGTAACCACATCTTCTAGAGTGCCAGAGCTTTGATTGTGCTGCTTGGGGTAGCAATTCATTGCTGAATGTTTCTGCCACCACTGTTGGTGGAAAACTGGTGGATGTTGTATGATTATTCTTTTAATAAAACTCTCAAAAGTCACATTACCTCTGTCATACAGGTGTCATGTTATAAAAAGAGCCTATAAACTTGGGGAAAACATTGATAGTACAAGTGAGCAAAATTCTCCTTCCCAGAAGATCTTTGGGGAAGATTCTGCTATGTAACTGCATTGTTACTTATGTTTTACCACTCAAATTTGCCAGGGTTATTTGTAAAGTAAGACATAATTTCAAGGCACTTTTTGTGTTGAACTCTCATCTGATTGGCAGTGCCTCCATCAAAAAAATTGCATACCTTTTTTAATATCTTCAAAAATCCAGCTCATCTTTTTTCTCAGAACTGCCAGGATTCTGTGAAAGTTATCTACATAAATAGAGTTTAAAAAATAAATAGCTGGCATGTAAACCATGTTTTTATATATTAGAAGTGCTTCCTATGTAGTATCTTCTGAAAATTAGGGTCAGCATTATGAAGACTGAGAGATGGTTTATCTCAAGGAGCTCCTTGAGCCCAGAACTCTCGGCTTCATAGCTGACACTTCAAGCAGCTCCTTATTTTTAGGAAGATAATGCCTTTTTTCCCTTGGTTTTGTTCCCTTTGTTGTATTTGGGAGACGCATCTGACAGGGCTGAGCACAAATGGCCCTTTGGATGGATTTTGTTTCAATTTTGTGTTGTTAAAATAATGTAGCCTGAAGGCCTTTTCCTCAGATGATGGAATTGAGCTGTAACATCGAGATATCCATCCACAACTAATTGAATTGAAATTTCTATGTGAATCTCTAGAGCGGCTGTTACTTGAAGTATGGACTGGATTCATCTCTGGTGATGAGAGGGGAGTTTCCCACCCTTCTCAGTAGCCTCTAAATCAAAGTTAGGAGACAATTTTTTGTTTGTTAGGGGAGCTGGTGCTGTGGATGTGGCATGCGAGATAGCAGTCCTTGTTCCCACTCTTGGCATTGACCACTCTGCGGAAGCCTTGGGTAGCCATGCCAACTTGGTCCTCCTCTCCCTCAAGCATCCCATTTGTCTCTTGGGTGTCTGGCTTTGTGTCATGCTTGCTGACTGTGGACTCCGTTAACTGCAGCAGATTAAGTTGGGAAAGCAACAGGTTGAAGGACAACCTGAATGCTTGGCAAAATATAAGCACTGAATCTCCAGCATCTGTGACCCTCCAGTAGCTTTATAGCGTTTGACCAGTTGGTTTCTGCATTTTTTAAAAGAACTGATGGATATTAGGGAATGGAGGTAGCTTTCTGTGCCATTCCTCGCACATCCTGCCCTACTTGAATTTGATTTTGCATGTGCACGGAATGAAGGTGATGCATAAACCGTTGTAAATGAAATGGGGGTGAGGGGGTGGGCTGGGGGAAGGACAGAATAACATATGTAAAAAATTTATTATTCTTTGTGTGTGTGTGTGTGTGTGTGTGTGTTATTTATCTATTCTTTCCAGGCTTCATGGACCAGGCCCGAGAAACAAGAGGTATTAGATTACCAGACAAATAGTTCATTTTATCTAGCTTTACGTATATATAATTTGTACATATTTAACTGTTGCAAAATAACCAATTTACTGTAGAAATAACAAAACAAACTAAAGCTAGTGTTAATAATGTAGCTTCATTGATGCCGATTATATAAATCATATCAGCTGGAAAAAAATCAACCTGGTAGCTAGAAGCTGCGCTCTATCCTAGTGGATGTTGGAATGAGCAAGCATCGTCTCTTGAAACGGGCAAAACCTTGGCTAGCCCTCTCTTTCCCCCTGGGACTTTGGTGGATTTAAAATGGTCACATAGCTTTTCCATGACATGAGCAACATCAGATTCCACACCAGACTTCTTAAAACATGTAAAACAGCAGCATTCGCTGGGACCAGAGCAGTTCCTCTCCATCCACCCCCACTCCTGCTTAAATGCAGATGTTTGCTCATTTCTGTCCAGTTAGACACATTCTATTCTCTCTCAACGTTTGCATCGCATTCCATCTCAGAAGCAAAGCAACGGCCCTGTCTCCCAATGGCACACATTTCAGAAAAGGGCCCTGAAGACCAGAGTTTCTGGCTTCTTGCCTGGATTTCTTGTGCATATTTAACGGACCACCAAAAGTTCCTTAGTGTAACCAGAAAGAATGAATTGTGTGCCTCAGCTGTCCATCAAATTGGGATGTGGTGAATGTAGCCACGGCTTTGGAGACTCTGGATTTCCAGTTCAGTTTTGTCATTGGGAGAGGCAGGGGAGGGAGCGTCGAGAGCAGAAGGGGGCTTTGTCCCAAGATTCTGTTAACTGGGATTGTTTAGAGTGAACAAATCCTGATGTGAGCAAGATGGTGATCTTTATGTGGGGGATAGAGCTGTGACTGACCCATGAGATGCTGCCTTGCCTATCTACCCACAGAAGGGATCCTGCCTGATCAGTGCACGTTTGGTACCATGGGGGTGCTTGTGCTTCCGGCAAAGGCTGTTCCACAGGAAGCAGCCTTTAAATTGACCCTTCCTGGATAATGGACTGCATCCAGAGGAGTTTGTAACGGGACTCCCTTAACTGATTTTCGTGGGGTGGAAGTTGGTAATGGCTGCTAGGCCTGTTTTGGCATCTCTGCAGCAGCCATCCTCTGCCTGCATCTGTTGCCATGGCAACACACGATCAGACCGGGCATTTCAGCTGCGTGTGTGTTCCCTTTGGGTTGGAACAAGCCTTTTCAGGCACAAGGAAGGTGGAGACGTTTCCCTTATGGAATGCTCATTCAGGTAGAAGCACCGTTCTTTTTTATTAGTAATCTGTTTTTCAGTTGATTTTGGAAGTATCGATGTGCAGGTCTTGTTAGGGTACACTCTGGATCTTTTCACTTTTTGTTAAGGGAGAAAGGGGGGTTCTCCTTTTTACCTGGCATATAATCCTACCGCTACACCATAAGAGGAAAAGCATCATGAAACGGGGGGATTGGGAAGGAAGGGCTGTGAAACCCAGGCAAGCAATAGAAAACCTGATCTGTCTTAGGAGAGGGACGGGTGTCTGTGCACAGCTACCTTGCTCTGGGAGGCTGAGAAGCCCAGCTGGCTGCTCTTGCCCACTTCCCCTCCTCTTCTGAGCTGGAGAGACTTGGAGGCAGCACCTTGGGTCTGTTTGGGGCACCCCTGGAGAGATGCAGCTGAACATGTTCCTTAGTGCTTTCTTCCTAAACTGAAGCAGGAAGGCAGGCAGGGTTGCAACCCTTCCTTCTGCAGACAAATCTACCTCTCTAGGAAGTGGGGCCTGCTTTCCTGCATCCCAGAACACTCGCAACGTCCAGTCACCTCCATGCCCTGCAAGAGGAAGCCAGTGGAGGAGTGAGGCTCAGGGCAGAGCCAGCACAGCCGCCCACTGCTTCCTGAGAGCAGGAATGAATGAGGTCGTCCTCCTCCCCCTCCCAGCCATTGCAAAGGTGCCCTGAGCCTGTGTCTTCTAGGTTTTACTCAAAATGGCTGTTTCCCAATCAGTCTTAAGTCCTTCAGAGCAGATGTTCTCCAGCACTTTGTTCCACTCTGGTTGGCTGCAGCGCCTTGCATACCCTGTCCCCCTCAGCATCTGACTGCTGCCTTGGGCAGCCATTTTGTCCTGGGGTGCCAGGCTGCTGTGGTCGCTTCGTTTTTGTATAAGCTTGGGATTGATCCCGTGATATCAATAAAATGCCCGCACCACTAGGAACTCGCGTTCCATTCAATCCTTACATCTCCCTGCGGACACCCCTTCCGTTTCTGCCCAGGCTGCTTCCCCATCCCCATCCCCTTCCCTTCCCTTCATCTTTAAGCTGAAACATGGGTTCATTACTACTTTGTTTCAAGGAAGCTGGACTATCCTCCTTCCTTGCCACAAAATTTCCATGGACCTGCAGAGAAGTGTAGGAATGAACAAACAAACATGTTTCACAATGGTGCCATAAGGGAAGACAAGAACAACATAGAAAGGGCCTGTGTTAGCAGCACAGGGGATAAGGGGAGGGGGCCTGAAGGCATCCACGTTGCAAAAGAATCTGAGAAAGCAAAAGCAAAGGAAAGGCGCAGGGTCTGGAGAAGAGGGAAAGGCAGGCACCGATAGTCTGGGCCACACAGAAGCCAGCCGACCCCGTTTGTCTGGCCTGTGAGAATGGGAAGGGCAAGGAGCAGGAGAACGACCTATCAGGTCCTGCGGGGGCTGCAGTCTGGACTGGGTACCAGCCCGACCTGGTTGCCAGTCCACTGCAACCCAGACTGGAGTTTCTGAAGCCGGCTTAAGAAACTGCCAGGACATCATGGGAAACAAGCAGCTTAGTCTGCAGGGCGGAATTGCCCTCAGTCTGCTGAAGGGGCATTTTCCGGATAACCAGCGTTGCATCTCTTCCTGAATCCACTCCTTACCCACCTTCTGAGACTTTTCCTCTCTTTCCTGCTAGACCCTAGATGGACGCATTGAGGTACGCAGCCACGCCCGAGTGTCCTCCCTGACGCTGAAGGACATTCAGTACACAGATGCTGGGGAGTACACCTGCATAGCCAGCAACACCATTGGGCAAGACTCACAAGTCATGTACCTAGAGGTTCAATGTAAGTTGAGTCATTCCACCATCACTCCAAGTAAAGCTAACTACTGCGTTTCTCCCTTCTCTTCCAACTTATGGGTGGTGACAGTGATCATTTGCAGAATAGGGAACAAGAATCAGAACATGAGAGTGTCATTCTGAGCTGGAGAAGGACTTTCAAGTGATGAACCTTTATGGAATACCTGTGAGAAGTGGGGAGGGGGGAAGGGGAGAGAGAATGGGAGGAACTGAATAGTAGAGCACATAATCCACTGATACGGACTGGCCTTATGGCTAAGTGGCAAGAATAAAAGGGAAGAAGCCAGGCTAACCCCTATAAACTAAAGCTTGTTACCAGTCTTTACATTTATGAAGTTTATATTTATCCACTGGGTTTAAGCCCATGGAACTTTCATGTACAGAGGCAGTGTACTTCTGAATAATGGATGATCACAATAATGGAGCAATAATGAGAGAGGATTGTTGCTGATGAGCTGGACTATGTCTGCTTCTAGGTGGCCACTCTTAGGAACAGGGTACAAGATGGGTAAAGGGACCTTTGGCTGTGTTTATATGTCCAGTTGCACAGCAAGGGAGAAGCTTCATTCTTCTTGGGCTTTGTGAGAGAATTGTTCCTAATTCCCTTGGTTTCTCAACAATCAAGTATAGGAGGTGTGTGTTGCTGGGCAAAGAATCAACTGACTGCCTTCACCTATAGCAGGGCTTTCCAAAGTTTTTCCCGCGGCGACACACCAACCGGCATTGGTGTGTCGCCGCGGGAAAACCCGGAAGTGCGGCAGCGCGCAAAAACCCGGAAGCGCTGCTGCTGCTTTCGGGTTTTGCACGCTGCAGTTGGTGTGTCGCCGCGGGAAAACCCGGAAGCGCTGATGATGATCAGCGCTTCCGGGTTGTGTGGCGACACACCAGACCGTGTGTGGCGACACACTTTTGTGTCGCGACACACAGTTTGGAAAGCTCTGACCTATAGGCATGCCCTAGATTTTGAATGATCTGCAGTACGAGGCACCTTGCCAAAAAGAGGTGAACTGTCCAAGATCTTGCAAGGAACACAGCATGGTGTATATGTGCATAGCACTCCCAGGATCCTTTACATTGGCCTTACTGGCTGAATCTGCCTGGAATTTCAGTTCAGTAGTATCATTTGGAGAACCATCAATTGCCACTGCTGAATTATGGCAAACTGGGTGGGAAAGAAAGGATAGGAAGATGGGAAGATGTTCTTCTTGATACCTCCTGCTGGAGACTGCCCTAAACTCTGCTCCCTCCTGGTTCCAGATGCCCCAAAGTTGCAGGGCCCTGTTGCGGTGTACACTTGGGAAGGTAACCCTGCAAACATCACCTGTGAAGTCTTTGCTTACCCCAGTGCTGTTATCACATGGTTCCGGGATGGGCAGCTGCTGCCAAGCTCCAACTACAGCAACATCCGGATCTATAATACACCAGCCGCTAGTTTCCTGGAGGTGAGTGGTGGAAAGGTGGGCTGCATCTGTGTTTGCACAGGGAGATGCATTAAGGATGGGTATGAAGGACAACAAAACAGCACAGGAGTCAAGGGGACGAGCCAACCCTGTCAATTTAGGACGTTTGTTCCAACTGCCACCTAGCGTATGTTTAAACTGCTTTGGACAGTTGCTGTATGTTGGAATTTATTTATTATTAATAGTGGCACACAAGGGCAGTCTTGCTTCTCAGCACCTCAGTTCAGTGTTGGGCAGCCTTTACGTGTGTGTGTGTGTGATCTCCCTCCATCCAGGCTCACTCTTCTCCTCCTCCATCAATTGCTTGTTTCTGACAAGTTATTTAAGCTAATGGGTGCCCCCATCTCTTCCCACAAATTCTATACATTTGTTGTGTGTGAAAATGTCCTTTCCCTCCTTCTCTTCTGAGTCTGTTACTAATCATCTTCACTTCTGGGAGCACGAGAATGGCCAGGCTGCCAGTTGCCCACCTACTTTCTGTGCATTGTATAAACGTTGATTGCCCCCTTTCTTAAACTCTCTTCTTTTCTAAATGACAAAATCCTAAATGCTGTTTTAGTTTTTCCTCATAAGTAGCATTCTCTGACCCACATGGTCGATCTCCCCTTTTCAGGTTATACCATATTCAGAAAACGATTTTGGGAATTACAACTGTACAGCAGTCAACCGGATTGGCCAGGAGTCCTCCGAGTTCATCCTTGTGCAAGCAGGTTTGTCTTGGACTGCCTTTCTCATTCTTTAGAACAAACCAAAAGAGAAAGAAAGAGTATTTGGCCAGCCTTTACTGCGCTGCCTCCTAGGCTCCCTCAGGGACTGACTACTGCTGGGTTTTGCTGGGGACAGCTTGGAGTCCTCATGGAGAATCTAGAACTCTCAAATTCATTACATTGTGCAGTGCAAAAAGTGGGACCTTCACCGGTGAATTCTTCAATAACGCTCCAGTCATACCTTGAGCATGAATCTGAAAATTCCTTGGAGAAGAATCTATGGCTGTGGATGCTTGCAAGGAACAGCTACTGTAAATGGTGGAGGGAGCTTCTGTGGAGAGCAGAAATTGAGGCTGGTCTCCATGGTTCCTGGGCACCTTGTTTTCCTAATGGCCTGCTCCAAAGCCAGAGAGGATAAGAAAAGAGTGAGAGTTTCTGCTGTGGTTGTGCAGAAATCCAGGCACCAACTTTTGCCCCAGGGCAGCGAAAGTATGGGAAGGCTGTGCTTTTCCTTTCGTTAAGACCTCAGTGAGATAAGTTGGGAAGAACTGGCATAGGGGCCCTCTCAGCAGTGGAGCATTCCCCGGGTCTAGTCAGCCAGCACTGAGATTTCTGACCCTTTGGTGCCAGCGATGCTTCTACTCCTGAGTTTCTTGCAGCCTGTTTTCAGTGGCAGTTAAATTGTTGCTGCAAGTTGAATAATATGTTTCTAATCTGTAGCATTTTTAAAAATCCTTATTTTTCGTATTAAGAGCCATTTTGAAAAGTATACTGCTCAGCAAGTCATGCTGAAAATTATGCAGAAATGTCTGAAATAAGTAGAAACAGGACAGGATATGTTACAAGGGTTCCCCAAATCCCCCAGTAGCACAGGCCAAAAGGTCTTGCTCTGCTCTGCTCTGCTAGAAGTGCTTAAGAAGGATGGGTGCATCCTGCAACGCACCAGGACAAAGCCACTTTTTTATAAATTAGACACTCAACCCTGCAGCTTCTTTTTCCAACTAGTAGTTTTTTTCCTAATTATCCAATAATTTTAGTTCTCTGTTTTACAATGGGCTTGAGACCAGCAAGTATGGTGGCTGCGCCATACAGTCTCCTGTAGAGGCAAGCTTTGCAGGTTCGACCCAACGGTTTCTGTGTCAGGACAAAAATGAAAAGGAAGATAAACCTGTCTACCTTTCTGTGTACAGCACTTACAAGGGAAGGATCACAGCCTTCCAGGGACAAACTCATCAGAGTTCAGATCTGCTGGCTGGTGCCCTTTTCTTTTCCTAACAATGCTCTGTTCCAAGAAAAACTCATCAAAAAGTGGCAGGGTTGTGAGATGGGCGGAGGGGGAATAGAGATCTCAGCCTAGTCCAGTGTTTCTCAACCAGGGCTGGCTGGGGAATTCTGGGAGTTGAAGTCCACACGTCGTCGTTAAGTTGCCAAGGTTGAGAAACACTGGACTAGTATATGCCTAACCAACTTTTTGGGTTCCCCCTTCCTTTCCTCTGCAGATACGCCGTCGGCGCCTTCCATTGAGAAAGTGGAGCCCTACTCCAGCACCGCCCAAGTCAAGTTTGACGAACCAGAGGCCACTGGAGGGGTCCCCATCCTCTGGTACAAAGCAGAGTGGCGAGCCCTGGGGGAGGAGGACTGGCACGCCAGAATCTACGACGCCAAAGAAGGTGAGGTGGCCAAGACCGTCCTGCATTTTGCAACTTTCCCACTCCAGCTGATAGGAGAGACTTGATTTGATTTTTTTATTTGTCATATTTACAACTCGTCCGTCTTCCAAAAAAAGGCGCAAGCCACCCAGCGGGAAACTTAAAACCAAAACCCAAGTTTGAAAATGTTAATTCCAAAATGTCGTGACAATAAAGCAGTAAGGAAGAAACAGCACCAACTCCAACCACTCCCCCGGCCCTCCGTAGGCCTTCTTCTAAGAAGCAGATGGTGTGAAAGCCACAGCAAAGGCGAACCTCTCCTCGGGAAATAAAGCCCCAGGGCACCCCCAGAAAATGTCCCAAGTCTGCACCAAATTTAGACTGACTTCCGGGGAGAGCCGGGGGAGCCTGGGATGCGTGTTGCAATAGATTGGCTTTGCCAGGTGGGGATGGCTTTGAGATGGCCTCGTCCTGCCTGCCCAGTTTTGAGCAAGACTGTGATTTGGCCCTAGAAAAATACCTTTTTTCCAATAAAGAGTGATACGTGACCCTCCTTAATTATCTGGTGACCACAGTTTGGACCAACAGTTCTTTCCAAGTTCTCATCTAAGACATTTTACACATATGTCCAATGGATATAATCATCTAGTTGCAATTTAGGCATGTTTCAGCCTGACAGACATGGCTGCATGTTCTTTGTACCAATAGACGTTGGTCTAAAAGAAGCCAGGGCCACTTTCCTGATGGCAGATTGCCCTGTCCAGTGTTTCTTAAACTTTTCCCACTCTCCTGCTTCTTGTGCATGTAAGCAAACCTAGAAAAGCAAACTGAAATATCCCTAGAGATGGTTCTGATCCTCTCCTTGTCTGCTGTCTTTCCTGGAACAGCCAACACTGAAGGCATCTTCACGGTCATCGGCTTGAAGCCAGAGACCATGTATGCCCTCCGACTGTCCGCCATCAACGGCAAAGGCACGGGTGAGATCAGCACTCTCTCCGACTTCAAGACACAGCCAGTTCGTAAGTAAAGCCCTGCTCGTCTGCTCTCCCCTGCTTTGGCAAACTCAGCCCTTTGGATGCTCCCCTTTCTCAGCCACATTCCCCCCAGGCATGTGTATCATCTGTCCCTCCACCTCTCACTTTGTCCCCTTCCAGACTCTGCCCAGATTCCCTCAATGTCCTTGAGTTGTAACATCAACCCAAGGTATTATTTTTTCCCCTTCCAAGAATCTTTTTTTTAAAATCCTCTTGTCAAGTTGTGTTTTCAACAAATGATTGTGGAGAGTACACTATCATAATTTAGGAATGTATTATTACTACTACTACAATGACTTCTATTGGCTTTTTTTAAATGCTTAAATTTACCTTCTGCGTAAATTAGGTCATGTGGGTCTTTGACATGGGTTGGGGGAGACATGACACAGTTTCTCTCTGGGTAGGTGGCATGCTTAAGAGATTAGAAGGGCAAAAAAACCAATTCACCCTTCAAGCTTTTACTCCTGTGAAGGATGTGCTTGAGTTATAAAGCAGTTTCCAAAATGTACTTCCACTTAAGACATTGCTGGTGGTACAGGGCTTTTTCCTGGCTGGGCTCACCCATCTTCTTCCTTGCCCCAGCTCAGAGCTCTGCTGGCTCTCCCCAAGTATATTCTGCTTCCATAACATCCAGCCAAATAGGCTTGGAAGATCATCTTCAGGTGAGGAAGGGAGCAGGCCTCTCCGACTCTGCTTTGGGAGAAACACCAGGGCTGTGTAGTGCTGTCACTTCAGGTGGCTGTCAATAGATTTAGCAGGTTCAGCCGGCTTGTTTCATTGCATTTTAAAGCCGCCTAAGGAGGAGACTTTCACCACAGCTTACGGCAGTAAATTCCAGGTTTAACTACAAGAACTTCATTGTTTTATCCAATCTGAATCTCCCATCAATCTGTCTCCTGAATGAGTGCTGACCAAGCAATATTGAAGCATGCATTAAAACTCTGGCTAGCAGAGAACAGATCAAGTGTAATTCGGTTCAAAATGACATAAAAATGTCTGCTTTGCAACTAGCATGCCTGAATGAGCCGCCTCCCACTCCCCGTCTGTATCCTGCGAGGCCTCCCGGCCCTGCCCAATTCTGGCAGGGTTCAGGGTGAACAAAAGTGCGGCAGGCGAGGGGTGGAGCCAGAGGGGGCTGCCGGTGCATTTTTTCAGCCTCTGAGCCCTTTCTTCCTCCCGGGAGGAAGATGAGCAATTTGCAGTCCTGTTTAGATCTTCCCTGCCCTGTATAGTTTATGAACTCTGGGAAATTAAATGTCTGTTGGTGAGTTTGCTGTTGCTCCACCTGAGCCTCTCAAATCTCTGCCATTTGAATTCAGGGAGATGAATTCAGAGATGTAGCCAACGTGCTCATAGTTAGGTGCTGTGCCCCATTTGTCATTGTTGGTTGACCTGGTGTTCTCCTCCCCTGCCTGGAGATGATCAAGAGCAAACCTCTTCCATTGTCTCTGCTTCTGCCACCTCCAGATCTGTGCCGCAAAGCCCAGGGGCTGCCCTCCCACGCCCTTGGCATTCCCTATCTCCCCTCCCCCTTTAATAATAATAATCATAATGATGATTTATTAAAAAGGGGGAACTGACCTTGCATCTGTCTGCAGCAGCATTTTTATTTAGAAATGCCTCTGGGTCTCAAAGGCTGCATTCTTAAAAAATGAAAAAGCGAGATCCTGCAGACAAAGCTTAGTTTGGAAGGATGCCCACCTCTCCAGAAAAAAGAAAAACAAAGGGAAGCTGGGCTGGCTGCATAATTTGTAGATGCAGGGAATAACTTCCACAATTTCGGCTTCTGGTACCCCTCCCCCGCTCCTTAGCAGCCATTCTGTGACATGTAATACGTTCCCCAAATCTTACAGATGACTTGAGGAACAGCCGGTTGTGCCGTTTGGCCTGGCCTGGCCTGGCTACGGCTGCCTCCTTTGGTTTTTTCTGAAGATCTGGTCTGCCTCCTGGGAGCCTAGAGCTGGGCAGACGGCCAGGCAGAGCATTCGCTTGTTTTCAGTGTCCAGTGCCGCCTTCCATCATCTCCTTTTTTCATCTCTGTTGCATCTTTTCTTTTTTCGGGGTCTGTCTTTTCTTTACATCCGTCTTCCAACTATGGGGGAACCACAGGCACTCCACCGCCACGTAAGTGCTGCTTCTCAATTCGTTTTCCCAGAGTGCCCCGACTTTAACATGTCATGTAGATCCACGAGTTATTTTTTCTAACTTAACATTTCTCTCTTTGGTTTTGATTTTCTTTCTCCTTGTCTGTAGAAACAAAGTAGTGGGTAAATCACTTCTAATAATACTGACCCTAGAGTCACTGTTGTATTTCCCATTAACACTTGGTCAAAAGATTGCCGTTCCCCTTTCCCCCCATCTCCAGAGCATGCAGTGTTGTCTGTATCTGCATGCTACCCACTAGGAATGGAGGTGTGCTCTCTTCTCTTCTCTTTTTCCTCCGTGGCAGGGGCATGCAATACTGACATCCCCAGGCTGTCTCAGGTGAGGAGTGCTAGATGCTGCCAAACCCTATTTTCTGGATAAGGATTGTTCAGGTCAGAGGCAGGAAAAGAAATAGCTCAGGCAAAGATAGAGGGGAAAATGCAAAAAGTTGGATCCTTTCAAGACTACCTTGAAATTCTATGAGTAGAAAGCAGGGCAAGAACTGCATAAGTACATTACTAATCTGTCCATAACTTGAATTTAGTTTTTAGTTTGAGAACCATTCCCTGGAAGAGAATGTTAGAAGCTGCCTCTTGCTGTATGTCTCCATTCATCTAGCGGAGTATCATCTACGGTGACTGGCAGGAGTGGTCTTTCCTGTTCTAGCTTGGTCGACTTTGGGAGCTATCCCTGGATTATGAGTCCTCTCCTAGAGGCCTCTTAGGATTCCAGACCATGAAAATGAAATCTTTACTCCTTCCCTGCCTTAACTGTAGATGAAAGGTCTTCAAGTGGGGAGCATAACGTTGTTTCCTGAACTCCCTCTCAATGGGGAATATGTCTGCAAGAGTGTTCTGGTGGATGAGACCAAAAGTGTGGGATCTCCAGCCAGGAGGCCAAACAGGGCAATGCCCCCTCACTGTTGACTGTTCCTGACACGTGGCATGCTGCTGCTGGACAGAGAAGTCTGGTTTAGCTAGTGTGCATAACAAACAGTGATTACACTTGTGGAAGTCAACGTTGTACAGCCTGTGTAATACAAGAGAGTGCAGGCAGCTGGGACCTCCCGGATGGACACACAGAAGATCCCCTTCAGTGGGACAGCTAGAAGGGAAACTTGGTTGCAAGAGCCATGTCTACAGGAAACTGGCCATAGCAAGCCATCCTGTGGGCTGGGCGGGGACTTGCTTTCAGGTGACACCAGAACAGTTGTAAACAGAAACCTGCACTTCTTGGGCAAGGGGTTTTGGAGAAAGGTCACGAGGGTGCTTGTCACCTGGGTGGGTCTCAGAACTGCACATCTGCAATTGCAACTCTTTCAGCCTCAGGATCAACTCCGCTCCCTCTTTCCTAAAAAAAAATACCTGCTGTCAAATCAGGACCAGATGGAAACTGTGAAGCAATATGTTTCATTAGATTACTGATTGCAGTTCAGAGAGAGAGGAAGAGCCTGGCAAAGGAATGAAGTTGCCACGAAAGATTCCTTGGCTTCGTTGTGATTGAGCTGTTAACCTTTTGAATGTAATTGCCGGAATGTTATTTTCTAAATTTTTCGGGGGAATTAAATGAGAGAGAGAGAGAAGTAGTGAGAGATGAGTTTCATCAATGGAAGATCCCCAAAATAGAAATCCCAGTTTTAATGTGATGATGAGGTATTCTGCTTCTTCAGAATTAAATAAAGAGCTTGAGATAGGATACAGAACAATCCTGAATGGCTTCTAAATTCCCTCTCAAATATTTTTTTAAAAGAAAACTCCCAGAAGCTTTTGGGAGGCAGAAGCTTACAAATGAAATCATGCTTCCTTGATGTTTTTTCCAAGCTGTTTTGGAAAAAAAATCATTTTAAGAGAGAAAACAGCAACCAGTGAGGTAGATTTGTATCGTTCTCTCATTTTACAGGCAGGTGGACAGCGAGGCTGAGAGAGCAAGAGGTATCCAAGGCAGTTTGGTGATTCAGGTGAAACTGGAGTCAGGAATCTGGCCCTCAGAGGTCTGTCTCTTCACCACTTTGTCCAGATACCCAGGTTGTAGCCACATAGTTTCCTCCACTCTCTGACTGGCAGGGGCACCTTGGCCAGGGTGGAACTAGTGCTGTTCCCTGGGAACATGTAAAGCAACAAGTACTTCTGGCACAAAAGAGTATCATTCCTTTCAACAAGAACCTCTTTCACACCCGCTTTTGAAGTTCTTGCTGAGAAATATGTTTACTTTATGTGGAGGAGGCCATTGACGATGGCCTGCTTCAGAAGTGCACCGTTTTCTACCTCTTTCTGTGGGACTCTTGCAGTTGTACTGGTTCTTCTGACCCTTGTCTTTTACTCGGCACCTCTTTCTGACCAATTCTAGCTGCTGGGATATTCATTTTCCCACCGGGGATAGCCAAATGTCTGTTTTCTCTCTGAATTTTGCCTCTGCCAAGGGTTCAGAGCCAGTGGAGTTCTTCCCTGCTACCATTTTCCTTCTGCTATTGTTACTTACTTACTTACTTACTTACTTACTTATTTAATTTCTATAGCTGCCAATCTCAACAAGTGACTCTGGGCGGCTTACAATCATAAATTACTTTTCTACCTCACCCTCCCTGCAGGGAGCTTGGGGCACTGCACCTTCTCCTTCCTTCCTCCCTTCCCTTGCCCAGTCCTTTTATTTTCTCCATAGTCTTGCAAAGTGGGTGAAGTTGGGAAGAAGCCCCATGAAGTGTAATACTCAGCTCAGCTTTCCCCAACTTGGTGTCCTTCACAGGTACTGAGGTAAGATTTCCATCATCCCCAACTGCCAAGGGCTGATCGGGGTCCTCATGCAGCACATCTGGAGGACACCAGCTTGAGAAAGGCTGCTCTAACCGTTATGCTCATAGCCTGTCTTTACACTGTAAATCCAGAGTGTAAAGCCTCTCAGTCTTTCTGTTCACCCTCCTCATTAGGTTTTGTCTCTCTCTCTCTCCTCTGCCTTTTATTTTCGTTCATAATACATCTTCACAGAAGGCTTCACCTTTATGTGTCTTATCTGTCCTTCATGTTTCCATAGCAACCCAGCATCCCATCAAAACTGAAAATACAGAGTCAGATTGGGAGTATCAGGATGGCTTCCTCCCCTTCCCTCCCTCTTACTACAGCATCTTCTCCTGCCCCTTTGCCCTCTCCCCCAACTCCATGGCCCCTTTTGGCTGGGACTCTGCAGCATCAGAGGGCTGGTTGCCCAGCAGATGTGGACCAGATGGGTTTGAATTAAGGAAAGAGGAGGTGCCTTTCTCCTCCCCCCAGGTTCCCAGTGGGAGGATTTGTTTGGATTCTTAGCCATGTTCCAGATAGCGCTTTTCTCCTCTCCGCACACTTCCTCTTTTGTCTCTCTTTGTAAGCAGCTTATTGATCTTTGCAAATGGCAGAGATGAATTAAAGTATATTAGTATTCATTTAAAAATTGAGTAGGATAAATCTGAAGAGACTCAAAGAAAACATAAAGAGACCCAAGGACCTTGAAAAGTTTTTGCAAGTCTCCAAGGCATCCAGTCCTTAAACCGAAATATGACTATTTGGGAAAGTTCAAATAAGTCCATGGGGATGGGGGAATGATGTGGACCGTTAATTAAAACTGAGCTCCTTTGGCAGTGGTAAAGGGTGGCATCCTAAGTGTTAGAATAGCTTTGTTCCCACCCAAAAGAAAGAGGGAGAGGTAGTCTTCAGGGACCACCAAGGGGTAACTTAATTCTGCACCAGCTGAAAGCAAGATATCCATTTGAGCTGATTGCATCCCCATGTCTCACCACCTATTTCCAGCAAGAGCTGGAAGCATGTGCTGTATCCCCTTGATAACATTCAGATCAGTTCCAAATGTCTTAGTAGGATTTGTATTTCTTGGCTGATAAATGAGCTGCCCTAGGTCAGATGAGAACAGGGCACTGAATGGAGTTTCTGTTATTCATTCATTCACTCACTCACTCACTCACTTGTTTACTCACTCAGCAAACAGAACCAAAGAAGAAGCATACTTGCTTGCATTTAGGCAGAGACCGTCATTAGGGTATATGGCATCCTAATTCTCAACTTCCTTCAGATCCTAGCTCACACATAGTTTGCTTGTACAGTATTTGTCTAGGTGGACCCATCCGGTCTTCTTGCTCTTAGTCCAAATATCTGAAATCAGAATTGAAGGAATGCACACAGAATGTATTTTTTCCTGGTAGGGAGGATGAGGTAGTGCCCTATCACTTAGCTCTATGTCAGCTTGCTTATCTTGGAGTGGAACAGTTTGTTGCTGCAAGAGAGCAGAATTAGCAGTTAACTGATACCTTGGGGGCACCATGGAGGGAATTGCAATTTTGAAGCAGATATATTGCAAAGAAAGCTCTTCCATTCTATTACGGAGGGGGGTTTTTTGCTTTGCATTTTCCCCAAAATGTTCTTGAAAAACAAGTAGAAGAGTCCCTGTCTTTTGTCATTCTGCAACTGGAAGAAGATAATCATTCTATGTTTGGAAAGTCTCCTTGGAGTCAGTTTTGATTCCTGGTAGCTAGATGGACATGTCCATGTTGTTTTCTTGGTTTATCATCACTCTCCTTGGGATGCTTTTAGGACTGCCCACTCTGACCTATTTCCTGGGATTATTCTATGGTCTCTTTTTCAAGTACTAACTGAAGATCATTCAGTGGCTTGTTAGAACCAGTGAATGGAGCAGAGCTTAATGTTGTGTAAACTCGTGGGCAAAAAAAGGAAAATTGTTTAAAAACACAGCCTGTGGGCCCGTTAGAGAGATTCAGGTTCTTATTCTTATACTTTTAGCCCACCCAAGCATAAAGAAACACACAGAGAGACATTGCAGGTACAAAAAGTAAGTACAAAAGAGTTCTTACATTTATTTTGTCCAGGTACAGCCATTTCAGTAGAAAATTGGTTTCAGTTCTTCTTTCTGTTCCCTAAACTGCATACCTCTGGCCCTGTTTGCTGCCAGAGGCTGCGTGGAGAAAAGGGGAAAAGCCTCTGGAGTTGAGGCGTAGCACATGGCCTCTCCATGGAAGGAGCTAAGGCACGTGCGTCCTACCCCATCGGTGGAAGAATCAGAGAGAGAGAAGAGGAAGTGGGAGGGGCAACAAGCAACTTCCTCTAGCACAGAGTTTGCCTCCTAGAGCAATCACCCATATGCTAATGAGGCATGCTTGATTTGCTGAATTCCAACACTAACTAGATCTCCCCTTTGTTTTAGATCAGCCTATCTCAGCTGAATGCTTCCATTTGCTATAATGGATTAAAAAAACATAACCAAAAGCTAGAAAAGGGTCATCTCCTCAAAACACTGCTGAGTCCCTAAACTCAGTGACTCAGTGACTTTAAATCCTTAAACTCAGTGACTTTCAAGAATTTGTTTGGGGCTTACACCAGTGTAAGTAAGCTATAGAGCAGCTCCATTTGCAGACTAGGCCCATCATAATTTCTCCCAAGCAAAGATTGGCACATTTATGGAATCATTTGTTTCAGCTTGTATTTCAGACAAACCTGGGTGGCTTCACCTCCATTTATGGTAATATTTGCATTTAACACAGAAGCTTAAAATATAGGATATGCATCTGAAACTCCTGACATCATAAAATTGGCTTGACAATATTTTTAAACTGCTTAGAAGTTTGCAATAAGGTAACGTTTGCAGAAGGCTTCAACTGGGTCAGCTCTAAAAGTGGATAGAGTAGGGAATGTAAAACATAGGCAATTTTTCTGTTTTTCTCTTACAACTTAATTTTCAAACTCAGCCCCATTCATTTCCCTGGACCTTAGTCCCTTCCAGCTAAAGGACTACAACTTCTGAAATTGCTTTATGCAGCATAATTCCAATACAGAATTGTTTGTTCTGTTGAAGTGAAATTTACCCTTTGTGTTTACAGCTCAAAGTTTTGAAAAATGTCTGCTATCTCAACAGGACTCCTTCACCACACACACACACACACACACACACACACACACACCCTCAGTAAGCTTGAACTAGGAACTGAACCAAAGCATGAAACCAAGCAAGAAGAACAAACTCCCATTGTAGCTTCCTTTGAGATGGCATTGAAGCAGGTAGGATGTTTGCTGTTGCTTTGAGTACTTTGAGTGCTTTGAGCAGGCAGCAGCCTGAAACTGTTTGAGTGCTTTGGTTCTGTCCCTTTTTGACACATAGGGACTGATGGACCACCACACGTTGGGACCGCTTTTCAGTGCAGAACAGTCTTGGCCAGTTAAAATATTAAAAAAGGGAGGAAGGAAGGAAGTCTTTTTCATATAATTCCTTTGGACATCCCACATCCTGAGTCCCTAAAGTAAGTTGGTTTAGTCTCCCTCCCTCCCTCCCTCCCTTCTCTCTCTCTCTCTCTCTCTCTCTCTCTCTCTCTCTCTCTCTCTTACACACACACACACACACACACACACACACACACACACACGGAAAGATTATTTCACAGAAAAGAAGAAATGGGTGAAGGATAATATAGGCAGGTGATACCAAGCTTCTATAAAAGGGCTGTCCATGCAATGGCTTGTTGAGTGAGAAGACTTCAAATGGATTTTTGGTCTTAGATTTTTGTTTCCACGAAGCTGCTCAAATGTGGTGTTTGAGTGACAGAAGTTTCATTTTTTTTTAAAAAAAAAAGGTCTCCTCTTTCTTCCTCCCACATCACCATTTCTTTTCATGCCTGCAAGGTATAAATTTAAATTGGGCCAAAGGTTTCATGAAGATCGGTAGATATTAATGGAGAAGGGGGCTGGGAGGTGGTGGGCTGTGGAGAAACCGTGGAAATGCCCAAGACTTGGATCTGAATCTCTTGGGTATCAAACTGTGTTACTTTATTACTCTTAGGCCTGGACTTGCTTGATAAGGGCGCTTCCAGACAACTAGCCTTTCTGTCTCCCAACCCTCTGATTCCACATCTGGGATGCTTTGACTGTCTGTGGGCTTTGAGATGCTGTTAGCAAAGGGATCTTTACTTGCTTGTGAATCTATAAGATTTGCAGTCCTCACTTGCCTTTCCTCACAGCAAGAGAACAGTATAGCCACATAAAATGCTGAAAAGAACAGCAGAAAACAATGGCTGGGTTGTTTCTGTGGAGTAATAAGAACATGAGATGGTGCGGCCTTATGTTTCTTTTAAGGAGCTCTCCCCTCGAGCCCACACTATGACACTAGTGTTTCCCCCTCCCCTGTATGAAGAGGACAGGCATCCCCACCCTTGTGTAATTTGAGTCTTTTCAGGATTTTCTGACCTCCTCCAGACCTGTTAGCAGTAAATCTGGAACTCCCAGAATTTGCTGAGCTACAGTCCCAGGACATTTGAAGGCACTGGATACCAGAAGGCTGGCTTAGGAAACGAGGGTCCAGAGGCACCAGTGGGCTGCATTGTTTCCTACGGTGCCAGCAATGGAATGGGAGGATCTGATTCTACTTGTGTTGCAGAGGAAAGGAATGAGTTCCTCCCTTGTTTCCCATGAGTTTGACTATAACTAGATAAGGAAAGGCTTATGAGAGCTATAGTGCAACCCATCCAAAAAGGACCAAGTTGAAGAATTAAAAAGATGCTTCAAGTTCAAGTCCTAGATATGGCTTCCAAGTTCTTGCTCTTGAGATGTTCGGATTATGATGGTGGGAAAGTCCTTCACATTTACTATCCATCTCTGGGGTGGCAGAGAAGCCTCCACCAACAATTGCAGTGTGTGAGCTAGGTCACATAGGAGGTGGCCTGATGTATTGCAGGCTGTACAAGAACAGTTTTAAAATGATAGGAAGAGGAGGCACATGCAACACCTAGCTGCTTCGCTGCTGTCCAAAACAGCAAAAGGTCCTTTGGACACTGTGCGATCCACACTGCTTGTGAGTTTCCACATATGTCACAGTCTTGCTCAGCCCTGAAGACTTGTCCCAGCCTGTTCCAGTTGCTCTGGAGCTACTGATGCTGGAAACATGGAGCTCGTGTCTAGGCACCCTCGTTTTATCTTCCCGCACAGCTAGCAGGGTGGGCAAGCAGGTGGGATTCCATTGGTTTTCCTTTGTTTTTCTGTTCCTACAGAGAAGAGGAGTCACATTCCATTTGCCTTAAATTTTAGAAGCTGACTGTCTTCTTTACAGTGTTCCTTTGGATGAATGATCTGTTGCTAAATGAAATATCTTCTTCCCTTTTCTTTTCTTTTTCTTTACTTTTTTTTCTTGTGTTAGAGCTGTTGCCAGGATTCGATTTCTAAGAGGAAGCCTTCTTTAGTCTCAGTGATGTTTTGTGACTCTTTACCTGACTTGGCATTAATTAATATGCAGCCCCATAGCTTTGCCTAACCAACCAAACCTCTTCCTACAAGGATCTCGGTGCTTGCGCTTGTTTAATAATAATCTTGTGGTTTTTAGACTGGTGAATTTTTTGTTCTTTTTTGTTTGTTTTGTTTTTTAACTGTCTGCTCTGGTGTTTCAATAGAATGGCTAATTTGATTTTGTTTAGACTTTAATCTGTAAATGTTGTTGATTCTTTTTTGCCCATTGTTTACATCAGTTTTTTTAATTTTTTTTTGTATTTTTCATGTGACTTCCTCCACTTTCCTTTCAACCAAATCATGTGCGTGCGTATCATGTGACTATGTCATGTGGCTTGCATGGTGCTGATGATGTCGTCCACGCTGGTGAACAGAAGGTAAAAAATTTAAATGACAGCAACAAAACACAGCTTTGTTCTGATTAGTTAACAAGTTCTGCACAGGACAAAATTAAGCAAATTAAAAACACAATAGTTTTTTCCATTCAGAACCTCTGAATTTTCTTCACTTAAAATTTTCCTTCTATAACCTCTCATTATTTTGTAAAGCTTTGTTCAACACATTATGTCTGCATGCAACCCAACTAAAGTTCATCATTCCGTTGCTCTTCTGTGCTGGCAAGATAGTGATGCGCTTGGGGATGCAAGGCTAAATTGTTTGCTTCCATTGTGCCAGGGGTCCGTTTCTCAATTCATATTATTAGGTGTATTTTTCTTCCACACTGAAACAGAGCATGTTGCAAACAAAGAGATCATCCTGAAAGTAGGGGCCAGGATAAGTTGCAGATCCAGTGGTTAGTGAAGAGTAAAAAAATGCAAGCTTCTTCACTCAGTTTGTCCTTGCTCATCCTGCAGTTACTGGTCCATCAGTGGATCCAGGTTATAGTGCGAGTCCTGGAATGCTGTAATTGTTGCATTGATATAACAGTCGAGTTAAGGAAGTTTGATGTTCCACAGAAGAGAACCATTTCCAGGAGAAGGATTTCCTGTTGCAGCACAGGATCTTGGGTGACCTGAAAGACTCATCTGGCACCGGTTTTCTTGGACTGGGTCTACTAAATAGCAGCCCATGGCTGAAGACCAATTCTCCTCCTCTTTGCCAGCAGCAGTCGGTGATGAGATGCTTGGATAAGAGGCCAGGGCTCGGTGCTAATGGCACAGGCAAGTGTGCTCAGAAGTTATGGAGAGGTGGGAGATAATAAGGAGCACCACTTAGGAAAGTCCCGAGTATCACTTCTCCTGGACTACATTTGTCCTTTTCTGGAATTTTTTATTAGTTCACAGAGTTTACCTATCCACTATTTCCTTAGACTTATCTTCCCTGATTATCCTAAACAGGAACAGGGAGAAAGAGAATGGTTGGTAAAAACATCCTTATTTGAGCAAGAAGGCAGAAGATAACTAGGAAGTGAGTCAATTATATAAAAGTAAGCCATAAATCGATAAAGAGAGAGTTTGTGTGATTAAACTTTTTGCAGAGTTTGTTCATCCAATGGAAATAAAACTGGCATAGATGAAATGTTCTCGTAGTGCTTCGTGCTCTACCATTTGTACCTCTTACGGGCCAGAAAGGCTTTTAAAACCCTATTGAAAGCATCTACCCTTTATCATTACATTTGGAGTACGTTTGTTATTTTTCAAGAACATGGAAGCAAACAATTTGGCCTTTGTGATATAAGGAAAAATGCTTACCTTCCAGTTTGAGTTGGTTGCCATGAGGAAGGAAGAATTGCCTGGAGTTTCACTTTATTAATCCATGCATGCCATTCAAGAAGACCAACAACCCTTGCCTTTTTGCTTCCCAGAAGATCAATAGTTTGTTTGGAAAACTTGCCAAGGCAATCATAATTTCACTCCCTTTGACTCACATCTTGGAATGCTGCTCTCCTTTGCATTCAAGCAGGGGTTTGCCAGGGAAACTAACATCAGTAACTCAACAGCTGTTGCCACATGTGGAGTGAAGAAGCCACCGTCCTGTTCTCTCTCTCTCCTTCCACAGATGTTTGGGCGACATCCCCATGGAACTAACACTCAGCCTTCTTGATTTTGTACAGCCTTTTGTATTTTTCCCATCCATCTCATTTCTTTGTGTATTACTTTAACCCTCTTCCTCTTCTTTTCCTCTTTGTCTCTTTCTACCTCAACTATTTACCAACTTGTGATGAGTACCAATCATGATTTGAAACTGTGGCATCTGCTTTTGTCACAGTTCTAAACCCATTTTACACAGTGGCCAAAGGGGGCCATTGGAGGGGTTGAATGGCATGGGAAGGGGGACAAGAGTCTTTAATCATGCTCCAAGGAGAGAACTGGGACCGTACATTTTTTATGCCCCCCTGCTCAACATTCTGAGTTGGGTCCACCCTAGTGGGTTGTTCTTCTCCCTCTTGCTGAAATGATGGAGAAACTATGCTGTTGGCAAAGAAGAACAACTTCTTTCATTGCATCTTAATGTCACCCTTCGCTCCGGAGATGTCTGGGTGGCATATGTGCTCCTTTCCCTCGCCGGCTTTTTCTCTTGCTGTGCAAAAGAGCACATGAATACCGAGGCAAGAGACGATCCCCAGGGAGGGCTGGGAAGTCTGAAGCCCAGGAGAGAGAGTGTGGTGCCGAGCTGGAAAAGTAGAAGCAGCCCTGGGTCTTCCTTTCAGGGGCAGGCCTTCCTATGTTTTGGACTACAACTCTCATAAACCCCATTTAGCATGGTCAGGGCTTATGGACGTTGTGTGCCAAAGTCGAAGGTTGCCTGTCCCTACTATAAATTCAAGACAAATGACGTCATGTGAAGATCCTGTGTAAAAGGAGGTTGCCCTTCTGATTCCTTTCCCTCTAGGTTGCATGGGCAAGCTTTAAGTATGGCCGTCTCCCCCTCTCTTTCTCGGGGGTGGGGGGTTGTTGACTTTATAATAACCGTAACTTCTTTTTTTCTTCAGCTTTTGTCACTTGAGAGTTACACAATGAAGGTCTATTCTGAGTCTGGTCCAGACTTTCAAAGCCTCTTTCCATTTAGAAGTGACAAAAGAAGCGGGGGGGTGGGGGGAGAGAATTTCAGCCAAGCCCTGCATCTTTTTGTGACAGTTCTACTCTACTAATCTTATCAGCTTGAAGTCATACAGTGAATCCAGGACTTTTGTCCAAACTGTGCAGTTTGAGTTTAAAAATTATAAAACCTGCCATGGGCCTGCAGTAAAGATGTCTAAATGTTTCTTGCTGTGGATCCATCCTCAGGTCTATCCTGACTCTGAAGAAACAGCTTCATTGTGTTAATAATATTCCTCTATAAGCACTTGAGTTCTGAGGAGGATGTGTCAAATGCTGCTGGCAAGATCTGAATTTAAAGTGAGATCAAAATTAGAAAAAAGATAAAATTCATGCAGTTAATGCAAAGTTGCTAATTATATTTATTTATTTATTTATTTATTTATTTATTTATTTATTTATTTATTTATTTTCTATCCCCTTTATTACTTTTATAAATAACTCAAGGCGGTGAACATACCTAATACTCCTTCCTCCTCCTCTTTTCCCCACAACAACAACCCTGTGAGGTGAGTTGGGCTGAGAGAGAGTGACTGGCCCAAGTTCACCCAGCCGGCTTTCATGCCTGAGGCGGGACTAGAACTCTATGTCTCCTGGTTTGCTCTTGGCTCCTTCCTAGGGCTGAGAGACAGGGACTGGCCCAAGGTCACCCAGCCGGCTTTCATGCCTGAGGCGGGACTAGAACTCTCAGTCTCCTGGTTTCCCATTGGCTCCTTCCTAGGGCTGAGAGACAGGGACTGGCCCAAGGTCACCCAGCCGGCTTTCATGCCTGAGGTGGGACTAGAACTCACAGTCTCCTGGTTTCTAGCCCGTTGCCTTAACCACTAGACCAAACTCAGGACTGTTTACTCAAAAATAAGTTTCACTGAGTTCAGTGGGAAAATCGTGCTTTGGATTGCAGTTGTACTCGTGTAAAGGCCCCTATAGTGTATTACTTAAATGCATGAATGCCAGAGGACATGGCCAAAGGATGTGACTGTTGGGTGGCAGGCAGAGTCAAATTGCATGGTGACATGTGCATTAGAAACTCTTGTCTGGGATAGGTTAAGAGAAGTTTCCACTGCAGAGCTGCATTCCTTCATGTAGACATGTAAGAACCCTTTCCCAGAAAGTGAGAATGATCATGAGCAGCGTTGAACAATGGTTCTGGTCAAAGAGGTAGATCTTGAGAGGGAGGGAGCATGAAGAAGTTCTCTTGGCATTAAACAGCTACAAGGGACACGCCCTGAAAGGTGTTTTGTGATAGGCCTAGTCAAGGAGTTTTTTTTGTTGTTTATTCGTTCAGTCGTTTCCGACTCTTCGTGACTTCATGGACCAGTCCACGCCAGAGCCCTCTGTCGGCCGTCACCATCCCCAGCTCCCCAATGGTTGAGTCCGTCACCTCCAGAATACCATCCATCCATCTTGCCCTTGGTCGGCCCCTCTTCCTTTTGCCTTCCACTTTCCCTAGCATCAGCTTCTTCTCCAGGGTATCCTGTCTTCTCATTATGTGGCCAAAGTACTTCAGTTTTGCCTTTAATATCATTCCCTCAAGTGAGCAGTCTGGCTTGATTTCCTGGAGTATGGACTGGTTTGATCTTCTTGCAGTCCAAGGCACTCTCAGAATTTTCCTCCAACACCACAGTTCAAAAGCATCTATCTTCCTTCGCTCAGCCTTCCTTATGGTCCAGCTCTCGCAGCCATAGCTTACTACAGGGAATACCATTGCTTTAACTATGCGGACCTTTGTTGTCAGTGTGATGTCTCTGCTCTTAACTATTTTATCAAGATTTGCCATTGCTCTCCTCCCAAGAAGTAGACGTCTTCTGATTTCCTGGCTGCAGTCAGCGTCTGCAGTAATCTTTGCGCCTAGAAATACAAAGTCTGTCACTGCCTCTACTTTTTCTCCCTCTATTTGCCAGTCATCAATCAAGCTCGTTGCCATAATCTTGGTTTTTTTGAGGTTTAACTGCAACCCAGCTTTTGCACTTTCTTCTTTCACCTTCGTCATAAGGCTCCTCAACTCCTCCTCGCTTTCAGCCATCAAAGTGGTATCATCTGCATATCTGAGATTGTTAATGTTTCTTCCAGCGATTTTAACTCCAGCCTTGGATTCCTCAAGCCCAGCATGTCGCATAATGTGTTCTGCGTACAGGTTGAATAGGTAGGGTGAGAGTATACAACCCTGCCGTACTCCTTTCCCAATCTTAAACCAGTCCGTTGTTCCGTGCTCTGTTCTTACCGTTGCTACTTGGTCGTTATACAGATTCCTCAGGAGGCAGACAAGATGACTTGGTATCCCCATACCACCAAGAACTTGCCACAATTTGTTATGATCCACACAGTCAAAGGCTTTAGAATAGTCAATAAAACAGAAATAGATGTTTTTCTGAAATTCCCTGGCTTTCTCCATTATCCAGCGGATATTGGCAATTTGGTCTCTAGTTCCTCTGCCTTTTCTAAACCCAGCTTGTACATCTGGCAATTCTCGCTCCATGAATTGCTGGAGTCTACCTTGCAAGATCTTGAGCATTACCTTACTGGCATGTGAAATAAGTGCCACTGTTCGATAGTTTGAACATTCTTTAGTGCTTCCCTTTTTTGGTATGGGGATATAAGTTGATTTTTTCCAATCTGATGGCCATTCTTGTGTTTTCCAAATTTGCTGGCATATGGCATGCATCACCTTGACAGCATCATCTTGCAAGATTTTAAACAGTTCAGCTGGGATACCGTCGTCTCCTGCTGCCTTGTTATTAGCAATGCTTCTTAAGGCCCATTCAACCTCACTCTTCAGGATGTCTGGCTCTAACTCACTGACCACACCGTCAAAGCTATCTCCAATATTATTATCCTTCCTATACAGATCTTCCGTATATTCTTGCCACCTTTTCTTGATCTCTTCTGCTTCTGTTAGGTCCTTACCATCTTTGTTTTTGATCATACCCATTTTTGCCTGGAATTTACCTCCGATGTTTCTAATTTTCTGGAAGAGGTCTCTTGTCCTTCCTATTCTATTGTCTTCTTCCACTTCCACACATTGCTTGTTTAAAAATAATTCCTTATCTCTTCTGGCTAACCTCTGGAATTTTGCATTTAATTGGGCATATCTCCCCCTATCACTGTTGCCTTTTGCTTTCCTTCTTTCTTGGGCTACTTCCAGTGTCTCAGCAGACAGCCATCTTGCCTTCTTGGTTTTCTTTTTCTTTGGGACGTTTTTTGTTGCCGCCTCCTGAACAATGTTGCGAACTTCTGTCCATAGTTCTTCTGGGACCCTATCTACTAAATCTAGTCCCTTAAATCTATTCTTCACCTCCACTGCATATTCCTTAGGAATATTAGTGAGCTCATATCTAACTGATCTGTGGGTCTTCCCTATTCTCTTTAGTCTGATTCTAAATTTTGCAATAAGAAGTTCATGATCTGAACTACAGTCAGCTCCAGGTCTTGTTTTTACCGACTGTATAGATGTCCGCCACCTTTGGCTGCAAAGGATGTAGTCAATCTGTGACCATCTGGTGAAGTCCATGTATAAAGTCGTCTTTTAGGTTGTTGGAAGAGAGTGTTTGTTATGCACAGTGAGTTGTCTTGGCAAAATTCTATCAGCCTATGTCCTGCTTCATTTTGTTCTCCCAGACCATGCTTGCCTGTAATTCCAGGTGTCGTCTGACTACCCACCTTAGCATTCCAGTCTCCTGTAATGAAAATAACATCTCTTTTTGGTGTATTATCCAGTAGGTGCTGCAGATCCTCATAGAACCGATCTACTTCTGCTTCTTCAGCATCTGTGGTTGGGGCGTATATTTGGATCACTGTGATGTTAAATGGCTTACCCTGAATTCGAATTGAGATCATTCTATCGTTTTTTGGATTGTATCCAAGCACTGCTTTAGCCACTTTATTATTAATTATGAAGGCTACTCCATTTCTTCTGTGGTCCTCTTGTCCACAGTAGTAGATCTGGTGGTCATCTGATGTGAAGTGGCCCATTCTAGTCCATTTCAGTTCACTGACACCTAAAATGTCTATATTTAATCTTGACATCTCACCAATAACCACATCCAATTTGCCCTGGCTCATAGATCTTACATTCCAGGTTCCTATGGTGTGTTGATCTTTAGAACATCGGATTCGTCGTTCACCACCAGCACCGTCGGCCGCTAGCCGTCCTTTCGGCTTTGAGCTAGCTGCGTCATCACATCTGGGGCTAATTGAACGTATCCTCTGTTCCTCCCCAGTAGCATTTTGACCATCTTCCGACCTGGGAGTCCCATCTTCCGATGGTATACCGACATATCTTTGGTTGTACTGATCCATTTAGTTTTCATGGCAAGAATACTGGGGTGGGTTGCCATTACCTTCCCCAGGGATCGTATTTAGTCTGACCTCTCTGCCACGACCTTCCCGTCTTGGGTGTCCCTTCACGGTTTAGCTCATGGTTTCATTGAGGTGCTCAAGCTCCAGCACCACGACAAGGTAACGATCTCCTTTGCTGGAGTGTCAAGGAGTGGTCCAGGCATTTCTGAACAAACTCACAGTGAACTCGCTGAGGGTCACCGTATGCAGATCACACATTCATTACAGGAAAATGTCACTGGGAAATCTTAATCTCAAGCGTGTCTCTTTGCTTTTGGGCAGTTGCTTGTTCTGATTATGGCGATCTTGTAGTGGCGTTGGGTTGGGGCAGGAAGAGTGGGAGAGGAGGGAAGAGTTGTGCCATGTTAATCTTCTGGGACAGAGCCAGGAAGCCTCAATCGAGATCCCCAAGATCCCCACAGGAAGTGTAAATTTGCCTGTGGTTTCTGGAGAAGAGAGGTAAGCTCCTTGGCCTGAATCGGTCCTCAGATATCTGCACTGCAGATGCAGTAAGCCTGTGGAGATTAGCCCCTGATCTGTGCAGACAAACCATTAACGCTCCACAGCAGGGAATTCTTCCTTGTCATCCTTTTGGCAGGCTGCTGGAGATAGATGGCTTGCAAGGGCAATGGGGAAAGTCATTCTGTTAGCATCTCGGGGCTTTGAGGATGCTCAAGAGAAGCAACCTGCCACAGTTTGCTCTTCTCCCCCCCCCCCCCCCCGCTGCTTTGCAGCCTGTCAGAGCTAATTTGTTCTCATTTAATCTGTGCTGTGATGTAATTTCACCTCCAAGCATTATAGCTTCCGAATTGCTTTGGGTTTAAAGAGCAGCATTTGGAACTCTTTGGCTGATTTTGCTGTAGAGATCTGGTTCTCAGTTGGAACCAGAGATCTGGATCTCCTTCCTTTGATACTGAGAAAAGCTCAAAGGCCAGAGTGAATAATTTCACGGCAGATGGAAAATAATATTCTGTCCCCAAAACTGGGGCAATGATTGTAAGAGCCCCTTCAGTGTTTTGAGAAAGCTGCAGCCCCAGAGCCTGAGGGTTGGGTATTTCTCTCTAGGAAGACTGGGTGCTGCTCAGGTAAGCTTTGGCACTTCCAACAAACTACCTATGTGAGGATGCTGTTCTGTTGTTATCATAATCCCCCAAAGGGAGCGGATCTTGAATTTAAGATGGTCCCCTGGAAGAAGGAAAAATTAGACAGAAAAAAGTATAGATGCAGACAAAAGTCTTGTGCAATGCCTAGGTTTGTAATTCTGCCAGCCTAGAGTTACCAACTCCATCTGAAACCATTCTAAGAGATCTTCCCCCATCCTCAATAAATAGGTGCATACAACACACCTGTAGACTTTTATTTATTTAATTATTTTTAAAAATTATATAGGCGCCCATCTGGGGTACATAACTCTGGGTGGCGAACAATACATACAATCTAAAAACCACTAACCCATTAAAATAATATAGTCCAAGGGGGAAGAAATGCTGATGCACATTTATAGACACAGGCCAGAAACCATTCTCAAAAAAAAAAAGGTTGAAAAATTATTCCAATGAATAACTATTAAATGAATAAATATTGATTAAAACTAATTGCCTGTTAAATAAGGCAGCCCGTTTTAAAATGCAGCCACACGGGGATCCCTTTCCCACATGTGTCCACACCAGGGTTTCTCAGCCTTGGCAGCTTGAAGATGCTGGCTGGGGAATTCTGGGAGGTGAAGTCCACACATCTTCAAGCTGCCAAGGCTGAGGAACCCTGGTCCACCTGCCCCACAGCCAAAGGGGAGATGCTCCTCCCCACATAGAAGAGTGGGAGAGGGCGGGAAGCCTCTGCTGTGAGCTGTTCTTGCCTCTGTGGCCATGGAGGCCTCCCGTCCCTCGGTCCAGAAGCCTCGCTCACGGGGGCAGCCGCAGCCGGGGTTTGCCCTTCTCTGCCTCCCCTCAGGGTGCTGGTCTGTGTTATTTGCCGCGAGGGCCCTTCCCTTCCCCTCCAGACTTTGGCTTACAGCATCACCGGTCTCTTCTGCTCTGTAAATGTAAGCCTGCCCTCCCATTTCAAAGGTTGGGGTGCGGGGAAGAGAGAGACCTTGTCAAGCATCTGCATCCCCACTGAAAGGGGCGACCTGCCTGGGACAGACGCTTCCTTCCCCCGTGCTGTTCCCAAGCCGTGCCACAAGTGCCCAGGCCTGGCAACGAGCCCACCACACTCTTCTTTTAGGAAGGGTGTCAAGACACCTCCTCCTGGTCTCTGGAGCTGGCTTTGACATAGTAATCCTTATTTCATTTCAACGGTGTCATTTTTGCTTCTAGTTAAAGCAAAATTCATTTTCGTTGTCAGTTGCCTTAAGTACTCTGGTTGGCTAAAAAGGATGGAAATAGAGTAAATAACCATAAATAATAATGTATTAACTTGAAAGGACAAGTAGCAGGCAGCTACTACTTTTTTTCTTTTTCTTTTTTATTTAAATAATTTATCTTAACAAACTTTACAGACGGACATTGAAAAATTACACAATTTTTAAAAAAAGGAAATAACTAGATGAAAAACTACAAAAAAAAAACCTAAACAAAAACAGAAGGGGGGGGGAACTATCTATATACGTTGTCACATATTAATCAATAGGGCTATGAAAATTAAAAAGAACCAGGGATAGTCTCAGTTGTTGCATTTATTTTGACAGCTGTAATTTGTTTTTCATCATTACTGATAGCATGTTCTAATGCAGTGAGAAATATATATGTGGCAGAGTTTGCTAAAAGCACAGAGATTTAATCACGCTACACCTTGCTTCTGCTTCTGCAAGTCAAACATTAGAGGAAAGAAGGAAGAAAGGACAGTTCTTTTTTTAAAGCATATGCACACAAACCACGGCTAAAAATTAAGATCTGGCTAAATAGATCTTAGGCAAAGATAACAAATCACTGATGTCAGAGAAATTGTCCATTTGTCTCTGAAATTTCTGGGATTTATTTTTTGTGCTTTTTCACTATTTGCTAATAAAAGTATCCCCCCTCCCCCGGTAGTTATTTTTTAAAATTGATGCAGTTGTCTGTCTAAACAAAAAAAAACCCCACATCTCCTCTGTAGAATAGAACTTGTAGATGTTCCATCAGCATCAGATAATAATACAGACCCACAAGAACTGCTTTGCTTGACTTTCCCCATGTTCCCTTACACCTCCCAAATATTCTAATGTGAGCAATGGGTGCACACACAGGTCTTTTTATTCCTCCTAATGAGTTCATGGTACTATCACAATTTTTTATGGCTATAAGTTTCCAGAAGTATTTGGGGTTGTGTTGATTTACTTTCTATCTGTCGAAAAGCAGATCCTGGATTCCATTCAGTTTCAATTGTCTGGTGCAAATCTTCCCCCTTAGTCTTTCAACCTCATCTGGATAGCAAAAAAATCTGAACGCTGAATTGTCTGATCCCTCTTGGGCAACCAGCATCCAAAGAAATGACTGGTTTGGTGCTTCTTCTCGACTTTCACTTGTCACTGTTCCCCAGCCGCTGTCAGGGCCGAAATGCTTGTCAGAGGTTTCCCTTAAGAGAAAAAGGAGGCATAAATCAATGCCCTCAGAGAAGGTAGAATGCAGGGAGCGTTGACAGTTATCGATTTCACCTCCTCCTCATTTGCGGCAAGAACATCCGTGAGGGAAGATGAGGGACTTCTTTTGCTGGAAGTAGTTGGGCTGGGGAACAGGGATGCAATTTTCTTTCTGTTGCCTATTAACTACCAAGCAGTGGAATTGACCTTCGGAGCATGACACTGGAGGTACTGTATGCTGAAAGGAAAGAAAGGCCCATTTTTCAATTGAAAGGCAAGAAATTAGATCAGAGTGATGCTTTCCTGTTTCACCTGCAGTGGGTTGGCATTGTCCAGTCCCCTACCCTTCAGGGCACAAGGCCCACTCTTAGCCTCACTCCCTTTTGGTCCCCAGGGAAAAATGGCCAGAGAGCCTCGCTTTTGCTTTCAGGAAGCAGAAGGCAACGGAAGGCCTGAGCTCTTTGCCTTGATTATTTTCTTAGAGAATGGCACAATCACACAAGCCATCACAAACTTGATGTTGCTATCTCTGAACCCTGGGAAAAATTCTTTAAACAGTTCCCCGAGATACGAATTCCCCTTTGGTGGCACACGGCACAACTGTAGACACAAACTTTCACTTTTCCTGAATTGTAGAGTTTGGCTACCCTTAAGGCCTTTCCCCCCTTCCCTTGGATGACCTGGTCAGGAAGGAGCTGTACCTACTGTCGCTACTGGGCCTTGCCTTGTAAACCTCTCAAGAAGGAAACTCAGCATCCTTCTCCAGAATATCCTCTAGTAGAGCCTTGCAGGCAGCTACTACCATGTCTCTTTTTTTAAGAACCTGGAACTGCTTCTCTTGGATTAGACTACGGGTCTTTTCTTCCCCATCCTTCCCAAAGTAGGAGCCGCCAGTCTCCTTTCTGTTTCTAAATACAAATGAAACTCTCAGTCATGACTAGTGGGACTGGAAAAATCATTCCATTGAATATTGTCCAGTGGAGAGAAATTCTAGATTATTAGTTGCTTAAATTTAGAGTTTCCTGTAGCCCTGGAACTTCTTTTGATTGCCCTAAAGTGGTCTTTCCCTTCCCTTTCCTTTTGCTTTTGGGTTTTTTGTGTTGCTTTTGGCCATCGGTGGCTGCAGCAGCAACTGAGTTGGCAACCAACCCCCTCTTTTGCATGCTCGCCCTAGCCCCACACTTAGCATCATTTAGGGCCTCATCAGAAGAGACCAACCATTTCAGGGATGTTGCCTTCTTGAGAAGAGCAAGGAATGGGGGGGGGGAGAATTCTCGGGGGGGGGGTGTTCCTAAAATTTCAGTTTGTTTCAACTTCTCCTTCACGTTGGCTTCTGTAGGACCTACTGTACTTAACTAGTTGTTTTAGTTTTACTCCGGCAACAAAAGCAAGTCTCTCTCTGTGTGTGTGCACGTGTTCATGTATAGATGAACCTAAGCAGAAAAGCTGTTTAGACCTGGAACATATGCAGACTCAGAGAACCCTCTAATGCGGAGGTGGGCGATCAATGCACAAGTTGCTTGCAGAGTCCAGAGCCTTCTAAAATCATGCGGTTGAAACCTGACAAGAAACAAATAAGGGGTGTGTGATTTTCAACCAGCTGGGGGCAAATAAGGAAATGTAGATGTGTTAGGCTTCCAGGAAAAGTGGGACACGGGAGCACTATGTGTACTGCTTGGAGCTCCTTCTGAAGGAAAATGGGATATAAATCCAACAAATAAATGAAGTATTAACATTTTTTAAAATATTCAGATCCTGCAAAAATTAGGGCAAAGCTCCAGGCTCTCTCCTGCTTTCCTGTCTACTCCTTTTGGCCATGGGCTCAGGAGACTTGCTTAGGCCTTCAGGTTTCCAGATGGATAATAAATCGTCTTCAAATCCTTTGCATTCATGACAGACCCTTGGGCTTCAGTGAAAATATGTCTAAAATCGAATGATGTACCACTGGTCAGGAGTTGGTGGTTTGAAGATGGCCCTATCTTCTGAATTGGGCCACCGGAGCCATTTTAACTGGGTTGAATGTAGGATGTCATTGTTTATTTGTTGAGTCAATTGCTTGTCCCATTCAATGTGAAATTGCACCCATTTTGGCAGGGGAGCCCAGCGCGCCAAAGCTGGAAGGCCACGTGGGAGAAGACGGAAACTCCATCAAAGTGAACCTCATCAAGCAGGACGACGGGGGCTCCCCTATCCGCCATTATCTCATTAAATACAGAGTTGTAAGTCTGGCTGACTAACCTTGGTTAGCTTCTGAGGCTGGTTTTTAACCCTCAGCGGATATTTAAAAGAAACAACCTTTAGTTGAGTCAGTTAAATATGGATATTGGGAAGAGCAGAAGGAATGCTGTGTGTCTGTATTGTGTCTAGTAAGCATATATTACAATAGCTTTGGGGCAGGGGGCTTTCTAGAAAAAGGTACCAACGTTGCCTTGTAAAAAAGCCCTATTTCTTCTTTAAACTTAAAATCAAGTTTAAGAAAGATGAAGAACATTGTTTTAAAAGACAATGCTACTATAATGTCGCTGTACTTCCCTTTCTTTTCTCCTTTCTTTGCACTCTTATGTTCTCTGGGAAAGCATTGAATATTTTCAAATAGCTGTCATATACTCCCCCATTAACTTCCTTTGAAAATGTTTTATTTTTGCAAACTTTCACTCAACTCCTATGCCTTTACTACTCCTTTGCAAAGAAAGATGGGAGAAGCAGTAGCAGAAATAACTGGATGCCCCAATTTTTGTAGGAATGTGCCCATCCTTGAGCTCATAGGGGGGGTCTCTGCAAACTGCACTGGTCACAAGTGAAATAAGGCATCCGGCTGGCATCCAAAACTCTTTTTAGCATCCCATTGGGGAAACATCAGTACACAGTTGTTTGGGTTCAGCAGACCAAGGACAGATGGGCTTGAGAAAAAGGGAACATGGAAGAGCAGGAAGGCAATCCTTGATTTCTATGTGCCCTTGTCTTTGAAGGCCTACGGAGGCCCAGCTGTCAGTGAAGGTCTACGGAGCATGATGTTCTTCCCTAGAGCTGCTAGGCACTAAGATTGTTGGAATGGAGATGCCTAGAAGCTCTAGGTAGGTGCCGTGATGTCCCATAAAAGACGCCACCATTCCACCCATCATTCTACAACTCTGTTAGCTGTGGCATGCTCCATGTTGAGCAGGGAAAAGCTTCAGTCAATACTGAGACAGATGCACCAGCAGCTGACTTGCCTTATATACACTCCATATACTTCTCCTTAATCAGATGTCAAGTTCTTAGATGCCCCACCTCCACAGAAAGCAAGATTCTTCTGGAAATTCTTTACAATACTAAGATTCAGTGAAATAGGATAGGACGAGATGACAGAAATCTCAGCAAATTGATCATCCCCCCTCCCTCCCTTTGGAATTCAATTGATCTAGATTCCTACAGCAGACCCTTTCTCAGTCTCCTTACTCATGGTTGCTGTCAGGAAGCTGTTCTGTTAATGGCCAAGTAGCTAGAATATGAATCTGTCTCCAGCTTCAACATGCCATTATGTCAGAGGATGCCTGTAGCTCAGCGGCAGAGCACCTCTTTTGCATGCAGAAGACCCCCAGCCCACCCTTGGCATCCCCAGATGAGCAGGACAAGGTTCAGCCTAGAATACCAGAGAATATTTTTCCCCTTGATTGATTTAATGTTAATTGAACCTGGATGGCCTGACCATAGAAGATCATTAACAATTGCTTTGGTGCAAAAGCCAGCAGCTGAAGGGTGCAAGGGATGGGTTGGCCTTTCAGGTCTAGAATTTGAAACTGAAATAGTTCCCTGCTAAATGGTCCTCATGTCCCTATTCTGTCCATCCCTTACCCGGCACCCTCCACCTTTCTGCAGAAACATTCTTCTGACTGGAAACCAGAAATCCGTCTCCCTTCGGGCAGTGACCATGTCATGCTCAAGTCCCTCGACTGGAACGCGGAGTATGAGGTCTACGTAATTGCAGAGAACCAGCAAGGGAAATCTAAACCAGCACATTATGCTTTCAGGACCTCTGCACAGCCTACCATCATCCCAGGTAGTAGCCCATTTTCTACCATGGTTTTCTGCTTGAAATTAATGCACTGGCACCACATCCTTTAATGCGCTTCAATTTAAAACCACAAAGAAAAAGCAACAGAAACTCCTCAGCAACTTGCTTGCTTTCAGTCATCCTCATAACTGGTTATCCATCTTAGAACTTAGTTATTCAGCCTCGTACATACCAAAATGGTTAGTCTATGGTATGTATGCTCCATCTATTATCGGTTCCCCTTGCAAATCTTGAAATGGTTGTGTTTGTTATGCATGGCTTTTGAGTGAGATTCTTCCAAGTAAGGCAGCACAGAAACAAGTGGGGAAACTGCCAGTTTGGTTCGTTGGTTTTTCCACTTGTAGCTTATTTTCCCCTTCCAGGGGCCAAGACAGTAATGGTATGACAAAGCATTGATCAACCGTGCTTCAGAGACACCTGGCTTTTTCATCCCAAGGTCTCCCTAGACAATCTTTGGGACGAAGTTTGAGCAGAAGAGGTGCTCGAGGAGTGCAGGACTCTTTCTGTGGCATCACATTTATGCCTTTCCTTTTTAGTGCCTATTTTCTAAGCTAGATGTTTTGGAAGATGCAACATTAAGATTTACGGGCTTGCATTTCAGTGACTCTTGTATTAGTTTACTTTTTGCCATCTAAGGCAGGAATGAGCAACTACAGAAGATTATGAAATCTTCCCATGGAGATTTTAAAAATTAATCACCAACCATCAAACCAATTCACATTTGCCATATATCTAGAAATAGCAAAAACAGTAATGCCTGGACAAGAAATTTAGAGCATGGCAAGAAACAATTCAAGTTTAGGAATTTGGCAAGAACTTGGACTGACTACAGTTGTGGTTAAGTAGTAGAGTGAACACACAGTGGTTCACTTCTATGGTGTCCTTGCTGTTAGAGATCTTGCATTACTGGCGTCTTGAATTCCTTACTTTGGCATGTTGAGATACTCTTTGCATGGCGAATGCCAAGCACTTAATCCATGTCAGAACAACAATGCAGATGGCATGAGTTCAAGCAAGGGCTCAATTTTCTAAAGCCTTCTTTAGAAAATGCTATGGCACATTATGGTGTCACCAGACGGAAGGACAACCAGGCGGCAAAATACTCAAGGCTTTGGGGCTTCCTACACATCTAGAAATCATAGCTCAGTTCTAAAAACAAATAAAAATTCAGCATTTTTTAAAGGTTTTTTTTATCCTGCCTTTATTATTTTGTTAAGACTATTCATTCAAGCGCTTTGCTAAGAACAGCTGAATTCCAGGATGCAAATTAAGCATATATTTATATTTAGCTCCTTTGTACAGTTGATTTTGCTTGGGTGGGCAGCCAGTAAAAATACTGCAGTTTTTATCCCTCTCAATCCCCCATCCTTTGGAGTTCCTGCCAGCCCTAGTTTTGAAATAATTGAAAGTGATGGAGGGATATCTTACAGAAAAGGCAGTTAAAAAAACACACATGGTGGTCTCTTCCTTCCTTCCTTCCTTCCTTCCTTCCTTCCTTCCTTCCTTCCTTCCTTCCTTCCTTCCTTCCTTCCTTCCTTCCTTCCTTCCTTCCTTCCTTCCCTCCCTCCCTCCCTCCCTCCCTCCCTCCCTCCCTCCCTCTTTCTTTCTTTCTTTCTTTCTTTCTTTCTTTCTTTCTTTCTTTCTTTCTTTCTTTCTTCTCTATGACATAGGCTGCAGTGGGTCTTTGATATCATTTGTCAGCCAAAGATTTATAGTTCGCTTGAGGACAACTTTATCATAGTGATGCTCAGTAACATACTAAAACAACTGACACTTCATTTGGCCACATCAGCGATTCTAATGCCCCTCACCTTGGTTTCTCTGAAAGACACAAATTTTACGGCTACATCTTAAATAAATCTAATTGGGGAGTGGAATGGGAGACTGACTTCCAGATATATATATTTTAACTCAGTTCTGTTTGCAAAAATTTGGATCTACAACTTCTTAACTTGGCCTGTTCCCTAGCCTTCCTGTTGTTTTCCCAGCCCCCTCAAAACATCTCCAGTTTGTATTGGATCTATTCTGGTGGGCTGAAATTTGGCATTAATGCCTTGCATTTCATTTCCCAAATTCTCAAAGTCAAATTTCAGTGGCAAAATCTGAAGAAGGCTAACTCTGAACTTTGGCATTCTGGTTGGAAAGTCCTACTGAAATCTTGACCTTGTGCGTTTGCTCAGTAGGGCCCTCCTGAGTTGGAACCTGGGTCCCCCAGGGGTGCCAACCTGCAGCTTTGAGCCGTCTCAGTAAACATGGCCAAAAATAAGGGGGCAGGAGCTGTAATTCAGCAACATCTAGATCAGTGTTTCTCAACCTTGGCAAGTTTAAGATGGCTGGCTGGCTGGCTGGCTGGGGGATTCTGAGAGTTGAAGTCCACACATCCTAAAATGGCCAAGGTTGAGAAACACTGATCTAGATGGTTGCAGGGTCCCCGCCACTGTTTTAGGATTGGCAGAGGGTTGAATGGCTCTTGGCTGGTGGAAAGCAAGCAAGGAAAGGGACTCAGTGACCTGAGGACCCTTTGCAGTAAGCCATAATAAGTTTTCTTTGCTTTTGGCTTAACATGTTGAGGGAAACATGAAACCATCCAGCTGTAGCTTATTCAGTAAACCATGAGTTAGCCTCCTGTGAGGAGCCTGGGCCTGGTTTTGCAGAGAGTTGTTGTGTTGCCTCTGTGCTGGACGAGGTGCCGGACAGGACAAGGAAAGGCATCTTCCTGCTCAGGTGACCGGGAGCATAGTCCAGGGCTGACAGCGGGCGGGCGGGCGGGCCAGAGCCACCCAGAAAAGAGAATAGTTCTTAGACGCTGACAGAGGCCCTGAATAAATTAGGTGGGCTCCGTACGTGCAGCCGTATTCGGTCCGCCAAGCCTAGAGAACAGGAAAGCCCTCGGCGAAAGCCAAATTCTCACAGCTTCCGGATGCTGCTTTTTGCACAGCGTGACAGGCATTTGGGGGGGGGGGGGGGCTGAGGAGGGCCGGGCCCTTCGGCCGTGAAATGACGACTCTGCTCTGCCGAACCCTACCAGCTTCTTCCCCAGCCCCACGAGGAGGATCCCCTGCCACTTGTCAGCTGCCCCTAATCCTACCCCCCAACCCACTTCTCCCTCTCGCTGCCGGCTTCCCAATCATGCTTTTCCGTTATCATTGCTGCTGCTGCTGCTGCTGCTGCTGCTCTATTCTTCTAACTTTTTGAACATTTTTTTTAATTTATACTGAGTTAAACAGAAACTTTTAAAATTCTTACTGTTTTTTTCTATGTTTATGACCTATTTTTTTCTTTTATCTATTCTCTCTCTCTTTCTCTCTTTCTCTTTTTTTTTATTCCCGACCCCTTTCCCCCCGTTGTTGTTCCTTTCATGTTTCTGTTGTCATACATGCCACTTTGGATCCCCATGGAAACATCCATCTTTCCACACGCGCCAACATTTTCCTTTCAAAAACGATCATTTTCAAACGGTCCTCATTCCCTAATCCCGGGAATCCTCTTTGGTGGCTGCAGCAACCCTGGGAACACCAGCCGCTCCGTCTCCTTGGGCCTCTCTGCTGCTGATCCCGGCAGCTCTGCTGCTGCTCTGTTAGGAACTCTGGCCAGCAGCGGCTGCTTTGGAAGACCGCCCTGGTTTTGTCTCTGCGGCCGGACACCAAGAGAGAATTCCTGATTTCCGAGGATTGCGCCTGTTTGGGTGGGGTGGGAGGCAGCAGAAGAGAGGTCTCTTTTTTTGGCAGAGAGATTTGATATTTTGTAATGAGGAAGGAGAAGAAAACATTTCAAATTGGGCATGTTTAAGATATCTGCATGTCTCTCCTGAAGTACAACAGCTCCCTTTTTAGCCACTGGCTGTGAAAAATAAAACGGATCGCTTACACTTTTGAAATCGTAATGGGAAAAAGTTGATTTTCTGAAACGGGTTACCATTTCCGCACATCACTGTTTGTCCTTGGGAAGGAAGGCAGGAAGGAAGGCAACAGTAATGTCAAAGGAGGTGCCAAATACAAGCCTGTGGATTAACTGTATTCATGTCCCTGGTGGACCCCTCCCCCCAGGGTCTTGGGAGAAACGGTGCCTTCTCCCATAGAGCTCCAACTCAGGGGTGATCCTTTGGCTCATCTCCTTGCCCAGGGCACCAAGCAGCACCATTCCCTGTGTTCCCACACCATTCCCCAATCTGGTGCCCACCAATTTTGTTGAGCTTTCACTGCCATCATCCCCATGCTGGATGAGGTTGATGGGAACAGAACCTCCATATGCCAGGCAAGCTATCGGAGGTCTATCCTTGCATCGAAGTGGGGCTGTAGGCATTGTGAGTTTGGGCTAAAGCCCCCTTACCTAAGAAGGCTTTCACAGGGTTGCAAGAAACTGAGCTGGACTCTCTCCCTCCCTCCCCAAGGAATCACTTAGGAATATTGAAGTGGTCCTCCTAGGGGTCCAAGATCTGCAGCCACTGTGCTCCCGTTTCCAGGCTGTGCTGCCCCATTCTGCTGCACGGGCAAGGTCACTGTTCAGCCAGCGGGCACGAGGGGAAAACTCTTGCCTTCCACGTGCATTTAGCAAGGAGCAGCACTGCATCCCCTGGGGGAAGTGACGTGAAGCATGAAGAGGAGGGCACCCTGGTCTATTGGGACAGATTTAGCCTTTCGCTTGGACTGCTTTCCGGATCTGTTTTAATGGGTCCTAAAAATAGGTGCTGAGCAGCTTAATCTCTGTATATGCCTGGGTGTGTGCATTTGTGCATCTCCCCTGCACCAGCTTGTCAGTGGACCACAGCACCCAACGGATTTGAAGGGCGCTAGGCTGAGGAGGCAGGATGGGGGCTAGCCCCTCTGTCCGGGTCTTCTGCCTTGCCTCTTGGCCTTCAGTGCCCAAACCGTGTGGAGCCACACACACACATCCCAGTCCGGGGGGGGGGGGGGGGGGGGCGTGACCATTCCAAAAGGCTACTTCCTGTGTCCCAGCTAACATGATGGATGAATAGTTGCTAAGCTAATCAGCTTTGTAAACAATGGGCTGGTCTTTAATCTGGGCTTTATCAGAGATAATTATGTCTACTTTTCAATATTAAATGGTCAGCTGGAAATGCGCAACTTGCCAAACTCTTTGGCAACCTGCTGTATGATCACCGATTCAAAATTCAGTATGCTGCCAGTCATGTTTTTTTCCCCACCATCTTGAAATTCCCAGGCAAACATACTATATGTACAAGAGGTTTTCTACAGATCAGTACTGCCTATTTGTCCTAGATTAATGGACCAAAAGCTGGAGAAGCCCCTCTTTTGAGAATAAGCAAAGATTTATGATACCAGTTCCTTTCCAGAGGTTTGGAAACATTCTAGCTGGCCAAAAGGTCTGGACTGGAATTGGGAAGACCCTTTCAAAACAGTGTGGTCTGATACAGTTTAGTGATAGTGCTTGTATCTGGAGCCACCCTGAAATCCAGTAAAAGTTGGAGGGTCCTGCATTTGAACTGAAAATTGATCCTCTGATCTAGTGGGGTTCTGGGAATCTGACTCAGATTCTACTTGAAGTGGAATTTTCTGCTGTCACTGTCTGGGTGTGAGATCATCTGTTGATGGCAAGAGATAAAAACCACACAATATGCAGATCATCGCCATGTATGAAGTCTCTCCATCCTATTAAGACTGTTTGTGGCTTACAGTATCATCTGTGCTTTGGGACTCAGCAAAGTCTAAGCTTCTGTCCAATTTGTGACCCTCGATTTAATCAGTAAGGCCTTGTGGGGCGGGCGGGGGATAGCACCCCAAGTGCCCTAGCAAGGAAGAGGCCAAAACTCTAGGCCAGGGCTTTCCAAAGTGCTGCCGCTGGCGACACACCAGTGGCGGCGGCGCGCGTGTGCATGGCGGCGACGCGGGGGGCGTGCGGCAGCGCGCGTGCGCACAGCGACAGCGCAGGGGGGCGTGCAGCGGTGCGTGCGTGCATGGCGGCGGCAGCCTCCACTAAAACGCGGAAGCACTGATCCCGCGCCGCTGCCGCTGCCGCCGTGCACACGCGCGCCGCCACTTCCGGGTGGTGTGGCAACTCACCACACTGTGTGTGGCGACACACTTTTGTGTTGCGACACACAATTTGGAAAGCTCTGCTCTAGGCTATCCAAAAACCGCGCTCACTGAGTACTTGAAGCGAGCAGTTAAACACCAGTTGCCAGTGAAGAATTGGGTCCTTGAGCATCCTGCATTCCTAGAGCCAAATTAATACTTTAAGGTTGCACGCTTGAAAATCTGAAATTCAGAGGGGCAGCATCCACGACCAGAGAGCTAAAAGAGTGTCTGTAATTGATTTCTAGCGAGAAGACTCTGCACTAAGAATCAGCTTTTCATCCATTTTGCAACAAGTACTCTCTCTTCCCTCTCAAAATATGCCTTGGCTCCTGTTCTTGAGGTTTGGTCATCTCCGTATTTTACCCCAGTCCCGGTTGGCTTCTCAGGAGGAAAGCAGAACATTCAAGGCCGCTGCCTGCCAGCGTTGCTTAGGAGAAATGCCCAGGGAAGCCCGTGCAGCGAGTTCAGGTCCAAGACCAGGTGATCCTGGCCTGCGTTTCCCAACCTCGCCTCTTTCATGCTGGTCCTTCTAGACCAGAGCTTTCCAAACTGTGTGTCGCGACACAAAAGTGTGTCGCCACACACAGCGTGGTGTGTCGCCACACCACCCGGAAGCGGCGCGCGCGTGCACGGCGGCCGCCATGCACACGCGCGCCGCCGCACGCCCCCCGCGCCATCGCCGTGCACGCGCGCCGCCGCACACACACCCCGCGCCGCCACTGCCGCCAGCGGCAGCACTTTGGGAAGCCCTGGCCTAGACTGTGCTAATCCATGTGCTCTGACCTGCCGACGTCTGTACCACTCTGTACTGCTTAGTCATAGCAATTTTGTTTAAGTCTTTCATTGTGTTTGCACATTTGCATTAAAAGGGGAGTTATATAAGATAATTTGGTTTTTTAAAATGCATAGCTGTATCAAAACCACTTCCCAATGGGCCAAAAATAGCTGTTGCTTTTTCCCTGTTTCGGGGTGGAGGTGGCAGTAGTATCAAAGAACTCTCTCTTTTTCTGCGGCCAAGAAAACGAATCATTTCATTGTCACGTTCATGGAAAATTCATGAGCTTTCCTTGCGATATCTATCAGTTCCTGGGAGGTGGAGTGAAAGGTTGTGGTACAGGACAGGAAGGATTCATTTTCCCAGGCTGTATCGCTGTATGGGCCGGTTTGCAGGTACAATGGGCGACGAGGTGCAGTCAGCTCTCAGCACCCCACTCCCGGCCCCTCGGCCTGGATGACACAATAGGAGTTTCTGTCTCAATTGTGGCAAACGTGCTGTTGTCACGGTGGGGCTGCTCCTGTGTTGCTCAGCTGTAAAAAGTTGCAGATCATGTGCAGTGTGACAGTTCCAGAGGTCTTTTTTGTGCACTCTTCTCAGGGCATCCCAGAAACAAAACACTCCGCGGTTCGAAAGTGTTGTAATAGCAGCACATTGTGATGGGTCAGAGGAAAGGGGTGTGCAAGGGAGTGAAAACAGACTGTGCACACCAACCAGCCTCCCGTTGGCTGCTTCCTACTGGGGGGGGAGGTGCTTCCAGCCCTTGACTCTGTTTTGTAGATCCATTTTTTGGCAGAAACAAAGGTGGCCTTGACTAGTGTTGGCCACAGACTCCTCTCGACCTTCCAGCAACAGGCCCATGCCATTTATTTATTTATTTATTTATTTATTTATTTATAATTCGACTTGTATTTACTGCTCCATCTCCCCGCGAGGGAACTCTGGGCGGTTTACAAAAAAAATTACGTAACTTACCAGTAGAACTGAACTGGCTTTTGAAGAAGGATTTCTAGTGGATCGTGTCCCTGGGCGTTGCAGCAAGCCAAGCCCTCCCCAATAATGCACCATGTTAAAGCAATACTGCCTGAGAAGAGCTGGAAAAGCCAACTGATAGCTTCTCTCGCGGAGTAAAGCCACCCTCCCCTAACTTTTCACGGAGAGAGGTTCTATCAGTGATTTGAAGGTGTGAGTATGACTTGAAGGCGATAAAGTGTTCCTGGAGCAGGAATGTTATGACGGCACAGGGGCCTGTTATGCGGTGGTCTGCGTCAAACCGGAGAAAAGGTGCATCTGCACAAAAGGCAGCAAGTGAACTTCTCCAGGGGGCTCCCTGCTAAAATTCTGTTACAGTATATCTCGACCAGTGTTTCTCAACCTTGTTAACTTTAGGACGGGTGGGCTTCAACTCCCAGAATTCCCCAGCCAGCTTGAGACCACAGCATCTGAAGGGAAGCCTGTTTTTGTCTGCCCCAGCAAGGGCCCTAAGAGCATCTTCAGAGGGCCCACTTTGGGTGCCTCTCCCGCTAAGGTGCCGCAATCAGGGCTGTGATCTAGAACTTGTTATTCCTGCTGATATTTTCATTTATTGCTGTAATGTTTGCATTAGTACTTACCTTGTTTTTATACACTGTTTCAATGTATGCTTTTATAATTTGTTTTTAAGCAGCAGTTTAAATTTTATTGTAAACCACTGTGAGTTTCTTTGTTTTGATGGGATCTGGTACAGCAGTGCTTTAAACAAGTAAATAAACCCACTGCGGGCAGGGCAAGGCCGTTGCCTTCTTTCAGAAAGAATCTTTGGCTCAGGGAGCCCAAGGATTCAACGCCTGCTCCTCACGAGAAGAAGTATCTGATCAAGGACCACGTGGGAAGAACGATTAGGAAACTGAATTCTCAGCAGCTTTGAATTCATTCTTCTACACAGAAGAAATTGTGTGCTGGATCAGGCCCAGATAGCCCAGGATACAGTTGCAGCACAACTTAACCCAGATTCCTCCAGAAAGCTTCCAAGTAGAGCCAGAAGGTGACAGTCCACCCAACTTGTAAGATTTTAAGTGGAGACATTCCAGTCCTGAGTAGCTTAATTGTGAGATTCTTTCCTGCAGTAATGGCTTTGTGGGCCCATTAAGAAGAGTGTTGTGTGTATGCATGGCAGAGGTTACTCTGCAGGGCCTACAAATGCTTTTTTCACCAAAATAAGCTGAGGTGAAAATTGCATCCAGAAACATTTGCAGTGGAAAATAGCTCATTTTGAACGTCCATCATGGAAAATTGAGATGAGAAGAAGCAAACGCTCGACGTGCCTGCTAAACTCTTTCCTCAGAGAGAGTAGGCAGGGACAAGAATGCGGCTCACAGCTGAATAGTCCCTGCGTGAATTTAGACTATCGTAGAGGAAGAACATGCGTACGGTGTCTCCTCCCTGTCCTCTCCAGAACAGATGAAGTTGTTTAATTGTAGATCTTGGCATCGAGCTGATCAGGTGGGTACAGTCCTGCCCCAGAGCCCTGAATGGACTTCTAAGGCGAAGGCCAGAGCGGGGCAGAGGAGACGTACCGTCGGTCCAGGTCCGCCTCAGTGGAACTGTGACCTCCCTGGTGAAGGAGGCAAGAAGTCATCTGAGCGGAGGTGGGGAATCCATGCGCACTGCGTCCAGCGCCCTTGTGTGCTCTGACAAAACTGGTCCCACAAGAGAACCCCCGAGACAGCCGCTGGCTCACGTTCTTGGAGCAAAATGGCTTTTCTGTCGGTCTTTACCCACCTGCGGGAAGTATTGTGAAATCAGTATGTAAAAACTTGTGATACCGTAACAGAAGCGAAAAAATACAATTGCAGTAGAACGGTAATCCTTTGAAGAATAGGATAATAAAATGTAATATAGATAACCTCAAGCCATCTGTTTGTATGGTGGCTCCACCATAGCCCTCAGGTCTTTGCTCCCACCTCCAAAAGAGTTTTTGCAGAAATTATGCAAACCCTCCTGGAAATGTCCTAAAACAGGGAGAAGTGGCTGACTGAGGTACCTGCTGTCCTTTTCGTCTGGCAGCCTCCTTAGAAAGTTGCAGGGACCTCCTTCTCCCCAAGCCCACCCATCCAGGCACAGGCAGGAGCCGCCTTTGTCTTCACCTGCTTTGCTTCAGAGCAGCCTTTCCCAACCCTTCGACCCCGGAGGAACCCTTGGAATATTTTCCAGGCCTCGGGGAACCCCTTCACATTCAGGCTCCAATATAGGCCAGAAGTTCCAAAATTATCATCTTCGTTTCATGGGTAGGCTTGCATAGATGCATTAACAGTGTTCTTAAACTAAAAATGAAGAATGAAACTTACCGCTTTAATGTGAAGTTGCCCAAATTTGAAATAAGGTTTTAAATAAATCATCTCCCAGGGAACCCCTGGTGACCTCTCGCGGAACCCACGGGACCCTGGTCGAGGAGCCCTGCTTTAGAGAGAGGACCCGCTGTGTGTTCATTTCTGGTGGGCAGAGATGAGGTGGAAGGGGGCCAAGCAGGACATGCTGCTTGAGGCAGGTGGTGTTGCCTCCTTGCTCATATTGTTTCCTCCGCTTCCTTTTGTGGTCTAAAGCCAGCACAACCCCGACGTCAGGACTGGGCACAGCAGCCATTGTGGGCATCCTCATCGTCATCTTTGTCCTCCTGCTGGTGGCCGTGGACGTCACCTGCTATTTCCTGAACAAGTGCGGCCTTTTCATGTGCATTGCTGTCAACCTGTGTGGCAAATCGGGTCCCGGTGCGAAGGGGAAGGACATGGAAGAGGGCAAGGCTGCCTTCTCGTGAGTACCTGGACGCCTGCTTCCCTGCACTCGATCCGTAGCAGAATGTGGCAAGCTCCAGCAGTCTTTCCTAGTTCGCTGGGTCTCTGTTTTGTCCTTAGTTCACCAGGGATGCTATATAAATTTATATTTATATCAGCCTATATAAATCAGGTGTGGAAGCTGGCAGCTACCAAAACTAGGGGCGGTCACCCGTGCCATGTTTACTCCTCCGTGGGTCTGAGCTCCATCGGAATGTTCAGAAGATAAACAACGAAGGGTTTAAAACCTGTTGCTCTTACCTGATCACATTTCCTCCTGCCCAGAAAAGAGAACAGCGAGGGTAGCAGGGAGCATCCTCGCGCAGCTGGCCTTCTGCTAAATTTGCAGCTCTTCTGCCAGTGCAACTCTCATGCTTCCTGAGTTCCAAATACCGTATGCACACCGGCCCCCAAGTGTTGGAATCCGCTAGGCTGCCGTTGTGTTGCACTAAACCCAAACCTCTAGCATAGCCCTGCCTCTTTCTAGCTCCCACAACGCTCTACTTCACATGTTGCAAGCTAGAGGGGCCGGAAGAGAAGAGGTGGGCCAGAGTTCTGCATCCGCAGTCCACCCGCAGTGCAATGAGGGGGAAAGGGGCAAGCAAGAAATGCTTCCAGGGAGCAAATTTCAAGGCTTCCAATCTGAACCCTTCACTCCATTGCAGGAAAGATGAATCGAAAGAGCCCATTGTCGAGGTGCGGACGGAAGAGGAACGGACCCCGAATCACGATGGAGGCAAACACACCGAACCAAACGAGACCACTCCGCTCACTGAACCAGAGTAGGTGGGGAGGGGGTGCCGGTTTCCCTGGAGGAGGAGGAGGAGGAGGAGGCGGAGGCTCTTTGTCCCCCAGGTCTCTGTGGGCCTGTTGCCAGGCACACCCACTCGATGCCAGGAGTGAGCATGGGCAAGAAGGGCATCAAGGCTGCTGCGGAAGCAGGCCCGGCATCCGGAAGTCTGGCGATCCCAAGGGAGAAACGGAAGTGTCTTATGGGCCTCGAAAGAGCAGCGCCTTTCCTTTTCTGTGGGTTTTTGTGGCCTGGAGTCTATGTTATCTATGGCCTCAATTGGCACGTAGAGGCACCGAGCAGGGTGAGTGAGGGGAAACGTGGCAGCTCAAAGCAAACACAGGCTGAGCATCACCAACAGGGAGATTTTTTGGGTTCTCTTCGTCAGCCTGCTTAATTACAAGCTCAGGGTCGCCCCCCTCATCTGTGGAGACCCCTCCTGTGAGCCTCCATGGGGGTGCCAGGGTCGTCATGGTGTCATAGTGCAAATGACACAAATTATGTATTTGCATCAATTGCGTCATTGGCGCCATGACACGTGTGACGTCGTTGTGGCCCCTTCCTGGCTGGATTTGTGTCCTCAAGCTTGATCCTCTTGCCTCTGTTTCTTTCCTTCCTTCCCTCTGTCTGTGCATAAATAACCGCATGCGATTCCGGCTGTTGCATTGACTCTTCCTTGCGACGTTGACAGCTGTCCCTGCCTCCCTCCCTCTCCCTCCCTCCCTCCCTCCCTCTCTCTCTCTCTCTCTCTCTCTCTCTCCCCCCCCCTCTGCCTTCCTACCCTTCTCACAGGCACCCTGCCGACACCGTGGCAGCCACAGAGGACATGATGCCATCCGTTACCACGGTCACCACAAACTCCGACACCATCACCGAGACCTTCGCCACTGCCCAAAACAGTCCCACCAGTGAGACCACCACGCTCACCTCCAGCATCACGCTGCCAGACGCCCCCATGCCCAACTCCACTGCTGCGGCCCCCAGCCAGGCCACGCCTTCCAAAGCGGCGGCAGCCTCTTCGCCCCCACCTGCCTCTGCCCCCCGAGTGGCTCCCCTGGTGGACCTCAGCGACACCCCCGCCTCCCCTCCCGCCCCCGGCAACCGGTCCTCCAGCGTCCTCAGTCCCCAAGGGGCGGTGTTGAGCCCCAGCTCCACCGCCAAAGGGCCCGAGGCTCCCAAGGGCCCCGTGGCTGCCCCCCCACCCTCAAATCCAGCCAGCCTTCCGGCCTCGTCAGAGCCCACGCAGGAGGCCCCCCTGGCCAGGAGCCCAGAAAAGGAGGCCGCGCGGTCCAGCGCGGCGAAGAGTCCAGCAGAGGCGACGAAGGGCGCAGTGGGCCAGAAAGGGGGGACCCGAAACCCTCCTCAGAACGAGGACTTTAAAATGGACGAGGGGACCTTCAAGACGTCCGATATTGACCTCGCCAAGGATGTTTTTGCCGCTCTGGGCACAGCGGCCCCAGCTGCCGAAGCCCAAGCCGGTGCCACGGCTTCCGCCCCGGAGACCTCGGCGTCACCCGCACCTGCCAAGACAGAGTAGGCCTCCCCACTTATGCTCTTTGTGCCGTGCCCCTTCTCTTCTGTGCCGCACAGGGGGCTCGATGGCCCGTTGCTTTGCCCCGTTTCTCTGTGTTAACCTGGCTTTTTCTCTAAACAAGCTAACCCACGCCGTGGCTACTTCACCGTGCCATCGCAGCTGAAGTGCGGAATTGGTCCCTGCTGTGGAATTGGTGCTTTCCCCTCTCGCTCTTAGGCTTCCCACCTGAAAGGGTTTGCTGCTGATCTTGGGGGGGGGGTTGGATCTCCTAATACCACTGGGAGGGGAGGGTCGAGCTGGTTGGGCAAATCCTTGAGTGGTTAAGGGCTTCATTCTGACCACAGGGCTGTACCCTGGGGTTTCTAGGCATCCCCAAAGTGTCTTTTCCCACATCTGTTTCCTGGATTCAGAGAAGCACCATGTGTTTCAGCGGGAGAGGGAGATTTCGCATAACACGTTCAGAAGGGAGGGAGCTTGGGAAGTGGGCAGTGGCACTTCCTGCCCTATCAGGGCTTTAAGATTCCTGGGCTCTGCAAGGAGAGGAAAGCATCTGTGCTGAGAATGGCCGAAAAGTGAAAGCCATAAGATTCCTGAGGAGAAGCTGGAGTTTGGAAGAAACTTGAGCAGTTGAGCAGATCCCAAAGAACTGGCCGTCATCCACAAATGTGGTTCTAGTGATGGAGTGTTTGTTGAGAAAGATTTTATAGTGATGAGATAATTATGGTAATTATCCCTATCACATGTTTATGCTGTTGAACCCAAATCCATTTGCTAAATATGTAGTTGTCCTGCCCACAAGTAGGAAACTAAAATAGATTTGTGTTTTTCAAATACCAGAAACATCAGGCATTATCTGATGGTTCCAGGTTGCGTATTTTGAACCTTTTACAACTTGTCCTCCCCCCTCCCCCCCCCAGCTACGAGAAGCAGGAAAGCACAGCGGCCTTGGGCTCTGGAGCGGGGAGCAGGTGGCCCCAGCCTTCCAGTCCAGTCGGCATGGCCTGAACTCGAGAGCTTCCCACCAACGGAGTTGCCAAGCTGGGCCAATGTGGATTTTCATCGATTTCTTCTTATTTCCCTGTTGGGAACCCCACACCCCCCAGTCCATTAAGTGCTTGGATTGGTGTAATGCACCTAAAACAGCAAAAAAGAAGCCCCATCACCCAAAGAGAAATAAAACATGGGAAATCTCGGGCCAAGCCATTTGCCAGACATCCTTATCTGGTGACCTCCAGATCATACTTTGAAAAAGGGCAACTCTTGATGACCGAGACATCGTCCGCCGCGTCCGTTTCGCTTGGGGGGGGGGCAGGCGTCCTTCCCTTGAGATCAACAGGGGCGCGCGCCCCTGTTCTCACCTGCCGGCTTGATTGAAACAAGCGTCACTAACCTTCCTTTAACCCGCCGTGTTTTTCCGGTTTCCCAAACAGGAAAAGCCCCGTAGAAGAAAAGCCGGCAGTCCCCGCCACAGAAGCCAAGGCAGCTCCCGCAGAAGTGAAGACGGTCCCTACCGAAGCCACACAAACAAATGAAACCGAGAGCAAAGCATGATGGGCGCCTGGGCCGAAAGAAGAGCAGATGGGAATTAAAAAAAATGACAGAACAGCTTCACCCGAGCATTTAAAACACAAAATACACATCTCATTCCTCTCGTGTCTTTGCCTTTTTTTAAAAGAAAACAGACAAAAAAAATGCATACAATGGGGGGAAAGTCTTTGGTTATGGGGGGTTTGTTTTATTAGGGCTTGTTTTTTGTTTGTTTGTTCTTTGTTTGTTTGGGTAGGTTTGTAGAAAGAATTTTACTCCGTGTGCACTTGCTTTTAAGAGAAAAGGAAAATACTTTTTTTTCTACTCCTACTTCTTCAAGGACAGAAGTCCGCAGTCTCAGTAGAACAGCAGAGAGTCCGCGCAAGAGATCCGTGCAGAGTTTTAAATGAAACCAAACTAACTACCGTAAATTTAGGGAGAATCAGAACAGAATTAGGAAGCCGTGGCTGAGCAGAATGGTACAGCCAGTCACAAATCTTTTATTTTTATATGTTCCAGCTAAGTTGAGAAAAACCTGTAGTCTCCTGAGCGAATTGCCATTTCCTCCCTCTTTTTCTCCGGTCTGTTTTGGATTCATTCTGTCCCCAAAGGTGTGCTCATCCTGCCCAACTGAATCCTGTCCTCATTTCTGCAGCCCGGAGGCCCAGTCGCTCCTCGTCTCTGGGGGAGGCCCCGTGGCAATGAGCAGAACACCCTTGTTCCCGCCCACAGGTTTCCTGGGAGACGCTCCCGGCTGACTGTGCCCTTTGGATCCGAGTTCCAATTCCTATACTTCCACTTAGGAAGAACGCATTGGGCAGCTTTGGGAATATCTATTTCAAACTGCAGTATTCTTTGTTTTCTTCTGTTTCGTGGGGGAGGGGTTATTTTTGTTAATTTGTTTTGCCAACATTTTTTCTTCCAGTGTTTACAGTCAACAAAATGTTTTTTAAAACGGTTGTGTTTAAAAGTCTATGTAAAATAGCTGCCTTTTGAGAGAGAGAAAGAGCGAGAGAGAGCGAGAGAGAGATTGACAGAGAAAATAAAATGCAGGCTGTATAGATAATAGGTGGACCAGCATGCTTGCTTTGCAGAGGGAGACATTTTAAAATATGGATGTTTACAGTAGATGTTTCCCCTTTATCTTTTTTAATTATTTTTATTTTAAATTCTTACTAAAGTAAGAAAATCAAGTAACCCCCTTTCCTTTATCCTTCTTTTTATAGAGATGGGCTAATTAAGGGCCAGCTGGTGTCTTGGTCTAAGCTAGTCCCTTGAGAAACATGCAGGTAATTCTAAGCACTAAGCGACTGAAGGAAGTGCAGTTTTGGAAGGCAGAAATTTAGTCCCACAAAGAAGAGTCAAGAAGGGAAAAGATCCTCCCTCAGGTGGTGCTTAACTTGCCCCCTGGAATCCATGAAGGCTACGCTTCATAATGGCCTGGCTTAGGCATGGATGGTTGCTCCTCACCCTTTTAATGCAATCCTAAATGGGGAACCCTTGACCTGTCACCTCCAGAGGAGATGTGGGGACGTCCGTAAGATGAGATCCCCCCGTTCTCCGCTGAAAAGTAGGGAGATTCAACAAGTCTATGTATGGGTATGTGACTCATGTCCACCGTTTGGGGGCAGTGGGGTTGGAACTTCCTGCTTTTGATAACCATTCCTTCCTAACTTAATATATTTGATGAATTATATTATGTTGAATTTCAGGAGCCAGTTAATCGTGGCATTGTTTCTGAAGAATAATCATACTGTAAATGCAAATGTCATGAAAGCTGACTCTGTGGGCCAAGTTGAACAGTGAGAGTGCTATGGTGACCCTGGGAAGGAGGATCCCTGGCGGTCTGTTGGAGTGCAGCCCAAATGTATGTATATAAATATGCCTAAGGCTGGGGTGTAAGAACTGTAAATCTGTCTTAAAGAATGTATAGACTGAATTTGCTTCTCGGGCTGGACGGGCCGACCACCAAGGTCGCTCAGGCTCTGGCGGCGGTTCCGACGGGCGTCCGTCCTGACTCCTGGCCGTGGAGCGGGAGGCCGCTCGGCGAGGGGAGCCGCGCTGCAGGAAGTGGGTCCAGAGGGTTAGGTCTGCCGCCCTGGCGTTGCCGGTTCCCGCCCAGTTCAGAAGGACCCGCTGCTTCTGGATTTTCCGAACTCAATCTCGTTAGAGCTAAGGCCTGCCTTCGGTGGCCGTGGGTGCAACGGGCTCAGCCTTTGGCAAGGCTAGCGGGCCGTTAGGTGCTTCTGACCACCTTACCCCTTTGGGAAAGACATGGCTGGCTTGGGCCTAAGCCCCTGCTCTGTGGTGGCCCAGGAGGCGGGTTCTTTGATTCTCGCATTCGTGCTTCCCTCTCCAGGAACCCTCGCGTGAGCTTTAGGGGAGCCAAAAGTCAGAGGCTGGCTCCATATCTCCATCCTCTCCTCTTGGGTAAAACCCAGTTTCCTTTCAGCCTACAGTACATAGTGTTTCAAATGTAGTGAGACTCTCCCACTTAAAGAACTTGCTATATTTGGGGGGAGCAACGCAGGCAGGGGGGCCTACAAGTATCGGTGCTGGGCAACTTGTGCGTCTTTCGAGCAGTGCTGCGTAAAACCACGACGGTGGTTTTGGCAGAGTAAGATGCTCCTGGATTGCATCCTGAGGCACAGCTCCAGGGGGCCTTGATGCCTCCAAGGCTGCATCTCGCGCACGTGTGCTTTGAGAAAAGGCTTATGCCCAGGATGGTGGCTCTCCCTCGACTATTTCCACAGGTCCTGAAGCGAATGGGGCAAGGTGTCTTCTGGGCTCTTGTGCAGCAGTTCCCTTGCCTAATGAAAAAATCTGGCCAAAAGGGGGTTTGCAAAAGAGGTGGGAATACCATCTACTGATCTAGAAAGTCCTTAGGAAACATCCAGTAGTTTAAAAACACTGTGGATTGCATAAAGCATCCAGCGGCCTGGTTTTCACTTGCCGGAGTAGTGCTGTTTGAACACAAGGACTACTCGTGTCAAGGCAAGAGACAGGTAGGTGCAAACCCAGCACTCACAGATTTCTACTGTGGTCTTGTGCCTAAAACTGTAATTTAGCTTTTTTTTTGGGGGGGGGGAACCTATTATTCTGCAAATGAGAATGTGGAAAAAGGGATATAGAAGTGGAAAGGCCAGCCCTTTTGTAAAAAAAACATGTTTTTCTTTTTTTGTTTTAAATCATTAGATCTGCAAGCTTGTGCACTGTGGGTGCGTGAATATCTTAATGTGAAATGTGTTCTTTGTCATAGTATCAAAATTTTTAAAATCTAAAAAAGAAAAAAAAAACCTTCAACATAGTTCGGATGTGGAAAGCGTAGCAGGAATAGTTTGGGTGATCAAGAAAAATCCGAAAGATGAACTCTTGGTTTCAGGATATGTAAAAAAGAAGAGAAAACAGCTGTTCTTGACCACAGAGTAGCCTTTAAATAAATGTAAAACCTGTGAAACTGAACGTGATATGTAACATTCCTTGGGCTACAGACACGGGGCCAAGGGAGGGGCGGGGGGTCCGGGAAGCCGGCCTCAGGAAAACGGAGCTGTGCGTCTCCTTGTGCCCCGTTGTTCGAAGTTGCGTTTCTCGGTTATGATTTCAAACGGTGGAGAAGAAGTCTTGTCCTTTTGCTCAATATAGGGATTTTTGTTCTGTTGTGGTTGCCTTCAGCTCATGGGGGTGGACACGGAGGCCCTCTTTCAGCCAGCCCACCCATCCGACACTCATTGTCGTGTGGAGGAGGCCCCGGGCGTTCAGAGAGGGAGAAGCAGGGAGATTGGAGCCCTGAAAGGTGGTCCGGAGAAGGCTCCCGAGGGCAGGGACATGCAGGGTGCCTGATGAGGAAGAGAGGGGTCCCAAAAGGTTGGCTTCATCCCCGGGCAAAACGCAAGCCCCTTTTGCCAGTCCTTCCTCGTGTGTCCTCAAGCTCCAAGCAGCTAAGAAGAAGGCAGAGAGTGATGGGCATAGTGGGAATTATCTCTCTTTCCACACAGCCCCCCTCCCCATCCATCCAAGAGGGAGCCAGATGGGAGCTGCTCCCCTCGCGTGGATGGCAAGCTTGCCTGCCTCGTTAGAGCCGAAGTGGACCCTGTGGGTAAGAGCTAAGTCCTTGGCAGACAATGTAGCTTCCCAAGCAGGAGCGAGGACCCGTTTGGGGGCCATTGCCCCTTCCTTGCGCTGCGGCCACAGCAAGAGCATCCTTGAGAGCTCCTTGGCATGGGAGCGCTTGTCTGCTGGAGAGCTCTGAATGCAGGGTTTCTCAACCTCAGCAACTTGAAGACGGGTGGACTTCAACTGGCTGGGGAATTCTGGGAGTCTTCAAGTTGCCGAGGTTGAGAAACACTGTCTTAATGGGACAACTCCATGCCCTGATCGGCAAACGGCCATCCCTTCTTCTCCGAGTCCCCCTTCTGCAGGGAAAGGGTGGGCCTGGGGGTCATTCTGGGCTCAATTCAGAAAGGGCAATCTTTCTGGGTTTTTTTTTTTTTTTTTGATGGAGTCTTCATGCTCATGTTATGTTTATATCTGTATATTTTATTTTCTAAGGGGACACAAACTTTGAAGAGGGACCAACAGCCCACTGTTTACAATGTGTACATTTAGATATGTATGCACCATACATATATATCTACCTAGCATTCATACTTCTTGTAGTACAGTAAACGTGTTTTATCATACAATATATTAGACAAAGAAAATAGCACATTATTTGCTTGGTTTCTACCCTGGAAGGTTGGGTTGGTTTGTTTCTAACTGTGCGTTTTATTCGGCACCCCCTCCCCCCATTTCTGTGGAAGCCTTCAGACCCCCGGGGTTCACTTCGGCAACAGTGAAGGGTCCTGAACCCTCCCCCACACCCCTCCCCAGCACTCCCTGTTTTAGGGGCCTTCTCTCTTGTTATAAAAAACAACAAAACAAAAGACAAAAAACTTTTTACCGAGTGAAACATGGATACCACCTTATTGCCATTCTCACCAATGTAAATACTGATACTAACGGAGAATTTTGACTTTGCATTCTGTCAGAATACTTGTGTTCAAATAAAAATTACCAAAAAAAAAAAAGTATTTTGTCTAAGCCTCTCTTGTATTGGTCTTAATTGGCAGCTCTGTGAAAGGAATATTCTCAACTTGGCTTGGCTTTTGCCTGGCCACATTGTGGTTGGCCCTTCTCTAGCTCAACCTGGCACCTCCAGATGTGCCGGGACTGCCAACTCCCAAAAGTGCCAGCCAGCGTAGGACTCTGGGACGAGGTCTACAGCTCCAGTGGCAAAGGCCACCCTGCCATGCAGGTTAGGTCTCTGGCTTCCCCATCCCAGAAATTCTCCCATGAGAATCCCAGCAGTCAGATGGTTACTAGCAAGTTGGATCAGACCTTCACCCCGTTGCGTTACAAGGTGCATTTGTGTATGTGTCTTGCGCTATTACAATCCGTCAGCATACCTAATTTCTAAATTGGCTTCGCTGAGCACATTAATCAAAGCCGTTTCTGACAACTTCAACGATGGTGCGCTTTTCTAAGCAAATCCTGCCAGTGTGTGAGTTGGCTGCTATTCCTGGGGGCTCTTCGAGGGAGGCAAAGGCCCACCGGAAAGCAAACGGAATTTTGACACTTGTGAGAGGCGTGTCGGCGGCGACCCCAAGGTGGACGGCTCCACCTGCGCCAACCTGCAGGAGGCCATAATATGGAGCAGGTCTGAAAAACACCCAGCGGTTGCCTTGCAGAGGATCTCGGCACTCGCTGACGCGTTTTAGTTTTGGCATTCCAGAAATCCAATAGAAGAACCGGCATGGTGAGATCAAGGCGTGGTCTCTGATCCGCCTGATCCCTGAGCAGTCGGATGCCCTGCTGGATCCTGCAAGGGCAGCCTGCTCTCTCGCTGTTGTCCCCAGCACAGATGCCTTGACTTTGGAAATTCAGATTTCTGCCATCAAGGCCGATCAATCCTGTGGCGTGGAGGCAGACTAAATTATGGCTGAGTAGGACTGGTGTGCCTTGGCAATTTAATTACGAAGAGGAAACTCTGATCAGGTTTACTCCCAATAAATCAACCTTCAGATTGTCACGGGTGATGCATAAGTACCATTTGCATCCTTGTGTTCAACAAAGGTTTACCATTCAATATAACGCATTATTACACAATGCTCCAGTACACCTTATTTTCTAGTCAGCTGCATCCAACTCTGGCTTGTTTTAAAGAAGGCAGCTCTGCACACAGAAAGCCTCTCGGAGATTAACACAAGCTTCTGAGAGAGAGAAACCTTAATCCCTGGTATTGATCGCATGCCAGCAGTTCGGAATGGGGTGCTTCGTGGTTTCCAGAGTTGGGACAGCTCGGAGACAAAAGAGGCAAAAAATGGATTTGAGTCTTTTGCATCAGATATTAATCAGCCTTTTGCTTCTCTAAAAGGCATTGCTTGGTGCCTAGAAATTATTTTTATGCCACTCAATTGATCTGAGATTTAATCTCTTTTCTGCTGTGAATGGAAGAAAAGAAAGATAGATGAGTGGGAGCCTCTGGGTATCTATTGTTGGCTTGTTTGTTCTATTTTTCTAGATAGATTGGATTAAATCTTCATAGCTCTAAATGTTGATTTTATTTCTTACCTGCAGCTTGCTGTAGATTTTGGAAACCTTCCACAAAATGATCAGTGGTTCCTGCACTTGTTAGTTTCAGAATTCTATCTGGTAAGAGGTGTTGGAGATGGGGGTGGGGGGTGGGGAAAGAATTTATCAGTTAATTGAACATATTATCACATCCTAAACCACAATTTAATTATCCATGGTTTACAGAATAATTGATGGATTCACACCACATGGTAAGCTATAACTTATATATAAGGTACAATGGCAGATTCACACAACATGCTAGCAAACTAAGAAAAACGTTACAGCTCCATGGTTGTCTGAACCCAACCAGAGAGAGATTTCACTGCTGCAGCTAAACACTATGTAAGGTTTTTCTTTAGAAAGAAAACTTGCAAGCTTTTAAAGGGTAGGGAGAAATTTGATTTCCTTTGAAGAACTAAAACCCAGTTTACGCACCTTGGGCTAAGCCACAATAAAGGTTGTGTTAAAAAAGACGATGTAAAAAAAAGGAAGACTTCAAACCATGGTGTCAGCAGAAGGCTGGTTGTCAGAGTGGAATCAGCCTGTTGTGCTGTGCTATGTTCTTCCCAATTGAGGGTCTACAATAAATAATTACTGATAGAAACTAGGAATTGACTGGTTTGGCTTTTGGCATGTTGCTCTATTAAAAGAGCACAGCCCAAAGAAGAGCAATGCTGTTTGAGGACCAACTGAGCGGCCCCGAAGAGTTTGCAAGCTCCGAGTTCTCCAGCACCTTCATCAGCAAGACATTACGAAAGAGCCCAAGAAGTGAGGCTGGGTGTCCCAACCCAGCTCAAGGTCATCTCCGAGTCTTCATGACAGATGACAGCTACTGTTCCGGGACAAAGGAAACGCTAGCTCTTTCCAGTTATGAAAAAATGGCACCTTCAATCTGTCTTCTGTACTGGGTGAAGTTCCCCTGCACCTGCCCTGGCAAACAGCAAATATAAAGGAAAAAAATCAGTTTTTATATTGGTCAAGATAAAAACTGAGTCTCAGCAGTGGTAAAATGCCAGTTAAGTAAAATTCTGTATTGTAGTTTTACCTAGCCTCTCAAAGGACTAGAGCAGTGTTTCTCAATCTTGGCAACTTTAAGATGTGTGGACTTCAACTCCTAGAATTCCCCAGCCAGCATGAATTGTGGGAGTTGAAGTCTACACATCTTAAAGTTGCCAAGGTTGAGAAACACTGGACTAGAGCCTTCTGAAATAAAAGTCCATTTTCTGGGTAGTAGTAAACCCTCTTCCAGTGCAGCTGGACCCCAACGTGGGCTTTTAAAGTGTGGATGCACTGCAGTGCCCTCTTTACGCAAGCTAATGCTCTGGAGAAGCCTTTTCCAGCATTTCTCTTCCTCTGTCGGGCCCCGTATTACCGATTGACCAGTTATCCTTGTTTCATATGTTCCTGCTGTCCTGATCGTGCATGGAAGAGGAGATGAGATCAGTTGCTTGGTGCCCTGTATCCTCCAAAGTGAATGCATTTTTAATAAGTTTCCAAGATGATTGGCAGCTCTAATTAAAAACACAAAGTTATGCTTCTCGAAAGAAATTGGCAGGCCTGTCAAACAGCAGTGAGGGGGTGGGAAAGGGAGCCTGTCATTCCTGGTGCAGGAAGATCAAGAGTTTTGAGACCTGCCATTCTCCTTTAGCACTTCTCAGGCCATTAGCCATTACCAGCTTGCAGCTGGGCCAGTGTCAACCCGGGCAGTTGTCTGGAAGCCGTGTGTCTCCAGGGTGTGGAGCAAAATGAGGAGGAGGAGGAACAGGCCAGGTTCTGCGGAAGCAGTTGGAGCTCCAGAGGAGGACACTGCTGCATGATGAAAGGTCGGAGTCCTTCCAGCGGAGGAGGAGGAACATCCAAACAGGCTGCTGTGCAAGACCTCCTGGCACGCTTGGGGTGTGCTTCAGGTGTATCCTGTGTCCTCTGGCATTGGCTGTAGGACAATGCGGGGCTGCTGAGGCTGATTCCTGCTGACTGCAGAAGCCCCTCTGCCTCGGACTAAAGGTAAGACTGATGTCCATCAAGTGTGCAGCTTTGGGGGATTCCCAGAGAAGCCGAGCTGCATGGCAAGTGCTTTGCATTGTGTTTCCAACCTCAGCTATTCCCTTCTGGAGCCCGAGCAACTAGGCGGTGCTGAAGCTGCTTGTTTTGTTTTGTTTTGTTTTGTTTTGTTTTGTTTTGTTTTGTTGTTTTTGTTTTGTTTTGTTTTGTTTTTGTTTTTGTTTTTGTTTTGTTTTGTTTTGTTTTTGTTTTGTTTTGTTTTGTTTTGTTTGTTTTGTTTTCCTCGACATCCTGTCCCTGGTGCCCCCTTGGCCCACAACTGAGGCTGCCCACAATCCCAAAGCTGCCGTTTTCCCACCTTCCTGCTGTGCTGGGAAAGGGACTGTGTGGCAGAGCTGTTTCCCAACTCTCCTGTGGCCTTGCCGCAGCTTGTAAGCTACAAGAGAAACGCAAACCCAATGAAAAATGGCCAACTCGAGAGAGTGCGGAAACGGGGGTGACTCTGGATCACTTCCCACCCAGGGAGCCCACTGAGCTAATCAGTCACCACCCATCCTTGGTGGAGCTCCTCAGAGGCCTGTTTGAGCTGGCCCTAACTGCAATAAGAAAGAAAATAAAGAAAGGGAGGTCTCAGAGAGAGAGTCATCTGGGGTGCCTTAGCCAGTCCCCCAGGATGCTGAAAGCCCCGCCCCTTTTAATGTACATTGTAACGCAACTGGGGCTTCAACTGAGGCCGCCATTTTGACTTTTTTGACACACACACACGCAGACGCCCCTGCCCCCTCCCTTCCCCAGCAGCACTTACTCCCAGGCTGTCCTTTCCACGGAATGGCACTCAAGTTAAACATCAACCCCACCACCACTATGGATATAAACAAAACTTTCCAGGATTTCAAATCACACATTTTGTGATCCTTCAGCCCAAAGGCCTCCTCAGAAGGAGAACAAAGAAGGAGAACAAAAGTGCCCTGTGGTCACTGCAGGGCAAAGGTCTGTACCTTGTTCAGAAATGCAAAATACTGTGGTGATGGCCACTCATTCTGGGCAGCTTTAAAACAGAATCGAACAAACTCATGAAGGGAGAGAGGCTTTACGATGACTAGAAGGGACCTCTGCAATCCGTAGCAGCCTATCTCCAAGTGTCATGATGGATCACAGAAGAGGGGAGCCTTAGGCTCCATCTAATAGACATCTTCCGATCTTCTTATTCCTCCTGCTCCACAGACACAGTAAAGATTCACTGGAGGTGTTCTTCCTTCGGTGTCCAGGCCGTCTACCATCTGAAGTTAGTTTTACAAAACAAATAAAAAGCATTAATAAATTATGAAATGTCCATAACTGAATTGCTCCACATGAAATAGAAAATGGTCCTCGGCCTGGGTGAAACAAAAATAGCCCCACTACTTTTGTAACAGGCAACAGAATGTCCTGAGGTTTAAAACACTCCATAATATTATTGATGTTGAATCCTCCCGCTCACTTGTGTAGAAATCCTCAATAGCAAATATCACCGAGTTATTGGCTTAATTTACATAGTAACAGCTGCAAGTGTGCTTTATACAGAATGTCTGAGAATAAGAGAAATACCAACAATAGAAAGATAGGAAATGAAAATTTGCAATTATGCCTTTCTGGCAAAGTTAAATTACATTAGAGCCCAAAGAAGCAGACAGAACTGTAAGAATACAGGCTAAAAGCGAAGATCCTCCATTCGCAACCACCTGGTTGCATTGTCTCCCCTTTACTTGATTAGGACGTCTTGGACCATAGCGGTCTGCGAACCCTTTCTTAAATTCCTTTGCTTTTCAGTTCAAATGAGAGAGGTGCAGCGGCCTTCTTCGCACAACAGGCACAGCAGCTAAAGACGTGCCATCCTTGAACAGTGCCTGGGATGGGTGACCGGGGCAAAATGTGACAACCAGACTGTCAACTAGGTGAGGAAGAGGGATCGCACGATCTGTGCTGGCTTTCCAGTTGGCTCCTGGGAAAAACCGGGGGCCTGGCAAACTGGTTAAGAGCCTGGCGGCCTGAGCCTCCCGTACGGCACCTGCTCAAGGGTGAAGAGCTGCTGGAGAGACCGCTCCGCAGCCAGAGGTAGAGGAGCCTCCCTGCTTCTCCTAGAGCAGTGTTTCTCAACCTTGGCAGCTTGAAGATGGGTGGACTTCAACTCCCAGAATTCCCCAGCCAGCAAGGGCAATTTAAGAAAGGGTTCGCAGACCGCTATGGTCCAAGACGTCCTAATCAAGTAAAGGGGAGACAATGCAACAAGGCTGGCTGGGGAATTCTGGGAGTTGAAGTCCACCCATCTTCAAGCTGCCAAGGTTGAGAAACACTGTCCTAGAGCATAGGCACTTCTGGGGATAGTATACTCAGCATTTTTATTTTATTTTATTTTATTTTATTTTATTTTGCTTTTGAGTCAGTCTTGACTCCTGGCAAGTCCATACAGTTTTCTAGGCAACATTTTCAGAAGCGGCTTGCCCTGGCCGCCGCCTTCCCAGGGCTGAGAAAGAGGGACTGGCCCAGGTCACCCAGCTGGCTTCTGTGCCTACAGCAGGACTAGACATAAGGTTTCCCGGCTCCCAGTCCAGCACCTTAACCAGTAAACCGAACTGGCTTAGCAATTATCCACTTGGAAAGAGAAACTGTGCTCACGTGACATGTTTGATGAGTCTTTCTTGGATTCACACAATACTTTAATCGTAAGCGAACAGAACAGGCTAGGTCCATGCAACTTGCTAAGGCAGAAAACAAACCAAGATTAACACTTATCACGTTCTGCATTTTGGGTGAATGCATTCCGTGGGCCTTTAATGATCTGATTATTGTGGAGTTCTCTTCGATTGGATATGATGATGATGATGATGATGATGATGATTATTATTATTATTATTATTATTATTATTTAAATTTCTATGACCACCCATCTCCCCCTCAAGGAGGGACTCTGGGCGGTTCACAACCAAACAACATCATTAAAATACAAGAAATACGACAATAAAAATAAAAATACAATATAAATACAATAAAATCCAAGTGGCAGATGGTTCTTATGCATAATGCATGCCCATAACCCACGAGGGACCACCGTTAGTTCTTGGAGGAGGAGAGCCATGTTAGTCTACGGTGGCCAAAAATCAGAAGGGGTTTGGTAGCAACGTTTCCATTGAACATATATTATTCAAAGGCAGAAGAGCAGCTGTGCTACCAGACTCCTCTGGATTTTTTGGCATTCTCTGTGCTTGAGTGTGAGTTAGGTGATGTGGTGGACTTCAGTAATGCTGGTGGTTCTCAGGAAGGAGGGAGGACATTCCAAGGAGGAGGACAAGATAAGAGGAGACATAGTCCAGGAGGCGATTGTGGGGAAACTAAGAGGTTCGGAATAGCCTTCCGAAGGTTATTCCCCCTTCGGTTAGCTAGAGTTGCTTTAGTCTGGCAAGATTCTGTCGATAAAGTAAAGGTTCCCCCCCCCGCACATTTGTGCTCATCTCCGTTTGTTAGCTGAAGAGCCAGCGTTGTCCGAAGACGCTTCCACGGTCATGTGGCCGCATGACGCGCGCGGAACGCTGTTACCATCCCACCGGAGTGGTACCTATTCATCTACTTGCTTTCGAATTGCTAGGTTGGCAAGAGCTGGGATTTGAACCTCCGAACTTGCGATCTTCCGATCAACAAGCCTGGCGTCTTACCCACTGAGCCACCACGCCCCTTAATATTCTGTCGATACGGTGTGAGCAAATAAAGAACTGAAGTTTGACCGGATTGATTCTCCGTCGTTCTTGGGCCGGGCCTGACATGATGCTGATCATGATCGGTTGAGGCTGCTCTCCCAAAGCCAGAGACAGCTCCCTGCTGAAGCGACCTGCAGCTGGGGAAGACAAGTACAGATTCGTTTGAAAGTGATTTGCAAGCGTGACAGACCTCTCAGTTAGTCTTCGCACATGTTAGCCACACACGCGCCATCTAGCGGACAGTTCCTCATCCAGGATCCCTTTTGTTTTACTCCACAGTTAGTTTCTGCTGTGGCTGTTCTCGGCAGTGACTTTCCTATCAGTCTTCGAACACTTGGAAATCAAACCTGGTGGCAGAACAGGGGAACGAGAAGGTATTCCACATGATCTTCCTCCGACCCTTCAGGTGGATTCAACTCAGTCTGGGTGAGCATCAGGATCTGGGACTGTTGGTGTATTTCATCCGGCTACTCTGTTACATGAAGGGCAAACACACACCCCCGGGGCTTAATCTGGACCAACAGTTTTGCCTCGGAAGTGCGTATGGCTTCGGTTCGCCTGGAGGTTCTCCAATCCCGTGTGGTTAGCTTAGCTGAAGAGAAGCATGGAAGTTTGCAGGGGGAAACGATGGCAATGCTGCTACTGAGAGACCCTTTAAGATTCCAAGGGAATGTGTATGTTTGGGGTTCAACATGGACTGTGAAGGGAAGGGTCGCTTATTAGGCGTGCATGTAAATCCAGAAGCAGAACTGTCCAGGAGAAGGGACAACTGGAAGGTAAGTGTTGTGTTGTGGGATACAGACATAAACCTATTTGATAACTGGATTTATAATATAACACGGTTGGAAACTGGTGGGCAGTTAGTTCCTTGCACTCCAGCCTGCTTTATGGCTTAATCCTTTAACCTCGGAGACCTTCCAGATGAGAAGGTGCAGGTGGAACTGGGTTGAGCCTTGGGGAAAGTCCATGGCTCCCTCCCCCTCCCTCCCCCTCCCCCTCATACTCATTCCCACGGAAGACATTGCAACCTCGGCTAATGAGCCGCTTGGCTGTGGAGCCCTGAAGATCCCCATTTAACGAGCCCATGGACAAGAGCGGAGGGAAGAACTGATTAAAATCCATTTTAATAGAATTACCTGGAGACCTGATGGTGGGGCAAGCAGAATTTCGGCTAATAGGCCAGGGCAGCAAGATAATCACTTTGGAAAATTGATTCCACCCTTCTCTCTCTCTCTCTCTCTCTCTCTCTCTCTCTCTTTTTTTTTTTTTTGCATGAATAACGGTGGGCAGATCTAGAGAAGCTGAGGCTTCAGGATTTCTGATGAGTTTACCATTTGAAAGTACCCTGCAGGAGCCAGCCGAGTTTCACTTTGCAGTGAAAAGCCAGGGAGACCCTCCAAGCTTTCCACAGACTCTTGAGGGCACCCCCGGCTGCAGCCAGCAGTCTCTCGGGAGGCGCTTCTTAAAAGGAGATCAGCTCTGGAGCACGGATTCATCCCACACACGCCACCTCACCCTTCTTACTATCTCCAGTGAGCAATTACAGAAGTTGGGCTGGGGGTGGCGGCAGGCACCCTATCCAGTTTCTCCTCTTGTTCCTCTCCCGGCCATTTCCCCCACCCTGAGAAAAGGCCTCTGGGGCGCCCTTGCCCCTTTCATTGGGGCCCTGACGGGGATCTTGAGAAAAGGCTGCCCACTCCCCACGGGCAAGAGAAAGGCCTTCCACAGCTGTTCCTCCCTAGTAAACAGCAACACGCCTGAAGGGGAAGGAACAGCGGTCTCGGATTGAGGGAGGCGGGCGGGCGATGGTTAAATGAGCGACTGCCTCCATCTAGTGGCACCTGAAGGGGTTTCAGCGCCCATTTTCATGGTGGAAACGTGGATGCTTCTGAGCTGCAAGCAGAAGACCGCGTCTCCCCTGCCCTTCTTGGGTTGGGGGCAGAAAGGAGACTCCCAGGAATCCATCCGCCCCTTGGCGGAAAGGCAAAGACGCAACCTGTGGGCTCAACTCGTTTTTTACCTTTTGCTGTATTCTGCTTTATCCTGGTCACAGACCTTAACAACAATGCACCCGGCTACTCGCATTTCTATCGGCCACAACGGAAAACAAATGAGGGCAGCTAAATTGTTCGTGGTTTCAATGTGAGATTTTTAAAGCAGTTTTTTTTTTCCTTCCTAGTGTTTTCCCCGCATGTGCAGGGTCTGCTTGGCCTAAAATAGGGGGTTTAGAATTCCTTGCCTAAAATCTGATTTGCTTCAGGTGTGGTAAACGGTAGAACTATTTTTATTTTTTTGCCTTTTAACCCATACCGTCCTGGATTATTAGGATGCGAGATACCCTTAATAAACAATAGAATAATAATTATTATTATTTGCTGCTCATGGAGTCTCAGATGGAATACAAGGCTGGAGCAAGCAAGAAATCTGCTTGAGATGTTTAGAGATCTTTATTTCTCATTTAATTTGTGAGTACTACAGTATTGAGAGAGCCAAAGTGAATTCAAACTGGTCACCTTAAGACGTGTGGACTTCAACTCCCAGAATCCCCGGCCAGAACGTCCCGCGGTCTTCGGCAGCTGGGAACTGTGGGGGCTGTAGGCTACCAGGCTGCCCTGGGTGTTCGGGACTTCAGCTCCCAGCAGCCCCTGCGTAGAGCAAGGGATTATGGGAGATGCAGGAGCACGCCTCACGAGAACGCCCGGGGTTTTGTCGTCGTGGCTTCCCGCAGCGGGAAACCTTTGCGAGTGGCATCTCCCCTCAGCGGCGGTCCCAGCTTTGGAAGGGGCGTGGGCGCACCCTCCTTCCCACAATGCCTCACGAAGAGGCTCTCCCCGCCCTCGCGTCGGTGTTTTGCATAGCCCCGCCCGAGAAGGGCGCCCGCAGCCACCGCGTCTCCCTCCTTCCCACGATGCACCGCGAAGGGGGCCGTCCCGCCGCGGCGCCGCTTTGCATAGCCCCACCCTCCCGGTTGCCGCGGAGACGGCGAGACGCGCCCGACGCGGGTCCCGCGCGCTTTCGGGGCTTTGAAGGGCTTCGGCTATTCAACCGGTGCAGCTCCGCCCCGGTGGGCCGCGATGTCGAGGCTGCAGGACGAGCGGGAGTTGCAGGAGTTCCTGCGGGACGTGGACGAAGTCGGTGAGGGGCCGAGCGGGGGGTTCTTGCCCGCCGGTGGGGCCGCGGCCTGGGTCGTCGCGCCGGCGGGGGTCCTCTTGGCGGTAAGGGGGGCGAGGCCGCCCCCCCTTAAAATCTGACTTGCACCATCTTGGTTTGCTGGTTCGCAGCATTTCTGTAGCCGCCCCTCTTAGGGGGGCTCCCAAGCATCGAAGCCCCCCCTTTGGCGCCCCAAAGGCAGCCCCTTTCCTGCCCAGCCTGGCCTTCGAGGCCTTGCGGGAGGCGGGGGGGCGGGGGGGCCACCGGTGCCCTTCTTTGATAGAATAAAGCAGGACCCTCCTTATTTATGGGTGTCAGGGTTAGAGGAAAACAGTATCCCTTTACTGCCCCCCTGGGCTCCCTTTGAGCTTTCAGATTTCATCCCCAGCTTTGGGTTAATAGAAACAAGGGTTCTCTTTTTCCTCGGAGAGATCACCCTGTGGCCCCTCTTCCCCTTCCCTCCCCTCACTCTAGGCTGAGGGTGGTTTGAAACTCAAATGTGCCTGCTCCTGGGACTTAGAACTTAGAACTCCTGATTTCTCCTATATTACTTCTGTTTTCAAACTATCTGTTTGTCTTTTCTGAAAAACCATTTCTAGCTGACTTGATTCAAAGCCTGAATTCCACAGACCCCGCTATCCAGGAAAAAGCCATTGCTGATACAGAGAAAAGACTCAGCGCCACTTCAGACAAAGATGGAACGAAACAGAAGCCGAAGCTGGACAGAACTCTCATCAACACGCGGCCTCCGGTAACCCTTTGTCCATCAGGAGCAAGACAGAAGCCGACGGGGAGTTTTCAACAAGTCAGCAGTGTGTTCTTGCCCGCTATTTAGCACCCTAAGAGAAGGGCCAACTTTCCCTTGGCCCGGTGGATGTTGCACACACGGTTTGGGGGGAATAAACCCCTGAATAGCAAGGCTGCTGTTGCAAGAAGAAGTGGAGCAGCTTAGAAAAAGTCCTAGAATGAATAAATAAATAAATATCCCCCCCCACACTCCAAAACTGGGCTTGAAAAATAGCCTTCTGTTGGAGCCAGCAGAAAAACTTTTTCAGCCTCCTTGCACAGCTGGGAAGGGAAGTCATTTGGGCAGTCTCCTCCACGTTTTTTGTGACATTCCTGGCCTCTGAAAAATTCATTCCCCCGTCTGGGACAGACACAGACACAATCCTGACCCCCCAAAGAGGCTCGTCTGTCAGCTGGGTTGTATCCTATAAATGTCACACAAAACTGTTCTTATTCATCCAGGCACACTTACTTTAATTTTAGTTATTTTAAAAGATTTTTATCCTAATTTTGTTACTGTATTATACCCAATTATATTATAATGTAAATAGGGTATGTAATCCTTGAAAAGGCAAAAGGTGAAATATGCAGTCCTTAAATGAATTAATCAGGAGGTAGCTGTAGTTCCATTTATGCAATTTTTTGTACTTTGCTCTACAGGTAGAAATCTCCTCAGGATTGGCCTCCTGACATTTTTGTCCCCGCAAAGGAATTTTCTTTTGAAAGGTTATACCCATGAAGTACCATTAATGCCACAGCCCGCAGCTGCCATTTGCCTGATTGAAATGCCTGCAAAATCCTGGGCCAAATTGATTTTTCTCTGTATCCTCTGCCCAGAATTATTAGGGCCTTTTGTTTGTTTTCATTCCACCGTGTAGATTTTTAAGGTTATTGGTTTAAATTAACTTTGACAGCTTTGGAAACACTTTGAGGTGTAGGCTATTGTGCAGTCGTGTTTAAGTGGCTTTGGAAAATTGATTCATATTTCTCACTTAGATTTTTGTCATGCAGTAAAGGCAAAGTCTCCTCCAAGTTCAGCTCAACTCCTGGTGACTTCACGGAGACGTCCCTGTACTTTTCTGGGCAGCAGTGTCCAGAGGCTTGCCGTTGCCAGCTTCTGCTCTGGGTTGGGGCTTTTTGGACTTTCTGGCCTCGCTAACAGACCTGGCATTCCTTGGTGCTCTCCCACCCCAGGAATAACGAAGCCCGTCCCTGCTTAGCTGCCCAGCCTGAGCAAGGCGGCTGCTGCTGCGATGAAGTCCAGACTTACCTGAGTTGATAAGACCCCTGGTAACATAACAGATGCGCCCCGGGTTTCCTCGCAGCAATACAGGAGTGATCTGTCCCTGCCTCTTTCCACAAGGTTTTTTTTCCCCTTCCCAGTCTAGCCCACAATTTTCCTAGTGGTCTCCTCTCCAAGTACTGGTCCAACTCTGTTTAGAGCTTTTTTTCCAATCAGGGAAGGCCAGCCAGCCAGGTGTTCCCCCCTGTGGAGAATTTAGCTGTTCTGTAAAAAAAAGGACACCCAGCTTAGCTGACCACCCTTGGATTCCCTGGAAGCCTCCCATCCAAATACTAACTGGGCTTGATCCTGCTTAGCTTCCAAGCCCAGACAAGGTTAGCCAGCTAAAGCAAAACAGAATAGTGTAGCTCCTCCCCCTCCCCCTCCGCTCCCCCCACCCCCCAGCATCCAGCTGACTTTTTGCTTTCCTTCCCCTCTTCTAGGGGTCGTCAAGTCAGGAGGAAATGATGAATCCTGGTAAGACAGATCACGGCAGGAGTGTTTGGAACTGGCGTGCCAGGTGCACTTGCCTGTCTCTTGCCCAGATATCGCAAACGGGGCGAGACTTTGCTGCTTCTCTTTCTGGAGGGAGGGGGCACGGAGAGGAAGCAGCCGCCATTGCTCACCGTTTGGCCTTCGGAATAAACTGGCCTGTGATTTCCAGGAAGCCCCAGGGTCCCTGCTTGCCCTTCTGTGCGGAGGGTCCTTCCTGCTTGTGGGAGATTCACCGGGCTTCCTCGTGGCACGGTGGGTGGGTGGGTGGGAGAGGTGCCTTCCATCCATCCCTGGACCTGGACGTGGACTGGCCTCTTGCGTAACTGCCGAGCAAGTTTCCTTTTCACCTCTAAAATCAGAACTGGCCTCAGTTAAAGATACCAGTTATCTTACATCCTTCCTTGGCTGGAAGGTGCAATTCAGGACATGTTAATCACTTCATTAGCCAGAAATTAGAAAGCTCCACTCTCTTAGAAATGTTGCTTTTTTCAAAGCAGGGGCTACACTCTCCACTGCATTCTGGATCTCTAAATGGAAGCTTATGACTCCCGTTCTAATTTGGTGCCACCTTAATGAAATCACCTTTTTAGATTTCCAATTCATGTCTCTGAAATGACTTTGCTCTGCAATGTGATGCAATGTGACTTTTCTTTTTAACCGCCTGTGTCCTTTTCCTTTTGACTGAATTTCCATCTTCACTTTGCTGACTTTCAGAGAGCTTTTTGGCTGCTTTAGAAAAGGATGCCCACGAGCGAGCCAGGAGAAGGAAAGAAAATGAAGCCTTAGCGAATGGTAAGAGTTGGGTCGGTGTTCGTCAGAAAGATAATTCTTGGGACCTTACCCCCAAGGATCTCGGTTCCGGGCAAAGCTTTTACGGGACATTGAAGCCTCCAGCCGTTTTGTGAACTGCCAAAGGTTGGTTGGTTGGTTGGTCACAAAGCATCATTGCGGCTCAACGGGGCAATAACAGGTTCTTGCAATTCAACAACCCTAGAAGAAGTTGACGGTGCTTTGACAGGAAGACCCTTGCTGCTCTCCTCCCAACTTTCCAACCTGCAACTTGAGCCTGTCAGCCCTGTCAGCCCTGTCAGGTAGACCAGGCTAAGAAACAGACACCATGCAGACCTAAAGCTACTTTTATTAGAACAGCTATAGCAGTGTTTCTCAACCTTGGCGACTTGAAGACGTGTGGACTTCCACTCCCAGAATTCCCCAGCCAGCATCTTCAAGCTGCCAAGGTTGAGAAACACTAGTGTGGACACATGCTGGCTGGGGAATTCTGGGACATGAAGTCCACACGTCTTCAAGTCGCCAAGGTTGAGATACACTGAGCTATAGTAACAGACCCTTGCAAGGCTGAACTTGCTCCCCTTCCTCCCTCATGTGTTAAGTGGGGTGGGGGGCTTGGAAGCAGATCTTCCCTCTGTCCTTCAAGGCCATTCTCTAAATTCACTATAATAACTTGACTGATTTTTAAATGCCTTTGCTTATTCCCTTTTCCTGCAGCCCTAAAAGAAAAAGGGAATGACGCTTTCAGCAAAGGGGACTATGCTTTGGCTGTGCAAAACTATACAGAAGGCCTGAAGAAGCAGAAGGACATGCCAGCCCTGTATACCAACCGAGCCCAGGTCAGTGTGCCAGCGTAAGCCCCGCTCTAGCCGGGTGCAGCCCCTTCCTGCGGCACCTTGGCATCCCAGTTGCCATCTCCTGCCGGGGGTCCTGCCCTCGGAATACAGCTGCTGCCTTTGCGCGTTCCACTAAGGCCAGCTTGGTACTGTTGATCCCTTACTCCATTGAACTGTTGCTAAGTAGCAAAATAAATAAATTAAAAATCCCCGTCTGGGGAACGACAACTCTTTCAATCCCATCCTGATGAAAGGGTACCTCGGCTCCTCCTTTCTGGTGGGGCATGAAAGGCCTTGCGTGCTGTTCCCGAGCTGCTAGATGAAGGAAGCTCCCACATCATACGGAAAAAGTTGACACGTCCATAGGCGGTGTTGTCTACCCTAACCCTTATCGCTTCCAGTTCCTGCTTTATTCTCTCCCCTCTGAAGTTTTGCATCGGACACTCGCGAGCCTCATTTCCCAAAACCTGCCTGTCAGGATCCATCCTTTGATCTCTCTCTGCTCTCTTCTACTTGGAAGGTTTCTTCGGAGTTATCCCTTACGCTAATGCACTTCTTTAACCAATGCTGAATAATTAAATAAAATTTGGCTACCCTTATTCTGTGTCCTTTCCCTTAAAACCCTCAGCCTCAAAATTCTGCCTGAATCAAGATGTTTGCTACTTTAAGGAACCAAATCCCACAAATTTGGACCTCGAAAAAGGGAACATTTATTCCATATTATTCCATTTATATTGTCTAAGAATTTTAATGATATTGTATATTTTGTGTATTTGCATTAGGACCGGTTTTATATTTTAATGTTGGTTTGGTTGTGAACTGCCCAGAGTTCTCCTTGCGGAGAAGATGGGTGGTTATATAAATCAAATAAATAAATACAACAAATAAACATACAGAAACCTCTGGGTCCAGATTGCTCCCCGGGGGTGGGGTGGGGTGGGTGGGGAAGCTAATTTCATTGCCTCTAGAGCAGGGCTGGATGCAAGGTGAGTGGAGCACAAGGAGCTTCCCTGGAGACCAGGACCTGCAGCAGTCTAGCTCAGCCTTCCATCTTATTTTCTCCTGAATATGCAACACGGCGTTCTGAGCCAGCAGTACGACCGACCATGGCTGCTAACTGAAGCCAGCCTGCCGAGGTGTCCTTGGGCCTGCGGTTTGGCTGGTTAATGGATTCGTTCTTCTGCAGGGAAAGCCCCACTGGGACGGCTTGCCCTGTGGAGTCACAGCCCCACGTGAACCGAACACGCTTCTTCCGGTTTATTTTGCTTTAGGCCTACATCAGGTTGCAGAAGTACAAGAAGGCCATTCGTGACTGCAGCTGGGCGCTAAGGGTAAGACCCTCCTGCCTTCATCCACTGCCCTGCATGGGAGGGAAAGAGTAGGCCCACGGATCCGCACGGGCCTGCTTCGGGAAACCGGAGTCCTAGTTTCTCGTGTGTATAACGTCGCATATTTAATTCAAACGCCTGCATTTAATGCCCAATTGATTATTCATAGCTCCTCCTGAGATCTTGTGAAGACTTAAACCTGACGTTCTCCGTCAGTTCTCTCAGCCTGGGTGACGTTCACTTCATGCCCAGATCAGGAAAGAGTTGACTTGATAGTGTGTCTTCAGTGACCTTCCGCTAAGCAGCCTATTACTAAAGAAAGAGATCCTTCTGGCCCTGCCAGGGGTGCGTGGCGCTCTTTCAAGCAGAAGAGAACAGCCGTTCTGCCAGCAGTTACAGCCTCACTTCCTATGTTTGTCTCTCTCTTCTTAAATCCTCGGAATCCCCATTTTGCAGGTCCCACTCAATGAGAGGTGCCACCTTTTGTGGTGTGGAGAGCCCCTCTCACAGGGATTCCAAGAACTGCCTTGGGGCCTCAGTTGCTTTCTCTTTTATGGAACAGGAATTGGAGGCATTCGTGGGATGTCAGGGTCACATCCCTACTAGTCAATAGGCCCAGTACGGTCCTCTGTTAGGAAATGAAGGGGGGGGCTGTTGGGGGCGGTCAGAAAAGACAAGTTGGCAATGAGAACCACACACTCGCTGCCCCTTTTTTACATGCATAAAAAAGTGCTTGGCTTCAACCACCCAATTGCAGCCTCCATCTTGACTTTTTTAACACCCACACCCGCCAGCGAACGCGCTGCTGCCATTTTTGTAGCACTGAATCACTGGAGGGACATCACTGTCTACACGTTTTGCTAAACAATTCTCTTTAATGCAGTGTGATGAAAAATGCGCAAAAGCTCTCTTCCACATGGGAAAGGCGTACTTGGCCAAGAAGCAGTTCCAGCAGGTGAGACCTCGCCGTGCTCAGTGTCTGCACTGTGCCGAGTTGTTGCTGTGCGAATGCGGAGTTTATTGGCTTGTTCAGATGGGCTGCTGGGGTTCCGTTGGCCTCAGAGCTGCAAAATTATGCTCACGGGTCTCCATTGTTGTTGAGAAAGAAAAGCAAGCAGGTAGAAAGGTATCCCAAGGAGGTAGTCCTCAGGAAATCATGCTCAGAATTGGTAGGTCTGATGCTTTTGCCCTCAATGTGTTGACTAAAATATTAGAAAATACTTTAATTTTAAACTTCCTGGTGGCTCCAATCTTTGGGAGAAAAGTCAGGAAGGGCACTCAAAAGAACTTACATTTCTCATGATTCGTGTGGGGCAAACTGGAAATGGTTTGCATGCTTTTAATGCATGTTTTTAAAAACCAGAGTGGGCATGGAGGACGAAATTAGTTTTTTTCCTTCCCTGCTGTTGTTTTGGAGAAAATATCTTATCCAAAACTAATAGTGTCCCTGGGAAGACTTCCTTGTCCACTGGAATGGCTGGGCCTCGCCTGCCTTCCCCTCCGTGTTAATTTGAGGTGTCAGAAGAGACCTCTTTTGTTGGTTTCAAAACTGCAGGAGGACAGGAAAAATTTAAGCCTCCCCCCAGCTCGGAGGACTTTACTTATCAGGCCCCCAGATGAGGTAATTCACATTGTAAGAACCTGCAGCGTAAGGTCAGTTGGGGGTTTGTCCTCGGAACCGAACTGTGAAAGGATCTTGGGGAACCCAGAGACCCAGAGCTTGGATTTCAGCAACAGGGGAGCTGCATTTGTGTTTCGTATTAGCCACGAGGCCACGCCTTTTCTTGATTGCCCCATCTACGTCTTCTCCTCTCTCTTCATTACTGCTGGCGCTTATTCCCACCCTTCTGCTTCCAGTCAAGAGAGTGCTACCTGAAGATTTTGGAAATCGACCCCCAGAAGGAGAAGCTGTGCAAAGGTAAGAAGCCCGGTCCTCCTCCGTCACCCCCCGCTGTTGTCCGGCTCGTTGCCGAAAGACCAAACCCGCTCCCTGAATGATGGAACCTGGTGATGGTCCCTTGGGCGGCTTCAGGGCAGGGCCTTGTCGTTACCCTTGGTTCATTTAATCTCATTTCCTTTCGCCGGACTCTCTGTCGACTCTGCCTTTCTCACCGCCAGATTGCATAAACGAAATAGACTTGGAGGAAAAAAGATTGCACGAGGAGGAGAGAGCCGCAGAGGAATACAAGTCTGGGAAGCCCACAGCCGCCTCCGTGAATGAGTTGCTTCGGAAACTCAGCGAGCCCGATCAGAACCCTCTTTATTACGCAGGTGGCATTCGGCTTCTGATCGAGATGATTCAAGATTGTGAGTGCCCCGTAGAATAAGCAGCCTGCCAGGCTAAGCCCCAAGGAGCCTCCCATTTGCCCGGTGCCCACAGGGGTGACTGGAACTGCCTTTTGCTGAACGCCTCAAAAGGCCTTGCCCGGAGCAACGTTCTGGTCTTGACTCTTAATTCTGGGTTTCAGCTAGTGAGATACTGCTTCCGTCTGAGTGACTTCTCTGACGTGGTTCTATTTGCGTTGGTTGCAGGCACTGAGCAAACCTTATTCAGGACAAACGGTGGTTTCAGCGTCGTCAGTGACAACAAGGTCATAGAACGGTGGGTGCTCTCGTCCGGAGAAGGGCGGGAGAAGGGCTGAGCATAGCATAGCCGCCCCAAGACGGTGGGCAGGAAACGGAACGGCGGGAGGGCTGAGCAGCCGCTGGCACAGCAGCAAAATCGTCCTGAGCGTCCGGCACCGTCCACCCAGTTTCCTCCGGCCAGCAGAGGAACCGTTTGGACATCAGACACCGGAAGCCTTTGGCGATCCATTCAGATGTTTAAAAAGTGCCCACTTAGGCAATCAAGGGCATGGGAGTATTTTGCCTCTTGAATCCCACCGGTGAAGCTTCTTTGAAACCTAATTAAGCACCTGATGCAACTTAAGGCCAAGCTAGGCTGAAGCTTGAATTATCCTGTAAGCTTCCTTTTCTCTCTCTGTGTGGTAGCCCACCTACCTGTTTTGAAGCCCAGGGAAGAACAGCGATGCTGGGGAGAGCCCTTCGTCTCTTGCCCCTCCAAGCCTCCTTCCAGAAGGAGAGCCCATTGGTGTATTTCCCGCGTGCCGTTCCTTGCAAAGGGAGGGGAACGTTACTTTTTTTGAAAGGTGCAGGAGCAGTCGTCCTTCCCCACATCTGCTCCTTCGATTCAAGCCTTTGCCTCTTCAGCTGCTTTTTAATCTTACTGACAAATGTGAGATACCACTTGTCAATAATGGTATAATTTGGCACCATTTTCCTGCCGTTTCCTTTAGTTTAACCTTAAGGGCTCCTTGGGAGTGAAAGTGTTGCCATCATAGCAACCTGGGTGAACTCATGGCCAGGCTTGGCCGCTTTATTTTTCTCCGCTGAGCCTCCAGCTTTGTCCCTTGCGTAGCTCGAAAGGCACTTTCAGAGGCACCCAGGCCGAATCCACGGGCTGTATTTTGTTGTCCCGTGAAACCAGCCGATTCCGCAGCAAGTGCCCCTTCCCTTCTCCTTTAATCAGCCCCTTCCTTTCCCAGGGTCCTCGGCGCCAAGATAAACTCGCCTGCCGAACTGGAGCTTGCTTGTTCCCTCCTCCTCCTGTGGCAAGCCGTCTGCAAAGGGAATGGTATTCTGCGTTCCTCATTCCTCACGTGGTGCTAATTTTGACTTCATCCACGTTTCCAGGGAGTGTAGCTCTTTCGGGCACTAATCATGCCGAGACCTCGGCATGCACCAAAGAGTTACAGATCAAAGGTCAGCGCTGCAAGTGCAGCATTAGCAGCAAGCCTGTGGATTGCTGCACCACCACCTTCCTATATCAGTGACAAACTGCTCTCCTTCAGCCTTACATACACTCCGGTAGCTGCTGGAGGCTTCACGGTTTGGCCTTTTTGTGTTTGTGTCTGTCTGTCTGTCTGTCCTTGGATTCTTATAAATCATGGCCCTTTTCGATGAATAATGCCAGCCGTCTGGCAAGATCCTCTTCCTTCACAAGGATTTTACTTCCCCTTACCAAGACCCAGTGTCTTCGTGCCTGTAAATATTGCAGCTGTGTGGGAAAGCCATCATGGCATGGGGTTAGAGAGCTTTCCGGTACAGGCGGCGTCTGGTGGGTGTCAAGCCTGTCCTAGAAGTAAAGCAACCTCAGGATTCAGCCCCAGGGGGAAAAGTCACCTTAGTCCTTCTCAAGGAAGTAGCAATCTGGAGAAAGGAGGTTGGTTGGATAAAGGAGACTAAATTAGTTTCTTGAGCATGAAGGTGTCCAAACTAGCCTTAATTCCCATTTCTTGGCTCCTCAAATGACGCTTGAAAGGTGTCACTAATTGGGACGTGAATTGCTTTTCCTGCCTGCATGTGAGACATAATTTGCCGTCCAGAGACGGCATGAGGGGGAGCAAGTCAGATTCTGCAGAAAAGAATGTTCTTCCTTTTTCCATCGCTCCCGGAGATAGGGAGTCATCTCTTAACTGGATGACAGAAGAGCATCCCCGCAGCTGCGTGATTTGGGGAAGGCAGAGGTACTTGCGACAAAGGCGGCGTGTAGGATGTTTGGTGTAGCCAGCTGGCTGAAACCTCCTTGTGGCTTTTCTTTCTTCTCACCCCAGAGGAGAACCAGCGCCTGCTTCTAACTCACCCTGATGTGAATGTGCAGCTTCCTGCTTTGTTGTTCTCGGAGGTGCCCGAAATCCAAGAACAGTGCATGGCCCTGCTGTCCCTCTACGCAGAGACCGAGCACGGGAGGGTTCTCTTGGTCAGGCATCTGAACACCACCAAGTAATTGCATAGTGTTGTAACACGGGGACTTCTGGCTGAAGCAAAGAGAAGCCATTGGTCTTCGCAGCCACCTCCCCTTTCTGGTGCCCGAAATGGCCCATCTCCCGAAGAAGGAGGGGGGTGTCAGGCTGAACTCGGGTGGGACCCGGGCAGTCGAAGCAGGTATTAGGGGCAAGAAGGGGGGAATGGGAGGAGCGTAGCGGTGGTGGCGTTTCCCTTGTTTCCCCGACGGAAAGTGTGGACAGTCTGTGTCTGGGGTAAAGAAGACGGTCGTTATCCAAGGCACAGACCGTTGGCGTGGCCAGCGAGCAAAGGCCGAGCAGGGAGTGCCATTATGCTTTCAGCACCTGATCTTTCAGCCTAAAGGGATGAGAATAGCGGGGGTTATCGGCAGGATATGAAAAATTAAGCAAACATTTAATCTTAAACCAGTTGGTTCTACTGAGGAAGAAAATCCTTATCTTCTGCAGAATTTCATGAATTTCATATCAATGCATATTTTGCCCGTTACTCTGAATGCTTAGAGATGTTCTCAACTGCTATTGGAGCAGATTTTAGTTATTAATTTGATATGAAAAGAAACACTTGTGGCAAATCCCAGCTTTTCATTTAGCACTTCCATCATTTTTTTAAAATACACTTTTGAGTTCGCAAGAATCTATCCAAGTAACGGGAACTTATGATAATTCTGAGGATTTCAGTGTTAGCCTCCTTTTTTTCTATACCCTGAAATGCTGCACTTTGAAATAATTGTTGAACAGACATTTTCTGACACACAGTATTTTATAAAATGATTATGTTCCATCATCAAGGTCTTCTGCATTTTTTTAAAAAAGTAGGGGTGTTTATAATGCTCCCAGCAAGTATTTTGATGAGTCGGCCTCCTGCTGCCCAGTTTTGCGGAAAGGCCTGCTTGCAACTGCAGCTGATGTAATTTATCTTTGCTAGTCTTTATTCCCCGCCCCCCCCAGTGACATCCTTAAAGGCCAGTTGGCATAACTAGAAAGGCGGCAGAGCTATTTTGCATCTTCCCCTGGGGGGGAAAGGCTTGAGTTGTTTTCCACAAATGCCGCTTGGAATTAGTGCTCACTAAGACTGAGACGCCGTTCTTGTTCCAGTTCTTGATCCAATTTGTATTCTGCATAATTCATGGAACACTATACCTTTTGCTCCCAGGTGCAGAGTTTTCTGTGTACAACAACTGTAAACAGATAACTATCTTTAAATTTTACTCTGAGCAGTTGACTGCCTTGGAATTGTAGACCTCTTGTAGACACAAGATAACAATTGCTTTCGGTTTCCAGGTGGCTACAGACATTGTTGTCCTTAGTCAAGGTTTCTGACAGCAGAGCTGCCAGTGCTATGAATTTGCTGACCCACTTAATCACGGAAGAAAAGTAAGTGGCATTTCTCCAGCTCTTGTTGGTCCAGGTTTGAGGCTTAACAGGATTCTGATTTGGCTATAGAATTGTAAATGGTGTCTTCAGGGCAAGATTTACAAGGGCGTTGGTGACAGCTGCTGAATGCAAGTGTATAAGCTGAACTGGAATTGTTTTTTGTAACTTCAGAGGCATTGTGTCCCTAAATTTCAGTAGCTGGTGAGCAACAGAGGGAAAGGCTCTTGTCTTCCTATTCCGCTTGGGGGCTTCTTGGAGGCATCTGGTTGCCATGGAGAAGAAGGGTTCTGGAAGGGATAGATCTACCTCGGCCCTTCATCATTCAAAGATCCCAGGCTCATGGCTTCAGTAATACAATGGATTTAGAAACCAACCACTCTTTCCCAAGTGGGGTTAAATCATGCAGGCAGTGAGTGTTTGGATGTCTTCTATGGCTTCCAGCTCATGGAGATTTTGTTTCACAGACCAGTTTCCGCTAGGTAGCAGTAGTGGAAGAAGGCAGTGGCCTTTCTTTCCACGTTAGTAAGTTTCTCTGATGCTGCTAGTTGGCCTAGTCTAGTCTCAAGAGCTCTTTCTGCAGTTCTGTGACATCAGGGATCTTTCAAGGCCGATCCACTCCTCCTGGCCCCACAGTGGTTCCTGCAGTGGCATCCAGAAGCCTGTTGAGAGAAGCCTTCCAGCAAGACAAACTCTTCTTTGTGTTTTGCGCTGGTACTGAGGGATTGTTCTTGATTTTGGCAGAAAGTGTATCTGCATCTTTCCTGGTGGCCATTGATAGCCTTATCTTCCACCCTGAATTGGGTTAACCCCCTTTTAAAGTTGTCTAAATTGATGGTTTCTTGTGTGAGCAAATTCTGTGGCTGACGTCAGATGTACAACACAATTGGGCCCAGATAAAGTCTTGGATGGCCACGTCTGCCTCTCGAAGACCAGAACTCAAAGTCTAACTCTCGGTCTTACTTTGCTTATAGCTTCAAAATCCAATGCCGTATTAAACTCTCCACAGAGGCCTTGCCAATCTTTACTCAGTTGCTGGTAAGCAAACCTTTTTGTCCCTGAACTTTGTTCACCCAGGTTCTGTTTCTCAGCATTGATTCATCGATAGCCCTGGGAACCAGGTAGGCAGGACCCAGTGCTAAAAGCAGATGGACGTTTTATGGAGAAGGACCGTGGGAAGCTTAGGTGTCTCCTTCAGCTCCAAGATTGCTGTGGTGGGTTGAGAGGGTGGCAGTGGCGGTTGGTTTTTCTGGCTTTGCTATCCACTTCCCCCATCTTGAACCATCTGGAGCGGCCCGCTCCTTAGCCAACCTCCTTCTGCAGGAGCTGGGGTTGCAGATAGGACCCTGTGCCTTTCAGAACTGTGATTTCAGCTGTGGGTCTAATTTTACTGGCCTGGTTGCGCTGCTACAGGTTATTTACAGAAGATTTACATCCCTCTGGGTTTCTTTCCCTGAGAAACAGCTCAGAGTCCATTTCTAAGTAAAAGTCTATTTTGACCCCCTGGAGGATTTTCCCATCATTCTTTCTTCCTCCTGCCCTTAGGACTATGGAGGCCATATCTCTCTACCTTTCACTTTGTTTTATTGGGGTTTTTTTCCTGATGATATCTCAATACTGCCCAACCAAAATTCGACTTTTCTCTAAGCCTGAACATTTTTGAACATTCTCTAGAAATGTAGGTTCATTAGATTCAGTGGATGGAATTTTTAAAATACTGCAGCTGCCTGTGATTTCAAGCTCAACTGGGTCTATTATTTCGGTGCCCCAGTAAAGCTATTCCTCTTTTATCTCAAGAGCTCCTCCAAGACCTTGAATGAGGTGGCTCTTAGCCGATGCATTGCCATCATGGGAGACCTCTGCTCAGATATGGTCATCCGAGTGCAGATGACTGAAAATCAGGAATGCTGGCAAGCTTGCTTGAGCTTTGTGGTAAGTAGTTTGCTGCTGTCAGTTTATTGTCCATTCAGTTGCCTCCTCCTTTCACTCCCACTTGTATTCCTTCTGCTCCATTAGCCTGCGGAAGGTGGGAAGTTCACCTGAAAAATAAAACCTTATGAGTCATAACTTTTTTTTTGCTGTAAAGCAGAGGTGACTGTTTTTAGCAATCTGTCACTTCTGTTGGACTGCAAGGAGGTCAAACCAGTCAATCCTAAAGGAAATCAACCCTGACTGCTCATTGGAAGGACAGATGCTGAAGCTGAAGCTCAAATACTTTGGCCACCTAATGCGAAGAGAGGACTCACTGGAAAAGACCCTGATGCTGGGGAAGACTGAAGGCAAAAGGAGAAGGGGACGGCAGAGGATGAGATGGTTAGATAGCATCACCGATGTAATCAACATGAATTTGAGCAAACTCCGGGAGACAGTGGAGGACAGGAAGGCCTGGCGTGCTATGGTCCATGAGGTCACGAAGAGTCGGACATGACTAAACGACTGAACAACAACAACAAACATGGGTTTTAAGAATGTAGAGATGAAACAGATTTCTTTTTCCAGACCACGGTCATCTCCAGGATAAGCGGCAGTCCAGGATGCTCACTTTCTCTTGCAGTGTAAGGTATTCCCACCTGGTGGAAAATAGGTACAATATATGTGGGAGGTCCATGAATATTTATCAGCACAGAACATAACCTCCTGTGCAGCGAGCCTTCTCATGAAAGGAGGCCATTGGCTCTTTTGAGGTTCACAGTACAGAACTTGGAAGGCACAAGGCTGGTGTTTTGGAACAAAGGAGTGGGCAGTTATCACTGGAGGAAGCCAGCTTACATCCCACCTAGTGGTACTTTGGGGCAATTTAGCAGCTGAATTAGAGCCTTGGGTGCGTTTTTTCTCATGTAAAGCTCACACACCGACAAGGGGTTAAGTTGAGTGACCTGACAGGGTGAAGACAAAACCAGGGAGGGGGCGAAAAAGAACGATGAGCGTCCCCTGGAGCAGTTCGGAAGAACTTTTAAAAAGTTAAACGCAGGGTCATCTCTTTGGTTGTGTGGAACCTCTCCAGGCTCAGAATATCATTTGTCTGCTTTTCCTAGGGCCCAAAAAAGGGTGGCGGCCCTGGGCTCCTATCTGGCAGCGTTCCAGAGGCACCTCACGGGAAACTGAGGTCGGGTGGCTAGCCCTAAAGGCCTTTATCTGCCCAGCAAAGGCCCACTTGGGGGCTAATTTTAAAACAAGAGTTTGTGCATGTTTCTGGCTACTCATCTCAGGTTTTAACTCAATATTTATTTATTATTATTTATATTTATATCACCGCCCATCTCCCCCAAAGGGGGACTCTTGATATAGATGATATAGATATAGATATAGATATAGATATAGATATGAGTTATTCGCCGGGGTTAATGAACTGCTTGGGTTTGAGTCATTTAAAGTGTGAAAAAATGCTTGAAGGTAACAGGGAACATAATTACAAAGCGATCTCTTGCTTTTTCCTATTACAGTGGCTCTGTGTCCTGGATGCTGCTTAAAGTTCTGGCTTTGTTTAGAGCAGTGTTTCTCAACCTTGGCAACTTGAAGATGGGTGGACTTCAACTCCCAGAATTCTGGGAGTTGAAGTCCACCCATCTTCAAGTTGCCAAGGTTGAGAAACGCTGGTTTAGAGATACAAGATTTGGGGGGTCATGTACTTGGTCCTTTCCCCAGTAGTAAGGTATGGCTGTGAGAGTTGGACCATAAGGAAGGCTGAGCGCCGAAGAATTGATGCTTTCGAACTGTGGTGCTGGAGAAGACTCTTAAGAGTCCCTTGGACTGCAAGGAGGTCAAATCAGTCAGTCCTAAAGGAAATCAACCCTGACTGCTCATTGGAAGGACAGATGCTGGAGCTGAAGGTCAAATACTTTGGCCACCTAATGCGAAGAGAGGACTCACTGGAAAAGACCCTGATGCTGGGAAAGACTGAAAGCAAAAGGAGAAGGGGACGGCAGAGGATGAGATGGTTAGATAGCATCACCGATGTAATCAACATGAATTTGAGTAAACTCCGGGAGACAGTGGAGGACAGGAAGGCCTGGCGTGCTATGGTCCATGAGGTCACGAAGAGTCAGACATGACTAAATGACTGAACAACAACAACAAACACTTCTGTAACCACGTCAATCCTCTCTACTCTGGATTTGCTTTGCCATTGTGAGCTGAAGGGTACCCTTAAAGTTGCTTTGATTTCAGTCAGGCGATTATGTCAACAATTTAGTCCATTCCTGACTACTGTACCTGGCAGTGGTTCTCCAGGATTTTTGACTAAGAAGGGGGCCCAAATCCAGCTCCTCACTGGACATGCCAGCTTCTATTCCTTCTTTACCATAACGTGCTTGGCCTTCCCTGGGGGAGAACCTCCCTGGTGACATACCTTGATCAGGAGAAGCTACCAAGGGACTAAGATACAGGAAATGTACAAGGGATGGTAGCACAGAGAGAAACCTATCAGTTTTGGAGCATCCATGGGATTGGCTGATTTTATAACAAGATTTTGTTTTCTGCCTCCATAGAATGAGTGCTGGACCAAAGACAGCGTCACCAGGTATCCTGAGTGTTTGTATGCAGTCCTAGGCCTGATGATGAACCTTTCCCTGGAGCACAACTCAGTCATCGAGGTGATTTATAAATCGGCATCTTCTTCTGGCCTCAGAACATCCGGGATTCTCGTCTGATCTAGTTGTTCTCGGGCGCACGTTCCTCTCTTGGTGCAGGTGTTTAGTCGCAGTGTTCCTTGGTTCTTTGCTGAACGAAAGTTCCTGACTTCTTCAGTCACAAGGGTTCAACCTCTTGCTTTGGTGGTAGTCCCACAACAGCACGTGGCATATGGAGGGCTCCTGTTCAGTGTTCCACACATTCCGTCAACCATCACCGCCACTCAGGGTTCCTTGCTTTTTCCCTTCCATCAAAATCCCAGGCTTACTGAAGATCCTCAGCTCTTGTTGGGTTGTTTAGGTTGCCCCCTTTTCCATTTTAGATTCCCCCCCCCATCCTTTGTTGTGTGGGAGGTATATTGGGGTGGGGTGGGGTGGGATTGGAACGAACACACTTGTGCCCAGTCTCCAACTACATTAAAATTGTGGAGTTTTTACAAAGGGCCCATCCCTGAGAATATTGAAAAATAGCTTCTGAGTGAGGAATGAGAGCTACACTCTTCATCTGTTGGTCTCTTCCTAGGTTTCCTCTCCCACCCAGTTGCCCGTTTTCCCCCTCACTCAATCCACCTTTCCATGCCACTGAATCTGTCTGTCCCTCTGCCCAAGGAACACTGTCAGTCTCGTGCTTGCCCTCCAGGGCATTAATTAAGCTGGGGTTCTGCTGTTTGCACACCAGCATTCTAATCCTGATGGTTGTTTCAGGAACTTGCAGAAGAAATCTCTGGGAAATGTATGTCTCTCTTCAACAATCCGGATGGGAGGATCATAACAGTGAGTGTTGGAGGTCAAGAGTCCCAAGCTTTTGGCTCATTTGCCTAAATGGCTCTGGGACAAATCCTCTCCATTCCTGCCTTTCATTCCCAGTACAAATGTAACTCAGTTAGATTTTACTTACTCATTTATTTAAAATGTATTTATGCATCTTTACTGGAAGCCTGTAAGGTAGGAGTTGGCAGAATTAACTCAACCGTGATTACCCCTCTATCAGTTTCCCACTGAGCCCTCTCCCATTTACAGTATCACACTGTCTCGGGGGTACCTTGGTCCCCTGTGTCTTTTTCAGACCCCCGTCAGGACGGCCACGCTCGAGCTCTCAGTTACCCCTTCCTGGGGAAGAGACCTACCTGACCGTTCTTCATTCCGTTAACGTTTAGGACATCTCCCCAGGAGATCCAAGCCAACTGCATTCCTTGGGGCAGGATCAGGACTTGCTCCTGCTGGAACCCCAAATCTCTTTGCAGTTGGAGATCCTGGGCTAAAAGAGATCCCAGAAGAGTCGGGATTTAGATGGTGTCCCGTCTGCCCCGGAAATATCAACACTGAAGCCAGGTGCTGCCAGTGTGGGGCAGCAGCTGTATGAAGAGGTGGGTGCCCATCGGGATCTGAACTCAGGAAGCGCGTGGGCATTTTGGTTTCACGCTCCTACCGGGAATCCTTACGGTTGCATGGAATCATTACGTCACTGATTTTAATTAAGGATCTTACCTCAAAAACAGACTCTCAAAGAAAGGGGGTTGCTGATAGCCTTTGGAAACATTTTGTTTAAGACGTCAGCATTCTTCTGCTTTGTTTAATGTTCCATTGTTTAAATGGTATCAATATCTTCAATTTTGCTTTCTGATTGTGGCTTATTGGGAGGCTGCCCACGAATGGCCTTGGGCACTCACCAAAGATAATTTGGGAATGTGATGGATTGATTCCCTTTATACCTTGCTGCAGTCAATTCAAACTGCAGGTGTTAGGATCCCACGGTTGTGCTCCATATTCCTTTGACCCTGGAAAAGGCATGGCTGCCGAGCCAGAATGAGCGGTCTTTCCAAATCATTCATAGCCTGCCATTTTCCTCTGCCGTTGTAACCAGCACAGGGCAGGAACGAGGTGAACAAATACGATAACTCATTTTGGGAAACGGCCATCTAGCCTCTTTCCCTATGGTGCTCCATTTCTATTTTATTTCCTTTAAGAGAGCTGTTGGGCTTTTGAGTCACATCCTGCCGGCAAGTCTGGTGGCGCTGGAAGAAGCTGTGAAACAAGGTGTGGTGAGGAAAATGATCCGATTTCTGAAGGTAATTTGCCGTTTCCATTTCAGAGCGATTGTTTCCATTCCGGTGGCCTCGAAATGCTTCTGCCCAACGCAGGAACAGACAAATCTGTTGTGTACCAAACCAGATGGATGGAGCGTTAGGGGCCAACTGCTCCTTTTCCACCTTCCCTGATTTTATATGGGGAGTTAAGTCGCGTAGTGCAGATTTCGCCGCCTCTACTTCCCTGCAATGTTCATCCTTTCAGCTAAATTCTAGAGCATCAGAGAATAGGCGTGTCTGGCTCGGTCTTTCTGGTTGTCTTGGTCCAAACAGAAGAACATGGCTACCTGCTGGTCGGAGCCCGGCCTTGTGCCCTGAGGTCAGGAGCAGCTTCCCAAACGCTTTCTCACCGCCGCCTCCTGCTGGAGGTGCGAGTCACGAGCCCAGCTTCCCTCCCGCCCTTGGGCAGCGATGACCTCCTCCTGAGACGCCCAGCCCTTCGCCCTTCCCCAGGGAGCTCTTTATCAGCCCACGGCAAAGGACTGCCAGCAAGGCCTGTTCTGCTCCTGCCTCTTGGCTCCTGCACAGGTTTCCACTCCCCAAACAAACGGAGATGAATGGGAGGTGAGAGTGGGAAGGGAAGGGCGATGGCAGGGGGTGATGACTGGGCAAATAACCGGGAGATACACGTAGTGAAGGGGCTCCTGGGACAACGCCCATAAGAGCAATGAAAGGAAGACCACCCCTGATCCAGATTCGCACTGCCGAAGGCCTGGCACTAAAAGAGGACCGGGGTGGAGAGGAAGAGAAAATGTGAAATAGATGCTCTTACAGTGACCCCTCGGAATGGGTTTGGGGAGAGGAGAGACTTGATGGAGCTGGTCTTGCGGGGGGGGGGGAGCAGTTGGGCTACAGCTGCTGCCAGGTACAGACAGCTGCTTCCCGAGGGATTCCCCAGCTGTCTCATGAAGCACCTAATCCAGTGTTTTTCGAACTTGGCATCTTTAAGATGCGTGGACTCCAACTCCCATAATTCCTGTGCTGTGCTGTGCTGTGCTGTGCTGTGCTGTGGAATTCTGGGAGTTGAAGAGCACGCATCTTAAAGTTGACAAGGTTGAGAAACACTGACTTAATCCCTACCTAGCGTTAACTTGCTTCCCCTCCAGAACCCTGAGGGCTCCTTCCCACAAAAGTACCTGCCCAGCATCAGATGTTGGGTAGCTCTCAGCTGGTCAAGCTGCCCTTTCTCATGGCCCAGCTCTAGGGTTCTTGCCCCCCACCCCGGGCGCCATGCTTAGAAGTTGCAGCAGAGTGGAGTCTCTTGCTTCTTTATACCTTAATTTATGGGAGAAGTAGGCACCATTCAGATCTGAAGCACCCTTCCTGCTTTGGATCCAAATATTGCACACCGTGAATACGTAATGAGAAGCCTTTCCAGGATGAAGCGTGAAGAAAAAGGAGAAGCGAGCCTTCCTTCCACATCTGAACCCACAACTTCAGCCCCCTTCCAGTGTGACAAAAGCTGCCTCTCTTGAGCAGCAGCGTGACATACTTTCTCAGGAGCAAAGGTGTTCCAGAGTGTTTTATGACTCCGGTGCCTAGAAAACTTTGTCGTTTGGCAAAAGTGACTATGCCATCCATGAACGCTAAACACTGTTTACCTATCCACTGGTAGATTCACTAGCTTATAGGCAATTCATGTGTGGGGATTTGCCTTGAAGAAGTGCAATTGGAATTGCAAATATCCTTAGGGGTTGGGCTGGGTCCTTCTTAATGGTCACAGCTGTAACACTAGAATCCGGATCGTCTATGAAGGTTCTCAGTCATCCAGGTGGAATTGTCTGTAGCTTGAATCATGTCAACTGGATTTCTATTTTCTTAATGGAAACGTTTCGCTCCTTATCCAAGGGGCTTCTTCAGTCTGAGCAAAGTTGGTAAGGGAATCCTAAATATGTTCCTAGGTAGCTGTGTGACCTTACACCTGGGGCTAGGTCATGGTTATATTGAGATGTAATTTTTAAGTCCTTTTATCATCTAATGGAGGGTCGTTAAAAACACCATGCTGCTGTTGAGCTTCTGAAATGGTCTTAATCTTCCTAGGCACAGAAGACAACACGGGGAGGAAGATGGGGGAGAGTTTGTGCCTGAGGCCCCCACCTCTATTCAAGGAAGGATTTTCCAAGTTGGCATAAATGGATTCCTTGACCCCTCTCTCAAACCACCTATCTTCTCTGTCTAAAATGTGAACATTAATGTCCTCAAATGAGTGTCCTTTTTCTTTTAGATGAAGATAAACTGCTGACAACACAGGAGAAATAACACCACAGGACCAGAGTCAGCAGTTTATCTTCATCTAAAAGAAAAAGGACACTCATTTGAGGACATTAATGTTCACATTTTAGACAGAGAAGATAGGTGGTTTGAGAGAGGGGTCAAGGAATCCATTTATGCCAACTTGGAAAATCCTTCCTTGAATAGAGGTGGGGGCCTCAGGCACAAACTCTCCCCCATCTTCCTCCCCGTGTTGTCTTCTGTGCCTAGGAAGATTAAGACCATTTCAGAAGCTCAACAGCAGCATGGTGTTTTTAACGACCCTCCATTAGATGATAAAAGGACTTAAAAATTACATCTCAATATAACCATGACCTAGCCCCAGGTGTAAGGTCACACAGCTACCTAGGAACATATTTAGGATTCCCTTACCAACTTTGCTCAGACTGAAGAAGCCCCTTGGATAAGGAGCGAAACGTTTCCATTAAGAAAATAGAAATCCAGTTGACATGATTCAAGCTACATAGAATCCGGATCCTGCTATGAGACTTTGCCAATATGTTCAAAGAGAGATAAGAATAAAAGTCTCAAGAGGTCTAAAATGATAGTTGGTGATGTGAAGCCTTCCTGAGCCCCCTGTTCTTGTCCCTGCAGCAGAGGGCCCCTGGAGACAGGGCTCTGCTTTTGATGGGGGTCTTTTCCTATCTCCAATCTAGGCTGGTGGGCAAACCACGTCTGGCTATGCAATGAAGGTCCTTGCCTCTTGTGCCAAGAGTAGCTGGCAGGCTCAGAAGCAGATTGTGAAACTGGATGAAAGTGAGTGCTGCTGCCTTTTACTCAATCTAGGGCAGTGTTTTTTAAACTTGGAAACTTTAAGATGGGTGGACTTCAACTCCCAGACTTCCCCAGCCAACATGCTGGGGAGGAAAAATGGAGAGCCCTTGGATTTCGCTGGCTCCTCCCTTTGAAGGCAACCTTCTGGCAAGACGACTCTTTCTGGAAAGCTACGATGACTTTGTTCTCCAGCACAAACCTCCGCCTCCTTTCCAGCCCTGGTGCCAACTGGCTCCCTGGCCAAGCCCTCTCATCAGCTGGCAGCATCATTCCTCCGGGTTCCTGCCGCCTTGTCAGCTGGCTCAGAGGCCTTCATTTCTGGGATTGACAGTTTAATTGGCATGGTCTCCCCCTCCCTGTCTACAGAATGCAGTCAGCCCTTCTTCCACCTTGTCTTTCCATGCATCCCTTTGGCACCGAGAGAACGAATCTTCATTTATAGCTTTCGCTCTTCCCCGGACTTGACTTGGGTCTGTTTTGTCTCTCCCCAGAATGTAGCCTGTTGCTGAAGCTTCTGAGATGGTCAAGTGAGGTGGTAGCAGGCAATGCTGCTTTCTGCCTTGGAAAATGTCTTGAGGTGCCTGGAACAGCCACCAATTTGCTAGACACGGATGTTGTCCGAATCCTCTTGAGAGTCGCTACTGGGAATGCCCAGAAGACTTCTGTGCAAGAGAATGCAGCCATAGCTTTAGGGAAGCTCTGTGCAGCTGATGCCAGGTAAGCATCCAGAGGGGTGGGCTTGCCATGAATTGTCCCCAACCACCTCAGTTGGGTTTTTCTGATAGCCTTTATTGATGGATTGAAATCCCCCTCCTCTTTGAGTGAAGTGACACCTTGAAGCTCCCAACACATCTTTCTTTGGTACCTTCTGGAACTCCTCTTGACTGTGTTGAGAGCCAGAAGTTGGGGGGCGGGGGGCACATCTTCATTTGTGGGAGGATCTTTGTTCTCTGGAGAGGGTCTCCTGTCAGGCGGCTTTGCCGTCACTTTGATGGTCTCTCAAAACCAGACTTTTCAGAATTTCATCCCCCGCCCCCCTTAAACTGGGCTTTTCAGCTTTGGGATGCTGGCTACCTGGAGCTAACTGATCCTATTTCCCTTCATCTGTCATGTTAAAAAAAGTCAGGGCCAGGGCTGCCTCTGATTCACCCAGCCGCTCTGGGTGAGAGTGCTCGAGGCTGTCATGCTACCTTCCCTAAACCCCAGGAAGTCTCTCGGGCAGCAAGATTGCTTGGCTGTGATCCAAAAGGTGTTGGTAGAATCCTGTTGATGGAATCAGTTGGATTCTCCATCTGCAGTCAGTATAAAGAAGGCATAGATCTCCGTTTGACCAAGGGAATCAGCAAAACTGAAAAGAATTTTACATGGTTGTGCTGGAAAGACCTCAGCTTGATGGTCCCTCCACCCACCCCCCAATCCAAGGTATTTGTGCTCACTTTTGGCATTTACTTGCACCCGGCTTGAATTGGGATTGATTTCCTCGCATGCAGAAGGGTGGAGGTGTTTTAACGTATTTGGGAGGAGAAACACTATGTAAGGATACCCAGCAAAAGTGAAGTTACGCCATAATGAGGACAGGCTCCAGAGCAATGATGCCGAGAACATGAAGCCACCACGTGTTGTGGATCGGGAAGTCCTTCCCCTCAGCCTGAAATACGTACCATGTTGTCATTCCGATACGTCTGGGATAGAACACGTAGAACTTTCAGCTTCTCTGCCCGGTTTGCTGACAAATCGTTTGACCATTGCACAGAACTTTCTTTTAAAGCTGCTGCCCTCAGCTGTGCCCCACCACTCATCTTTTAATTAGTTTTGCTGTCTCTCTCTGGTCTTTGCAGGCACGCCAGCCGGCTGCGGGATTTGAACGGAATGGCAGTCCTCCATGCTTCCGCGAGGAATATGCAAGGCCGTTAGGGTGCCGGCAGATGTTACCGAGAGGCTTTCTGTTGCCAGCCACCCCTCGGGGTGGAATTGCGCTTTCTTTTTAAAATAAAGAGGATTAAAAGTGGGGTGGGGTGGGGAGAGCATGTCAGAAAAATAAAAAAATGAATAAACCGCTTGGAACAGTGCCTGGATTGAAGTGGTTTTGTCCTGTTCCTGGAATTGGAGCAGCAGTTCTAGGAACCAATTCCTTATCAGAGTAAGAATTGTCACTTTTCAAGAGGAGTCCGTTTAAAAATCAGGGAGAAGGAGCTGCTCGAGGGAGGGCCGTCCCACAGACCCAGTCGTGGTGGATCCCTTGGATCTGAGTAGTTTGGAATCTTGATTTCATCCTTCCCTGAAGCACAGCTTCCCTGTTTCTGAGTGATTCATGCTGCAAGTGATGGGTACAGGTAGACTGTGGGCTGCGGGGCGAGGTTTGCCTTCAAATATGTGAGTGGAGCTTTGTTGCCTTCTTGTTTCCAGTCAGGTTCCAGGGCGATAACCCAACTGATCCACCCACCTTGGCAGAAGGAAGAAGGAGAGAAAGGAAGGGAGAAGCTTACTTGATTTCAAATAGATTCTTCTCTTCTCCCTCCTTGACACTTTTAGATGGCCATTATGCCAAGAGGAGCAGATGTAAAATTGTATGTCATTATCTCTTCTTGGGAGCAGCGGATGAGTGTGTTAATTTTCTCCACTTCACAGGAAGTGCAACTCGGAGCGCATGGCGCTTTCTTGTTTGTAAAGAGCAGAGGTCTGTGTCGCCATTGCTGCTTCTCCGAAAGCTCACGGGGTTGATTTTTCCCTGCTTGCTTCAGCTCCTGCATTCCAGTATTAGTGTGTTTTGCCACTGCACCACTCTTGGACATATGTGGTTGGAACGGAGGGTTCTTGTGTGGGCGCTGCCAATTCAACCTCTGCTACAACGATCCTGTATGTTACTTGACAAGAATGACTAGCGAGGCTTGTCCCTAGTGTTCCGGGGAGAGTTTATGGGAGCCCCAGGCCAGCCCACCCAGAGACAGCCAGGTTGCCTACGCCTCCTTTAGCCGGATCCAGGAGGAGATGGGAGTTGATGGCTGGAGATACGTTGGCATTTGATCTTCTCAGGCCAACCCTGAAGCTGGCTCCGGTTGAATGTTGATGTTTTGCCAGCTTTCATTCCAGCATCTTTCTTCATTCCAGCTATACTTCCTTTGTCCGCTTCCTGCAGACCCCTGGCTGGTTATTAGTACCTCTAGGAACAGAGTCAGGGTGCCCTGCAAAGTTGTATTTCTGTCATAATCCATAAAGGAGCTTTTCCACCTGCTGTCCCCCCCCCCCGATATAGTGGGCCACAAGCTTCAGTGTGCTGGCTGGGGTCTGTAGGGGTTGTAGCTTGACCCATCTGGAGGGTGGGAATGGCTGCTGCTGCAGACAGCACTGTTGGTCCTGCAGATGAAAGCAGTCCCTGCAATGTATCTGTTATCCCAAACCTGTAAAGTGCACCGGTTGTGCAAAGGGGCTGTTCTGCAGCCACTAGATGGCAAACCAGCTTTGTGTAGTTGTCTTCAGCCAAGGCACCTATTCAAATTCACTGAAGTGCTGCTTGGACAATATCTAATGCCTTTAGTGAGATCCCCTGTGCCTATAGGATTACGTTAAGCCGCAGTGTGTCCAAAGGGTGCATTGGAATGAGCCTTGCGTTCTCTATAGCTTAGAGAGACTCCCCTTGATGCCTCTTTGGGTTGCTTTGCAGGAACTAAGGAAAGCCAGCATGGATCAAAGCAAAGAGATAAGGGAGGAGGAAGTGGCCTAGATGCAGGAGAGGCTTCACAACTTCTTATGATTGGAGATCACGCCAGGCCCACTCAAGGAGCCAAGAAAGCATTTGAAGCCTCCTTTCTGAGCGAGGCCTCCATAACGGAGCAAAGGTGGGGTAAAAATAATTAAGTACCCCTCCCAGTGGCACCCCTACGATGGGATGGAATTAGAGAATTGGGAAGGAAGTTACTTTTCCACTCTTCGAGTTGCTCGATTAAGGCTGAGTCACACCTAATCACGGCATAAAGGTGCCCTGGCAGAACCTCCATGTTGCCTTCATCTTGTCCCCAGCTCATGAGTAAGACAAGTCTAAGTCTCCCTTGGTGGTAAAGGAGTGTTTCCTCATATTCCTGTAGTGTCCAAGGGTAGCCTCAAGATGTGTAGAATCTGTTCGACTATACAGAAGTTGTGACTAGCAGCACCTGGGAACAGAGGCAAGGCAGGAGTGGGATCCGGTTGAAACACTTGGGATGATCACTAGTGGCAGCAAAGTTCTTCCCCCCCCCTTTCTCTTTGCTGCCATCTGGTGGTCATCTGGGCTTTTGCAGACCAAGTGTTTGCCCAGGATCAATAACATAAGGTAGCAAATTCCATGTTGTCATGGAGGTCTTTGCCACCTCATGGATGGGTGAAGAATGATGTCTTTCAGTGGTGAGGAAAGACTCTAAGAGGCCAAAAAACCCCCACCACTTCACACCAGGAAGACATCCTCTGAGGGGCCCCAGGTTAGTAATAGCACCTTAGAAACTTTCTTGGTTTGTAAAAATATCCTAACACCTTATTTGTGTTTTATTTATTGAGAGACAGAGAAAGAAATATTCCAAGTAAAGCACTCAGAGTGGCTTTCTCTTAAAATAGAATTGGTGGTGGTGGGGATACCCTGTTCTAATGCGCACATTTTTGTTCATACTGACTTGGGGTTTTTTTCTTCCCACCTGCCCCCAGCATCCCTGCCAAGGAGGGTATGATTACTTCTTTTGATGGGGCCTACTTCAGGTAGCAGCAACCTTAGCTGATTTTGGGAACCGCTCAAAATGATGGGATTCACCAGGCAAACGGCAATGCTTCTGAATGACTCTTAAACTGCTAAAGGAGCTGGCAGTGTTCTTGGGTGCAGCCTGGTGTTGAATGCCAGAACAGGAGGCGTGAAGCATCTCTTTTCAGAAACCACTTCTGTGCATTAAGCCAGGCACCGAGATCCTGGGGTAGTGGTGGGAAAAACTTGTCTATTCTGAACAGGATTGAGGGGGCCAAGTAAATGCCTCATTCCCCTGAACACGGGGGGGATTTTTTAAATGAAAAAACAACTGCAAATTCCATCAGCTGGGAGGACAGGTAATTAATTGAATCAGGGAAGAGGAGAAGCAGCTGAAGTCTGTCTTAACCTTAGCCCTTTTCTTCTTCTATTGGACCCTTTTGAAATTCCTGGCAGGTCCTATTTGCACCCAGAAGAAATTCCCAGTCCCCTGGTGAATTTTCTTTGGATAAATATTTTGAAGATCTCTATATAAGTGGCTTAAATGCAATAAGAGAGAAGAAAATGCATGGAAAAAGAGAGAGTATTTTCTTTCCTTTTTTCCTGCCTCCCCAACCTTTCTCTGTGAGATTGTTTGCTTAAATGTGCCAGTGAATTCCCATGAGAACACCTTAAAAGTGTTGGCTGCAGATAATGCAAGAGGAGAAGAAATCTGGTGGCGAAAAAGCTTACTAATATTTTTAAAAAGAGAATCTGGGGGAGGCACCATCTGCTCTAGTTTTCTCTTGAGTTTTCATCCCCACCACGTTGTTTGGAACCAAGATCTTGCTCTTCGGGCCGCCTGTCTGGAAGTACAACCTGCGGGGTTGACGGAGCAGTTCCTCCGCAGTAAAGCTACCAAACCTGGGCTGCAAAAATGGGGGCAACCACCAGGTGGCAGCAGAGGTGTATGGAGACCCCTGGCTCATGGCTGCTACCTAGTGGTCACCTGGATTTTTTGCAGCCTGGATCCAATAGCCTACTCAGCAGTGATGATGACCTGCTGACTTGGTAGCTGTCTGTCTTCCCGTTCTTCAGAGCTTGGTGAGATTCTGGCAGAGGTGCATGGATCCTTCAACGTTTCACAAAAGAAAATGGCTGGGAGTCTTCCCGTTTTGTCTGTTCGAGAATAGTAAGGCTGGACAGGTAGAGAAAGTGACTGGCCTAAGATCACGCCCATGAGTTTCATATAGTGGAAATCTAGTCCAATGTTCTAATCTAGCCTTCCCTGACAGCTGTGTTGAGCTGCAAGGACCCCACATTCATCGCCAGCACAGCCAAGGAGACCGCAGTAGAGAGCAGATTTCCTTTTCATCTTAACGGGCGGGTCCCACTCCTGCGGCTGGTTCCCACAGCTCCTTCGAGGCTTCCTGGGTCAGCCCACAGCCCACACGGTCCAGCATATGACATCCTCAGTGGCCAACAAGGGGACCAATTCCCACGGTCGTTTTGCATTCTGAGCCGTTTCCCGACACCCAGCCGCAAAGGAAAGGGCAAAGAGGGGCGCTGACCTCTTGGGGAGGAAAAAATGAAGGCAGAGACGCAACCTACAGCTGTTCTTTACCCTTTGTTGCTGCACAGCAAGCATATTAACCACAATCTCACCTTTTCAAAGCCAGTATTTTCAGCAGATTTCGTCAAAAGCCAGTGTGTGCCATGAGTCCTAGCCCGGCTTTGTAAATAAGCCTTTTTTGAAGATAACTGCATTGTGTTGCATTGGCTAGTGGTGTCTCTCTCTTCCAAACCAGCTCAAGTCTCAAAAGGTCATGCACAGGCCAGCTGGGTTCTTGCCTCTCCTTCTCTTTCCCACCTCGGAAGCTCCTCGTTACCTGAGTGCTTTTGCTCACCCCCTTCTTGGACCACACTGGACCACTGCTCTCAGGCCTAAAACGTTTGATGTGTGACACACAATCCTGTGTTGCATGTATGTGTTTGTGTGCATGCACATGCGCTGACAGCAACAGCCCTTTCCCTCTCCTGGAAGCCAAACGGCACCAGCCCTTCAGGGGTTTGGGCACGGGGCAGCAGGATGGAGGAAATGTTCCTTGTTGCAGATGGCATGACTGAACCACACTGGGGAGTAGAGATTGGCCTTCCATTTCCTTGGCTTCTTCCTCGATTGATTGACTATGTGCCATCAAGTTGTTGTCGGCTCTTAGTGACCACATAGATAGATTTTCTCCATGATGATCTGTCCCTAACCTGGTCCTTCAGCTCCTCCAATGGTGTCCCAGTCGCTACTGTAACTGAGTCCATCCACTTTGATGCTGGTCATCCTCTTCTCTTTCCTCCTTACTTTCTCCAAATAAATGCATTTCGCAAAGAAGGAACAACTTAAGATGGGAGACAAGTTTTGTTCCCTTTGGTAGACTTTGGAGAACAGCATGGAGTCAAAATCCCTTTTGGCTTATCTGCATATAGTCAAAGTGAAGTAAAACACTGTTCTGAAAACATAACAAAAGGGACTAAATGGGGGAGTGGGGAGTGGGAATACAGGTCCCAGCCTCAATTTGACTTTAATGCCTTGGCTGCTCATGATTATGGTCTTACAAGCTGGTCTGAATTGCACACAGACATCTCTTTAAGGTTCAGATTAAACACTGGGCCATCGCAAGAAGTTGTTGTGTCGATTCCCCTTGGAAGCAGCAAACCTCACAATCTGCAAATCATTGAGGTTGTGCATGCAACTTTTTCAGTGGATTGTGGTCCAGTTCCATTTTGGAAGGAGAATGTATTTACTTCTTTTTCAAATAAGCAAAAAGAACTTCTAAAAAATGAGCGATGCTTTCCCATTCTGGATCAAGGCAGAGAAATGCTATATTCTATCACCCCCTTTATTTCAGCCCACAAAATGCTTTGTGGCCCCAGGAAGTACACGGCCTTAGTGGGCTATTTATTACTTGATCTGGGGGCAGGGAAGAGAAGCTCCCTCCAGAAACTGTTTTCTAAATAACTTTTCTACTTGGTTTCTCAATAGACCCGCTTGGGACTGTTACGACAAGCAGAATTCAGAACTGACGCATGCCGTTCGTCTGCAATATCACGCACATTTAAATGTCACTGGGACATTCATCTACATCTGTCTGTCTGCAGTTAGCAAATGCAGCACTTATTTCTACAATAGTTTTGTGAATCAGAAAGAGGACTTGGGCCCTGGATGTCTGATGATCAGGATGAACAAGATGGAATAATTTGTTGATCTGCTCATCTTGGGGTCCTAGCTGACCTCTGCTTATTTTACAAAAGCACAGATTTGCCCTGTTTTCTGCTAAAAGCATCCAGTAGATTCATAGCACCAAAAAAAAAGCCATGTTGGATAAATACATGATTTTCTTCCTTGTAGTTTAACTCCTAATCACAACCTAAGGAAAGATCTCAGGCTGGCAATTGCTTTGAAAGTTCGTGTGACCCAGAGCAACTAAAGATATTATATTTTTGTTTTTTGATTTACTGGGATAGTACTACCAAGATAAATTTTGCATGAGTGAGCTTAATCATGTGTTCCTGATGCAGAATGAAAAAACGTAGGTGCCCGTAAGGATGAGAGCAGCATTGTGGGATTGAGTTTCTATTTAAAAGGCCTCAATTCAGTGCCATTAACTGATGGTACCATTACAAGAATTAACTAGCTGGGGGGGGGGGCATGTCCATGTTGAGTATTGGACATAACCATCTGTTTCAGCTGTCTCTTTTCCAGTCAATACCAATTTTCCTGGCCCCCGGTTTAAAAAGCATCGCTAACGGATGTCTTTTTAAAAACATCAGCATTGCTACTGAGCAACAGCTCCAGACAAGAGAGGCAAAATCTAAGGCTCATTCAAGTAGAGATTTGTGTTTATTGACAAAGGGTTGGGGTTGTTTTCTTTTTTTACAATTTTGTCCTATTTTGCTCTCTGAAATTTGGACAGGATGCCTGCCAAAGAATGGAACATCCACAATGGTCTAAACAGACTGACTGCTGCAAGGTTTGGGAAAGCACCGAAGAGTGATGAAAGAATAATGGGCCTAGCTGACAAATAACCTTTAGTGGGAAGAGTGTTTGTCCTCACTCAGTGCCAAATGGCAGGAAAATTAGGACTGATTTCCTGTTCCTGTTACTAGCAGAGCTGTAACCCAATCCTTGTGAGTTAATGGAAGATTAGCTTTGTCTAGTTGGTCAGCAGATGGAAGCTTTCCTGAAGAATCTGTAGCTTGAATCATGTCAACTGGATTTCTACTTTCTCAGTGGAAACGTTTCGCTCCTTATCCAAGGAGCTTCTTCAGTCTGAGCAAAGTTATGACATGATTCAAGCTACAGACTGTTCCCCCTGGATGACTGAGAACCTTCATCGACATGTCTTTCCTGAAGAAGTCCTACCAACCACCAAGGACCCCTTGGCTTCAGACAGAGGAGATGCAGATGAGGTTACTTTTCAGTCTGACAGCTTGACATTCACCCTTGATGATATGGGCATTTCTTTACTGGAACAATTAGCACACCTCGTCTGGTATAATTCTGGTTTAGTGTGTGTTCGTCTTTTTACCATCTGACAGACTAAAGAAAGACTCCAGACTATCTTCTACTCAAGAAGAACAGGAAGGTAACCTTCCATTAACTCACAAGGGTTGCTCTTCAGTGCTTTCCCAAATCTTGGTAGGAGTTAGTCTGTTTAGACCACGCAAGTCAATGGTTAAGCTATTCCCCCATCAGTTGAAGGAGCTGATCACTGGAACCAAGTATTTACAGAATAAGAACCTTAAGGAAGTATTTCAGTCATTTACTGCTGATTCAGAAGAACTGGGAGAAAATATTCCACTTTGGTTATCTTTTACAACTTTAATCAGTTCTCAGCTACTGTACCAGTCAAGGTGCCTATCCAACACAGGTGGAGACATGATTCCCTACAAGCACATTGTTGAGCATTTTCTCCAAGCTTCTATTGCAGTTCTGGATAGAGCCCTTTGCCTCTCCAATGCCGAGAAGCTTCTTTCAGCTATCAAGGACTACAGGTTCACCTCAACTGAGCTTGATGCTAACGATTCACACTGGAGGTCACCCTGATGCTCATTGACCCCCATTACCCTGCCTGGTGAGAATTCTGAAGAGTCCTTGAGTGCTGCTGCTTCAGCTGGGAACATGAAATGGCCATTAGGGGCGGGTCAACATCTCACACCTTCAGATTCTGCATCACATGACTCCGCAAGTTGCTTGGAAGGACTCTTTCGAAAGTTCAGTATGTACCCAAGCTGGTGTCAAGCTTCTTGTCACTCAGAAATGGAAAAGAACACATTAAATCTGTAGCCTCAGGTGAACCCTCTTCATATGCAGCAGCTGCCTTTTTCTATGGCAACACCAATGTATTCCTCCGGCCAAGAACACCTTCTCCAAGATGGCCAATGAGCTGTTAGCTGGGTAACTTAACGGGAGACCAGCCCACTCAAAGCATCTACCCACACTTGCCCCGCCCCACGCTACCACATGTTAAGCAGAGCAATTGGTGGTTGGTTTTCCCCAAGGAAGTGACGCTTGGAGGGAGGGGAAGCCAAGCCAAGGGGTTCCATCAAGCCCTTCCTTTAACTTGTCCTGCATGAAGAAGGGACAGCTTCGCTGCCAGCCTTGCCATGGCTGCCGGGCAGCTTAATTTATGTCGATGTGCTTCCCTGGTGCAAGGACTGGCACGTGCCCTTTAACACAGTCACCTGGCTGTGCCCTTGGCCACGGAAAGTTGCTCTTTTTCCTCTAGGGCACTCTGTCCACTGGCTCTTCAGCCTTGATTGACCTGGAAGGGGCAGTGATATAGTTTTTATGACGTAGAGTTTGAGGCTTTCCTTTGATGGCGATTTTACAACAAGGCCTTAGCCAAACTTTGCTAGATGGGAGCCTGTTCCACAACAGGGGAGCATGTCAAGAATGCCTTTTTCCTTTTAAAAATGGAAGCAGTAGTTCAGAAATGGTGCTGTCTCTAGCGTTGCATTGCTCACACTATCAATAAAAAGAGGAAGAAAAAGCATTACTTCCCAAGTTTGCACATCTTAGACTTTTTTTAAAATTTAGTGGGCATGGATGTTTTAGTGCTGTGCTTTCTATGAATAAGTAATAATAGCAAATAAATCCCAGCCTCTGCATTGAATAATCCTTCCATTTCCCTTCCAGAGTTGTGTAGAAAACCCAGAAACAGCCTGCAGCCAAATGAAGGAGCAGTTGCCACATGCTGCCAGGGTTTGATACGTTCCTCTGGGCCAGCACTGAAAGATCGGCATGATCCTTCCCCTGTCAAATGCAGACCAGCCTCAGAAAGCCCTGCTCCACCTTGCCAGATCTCTACCAAAGGGCGCGGCACAGATGGGCTCAACGCTGGCCCGGAGCAGATGTTCAAGTTGAATTTGTGAGTCCACTTCCACTGCCCAGCCCACCTGTGAAATGGGAATCAGAGTGCCTATTTGGCAGGGGAACTGTGCATGGCCCAGTTTAACGTTTAATTTCTGGAAGACATAAGCTTTGTTTCTGAAGGATCTCTTTCCTTTTGTAATTCTAATTCCATCAGCCATTCCTTCCTCATTCATCCCCCTCCCCACCATGAGGAGGAAAGTGTGAGAAATGTGCCAAGAAGAGGTGACTCTGTGAAGAACCAGAAAGGTCATCCAGTTACTTGTGTGTGTGCGTGTGTGTGCGTGTGTGTGTGCGCGCGCGCGCGCAGAGCATATATCATGGAGGACCTTCTACCTACAGCTTAAAGTGGATAAGATCCATTCTTGGAGCCAAACATCAGAAGGAATTTGGTGGCCCCTTTTCCAACCTGCAAATTTTATTAAAAGACAAAGGTTTTTGTGAGCTGCGGCTGATAGTTGGAAAAGGCTGCGACAGACTGACATACCCGTCTAGCTGCCCTTTACAAAGTGGGGGGGGGATGTTTCAACAACTGAGAAATGGAATGGTGGTCAGCATGACTCAGCTCCAAGCTGACCGCACATTGCTTTGATGGGTGGCACCAAAGAGAATGTCTTCTTTTGTGGGTTGGGGGGAGCATTTTTATATTTTTTAGATATCAAATAGAGACCAGACTTGTCAAAAGGGTTAAATTCTCTGATATGTAGGGCAATTATGTCCCCAACCATTTACCAGTTACCACCTTGGAGTGATCGAAGGGCCTAGGTGGTTGAGTCTATTGAGCTGGCAGTGGAGAGACAGGGAACACTTTGAAGGCATCCGACTCGAGGTAGCTGAGATCCAGCTCCATTTTTCAAACCGCTGAAGTACTGTTATATACAAGATGCAAAAGGAGAAACGATTTTTTTTTTTAAAAAAAAATAGTTTTTGGAATCTTCGACTGCTACAGAAATGCTTTTTTATATTTTTTTAAAATGGTGCTTCTCCCTTTTGGAAATTGAACTTAGCTTCCGCTTGGGCTAAAACTAAAAGTTCAAAGTAAATGAATAAAAGTAATTGTGTAGTTTCAAGACTTACACTTTTCTGATATCAGCAGGCAGCGTTTCAAAGTTTTGGTCCATCTAAATGTTTGTGCCATTCTGGCCTGACCTTTCACTCTCTCGGAAGAAGAGGGAAATACTAATTTAACAGTAAATTTACTGTAGAGGTCCTGAGCCTGCCTCATTTACGGGCTGTGGGTGACATGAAGGCAATGTTAAGGGGCATAGTGGGAAAAGATGCTGTTGGGTGTTTCTGCCATGGTTAGGGGCAAATGGGAAAAGGCCATTTTATGGTGGTGTGCACTGATCTTTTGTTTCATACAATTCCTCTGTCCTTTGTGATAATTCAGCCAACAATACCCCCCAAACCTGCAATTTTAGAAACAATTAAATGCAATCTATAAACAGATTCTAGCAGTAAAGGTAGGAAGGAAAGACTGCTGAGCACATGAAGCATTGAATTTTATTGTGGCGATTCTCCTTCCTGACATCCAGATTTGTTTGCTTCCCTAGAAGCCTCTGAATTTTATTATGGCTGGTTTTGTAAACCTGTTGTTATCTACAGGCACACAGCGAGCCTATCTCCTGGCTGTTACAACACCGGAAAGGTGTAACAGCCAAGGTGAAGAAGAATACAGGTTGTATCTTACGAACACACATTCCCTGGTGTAACGGTGAAAGAGATAAGAGGGAACAAGTAAGAAAAGCCAGCAGAAATAACTACTGTACAGCTTTCCTTTGAAAAAACAGGAGAATGGTCATGAAATTCCTCGGGTTGCAAGTGACGATAAACTGTGAGACAGATGGATTGCCAAAGATGGGTTAATTCTCTTGTCTTCACTGTCTTGCTGATCATTTGGCATGGTGATACTTGAAAGATTATATTCAAACGAGGATGCCTCCCCCAGCCTAGCGGCACTATTTCCAACTATTGCAATGACCTCTCAGGCCAGGCTTGATGTGGTTGAGGATTCCATGGGATCTGTGGGAATCCCGCCTCCTACATGTTTCCACAGACTTGGGATAAGAGACGTGGGGATGAGGAAACACCCAGCACGCATAAATGTACAGCAACAAAGCCCTCTGCCCAGGGTCCCTGTGTTGCTAGAGCCATGCTTGAATGCGCCAGCATTTCCTTACTAGCCAGATGGAAGAGCATTTACACAACCTTCAGACCCCAAGGCCTCCTTGAAGATATTTGGTTGCCATTAGGGAGATGGGGTGAGACCCACAGCCAGGAAGAAGAGCAATCAATTATAAGTTCCATGTAAATCAGGTAGATGGCAGCACTTAGAGGGTTTCACCTTGGCTGATCATGGAAAGACGAGCTCTGAGGGTCAGGTCCCATGAGTAGCTGGATGGAAGATTACCAGGAATCTCAGCATTGGGAGGTCAAAAAGACAGACTCCTTCCAAACTCCTTCCATAAGGCTGCCAAGAACATGACAGAGCTCTGTCCTTGAAGGCACCAAGAACCAAGCTCAATTGGAAGGTGACTTCACTTCTGGGTCAACTTTCACTACAGCAGTCCTAGACTTAATGGGCCAAGGAGCTGACTCAGTTCATTGGCCCACCATGGCCTACCATCACTAGAAGTTGACTGAGTTTGAGAGATGTGTGCGTGTGGGAGGGGACCCGTGTTTCAACCTAGGGTCTTTGAAGGTCTGGGAGTGGAGGCATCTGGACCTGGAAGCTCTGGGGGTTATGGAGTGGGCTGCCCTATCGAAGTGGTGACGGGCCGGGGATGTTATGACGGGAACTGGAGGGCGGGCCATCGTTGGGGAAGACGCCCCCGGTGTTTATTACCGGTGGCGTGTTCCGGCCCTCCACGTTCATACCCAGGTCCTGGTCAGCAGATCCTTCAGGGCCCCGGTTTCCGGCTGCTGCTGCTTAATGCCAGGTCTGTTAACAACAAGGGCCCCCTCATATGTGATTTGATCACGGAAGAGGGGGCAGACCTGGCATGTATCACCGAGACCTGGCTGAGCTCGGAGGGGGGGGTAGCCCTCTCTGAAATATGCCCAGCCGGGTTTCAAGTGTGGCACCAGCCGAGACTCAGGGGCAGGGGAGGAGGGGTGGCGGTTGTAATTCGAGAGTCTCTAGTGGCCTTCAGGGGCACTGCTCCGCAAGTAGCCGGTTGTGAGACCCTGTTTTTCAAGTTGGGTTCTCGAGAACAGTTGGGAGTGTTGCTGCTGTACCAGCCTCCCTGCTGCGTAGCAACATCCCTGCCTGAGCTGCTGGAGGCCGTCTCGGGGCTGGCGGTGGAATTCCCTAGGCTTATGGTTCTGGGGGATTTCAATCTGCCGTCCCTGGGACGTGCCTCGGAGGTAGCTCGGGAGTTCATGACTACCATGGCAGCCATGGGCCTGTTCCAGATTATTCGAGACCCAACTCGAGACAGTGGACTCACCCCGGACTTAGTTTTCTTGTCGGAGCAGTGGCAGTATGCTCTGAGGGGAGAGTTACATCTTTCCCCTTTGTCATGGTCAGATCATGCCCTGGTGACCTTGAGATTCTCTTATGCCGCCCCACTCCGCAGGGAGGCAGGACCCAATCGATTGGTCCGCCCCCGGCGACTAATGGACCCAATAGGGTTTCAGAGGGAGCTGGGGGCTGTACCTCAGGATCTACTGCACGCTCCAGCGGAGGTCCTGGCCGCAACCTGGAATAAGGAGGCGGCCGGGGCCTTGGACAGGATCGCGCCTATGCGGCCTCTCTTGCCACACTTGACCCGATACTCCCCTTGGTATACGGAGGAGTTGAGGGTCTTGAAGAGGGTTAAGAGACGCCTAGAGCGCCGCTGGAGAAAGACAAGGTCTGAATCTGACCGAACACAAGCTAGAGTCGCTGTTAAGACCTACCTTGTGGCGGTAAGAGCGGCGAAACGTCAATATTTCTCCGCTCTTATTGCGTCCGCAGAATGCCGCCCGACGACCCTGTTTAAGATAACAAGATCTCTGTTGGGTAAGGTGGAGTCTGTGACCCACCTACAGGGCCGTGCGGAAGAATTTTCTGAGCATCTGCAGGATAAAGTCGCTCAGATTCGGTCTAAGTTGGACTCTAAGCGTGTAGCACAGTCTGGGGAGATGCCGAGGGAACGTCTTTGCCCGGTTATCTGGGAACAGTTCGATCCTGTTGGACCTAAGGAAGTGGACAGGATCCTTCGGGTTGTAAGGGCCACCACATGTCATCTGGACCCATGCCCTTCCTGGCTGGTACAGGCAGCCCGGGAGGTGACATGTGGTTGGGCCCAGGTGATGGTTAATGCATCTCTGGGGGAGGGGGTGTTCCCAGCTGCTTTTAAAGGGGCTTTGGTGCACCCCCTCCTCAAGAAACCATCACTGGACCCTACTATATTGGACAATTTTCGTCCTGTCTCCCACCTCCCCTTTTTAGGGAAGGTGGTTGAGAAAGCGGTGGCGTTGCAACTCCAGAGGATCCTGGATGATACGGATTATCTGGACCCCTTCCAGTCGGGTTTCAGGCCGGGATATGGGGTGGAAACTGCATTGGTCGCGCTTACAGATGATCTCTGGCGGGAGCGGGATGGAGGGAGTGCATCCATCCTAGCTCTTCTTGACCTCTCAGCGGCATTCGATACCATCGACCATGGTATCCTTTTGGGACGGCTCAGGGAGTTGGGGGTGGGAGGCGTAGTTCTGCGTTGGTTCACCTCCTTCCTCCAGGGCCGTTCCCAATCGGTGGTAATAGGAGAGGAAAGGTCCGACCCTCGCCCCCTCGTCTGTGGGGTACCGCAGGGTTCGGTTCTTTCCCCTCTCCTATTTAACATCTACATGAAACCGCTGGGTGAGATCATCCGTCACCATGGGATGAGATACCATCAATATGCAGACGATACTCAATTATATATTTCCATCCCTGGTGAGATAAGTGATGCAGTGGCTACCCTTTCTCAGTGCCTGGAGGCTGTGGGGGTCTGGATGGGGAACAACAGGCTTCGACTGAACCCTGGTAAGACGGAGTGGCTGTGGATTGATGGCTCCCGTGGATCCAGGAAGTTGTCATCTCTAGTTCTGGATGGGGTTGCACTACCCCATTCAGACCAAGTGCGTAATTTGGGGGTTCTTCTGGACTCACGGCTCCTGCTTGAAGAGCAGGTGGTAGCCGTGGCCAGGAGGGCTTTTGCACAACTTCGTGTTGTGCGTCAGTTACGCCCTTTCCTGGATCAGGAAGCCCTCCGTACAGTCACTCATGCCCTGGTCATCTCCCATATAGACTATTGCAACGCGCTCTACATGGGGCTACCCTTGAGGAGTATCCGGAAGCTTCAATTGGTCCAGAATGCGGCTGCTCGCGCAGTTATTGGTGCGCCTAGATCAGCGCATGTGACACCTCTGTTGCGACAGCTGCACTGGGTGCCTGTGTGCTTCCGGGTCCAATTCAAGGTGTTGGTTATCACCTTTAAAGCCCTACATGGCATAGGGCCAGGTTACCTGAGGGACCGTCTCATCCCCATAACATTGAACCGTCCCACTCGGTCATTCAGAGAGGGCATGCTACGGATCCCGTCCATAAAGGAATGTCACCTGACGGGGTCTAGGAGGCGTGCCTTCTCGATAACGGCGCCCACCCTTTGGAATATGCTACCCCCGGAGGTGAGGCAGGCCTCATCGCTCCCAGCCTTCAGAAAGAGCTTAAAGACCTGGTTCTGCCGCCTTGCGTGGGGGGAGGGGGGGAACAGTTCCTCTTGGGGATGGCTGGTGCCATAGGGCCCTTTTAAACATCCAAACATCACACCACCGCATCTTGGATTTTTATATTTAATTTTAATATATTAGAGTGTTTTATTGGGTTGTTTTAATTGTCGGATTTTAATTTTTGTGTTTTGTAAACCGCCCAGAGTTCCCTTGCGGGGAGATGGAGCGGTATATAAATTGAAACATAAATAAATAAATAAATAAATAAATTGGCAAGTCATGGATGCTTCCTTTCCCTAGAGTTATTAGCTGCATCAGTCTGACTTTCAGCTCAGCCACTTCTTTGAGGTTGCGCAACATAAGAGATGAACTCTTTCTTTTAAGCACCATCATTCTGTCACTGGCAAAAATTCCCGTAATTGAAAAATTAAGTGCTACATTATCACCACATTTTCCCTGATTAAAGAGCAAGTCTATGCTGTTGGTGAATTAATTTTAATCTCTGCTTTTGATTGATTTTTCCATCTCCAAAACCACTTCCTCTGAGTAAAAAAATAAAATAAAGTGCATATTCATTAAATGAGTGGCAGTTCATTAAAGCAGCTTGTTAATTACATGATTCATAAATTCACCGTATTAACTGAGTGGCACACTGAAGCTGCGTGGAACAGCTGTGTGTCAGGTTTGAAAAGAGGAAAGCGCACCGGAGCTCGTGGTGAGTTAAGGAACCGGGCGCTACTGTGAGTGTTTCAAAGAGCCGAAGATGCAAAGCTGATCTGAAACTCCCACATCTGTTTGCCAGATGTTCTCCTCCTATGAAATATGATGTCTGTCTCCCCACCAATTTCTTAAAGTAGAGAGAATTATTTTGGGGCTAATCTGAGGTGGAGTTAAAGCCTTCCCAGGACAATGTGTTGCCTTCAGAGTAGTGCAGCTAACTAACTGGAGACTTATTTTTTAATGGCGTCTATTCTTGAAAAGGCTGTATGAATGAGCACCGTGTTGCTGCAGAAAAGAATGATGGATCTTCAGAGAAAATGTTATTTTTTATTTGTTTCTAAAATATAGATTAGCTGCCTCAGACTAAACAGCTCTAAGAGATATAGCAGGCATAACGATTTATCAATGCAAGTATCAATAGAAATGGGATATTAAGTATAAACAGTTTCTATAGAAGCAACCTAGTACGTATCGATCTCCAGAATATATGCAGGTCCAACCAAATGACACCAGGTCACACCGTCTTTCAAACATAAGCAGCAAACAGGTCAGCCCATAACTTGGCACCTAAGTTATGGCACCTAAGTTAGGCACCTCAACCTAACGTGGAAACCCAGCCCTTGTCTTAGCAAGTGGCATGGTGGGAAGCCAGAATTCACACTGCAAGTGTAATGAACCCAGCAGGGGTGTTTTGTTTAGCTGGGCTTAGGGTTTGGCGTGTTGTGTGAACCTGCCTCTAAGCAATCGCTCGGAGGACCTCTGGGTCTGGACTTTGGCCCTGAGTCTGCACGTCTCGGTGAACTCTCTTAATATCGATTTCTGCCTACCTTTCCATGCAGGTGGCCATCCCTCAGGTGGAAGGGTTGTTCTTCTGCCATGTTTAGGAGCTTCCTGGAAGCAGCTGTAGAAAACAGACGTCCCAAGACGACAAGTCCACGGTGGGTGGGTTGGGCCAAGAATGGTTCTGGGTTTTCCTGCAACAGAGGGCAGGACGCCTGCTCGTCGAAGCCGAGATCAGGGCCGGCGCAGAAGTGGGAAAGGCCACCCTCTCGCCAAAGCCCAGCCCCGTGGCTGCTTCTGCTCCCTCCAGGGAGGTGCACTGATTTCAAAGCGGTATAAAACTGGCTGCCCCAAGAAAGTCTATCCAGAGCCATAGAGAAGAAACTAAGGACAGAAAAGGCGTCATCCTCTGACTTGCATCTCCCGTCTCCTCCTCTGGGTGGTCTTTCTGGCTACCTCCTCCCTGAGGCAGGAGTGAATTGGGGAGGCCAATGGAGAGAGCTTATGACACGGCGCACGGACACCGGCTGGGCTCAGCAGCCTTGGACGTGGTGCCGGGCATTGCAGAGCTGGCATTCCTTGGTTGGCTAATGTCTCCAGTCCCTGCTCCCATTTTGAGGGCCATGCAGGCTTTGGAAATGTACGTTGGCCCTTGGGTGAGCCCAGCCCTCCCCTGCTCTTCTTTCCTTCAGGTTTCAAGGCTGAAAAAAGAGGCGGCGGCTGTTAAGAACCACAGCAAAGGCAAGCTGCTTTGACGGTCCCAATCCTTGTTTCAAAGGATCGATGGAATAAAAGCATCTCAGCTTTGCCCACTTAAAGGCCATTAGCAGGTGAGGGGTGTCAACCTAACCTTTCTTGGAACGGAATATTGCAAAAGTGAAGGCTTTGCTCTCATCCTCACCAAATCTGCTTTTCCGGAAATTCAGATATGGAATAAAGCCTATCGAGATCAATGTGGGAGTTTGACCAATTCTTTTTTTAAATTGAAACCTTTGCACACCTTTTTTATTTCAACCCTTTGAAGAAGTGTTGTCCCTTCAGACTGCGTCATCCACTGAAGATAGATAAATAATAAAAGGCACCTTTTCCTTTTTGAAGGAAAACAAAATGTGGAACCAAATTAGGGCTGTTGACTTTGTTTCCAATTTAAAGGGATGTATTAAGCATAATTGAATAAAATGGAACTGAAGCTTCATTTGCTTCACCCCGTTTGAGGAGCTGCAGCGTCACTCAATCACCCAGACTGTGGCTAAAGCTGTGAAAATACACCACCTTCAATCCACTAATGGGGTCCTCAGTCTTCATTTGTTGCAATAATTAAATAAGAACGTTTCCGTTGCAGTCGGCCCTTACAATTCAGGGAGATATATTCCAGAGCATCCCTAGAAAAAAACAAACAAAACAAAAATGCAAAAGATTGCCCAGTCTCCTGGAGAATGGGTTAATAATAACCACCCAGAGTTCCCCGTTGGGGGAGATGGGCGGTGATATAAATTTAAATAATAAATAAATAAATAGTAATGGTGTCAGGATAATTTATTGTAAAGAAGAGAAGTTTTCAAAAAGAAGTTGTAGACGAGACTCTGGAATGAATGCTGTCTTCACTGATCAATAGCTGGCTTGGCAAATGGTTGTTCCTCTGAAATATGAGGCCGGCGTCACTGGAGATGGATGGGACTTGTAATCTTTACTGGAGGCCAAATGTTTCTTTGGGGAACCTCAACAGTTTTGTGGAGCTGCAGAACAGCAATCCTGGGATTGTTCCAGGAACTGTAAAACTCACCCGGCGTTCCTTTCCGGATGGGCCGTTTTCCCTCTGCATTGCAGCTCTGAGTAAAGACCTCTACCCAGAATCCCTGCGGGAACGCTGTATTCTTCCCAGAAACAGCTGGCTCTCTTTCCTTCCTTGGGACCCTTCATCTGTGTCCAGAGAGCGTTATTTATGTGTGCAAAAGGGAGAGGCACGAACGGTGGTTCGTAGGAAGGGTTTGAAAGGGGGCATTTTTTGGCCCACCAGATCTTTGCATTCTTTGCCATAGAAGCTCACCAACTGCCAAAATGACCTTTTTTATTTTTTCAGACTTATACTGTTGAAGCTCTTTTATCACTGTGTGTGTGTGTGTGTGGTTTTTTTTTTTTATTATTATTGCTGCTCATCAGTTGTTCTGGGCTGCTTCTGTACATGTTCATTGCCGGAGATTTCTTTTTCCCCACTTTCCTGTCTGCCCCCCACAAAGCAGCTCTAAAAATGTGTGCCTATCCATAACATTAATTAAAAGCTATAAAAACAAACCAGAGAGAACATTAAAATGTAATTTGATTGCAATTTAATCAGATAATCTATGCGCCATTAATTATTAACTTACATGCTACATTTTAATGAAAAATTATTAATAATTATTATTTGCACTGTTTTACTACAGCAAGCTTTTGTTTCCAATGGGTTTGTTCTGCCTCATGTGAAAAACAGCAAAGGGCCTTGCAATACTTCAGAAACGGAGACATTCATTTCAGCAGAAGCTTTTAAAGGCCGCCGTCTGCCTCTTCGGATGGATTGCGTCTGCTCGCAGAGGCCGGGAAGAGTTTGTTAGACTGGGGGGCTGCCTGCTCGCATCTGCTAGGGAATGTCAAAGAAGTCAAGGTGGTGGCCATGACCACACAATCAAAGCCCCGCCCCATTTGAATGTGCATCGTAGGTGTGATATGGGTAAAAAACGGGGAGATGTCCCCGGAGCAGTGACAGTTTTTCCCAAACTAGAATTTCATTGGATGCTGGCCAAAAGCTTAGCTGTGGTATCAGATCTCATGCAACTGCCTAACTGTGCAAGCATCCTTTCAACCCAGTTCTTCATAACTGTAGTATTGATTATGTTCATACCTTGTGTTAAGCCATAGTTTCCTTACCCATGGTTTAAGGAAGAGCCACTATTGGCTGGATTCACGCAACATAATAAGCCATGAATCAGTTTAGATCCACCAAGATGTATGCGGTGAGCTATAGTGGAATAAACCATGGCTTCTTCCTATTGTCACTTCAGTGATTTCAAACCTTCTATACCTCAAATAACATCCATGTATAAGTAGTTGGCAAATAATGATTTTGTATCTTGAGGGCTCTTAGGCAAGGCACTGCTACTGGGCAACTCCTGAGTAGCTGGCCAAGAATTTTCTCCCCAGCCTGGCTGGGGAATTCTGGGAGTTGAAGTCCACCCATCTTCAAGCTGCCACGGTTGAGAAGCACTGCTTTAGAGGAGCAAGAAAAGAAATGTTCCAACTAATGTCTGTGATTAATCTATCATCTCCCTGCCACTCCTCAACCTTCTGAAAAAAGCAGGCTTTCTTAATACAGTAATTGCAATGCAGCACAATTTAACCAAACAAAAACTGTCTGCTTGCAGCCTCTGGCTGAATGAAATGCTTAAAATTGCCTTAAAAGTGTCAGATCAAGATGAGCAATTTTCAAGCGCCAGGATGACTGAAAGAATCACAGAGTGACTCAAGGTATGGGCTGTGCTGGAACCTGAAGGCTGCATCAGAAGCTCCAATGCAGTGACAGTTGGGGCCAACTTGACCTTGAGTTCCAAGGTCTAATGAAGTGGCTTGAGAGCCTCTCCATAAGCCAGCCCCCAATTTAAAATAGGAACATCTGTCAGATTATGGGGTTCCCCCCCTCAGATGTTCTAGATCAGTGTTTCTGAAACTTGGCAACTTTAAGACATGTGGACTTAAGACACATTTCAGAACCACTTGTCTAGATGAAGGTGGGAGAAGACACGCTATTTATCCTGAGAATTCAGCCTGGATAGACCTCTTGAATCAGCCATATGATAATATAACTGTTCAGAAAACACCTTATTGTTATTTTTTTTCCAAATAATTTTATTAAGAATTATAAATGAGAAGGATAAAAGCCAACACCTCATGGTTAGATGGTTCATGACTTTACAGTGGAGAAGCATCATCGAAGAGCCATACAGTTGGGAAACTCTCCTACAGTAGTCATTAACTAAAATGTTAGAAATATAAAAACCTGCTTCCTCACTGAATGGGGGATGCCTTCAACTGAAATGTTTACCTTAACCTAACAGATTAGTTGGCTAAACATTGCAGACTAAATAGTATCACCCTTTCAGCATCACTCTCCCCCATTATCACTTTGTCTGTTTTTCTTGCTTTTCTTTGATTAGCATGGCCAAAATCTGGACTTGCTTAGGGCAGAAGCTTGTTTAGACAGATGTAATCAGCAAAGCGTTGTGTTCATGGATATCTTGCTTACATAAATGAAGTAAATATAGTCATGATATTCATAGAAGCTAGAAGCAAAGCAAGTGGCTTTATTCTATGAAGTCAGGCAAAGCAACTCGAATCTGGTCTATTGCAGACTCAACCTAGATTAGCCAGATCTGGAGATGTCAAAGAGCATCTCTGACCCTTCTGCCACCTGTTTTTTGGGGAAGGGTTGAGACATAAAGTAGGAGTGACCAGCAGCAGGCTAATCGTTGTACGGTGTGGAAAAGGACTACAGAAATTAGATAGCCTTTTGTAGAGGGATGCTAATAGGATTACATGTGAGCCAAAAGATTAATTTCTTCCATAAACACAGGAAAATGGCAAAATCCTTTCCTGTCAGGAAGCTGGAAATGCCAAATTTGTGGGGAGCTGAAGAGGTAGACAAAACACCTTGTTCTTACCAGCTGTCGAGTTCAGGTTTTGTCTTAATCCAAATAAATTCACTCCACCTTGCAAATCAATTTGCCATCCTCTTAATTAAAAGATTCAAACACCATGAATGTCATCGCGCTTTGTAGTCTTCTTGTAATAAAAGCAAAGGAAACTTCTACCCCCCCCCGCCTGCCCCCCCCCCCAGGGTTCACTGAATTGGCTCAAAAGAGAGAAATGTCAGCTGAGGGGCAGCGATGATGATTAGGGCTTCAAAGCCAACAGGAAGCAGGCAGAAACACTTGGTCACCATACACACTACAGAATTGTAGCTCTCCGGCAATAAAGTTGACTGTGGGCCTTGGAATTTTTTTCTCTTTTGAGCAGGGTTTTTGCCAATAAATGGTTCTGGAAAACTTCCCCAGTTCTCTGAGTGGTGTGCCCGCTATTCTCAACACTCTCCAAAAATCTTAAATGTAGAGCTTCCAATATTTCACAAGGGAAATAAGGATGTGTCTATAACATCCCCCAATTTGCCACAGCACCCCCTCCCCAGCTTTGCTATGGAAAAAGAATCAAAAGAGGGGCAGCCCAGAGAAAGGTTTGAGTTTCTGTGGTTGCATTAAAGCATTTAATTCTTGGTTACCAAATTAATGTATTCCCTGGGTTTGTACAATACACTGAATTATAGACCGGCCAACAGCCTGGATTTGCACATCGCCTAAGCCTTGGTGTGAATGCAGTTTGGGCCTGGTTAAGCCTGTTGTGGTCATATTCCCGTAACAGACTGAGCTCAGCCAGCCCACTAACCCAGTCAAATCTCCTTACTGGTGGTTTCGGCAGCACACAAACACACTGACCTGGTCAAACTCAACCATTTTGGAGAAGATGCAGAGTCCTCACCCATGCATCCAGGAAATGCCTGAACTCTTGCACCAGGAACGTCATGGCAAAGCTTTGTGGTATCTCCGGCCGTTCTCATTGTCCAAGCAAAGGCAGAGGGCACGACTTCCCTGCTGCACTTAACCAGGATTTGAGAGGTGTGTTCTTGGTGGCCATCTCAGTCCCAAGTTCTGTAAGGTGGCTTTGGGGGCGCTTGTTCTGTCCAACCTTTTTCTTGGGAAACTGGGAGATGTAAGTGATCCCACAACACAAATCATTGGGTAGAGTTGGTTTGAACCTGGGCATGCCTGAGCCATTTCCATTTGAACATAACAACCTGGGATATGACCGACTGGATCAGACAAACCATATCTACCCAGATATACCCAGCAGTCTGCCCTGCTGACGCAGTGAAGTGTAATGGAGGAACAGTCAGTGCAATGAGGCTCTGAAGGTGGAAGGCAACCCTTCTGGTCTGGTCTAGTGGTGAAGGTGCTCGGCTAGAAACCAGGAGACCGAGAGTTCTAGTCCCGCCTTAGGCATGAAAGCCGGCTGGGTGGCCTTGGGCCAATCACTCTCTCTCGGCCATAGGAAGGAGCCAATGGCAAACCAAGAGACTGAGAGTTCTAGTCCTGCCTGAGGCATGAAAGCCGGCTGGGTGACCTTGGGCCAGTCCCTCTCTCTCAGCCCAACTGACCTCACAGGGTTGTTGTTGTGGGGAAAATAGGAGGAGGAAGGAGTATTGGGCATGTTCGCCACCTTGAGTTATTTATAAAAATAATAAAGGTGGGATAAAAAGTCTAAAAAGCAGAACAAAACCCAGGAGAGTGATTCATCTGAGAAAAGCCAAGGACAGGTTTGATTCCAATGTGGAGCATCTACGTTAGAGGAGTAGAGTAACCTGGAAGATGAGGAAGGGGTGCACAACAGCCTTCAAGTTCATTCCTCCCAAGAACCCCTGGGATGGCCATGGCTAGACGCCGCTCTCATTCACCCCGCAGGGTTCAGGAATAAAATCCCAGAGAAACCCATTTCCATGTCGTTTTATTAATTGGCTTGTACAGTTTCTGCAGCATCTTACAAAAATACTGTGAATTGGGCAGAGGGTCACAATGACAGCATGGGCCACAGATGTGCTGACCATTCCTGCTGGTGACTTGATGGTGCTTTTTTTCCTAGAGGGAGGGGTTGAAAAGGTTTCAGCAGGGAATGGTCTTCCCACCACCCTTGACCAGAGGCCACGTGGAATTACTTGTTCCTAACTGTCAGTGCTAATTTTGTAGAAAAAAGGTAAGAAATCTAAGGAGTCCTTTCTATCACATGAGCATTCAAGATAGAAATATGAGAAATAAAGATCTACATGGACTTGATGTGGTTTCCCTAAGAAATTACCAGTAGTATATGTCAGAAAAGTCCTAGAAGGGTGTCAATACTTTTTAAAATTTAATGGAAGATCTGGGGGAGAAAACAAAAAACAAAACAAAACCCCTTCAACCTGGAACTGTGTTATTTAGATTTTTCTGCCCTAAAGAAAATTAGGCTCAGTTCTTCCTGAAAAACTTCCTGAAAACACAAAGGCCCAGGTGTTCTGCTCTAAGGGAAACATAATCTTGACAGTACTGAAGTGAGCACGCCAGATGAAAATAATTTCTGATGCAACTTTATCAAAATAACCTTTCCAATGACTTTTCTCCTACAGTTGTTGACTTGCAAAGTTGCAACCCACTGGGAGCAAAGCAGAAGTAATTCTTCTGAAATGGATCAGTGCACCAGCTTCTCCAAGCAGTGCACAGATGATGCAAGCGAGATCTTTTCTGACCATGCAAGAAATGCAGGGTACATTACTCCATTGGGCACCGAGTCTCTTCATCTGAGCCCACCCCTTCTACTCTCCTTCCTACAGATTCCCTAGGACAGAAAGAAAAAAAGAAAAAGAAAATCCAAGATAGTCCAGAAGAAAGGCTACCATATCTGGCTTGCAAAAAATCAGAAAACTCTATTGTCATTTTACAGCCCAGATAAGGTCAGCCTAACCCAGGAGAGAAAAGACTGCCCCATCCTTTGTGTTCCTTGCAGTCACTGATGATTCAAAAGGTGGCTTGTTTCTAATCAATCTGCCTTCCACTTCAAGACCCAATATCTCCTCCTCTGACTAGGAATAACTTCCTGGGAATTTTAGGCAGAGAATTTCCTTCTCCATTTTCTCACTGATTCTTTTAAATCAATGGGGGTTTAACTTGGGGTTAACATGGGATCTTCTGCATGTATGCAAACCACTTATTCTACTCTTGAGCTAACACTTCGGCTTTGCTGAGATTTCTCCAGACATTAATTCACTTTTAAGTGCCTGACAAGTGCCTTGTATTCCGTATCTTCCATCCTTCCCTCCCTGTCTACTCTGATTTGTTCCCAACTCCACTAGATTCACTCCCGGAATCAGAGACATTGCTGTCAACCAAAGATGCTGGTGTATGTGTGAGCAGAGAAGGCTTTTTAATTACAAGGCATCCCATGCAAGACAAGCTTGATTGATTGATTGATTTTCACTTTTTTGGCTCCGGCTTCTGCTAAGTTCATTCTGTTTAGTATTTGTATATATTGTACATTGGCATCATAGAATAAACATCTGCCTTTCCACTCTCCCCTGAGATTTCATTCTCTCCCATCCTCCCCCCCCCCCCTTACTTCCATAGGTCTGGTGGCAAGGGTGTTTCGACTACTATAAGCCTTGACAGCAGCTGCATGATTTGGTCTTGGCAGTTTGGCAGAAACCACAGTGTCACTGAAGGCTGAAGGCAATGCCAATGGACACGATTCCTGGGAAAGCTGTTCTTTCCTTGAAGAGGGAGTCTTTCTCCTGTTGCAAAGCAGACAAGAATGGGTGCGTCTTTGGTGAGAAATGAATCATAACAGCAAGGCATGAGCAAGTCATGGTGTCTCCTTCTTGGGCTCGGCTAAAATTGGCGACTAATGCCCTGGAGATCTTGTTGATCCATGCAGCTGTTAGTGGTGATACTTTGCGTGTTGCTTTCTCCTTTGAGCAGAATGCAAAGGTTGCCTTTGAAACCAGCTCTCCTGTCTGAGTCTCCTGGAGTTTAAATGATACCTTGAGAGCAGGGCAACCTTGGACCACGATAGCCGTTGTACCCCAGTTGTAAAAGTATATTGGCATGGCACTCTCAGACTGGGTGCTCCAACACAGAGCCTTAATCTGGCCAGGTGATTCAGACATCTGATCCTCATGCAGGGGTTAGCAGTGAAGGATCTTCATAAAGGCCTTCCGGAACTCAATGTTGAAGGTGGTGTAAATAATGGGATTGACGGCGCTGTTCACATACCCAAGCCATGTGAAGGCACTATACATGACTTGTGGGATATTACAGTTGCAGTGCATATTCAGAATATGGGTGATGAAGAAAGGAAGCCAACAGATGATGAAAACACCTGCAGAAGGACCAAGGAAAGCAGCCATGTTAGCAATGCAACAACTGAATGCATCTCCCTGTATAGCTCATACTTACCGAAGTCACAGCCACAAGAGGCAGCCACTGGCTTTTGATGGAAATGGGCACATTGGTTGAAAAACTATCCCATGTGGCAACTGGCAAAGAAGTTCTTTGTTTTATGTTATAGGATCCTCCTATATCCTCCTCCCCATCCCAGATTTCTCATTTTTCAGTCTATAAATTCAGTGGAATGCTGAGGCTGCACCTTCCACAATGGACCTTCAACCAAATCCTTACCAAGCACGATGGCAAGCATTTGAGTGGCTTTCTTTTCCTTCTGTTGTGAAAATTTCCTTCTGCTCATCGTTTTGAGGGAACTCCTGGTCTCGCCATTGGGCATCGTCTGAATCTCGAAGAACTTGGCTGTTTTGGAATTGTCCATGGTATGCCCATTCTTCTGCAGGTCGAGGGGGCTGTTTTCAGGGGACTGCAGAGTTAAATTGGCACGTGGGTTGGAAGCAGCTGGCTCAGCTGGGTCCTTGTCACTTGGCAGAGGTGGCTTAACGTTGTTCTTTGGTGGGCTGGTGCTGGTGGCCATCTCCATCTCTTCCATGTGATCCACTGCCTCCTGCATAATGATCAGATACAGCTGGCTGCTTAACCAAACAAATATTTAGACAAGGAAAACGCCTAAGTGTGTATAGTGGGGAGTGAGAAAATCTCCTTCAAACAACCCACAGGACCGCAAATCCATTTTACTAAGATTCAAAGTAGAGCTTGGCTGTTAGAAAGGAATAACGGTCGACACGTAGCAGCAAAACAGTGGCATCTCAATGGGCCTCATTTGAAAGTGCTCCTGACAGCATGCCAGTCCATGCATGTGGCACCTGTTCAAATAAATAAATCAGGGTCAAACCCCGCTTGAAGTTTCATCAGAGCGACAACAGTAAGGGTCTGTCACTTCTGGAATTAAAAATATTAGTCTCGGGATTGGAAAACTTTTGAACACGTTGGAGGTACTTCTCTGGTTTTTTCCTCCCTGATTTTGGGGGGACCAAAATAAAGAAATTGAGAGAAGTCAGTTTCCTCTGCACTCAGGCAGAAAAGGAGATTGAAGGCAAGGCAACCGTGTGAGCTTTGGGCTAACAAGCCTCTATATCCGTGATTCTCAGTCTTGGCAACTTGAAGATATGTGGACTTCAACTCCCAGAATTCCCCAGACATCTTAAAGTCGCTGAGGTTGAGAAACACTGATTCAGAAGGACATGCTTTTCCCTTGAAGCACTTTTTAAAGTTTTCTATGAAAAAGTATATGCCACCAGCTCCCGTTTTGCAGTTGGTGTTTCAAGACTCTAACACAGAGCTTTCCAAACTTTTCATGTTGGTGACACACTTTTTAGACATGCATCATTTCATGGCACACTCTTACAGCAAGGCACAAGGCAGGCACTAGGACCTGCGCGGAATCACAGCAGGTTTGGAGGCAGCAAGGCACAAGGCAGGCACTAGGACCTGCGCGGAATCCTGGCAGGGCTTGGAGGCAGCAGCAGCCGTGACACACCCAGACACTGTAGCCGACACACTAACGTGTCGCGACACACAGTTTGGAAACCTTCGAAGCCGAGCGTGCTGCAAATGCAGCATTTGCTTAGGCCTGGGGTGCGAGGCACGGACACTCACCACTCTGCCCTTCTGCTCAGGGAAGTTCCCGTTGCTCTTCGCAATGAGCGTGCAGAGCCTGGCATCTCCTGGATGAGGGCATTTCTCCTGAAGGAGGGGGAGGAGGAAAGAAGAGAGGGATGGTTGGCATCAGGCAGCAACTATCCAAAGGGGAGAACCAAGGAGAAGGACCTGGAGGCCCTGAACAGGGAAGAGTCCCATCTCCCCCACAAGGGAGAAACAGCATCTCTGTACCTCATCCTGGGTGAAACGGACTTAGAAAAAATTACCGAGCCTTCGGCAATGTCCTGAAGTTACGGTTTCTTCAAAGCAAATGCTGTCCATCACGGAGACTGCACGGGGCATTCAGCGCGTGGCTCAGCAGCAAGACCACCATTGTGCTTGAGCCACCCAAGATCAGCCATCTTAATTTGGAAGACGGGGTGACAGGTTGCACTGACTCTTTCCTTCCTAGCCATCATCGCCACTGATCTTCGGCTGCCGCCGCGGTGGACTTTTGTGTGGACGTTCACTGGCTTTTGGCTTGAGTTTGGGAAACTTTGGCAAACTGCCTTTGCTGGTCCCACTGGCATCACCAGTGAGGCGACCTCAGTTTTACCAGCCCCATCCCTACCACACAGCTCTTGGCACTGGGGCAGCCCAGGACAGATGCACCCATGGTGGAAATGGTGGTGGCACTGCCTGAGAGACCCATCCCATCTCCCCGGGATGCCATCATCATTACTGTTGGTGGCATGTACCTGGTGCCATCAGGTTGAAGTACCCGGCTGGATGGGTCTAGTTTGGCCCACAATAACACTATGCACACATACACACTTCCCACACACATATGCACAGACATTTTTTCCCTCCAATACTAGAGATAAGAAGACTAATCAGTCTGGCAAAGTACCCCATTCATTCTGGGGCCAATATTTCCATGAATGGCAGTTGTGTCTTGCTGTACACCGGAGAAACATCTCCTTGCAGCTACCTTCGCATGAAACACCATTGATTTGCGAAGAAAAATGAGGAGTGGAGACGTCTTAGGGTGGGAAACATAACTGGGGGGCTGGGGGAGAGAAGATGGAGATTGTGAAGAGAGCTGGGGTTACCTTCAATGGGGCCTGCGTGTCCGTGTCCAGGCCCACGTGGCTGGCGATGCGCTTGGTGTTGACCCGTTTTCTGCGTTTCCGCAACACTATATAGATCTGCACGTACACCAGCAGGGTGACAATGAAAGGAACGTAGAAGGAGACGATAGAAGAATACACAACAAAGGCAGGATTGGCAATGATACACTCATTCTTGTCTGGAAGACACAAGAGAGGGCAGGAATGTTGCCCCAGCCATTAGGAGCTACAGTCAGCTTGGGTGTTCAGAGAGCTGTGGGGGCAAGAAGGGCAATGGAGGTTCCTTTGGGAATGGAATCCCACCTCCACCCTTCATTCTGAGGAACATAAGTTCCAAGAGAAAAGACTCTCTGTAGCTCGGGGTTGAGCTGTGGAGTCCTTGGTGCTCTCTGAGCTTGGTTGTTGGCTTGCAGATGTTTTGTCTACAGGGAGCAAACCACACTCCCTTCTAGAATTGAGGATGTTACCTAGACGGGCAACAAAATGTCTGCAAGCAAACAACCAAGCTCAGAGAGCACCAAGGACTCCACAGAACAGAAGTTCTAGGGATGAGATTTTCCATTTGAGGGATAGAACTGGTGAATGGTTATGGCTCTTACTCAGACTTAAGTAGAGAGCAATGGTAAATTGGGAGGAAATCTTCCCCCTCCCCACAAACATCACTCATTTTAAGGGGCATCAAGATGCTCCAGGTTTTGAGCCTTACAGCACAGTCACCTTCGTGGATGGACAAGCAATAGGGTCCCTTCCCCCCACCCCCGGCCCCCATCCTTACAAAAATCCACTGAAATCAACCCAACGTACACCTACAATATATTTATTTGAGACTGGATTAAGCTGTTTAAAAGCAATTTCAACTTGAGAGGGCGAGAGCAAGCGGTGAACGATGGGCCTGGCGGAGGAGGCCGGGGGGTGCAGCAGTGACAGCTAGGGGGGACCAGGAGACTCAGCAGGCCCCTCTTCCAGGGGGTCCTGCCTTCTCCTAGCTCTGCTTTGCTCTCTGTGTTTGGGGGTTTCCTCTCTGCACATCTCTTTTCTCGGATCAGTGAGAAAACTGTGCAATATCCGGGACAGAGAGATCACGCCGGCTTCCTTCCAAGCCCCCCAGAGGACTTTAATCCAGCCCTGAGAACACATCGTGCTCTCCTGCATACCTGTGTTGTTTAGCCCAAACATCAGCGGGCAGGAGATGGCGAAGGAGAGGATCCAAACCACGGCGATCATCACAGTGACTCTGCGCTTGGAGCTGTAACGGGTGTTGTACAGCATGGGCATGGCCACAGCGGTGTATCTGTTGGAAAGGACGCACCAAAGGGGGACATGGCTAGCGCATCCCAGCTCTTGAAAGCAGGCAAGAGAGGAGGGATTCTGCAGAGATTCGGGCCCAGAGTTGGCAAGGATGTGGAGGGGAAATGAGTGGGGGAGGCGGAAGGCTTGGCCTGGCGGCCCAGAGAGAGCCCCTTACCTGTCAATGCTGATGGCGCAGAGATTAAGAATGCTTGCCGTGCACATCATCACATCCAGGGTGACGAAGATGTCACAGTGGATGCGGCTGAACCGCCACTCGCCCACCACCTGGAGGGAGAGGAGAAACGGACAAAAAAGCCTCATCAGCCTCAAGGATCAAAGAGGGTGTGCAGCCCGTCCTATTGCTTTTATGAAGATTCTTCTTGATAAAGGGTCGTCTACATTTGTATTCATTAGATGGATATATGGATGGATGGATGGATGGATGGATGGATGGATGGATGGATGGATGATAGATAGATAGATAGATAGATAGATAGATAGATAGATAGATAGATAGATGATAGATAGATAGATGATAGATAGAGATAGATGATAGATGATAGATGATAGATGATAGATGGATGGATGGATGGATGGATGGATGGATGGATGGATGGATGATGGATGGATAGATGGATGATGGATGGATAGATGGATGATGGATGGATGGATGGATGGATGGATGGATAGATAGATGATAGATAGATAGAAGATAGATAGATAGATGGATGATAGATAGATATCTGAATCTTTAGATGTTCCTCCAGTATGACTCCTAAAGACAAACACAGAGTGAAAAGAAGCCAGCTCTTCACAAAAAGGCATTGTCCTCCATAGCCTCTGGAACCCAACCAAAGGAAACGAAAAATGTAATTAGTACAAAACCAAGTGAAACAAGGCAATCTGAAATTTTAGGGAGAGGAGGAATATGGAATAAGAACTTTCCAAGGGAAGGAATTTCCATCTCACTTGCTTACCGACCTCCCCAGATGACGGAAGTGGAACAAAATCACATTCTGCCTCCAGCCCACAAGTCAATGGCTTAAGGCCTCCAAAGTGACTGGATCCTATCATCTGGATTCTATCATCTGGATTGATAGACATGCAGATTCTCAGGTTCCAGAGCAACCTAGGGCATTTTTTAAAACTGGCAATATCATCCTGGCAATGTAATCCAAGACAATTCTGATGCTATGTGATCGGGGGAGCATATTCTTATTGAGAAGGACTTAAAAGTCACCATATGGCCACCAAACTGAACTCTAGCATATGAACCTGCAAACCTTTCCATGCATAAGAATTATATTTCGGTGAAGGTGCCACGCAGCTGGATCGTAACACTTCTGCACGCTAACATCCTGGGATTTAAAAAATGTTGGACAAAGAAAAAGGGTATCAACCTTTTTGGTTTAACTGCCAGGTGAACTTTACTGAATAATGTCTGCTGCTTCTGAACTGTTGTGGAGGAGGAGGAGCTTGAAGAATTATGATCTTCTTTGCTATCTGTCCAAGGGTTCCCCCTTCCCAAAACAGATGCAGAAAATAATCCTGTGCTGTAAATCTCAGGAATCAGAACAAGGAAATGAGGTTCTGAGTTGCGTGAAGATGGAAACCGACATGATAAGCATTACAGATTCAATACTTGAGAAGGTCTAGAGCAGTGTCTCTCAACCTTAGCAACTTTAAGAGGTGTGGACTTCAGCTCCCAGAATCCCCCTGGCTGGGGAATTCTGGGAGTTGAAATCCATACCTCTTAAAGTTGCTAAGGTTGAGAAACACTGCTCTAGAGACTTATTCAATAAACAATTTGCTTATTGTTTATTGCAGTACTCCAACTGCAGAGATAAAATCTCACACATATATATTGTTCTATGAAAGCAGCTGTGGCATGAATTTACACGTACATAAAAAACAGGTGGAGCTTCAATGGTGCTGTTCTGGTCACCCTTTTTCTACCATATCCTGAGGACACTCCTGGGCAGTGCTAAAATCTCGCCCTACTGTATCTGGGGGATTTTGAGTCCCATCATCCTTTCCTTGAGCAGCACCCGCGAAATGAAGAACTGCAGCCTGTGTCTGTGCATGCACATGTAGATGTGTGTGATTCATTTTATGTTGTTGAATCTTTGATTCTGACTTGGACTGCAATCTGCCAGCAGCAGCGGGCAAATGTTTTATCAGCACTTGCTGGATGAAACTGCTTCTGTGCCGCAGCACTAACAGTCTTTGGAAAGAGAGAAAGGGACAAGTTGGATTACAAAACGGATTTTTTGGCTTAAGGCTAAAATACATATGTTATTAGGCTTTTGCTAATTAGGACTGTATGATGATTTTTTATGATTTGATTATTGAGAAGGGATGAGATATGGGAAGAAGAGGTCTTTTTCCCCCTTTTTTATACTAGAGAAGGTGTTAAGTTACTGAAACTGTTTATACTTGTCTGGAGGGAGGAGGGCTCATCTTTTATATATCTTCTTTTTCTTTTCTTTCTTTTTTATCTCTTTGTACTTCTCTTTTTCTTTTCTTTACTCTTTATGTTTCCCTCCATTTGTATTAGTCTTTTATCATTGTATTTGTAAACTCTAATAAAATTATTTTTTAAAAAAGGAAGTGAATGCGCCAAAGGGCATGACATCCTCAGTCCCCCAGCACTCCCTCCCACTGATCTGTCCTCGGCTCGGCTCCAGAGAAGAGTCCCTGCCGCTTTGACTTTACCAGCATTATCATCCTGAGGGTTCACCTCATTCTTAGCCACCAGCAAAGTCATAAAGAGAAGATGCATATAAAAGAAAGGCCATCCCGCTGCTTCGTAGAGCTTAGGACTCTAAAAAAAAATCAGTTTGCAAATATGGCTTGTAAACCCAGTCTCTTGAAATGCAGGGAAAGGAGAATATTAATTGCTTGTGGCATGGACCTCTTGGTTTCCCTCTCTCTCTCTCTCCCCCCGTCTCAAACACAGGCATTATAACCCGTCCATGTTCACAATGCTTCTTGAATACAACAAACAGATCCTGCATGGAACAAGGACTGTTGAAGATGCACAACCCTCCATGGAATACCTGTAAGTGGGCTTGGGGTATGGATGGTTTACTAGTCTCCGCAGGTAGAGGCACCACGGCAGCCTTGCCCGGGCTTGGAATCTAAACAGGGTTAGCACTGGGAAGGCTGACTACCAGGGGGATCCCAGGGCTGTGTGCGAGACTGGGAAGTCAAAAAAATAGCCAATTTTGCATCCCTGCCAAGAAAAGTGCATGTTGTTCCCCTGAATTCACCAGGAGCTCTGCTCAGCTTGAGGGAAACCTGACTTCTGGGAGCTGTTCTTTCTCTCTCGGGGAGAACTCCCACGGATGCAGGCTTCAAATTTAACTAACAGCCTCAGAGTGAGGTTTTACATCATTCATCCTGCTGGCCCACATTTCCTCTCAGCTCTTTCCTGCTTCGAAAGGTACCTTAATGGAATTCCTGCAATGGACGGCTGCAAGGCCTCCAGGTGACCCGTTGCGGCACCCTTACCTCCAGGTAGACCACCCACGGCATCACCAGCGTAGCCACGAGCAGGTCGGCCACGGCAAGGCTGACTATCAGGTAGTTGGTGGTGGTCTGCAGAGCTTTCTCCTTGGAGACGGCCATGCAGACCAGCACGTTGCCAAAGACGATGACAAAGATGAGGAGAGTGAACAGCATGGCGTAGTAGTTGTAGTGGGTGGGCTTCTGCTCCAGGCTGGAGCCGTTGAGGGTCCGGTTTTCATAGCCGTCGTCATACCAGGAAATATTTGGGAAATCCATGGACAGCCCTCGGTTTGGACACCTGCTTGAGACAAAAGAATAAGTCAAAGTGTGTTTGTGCAACTGGGAAGGGTTCCATTCAAGGCCAAGCACAGCCCCCACCTTTCTAAGGGCACGAAGATTCCAAAGTGTAATTATCGTGAATAATAATAATAATAATAATAATAATAATAATAATAATTACATTTATTATATACTGACTGCATTCACGCAACACTTAAGCTGGTGAATGAATTAGCCTATTTTCTGGATTTGTACAAGTCGATGGTTTATTCATCGACACAATTGGACAGGCTGAGTTCACATAACAACAAAAACAACTAATCTAGCTTAGTGTCCTGTGTGAAAGCAGCCTCTAGTCTAGGCCTTTACCTGGCCTTCTTAAGTGTGTGAACCATGGCTTTTAATGCGTTGCACTAATCTATCACTAGTGACTGGCTGAGAGCAGGTCTCATTAATTTCAGTTCCAAAGGACATCTCTTTGAGTGTTTGGACTAGCAAAGTCATAGGACACACACACATACACACACACACAAACACACACACCCGAACTACTGTTGGTTGTTTTCTTTTCCTTTGCTTTCTGCCTTTGCTTATAAACATCCTCTCTCTTCTCATTACCTTCTAATTGCTTTGGCATCTTTTGGGCCAAATACATGTGTAAGAAGAAAAAATAAATAAAGGAGAGTATAAAAATACCAAAACAATACAATTACAGACTAGAATAACAGAGAATTCAGAAAATGCAGAATTGAGTAGATTCAGTAAAGCAAAGAGAGATGTTCAGGTAGGAAGTTGGAATGAAAAAGTGGTCATAAATGATGGAGATGGATGGATGGGTGGGTGGGTGGGTGGGAGGGTGGGGAGAGGTAGAGAGATAGAGAGATAAATTTAAAGCTACAACACTGAATTTGACAGAATGTTCCCTCTTAAAAATCTTTAAAATGCCCAATAGAAGATTGAAGCATTTTGCTCTGAATTGCTGCAAGCAGATCCGAAAGACTGAATGGTTCTAGAGGATATTTCTCATAGCAAGGGCAATGCAGGTGAATAAATTTTCCATTCTGGATGGTGGGGAGCTGCCAATCTGGGAAGATCCTTTTGAAATCCTTACAGTGCACGTGAGCTCCCAATACCTGCTCAGGTTTGCTTCCAGCGCTCAAAAATACAGCAGGTGTGTGTACATCCGTCAGACATTAAATGAACACACGAACTGGGGAATTGTAAGCTGAGCAGAGTTTGCTTCCGCAAACTCTCGCTTTCTATGAAACCTCCTGCTGGGATTTTCTTGCTCGAACGTCTGTTGGCAGCTGCTGCAGAGTCTTTATTTCGATCACTCCTTTTTGCGTGGCCCTTTCAGAAAACGTGTTCTCCTTCTCCTAGAGCGACCAAATCAGGACTGCGATACATTGGCAGCAAAGAGATACAGAAAGGGCCCTCTTTCAGCTGCTAATCAGCCTTCAGCCAGAGTTTTGCAGCCCACATCCGGAAGAACCACCTTTATCAGAAAGTGTGCAGGAGGTCCCTTCTCTTTCAAAGAAGCTGCAAATAACTCCCAAAGCTGCAGAGTTGGGTGGATCCTTGCCAGAGTAATTAAATATATCACCTGATATGGAAGGCATCATTAGCATTTTAGGTGAAATCTGTTCCCTTCGCACCATCTTTCTGGACTTCCCGTTGTTCAGTTTGGCTTCGCCTGTGCTGCAGGTCCTAACACTTTCATGGCTTAGTGCAAGGAGAAAGTCTGGCCACTGACTTACACTCAGAGGACTAAAGTGCCCTCCCCAGATGTTTCAGCTACACTGCCTCCAACTTAACTGCCACCTTTCGGTTCATCTCCCCTTCCCCTCCTTCCAAGGCTGACTTTGTAGGCAAATTATAGCTTCCTGCTTGAGCCATTTTCTTCCAGCTGCAACACAAAGAGGAAGGGAATTCTTAAGTAGCACTTCTAAAAACTGGACAGCTCACCCAGAAGAAACGATGCCTTCGAGAAGAAGCCTGGTACAACGGTCTCCCCCACTTGCTAGAACTTCCAGGAACTCACATGGGGAGATGGGGTGGAGGAAAACCACCCCACCAATATTTACCACCCTTCCCTTGCAGGTGAACCACCGTGCTCCAGCCCAGGTTCTGCACATCTAAAGATGCAAAAGGGTTGAACACGTTCCATCGCTGGATGGACCTAAAGGGGTGGTTGGCCAGCTAGCGCAGGACAAAGTGCTCCGAAGGTAAGGAGCAGGTCTCTGGTTGGACAATACTTCCTGCCAATTGCTACTGGGAGTTTTGTGCTGGAATTCCTGGTGCTGAACGTAGGTTCTCTGTAGGCAAAGGACATGGCTGGTGTCATCCTTCCAAAGCGACAAGCAAATTGGCTGCTGCATCAGCTCTACCCAACTGGACTTCCGCACGAGCGGCCTTGGTGATCCTGGGCCCACTTGCTCGAGGCGTCACCTTCCCATATCCTCCACAGTCATGCTGGTCTTGCTGTTCCTCCCCCACACAGGGGCCCGGTGAGACTCCACCGAAGGAAACCACATGGCAAGAAAAGCAAGAAAGTGGTAGATGCAACTGGTGGCCATTTTTAGCCCTTTCCTACTGGTCAGTCAGAGGCAAGATGAAGGCGCTTGTTGGACATTCCTGGGTGGAAAATCTCATTCTTCTGTTCTTGTTTGAATCGGGTGTCCAAGGGGCATGGTTAAAAAAAAGCCATGATGGTGGCCATGATGGTGTGATTAAAATTCTGCCTCTTTTGTGTGACACGCCCTGCAGACACCCCTGGGCTGAATGGAGTTGGAAGGAAGAACCGTTTCAGATTTCAGTTTTATGCTGAATAGTGCTTTTTAAAAAGTTGGCCTTGCCTTCTTCCAAATTGTGGCATTCTTCTTCTCTCACCCCACACAGGGCAGATGAAGAATATTCTGTTCACTGGAATTTTAACAACCTGGATTAAACACACGTACCTATAGAGCTGCACAGTGGTGGGAGGGATACCATGAAACCCCCAGCCCATGGAACAAGCAGCTTTCCCGTAAAATTAGTTGCTGATTAGGAATTAAGATACAGGCAATCCCAAGGTTGGCTTTCTTAACATCTTTATCAGCCGGCTTGCGTGAAATCCCAAAGAAGAGGAGACTCTGCCATGTTGTTTCAGCCTTTCAGCCTCTGTTCCTGGATAATAAAATGGGCATAATAACCGTCTCTCTTTCAGAGCCATCATGAAGTAAGGGGAGGGAGCAAGAAATTCTGTTAAATCTGTGATGCTTCTTTGCAACTTTACATTGCTGTATGCACACATACAAGAGGCGTGGTGGCTCAGCAGGTAAGACGCCAGGCTTGTCGATCGGAAGGTTGCAAGTTCAGAGGTTCGAATCCCTAGCCCTGCGAGACGGAGTGAGCTCCCGCACTAGCTCCAGCTCTTGCCAACCTAGCAATTTGAAAGCATGCAAATGCAAGTAGATGAATAGGTACCACTTCGGTGGGTAGGTAACAGTGTTCCACGCATCATGTACAACTCTCTCCTTCCAGATTTTTCTCATCCAGGTGCTTTGCATCCCCCCAAACCTTCCTTTAAAAAGTAAACTCCAAGTGACCTACAGTTAGAATTAAAAATGGGGAGGGGGTAGATTAAGAAGTAAAAGCCCATTTTAGCTGTGTTTAACCTGGTTATTAAGGGGCGTGGTGGCTCAGCGGGTAAGACACCAGGCTTGTTGATCGGAAGATCGCAAGTTCGGAGGTTCGAGTCCCTAGCCCCGCGTGACAGAGTGAGCTCCCGCACTTGCCCCAGTTCTTGCCAACCTAGCAATTCGAAAGCATGCAAATGCAAGTAGATAAATAGGTACCACTTTGGTGGGAAAGTAACAGCGTTCTGTGCGTGTCATGCCGGCCACATGACCGTGGAAGCATCTTCGGACAACGCTGGCTCTTCGGCTAACAAACGGAGATGAGCACCAGCCCCTAGAATCGGACATGACTGCACAAATGTGCGGGGGGAACCTTTACCTTTTTATGCACACATACAGTATTTATGGGAGATGAATAAATGCTCCAACCATTCCTCGTATGTCTTGTCAGAAAGGAAGAGGTATTGAGCAGTCTTTTTAAAAGTTTTCTTTCCGTTCATAAAAAGCTGCCAGCACATCTCCTTCCCAGGAGTTCGAGAAGCCTACATAATGGCCCACAAATGTTGCAACCCAGGTTTGATGCTGTCTTTATCTAGTTAGCTTTTGATGAGTTCAAGCAATAATTAAGCCCTCGTCATTAAACAAAACCGTTTCCCAAAGGTTGACGCTATGACACTCAACGCCTTCACATAATTATAAGACATAACTGAAAAAAAGTACATTTTGTTATTTGCAATTCTACAGCTTCGCAGCTTCTGAGAAAGGGGTAGGGTAGCAGCCACACGAACTGTTCTGTTTGCTTTTCTGAACAACAGTCCAGTCAATCAGGAGTCATGACAAATGTGTTAGTCTTCAGACAGACTTTAATTCGAGAACAGAGAAGCACTAACATCAACTCAGTCCGGAAAGGTGATTTTTAAAAACCATGCACACTGCAGGATAGGGCTAGTAGAAAAAGAAACGAAAAGAAATTAAAATGCCCATCCTGCTAAAATAGCATATAAGATCTTCACATAGTATAAAAAAGGTTGTTGGCTCACCACTTTTGGACTATTTGCTTGTAACTGAAAAAAATGAAGGATTGATTTTGGCTTTTGACGATTAATTGGTTTGTCTTTATAGAAATTATGTTGATTAAGGTTTAATTAAGAGTAAGAGATTAAGTACTTATATCTGTGTTGGAGAAGGTCAGAAGTCACCTTCTTCTTAATTTTCTGGCTATTTTTTAATGTCTTTTTAATGTTTTTCTTTATCTTTTTTCTTTCTAACTTTTCTGTATTTTGTATTTTAAATTTTCTTTGAAAATTTAATAAAGTTCTTATTTTAAAAAAGGTGGTTGGTTCAAAACCCAGAATAATTTTTGAGAGGCAGTTCGGTGCAGGGTCAAGATGTTGGATAATGAGGACCAGGGAGACCCCAATTCTAGCCCACCCCCAGCCATGGATGCTCCTGGAGTGACTTTGGGCCAGTCTTAATCTCTCTCAGCCCAACCCACCTCACAGGGCTGTTGTGGGGAAACACAAGAGGGGGGGCACCATGTATGGTGGTGCCAAAGGCAGGATGTAAACCTGATCAACAAACAATGAATACAGGTAGTCCTCCCTTAATGACCACAATTGGGACCAGAATTTTGGTTGCGAAGTGAGGCGGTCATTAAGTGAATCTGACCCAATTTTACAACTTTTTTTTGCGATGGTCATTAAGTGAATCACTGCAGGCATTAAGCAAACCACGTGGTTGCCCATTGATTTTGCTTGCCAGAAGCCGGTTGGGAAGGTCACAAATGGCAATCAATGACCACAGGAAGCTGTGACAGTCATAAATGCGAACCGATTGCCAAGCGCCCAAATTATGATCACATGACTGCGGGGATGCTATGATGGTCATAAGTGTGAGGACCGGTGGTAAGTTAGGCTTTTCAGCACCGTCGTAAGTCTGAACTGTCACTAAACAAATGGTTGTTAAGCGAGGACTACCTGTAGTGTGATCCCTTTTACAAACCTTCAGTTGGCCAGGGGGGTCTGCGGGATGGGGACCGTGTCCTATGGACACCCCTGCAACTCACCTAACACACATGCCACTGTTTGTGCCCTTCTCCTGATGGCTCATAACGGGTGGCTGCACACAACTTTGGGGCTGGCCCCTACCCTCCAACTTGACAGGATTTCTTAGCTCTGTCATTTAGTGCCCTTTCTTGGTCTGTAAGCATCGCAACACATTTTTGGAAGCCAGGGAGCATCAAAAAAGTCAAGATGGCAATGGCAGCTGCGTGATGGAAGCCCGACTCCTCTTTTATGCGCATCGCACGTAAAGCAGGGTGGGGCTGCAATCGCGTAGCCTGGCCGACATCTTGGCTTTTTTGATGCTCCCTGAAGACATGTAGAAAATACATGCCACGCCAAGTAGAAATCCCAGGCCAGTTGATCAGATTGGGAAGCATATCTCTGCTCCTTCTTCTCAGAATGGGATTATGCCCAACCCCTCCCCCCCAGGAGAAGCTATGCTCCCTGGGTCACTCGCGGAGCTGAATTCCTCTGGTTTCCCAGACTGAGGCCGTGGCCAGGACTCTGCGGTGCCCTCACCAGATGAACCTGCTTCACCAAGAATGGCTAGAGGTCCCTTTCCTCTTCCCACTAAAGCTTAAGGTGGCTTCCAGCCCGTCTATGGTCACATTCGCTCATTCAACTGGCCTTTCAAAATATTGCATAAATAATAGATTGATGCATGACCAATCTTCCTCTAAAATTGTCCTCTTACCAAGACAACTCCTAACTTTCTCTTGAATTAAGAAATTGTTCTGATTTTCACATTTCTTTAGCAATCTAATTGCATCTCAACTCCAAGCTCTTGTTGAATTGTCAAGGTAGCTGGCATATGAAGAGACAGGCATTCCATGAAACAAAGGATTTTATACCCAGATAACAATTGTATGTAATTTTTATGTTTCTCAAATTACACTAAGCCCTTATCCCCAGACCTACTGAAAACTTCTAAGGAGCTTCGCTCTTTAAAGAAGAGCTGGTTCAGTCAGTGAGAAATTGTAGATCAAATGATCCAAACGGCAGGAAATAAAATTATTATTTCCTTATTTATTTGATAGAAGCATTTGTATAGCACTTCTCATTACCAACCACACCAAAGCAATTTACAATAATAAAACAGTATTTTGCAATGCAAAGAGAATCAAAGGCAAAGGGATACTTTAAAAAGATATATGCTGGCAAGAAGCCAGGGCCGGGGAAGGGTGACATAAGAAGATAGACCTTAAAAGAAGCCTAGAACATGCTAACATTGGGAGGAGCGAATCTGGCAGGACAGGGACCACCACCGTCTTTGCCCAGTTTCCATTTACCATCTGTAGCCTGTCCTCCTGAAGAACTGAGCTGCCTATGGGCAGCCACTACAACTAGAAGCATTCTTGTAGATAGCCTGCTTCCACGTTGCTTCAGCCTTTACATGCTACTCTCTATTGCAGCTGTGAAAACTAGGTGGATGTCCATGAAACCACCAGGAGCTAAGCTCCATTTGGGGGAGATCCTAACTAACATATTAACATACCGGGAAGACTGATCCACTGATCAGAGTTTCAGATGCACAGATCTTAAAGATTCAACAGTCAGCAGCTGCTCAGGATCCCTGTTAGATGCAAACTGAAAGATGCCAGGAGGACTACCCCACCCTACAAGTAGAGATGCAAATGTTTCAGCTGTTGACTAGCAACAGTTAAAAAGTTGGCCAATTTCTAGTACTTCCAAATATTCCATCTCAGCTTCAGAATACTGCCAAGGTGGTCTTTCATTTTAAAACCAAAACTTCTCTTTATGAGCAATTCTCACCTATGTGTGGTGTTCAGTGTATTTGTCCTCACTGAACGTTAAAGATACCCAAAGGAGAAGGACAGAGCAATTGCTACTCTGTTGGTAGAAATGCAAAGGAGTCAAACAGGTAGCAGGTTGAAGGACACCTGTTGCACTTGCCACACCACCAGGAAGTTTGTATGTGTTGTTAATAATCCAACATGTTGATCAGAGTGGGATTAAAAAATTCAAGGCAATGACCATGATCACACTACTAAAGCCATACTCTTTTTTACACAGGGAGCACAGGTCAAAAGGGGCATGGCTTTGATTGCAGGGTGGCAGATGTGATGCCATCCCTTGTTTTTTTTAACCCCCAGGTGTTCTGTTCTAATGCATACTGTTGAGCATTGTTATTTTTAATCTTCTGTTTTCTTCTGTGCATGTGACTCTGAGCCATGAGGAACAGAGTGAGATAGAAATATTAGTGAATAAATGAAATAGTAAATAAATAACACTACAGAATAAATAAGGAATTGTTGCAAACTTCAGGGGGAAAGAGTTCCCAAAGGGCTCGGGGGAAGAATTGCTGAATAATTTAGAACTCGTGTATTTTTTAGCATTTTCCTCCACCTTAACCAACGTGGGAGTAAGTAGAATGTACTTATTCTTAAAAAAAAATAGGAAAAAGCTGAGGCTGATCTTTTGCTGCTCGGTTTAAGAATCAAAGAGGATGAGAAGAGTCACTTCTAGCCAGGCTTTTGGAAGAAGTATGTCTGTAATTGGAGTCTCAAGGCTTGTGACCCAGCAGAATCTCTGCATTCTGATGGGGGTTGACAAAGTCATGGAAATTAAGACTGTCAGTGGCTGAAGAACCTTCCAAGATACTGGAGAGGATCCAGCAAGTGATCTTGAGTTTGTGCCCTGGCTGGGGGCTTGCAGAGTTACTGTTTGGGAAGTGAAGTTTCAACAGAAATGTCTTTGGTTTGGTCAAACAGACAGATAATGATATCTCAGACACATCCTTCGCAGTGAAGTCAGTGCAGACAACTGAGAATCACCAAGCGGTAAGAAATCAAGGTATTTATGAGCACTTAGGAACCGGGATATGTAAACTAAGTTTCACCTCTCTTTTCAGCAAAGAATGAAGCACACTTATGTAGCACGGGTGTGTGTGTGCGCGCGCGCATGTGTGCATTTTAAAAGGTGGGGGAAGGAAGATCATAAAGATAGCAAAACATTTGCAAATATCAAATTCTACAGTTAATAATGAGGGGCCTCTGAAGTGCTTTTGTGTGATTCTGTCAGGGAACAAACGATATGGCACCTTTTAGAAATTGTGTGGTGTATAAGTGTTAACTGCTGATAACTTCCAAAAGCTTTGCTCAATTGTGTTTTCAATGACAGAGTTCCTAATCTCCATGCAACCTGTCAAAGTGTCACCAATTAATTAAATGTTAGCTCTGATGATTCAGTGCTCTGAGGGCGGGAGGGGGGGGACCGAACGCCGAGTGAAGGGGCTGCACTTGCTTTGCCCTTGGAGCACAGAGGTCAAGAGGGGCTGTACCCCCCTGCCTCCCCCCCAACTCCACATCTGGGAGCTCGAGAATCCAGGTGCCAGGGTGGCACAAAGCCCATGTGCCTCCTTTCCAAAGCTCGCCTTCTGGGAGAGCTGCAGAAGGAACCGGAGGAGCCGTGGGAAGCGAAGAGGCCGGGCACCAGGAGTGGTTTCCAACGTTGTTCATTTGCCTTTAAACAGATGGCCAGCTTGGTTAGATCTATTTTAGTAGGAGGCAGCTTTGTTCAAATGCCAATCATCAGTACATCCATGGGGGGGGGGGCGTACGTTGGGGTGCAAGTTATTTCCAGAAACAGCAAGACTAACTCATCTCGCCAGACATATGAACTTTGGTGCATACTTGATCGGCAGATGCATTGCTGGAACGCCCCGGTGTTCGGGCCGGGGGTCTGGTGCCCCAAAGAATTAGGCAGAAGCCCACTGGAGGAATGGCCTCTGTTCTCCTGCTGCCCAAATCTAACCCCCTTCGTCTCTGTTAAAAGCAACTCTCGTTGCGGGACGGAACACTTGGAAAGCTGACGCCTGCCAGGGTGGATTCAGCGAGGCTAGGTGGTCAAATGCACGCGCAGGCAGGCGCTTCAGTGCAATGCAGAGAGAGGAGATTCCTCCTGTTTATGTCTCTGGTGCAGAAAGTGGCTCCATCTTGCAGCAGCTTAAGACGTGGCTGGCTTGGGAGGGGGCAGTTTTCCTCTCCCTCCTCGCAGATCCAAAAGTGTGAGCCGATTGTCCTCAGAAATGCTGAGGGTACTTATGAGCAGCAAGGAAAAATAGACGGTGTTCCCTCCGCAGGTCAAAGCCAAATGTTAGGGAAGAGATGTCTCCTAAAATGCTCTCGATGTGACTCTAAATTAGTCAGCTTCACTTCCAAAACGGGAACCGAATATTAGAGTCCTCCCTGTTTTCTTTTTTCATTTCAGAATGTTACCCAGGTGGCTTGAGCCCATAGAGTTTAATGCCACATTTAGTGGCACCAACGTCTTTTCTCCCAATAAACGCATGGACTGCAAACACTGCGGGACAAGCAATATTCATGTGATTTTCTGTATGATTCTGCCAAGGCTCTTTTTAGTCACCTGCACTACTAATCCGATTGTGATCAGTAGGAGAACACAGACGCCTTACCTGCGATGAAATCAAAACAGCATTTTCCCCACCCACCCCAGCGCTTTACCAATCTGTGTTCCCAACACCCAACGCACGCACAAAATGCTAATTAAATTAACGCTGCAGCAAACTGTTTATGACCCAAACCTGAAATTACTTTCAGAAATTCATAGAATTAAACCGGAATGGAGGAATAACAGCGTGCAACAGAGACCAATAAACTGAAAGAAAAAAAGGAATGGAAAACCGAATTGTTTATCTCTGCTGGATATTCCAGGACTCTGTAACCTGGTTGGTTTCAGGCTCCCTTGATCAAGCTCCCAAACCTTGAGGCAGCTGCGGGAAAGCTCACCTGGATGAAAAGGAGGGTTCAAAGAATGTTCACCCCTCCAGGCAATGGTTGCCAAGGAGATGGAAAATGGGGAGAAAGATGGGTAGCAACTGACCAATGGAGAAAGAGCAGGCAGGTGAAGTTACGCTGGTCTGAAGGGTTGAGCTTTACTTCTGCCACTTTCAATGTTGGCTTTCGTTCCCAATTCTTACTGGGTCACAAGCTCCCCCAAGCCACAAAGGCCAAATATTGGAGGGATTGTGCTGAAAATGTCCATAATCATGGAGACGCAATACGGGGAAACGGTTCTGTCTTTGACCTGGAACGCGTTTCCACTTGAACAAGGAACGGTAGAAGTAGCCCTCAGTCAGCCGTAGTCTCAGTTACATGTGATGAGCAGTCAAAACTCCTAAACGAATTCCTCTACCGCCTTCTCCCTCTTCCCCACTGTTCTGCCATCGGCGGACCCAACCCCACACGTCTCCCATGTCCTGAGCAGGCCCTGCAGCTCAGAGGGCTTTGTGGTCCATGTTCCTGAGCCCTCTCACCACAACCCAAAACGCAGCTTTGTACCAGCAGGGATGGAAGCTTGATCCCTCCACAGACAAAGCAAGAATCGTGCCACTGGGGTCTGCTTTCCTTGCCAGCTCATGGCACCTCCTGCTGGGGAACGCTGACAAAATTCCCAGAGGCCAGCTCGAGGGGACAGCTGCTTGATCCCGTTCTCCACGCCCAGCCCTGGCCGGCTTCAACTCTGTGCAGCTGCAAAGAGCGGTGCTGCTTTGGATGGGGAGAGGGGAAAGTGAGGGAGCCCTTTCCCCCTTCCCTTCTTGGGGGAGTTAGTTAGCCTCACTTGCTACCCAGTAGGAGACAACTCAAAGTGTTTGGGACGGACTTCTCTTCCTGTTGGATCCATCCTGCCGAGACAGGCCAGGCCAAGAGACCACAGGTGGATGCGCCTCCTCGTTTAGAAAGAACAGCACCTTATACATGAGCCAGAGGTTTTCCAGGGACACCTCCCCCCCCCCCCAGGATAATGAAGCAGGCATCACGAGCACATAGTGCTTCCGGCAATAGCTGAGTCAGCGACTTTTGAAGAGGGGAGTTTCTGCAACAGGAAGAGAGCTGGAGGGATGACATAACCCGCCAGCCGCGGATGACGGCCCAAGGTCGCAGAATGAGAGGTGGGATTATGAGTTCAGCTCTACACTGATTCTTAGCACAGGACTCCGATCATGGCTCTTCCCAACTAAAGGGGGTCCCATGGTCCCTGTCTCAAGCCCCCCCTCCTCCAACCTCCAGTCATCGCACCCCCCCACCCCCGTCTTCCCTTCCGAATGATTCCCAACTAGTCCCAGGACAAAGAAAGTCGCAATGGGGCATATAATTGTAACGGCTGATGACGTTAATCTCTGTGGCAGCTCAGCTTGCAGAGATGGTCGTTCCTCAGCAGATCCTTGCTCCCTTTCCACGCTGGCCTGCCTTGGGTGCGTGTGAGTGGCTCTCTGGGCACACGAGCCCCAAGGAGTCCAGCACCGGGGCTGCTTCTCCATCCCAGCCCATTGGCAACTTCTCACCTCCGACCCAGCATAGGGCAGGAATGAATGGGGAGGAGGACCACCGGGTAGCCAGCGGTGGCCTGCGCTGAGTGCCTGGAGATGGCAGGGGTGGGATTATCTGGCTTTGGGGGTGGGGGGTTCGATGGTGTTGCGAATGTCACTGCATCATAAAATTAGTTGTCCAGGGACACCTTCCAGTCTGTCCTCCTGCGGGATGCAGAGTTCGAAATTGAAGCATCCCAGACGGACGACTGCCCACCCTCTGCTTAGACGCATCCAATGATTGGGACTGTCTGGCTCAGAGAGTCGCTCTCAGACTGCTCCTATGGTGAGGAACCTTTTCCTAACGTACAACTGGAACCTGCCTTCCTGGAACCATTATTCAGGACCCTGCGCTTGAGAACCATAGAAAACAGATCTTGGTTTCTACGAGGTGACCAGCCTTCAGATCATGGAGAACAGCTGTCATTCTTTAGTCACCTTTTCTCAAGGCCCAACCTTCCTTCAGGGAGTCTTTCCTCGCTCTCCTGATCACCCTTCACTGTTAACCTTCTCGGAGCCTAATCCAGTTCGTCTGAATCCTTCTTAAACAGGGGTACCCCAAACTAGAAGAGAACGCAGGGGTCTAACCGATGCTTTTCAGGTACTCTCCCGTGGGGGAGTTGGGTGGTGATAAATTTGATAAAGAAATATAGATAGATAGATAGATAGATAGATAGATAGATGGATGGATGGATGGATGGATGGATGGATGGATGGATGGACGGACGGACGGACGGACGGACGGACAGACAGACAGACAGACAGACAGACATTGGTTTCTCTCAAACGCAACAGGGATGAGACTGAAATTGGAAGAGGAGGAGAAGCAAGATGCTTCTCACAGCATCCCCTGCTGAGGCATAACTGATATGCATGATTAGCCAAACAGCAGGCTTATTCTGGTTTCTGACACCAAGATACATCCAAATTAATTACCACGGAGCCTCTCGGGGCCGAGGTGATGGTGGGAAGCTGGGTTTTCAAGAAAGACTGTTTGGCAGTGCTGGAAATCAGTTTTCTACTACTAGCAGACCCCAGGAGATTCTTGCTCCTTCTTCCCTCCCAGCTTGTACATGGAAGAGTCGGCCCAACCTGGAGGCTTCTTCTGCAAATGCACTCTTAGATTTAGGGCAGATGTTTAAAATGCAACCAAAACAAAATTCTCGTGTCCCCCCCCCCCCCCCGCAATGTATTTTCTAAGCTATCATGCCTTGTCCAGCAAGAGCAACGTGATAACCTCATAGGCTATGATGACACCATGTGTGTCATGACAAAGGAAAGAAATTATGTAATGTGTATTAATTGCATGATGATGTCAAGGCACCCATCACTTTATCTTCCATTTATTTAAAACGGCCTTATGCTTTTAGATAAGTAAAAAAGCCCACAGGTGTGTTCCACATACTTGAAACAGGATGAAATGTCCTTATTTGGTCTTCCCAGCCTGATGAAATGACCAGCATGCCAGTCCTCCAGAGCAGAATGCCCTGCTTTAGCCAGGCTATTTTCCACATTTCTGGTGCACAAGCTAGACGGGAGCGGCTTATCTGTCCTTTCCTTCCCTGCTCTGCCCTCCATTCCACAGTTCCTGAATTCTAGTGTTGGTTAAAAATCTTAAAATAAATGCCCCAAACTGGGGCATACGTATCTTTGTGCTGTGCACTTTTGATGGGCATTCTTGTTGCAATTCTCCATGTGATTATGTTGAAAGGGGGGTGGGTTGCTGTTGTATTCTTTCAAAGTTATGAACCAGGGCCATTATTACTATGCCTACCTGTCTCTAAAGCAGGGTTTCTCAACCAGGGTTCTGTGGAGCCCTCGGGTTTCGTGAGAGGTCACTAGGGTTTCCCTGGGAGATCACAATTTATTTAAAAAATTATTTCAAATTCGGGCAACTTCACATTAAAGAGGTAAGTTTCATTCTCTATTTTTAGTTCAAGAACACTGTTAATACATATATACAGGCCTACCCATGAAACAAATATACTGTAATAATTTTGGAACTTCTGGCCTACATTTGAGCCTGAATGTGCAGGGGTTCCCCGAGGCCTGGAAAATATTTCAAGGGTTCTTCCAGGGTCAAAAGGTTGAGAAAGGCTGCTCTAAAGGGTAAACTCAAAAGCACTGAGAAAACTAAAAGTTATAGTAAGATTGGATTGTCTTCTGGAGGAGGCCTGCAGATACCTTTCAAGAACCCAGAAAAATGATCTAGAATTGCCTGGAGCAGGAGTGGGCAAACCCCAGAAGGATTTTATGTGCCAGAGGTTCTTTCTCATTCTTTCTTTCTCATTTTTTCTGGAGAGCTATCACTGGTATGTATGGGAGCCTAACTCCGTAGCCCATTCATCCCAAATGAAATATAGCCCCACATTAATGGAGCCTCTGACTGCAAAGAAACCTGAAGTCCTTCTAAAACAGCGAGAGGGGCTGATCTAATCCTTGGCCACAAATTGGGCCAAGGGCTTAATCTTGCCAACCTCTTAAGAGCTGAAAGAGGAATAATTAACTGCAAAAGAAGAGGGAAGATGAGGGCAGACGGTCAGTGGATGAGAATGATTCTGCAATCCATCTCAGCTTCATCTGAAGTTGCCTGGCTTCGATACCTAGAGAGAACTCCAAGTAGCCTATCTCCTCTGAAGGAGCATCTTCCTCACTGCATTGGAAACCATCCTGACAGGCAAGTCTGCTCTCCCAGGATGGCATCTTCTCATACAGCTGCACATGTGGATGAGAACAAGTTCATGAGGCAACATCTAAGCAGGCTTATGGAATTCCTTTACGGAATATTAGACGAATCCAGGTATTTGGGAGTGGGTAGAATTCGGGGGACGCATCCTGGCTTCTTCTGCTGCCTTCCCTTCTTTGCCCCCACGCTCAGAGCGGAATTAGTTGTTGACAAAGGTTATGAAATGTAGCTCCTTAAGTTAAGCCGTTTGACTCAAAGTCCCTTTTATTTGATCGAACCAAAGGCAGACCATGGTAGGATCTGACATTTATACACTGTTGGTGCTTAAATAAGGAAAGATTGCCATTAAATACCAGCTGGGTTCTCGCTTTTCTCACATGGTGATTCTGTCTGAGCTTGCAAAAGCTGCTGGGCTATTTCATGCTGCTAGGAGACAGACGGAGGGGGGAAGGGGGGACGTCTTCTTGGGAGAAGGGAAGTTTTGTGCAGACCACTTAGGAAAAGTGGGTGCCAGGAATTTCAAGGGTGGAGCCGATTTCCAGGAAAGAAAACCTCCCTCCCCAGGGATTTCCGTGGGGGACTCTGTGTGTGTGTGTGTGTGTGTGAAAAAGTCAAGATGGTGGCCACAACCAAGTGATTGAAGCCCTGTGTGATGCAACTGGCATAAAAACATTTTGACTTTTTTGACACCCCCCTGAAGACCCTCCTGCCTCTCCCTCTAATCAGCAAACATGCTATCACGGAAGAGAGGCAAGGACTATAATGTGGAACTGGAGGCAAAGTCTCTGGGGAGGAAAGACTGAAGTGGAAGTTGCCCCTCCCCATCTGCTTCCCAGAACTTCCTGGCCGAAATAGGACTAACCCCTTCTTTGTACGCCAGCAACCAAGATGGGCATTGCCTTTGGAGGGGCATATCAGTGGCTGGCTCTCAAGAAGTTGGGGGGTGGAGTAGTTTTTTACATTAAAATGATTAATAGGATTTCTCTCCATAGTATGACTGTTTCTCCTTCCCACCACATTAAAAATATTTTTATTTATTTATTTATTTATTTATAATTCAAATGTATCACTGCCCATCTCCCCCAATGGGGGACTCTGTTTGAATGTGTTTTAAAATTAAAACTTGCAGTTCAGTGGCAACTTTTAGAGGATGCTACATTTAAATTTGGGTATACCTGCTGTACATCAGTGTTTCTCAACCTCAGGAACTTTAAGATGGGTGGGCTACAGCTCCCAGAATTCCCCAGCCAGCATGCGGCTGGGGAATTCTGGGAGTTGAAGTCCACCCATCTTAAAGTGGCCAAGGTTGACTGGTTGAGAAACACTGGTCTACATAGACCCATTATGGAAGAGGACCCTGCCTGAGTCCCTGAGGGACGCCTCCTGTCATGGCCAACAATGGGCAAAGGTTTGATTCTCTAGGAAGGAAGCCTTGGGTTTTACTTCATTGAACTAGGGACTCAGAGAAAGTGATATGTGGGACACAACTCACAGGGAGGGGTCCTTGTGTTTCTGTCAGGCCAGTGAGCTTCCAAAGAGCATCAGCTTTGGAGCTATGGAGCTAGACATCTGTGTGGATCATGATTTGGATGTTTGAGTCAAGTCATTCCTTTTGAATTTCTGAGCTTATGAAAAAAGGCATTTCTGTGCATGCACAGAAGCATCTGGAATTAATTTGGGGGCATTCAGCTGGACAGTTTGAATCAACATTTCCGGAAGGCCCTCAAGACCTGGCTCTGCCATCGAGCCTGGGATGACAGAGGTGGCAGTGCCTCCTGGGGTTGGCTGGCCCCGTAGGAATACAATCTACACCACGGTCTCCAATCCATCTTGGATTTAGATAATTTATTACTGTATAGTATTATTTATTATTGTATTTTTAGAGGATATTTTTATAGTTTTTAAACTTTCAATTGTTGTAACCCGCCCAGAGTCCCTTGCAAGGGAGATGGGCGGGGAATAAATTGAAATAATAAATAAATAAATAAATAAAATAAACATGCCGATTTAATTCAGAAAGCTGAATCAGTTCAGAAATTCAATCAAATGGCCCTTGAAGCAAGATCAGTTATTAATGCAGGGTGCGCAGATCCAAGAAGATTCCTTTTCTCAAGTTGAGGAGAACTTAAAGGGACCTTTCTCTAATCATGCATAAGGGAATGTTACGACTGTTTAATTTTTATATTCCCCAGATGGTTGTTTGCTATTTGGCTTTTCTTTTATTGTTATATTGTGGTTGTAACTTGTCTTGTTTCTCACCTCCAGTCCGTATTTCTCAACCTTGGCAACTTTAAGACGGAATTCTGGGAGTTGAAGTCCACACGTCTTAAAGTTGCCAAGGTTGAAAAACCCTGCTTCAAGACCTCTGACAGTTCGGCAGCTTTACCGTCCAGATGATCAGTCAATCAATCAAACAAAGAAATGTTACTACCCTTTGAAATAGGAGAGAAAACCTTGAAATCCCAACAACGTTTGGGTGACTTTTGTAGACTAGCTAGCACTGCAAAAGTCATCCTCCTCCATCTCATTTTGATTAAAACCCTGCTCTCTTTCTCATTGGTCTAGGGTACAATACACAGTGCCCCCCAACAACAGCTGATTGGCACAGCCACCCCCAGTAAAATGTAAGAAAGCTTATTATTGCTAGCCTCTGAGGAAGAGATGATGCCTAGAAACCCTTTTCATAACTCAGTTTAATGGATGCCACAATATTTAACCAGCTCTAGCAGTTCATTGCTGGGTAATTGCAATCATTTGCAGCAGCAGCTCTTGTTCCATAAGAGTCAGTTTCCTTGAACTGAAGCACTAAAAGGTTACAGGAAATGAAGGGAGAAATGTTGTATATTTAAGCCTTTGTCCAGTCGGGTGTCCCTGCTGGCTTTGTCTGCACTGTCGGGGGATCACAACCCTAGAGAGCTTCTGGGGGTCATCAGAAAGCGTTCTCCAGAACCCCAGCCCACCATGTCCCAAGAACTACCAGAATGGCAGAAGAGAAGTCATCCTTACTGGGCAATTTTCAGACTAAGTGGAGACCTAGAACTCACGTCAAACTCTGGGTATCTACAGAACAAATCTTCACCTGTTATAAAGGAGGGATGACCTAAGGGCCCCATTACATGGTTGTTCTAACACCAATGGTTTTTAAGATCTCTCGGCTATATTTATATTTATATTTAATTTTTATATCATTTTTATTGTCTGATTGTTTTTATTATTGTAAGCTGCCCAGGGTCACTGGTTTGAGATGGGCGGCTATATAAATTGAAAGATAGATAGATAGATAGATAGATAGATAGATAGATAGATAGATAGATAGATAGATGATAGATAGATAGATGGATGGATGGATGGATGGATGGATGGATGGATGGATGGATGGATGGATGATAGATAGATGGATGATAGATAGATGGATGATAGATGATAGATGATAGATAGATAGATAGATAGATAGATAGATAGATAGATTGATTGATTCAACATTTGCATAGCCAAAATGGGCCATACATGAAAATCCAGGGATCCTTCAGAGAAAGAAACCACTGAAGGAATGCAAGCTAAGCCATCCATGTTAGGCAACAGGAGGGAGGAGGCATTTTAATACTAGCTTCTTCTTTTTTCAGACCTGGTCCAAGACTTTGCATGAGTTGAAGGACAAGAGGGCAGCCCTCACCTCTGCCAAGAACACGTCCCCATCCATTGAACAGAAACCAGCCAGAGGGACATCTCACTAGAGCAGTGTTTCTCAACCTTGGCAGTTTTCAGATGTGTGGACTCCAACTCCCAGAATTCCCCAGCCAGCCTGGCTGGCTGGGGAATTCTGGGAGTTGGAGTCCACACATCTGAAAGCTGCCAAGGTTGAGAAACACTGCACTAGAGAATAAATAAGGTTGCTAATGAGGCAACATCATCCCAAAACTAGCCCTACCATTAGGGCTGCTGCAGGCAACTGAATTGGGGTTGTCAGTTAATGTAGGATTATTGCATTTTTATTACCTGCTTCTGGGATTTTTTAAAGTTTCTGATGCAGTATCATAGAATCAGGCCTGCAAATCCTGATTTAAGATCTGTTATTCTGCACTGCACACGCACAGAGTGTTCTTTCTTTTTCCCCTTAAGGAGCTCTTTTCTTTTCTTTGATACAAAGATCGATATGACATGTCCTTCACTTCCAGATCGCAATCTACTTCTTTCTCAACGCCAAGAATATGCTTTCTGATCCCCCAAATATGAAATGAATGTTGGGTCTTTTGAGAGTCAAACTGGAAAGATTTAATGGGGGGGGGGTAGATGCTTCTCAGACTTGCTTCATCCAAAGAAAGAGAGAAGGGCCCTCACTTTGGTTTACAGAAAAGATTAGGGAAAAGATACTCTTTGAATCAAAAGCTTATCTATTCCTGGAGTCAACAATATTCAGGGATTTGTGGTAGGCGGGTGATGAAATTCTGGTTATATGTTTGATCTTTGCATAAGAAAAAAATTACTCTTGGCAGTTAAGATGACACAAATGAAAAGCAGGTGGAGCTCGATCGCAACATCACAGCCACCATCTTAATTCTTCTACTGCACCCTGTAGACACTCCTGGCTGAAGCAGAGCCACATATCAAGCAAAGCAACCTTTATATTTTGCAACGCTTCCAACTGACTTCTTTCTCAACACCTGCAGAGATCCTTTTCTAACTGTGTTTCCATTTACAAAGGGAACTCTAAGGTCCGTTTACCCAAGCACGCAAGGATGCTCAAAGAAGACAACAGCTATCAAAGTAGTAGACACCAGCTATCAAAGAATTGATATCCAAGATTGCCAGAAAAAGCCAAGAGGTCCTTTCTTCTTCATCTGATGTAACATTTCCCTCACAATATTGTGTTTTGGACTGTCATTAGAGTCCAGTGTAAGGGGATGGGTTTTTTTTATCCAGTGAAGAGCAGCAAAAACGTATTGTCGAAGGCTTTCACGGCCGGAGTTCGATGGCTGTTGTGGGTCTTCCGGGCTGTGTGGCCGTGTTCTGGAAGTTGTGGTTCCTAACGTTTCGCCAGCATCTGTGGCCGGCATCTTCAGCCCGGAAGACCCACAACAGCAGCAAAAATCTCTGCAGAGAAGAGTCTTAGGCTATTAAATGATTAAAGTCATGTGAATCAACAAGATTCCAGAGTTGAGTCCTGTTCAAAATCTTTGTCCAAATCCTAAAAGAGTCCAAGGTCTTAAAAAGATTCCCTCTTTTTGACTTAAAACTAAGGCTCCGCCATCCCAGTACTCTGAATATTCATCCTGACTGGGAATTTTGGGAGTTGTAGTCCTGATGTTTCTGGAGGTTCTACATTGAGGGAAGGATACGTTAGCAGAGTTTTCCTTTTGTTACTTGCAACTGGGGACCATTAATACATTCCTCGAAATACAAATAATTATGGCCTTGTGGAAGTTGTTACAATCCTCTTTGCACTGACCTAAGATGAAATTCCCACCAGTAAAACTTTCTCCTGGGGGATCAGACATAGGAAATGTATTGCTTGCCCTTTCACAGGGTGGAAAGCTGGGGTGCCTTCCAAAGAAAGTCCTCCGTTGCTCAGGAAGAATGGCCATCACCCACGGTCCAGGTTAGCCCTCCCTTGTATCTTGAATGGAACCAGGGTGGTCAGAATTAGAGGCTGAGATGTCTTGCGAAGGAACCATTGTTAAACGGACGCCAATCCAAAGACTACTACGGCTATTACTTCCAGAGCCAAATTTCAAAAAGGAATTGCAATTATTTTTAATTATTATTTTTAATGGGTCGAGTGAAATTTCCAGATCCAGATGCTGATCACATAGAATTACAGGTATCCCCCCATCTGTAATTCCAAATTCATCTTCAATGTTATTCTCATACCTTGAAAACCATCTTCTCATTTCTCCTCAGGTTGAAAGAGGTGGACATCCATGGTTCATATCTGCTCAGATTTCTACGAATGTCATTTCTTGGTGAGAGCTGAAGGGAATAAACTTGGCTCAGCCTTGTCTATGTTTACCTCATTAGGACAAGGAACTGCAATTAAGATTCATGGGCTGGCTGTATCCTAACAACCATCTCCCAAGCCACCAATCTTATGGCATAATTCACCCCACTGAAAGGATGATAAAAGCAACTTAGCTGCAGTGCCCTTATATGCTTCCCAAGGAGAGCTTCAGCAGTGAGCTATTCCATGAAGGAGAGATTGGCTAGGCACCTTGAAGAATTCATCCCTATGTACTTTTAGCACTTTCTGTAAGTTGGAAATATATAGGATCTATATAAAATCTAAGATATACGTCAAGTATAGCTTTCCTTACTATGGAGTTGCAAGAGTCAGAAAAAACAGACATGATTTGTGTTTCCATCATGCTCCTTGAGTAGGACACAAGGGATTTGCTTCCAGAGATCTTGAACAGATTACCATTTTTGATGTGCCAGAAAGGGGAAACTATGAAATACATGGCTAGAGATCAATCATTGTTAACTGTAATTAACTATTATTCATTTCCCTGTAAAGGAGATCAAATCAAATTTAGATCCTGGCCCCAACTAGTGACAATAAAAACTGTATTTCCCATCTTCTGCTCTTTGAGCCTGTCAAGGAGAGATGCTATGGAGAAGAGCTGGGCGCGCTTTTGAGGTCTTGCAGATATGGAATCTGAGGAGCTTCACTGCCCTACTGGGGTTGAAATACGATCTTTTTCATGCAAAGGACATGCTCTTACCCTTCAGTTGTGGCTCCTCCATTTTCAAGTCATCATGGAATTATGGGAAGCTTCAGGAAGTTGGCAGCTCTGCATACTCCCAATGCTGCTTCCTCACCAACAAGAAAAATGATATAAGATCCTCATAGCTGGAAGGATTTTGAGTAAATCCCAACTAATCCTTCTTCAGATGTAGCAGTACCAAAGCAGTGAAGAATTCCAAATCTTGGTGTTCAATAAAGCCTCTGATTTTCATAATATAGCAAAGGTCCTATGAATGAGACCAAGGATTGGTAACAGCTTCAAGGGCTGCATAGTGACGTAAAACAAGTTGTGGAGCAGTAAGGATAGACGGTGGACCCTGTTTCAGGAAAGATGCCTTGAATGAAGAGCTACTGAAATGAAACTGCACCAGCTCTTCCAGTTTACTAGACACCTCTGGAGTTCCATAACCTCACCACCCCAAAAATACATCCTCCTCTTTCTGGTTCATCACAGACCATCCAACATCTCTGAAAGCTCTTAGTGCAGCATTTTAAGGAATCATTGGTGAAATCAGTATCTTCTTACTCCATGGCCAGATCTTCTCCTCTCCTGCCATCCATTTTGAATAGAAGCTGAGGGTGTTTTACTGAATTAGCTGGCATGCCATGAATCTGTAAGAAACAATGGTGGTACTAATCTCTGCCAGCCTACCCCAAGCCTCTGAGTGAGCTGATGTATGATGTTTCCTCTGCCACAGGTGGGAATCCATGACACTTCCTAACTAGCATGGTTAATGATGGGGGATGCTGGGAGCTTCCACTGACCAACATCCAGAGAGTCGCCTACTCCACATCCCTGATCTACATGTTCAACACCATGTATAATTATTTAAAGCAGAAAAGGCCATAATTTCACCTTAAGGGCAATGTGTACATTTCCCTACAAACCTAACATCTGAGAAATCCCATTCCACAATTGTCATAGTTGTACTAGCAACAATTAAAAAATGATGGTCATGAAATGGATACAGTGCACCAGACTGTTGTATCTGTGCACACTCATTTGTGCACACATGCAATAAAATCTATATTGAGTTCTTAGACTATGTTTCTACAGAGCTAAGGAAGGGCATAATTTTACATTTTAATGGTGCAGTATCCTTCAATGAGAATTGTCCCTGGTCAGTGGGACAATTGGAATGACACTGATTTTATTGCCTCATCAGAAAACTTCATTCCTCTCCAATCTCAATAAGCCTTTTAAAAACCAATAATTACAAAGCCTTTGCTGTCAGCAACCATACATTTTCAAGCGCTAGAGAGAAAGAACAGTCCATTACACAGGTTAATTCCAAATTAGTACCTTGAGGGTGTGAAGTTAAAATTTTGCAGAAGGATTCAAGCAATGGAACTTTGCACCCCATCTCAGTCTCACCCTCCCCTGAAGAGGTGTGCACCAGCTTTGTCTTCAGTTAATTCCAAAAAGTCCCTAATGAGCTTCTATATATTCATTAAACGTTTCCATCCCATTATTTGGGGAAAGTATAGTCTTTCAGACACAGATGTCAATCGGAACATTAATGTTTTTAATTATGGAAGGCTGAGAAGGGGTGTGTGTGGAGGTGAGAGCTTGTGGGGAAAAGGACGGGCATTCCAGATGAAAGGAACCCAATGGGGAGACCATGCCAACTTCATTATGGCGACGCATTAAGGGAGAACTCAGGAGGGAGTGAATGGATTGCAGAGTTTATGATTAGGAAATGGACCGTCTTGGCTGAGGATTCCTATCTTTATTTATTTATTTTCACCACCACCGTGTTTCTGCATTGAAAAATACACAAAAGTTACTTACAAGGATTAAAGACCTTTAAAAAAATAAGAGCTAGCTGTTAAATGATACCAAAGAATGTGAAAACATTAATAGCCAGCTGCAAATATAGCAAAGATGAAACACAAATGGGATAAAACCTTCATATAACGGGCCAATAGCAACACATGTTTAAAAAGGGGGGAGGAGCTTGGATTGTACAGTCATGGCCACCATCTTGACATTTTGGACTCCCCAAAGGGAAGGAAGCTGGCCAGAGCATAATCAGACCCAGATGTCTGTAAGGTAGCAAAGACATGTCAAGACTGCACCTGGTATCTTCCCAGCCTAATTTTCTAAAGTCAGGGGTGCACGACTGTTCTTGAATTAATGGCCAGATTTGCCACTGAGTAGTGTGCTGGAAGCCAGACTCCACAAAGTGAGCAAACCAAGGCCAAGGAAGGGGACAGGAACAAGAGAAAAATGAAATATAATTTGACATTAAATATGGTCCGTGCAATTCCTTCCCATGCACTGAATACTTCTGAGCATTGAGATGGGCTGTGGAGATGAATCCAAGGCTTTGGCCCAGCGGTTGGGTAACCTTGTAAGTAGCGCATGCTTTCCTGTTTGCAGGGAAATCTGGAGGCACATGTCTCCTGCTCTCAGGGCATCTAATGACTCATCCTCAGCTCAGCTCCATCCTTGTCCTGCTGCTGTTACAGACTCTTGTCTGGACAGGAGCAAAGAAGCTCAAAGCAGGCTTCTGTCTCTTTGAGCGAGGGGTGGGTGGGTGCAGGGGTGGGTGTATGAAATGACTGCCCTTCCCCTTCAGAGGCACCATCCAGTTCCTCACTGCAGGTCGGGCGGAATCACTGGCTCCCCCCGGATGCCGGTAGAAAGCGGGGAGCTGCTTTAAATGCCTTTTGCTAAACTGGAAAGCCAGACTGGAAACATTTGAAATGCATGAATAGTTAAGACAGGAACTTGGTCCATGGGCTCCTTGAGTTCCCGGAGTTAAGGTCTTTAATCCTTATTTCACCTACCTTCCATCTAATAATATATCTGAGGCAGTTGCTGAGTTTATGTAAAACATCCTGACGCTTTCCACTCCAAGTGTGGAAAGACAATTTCTATCATCTCGGCCAACATGGTCCATTTTTCCACCTAGAGGTTTTTTAGCGGGGAGATAAATCTCAAACCATTTAGGGATGGGTAATGCTGTTTTATGTTAATGCATATTAAAAAGCAGAGACATCACCTTGCCGACAAAGGTCCGTATAGTTAAAGCTATGGTTTTTCCAGTAGCAATGTATGGCTGTGAGAGTTGGACCATAAGGAAGGCTGAGTGCCGAAGAATTGATGCTTTCGAGCTGTGGTGCTGGAGAAGACTCTTGAGAGTCCCTTGGACTGCAAGGAGGTCAAACCAGTCAATCCTAAAGGAAATCAACCCTGACTGCTCATTGGAAGGACAGATGCTGAAGCTGAAGCTCAAATACTTTGGCCACCTAATGAGAAGAGAGGACTCACTGGAAAAGACCCTGATGCTGGGAAAGACTGAGGGCAAAAGGAGAAGGGGACGGCAGAGGATGAGATGGTTAGATAGCATCACCGATGTAATGAACATGAATTTGAGTAAACTCCAAGAGACAGTGGAGGACAGGAAGGCCTGGCGTGCTATGGTCCATGAGGTCACGAAGAGTCGGACACGACTGAACGACTGAACAACAACAAAAAATGCTGTTTTGGCTACAAAGAAGTCCAGGACAAAATATTTGAGTTATTATTAACATGTTTGTTGCTGTTCATTCGTTCAGTCGCTTCCGACTCTTCGTGACTTCATGGGCCAGCCCACGCCAGAGCTTCCTGTTGGCCGTTGCCACCCCCAGCTCCCCCACGGTCGAGTCCGTCCCCTCCAGAATATCATCCATCCATCTTGCCCTTGGTCGGCCCCTCTTCCTTTTGCCTTCATCAGCTAGGGAAATTATTATTAACATGACATGCCTACAAAAACCTTCATTGATGTTCCAATTGCTCTTTCTTGATGGCTCAATAAAGGAACGCTCTCTCAGCAACAATCAAGTTCTCCTGCAGGAAACTCAGAAAGGACCATTCTTTCACGTGTCTGTCTCTTTATCGTGACAACCCAGCTGCTCTTAGGGAGACCGCTGTATTGTCTTCTGTTGATTTTCACTTTCCAAAGGAGTGTTAACAGAATATTCGGCTTCCTCCACTTCATTCATTCTTTGCAAATCTGAACAGGGGTGGAAAGGCAGGCGAAATGGGGAATGAATGCGCAGCAGAGCTCCATGCTCTGAATACGCAATGACTTGCTGATGTGGGTCTCAAAGGACCAAGACTTTCCAATCCCTTACAAAATCATACAAGAACACCATCGACTCCAAGGGGCGTTTGAAACTAAGGCCAAGAAAAAGAACTCAAGGCAAGAACTCTGGCTCAGAGACTTGAATCCAATTCTGCAAAATGTTATGCGTACCTTACCTCAATTGGAGCAGACACAGGGACAGATTATGGAGTAAACTGGCACAGAATAACACTGCACCAAAGCAAACAACAAGGTGCACACAATTCAGTAAGCAGAGGCCAGAAAAGAGGCCAGCTAGCTTGTAAACGCCTGCAAGGAATGTATGTTTGAAAGCTTTGCACAGCCCCTTGCACAGTAACCGTTACCTCTCCATTCTTCCCCGTCCTTTAGATGCTCAAAATGCTTACTCCAGAATGCAGCCCAACCCAGATTTGATTGCCTTGGGGTGAGAGAGGAGTAGCATTTGCTTGATTCACAAACCTACGAGGAGATTGCAAGGGAGACTTTGTTCTGGAGGGACAAATCTGGTATGCTACCACCAGAGGTGTCCTCAAAAGTCAAGATGGTGACCCCAATGGTGTAATTGAAGCTCTGCCTGTTTTTCTATGCGTGACACACTGTTGTGCCAACATGTTGACTTTTGGGTCCATATCCCGAGGACACCCCTGACTTCAACAAAGGTCTTGCAACCTCCCATACCTGCAATGGATGACTAACACATCTGTCCTCCAGTAGAAGAGAAGGACTAGAAGAGAAGAGAAAGAGAGAAGAATGAGGAGAGGAGAGGAGAGGAGAGGAGAGGAGAGGAGAGGAGAGGAGAGGAGAGGAGAGGAGAGGAGAGAAGAGAAGAGAAGAGAAGAGAAGAGAAGAGAAGAGAAGAGAAGAGAAGAGAAGAGAAGAGAAGAGAAGAGAAGAGAAGAGAAGAGGACTCCACATCTGCGCTCCTCCCAGCAACCTTCTATTTCTGCCCACAGATATTATCAGCAACCTATATCTTGCCAGTCACTTTTTCCAAGCTGTGTTTGCTCTTGCATGACATGAGAGACGTCCCAGTAATTAATTCTTGCCAGCCAACCTCCCCAGCGCTTGCCTGAGAAAGCAAAAAGTCTGAATGCATGGATGCTCAGTTTGTGGCCCAGAGAGGGGCCCACATGGGGTTCAGGGAAGCCCCTAGCTTCTTTCTCAGCTACTACAGATTTCCAGAAAATTAAAATGTTAAGTAGTGGTTTAAAAATTGAGTATCATGGAAGCAGGAGTCAACCTGAAAACAATAATGGGGTTTAAGGTTTTGTTTTTGTTTTAAATCTGGACTCACCTATTTTGTCTTAGACCAATCCCCCCTTTGCATCCCTTTGTGAGTCTCTCAACATGTGCCAAGCGTCCTTTTGGCCCCCCACTTGTCTCCGTGGCTCTGTTTTAGGATAACATGTCAGCTCCCTGAAGAGGAAGGAGCTAGAACTTTGCAGGTCAGGTACAAATGTAATTAACAGATCCCTTGTTTTAATTAAAGTCACATAGGATGCCTGCTACCTTCCTTGCACCCCACCCAGACTCAGCAAATTGCATGTTGAAATCAACGTCAAAACACAAATGATTTGTCTGGTACCAGTTGATCCAATCACCACAACGCAAGGGCTGGGAGGGTTGGTATGAGTCTGCAAAGAACAGGAAAGGCCTGGTCTGGGCGGATTCAGGCTTTATTCTGCTGCCAGAAAAGAATTCCCTTAACAGGAACAAGGCAAAACACTGCCAGAGAAAACTTGTGCTTCTTGGCTCTGAATGACCAAGGAGAGTTCCATCAAGAGTCAAGCCTTTGAAATGGAAGCAGATGAGGGAAGGCTTGAAGACCAAATGGGATGCCAGAAACCCCTTTTTGTCCCATCAGAGCAGGCTGCTGAAGGTCAGGGCAAGATGACTGATTGGGTGCAAGGTGGATTTGTTGCCCTCAGAAATAAGGGTGGGAATGGAGCCATGTTCCCATCGCCACCTTTCATGCCCTCCTAGTCTGATCAGGTACCGTGCCATGAGGATCAGTGATTTTGCCAGTGAGCTCTAATGGAATAGGTTGGGTCCATCTGGGGAGGGTTGCAACTCACTTTTCCCCTTCCCCTCCTGAAAAGGCTCAAAAATGGGCTGAAAAAAATGACCTGCCCTATGGATGACAGTGCCACACCCCCAGAAGGCATTCTGAATCCCTGGGAGCAATTTGCAGTCCTAGGCAAGAAAGAATTGGTCGGATCTACCCTCGCCAATAGGTCAACTGCACTCTTCAGCTTGTCCCATGGCTCTCAGGTGGTCCCAGAATTCCCGTGTGGTCATAGGAACCACTCCTGGAGTAGGTGGCCCTTGCCAGGTTACCAAAGGACAGGAGGTTACAAACCCTCTAACTAAGCACCCACTTTTACCACCTTTGACTCAGCAATGTCAGAGCTGCTCATAATCTTTTAATGGAGCTGTGTTATCTTTTCAGTTTGGGGTGGGGGAGAGGAGGGGAGGCAGAGAAGTGATTCTATCTGTGTTTTAATGACAGGAAAATGGAGCCCAGAATACGTTTATGGATCCCTCCCTTTGGTTCCCTCCAGAGGTCTTCAAATCAGATGTTGGCTGATCCTCCCTGCCCATGGGCCTAAATTGTGCCAATTCATTCATGCATGGAGAAGAGTGGATTATCAGAGACCAATGACTATCAGCAGAATCAGTGGATAAAGAAGTCAATGAACTTTGAAATGACCTGGTTCAGATTATGAACTTGGCATGGGCTAAAGGGTTTAATGTAACATGGACAGCATGCTAAGGCTAATCACAACATGATTTAGTGTTGGTTGGTTGATTGATTGATTGATTGATTGATTGATTGATTGATTATGTGCCATCAAGTCGGTGTTGACTCTTAGCAACCACATAAATAGTTTTTCTCCATGATGCACTGTCCCTAACTGGATCCTTCAGGTCTTCCCACAGTGCCCCCATCGCCACTGTAACTGAGTCCATCCCCCTTGCTGCTGGTCAGCCTCTTCTTCTCATTCCTTCCACCTTTCCCAGCATTACAGCCTTCTCCAGAGAGCTGGGTCTTCCCATAATGTGTTGAAGTAGGATCATTTGAGCCTGGTCATTTGTGCCTCGAGTGAGAACTCTAGTTGATTTATTTGATGATCCATCTGTTTGTTTTCTTGGATGTCTATGATATTCTCAGGAGTCTTCTCCAACACCAAAGTTCAAAAGCATAAATATTCTTCCTATCCTGCTTTTTCAAAGTCCAATTTTCACTTCTATAAAGTGTCACAGGGAATATCATGGCTTCCATGATTCTGATCTTTGTAGGTATTCGTGTAAACTATTGGACGAAAAACCAAGCAACAATTGCCTGCCTTTAAACAATGGCTACATTTGCTCCAGTAGAGGAGAAATCAGGAGACAGGTAATATATACAGTATTTAGAACAAAGTCTTGAGCAGATTGCCTGTAATACTGATGTAAAAAGACATTGTAGTACAAAGTTCTGTGTTCAGGTGGGAGACATGGAAATTTTAGCTGGGATTTTGTAAATCTGGACACCCACTCAGAAAAACTGCAGCCAGCAAGCAATGGAGAAGTCATGCATTTTGCAATTGCATATTAACTCCTTCCTTAAAAAAAAAAAAGCATTCCACACTTTTTCTTCCAAGATGAGGAATGGTGACATCATAGACATCAATAGTTTCTAACTTTTTCCAGACACATTTTGGAGACTCAGCCCTACCAAAATGGTTCAGGCCTTCCCTCCGAAATGCAGGTGTAAATCATTACTATTATACTGTTGGCAGAACTCTTCATTTGCATTGGAAAGAACATGTTGACTTCTAGTTGCCCCCTGAGAACTAAGCTAATTGAAAAAGCTTTAATTGTTATTACAGGAGGATGAAGCTTAAGAAGGGAGGGGAGGTAAAAGCTTCAAGCAGTCAATTTGACTGAATTGTGAACTGAAGAGCTCCCAGCTTAATTGCAGCCGCATTCTTGTGATTCTTTTTTAACCTCAGGGTAGAGGAGGGGAGGTTCACCTGCTCCTTCTGCAAAGGCACTTGAAGGGCCATATCTCTAGTTGTACGATATGGAATAATTTTGTGTCTTCACGTCAGTCTCTACTCCGGGTGACTGCCTAGATGAGTCCCTGCAGGTTTCTTGGCAAGATTTTTGGAAGTGTTTGCCCTTGCCTTCATCTTGGGGCTGAGAGCGAGGGACTGGCCCAAGGTCACCCAGCTGGCTTCATGCCCAAGGCAGGAACTCATGGTCTCCTGGTTTCTAGCCTGGAGAAAATATGGAAGGGGATGGTGATTATCTCCCTACTTGGACTCTGAATCCACCCCAAAGGCAGTTGGTGGTTCCTCTTCCACAAACAGATCAACAGAAGGCCTTATGCAGCAAGTCATATTTACCACACCAAGATATCCATCAGTGTCCTCAGATGCCATGAGCAACATCTGGAGATTGTGGGGAAGAGTTGGCTGGTGCCCAACATTTCTACTAGACACCTTTCAGGTAATGCACAAATGACTGAGGACAAGCTCTGGCAATTTTATTTTTTGTGATTACCCTACCCAGGTTCCCCCCCTCCTCGCATTACCCACTTTGCACCAAAAGATGGGGTGCCACTATCCTTTAGGATCACGGCCTTTCTGTGAATCAGTTGTTTGGGATTAGGAGTCACAGACAGCATCCCATCAAAATGAACACTGTGTAAGCAGAAATAACTCTACTAACTTCTTAATTTGTGTGCCCCTTTCTGCACATAGCAAAATGCGTGCATCTCTCAAGGAGGATATTTATTTATCATTAGGCTGCTCACTAAAAAGATTGCCATTTTTAACACTGGATTGTTTTCATCTGTGGCTTTAAGATCGTAGGTTATGATGTATGGCACAGTGATTTCCTTCTTCCCAGCCGTTCTGAATATGTGCTTCCACGCATCTGGAGGAAACTAATGTTCCGTATGTGCTTAGGGTAGAGTCTACAAGAGTCAGCACTTCCACTGCAAGGACTTTCAGTGGGGACATAAGAAAAGCCCTGCTGGATCCCTCCCCTTGGGCAGGAGATGCGTTGGTCCAAGGTTCTGTTGCCGCCATAAAGAAATGAACGTCTCCTGGAGGCTGACCTGCAGAACCTAAGCGTGATAGACCACCTTCCTCATGGCTCCCCATCAAGAGGAATTCAGAGGTAGATTGTCCCTGATCTGGGAGATTCCATGTAGAGCATCATGAATTGCTCTCATCCTCAGCGCCCAGGGATGGAAGAGCAGCAGCTCTGCTGTGGAGACCCGAACTGGCAGACGGGAGGCCCTCCTTTCCATCTCCAAGGAAGGCTGGGAAAAGCCCTGCCTGACCCCTGGAGAGCTGCTGGGAATCATTGCTGACAACCCTGTATGGGGCTGGACGGACCCACTGGGAGGCAGCTGTCCCCCTCTTTTTCGATATAGGGAAGCCATTGGAGTAGTGACCCTCACTCCGTGGCTGCAAGCGATAAGCATAGGAGACCAGGAGGAAATCTTCTCCACCCTGCGCATGATCGGTATGCTCGACTAAGGCACACATTACTTGTCTTCCCCCCAAATCTCACCTTTTCCTTCCAAGGAAACTGTTCCATCTCCCTGATCATCTGGGTAGCCTTTACTTGGCCTGCTGCTTCTGGCAGCCAAACTCTCACATCTCCTGGCTCAACAAAGGACCCTGTTTTAGCTTATTCGCTCCACAAAACCTTGAGCAAACCACCAACTCTGATTACCCCACCCGACCTTGAACAGACAATCGCCCGCGGTTCAAGCAATACCAACTCAACTGTGGATGTTCATAGCATCTTTCAGGAAACAAAGTGTCCCAACAGTCATTCTGGGAATGGATTCGAGATAAATGAAGGAACTGGCAGACAGATAAGGGTGACACATGAGGCAATATTACTATATATAATAGCATTATGATGCTCAAGCTGATAAGCTGCACCTCAACGTTGTTTTTGGAGGGGCTTAAGAACGTTGCAACCCCAGGCTTCAGGGTTTAAACTCATTTTCATGCCGTTAAAAATGACATCCCGTGTCTGTTACTGATTTATGGGTTCTCTCCCTCTCTCCTCCTCTCTTCTACCCCCACCACGTGTGCCACTCAGCCTAGAAGAGGGGGGAAAATGGCATTTACATTTTCTGAATGGGCTAATCACAAGTTTGTACTTCCCACACGCTCACCTCCCCCAGAAGTGCGTGGAAGGCATGGGAGGAGAAGGCTGGGAAATCAGAAATACAATATTGCTTTGGGGAAGAAGGGGGGAGATAATTAGGAAGGCATACAAAGAGCTATGCCATGCAGTTGTGTTTGGGGTGTGTGTGCGTGTGTGTGCAGGGGGGGAAATCACACACAGCTAAGAAATAGGCAGTTGAAGAAGAGGGGCAGGCAAAGAAAATACAATGGAGGCGAAGAACAATTGGGATAGGAGGAGATTCATATTAAGAATAGTTGGCAGTAGACAGGACACGGCTTTAGACTTTCCAAGGAGGGATGGCTTTGGCAGAACTGATGAAAATGTTCCTGTTCTTTCTATTCAGCATAATTGAAGGAGGACATCTCTCTCCTGATATACGTCTATCATTCCAGAGCCAGGTTGCAAATGGAAGGTCACATTTTGAATGTGCTCTCCTCTCTCTCTCTCTCTCACGCACATATAACACGCAAATGCACACATATCAGGCTTCCCCCGAATATAGCCAACAAGCAAATGGGGTGGGGTGGAGGGGGGGGGGCGTTATTCTTCCAGACTAGATTTCCAGATGCAGGAAGGTGGAGTTTTTAATCTTACAGGAGGATCGCCACAAACAGACGGCGGCCTGCAATCTGTAGCCAGAAATAGTACAATCCAGGCCAAGGTGAAGCAAACATACTTTGGCGCTGCTTGAAAGAGGCCAAATTATCTCTCTTATTCTGCTGCTTGGGCTACACGGTTAGGAAAAGATTTGCTGCGCCATCCGGCCATTTGTTTTTTGGTTTCTTGTATCCTGCAGCTCTTCACTCATGGAGTTTCCAGCTGTTTGCTTTCACAGCTTGTGTATCTGTCTGTATGTCTGATTGAATAAAGCACATTTGACTAACGAATTATAAGGTTTAGGTAAAGGGAGGGGATCCTTGATCCTACAGGAGGTAAAAAGGAACTTCTCTGAAGCATCCCCAAGTCTGTAGAAGAGCTTACCCTGAAGATCAGTTCCCCTCTTTCCCCCACTGTATTGGCCTTCTTGAAGGCTTTGAAAACATTTTATTTAGGCAAGTATTTGGACAGTAATGGTGTGGCTGGGGGGCTGTTCTGAAACAGACTTTGTGACAGGAGCTCCATGGATTATTGCAGGTGGTTCTACGATGTTATGTTGGCTGTTTTATTACAGTGAACCGCTTTGAGTCTGTGGAGAAAGTGGCATCAATATACATCATGAAATAATCCAGATGTAGTCTTCTGTAAGGGGCGTGGTGGCTCAGCGGGTAAGACGCCAGGCTTGTCGATCAGAAGATTGCAAGTTTGGAGGTTCGAATCCCTAGCCCCTCGTGAGGGAGTGAACGCCCGCACTCGCCCCAGCTCTTGCCAACCTAGCAATTCGAAAGCATGCAAATGCAAGTAGATGAATAGGTACCACTTTGTGGGATGGTAACAGCGTTCCATGCGCGTCATGCGGCCACATGACCGTGGAAGCGTCTTCGGACAACGCTGGCTCTTCGACTAACAAACGGAGATGAGCACCGGCTCCTAGAGTTGGACACGACGGCACAAATGTGCGGGGGGAACCTTTACTAGTTTTCCTGATCAAACGGGTCAAAAACCAAAGGGAAAAAGAATGGCACCAGAAGGAGAGGGGCTTGGAGTGGGGGCTTGGCCCTGGAGGGTTGGAGAGAACGTGGGGGATGAAAAGGTGGCGAAGGGTGGGGTGGAAGGAGCGCACTGTTGTTTGGAGCCTCTTGATGGAGACAGGCTTTTGCCAAGTCTGGGGCACGTTCACAGGCTGCCTCGAACCTTCGCTCTACAGACAGACCCATCAGTCACATTGCATCAAAGGCACAGCCTTTTTAGCAGTGTCAGATTGGGGGTTCAGCCGCCAGTCATCACATATCAAGTGCTGGACAGAAATCACAAGTGCGCACGCATCAAGGATTCACAAACGAATGACGAAGTTTGACCGGCTTCTTCCTTAGTCTACGATTCTTACGGTGCAATAGTACACTAGGAGGAGAGCCATGTCACCCTGGGGTGGCAAAAAATTAGGAGGAATCTGGTCGCATCTTTTCAGACCCGCTCGTTTTGTTAAAAGCCATCGGCTTTTGTGAGCTGCAGCTCACTTCATCAGATGCCTGGAGTGCCTAAACTGATTTAGGATTTAAATTGGGATAAGGCGGCCAGTGGAGCCAGACGGGGAAGACAGGGCGGTTATGCGCAGATGCAGGTTACGTGTGAGACAGATTACATGTACCTTATTAATTAGCTATTGTAATGTGTTAAGAACCCACTAAGTTTGTTGAGACTTCCTGAGATGGCCGAATACCTTTTGAAATATGTAAATTCAACAATCGCTCACTCAAGTGTGCTGGTAAAATGTCTTTGTTCCCAAGCTTCTACTCTGAAATCCATAATGGAGCATCTGGGAAAGTTAAAATGCTCTGATACTACATTTTCCTTGTTTTCCGTGCTGATGTCAAACTTGGGTCCATTAATTCTTCTGTGTAAAGTGTTGCCGAATGTAACCATTGATTCTCCCACCTGCCTGCTTTTAACTTCTATTGGAAAAGAAGTAGGTCTGTTCTGCTGTATTTGGTAATACCTGATCTATTAGAACAGCATTCTTTAAATCTTTAATAAATGCTAGCCAGAGCTGCTTCACTTTGCAGCAGTCCCTTTGGCTGCCCTGAGAACTTATGAACAGCATTTGTTGCTGTTATTAGAGGATGCAAATTAAAATTATTTCAATAATGAGGGAGGTCTTGAAAACTTGTCGGGTACAGTAGTTCTGTATTCTTTGTTTAATTAATAATGTATCTGGATTAGTGAAGAGCAATAAGTATGCACCTAAAACCATTGTTATGGTAATAAGGAGGTTTCTGAGGTTAAGTGAGAAAGTGTGATTTATGGTGATATTCATGTGAAAAGAGAGCAAGACCTTTCTTCAAAACACATCAATAGGGACAAGGTGTTTGGGCGGTTTGATTTTTAATCCGATGGAGTTTAATTAATTGCAGCTTGATTTTCATTTTGCCTGGAGCACAGGGAAGATAAGCAGGATGGGTTAGGCTGTATTTGGATGGGTGACCACCAGGGAATAACTGGGCTGTGAGCCAAACTGGAAAGTCAGACAATCACCCAGTGAGAAGGCAGAGGCAATTCCACCCAAGGAAGCTGCACGGGCCTGTCCACGTAAGTCACCAAGAGTAAGTACGACTCAAGGACATACAGTACGTGCCCTTCACAAGATTCTCAAGCAGGGCATTGCAGAAGGTTCAGAGGACCCAGGAATCCTGCATGGCGACTGACAGCGTCCTATGCTGCATAGACTGATGCCAACCGGTGGCAAGACAGAAACCACAGAGACGTTCCACATCTAGAAAAAAGTATCGAGTAGGAAGGACCAAGAAACCTGGCAAGCAGCTTTGTGCCTGGGTGCCCGCTCTTTCTCACATGCTCAGGTTGTTAGGGAAATGCTACAGAAAAGCAACGGATTCTGAGGAAGTAATATCCCTGCTTGTCACATGCAGAGGCTTCTATAGGTGGAAGTATATTCCCTTAGCTAGGATGCTGAAGGGCAACCCACAATCTCTGCCATCTAAGGTACCGTTTGGCTTATCTAATAATAGCTGGTAGCGACAAAGCCTTCTGGCTCTCCTGGCCTTTACATAATCTATGTTATATGACTCTCAGCTTCATGCAATCTTTTCTGCATTTGCACCGTACAGTAACACTATTTCAACCTTGCATTAAATGCTTGTTTGCCTGCTTCCCTTAAGTCACCTGGCCATCCAAGTTGGGATTTTTTTTTTTTTAAGTTGGTATTTCTTTTTTGTTTTGCAGCTCACATTGGCTGCCCTTTTTCACAGGCCAAAGGGTTCCATTTCCTTTGTTTTCTTGGAAGGAAAATACACCCTGTCAAATCAAGTCAGTCAGTACCAAGAGAACTGAAGGTATATTGTCACACCGGCGCTGGGTTCACACAACATGCTAAAACCTAAAGCCGGGTAAATAAAATACAGTTCTGCCCAAAAATATGGCATTCCCAAATCAACACGACTATGGCTTAACATAATAGCTTGATTTGCACAACATGCTAAAACAATGTCTGTGTTGTCACAGCATGCTGCACCACAATTAACCCTCTCTTAGTTTAGTTTAACTAACTTATGTGAATGCAGCCAAGAAGCCCTTCATTCATTCATGAATTCAAAGTACGCTACCCCCATGAAAAAGGAATTAATGTTTGATCTGTACACATCAGAGATTTTGAATTATATCTCACCTTTTCCCAGCTATAACTCCTCAAGATAGCATGGAAGTCTCAAGTAAAGAAGCTTTGTTTTATAGAGAATTGGTGGTCAACCATCAGGACAATAGAGTCAATTTGCTCCAATATTCTTGCTCTGTATAACTTTGGACTCTTGCTAAGCAAAACAACTGATTTGGTTGTAATTTAAGACAACACCCCTTTAAAGTGCGACGGAAAACAATGTGAAATAAATTCTAGGAATGAAAACAAATCTTTTATCTTGTTTTATGTAAGTACAGAAGACCACATTCTTCCAGGGAAACAACTGTTTTGGGCTTTTCAACATTTCTATAATATTTCCTTCTTTATCAACAAAGGGGCAAAACAAAAGCCACCAATTTAGGTTGCCGGTAGCAACCCACAAAGATTTGTCTGAAAGCCATAAACATACTTAAATAGGAGATGGCATGCTGTAAAAAGTCCATGTGATTAATTATTTTTTCATGATAAAAAGAACCTTAAAAGATACCTGAAGGTTTCCACAGAGATGTCTACTTGTCTGAAAAGAAGGGAGCTATTTTTTATCATCAACTTCTCTTGCTGTCTGCAGAACTTCTGTGACTTCTGAACTAGGACCTTCAATTCTACCAGCACAGTTTCACTCCATCTTATATCGGAATATTTTAAAAGGGCTGCCATGCCAAGGTGTCCTACAATCTGTCTGAAGCAATCTTCCCCAGTCCCTTAGGTGAATACTGGACTGGGAGAATGGGACAGATGGCATGACGATCAGGACATAAGGGGGCCCTTTCCCAACAAACATGGCCTTGGAAACTGTCATGGCCACTCAGCTCAGAGGTGACACTGTCTATGCTGAAGATGCTTTCCCAGATGTGATCGAGGCTGGCATGGAACAGATTTAGTAATTAAAAATAAATTACATACAATGAGCAAAAAACCCCATCTCAAAAGGATTGCAACATTCTGGCTCATTTGCAAAAAGAATTCTCCATTCCAACATTGGGTCAGTCATGTTCTACCCTATGGATGAAAAATGTGATCAACTTTCTCCTGATTTCTGGAGAGAAAGAAACAGCTGTAGAACAGAAATAAATACAGCGGAGAGGGGTGGCAATAAACTTATCCATCTGCAAAATGGGAACAGAGATAAATGACCTCTTGAGAGTACTGAGCAAAAGCAAAATGAACAGCCAAAACCTTTGAGAAATCTAACAGCATCGCTGGGTATAAAAATTTAATGAGAATAGACACAAATCCATAAATAGGATTGCATTCAGTTGCTAGTCTGTCTAAACATCTTTGGGCTGGCCCAGTTATTGTATTATCTCGTTCATGTGAATCAAAAAGATTATTGACAACAAATCCTAAAGGGGAAAAAGAGCACTGACTCTCTCCTATAATGGTACTAAAGAATACAGAAATGCCACCTTCATAAATGCAGTTGAAAGAGAAGTGGAAAGCATCAGCATTCTATAAATATCGGTGCATAGGCACACGTATACACTCATATCTATTCACACACTGAAATAAATGAATTGACGAGACAGGAGGTTTGCAATTTTAAAATTTGATAGGTATGTGTTTCTCCACTTCTTTCTGGAAATGGTTCCAGCTGAGATTTATTGAGTGGCTCTCTGTGGGTAAATGACTGCACAATATATATATGAGGGGGGAAATATGCCCATCCCAGATATTCTGTTGCTCTCCAGCCAGCCAGCCATCCCAAACTCTAGACATTTTCTCCTCCGCAATGCAAGCCTGTACCAGTCATCCACAGAACTTGGTAAATAAATCCTAGCGCTCTCTGCCCTTACCTTCAAGCCATAAGAGTCCCGAGAACGATGCTTCTTGCGGACTTGCTATAACTACCACTTTCCACCTTTCGGTTCTCCTCTTCCTTCCCCTCTTCCGAGGCAGTTAAGTGACTTCCCGTTGCCTCTGGCTCTCTGACCAAGATCCTGGAGAGAAGGACAGCTTTGGATCTTGCCAACAAAGCATGGATAAACTCAGTGGAGAAGAGATGGCCCCCCTTCCCCAGTTTCACCCTCTCCTCCAAAAAGGATGGGTTTAAGGGTTAGGCAGAACCTCCTTCAGCTGAAAAGGACTAGCCCCTTGAAAAGCAGCTAAAAGAATAGGAAAGGGGGAGGCGATTCGGTAAAAAGTCAAATAACTAGGGTTCATTCTCCCCCAATTCTTCAGCCCCAGTGGGGCTGGCACTTCCTTGTACCGTCCTGCTGTTCTGACTCCCCACCTCCACCTTTATTGTCTAGCAGTGTTGAAAAAAAACCAAAAAAAAAAACCACGCACAACCCTAGGAGGAGGAGAGTGGGGGTGGGGGGGGTCTTGGAACGAAGCAGCCAAGTCGCTGGAGCGAGGGGCGCCCGCGTCGCGGGAGCTGTCCTGGCGGCGGGATCGGGAGACGATTCAGCACCAAGAGGAGGGACAGCTCCGTGCGGATGGCTGGAGCGCCGCCGAAGGCAGCGGAGGGGGCGGAGGCGAGAGAGGGAGGGAGGGAGGCGGGGGAGGGATCGGGTTGGGTTGGGTTGGGTTGGGTGGGTCAGTTGGGTTGGGTGGGTCAGTTGGGTTGGGTGGGTCAGTTGGGTTGGGTGGGTCAGTTGGGTTGGGTGCCCTCCCGAGTGAAAATCTGCCCCGACCCGCCTGCCCCCATCCCGAGCCAGTAGCCTCCTATGCCCCTTGGTAGGCAAGGAGGGATGCAGCTGCCTGGCTCTGCCCCACCCCCGGCAGAAGAGCCTCTCCCCCCACCCCATCCCCGTGCAGCTGACTTGGGTGTCTGTGTCTGGCACACACACGCACCACAGAGGAAGCGCGCCGGAGTGGAGACGCACAAGCCAGGCAGGCAGAAGGTCGAGGTGGGGTGGGGAGCAAGGAGTTGCGACTCGGTTGATAGTAACGATTGGATCCCAACTCAGACCCTGGACAAATGCCAAGGGATGCCGAGATAGAATCAATTAGTCCTTGTAATGAAACCTCTGCGAGTGGCATGGGTACATCCTGGATTTGGGGGGGGGGTGTTGTTGTTGTTGTTTCTAGAGAACAAAAACAGACAGAAAGGATTGATCAGATAGAACAGAAGGCATTTGTCAGGGAAAAGTGGTGCAGATAGGGATGGGGCAGGAGGAGAGAATTGGACTGGCAAGGCAGGCTCAGAAGTGCAAAATAATAATAATAATAATAATAATAATAATAATAATAATAATAATAATGTTTATTGGACCAGCACAGAGTTATTCAAAGGGTTGGAAAATTGCCAAATGTAGTCGCAAAGATTGTTGTGCCCAAATGGACATTTCCATCTCTCAATGGAACCTGAAAGGGAACAAGTTTCAGGCCACTGCAGCTTCCACAGAACTTTTGAGCTGTTAAGGCTGGAGCACATTTTCTAAGATTCCCCAGAAGTGCAACACAAAAGGATGAAAGCGATACCTGCCCTTTCTCACCTGCCCCCAGGATTTGATACCCAAAGGTGGCAGGTCCTAAATATGCAGGCTCATATGGGTCATGAAGAACGGTTAGAAATAAAGCTTGGATGGGAGTTAAAAAGTTTAACGAACAGCGGACCCAATGACCCAGAGAGGTGGTGGACCCTCCTTCGCCAGATGTGTTCAAGTGGAGACTGGATAGCCATCTGTCTGAGATGCTCTCACTTGGACCTGATGACCTCAAGGGCGTCTTCTAGGCCTTTGGTTAAAGTCAAGTGTAGTATCAACTCTGAAATCCTTCGATTCAATCTTTGGTTGTAAAAAGAAGTATTCGAAAAGCAAGACCAGTTATTAAACGATGACCCTGCACTTTGATTTGTACAATAACAAAAACTTTATTCATCAGTGTGCAAGTCCTGCAGCAATTTTCCCATGGTTTACAGGAGTGGGGAGAAAGAGGGCCCTTCACATGGTAAGAAAGAAGCTCTTTTCCTGTGCTTTATTTAACCTGAGCCCAAGTTCCTGGGATAGGCATTTTCCCACTGCCCTTTCCATCTGGCTAAGACAATCTACCTTCACCAATGAACTGCAGTAGTTATAGGTCAAACCTTATTATACTTTTATTTCCTGAGCATAATATCCCTTTCTGCTTCATGACAAAGGAAATGCATAATTTTTCCAGTGAGCAATAGGCAGTGTACGGTGCAATTATTCCTTTCAGATTCTTCAGCTTCTCATAAGCTCAGAAAAAATCAACTCTAATTATTTTAGACCACAGAAGCCTTTAGCATCTCCCTGGCTTGCATTCTACATTCTGCCCACTCCTGGAGCAAGACGGGAGAGCCAGAGAGATAGCCGTTCGAAGAAAAACAAAGCGGGAAGTCAGGGACTACAGTGTGGCACAGGAAGGTGGTTTTGCTTCCAATCGATTCTTTCTCGTGTGCCAAGGCAGTGTGCACAAGTCAATAGGACCCTTTTGGCTTACAGGGTTGGCTTCAGTGTGTAATGCAACGGAGGTGTTGTAGCGTTGCCTGCCCTTAACAGCCTTATTTACATTGGCTGTCATCCTATTTTTCCTCTCTCATTAAGAACAATCGTTTTAGTCCTTTGATGGAACGAATTGCAATCTGCCAAGTTCCCTGAGGGATTGCATCCAAAGCCGGGTAGACAAGCAACCTGTTTCACCCACGTGGGCCGGCCCTGAAGCAGAAGAGGGCCAGGATGGGGAAGCCTGATTTCATAAGATGGAGGAGAGTCTGATTATGCAATGCAGACTTACCTTGCACAGATTTAAAGATGCAAAGGTTCATGTGTTCGGCTGCTTTATCTGTAGACTGAATTATTGGGGTGAGATTCTCAGAACATATTTTAAAATCTCTATCTTAAAAAGAATGAGGCAAAGCAACAGACTAATTAGTCATGACAAAGATAGTTGCTGAGGAAGGCAAACAGTGGGAGAGAATTTTCTTTTATCATTATTATTTTTAAAATGTGTGGGCTGCACTTTCATTTAAACACACACACACACACACACACACACACACACACACAGAGGCATAAGGATTTCAGAATGTATGCACCAACTGAACATTCAATTCAATAAAAACCTAAACTTCAATGTAAAAAAACTGAGAGTACAAACACCCAAAGCACTCCTAAAGCATTTTTTTTAATGCCAAGGTGAACAGAAAACTTTTAATCTGGCCAGTGGCCACCAAAAGAGAACAGTCAAAGTCCTGGGTAAGGAGGACTTTTAAAGTTGGGATGCTGCTGCAAATCAGGTGTTTCCCCATCCTAGAAGAATGGAAGAAGGAGGAGGAGGAGGAGGAGGAGGAAGGAAACAGACCAGTCTTTCCATGCATGATGTCCTCCAGATGTTTTGGATGACAATCCCTCTCCCACAATAAGCCCCGTAGTGGGGAGACTGGAGCAGGGAGTCCTGGGCGAGCAGATGAACATACTGCTATTCATTGGGCAATTCATGCACTTATAATTTGCAGCCTTCTCAAAGCTTCTGATTGCCCACTGACCTAGATCTATTTGCAGCTGTATTGATGGAAATGGTCATTCCCAAAAGGGAGCAGTTGGTACAGTCCAAAGTTCCTCCATCTAGATATCTATCATTGTGGCACAGCCATCCTGTCAGTTTGTATTAGAGAACCAGGAGTGAGGACAAGACAAAATAGAATGGCTCAAAGTAGATGACACACCCAGGATACTCGACAGCATGGCCTTCACACAGAATACATAAGATTTTCTACTCATGACTTTTGAACAAGCCAGAGGTTTGTATATAGTGCCAAGCCAGAAACTGTGATTGATTGATTGTGTGCCATCAAGTCATTGTCGACTCTTAGTAACCACATAGATACAGTAGATTATTTTCTCCATGATGATCTGTCCTTAACCTGGTCTTCCAGGTCTTCCAACGAAAACAAACAAGAAAAAATATGCATACAATACCTACTACTATCATTATTATTATTAAGACGTTGACAGCGTATTAACCACCAAACACTTTCTGGAAGATCTTCATTTTGAGTAACTTCCAGAACTTTGTAATAGACTTGATTGATGGGTCAGTCTTTAATTTAAGGTGTGTCTGTGTGTGCATGTGCGTGTGCATGCATGTGTGCGTGCGCTATTCCAGAGGGCTGCAACTGCAACAGAAAAGCAGCACTTCTGTATGCAATGTCAGAAATAACTTCACATCTACAAAATAAGTCCAAAACTATTAAAATAAATAAATAAATAAATTAAATAAATAATAAATTAAATAAATAATAATAAATAAAACTAACTTTAACTTAGTTTGGAAACCATTTATGGACTATGATTTGAAACAGACTATTGCCACATTCACAGTTTGGGTTTCTTTTAAAATAAGGTTTTAAAGCATTAGATTTGTTTCAAATTGGTTAGAAATTCTTGTTAATCCTTAATATCTCATAAATTTGACTGATAACTTATTGTCTTGGCTGTCTGTCCATTGCTAACTTGATTTTAATATTGGTTCTTAAAAACTTGTAAACTGATGCATGATTTTCTCTAACTCTGTCCCAATTCCATGTTACTTGTAAGAATAACACTTTCCCCCCTTTTTTCAATTAACGTTTTATAAATTCTGATGTAAGTTGTATAGTTTGTAAATCCTTAAAGTATTCTTTTCTTTTCTTTTTTTAATTTCCTTTTTTTGTCCTGTCTTACAATAATTAAAGAATAATAATAATAACAAACAGTACAAAAAAGAAAAGCAGTACTTTCTGGAATTAGCATCTGCATCACAATTTGCCTCTCTCATTGGGCATTAATAACATTGTAGTAGGAGAGTCGAATTAGTCTATCGTAACAAAAAACAAAACAAAACCAGGAGGAGTCTGACGGCAGCTTTTCTGACTCATAAATATTATTAAAAGACCTAAACATAATAAAATGTGTTAGTTGGAAAAGGTGCTGCCAGGGTTCTCCTGATTGGGGGGTTATTAATATAAAATCCCCCCTCCCCATACAGACAGACATTTTCTGCTAAGCGTCACTAGAATAAAGCACACACTCTCTATTCTGATGCTATAAACAGCTGAGAGGGTTTTTTGGAAATAGATAATGTTAACTCACCTGCTGTAGCCTAATGATGCATTAAGTTGACATCATTCTATGTAGAGACCTTTAAAAAAAAATCTTCCTTAAACCTGTAACTACTTGCTTTAGTACACTTTACTATTCCTTGTGAGTGCTTCTGGTTTACCAAAGCAGGTTCTCTCATATCCTTAGTCAATTAACTGGACTAATTTAAACAGAAATGGTGGCTGCTTTAGACATCTTTTCTTTAGGACTACCCGCAAGGGCAACGGCAAAGCAGCAGATGTGACTTGTTAAACAGGCATTCTCCTCCCCCTTTTGAATGGTGGGGCACATCTTCTTCTTACATGGGTCGCCAGGCTGCACATGGCCATATATCTATGTGGGAATTAATTTCCTTCTTGTGATAAAGCCTGACTGGGTGTTAACAAGGGCGGCAGATAGTAGCAGCACCTTCTCTGCTTGCCTTCATATCGAGGAAGATTAATGTCCTATTCGACATGAACAATACTTGCTAGGATAGATAACAACCAAGTCTTTGGTCCCAGGAGAAATAAAACGGCCCAATACACAAAACCCAATAATCATTCTGGATAATGGAGGGTTTCAGCAAAGTACTGCTTCCTGAACAATAGGAAAAAGCTGTTGTCTTGTGAAGAACCGGCCTTCCTGTATCCTTTCCTGGCCTGAAATTGCAAGAACAAACAAGATCTGAGAAAGTTTGCAAGCTTCAGCCAGGTGAGGAGGTTCTTATTTGGATAGTGATTGGACAAAGCAACCTTCACTTGAGCCCCACTGATTTCTCTGCATTCACCTTCTAGCACTAGAACAGCCTCACTCTCATGGGGTTCTCTCTTTCCTAAGTCTGCCAGAGTTTCCATCCATGTTTGCAAAATGGACATCAAAAGTTAGATCAACCTGGATCTTTGCTCTTCTTCTTATGTATCACATTTACTGTCTTCTTGTCCACCATCTGTTTAGGCCATGGCAATATTGCCTTGAAGCACTTTGCCAAGTTCTTCTTGCACTAGTCCTATGCAAAGCAAGTCAGGGAGATGTAGGACAAGAAAGCTGCCCATGTCTTGCTTCATGACATCAAGAAACCAGATTACGGCTGGGAGAGAGGGAGTGTGCTTTGTACTTGCGACAGACGGGGAAGTGTCAATACACAAGCTAGCAACTGACAAAATGGGCTCCATTTATGTGACTCCATCAAAGCCACAAATTGGAAGAGCAATTCAAATGCATCAAAGAGTGGGATGACCGGTTGACCAGCTTGTGCAAAATGAGAGCTCCAAAATCTAGCATGGCAGGGGGATTCCTTGACAAGTTCTCCCAGGAGAAAATGACTGTGAGATGGAAAAGGATGTATTGGATATACTGGATTGTATTTATTGGATGTATTTTAGATATTGTTTTTGTATAGTTTTTAAACCTTCAATTGTTGTAACCCGCCCAGAGTCCCTTGCAGGGGAGATGGGCGGGGAATAAATTGAAATAATAAATAAATAAATAAACAAACAAACAAACAAATAAATAAATAAATAAATAAATAAATAAATAAAATAAAAGCCCTCATAATGCCTCTAGGTCTGCCCCTAATCTGTATATAACTGTAAAACTGGGAGAAAGTGATTTGATTCAAATAAATAAATAAATAAATAAATGGTTTTTTTTAAAAAAAGAATAAACATCCATTGACAGGAACAGCAAGTATGTACCCCTGTGATACCTTTGGTTTGCTGACAGCTGATGTTTTTGGCCAGAGAAGATACTGGGGGGAGGAGAGAACCCTTGGAGAGGAAGAACCCCAAAGCCCCTTTTCTGTTGCCTACAGGGAAAAAAAAGATTTATGAATGAATCCTTGCTTTTTTATGTTTATTTTATTTACTTTGAATCAGAGAAATTCTCTACCTTTCCTCTCCTTCCGTTCACGTTCAGTTTGATGAAAGAGAATTTGCTTCAGGAACTTCTTTCAAAGGAGAAGTACTGAGAAATTCTCGTCAAAGAAATGTGAGCTGCTGTTGCAGCACTTATTTAATAAGAAGGTGGCCAAGAGAGTGAGTGCAGTTGACCTGTCTTGCTTTACGCAGTTCTCTCTTGCTCTCCCCCACTCTAAAGTCTAATATGGTCCTTCATACCCTAAGATTCGGTTCCCCAAACTCCAGGCTGCTGGCCTATTGTACCTCCCTCTGGCTTCTTCTGGGGCCTCCTCCAAAGAGGGGACAGATACTGTATGTTGCTATGGGTACGGGCGAGGAAATGGAGGAATAATATTTCTTAGCTTACATTTGTCATAATTTTACATCTGTCCATCAGTTCAAGTGGGCGGAGATGGAGACCTCTAGAATGTTAACGGTCAATCCATGTTCAGAATGGTCTGTTAAATAACTGAATTAAGCATAACATTTCTGTTAGTTTAAAAAACAAATAATTTTCATCACTGCCACTACCATCCACTTTTAAATTCTTGTGATTTGGAGCTGCCCCTTTTCCAGTACAGGGTCTGCCACACAGCTGAGGGTGGCATGGCCCCTGAGCTGACAAAAGTTGGGACATGAATGTGGAAGTGGGCACAGCCTTGTGTCCTTGTAATGCTCTTTGAGAATTGAACCTGCAGCCTGATCTATGCCTTCTCCTACTTTGGCTTCAGGCCAGGGGTTTTCTGCATTTTAGGCCAAGTGTATTGGCGAACCCTCTTAGACTAATGCATTAAGTCCAGAAGTGTGTGTGTGTGTGTGTGTGTGTGTGTGTGTGTGTGTGTGTGAGAGAGAGAGAGAGAGAGAGAGAGAGAGAGAGAGAGAGAGAGAGAGAGAGAGAGAGAAGCAAGCATGCAAAGGGAAAATTCCTCACCAGACTTTTGGCTGAGAAGGTTAAGAGAGAAAGAGCAGGTTCAGAATGGAAGGATATTTATTGCTGCTTACCAAGGCTGGCAAAGAAGTGAGAAATCAATACTTGAAAGAGACAGGGCAAGGGCAGGGAAGATGAACATTAGCCAGTCCTTGAGCAGGACTGAAGGTGGGATAAATAATCATTGCTCTCTTGGTCTGGGGTCTCAAGACCCACCTTAGCAAGGCAGCTGAGGGCTGCCCAACTTCTTGCTAGCTAAGTCAGGAAATTCGGGTGCTCCTTAGCCTGGGAACAATTCAGCATGCTGCTTCCCCCTGGCACCCAACCCGATGGCTCCAAAGAGCACACGAGCAGGCTAGGGCATGGATAAAAGTCCACTACCCCTTTTGCCCCCTCCCCAGGAACTCAGGTTTAAGACATTGGCTCTCAATTCAAAATCCCACAGAGCCTTATCAGCCTTTATGAATATGTCTAGACTTCTTGCTAGACTTCAGTTCCATGGCCATTGATCAGGAAAGATGGGGTTTCTCATCCATCAACATCAGGAGTGATTCATGTCTTCACCCCTCGCTACAAACATCCGTGAACCAGCTCAGTTCCTCAAGGGGCCTGTGGCCCTCAAAACACTTGGGCAAGGCCACCAGAGATCTGCAAACCTGTTACCCAAGGGCATCTGTGAGGAAAGTCCGTAAGTCCATAAGCAGAGAATAGTTGTAATAATTCTGTTTAGCTTCACGTCACTTGAAATGAAATCAAATTTAGATATTTGCCCAGATCCACCTTCGAGTTCTCGCACACACCTCCTGGCCTGCTAGAGACCCAATGTGATCCCCATCCAGGAAGAGGAGTCTACCCTGCTTAGCCTGCTCGTTAGCACCCCTCCAAAGAGCCAGACAGCTGCCACTTCCAGCCCTGTAACTCCTCTGTCTGGGCCTGATCACCTCCCTGTGTTCTGCCAAGGGCCACCAAGATGTATTGCAACTGCTGATTCGACATGGCAGCATCGCCTGTTTCTTCTCTTCTTGAGGTAAGCACAGACAGGGGAAGAGTCCCCACTGTGTCCTCCTCTGATAGACTCGCTACTCTGCATTTGTTTATTGGCGTGCTGTCTGTAATTCTGAACCTGCTGGCGAGATCATTGTGGCAACAGAGTTCTTGCTCCCCGTCCCTCATCTTCTCTCACACCTAGGAAAACCACAAACCCCATTAGTTTCCCATAAACCCAGAAAACATTTCATAAATTTCATAGTCTACCTGGACATACAGTATAATGCTTCTAATTAACCTGCGCTTCGTTTTCTTTTCTTTTTCTGCAATAAGGAAAATAATTCCTCTGGGCATACTAATTTTCTTCAAGCTACGACAGGCTTAGCCATCATTTGAGCTAAATTACCACTCGGGATGACAGCTGGTAGAAATCCAACCTATTAACAGCAAAAGACGTTGCATAAGCGAATCCAATCCATAGGGGTAGTTCAACTTAATACAAACCTCAAAGATTCTTGCATTGTCTGTCAATGTTCCAAATGACGCTGAGAGTTGTTGCTTCACCCTTTGTGCAGATGTTCAGCAGATGTTACATTGGAGACCTTCCATTCTTCTAGTAACTAATTATGCCCAAATGCCAACAAGTTCCCAGCAAAAGCCGCCCAGAGTCCCTCCAGTGGGAGGAGATGGGCGGTGACAAATCTAATAAACAAACAAATAAATAAATAAAGGCTCCTGTTTTCTTTCTTTGCGGGAAGATAAAATCTGTTTGTCTACTGTTGTATTTCCCATTGCTCCGCGCAATTAATTGCAACCAGAAAATAACTGAATTTAATTAAATCCTAGAGTACGCGGCAGAGCTGGCCTTGTGAAGAGGGTTATGTGGTTAATTCGGGGCCTTTCAACTTGCTTCCTGCTGTCCTTAAGCAGGGAAGAGATCTAAGGCAGGGATTGCTGTAGAATAAATGAAATCTCTAAAGTGAACAGAAAAGAAACCCATGTTCTCAGCAATTATGGATATAGAGCCCTGGACTGTCAGAGAACAGACGTCTAGCAGTGGTGTTCAACAAAAGGAGCTGGTTGACTGGGCTTGGTTCAAACAGTGGAAGAGTCACAAGAGTTGCTGCTAATGGGATGGGGAGGATGCTTGCATTGTCAAAGAACCGGAGCTGGAAGAGAGCAGTGAGGAGATAATGCCCAACCAACCCTTGGCCTTTTGAGCAGAAAACACAGGACTCGACACAATGGGAGACTCTCGAGACTTGCTAAGCTTTGCTGGGGCTGATGCTAAGCCTTCATGTGCTTACTGTGGTGTCCAGTCATGTGTAATGCTAACCCAAGTCACTGTGGCTTGTCAACCATGATGGATAAACCCAGACAACTGTGATTCACTGAATAAGCCACAGTTAAACACATTGTGGCTGAACATGACATGTGAACTATCTTCCTATTTTAAATGGTTTCTGGCTGTCCTTGTGGGAACAGCTCCCTGAAGCCAATCCCATTTGACAGGTAGTTTTAAAAAATGGAATCATGCTTAACTATATACAGACTTGAAAGAAGGCAGAATATTTTTTTACCCAATGTGTAATTCAACTTTGGAATTCGCTGCGACAAGATGTGGTGCTGGCCACCAGCTTGTCTGGCTTCAAAAAGGGGTTGGACCAATTCATGGAAGCCCCGGGGATCCAGAACTCTTAGCCTCAATGGCAGTGGGGCTGCCTCTGAAGGCCGTGTGCTGAGGAACCAGCGGGCTTCCTTGTGCAGTTGGTCGGCTGCTGGGAGAACAACTGCTGGACTCAATGCACCAGGGGTCTGATCCAGCAAGGGACTGCTTATGTTCTTAAGGAGAATGAATAAGACGCTGAATGATAATTAATATACAAAATCACCCAGAGCATTTTAATGTGCCTGAGATGCAGTTCATTACATTGGATAACAACCAGGAAAAATCTTCCAACCAACTCTGAATTTCAAATGTGTTCTCTGCTATTGTTTTTTGTTCACAGTTGTCTAGTTAATCATGTAGCTAAAGGGAACTACAGCATTCTTGTATTCCAGTTATTATTCATGATGCTCAGAAGTCAACCTGGAACACCCAACAACCTTTATCCAAACAACTGTGCCTCCAACTACTGTGGCTAACCATGTACTTCAAAGTGCTTCAAAGCTACACAACACCACTTGGAGATACGATAAGCCTTGTTAACTGGCAGTGGATAAAAAGGCATCGGCCAGCTCTTGAGAATGACCTTTCCCTGAGTACAGGAATGCAGCTGTAAACAAAATTCAGCCAAGACTAACTACTTGCATCCAAATGTTAAATGTTATAGTAGTCAGTGACATTTTCAAAATTGTAAAAAATCAAAAGCATTTTGGTAAATATTTCATATTTTACAAGTTTTAAACAGAATCTAAACTAGGAAAAGGTGCTTTCATATTCTGCAAGCAAATCTAAGACTTCCTCTTTCCAATTCTATTTTAGTTCTATCAGATACAAAGCATCCTAGATAAAGAACTAGTCTTTTGCAGGGCTTGTCCTCAATCATCCCAAATTATTCACCCCGAACTTAGATCAGGATTGAAGAAAAGCAAGCTCTGCATACGTTCAGAGGCCCTCTTTTTAGAACAGTATTAAACTGAACTTCCCAATTGTGTAATAGCTAAATCCTGGTTGAGTTTGGCACAGAACTGCCCTATTTCCTTTGAACTACAACTCACATATTTATATTTAGCAACAATTAGAAAAGGAAATGACATCTTGAAAGTTAAACTACCATACTGCGGCTTAGCTTTTTGGGGGCAAAATGGAAAGACATTCATTTAGTAATTATTCCCTCCTCTTCCTCTAGTACAAGGTTCCCTTGAGGAACAGCTGACAGTGAAGAAGATAAATTCTCTGTGCAATGTAATTGGTACAATGTTATAAAGACGGTTTTGTTGGCTTTTAAAGGCAATATTGCTGCATTTAGGTATAAAAAAGGACAGTTTAGTGACAGCTCTTCTTTGCTGATTACAATTTACTGAAATCAATAAAATTATGCAACTGAGATACCAAATTATTTTTTTAAAAAAACCCTCACCTTACAACAACAATGCGATGTTGACACTTCAGTATTAAGTTTCAAGAACAGATGCTCAGGTTTTATCCACTAAAATTTGGTTAAATCAGAATTAGACCTTGCCAATTAGATCTATGACAATCAAGTGGAGGAAGATGCTGGAATCCCATGAGCTTTGATAGCCAGAAGTCAGCTTCCTTCTATATTTCTGATCAGTGGTGCTCTGAAACACCATTTCACTGGATCCTACCCACATATGCCACTGGTGTACCAATGGTTAGGGAAAATGAGAGATAGTCAGAGAAGATGGTGAACCACTGGACTTTATTTTAAAACAGGTTCACTGGTGGACTAGTCACTAGTGAAATGATGAACTACTCTTCTTCCAGAGAGAAATTGACAACAGTTCTGTCAGTTTCCCCTTCTAGCGCAAGTGACAGGAAGAACTGTAACTTGGTTTTTCTCCTGGCCCACTAGTCCAGATGGGATGGTGTCAGATACAAGAGGGAGTCAACGGAGGGGGGCTCATACACATAAGCCCCTCATATAATGCCCTCCAAGACCTGCCCATGGGAAAAAAAGTCATTGCCACTTCCTTTTCCCCCATTGGTGAGAGGGGTAAAGGGGTTCCTCTGCTTAGGAACTCATCTTCCAGGGGCTGTGGCAACCACCATCTGGAGAGAACAAAGCTGAAAAATCGATTGAAATCCGGATGGCAATTTCGTAAGACTGCTTAATTTCTATCTGCTTTCAGCCTGGGAAAAAGCAACTTAAGGGTGCGGGCAGAAATGCCTTAAGGCCAGAACACAAGGTCAGATGTTTTTCTGAAGCTACACTTTTCTACTCACTGAATTGAGAGCAAAACACAAGGAACTCAACAAAACTTCTTTCCCTGCATAGGTACCTTCACATGGGTGGGATTTTAACTGTCCAAATCCCCAAACCAGCATAGAGTAGGGAACAGCAGGTTGAAGAAAGCCACAAAAAAGGACGTGAAGAGGACTTCCATCCACCAAACTGACCCAGAAAATTGAGAAGGCTTGATCCCCAAAGATTTAAAAAAGCAGGGGGAGGGGGAAATCCAATTCCATTTATCTAAACTTTCCATTCTCCCAGAAATAATTGCTGTATTGTTTCTTTGCTCTAGAGCCCCAGCTTTATCTAATCAAATAGCTTATGACAATCCCCTTCTATACCCACCAGGAAGGCAAGTTCTTTTCATGTAATTAGCTTGGCAAACGTGGATAAACATCTGCTTTATCTCACATAATAAATCCCCAACTTGACTGCCCTGCAATGCAAATCTTTCCCCGTTGTTATTAGGGAATAAATCTGCCAGGTTTGCTCTGCAAGAAGAGGGGAGAATCTGGACCATCCTCCCAGGATATCAAGCAAGCGATTGGAGAACTTGGATTCATTATGGAAAGCGGGTGAGCTTGCTCAGAAGGGAACAGTTGCATTTTGAAAACTGGAATCTTAGGTCTGTTTGGTTAAGAAGATCTATTCTAACACATATACACTTTTAATATTAATAAAGAAGAGGAAATGTGAACAATGCAACTTTTTCTTATTAGGTAATAGGTTTTTACCTATAGGTAATAGGTTTTTACCTTGGCCAGCCCAAAGATCACCAAATATATGAATGCTTTTGAGATATCTGTATGGCTTCATCCAACAAGATGGGTGTGTGACCTCTGAGCTGCCTCAGCTGGGGATGATCTGATATGTTTGGATTTCTTCTTCTAAACAGCAACTTTGGCTCTTTCTGCAAGTCTCTTTATTTTGCCAAAAATCTCTCTTCCACTTTTTTGTGAAAGTTAGATGTTCTTTGTACCATCACTCTTTGAAAAGGAAATATTATTTCTAAATCAAAAGAGTTGAAGAAAAGATATCAATATATATTCTAGGCTAGGCTTGTTCTTTCTTTCCTTCTTTCTCATTTATAACAAGGTTTTAATATTGCTCAGCTTTGTGAATTCAAAGATGATTGGCTAAGGATAAATATGAGTCGCTAATTAGAATTTTAAGGAGAGGTTCCAAAGGGAAAGCAGATTTGTTTTTAAACTGTTCTATCCTTTTTGTAGACCAACAAATGCAAATCAGCTCTGGTTTACTTCTAGGGGAATTTTTCCCCCTTTCTTTCCAATTGTTCCTAATCCTCACCAGAGGAACTCTCAATCTTGGTTGATTCACGTCTGGCAAACTGAAATGTTAGCCTATGGTTTTTAATGCTTTCCAAAGATCAGTTGTTTCTGTGCCTATGTATCAGGACAATGCAAATTAGAAACCTGCTGAAAAAGTCAGCAGAACATCATATTACTAAATGGGACTCTAAAAACCAATTGTGAATTTGGTCCAGAATTCTGTACAACCATCTTGGAAGGGCTTTTTTTTGGGTTTGTTTTTTGCGGGGGTGGGGGAGGAACATGTCTGTTAAATGAGAAGTGATCGTAGAGCCCCAAGCACAACTCAGCACTTCCATAAACAGAGGCTGGTACTCAGTAAAGAGAGCTAGGAGGAAGAAGGAAAGAGAGAGCAGGTTGCAACTGGAACAAGTTGTATGCAATCAAAAGAATCGTTACAGCACACAGTTCCCCTGAGCAAAGGGACTTCGATCACAACCCCCACGAGCATAGTTGGCTCTGAAGCTCCTGCATGGCCATCGAGAGGAGGCTGCCTAATAAGTCAACGCTTGTAATACACTTTGTTTAATTTTGGCTTAGCATGATCTCCTGACCACTGTCATTTAGCATGAAGTGCAAACCGGGGCATTGCACTTGGGTTAATAACCCATTGTTTGGAAAGCCTGGCTGAGCATTATGGGTGAACTTGGACATGTGATAGACTCTGTCCAGTATTGAATGACTTGCTAATACAGAGCTTTCCAAACTGTGTGTCGGGACACATTAGTGTGACGGTTGCAGTGTCTGGGTGTGTCGCGGCTGCTGCTGCCTCCAAGCCCTGCTGTGATTCCGCGCAGGTCCTAGTGCCTGCCTTGTGCCTTGCTGCCTCCAAACCTGCCCTGCCAGGATTCCGTGCAGGTCCTACTGCCTGCCTTGTGCCCTGCTGTAAGAGTGTGTCGCGAAATGATGCATGTCTAAAAAGTGTGTCACCAACATGAAAAGTTTGGAAAGCTCTGTGCTAATGCTTTGTTATTTTGTCACCTGCTGTGCTGCTAATCAGTACTCTAACGAGCAACTCTTGGTTGTTTCCAGAGCACATCCAGCCTGCCTCTCATTCCGTGCCTTGTCTGCAGCTTCTCACATCCCATATCCCAGGACCTTGGAGGTAGAGGGGAGCTGTGGAGGGGGTTGGAAATTAACAGCCTTCCTTCCTCTTGTAACAGTTCCTCTTTTTCATGAGGAAAAACAGATTGTTTTAGCCAGAGGCTTTAGAAGATGTGTGTGTGTGTGTGTGTGTGTGTGTGTGTGTGAGAGAGAGAGAGAGAGAGAGAGAGAGAGAGAGAGAGAGAGAGAGAGAGAGAGAGAGAGAGAGAGAGAATACAGTAACATGAAGGTTACAGTAGTTAACTATCATCTTTCCAGTACAAAAAGCTGTTGAGCACATCCTCAAGGGGCCAGCCCAGATGACAATTAGGAAGAAAGGTTTCATTGAATTTTTCCATTGGGTTTTTGCCAGAGCCTGAGCCAAAACGATGTTGTCGGAAGCAGGAAAATAAATATGGGGGTAAATCTACTGGGGAATCTGTGGCCAGATCAAATAGGACTACAATTTCCCATGGTTAGATATTCGAGGTGTTGCAATTTAAAAGCCAGAATTTCCCCACGTGTGGGACAGAGTTTGACGAGGACACTCAAACGTGGGGCCTTTAGAATCCCTTTGAACTTGCTTCGATGGACAGTGTGGCTACACACAGCTGCCTCTTTGTAGAGATCAACGTGGCTTAGAACTTGGGTAGGTCAGTGGTGGGGTCGATCCCTGAATACAGCCTGCCCTGTTGAACTCCAGGGATAGAAAGGGCATGCCTCCGGATCGAATTCTCACCACACCCTTCAGCGGAACCATACAAATGTCACAGTCAGAGAGAAATCCAGTTGACATGATTCAAGCTACAGTCACAGTCAGAGAGGCTGCATGTACACAAGATTGAATCGCTTGGCCAAACTGGCCCTTTCCTAGGCCGACATGTTACACTGAGACATATCACACACTAAGTCCCAAAATAACCAAACCACGACCAACATGGTGCCACACCATGGTATTTGAGGGACTGTCTCCTCATAATGATTCTTCCCATCATACGAGATCATTGAGGGAGGTGCTGCTTATAGTCCCAACCCCAAGAGATGGAGCTTAGAACCAGAAGCAGGGGCTTCTTTGTGGCTGCCCTAAAGCTTTGAGACACTTTGCCCTTGGAGGCATGTTGGGCCATCTCGTTGTTGGCCTCCTGCAAAGCCATCCAAACCACTTTTCTTCAGTGGGCTTTGGAACAGTTGTGGTGCCACATTTTTCAGGTGTTGGTGTCATGCTGTTACATTGTTTTAAATTGTGCTTTTCATGGTATATTGTGAAATCCAGAGTCTTGGAATTGGGGTGGGATACAAACAATGCAAATAAATGAATACTTAAAACAAAGTGAGCTTTGTTGTAATGGATTGGCTTGATTTGTAACTGACCTGGATATATATGTTGCACAACATGGTACAAACCGTGATGGAATCACACACTTCATGATATCACCATGAAAATGACACTAATTATTTGTAATTTTTGCACATTTGCATCATTTCTATAACGGTGTAATGATGCATGCACACCATCACTGTAAAACCACATTAAGTTCAGGAAAAAAAACAGACCAAAACTCTCATCCATATCTCTCTCTCTCTCTCTCTCTCTCTCTCTCTCTCTCTCTCTCTCTCTCTCTCTCTCTCTCTCTCTCTCTCTCCTATCTGGCATAAATTCATAAACTTACTCCAAAACACATTTACTTTTCCTAGAACTGGACAGAATATGCAGCAAGATGCTAAAAATTCAATACACTACAGGGACAGCCTTCATATTGGCCCAAAGGGTTGTGTTGTGATCTGAAAAGAGAGATCTATTTTCTTCTTACACATTTCAGAAAGTTTGAGAGTGATATTAGCTACAGCAATCTCTTATAGATTTGAACAAGTCAGTTCAAAAATACCAGCACAGAAATTTCCCTGGGAAAAAAAACCATGCAAAGCCCAATGATCTGAGCCTTACTTCCTACATCTACTTCCTTGTGTGTGAGATAAGAGACACCTTTGCAAATTCATGCAGCGTGTGACCTGCATAGGCTATGGGATATACAAAGGAGGAGGAGGAAAATAAAAGAGGCATGATATTGATGCCCTGGGAACAGAGGACTCGCTTTCCACTGTGATTTTCTTGTTGCTGTTCTGAGCATCGTTTTACTTGTGAGTGTGCAAGCTATTGCAGAAGGTTGAAGTTTCTCCTATTATCTTCAGAAGATCCTTTCCACACATGCTTCAAGCTTGCAACTTTTCAGGATTTATTTACAAGGCTGCTATGCCTGATAGGTGAGGGTTGTTCCTTATAGGCAAGTGACATTTCAACTGCAAAAAAGAGAAATGGAATAAATGCTGGGTGGGGACAGTTCCGGGGAAGCAGCACAGATAGTTACAGAGCTGGACTGCCAGAGAAAGCAGAGCACTAACGAACCCTAATCAAGTACTCCGACGGCAAGGGAACCGCCCAGAGTCGTACATGAGATGGGCGGTAAATAAATATGACAAATCAATCAATCAATAAAATAAGGGATGCTAGCATTTGACAGTGATATTTGTGATATTAAAATACCAAGTAAAAGGGGGAAAATCCTAAAACTGGAGGTCTCAAAACCTATAGCGATGAGATATAATGAGTGTTCCCATCTCTACTTATTACTAAACATAAATTAACCAATTGTATACAAAACTCTGCCCTGTTTATCCTCTTATTTGGCAATGGGTAAGGGATCGTTCCATTTGGACTGCCTTCACCAACACATGAGCACACAAGTCCCCACTTACACACACACACACACGCAATAATAGTTGCCTAGTAATGATTCCTTTGAAGGGTCCTAAAAAATCTAGGAAGCTCCAAGGTTTGGAGGTCCTGTATCATTAAATAGCAGACTTGCCACTGGGGGAACATTCTGCATTTGCAAACTTTGTTTTTCTGCCTGGGGCACCCTGGGCTGATTTCCCCACAGCAGGCTCTACTGCAGAGCTTTCCAAACTGTGTGTCGTGACACAAAAGTGTGTCGCCACACACAGTCTGGTGTGTCGCCACACAACCTGGAGGCGCTGATCATCATCAGCGCTTCCGGGTTTTCCCGCGGCGACACACCAACGGCGGTGTGCAAAAACCTGAAAGCGGCAGTAGCGCTTCCAGGTTTTTGCGCGCTGCCGCAACAGCGGCACTTCCGGGTTTTCCCGCGGCGACACACCAACGGCGGTTGGTGTGTCGCTGCGGGAAAACTTTGGAAAGCCCTGCTCTACTGACTAAAACTTGTCTGTGGGCTTTCTTTCTTTCTTTCTTTCTTTCTTTCTTTCTTTCTTTCTTTCTTTCTTTCTTTCTTTCTTTCTTTCTTTCTTTCTTTCTTTCTTTCTTTCTTTCTTTCTTTCTTTCTAGAATTGAAGGAAAACTTCTCTAGGTTAGAGCCTCTCTATGAAATGGCTTTGTTTGTTTTCCTCTATCTGCCATTGGTAGATGTCTGTCTCCTTTCTACATGGATGACAGGATGGTGGCCTGCAGAAGACTTTCAAAATCCATATTTTCCATCAGCTGTTGAAGAAAACAGAACCTGGCTAATGGAAAGCCAAGAGGGCAAAGGGCAGAGATGGTACTTTGGGGCAGGAGTTGAAAAACATGCCTCTTTGTTCCTTTCTTTCATGGCTTCAGGTTCAGATAACACACACCACCGCATGACCACAGTGCCCAGACCTCTTACTGTAAACCGTCTGTGCTTGGAAGCTAAGCAGGGTCAGGCCTGGTTAGGGCTGCAATGGGAGGCCGCGGGAAATCTCAGGGCTTTGGCTGGGAAGTTGAAACACCCTTGAAGAAGACTGCGGCCAAGCATTCCTGGGTTGCTCGCAAGAAAATGACCTCAATGTGTCCAAGAAGCCACCGGGGGTGGAGCTCCACTTAGAAACTTCTGGAATCCTTCTCCTGAAAGTGAATGTTTTAACTCCTGTCACAGTGTAGGCACACCAGTCAGACCTGGCATAATCAGAGTCCCCGGGAGCGAGGAGGAAAGCGGGCTGCTTCGCCGCCCCCCGCCCAGCAACTGGGTTTCCAGCCCGCAGTGGCAGGGACTGGTTTCCCAACGGCTGCCTGGAGGGTGATCAGCAGGGAAGTGAGGGGAAGCAGATCTGGGCTACTGATTGCCCACGTGTGGGGCAGAGGAAGCCGCCTGCAGATCACCCAAGCGTCTGGCCATGCTTTCCTCCACATCAAGGGCAGTAGTAGCACAGCGGCCACCCGCTGCGTGTGTCTTTCTTCAGACGCTTTCGACTTGCAAGGGTAGGCCCAGCATTGGGGGGGGGGGTCACTTAGAAGCCAGGACTCCAAGCGAATTCTGGAAATGCAAGCAGAGATTAAATTAACTCTGGGACACACCAAGCGGCCCACCCCGTTCGCCTTCTTTTATTGAGATAAGCAGGGGAACATTTCCTGATAGCAAAGCTGCTGTCACTGCATGTTGAAGGCAAGGTCCCTTGACAACTGGCAGATTTGTAAAATTAGTGCCACTTTTTAATCCAGTGCTGCTTTTTCATGAAGTGTCTTTGGATCTTAATGCTCCTCTTACTGTATCTGCTGAGTAAACGAGAAACAGAACTGCAAAGCAGTTTCTGCGGCATCTTGATAAATATTCTCATGTGCACCAGTGAATTACTTTCCCCTTGCTGAAAGGCAATATATGAGCTAGGCTACCCCCTCTAAGCATTAAATAATGATTTTTTCCCTTAAAAAAAATCCAAGGGTCTGGCATTGCCTTATGTATCCCCAGATGGTCTGCTTCCCCCTCCAAATGCATATTCCCATATTTGCTCACTGCCTGCACTGACTTTTTTCCTCCCAGGCTGGCATTCTTCCACAGCCAGTGTATACCTAGAAAAAATAATATCTGCTGTCTTGTAACTTTTTGGCTTATAATTGGCAAAAGTTTAGATTTCTGCAAGTATGCGTCAAAATTGCTAATTGGCTGATCCACGCTTCGGCTCCAGGAAAGGGTTTTGCAAATTTCAGAAGCTGGCGTTGGGAACCCAAGAAACTCTGTAAGTTCATTCATTCATTCATTGGCAATCGCTCGTAGCCGAGTAAGATTGTCTTCCAAAGGTAAAATTTTAACGGTGGATCCGTAAGTGGCTATAAAGGCCAATTCTGGATCCGCACAACCTCCCACAATGAGGGCATAGGTTTCCGGGTGGGAGACGGTCATGATGAGGGTCTGCCTGACGTGCCTTCCTTTTAGCTCTTTTCTCCCTTTCGCCCTGTACAGGAGGCCCAAGAGAATCACTGGGGAACTCGCAAACTTTTCTGCCCCAACATTCAGTTGCATTATGATGATGCATCCGCTCAAAATATTATTACTTGCCTCCATTCATAATAATCACCCAGAGTTGTTGAGAGTTGGGCAGCATACAAGTTATTATTCTATGATAGAAACAACTAGGTTTTACTGAGAATGATGGGGGCTGTAGTCCAGCCCAGCTGCAGAACATCAGGGTGGTCAAGGCTAACAAACAGCACATGAGAAAAGCAATTAATTTTTTTTATTTTTTTATTTAATTTATATAACCACCCATCTCCCCCAACGGGGAACTCTGGGCGGTTTACAATAAATAGATTAGATAAAAATATAAAATAAAAATATAAACCAACAATTTATACAATTAATATAATAGATATAAAATCCAAGTGGGAGATAGTATTAATAAAAGAAGGGCATTATAAAATTACGGGATTAACCACCCCCATGAGGAACTATAAACTAAAAATAGAGTTAATATCACTTGTGTATCTCTATTTTTGTTACTGCTTTCAAGTGTTACGTTTAGTGGTCTGATGTTGACTATAATTGATCATTTTATGCACTCGGGCTGGATAGTTTGCTGGGGTTTAGCTTTTTATGATGTGCAAACCCAACCCCTATGTCCTGTAAACCATGATTAATGGCCTAACATGCTATGGTGAATAAACCACTGTGGTTTATTGAGTAAACCATAGTTAAGGAAACCATGGTTTATTGTGTTGTGTGAGCCAAGTATTGGATAGCAGATATTCCTCTGACCCTGTTCCTGAAACTCTTTCCCCTTCCCGAATCATTCTCGGGATCTCGGCCACACATCTGCCGAAACTCCGTAACAATTTACGCATCCTGTTCACAAGGGCATAAATTTATCAGAGATAATTAGGCATGAAAGGAAGAACATATTCTTCCATAACAAAACTCATATCCCCAATCTACAATCAATGTAGGATTTTTAATTTGCAAACCTTTGGGGCGTTGTTAGCAAAATACCTTGTTAAAGGTGAGGGCCCAAGGTCTGTTTTTTTCTCTTTGTGGAGCGATACTGTTATTACTCAGCGAGCTTGACACTCACAGAAACCACCCTTTTCGCTGCCCAGATTCTCATTTCTAATCTTTGTGAAAAAGTCATCCTCAAAATAACACCAGCCTATTAAAAGGAAAAGAAAGAGATTGTAAAGAAATTCATAATGAGAAAGCAGGGTCCCATAAGTCAGAGAATGCGAAAAATGCTAATAGGGTGATGTCAGCTCCAATAAGTAAGCCTATTTGGAACGTGGGGGGGGGGGGAGTTAATTTTAGTACTTTTACCAAAACATCAGACCCGTTTTTCAATAGAAATGTTTCTGGTTTTGGCTGCTTCTCAAACTATTTCCAAGGATTTTTACAGTCTTTGTTGATCAAATTCTACCATTCTCTAAATGTCTGGTGGCTACATTTTGGCAGAGTAAAGTTTGGACACGAAAATAATAATAATAATAATAATAATAATAATAATAATAATAATGATGATGATGATGATGATGATGATGTCTGGACTGAGTTGCAAAAGTGTCTGTTTATTCATGATACATATGAAAAAAAATTGTATCTTTGATTCTTGGGTGCATAACTCCCCTTTTGAAGAAAGGTTCCTCTTTCAAGTTGGGAGTCAAAAGTGTTCTGTTTGTGCTCGCAGACGGTCAGCACCGATTCTGCTTCTCTGCAGGCTCCAGAAAGGACACCCGAGCAATCCAGTCCCTGCCCAACTTAATACAAAATATTCTGATCTGCATCTCTTGGATTAATATGCAGATCATACCTGGCCAACCAGCAGATTCTGCAGTGCAAGCATAACATAATGTGCATTTAAATATGCATTTTAAAAGTAGAAACATTATTAAATATGTATTAAAATATGACGTGCATATTCTTTTGAGTGTTTTTTTTTTCATGCAGATTTTTGCAGAGATGGGCTGGAAATATGAGTAAAGAACTTTGTACCCAGTGCACTGACCCCAATTCCTCTCCAGCTTCATTGATATATAGATTGTAATTTATCTTTATTTCTGCTTTTTGCTAGGAGATTAATGGCTAGTTAATGGCCCATCTCCACAGCAGTAGACAGACTGGGATCTAATGGCTTTTGTGTTTCCAAAGCTGGGGAAAACAATCATTTTCTTTATTTCCAAATGCTAGTGGAGACCTTCAGTCAACATCTCTAACATCAACTATGCATCCAGTCTGTATTGTCCGTCTTTGGACTGACCTTGTCCTGCAGACGATGTGATGGAAACATCTGGCCGGATTTTTAGACATCCACATTTAATCTCCACCCTCTGTTTTTCGTGGCACCTTGCCTGATGCTTTACTCTGGCACACTGTTTTATGCCATTTTAGCTGAGAAAGCTATGATCCTACTCTGGAGGTGAAAGTAAACTACTGTAGGTATATCTACTCCTACCTTTAGACAGGTAAGCAAAGTCTTTGTGGGGTCTTTTAAGGGAGCTTCAGTTGTATATCTTTTGAGACCTTGGCAGGACTAGAACTCTCAGTCTCCTGGTTTGCCATTGGCTCCTTCCTAGGGCTGAGAGACAGGGATTGGCCCAAGGTCACCCAGCCGGCTTTCATGCCTCAGGCGGGACTAGAACTCTCAGTCTCCTGGTTTGCCATTGGCTCCTTCCTAGGGCTGAGAGAGAGCAACTGGCCCAAGGTCACCCAGCCGGCTTTCATGCCTAAGGTGGGACTAGAACTCTCAGTCTCCTGGTTTCTAGCCCGTTGCCTTAACCACTCATTGTCTTCTCCAACTCCGTTTCCAATCGACCCCTACTTTGGCTGGCAGGTTTTCATTAGGGCTTTTTTTCCTGGTTAGATCTCCCCCCCCCCCTTTAAAGATTTATCTCTCAAACAGTATCTTCAGGTACAAAAGAATTTTTAAAAAGGGTTCGTTTGAGTTTGGAAGAAATTCTTGGCAGCGATTCCATATATATTTAAATGTGTTGCATTGTCTCTTGTCTGTGTTCTCATTAATAACTATTCAACCCAATGGCTTTTGGTGTTTAAATCCCTCCATGTGTCCCCATCTCTAAGTTGGGAAAGATAATTTTCCAAGTTAATGAAATGCAGTGATAATTAAGTCACATCTATGGAAGACACATTTCAAACGGGGATGGCTTTGCTTTGGGGCTACTAATGGTTTCTTCTTTATTTCAGAACATGAAAATCTGATTCTACTTTTTGGAACTTTAATATGAATTCTTTGAAAGGGGCCTGGATCACAAGTGGATCAAGGTCTAAGCAGTCCTTCTCTGTGCACACAAGAACATATTCAGAACAGGAGAAATCCCATATCTGGCTTCAAGAACCACAAGGCAGTAAGGGCATAAGGAAGAAAAAGCTTTGCTTGATGTCAGAGTGAGGCCACCTCATGGACTGACATAGGAAGGAGCCTTCAGACATGCAACTGGGGTCTTCCTGGAAACAGCTATCCTGAAACTTGCTAGAAAATGGCAAGGGAGTGAGTGGAAGATAGTGGCTCCGACATCCAGCTTTGAAAAGACGAGTGTCTGCAGCTGAATGTCTTTCTTGCTGCTGGCAGAGCTCACAGGCACCTCCCCTGGCAGAGCACAGGGAGCAAGGATACAAACAGGATATTCTTTATATTACCAAAGCCAGAGAGTAATTTTGAAGGCTTCACGAGGCCAAATCTTGGGTTGAAAAGGAGGGTATTGAACTAGCTGCAGACATTCTAGTTCCTGGCAAATATGGCCGAAAGACAACGCGAGGGCAGAAGAGTTGAGACCAACTCTGGTCCTCAGTCTCGGCATTCACCGCAAGGGACAACAGCCCTCCCGCCCTCCCACCGCAGAGCAGTTGGCTCCCTTTCCTGCCTTGCCCATTCATTCCTGTTCAAGGACATTTCAGTGAGGCCCCAACTCACCCGGCAGAGATCAATACAGGATGGTGTCACGAGGAGCAAGTGCAGGCAAACAGTGGAGAAAGCCTGCCTTTCCTCATTCTCAGCAAGTTTTCCGCTTCTCCTGTTTCTTCTACTACCATCAGGTCTGGGACTCCCTGCCAGACACACCAATGGCACTTTAGGAAGTACAGGTAGTCCTCGCTTAACGAACATTTGTTTAGTGACCGACTGGAGTGACAACGGCACTGAAAAAACCAACTTACGACTGTTACTCACAGTTATAACAGTTGTGGCGTCCCGCAGTCACGTGGTCACCATTTTCAACCTTCCCAGCCGGCTTCCGATAAACAAAATCAATAGGGAACTGTGTGATTTGCTTAATGACCACATGGTTTGCTTAAAGACCATGTGATTTGCTTAATGACTGCACTGCAAAAATGGTCATAAAACCGGGTCTGGATTCGCTTAATGACCACATCACTTAGCGACCTAAATTCCGATCCCAGTTGTGGTCGTTAGGCAAGGATTACCTGTAATCTAGTGGGTTTGAACAGGAGTCGGCAACACAGCCACAATACCTCCAAACAGCATCTGAGAACCCTGACCCATATTTATTTCATAGTTTGGCAGCAGTGAGATTAACAAGAACCTGCATGCTGAAAAGATCACCAATCCATCAGAGTTTAGAAAAAGTTGAGAATACGGGGACGGAGAAATCAAAATATGAGTCCCAGACCAGCTGTGGTCCTTAGCCCAGGCAACGTCACCCAGAATAACAGGCCTGCTGTGGTCCTGCTCCTAATTCCAGTTATCCTCCACACGCTCCCTCACGGCCTTTCTCTCATTGTGGCATAAATTGCACATCTCAGTGCCTTCTCTCTTGAGCAAAACCGTTTCACAACAGCCAGGTTTCCAACCCGCCGTAAGCGATCTCTCCTTCCTTCACCAGATCGCCCTCTTGCCTGGTGCTCCTGATGACAAGCGCCTGTCAGTCACCTCCGCCTTCTGCTCTCCTGTTGGAATGGTGGTAAATATCTGCCTGCAGCTGCTTCCTGTCGCGTTCAAGAGGGAAAGAGCACTGTTTTACTGCAAAGATCGTTATCATGCGCTTCTGTTGCCTGTGGAGCCATGGAGGGTCTTTGGGGAAACTGCTCCAGACCTGGATGAGTCCGCATTCAAGCCATGCTCTGCTGACGGATAGGGATGGGTGTGTTTCCATTCTGGAAATCTCTGCCAGAGCTTGCTTGTTACTTCAACGCTCCCGGCCTCCTCTGCGGGTTAGATAAAGCCCAAGAACGATTCCTTGGAGAACTTACAAACTAGCTGATAACTTTGTAATCAGACTTGTATTTGCTGCAAAGAAAATCAGAAGCTTCTTCTTTCTATTCCTTTTTATCTTTCCCCCCCACACCTTTGCCTTTGTCTTTTTTTCTCTTTCTTTACTCTATATTAGTTTTTGTTCATTTCTATCTTCTCTGTAAAACTTTCAATACAATGTATATATATAAAAAGGGAACTTACAATAGAGCCAAGCTTAATCCCATTCCTGCCCCTTGAAACCTACATGGCTGGTGAAATCTACCCTTTGGAGAGGACAGGAACTCTTGGTGTGAAGAGCAGAAGGTTCAAGCTGGGGCGTGTCCCTCCGGGCAAGATGAGTGCTGGTGCCCCCTCGTTATCATTCTGCAGACTGGCTGCAAAGCCTCCTTGGGCTTCGTTCCTCATTTCCCCTGGGTGCCACCTCAGCAAGAGAAGCCTTCCTCCAAATGTTCACAGAGGCATGGGGTTTGTTGTCCCTGAAAGGCAAAACGTTAGTTAGGCTGGCAATTGGAAAAGGGAGCTTCACTCCCAGGCATCTGGAGGCTTTAAATTTGAGGAAAGGCATGTTCAGTGTGGTTCTTCAGAGGTTGCCTCTTCCCGCCATCTTCACAGGTTCTTGCTCATCTTCCTTTGAATGCCATAGCGCTTCCACCTCAAGCCAGGATTAATTATACCTTTGGACACAGACTGAAGGACATGCTCCCAACAGATAAGGCGTTTCAACTGAAGTTGTCAGTTAAAGCTACACAGAGTGAGAAAGACAAGGAGTGGTCTGTTCTTGGCCGACGTTGCCAAGCATGGACAATCCGACCACGGTACAGATTAGCAGAACTGACAAACCTATTGCACCCTCTTTTCCCTGCAGCAACGATGGCCTCACAGCCTGAAGGAAGAGCAGCAAAGGAGGCAAGAGGAGCAAGCCAGGATTTCGCCATAGACCAGGTTAATGATTGTATGCTGGGCCCAGAAATATGAGGGTTTGTGTCAGGCCACTGTTCTTGTGTAGTCTGGTTTCCCCATGCTGGCTGGGGAATTCTGGGAGTTGACGTCCACACAGCTTAAAGTTGCCAAGGTCAACTTTACATTGTCCTGGAAACTAAGGACCATGTGCAAGCTCCAAAGTATTTGGTTTGGCCTCCAGAGTCTCTCCACAAGTTATTATTTTTAATGATCAAATACTTGAGGAATGGGCTTGTGGAAAGCAATTTGTTTCATTGGGGTTACCTCACTTGGACTTCCTCTTCCAGCACCTCTAGGAGCCAGGAGACCATCTGCAGAAAAGGTCTTCCCAGCTACTGGACATCTCAGAAGAGCCTGGGGTAACAAAATGGACTTCCTTCGGCTTGTAGAAGTGTGGGGAGAGCCCTTATTGTGAAACAACTTTGATGGGGTGGTTTGCTCACTCCTTCACACTGTGCAGTACTCATTAGACTTAATTAAATTTTATTAGATTATTGCTAGCTTTTGCTTTGCCCCTTCCCATTTCTTTGTCCTAGGCAACCTGCTGCTCCAGATCCATTTAAGTCTCTTGCAGGTCCAACCTAAATAGCTCCTCCTTGGATTTGCAGGTGCTATGAATCAGGTCATCTCTCCATCTCCCGTTTTGTCTTCCCTAACTAACAGCAGCCCCTTCATGGATCACTGGTTTGTTGTGGCTAAGGGGCTTGTGTAACTCAATGAAGTCAGGTCATGACGGAGAGTTCTGACAAAACGTGTTCCACTGGAGGAGGAAATGGCAACCCACTCCAGTATCCTTGCCAAGAAAACCCCATGGACAGTATCAAATGGACAGTATCAGATAGTGAAGCTGAAGCTCAAATACTTTGGCCACCTAATGCGAAGAGAGGACTCACTGGAAAAGACCCTGATGCTGGGAAAGACTGAGGGCAAAAGGAGAAGGGGACGGCAGAGGATGAGATGGTTAGATAGCATCACCGATGTAACGAACATGAATTTGAGCAAACTCCGGGAGACAGTGGAGGACAGGAAGGCCTGGCGTGCTATGGTCCATGGGGTCACGAAGAGTTGAACATGACTAAACGACTGAACAACAACAACAACAACAACAACTAACAGCATAATACCACCGACTCCATGGTTTTAATTCCCCTAAGTAAAAATACTGTAACTAGGTTCACATACTGTTATAAGCCACCCTGTGCTCTGCTTGGTCTTGGCTTCTTGGGTTATGAGAATCCATCCATGGGGATTTGTAAAACCTAGTTTATGGCTTAGCAGATCGTGTGAGCCCAGCTAACTGCAGCTAATCTAGCCAACCACAGTGGAGCAAACCATGGCTTTGTGTGAGCCCAACCACTGTTTCAGCATTCATCTTGGTCTGTTCCTCAGTTGCTGGGGAAGAAACAAGGCTCCCCCATCTCTTTGACTTGGAATTTTCTATTTATTTAAAAGATTTGTCTGGCTGCCCATTTTAGAACACAACTCTGGGCGTCCCACAACAGCAATAAAACCAAAAAGAAGACCATTGAAATCATAAAAACAGGAACCCAGCGCCTCAGCCGTCGTCCTTCAATGCCTCCAGGAAAACCATCCGGAAGCTTCCATCTCATCCTATCCAAGAGCCTGGGGGAAAGCCAGCTCTTGATGGTCTTCTGGAAGCCTAAAAGGGTCGGAGGAGCTGCTGCCCTCAGCCCTGAGACCTTTTTCATTGGAGCCATGACTATTTATTTATTTATTTATTCATTCATTCATTCATTCATTCATTCATTCATTCATTCATTCATTCTTTCAATTTCCATCACCACTCCATCTCCCCCGAAGGGGACTCTGGGCGGTTTATGGACCACCTGCATAATTATGCCTCCTAAAACCAACTTAGTTTGTCCCATGGAAGCAGGGGAGGAAAGGCTGAGCTTCAAGAAGCAATCAGCATGTGAGGGGGAAAATCTTCACCACATACGTATATGTGCTGCACTATGTAACTAGCTCTGAATTTGTCTCTAAACCAAACTTTAAAAGCCCAGATGTTCACAATAGAGACATTACTATTATTTTAATTGCTTTTTCCCTTTATGAATTATGTCCCAAGAATTATGTCCCTTGAAGCTCCTTGGATAAGGAGCGAAACGTTTCCACTGAGAAAATAGAAATCCAGTTGACATGATTCAAGCTACAGACAGTTCCACCTGGATGACTGAGAACCTTCATAGACATATGTCCCAAGAATGTATTCTGGTGTCTAATTGCCTCGTTAAAGTTCAAAGGCACCTCTCTTTTAAGAGGCGGAATGGCCGTTCCCATGCAACCTACCTAGCAAGTAAGCATGCCCTGTGTTAAGCAGGCCCACAGGAGGTTATCACCACGATGTGTGTCTTCATTGCAGATGTGAACTTGGGTGCTCTCAGTGAACGGGCCGGATTCATTCAACGAACCAGCTTTTGCCTCAGCTAGAAAGCTAGGGAAGTTTCTTCTTTTCATACCATATAAATTACTTTACAACAAAATGGGACTTCCAGTGAGAAACATCCTTATTCCAGGAGCAGATATTGGGGAAAGCACGCAAATGCAAGTAGATGAAGAGGTACCACTTTGGTGGGTAGGTAACAGCGTTCCGCGCATGTCATGCCGGCCACACGACCGTGGAAGCGTCTTCAGACAACGCTGGCTCTTCGGCTAAGAAACGGAGATGAGCACCGGCCCCTCGAGTCGGACACGACTGCACAAATGTGCGGGGGGAACCTTTACCTTTACTATCCAAAGGTGCCACAGAGTTCTCTAGTGGACAGTGAAGGACTTCTGACCATATACCTTCTAAACACGAAAGGACCGGAATGTTCTCTCTTCTGGCTCCAGAGATGGAGCTAACCTTCCACAGGCACTCAAGCTCTGCTCTGCTCTGCTCTGCCTGTGTGCCGAGGAGGCCAGGTGTACTTCTGAAGCCCGCTTAGCCATGCCATCAAAGCTGTGGCTGGGTTGCAATTATGGGAAGATGTTCTTTGGTAAGAATAAAGGCCCTTTCCAGCTGGCTTTGATCTTCCCCAGGATGGCTGGCTTGAAAAGGTGGGGCCAGTGAAAGCCTTTGAACCAAAGCTGTTCCAAGGGATATGCCTGACCCTTTCCTCATTTTACATTTCACAGACTCGGAGGGTGCCTTCTTCCTTTCTTTTAGGCAAGGAGGGAATAACATCTGCACCATGGACCAAATGTATTTTGAATGGAAGGAAAACAGACCCAATGCTGCACTGATTTTTTTTTAATTAGAAGTATAATTAAAACATGCATGTATTTATATTGAAAAATTAAACAAAGTCTTTGAAGATCAATTGAAAGGGAAAAATAGAAGAAATGGATCCCAGCTTCATAGGGCCATCTGGCTAATGCTGAGAGAAGAGGGCAATGCTGTGTTGGATCTGTGTTTCCATCCGTGGTCAGCGGTTCTAGTAAAGATTCATCTAAGAACTAACAGCACTCCAGATAGGGAAATGTCTGTAGGGTAGAGGGTCCTGGAGTTTATTGTGAGCATCTGCTAGCAAGAAAAACGTGTTCCACCAGGGATGCTTTAATACAGCACCTGGGGCCCTCCAGTTGTTCTGGGAAATCTGCGAACCCAACACACAGCCAGAGGACACCAAATTAAGAAACGTGGCCATCCAAGCCTTCCTTTCTTGTGTGATTGCTACTGTTTTGTATTGCCTAGGCACATTATTGGCAGATCTGGAGCCATGTAAGAGTCATCATTGGGTTAAGGGACGTGGTGGCTCACCAGGTTAAACCACTGAGCTGCAGACTGCCGATCGGAAGGTCGGCCGTTCGAACCCCCGCGCAACGAGGTGAGCTCTCGTTGCTCATCCCAGCTCCTGTCAACCCAACAGTTCGAAAGCTTTGCAAGTAGATAAATGGGTACCACCTTAAGTGGGCTAATTTGCTGGCGTCCTGTCGGGAAGTCGGCACCACCGGAGGAAAGGATCGGAGGAAGATCTAATGGCGGCGGTGACGACGGACCCGGATGCAACAGCTACAGGACGTCAGCAGCCGGCTCAAGGCATCCTGGGAATTGTAGTCCAGAGCCTGAAAGAGTCGGTTCCCTTACCCCCTCCCCTCATGCACAGTTAAAATGGTGAATTGTATAACTAATGTATATATGTCTATGAAGGTTCTCAGTCATCCAGGTGGAATTGTCTGTAGCTTGAATCATGTCAACTGGATTTCTATTTTCTCAGTGGAAACGTTTCGCTCCTTATCCAAGGAGCTTCTTCAGTCTGAGCAAAGTTGGTAAGGGACTGAAGAAGCTCCTTGGATAAGGAGCGAAACGTTTCCACTGAGAAAATAGAAATCCAGTTGACACGATTCAAGCTACAGATAATGTATATATGCTTGTAAGCCGCCTAGAGTCCTCCATTAGGGAGGGGATAGGCGGGGTATAAATGTCACAATAAATAAATAAATAATCACACAACATGGGTGCATACAGGAGAAAATACTGTTTTATACAGTTTATTGTGTGGTATGGATGTGCCATGGTTGGAGAACTGTGAGGTAGGCTCCGTGTGTTGCAAGATCCCAGTCAACTGTGATTAAGCAAACCATGATGCAGCCTGATATGTGAACCAGCCAGGGACATGAAACTGAAGTTTGCAGCTTGTGAAATGGGGGGAGAGGCAGAGAAAACAGTGAATTGGCTGAACCCCAACAGAGCTATGCTTTGCTTCTTTTGGTAGTCTGGCATAGGCTGGTAGATCTATAGCCTTGTTAGAATCCCTAAACTTGCTTGCTTGCTTAACTTATTTTATTCATTTGTTCCTTCATTCAGTTTAGGCACCTTCTGATCAACAAGCCACATAACAACTGCCGTAAACAGCAAACAGATGACGCTTCTGATCAACACCTACAACAAATATCATGCACCCAACAGGAGCCTCAGTCTCCCCAGCCCAGATCCTGGGGAAAGCATCAGGTTTCCAAACCCGTCCAAAACGCCATCAGGGTGGGGAGCCATCCGGATTTCAGGGGGAACCTCATTATGCTCCGTATTTGGAAATAAAGCAGATACGACGTCCCAACCCCGCCAAATCCTTACGGTGCTCCGTAAATCGCCAGTGCTTTCTTCAGCAAAGGATAGCACAGCCTGGGTGCCGCTGCTTCCCATACGTTTCTCAGGCAAAGAGGTGAAAGAAAACAAAGGATCGCCTGAGCCAGGATTCTACAGGGGATTCACGTTCCATTTTGCTTTCTAACTTTATGATGGCTGAGGAGAACCATCAGGCAAAGGTGCCAATATTTGCAGAAGGAGAGACCTTCCCTTACAAGGCGGACCGCATCTCTCCGACGATGTGCGGGGTGGTTTCCCTAAAGACAGCCAAGGTAAAGTTCACGAGAAACCCTTTGCACACACGCAGAGCGACACACGCACGTTTCCACTGAGAAAATAGAAATCCAGTTGACATGATTCAAGCTACAGACAATTCCACCTGGATGACTGAGAACCTTCATAGACATATTGCTGGTGGTGAGTTTTGCAGCTTCTGCAGTGAAAGAAACCTTTCGTCCTGCTGCACTTGTTAAAACGAACACGGTTCAAGGTTAAATGGCCTACAACTAAATGGATATTAGGATTCTTGTGGTGTTCCCAGACTTCTGGAGGCCAAGTCTGCCACAATGGACTGACTGACTTATTCTTGAAGTGAGATCCGGCTTTGGCTTTCGGTTAAAAATGGTGCTCAAATTGGTGAACCGTCGCCAGAATAAAAATTAAAAACATGAATCACAATTACATCATAGTTTTAAAGCACATCTGTTAAAAAGAACCAACTACATTAAAACTTGCCCCAGAAGACAAACATTTCCTTCCATGCCAGATGTCTGGTTAAATAAAAATATTTTTGCTTCTCCTAGGGTCCAAGAAGGCGACTTTCACATCCTGCCTAATGTGGCCCTAAAGCAGGCAATTATTTCCAGAAATAGCTGTTCTCCTAAGACATAGAAGGTCTTTCTTAGGATCTATTTCTTTTTCCTTATGTCCCCACCCCGTTCATGGAGGTACTCATGCACTTTTAAAGCTAAATTAATGGTATATAGCAAGTTTTAATGTAGTTGGTTCTTTTTAGCTCATTTAGGCATTGCCATACTCCCCTCACATACTCCTAGAGATGTTTTGCTTGGGTTGGGGGGAAGATGACACATTACTCACAACTCATCAATACTTTCCAAATCAGTGTTTCTCAACCTTAAATTGCTGAGGTTGAGAAACACTGCTCTAAATGACAGGACCACTTAAATACTTTGCACGTTTTGCTTTTAGACAAGGAAAGGACTTTGCAATGCAAGGAAACTAGAAGAGCCACCACTGCAAACTTCCACTGACTATGGAAAGAATGGTTAAATCCATTCAACTGGCTCAAGGAAAGTTTATGAACTGCCATGTTGAATTGGGCCAAAGAAAGTACAGCTCATCCAGAACCACGTTTCCCAGGAATACAAGTAGGCAAAAGGTAAATCTTTTAACTCATCAGTTCCACTGTGGAAATAAGATAGGGAAATTGAGGACTCCAACAAATTAGAGATTGATTGATTTGGGCTCAGGGTTTTAGCCCATAGTTTGCTGTTGTGGGAAAATATAGCAGTCATACCAACAATTCATGTCTTGCTCTATAAGGACATGAAGAGGGCGGAGACTTGCAGTAACTTCCTGAAGAGAGAACTCTGTGAGGTCACTTCCTTCCTCCTCCCTCTCACTCGCCAACCATGCTTTCGAACTGAAAGGCCACGTTGTCTGAGCTCTCCAAGCCCAGACAGAATGCTAAAGCCTATATATTCTATTTTTGTAACTTAGTATGTTTTAAACCTGCCTTGACTCTACTACTGCAACTGCTGTTTTTGAGACCTAAATGATGTGAGTAAACATTACTTTTATTTCTTCACAAAACGGTGTGATTGTTGTTTTAAGAGGGATAAAAGGGGTAATACCAGGAAAATCCAGTCTGCTTCACAGCATCCTGGATTATTTTCTAGAAGGTTAAGCCAACCTTGTCTCAATGGCTGTTGTGGGTCTTCCGGGCTGTGTGGCCGTGTTCTGGAAGTTGTGGTTCCTAACGTTTCGCCAGCATCTGTGGCCAGCATCTTCAGAGGGCAGGAGCACAGATAGAAGCAAAATCTCTGTGATTTTGATAGATAGATTTTGCTTCTATCTGTGCTCCTGCCCTCTGAAGATGCCGGCCACAGATGCTGGCGAAACGTTAGGAACCACAACTTCCAGAACACGGCCACACAGCCCGGAAGACCCACAACAGCCATTGAACTCCGGCCGTGAAAGCCTTCGACAATACATCAACCTTGTCTCAGCTTCCAACTTTTTATGCTGCCGGGGATGATACTCTGCTGATCTCACTCACGTGAGAAAGGAAGGATAATATCCAAACAACATATCCTCTCCTAGCATTTAATCTCATCCCCAACAGCTGTGAGTCATGATCAGTACCTGAGATTCACCTTCAGACCTCTGAAATGTTATCTGCTGGTAGTCTGGATCTCCTCCTCAAAGAAGGGGTTAATTATCTGATCTAAGATCACACCAAGACTGTTGCTCTTGTGCCAACATGGTGCAAATTCGGGCCTTTGCTGCATCCTAGGTTTCTTCTTTTGGAGCCCGTAGGCCAGTATTTGTTGTGACCAGAAGACTCTGACCATGATTTTGCCTGGCAAGCAAAGGCCAGAAGCTGTAGCCGTGGTATGCAGACCTTAGGAGGGACTGTATGAACCCCAAGCAAATGTTTGATCCGGCTCCTCTCTGGCTTCTGCCTCTGTTACAAGAGGAGAGTTATTTTCTAGAAAGAGAGCTCTCTTCATCCTGGCCCTGCTGAGTTAATGGAATTAGAGGCATAGTCTCTAAAGAACCAGGAGCAACAACAGCTGAGTGGTTGGGGTACAACAGGGCTCTAATAGATGACATATTAAGCCAACATCATGTCAAAAATAGCTGGAAATGGAAGGCACCGAGGTGTTCCAAGCCAGGGTCATTATCTGGCTCCCCCCCCCCCCAGGCCAGACTCCTCTTAAGTGGTACCCTCCTGGTGTTGGACTACAATCCCCACAGCCAATCAACACACTGGCTGGTGGTCCTGGGCACTTCAGACTCATATATTTGGAGAGTCTTGGGGCCACAAGGCTGTCGTAGACTTTGATTTTCTCTTTCTCTTTCACAGGTTACATCTGGACTGAATGTAAGATCTTTTCCTGCTTTAGTCTATCTGTGTGTGTGTAGGATATATTTTGTTCTCACAGCTTTTTTTCAGAAGACATTAATAAAAAGGCAAAAATCACATTCATAATCATGGACTATTTGCATTCGAAGCAACAGCTTTGCCTTTGCGTGTACAAATGCGCTGATTGCTTTTCTTCTGATTGTCATCACATTACGCTAAGAATGCCAGCGTGGTCTAGCTATGGGAAATCATGTTTCCAATTTGCACTAGAGAAACCTCTTGTCCATTTTCAATAAATATGCTACTATGTCTGCAGTGAATAGAACCATACTTCTTGGTTATCTAGATACTTGGCAGAAATTTAAAGATTTTTCTCAAGGAGGAGGAGGAGAAGGGAAAGGAGAAGAAAGGAAAAGAAAGAATGGAATCATTTTAGAAAAACCCATTGCAGTAAATTCTTTTGCTTGGCTGGGAAAGGCCACTAAGGAGAAATCATTAGTGACAATTCACATGGACCTGTGAAGTAACTGATAGTAAAGGTGAAGTTGAACCCTTTATTTCAGAAGTGCATTGGCAGAGAGGAGAGGAACAGATATATCAAAGTTAGTTTAGAGCAGCATGTCCCAAAACTTGCCCTGACTTTGCCTCATTCAATTCTGATTTTTTCTTTCTAACACATCCTGCTCTTTGGGCAAAGGAAACTATTGTGTTCAACATACTTCCTCTGCATTCCTCTTTTCAGTTGCAGCTGGGTCTGCAAGTCTAAAGCCATCCATGTTGGGTAGGAAAGGGGAAGTTGTGTTCTTTGCTGATGCCTAGAAAAATATAAAAAGGAGCATCAAGAATTAGACAGGGAAGATATGAAGAGCATTCTGTGTCCATATTCAAGCAGCAACTGGATGCTCAAGAAAGGGGGGCTTTGCACAAAACTCATTACTGTATGTTCATTTTCTTTTTGGATCTGCCTTTGGTTCCTCCCATCATTTCTCTTTTATTTCTCTTCCTTCCAGTATCACCCCTCCTTGACTCAATTTTGCTCAAGATGTCTAACAATAACTGTACATTAAAAATGGCAAGAGGAAAGGAAGTTCCACACCCAAGGCACAATTAATGTAGCAAATCCAAAATTGCAAGCAAAAGGATATATCCACCCATTCAGGTCTCCAAGGGATGGGTCAGTTTCATCTTCCAATGGCACCGCAAATATAGCAAGAGTAAATTTACCAACAATGTTCATACACCTAGAAATCTAAGAGCTGGTATGGAATTCCCTTATCATGCACAATGGAAAAATAGGCAAGAATATATCTAAATTCTGGGGGGGGCATTTTTAGGGAGGGGAAGATGTTAAAAGGACTGTTTCCTATTCTTTTCACTGGAACTGGCGTTGGAAAAATTAAGAATCCAAGAAGAGTCTTGCTGAATGGGATTGAAGTCTCAATATCCAGACAGCTCAGAAACCCTCTAAACCAGCCTTTCTCAACTTTTTGACCCTGGAGGAACCCTTGAAATATTTTCCAGGCCTCAGAGAACCCCTGCACATTCAGGCTGTAATATAGCCCAGAAACTACAAAATTATTATATTTGTTTCATGGGTAGGCCTGTATAGATGCATTAACAGTGTTCTTCAACTAAAAATAAAGGATTAAACTGGCCTCTTTAATGTGAAGCTGCCCGAATTTGAAATATTTTTTAAACAAATTGTGATCTCCCAGGGAACCCCTAGTGACCTCTTGTGGAACCCTAGAGATCCACAGGACCCTGGTTGAGAAACCCTGCTCTAAACAGAATGCAATTATTTTATTCATTTATACAGACTGATATGCCACTTTTTCCTCCAGCAGCAAAAGGCAGTGTACACAAAGTATTCCTTCCTCCCGTTTCTTTTCACAGCAACAACCTGTGAGGTAGGTTGGGTCGGATAGCCCAAAAGTCACTCAGGGAGTTGGCACAGCTGAAGACAGACCACGTCTCCCCGGTCGTCCTCGTTCCCCCACTGCATCACGCTGCCTCCCTTCCATTCTGGCTCAGATTTCTGGGACTTGTCATTCCAGTGCAACTGGAGGGAAGATGCTGTAGAAAAGCAACAACTGACCAGAAACCTCACCAACTCATCTTGCACTATAATATCTTTCTCACCCAGTCCTGCACTCTACTTGCTCACATCTGCCTTTCTTGATGCTGGCTTTAATGGTGCTTTTCATACTTAACTGTTCTCTGGGGTGCATGTTTTGCTAAGAGAAAACATGCACACTTCCTGAACATCTGGAAGAGCACAGGTGAACAGCTGGCAGGAATAATGGGGAAGAAGCAAAGCTAGCGACAAGAGGAACAGACGCGGCATCCCAGAAATCATCGATGTGAGATGGAAGTAAATATGTTGAGCCAAAATTCCCACGTTCCAGCCACGATCGTAAGTTGCAGCTGTCCACTGCCTGATGAACTCTGCAGCTCCTCACGAGAGAGAAGCAAAAGCAGGTATTATTGGGAAGGTTTCCTGCAAGTATGAAGTCTGAAAAGATCTGAGTGAGATCTATGCTGGAGATCTTTTCTGAGTGTGAGGTAGGGAGGAACACATTTTCCAAACCACCATTGTTGTGCAGCAGGTACAGGCTGGGAAATGCAGCAGAAGATCCACTACTTTGTGAAGGGGAGGACTTCCGATGGAGGCCTAAACTTCAAAATAAGCCACCGGCTGTTGACCTGTCTGGATCCCCAAATTTTAACCTGTATTTGCCTCCTCTTCTGTCGTCTCCGTAACTTCTCCATCTGCCAGCTCTGCTGGTCTTAGCTAGAGTTGGCATTCCTGTTCCTTCCCTTCAGATGGATTGCTTGGCTCAAACCCCAGCCAGCGACTGATTATCTTGCTACGTTGGTTCAGGTCTGTCCAGAACTCTACCCGGCTACAGGGCCAGTCCTGTCAGCCCTGTTCTGTACTCAGCTCCCTACAGCCCAGCACTAACAGCTTCCTGTCCCTGCTCCCAGACAAGCGGTCCTGTTTCTGGGATTCTGAAGTGCCTGAATCTTGATGAGACGTTGGCCTCAGAAAGGGGCAGTTGACATTGCCATGCAAAGACACTTCCCTCCCCAAGAGGGCCCTTAATTTGCAATTTAGCCTGGTGGCCGCTTCTGCAATCAGTATGTTCAGAGATGTTCTGTGACATTTCAAAGAGAGTCTTTTGCAAATCCATTACTCACGCTTTAGAATCTAAATGGCTGGTGGGATCAATAGCCAGGGAACGACAGCTGGCCTTCTGCTAGTAAGCAATATTGCCATCTAATTTCTTCCCTCTCACCTTGTCAATGTCTCAATAAATAAATCTTACACTTGCAGGATACAATGCTGGAATCACAATGCAGTTTTTGCGCAAGTAGGGCCTTGGAGAAAGGAAGACTTCCCCGTCCTGGTGGCTGCTCGGTACGTAATCTGGGAATGAAGGAATCTGAATCTGGGAAAAGCCGTCCGTTGACCAACAAGATACCAGACGTGATGGGGCTGATGTTGCGGTCCAGTAAAGGGACAGAGTCTTTGGAAAATCAGCTGGTACAGATGTGTTTGGGAAGGAACAAACCAAAAGAAGTTTCCTTTAACAATCTGAATATTGAGAAATTCCAATATCCAGGAAAATATGTACAGAAGTCTTGGACAACGTAATGGCTATCCAGACTTATAAAGAGAAGGGTTTCAACAACTGTCATCTATGAAAGGAGTAAATGTAAAAACAAAAAACAGTAATAACAGTTCCCTTATTGGGACCATGATCTCAAAAACTGTTTCCGTGGACACCATCTGTAAGGTTTCCATCCCACTGCTATTGGTTCATTTTTTAAATCCATTTTCCCCAATACTCCAGGGGGAAGAGCCTTTTCCTGTATTGAGAGAAGACTACAGCGTCCAGGACTGTATGGCAAACACAACTAATAACCCATTTTCCTGTTTCAAAACTATGTTAATCCTCTTTCAGGATGTATCCGACAGTTTGTGTGTGTTTCCTGCCTCAACATGCGGAAAAGCCCAACAATAATTTTCATCCTCTGTGGCGTTCAGGGGCTGAATCCAGACCTGGCAGGTTGTTTTCCCCAACCCCCAAAAGCCATAATTCAACAAAGCACCAACAAGGAGGGAATGACCGTGGGATATATAGTAAATATTACCTGCCCCGCCAGCCTTAAATTGTCTCAGCCCCAAATCCCTATTTTGTCATTAGGCAAATGATGTCAGGTACAGTCTCTTGATTGCATTTGCATACAGAATGGCTTATTTTGCTGTTGCTGTTATTCTGGAGTAGGTTACGTTGGAATGTGCATTTTAATAATATACTTCCAGCAGGGTGCTGATTAGTTTATGGATACAGCAGGATTAACTGGCCCGTGCTAATAACATGGAGCACTGATTTTCTGGGAGGGATTGTTGGGCTGTCACAGTTTAGAAGAATCACAGAAGGAGGGAAACACCACAGTTTTTTTTTTCTTTTGCTCTTTAAAAAGCTAAATCTCAGATCTCTTTACATTTTAATTCACAGAGTTTCTCCACCACACGTTTCTGATTTTTGTGCCACTAAAAAAGTCAGGAGTTTCAGCAGTTGGAATAAGCCTAGTTGATTAAATTGCACTTCCGATGGGAAAATAATTAGTCTGGTGTCAAATTACACACTGTGAGAGAATTAAAATACTGTAATTAAGCCAACAAATACTCGGAACATTGGGCCAGTCTGCCTCCTCCTATCCAACTCTGCAGGGGTGTTTGCAGGGTATGGTAAAAAAGTCAAGATGGTGGCCATGATGCACATTAAAAAAACAGGCAGCACTTTGATCATACTATTGTGGCTGCCATTTTGACTTTTTTGACCTGCGTACACCCCTGCCACTGTCCAGCCCCCAGATATTAATTCTGAAGTTTGGCAATCAATTGTTTGATGTGTTTGTATCTCTTTTAAACAGATAAGAAGCAAAATGGGCATGTGCTCACAAAGGCTTCAAATCCCTATTTTGATTGTGGGGAGAGACCTAGGCACCAAGAGAGAGAATCCAAAAATTGCAGCTCGCCCTCCGTTAGGGACCTTGCCGCATCACGGCCATTCCCTTGTGAGTGACGAATTGAAAGGTTTTAAAAGTGTGGCCCCTGATCTTAACAAGTTGCCCTTCCCAGCAGCACAAGAAGATCTGGATTATTATTAGATGCATCATTGAGTCGTCTAAAATTGGTCCACAAGATCTACCATTTTAGAATCCCCATTGGATAAAGAAGATAGGAATCTAAGGCCATAGTGGTGGTAAAAATGGGATTGCTTGATGAGCTAATGGATGGTCTCTCCTTGCATGAAGATTTTGGGGATAGGTCATTGCTGAACTATCCCAAAACATCTGCCCTCATTCTACTAGGACCAAGTACTGTTGTTGTTGTTGTTGTTGTTGTTCAGTCGTGTTTGACTTTTCGTGACCCCATGGACCATAGCACACCAGGCCTTCCTGTCCTCCACTGTCTCCCGGAGTTTGCTCAAATTCATGTTCATTACATCGGTGATGCTATCTCACCATCTCATCCTCTGCCGTCCCCTTCTCCTTTTGCCTTCAGTCTTTCCCAGCATCAGGGTCTTTTCCATTGAGTCCTCTCTTCGCATTAGGTGGCCAAAGTATTTGCCCTTCAGCTCCAGCATCTGTCCTTCCAATGAGCAGTCAGGGTTGATTTCCTTTAGGACTGACTGATTTGACCTCCTTGCAGTCCAAGGGACTCTTAAGAGTCTTCTCCAGCACCACAGTTCGAAAGCATCAATTCTTCGGCGCTCAGCCTTCCTTATGGTCCAACTCTCACAGCCATACATTACTACTGGGGAAAGGACCAAGTACATGACCCCCCAAATCTTGTATCTCTAAACCAGCGTTTCTCAACCTTGGCAACTTGAAGATGGGTGGACTTCAACTCCCAGAATTCTGGGAGTTGAAGTCCACCCATCTTCAAGTTGCCAAGGTTGAGAAACACTGCTCTAAACAAAGCCAGAACTTTAAGCAGCATCCAGGACACAGAGCCACTGTAATAGGAAAAAGCAAGAGATCGCTTTGTAATTATGTTCCCTGTTACCTTCAAGCATTTTTTCACACTTTAAATGACTCAAACCCAAGCAGTTCATTAACCCCGGCGAATAACTCCTCTAACTCCTCGCCTGCATCTCGGCAGCCGTGCAGATTCTCACCTAAAACATAATCCAGCAAGAACCTGTTTTGACATTGAAACACAACAACAGCTTTCTCTCTCTCTCTCCCTCTTGAAAAGTTAATATAACCCACATTTTCTTCCCTGGATATATAATGGAAAGAGGAGTGAAAAGTGTTGGGAATAACAAGTGCTGCACGTGACACAGCAGAGCAGTAAAGAAGATACCAGGGTGGGTGCTGAAGTTAATCAAACACTCACATTGTTGTCGTGCCATGAATCACACAACGCAGATTTTATGCCTGCTAATGGAGAATGGATTTACACGACCTTCTCCTTCCTTTGAGAAAGGATTTGTGAAAGCATCAGCATCAAAACAGCCCCAGCTGCAGTAAATTTAGAAGGCTCCCCTCTCCCGTCCCTGAAAATGTAAAAAAAAATAAAGCATTATTTTCACTTGCTAAGCTGTGAACCCATGTCTCAACTTCAAACTGATAATAGTTCCAAAAAAGCTTGCTTCTGCAGATGAAACTGGATGGAAATAATTCATTGGATTTCTTCTTGAATGACCTCTTTCCTTTGTCCTCTCCTTCCAAGGATCTGCTTAAATGTGCATCTCTCTGCACCTTGTTTGGGAAAGCATAGCACAAAAAATATGTTTAAATGATATCATGATTTTTAAAATGCTGTAAGGGCTGACCAGGATATTTTTCCATCCACTGCTCTAGATTTCCAAAGCCTCCTAAGACAATGATGGGAACTGTTCCCTAAAAAACCAATAATGGGCGAAGATTAGAAAGCAAAGGAAGTAGTAATCAGTCATTGACTGCAAATAGGAAGGTGACTGGTGGGGGGTGAGGTGGCATTGAGGGATTGAGAGGAGATGGAGAGTTTGCCGCTTTAGAAGAGGCTAATCCCAGGACGAGGGTCATTAATCCCACACGAATATCGAATATCGCAATGTCTTTCTACAAACACATGATGTCACGACACTTGGAATACTGTGAACAGATCCAATGACTCCAGTTTGGGTTATTTTAAAAGAGGATGAGACAAATCCAATATTCATTATACTGTTAGAATTTTTTTATTTCCTTACCAGGTTCGTTTCTGAGCCGGGATCAAAGAAACAGGCAGTTGCATGAAATTAAGTTCTTTATTCTTCACCCAAGAGCAAAAGCAATGACAGCAAGCTGTTAGGCAGGCGATCGCGCAGGACCCCCTCCTTACAGCATATTATATACATGCTATTCAACTCCTCCTTTAGAATACCACCCCTTACTCAGTTACCCATATTCCACCTTAACATCATTCCATATTAGGAGCTTCCTTCCTTCCTTGCTAGGGCCCCTTGACTGTTATTAAACAATACCTTTCCTCTGGAGAAGCTTTCTTTGGAATTGTCTGTAGCTTGAATCATGTCAACTGGATTTCTATTTTCTCAGTGGAAACGTTTCGCTCCTTATCCAAGGAGCTTCTTCAGTCTGAGCAAAGTTGGTAAGGGAATCCTAAATATGTTTCTAGGTAGCTGTGTGACCTTACATATAACCATGACCTAGCCCCAGGTGCAAGGTCACACAGCCACCTAGAAACATATTTAAGGATTCCCTTACCAACTTTGCTCAGACTGAAGAAGCTCCTTGGATAAGGAGCGAAACGTTTCCACTGAGAAAATAGAAATCCAGTTGACATGATTCAAGCTACAGACAATTCCACCTGGATGACTGAGAACCTTCATCAACATACTTTCTTTGGAATGTACACCTTACCTTTCTATGGGCATAGCTATCTATCAAGACCTGTTAGAAAGGAAGAGTAAGAAGGCCAACAAAACCCTTCAAGGAAATCATTTAATTGGCGATCACTCGTAGCCGAGTAAGATTGTCTTCCAAAGGTAAAATTTTAACGGTGGATCCGTAAGTGGCTATAAAGGCCAATTCTGGATCCGCACAACCTCCCACAATGAGGGCATAGGTTTCCGGGTGGGAGACGGTCATTATGAGGGTTTGCCTGACGTGCAATTTTGGAGTATTTGGAATATTAATTCCTCTCAGGACCATGTGAATGGGAAGCTCTTGTTTCAGAGTTATTCAGCTGGTCTGCTTGAGAAATGAATACTGAAAAACATGAGATTTCAGCCTCATGCATCTGCAAAGTACTCCTTCGTTCTTACAATTCTTGCAGAAATTCATTGATGAAATGAGATCCCCTGTTTTGGTAGGGGCCTTACTCTTTTATGAAAAAAATCAAGTTTGCAGATGGGTCCAGAAATTTAGTGCCGCCAAAGGCCACTCCATAAGCTTTATCCTGAAAAGGAGCCTGGGGAAGTGTTCCACATTCTGCAAAGGAGGCCCTGTGAAAATCTTGTTGAAAGCTGCCAACAGCAGCTCATTTTCCCCAATTTATGAGATGATAATGACTCTTCTGAGCATTTCCAATGGTCTGAAATTGAATACTTGACATTTCCACACTAGGTATTAAATCTGTGTCTGCAGAAGAATAGATGGATAGATGTTACTTTTCCTTTCGGCAAAATGCTGAAGCAATCTTGACAGATTTGGGAAGGATCCGACACTCTGTGTGGGTGGAAAACTGCAGCACAATGGTATGAACAAATCCTGCAAGAGATTTCACTGGTGTCTTTTCCTGTTTCTTTTTACTTTTGTTTTTAAAAAGCGAATGTCCTGCAAGTAAAGCATAAGAAAAGGGGAGGAGGCCGGTAATTCTCCTCCAATCTGCTAGTTTATTGCTTTAGGGAGAGCATTTTATATGTACGTATAATCCTCCATGGTTTGCCTGAAGTGCGCTCTTCAGAATGGCACCTGGGCACCAGAGAGATGTTTAGGGAACGCTATGCCTCTTCTGCCACTCGGGCGCTCTGCACCAAGACTTAAAAAGTGAGGCGGACGGGAAAATGTCTTGGTGTAATCTTGACAGCCAGCAGAGGTCCATACTGGGATTTCAGGACCACTTGAGTCTCAGCCCCTCAAAACATGATCCCCATGCTGTCATTACTAACATGGCAGAAAGGGAGCTTAGACTGGCTTTAATTTATTTCTTTTGAATTAATTTTCAATTAAGTCAAATCAACTTCTGCTTCTGTCTGGTATATTTGGGTTTGGGCGTGTGACCCCTAGCCTGCCCCCAAAAGCCAACAGTGCCCCCAGCCTGTCTGAAAGGAAGTGCCCCAACAACCTCATGGTCCAGGCCATCTAGGACAGGGAAGGGTTCTCTCCTGGCAACAGGAAACGGCACTTTCGTTTCTTTTGTTCATGCTACGGATGTGCCACAAAGAGCTACTTTGGTGTAGTCTGAGAGCCAAAGCCATGGGATCTAAGACAACTTTACTCCCAGGGAAGAATAAAAGAGAACGGGACACCCCTCGTTCCTGTTTCCTTCTGCCAGCCCCAATTCTGGCCACCGAAAGACGACCTCCCAAGGGGGTGATGGTGGCTATTGGGGTTCCAGGCATAGAGTAATCCAAACAACGTGTTTTAAGGCTAACAATATCTTTATTGATAGCATAAGGCAATAATGGATGTATGGTGCATTATTGCAAAAAGGAAAAAACAAAGCATACGCAGAGTTCCATCACCAGAAGTGAGGAAAGAAAACATCATGGTCTGTGCAAAGACCAGGCATAGTTACAGTTCAGATACAAAGTACATGTAGATAGCAGTCAAAAGAAACATAGAAAAAGCATGAGTGAGATGAGTACCCATAGTTCATAGTTGAATTATACCCATGGTTCAACATTTTTGATTGGCTAATATGGGCTAGGCCACTTGTCAGCTTCACATTATAGTAACAGTTGTACTTACTATAAACCGCCATGGGATGGCGGTGTTGCATATTGGCTTTCCCTCGACACTCTATTCTCATGGGAAAAGAACTTGCTATCTTCAATGTTTTGGCTAGAAGCAAGCGCACCTGTTGTTTACTGCTTCTTTTGTTATGGGAAACGCTTACAGCAGAGGAGCTTGGAAATTTCCACTTTCCAGGCTACTTTCATAGTGCAGAAATTCCATTCATTTGAATCTACATAGAATAACTTTAACAAATAACTTTAACAGGAATGCCACTAGAGCAACTGATGAAATCAATATAAAAAGCAGACTCAGTTCCTGGGCAAAGTTTGGTTGGTTCTTGGTCCCTCTTCCCTTCCCATTAAACTTCGCCCACATTTTTTTCTTAATTACAGCATAAGCCAGAGGCAAACCAAGGCTTTACTCATGTCTAGGATTCCTCTTGAGATATGATGGCCATGCCATGGCCTAATAAATAATAGCACATTAATTGCCTTATCATCACATTTGGATCAGCTGAGAGAGAGTAGGATTCTTTGCAAAATTCACTTCAGAGCTTCATACTACTCTGCCCATCAAAGCAACTATCAAAGAGAGGTGTTTTTTTTAAAAAAGCAAACCCTAAAACTAAACATTCTTTTTAATTCACTTATCTAGCTGAGAGCTTTCAGAGATTCACTAGATCAAGTGATGAAGAGCAATTTGTGGCATATCCCTCCCATTTCTGTGTCAATTCTTGCAGTGGATGAAGATTAACATTTTTCTGGTATCTTTTGAAAGCACATTTTTCAGAGAAGAGGTACAACTATTATTTATCGCCAGAAATACTCGTTTAAAAAACATATTAAAGTCAAGTGGAAGTTCCTGTTATACTTAAGCATAATGCCAGAATTATTTCTGTACATTAAAGTAAGAACAGGAATTCTCCAGAGTTTGAAGCATCAAATGAGCTGGCCTTGTGCCTGAATTGAAACAAATAAAGAGAATACCACATTTGTTCTCAATTTTATTAGCAGATACAGTATGTTATGAGATTCTTGCAGTTCATAATAGCCTATACTCCATTTTGCAGAACAGGCACAGATAAAACATGGGGAAAAGTTAAGGAGTGGTTTAAAAGGTAAAGGTAAAGGTACCCCCCGCACATTTGTGCAGTCGTGTCCGACTCTAGGGGCCGGTGCTCATCTCCGTTTGTTAGCCAAAGAGCCAGCGTTGTCCAAAGACGCTTCCACGGTCATGTGGCCGCATGACACGCGTGGAACGCTGTTACCTACCCACCGAAGTGGTACCTATTAATCTACTTGCATTTGCATGCTTTCGAATTGCTAGGTTGGCAAGAGCTGGAGCTAGTGCAGGAGCTCACTCTGCACGCAGGGCTAGGGATTCGAACCTCCGAACTTGCAATCTTCCGATCAACAAGCCTGGCGTCTGGATACATGTAGCCTACATTTAGGGATTAATTGCTTAAGTAAGTTGTTCTTGCAGCAATCTGATTCTAATTGCTTCTTGTTTTCAAAGTCCATCTCACCGCGTGCCTGGCCCTAGCGGATTCTCTGCAAGAATCCGTGGTGTCCTACAGATGCATTTCTGATCCCTTCTAACAACTCTTATCTTCCCTTTTGCCAGAAGGCTTTCCTCTACCAGTTTCGGCAAATGACAAATTTGAATTGAATTTGAAATGCTGCCCAGAGTCACTGTGTGAGATGGGCAGCTATACAAATATGATAAATATAAATAAATAAATAAAAGAATGAGGGATTGGGGCTGCCCAAAGAGCAAAGAAACAAGCAAGCACTGAGGATAGGACCTCTCAAGAAACGCCATAGCGCTAGCAGGATTTGTTTTAAGGCGAGAAACTACAATTTTGAGGCAGCTAAAGCTTTCCATGGATTCCCAGCTAGCGGCCTTACGAATAGGGTCATCTCCATGGACCCCAGTCCTCCATGGGGGAATGTGAAGGAGAGGTCCCACCGTAGAATGGCTAGATAGGAACAAATTTGGGAAAAAACCTCCATAAACATTTTGGCTTGTATTGAGATCATTGACTAACAGAGAAAGTTAGGCGGAATGAGCTCCTGCTGTTACGAATGGCCATGAGAAATCCTCAGGCGGCCAAGTTGTGTGTGTGAATGTCCAGCCTTTGACTGTACAGTCCTGTCTCCGGCTTCCCACACTGTCATTCAATCCTAAGGGAAGATTTCATCAGGAAACTCTTCCCAGGGGGCTGTTTCAGGACAGGAGTGGGGACCTCCAGGCAGTCCGTTGGAGAAATGTGGAATTGTAGTGACAACAAAATCCCTGCTAGTTGAGCGAGTAAGCTAAAAACATCACCAAGAGAGATTCGAAGGAAGTTCAGAATTCTGAAGACCCCAAGAATAAGAGTGACTCAGTGTGTGTGTGTGTGTGTGTGTGTCTCACAAAAAAGAAGGCATTTGAGAAATGAAAAGACAACTTTCATCACGAATTCAAAGGAATCGTTTCCTTGTCTACTTAACTCTTCAGGACTTTCTAGCATGATCCCGGTTGACTTGGCTGCATGGGGGGGTGGGGGAAGAGTTGCAAATTAATGGAATTAATGAGAAAAATAAATGATAATGAAAAGCAGAAAGGGCATGATGAAAACCCAGCCAAGGGAGAGATCCTTCTAGTGATCCAACTTAATGAGCTGGGAAGAGAGAAAGGGCAACAAAGAAAATTGTTCTGATTAAATGAGGTTTCTTGCAAGTAATGCAAGGAAAGTCCCTCCAGGGCAAGGGAACTTGCTTAAACTTCTGACATTTGGAAAAGAGACAGTCCGTACCTTGATTTATGCTTCACGGCAGAGCAGGATGAGCGTAGAGTGGTCTACTCTGTTGAGGATGGCCAGGAACGGGCACTGGGGGACTTTCTTCCAAAGACTCTCTGTAGAGTGGAAGGCTTTCACGGGGGAATCAATGAACTCTACTCAACCACAGAAATATGCAAACAACTCACACAATAGATGTGCTAATCCCACACATGACAGCACCACACCCCCTAATCACCACAATAAACCCTCTCCTAATCTCTTGTAAATGACCCACAGAAGACACACACACCCTCTCAGCAGATATAAACACCAGCAGGAAGACACACCCTCCAGTTGGGCACAGAGAGAATCTTCTAGCTGTGCTCCTGTCCTCTGAAGATGCCAGCCACAGCGACTGGCGAAACGTTAGGAACCAAAACTGCCAGAACACGGCCACACAGCCCAGAAAACCCACAACAACCAACTCTCTGTAAACTTTGGGGGCCAGCCCCAAAACCTTAGAATGCTAATAGAGAAAAGGCTGAAAGGGGTGTCTCGCCCAACATCATCCAAAAGCAGCCTTGGCTAACTGGCAAATACAGGGTCTCTTTGGGGAATTACGAATGTTCAAAGCTGAAGGTTAAGTAGACTGTCCGTTGCACTTGCAGAATACAAATTATCCAGAGGGAAGGCTGTTTCATCTGACACCTTCACAATTCCTCTTTGCAAGTTTCACACCTCTTATTATTAACCAAATTATACAGTTGCCAGCTTGATTCTTGAAGGTATGATTTTCCTTTTAGAATCCACAACTACTTTTAACTAAATGTTCTGCCTCACCTGGGAATTTTAGACCAAAGTTGTCTGCTCAGTGGTATCATTGGACTGGTTCCATCTTCAATACAGTATCAGATGTTGGGGTTGTGAATAATTATATTGCCTTTTGGACAAGTGGCTTAAAATTTAGAGCAGTGTTTTTCAAACTTGGCAACTTTAAGATGTGTGGACTTCAACTCCCAGAATTCCCCAGCCAGCATGGGTTAATCTGTTAGTCCACACGTCTTAAAGTTGCCAAGTTTGAAAAACACTGATTTAGAAGCTTCGACATCCAATGTCAGGCTTTAAATCTCCAACCCTCCTTTTTCTAGAGAAAAAGTTAACTCATTTGTAATATTTCTGACAATCCAGTTACTTCCTCCCTGACATAAAATTAGTCCTTATTGACATGATCCCCAAACAAATATTAAACGTTAGTTTAATAGCTGTGATAATGTTTCTGCCAGAAACTCACCCTTACCCAGCCATTCCTTGTCTTCAATAAATACAAAAATAAAAAGGGAGAGGAACAATCTGAAGGTTGCCAAGCATTGATCCCTGACTGGAGTTGGCAGAGTTTCCACGCCATCTGAGTGACAAGAGAGGCAGATGAAAATTCATCGTCAGGCCTGGCATGTTGTTGAGAGGTTATTATCTGCTCAGATCAATGGAGTCATTTTGCAAGTGAAACTTTAATGCCGACACTAGTTTGAATTTTAATAGTAGGTGAGCATGACGCAATGGTTGGGAGGGGAAGGGGGAGGCAATTGCTTTTGCCTCAAAAGCTATGATCAAATATCTTCCTCTTCCTTCAGAGAGCTAAACATCACCAGTCATTGGTCAACCAGAAGGAGACTTTCCAATATCAGTGTTTTAAAACGCAGCGGTCCCCAACCTTTCTGGCACCAGGGACTGGTCGTGGAAGAACATTTTTCCACGGACCAGGGTGGGCGGGGTTTGCAGGCGGGAGCCAATTGCGCGCACCAGGGGCGAGGTAATCGCACGCACCGGGGGGGCGGGGTTTGCAGGAGGGAGCCCCGCGGCCCACTTCCTAACAGGCCACGGCCCACAGGTTGGGGACCCCTGTTTTAAAGTCATTTGCATTATTTCCAAATAAAGATAGTATCAATAGCTACATGCTGTGTATTTTGTAGCTTGCATGCTTGCTGCCTCCTCTGCATTGGAAGAAGGAGGGAAAAAACGAAGTGAGACGCTCAGCTGGCACTTTCTCATTCCCCACGACGGTGGCCTCCTTTTTGAATCAATTTGCATTGAACTGTTAGATGTTTATTTTGGAGGATAGGGATAAACACATTGGTTTGATATTAGCTGCATTTTTTCAAAGGTTTTTTTTAAACTCTTATTTCCAGCATTGGAAACTTTGTCGTCTTCATGTAGAACAATCAAGAACCGCCCAGAATTCCTCTTTGGGGGGAGATGGGCGGTAATAGAAATTTAATAATAATAATAATAATAATAATAATAATAAGAAGAAGAAGAAGAAGAAGAAGAAGAAGAAGAAGAAGAAGCAGCAGCAGCAGCAGCTGCTTGTAAAACAACATGAAGGGTTTTAATCCCACTGGATAATGTGGGGTCACCTGAGGAAGGAAGGTCGGTAGAGATGGTTTCTTTTATTCCTGGCTGCCATCTTGGAGCAGACGGGCAGGTCCTGTGCCATAACAGCAAGGCAGCTGTGCGGTGTCTTGCCCTCAACAGCCATAGACAAGCAGCCCTTTAACCTCACACCAAGCCATCTCTGCCCCAGCCAGGCGCTGCTGCTTGGCACCCTCAGCATAGCATTTCACTTTTCAGAGACACATTTTCCTCTTCCAGATACTGAGATACAAAACGTACCAGTGAATCTTCAAGAGGCCAGCATGCTGCTGCCCCATTTAGCCAAGAGCTTCACCGTTTTCTAAAAGGGGTCTTCCGTGCCTGCAAACGATGCCACCAAAGGGCGGTTCTTGGTTAATGATTTTGCCTGCCAGCGACAGACAGGGCCGACCTCCTGCCACACATCCTGATGCAGCAGCAGCCACGCTGTCTCTCTGAGGGTGCCAGGTGCCCATTTGTGGCCCTCTTTTGCCTCGGATGCTCAGGCTTGTGAAGCTTACAGGAGAGTAACAGGATCAAGCCTGGCCAGTTGCTGATCCCGGCTGCGCAGAATCCCCAGGAACTGTGCCTTCGCTAAGCGGGTTACCTGATTTGAGTGCCAGAATAAATCATTTCCATTGCTCACTGTATAGTCCTGAGTATCTTTGTTCAGACAACAGCTCCAAGAACTCTAACAAGTTCATGAGGATCTTTTCCATTCTACAAGGCAAAGACAACAAACTCAGCAGGTCGTCTGACACGTTGGGCCTCAACTCTTCCCCTGGAAAGCAATATGGAGCTTGGAAACCGGGATGGGATGGGATGGGATGGGATGGGACCCCGTCCTGCAATTTTCCTATCCAGAGTCGTGGCTGCAGGTGCCTCACCGTTACCTAGTTGAGGGGCAGGCAATCTGGGTACACAGCCTCCCTCCAGCCACCCCCTTCCCCTCCACCGTTTTTGGCCTTCAGACTCTCTCCAGTCATGACTTGTGACAATTGGGGACCGTTTTGTCCCACAAACTCTTCAAATCCCCACCCCCACCTAAGTTAAAAGAAAGGAGGAGATCCATCCCCGGTCTTACTTCCCTGGTGTGGCAGAGCTCTGCCGCTTTGCATCATTAATTCTTCTGCTCTGACTCTTCCCACAGCGATGAAGTGCGACATCCAAAAGACACCCCTCCCTCCAGTTCTTGAGTGGGAGACCGCTGGCCCTCTGCCCTGAGAAGGGAGGCCCACAGGTTTTTCTGCTCTCAATTTCCCCACTAGGTAGGTGATCAGGGCGTCTCTGGAGGGTCAACTAACCTTGCCCCGCCCCCAAACGACTGAAAACCACTGGTTTCCTGCAGTGGGGTTTCTGTCAGCTTGAGAACAAGGTAAAGAGGCTGTTTTCTTTTAAAACAAATCGGTTGTCTCCCCTGCCAATGCCGGCGCCGAAATCTTCTCATTGGGGATGGCAGCTCCATTGTTTGCAAATCGTCCGCCTTTAGCTCTGTTGGAAAAAGAGTTAGGAACCTCACCTTTCTTCCTGCTTGGAGGTCACCCTTGATAAGCTTTGGGGGTCGGTTTAACAGCCAAGGAGGATTTCCCAAGGGAAGTGGGCCGGGGGGAGGCAGCCCCCATCAGGCCTGACTTTTGCCCACGCTGGCTGGAGCTCATGAGGTTGGAGGTCAACGCCACTTGAATTCAAGGGGCACAGACAGGAGTCTTCGCTCCTCCTGCAGACTGTTCCAGCCATGCCACCTCCACCTTTCAGTTATTCTGGCTTATTGTTGTTAGGTTTCCAGCTCCCAGACAAGGTGGAAAAAAGAGAAAAGAAAGCCAATGCCACAAAGCAAAGCCCTACGATGCCTTGGCAGTCAGGACTTGGGAGCCGCAATTCAATTTTGCTTCCCTTTGTTTCTTTTGATTCCCGTCTAATGAGATGTTAGATTAGCCGAATTTGCAATTATGACGACAAAACAAAAACCTGATTATCACGGAAAAATTGCCCTTCTGTGGATAGAGAGCTCCAGTTCCTGGCAGGTTGCCCCAAACGATTGCTAGGACTTCTTCTTTTTTTTTTAAAGAAAGATATTCTTTCAACCGTAAACCTAATCTTTCTTCTTTAGGAAAGTAATGTATAAATTGGGTGAGTTTCATAGCCTAAACAAAGCACCAGGGATAGAGTTTACTCTAAGAGCTTATATCTATAATGCAATGGCGGGGGGGTGGGGGGAGAGAATCAGCTGAAGAGGGTTAGAGAAGAGCCTTGTTCAGGATTGTCCACAAGGTACGGTTAAAAAATGTTAAGATGGTGCCCACAATGGTGTGATTGAATTCTGCCTGGTTTTTATGTATATCACATGCAAAAAAAAAAAAAAAAAAAAGAGGGCTCAATCCCATGATTGTGGCTGCCATCTTGACTTTTTTGACCCCTGCCCAGATGGACAGGGCATGACTGTACTCAAAAGAGTCTGCATTTCCAGGTAGGACAACCAGGCAGGAAGGCCTTTTGCCTCCCCCCTTTAACCGTCAATTTCAGACTAAACTTGCAACCCTTCAAAAATCTGGGTCCAAATTTCTTTGCAACCAAACTGTCCGTTCAAATACAGAGATCCGCAGCAGCTTCCGTGGGTGAAGAGGAGGATGGAGGGCCAAGCACAAGCTGGGGAAAGTTTCTCTTTTCGTACTTTACGCAGATTGTGCTTACATAATTTTGTTCTGTAATAATGGGCAATTTGGAAAAATCAATGTGAAAGCGGATTGATCTGGCTGGGGAAATAAGCAACAGTTAATGATGGTTTTTTCCCTGACATGACCTGACATTCCTTTGGCTGTGTGCTAGGCAGCCAAGAACATTGCTGGGACACGCTCAGGATGGCCAAAGACAGGACGGAACATGAGCACGACATGCGGCCTTCTCTGAAATAGGTGCACTTAAGAAATAGAAACTGCTCCTTTGGGTGAAGAATTATCTCATTATCTGAGCGGGAACTAAACTAAGAAACATGAAATATCAAGCCCTTGGCTGTAGCTATCTGCAGTCTCAGAAACATGATAGTTTTCAGGGTGGAAAATTGTTTTTTCTCTGCTTCGGAAAGTCCGATATCCAAACTCTGACCCCGCTGCCAAGGTTGTGGCCCAAGCCAGCAAAATTAAAATTGCATCCCCCTTCCTAGGGTGGCAAGTGAAACAGGACAACATGAATACGTGGTTTGCATAGCCTTATTTAACAGTGGAAAAGTTACCCTAAGACAAAGCTTTCCAAACTTTCCATGTTGGTGACACACTTTTTAGACATGCATAATTTCGTGACACACTCTTACAGCAGGGCACAAGGCAGGCACTAGGACCTGTGCGGAATCCTGGCAGGGCAGGTTTGGAGGCAGCCAGGCACAAGGCAGGCACTAGGACCTGCGCGGAATCCTGGCAGGGCTCGGAGGCGGCAGCAGCCACGACACACCCAGGCACTGCAGCCGACACACTAACGTGTCACGACACACAGTTTGGAAAGCTCTGCCCTAAGCTCTCAAATCATGGCTCACCATGATATGAAATCAATTCACCTCTGCCTCAGCTGGCTGCCAGACCTTCTTCCTAGGGTCACCCCACTGGCTTCATGCCCAAGGTGGGACTAGAACTCACCATCTCCTAGTCTCTAGCCTGATGCCTTAACCACTACGCCACCCTGGCTCTCTCTCCTTTGGCTTAACAGCCTCAAATGTGCGTTTGTGAATGCAGCCACAATGGGTTAGGTTCAGTTAACATGCTAAACCAGAAGCCATAGTTTACCGGTCCCGAAGATTAAGCTCACACAACTGCGCCCAAATCAAGCAAGCCGGAGTGTCAGCCTTCTTGCTTGTGACCCTTTCCCCTCTCATCCCAGGATAGTGCGAAGGAAGGAAATGGTGGTGAACCAGCACAGAGAGGTTCTCCGTCGGTGGCAATTCAGTCAGATATTCCGGAAGGCTGAAGAGCTGGGCCTCCTTCAGAATAATAGTTTGGAATCAAACAGGGACAGCCCATTTGCAAAAAGCATGGAGAGGCTGCTGACCTTCTCCCACTAAAGGCAAAATAAAGTTCAAGCACTGGGAAGTTTAATGGCTGTTGTGGGTCTTCCGGGCTGTGTGGCCGTGTTCTGGAAGTTGTGGTTCCTAACGTTTCGCCAGCATCTGTGGCCAGCATCTTCAGAGGGCAGGAGCACAGATAGAAGCAAAATCTATCTATCAAAATCACAGAGATTTTGCTTCTATCTGTGCTCCTGCCCTCTGAAGATGCTGGCCACAGATGCTGGCGAAACGTTAGGAACCACAACTTCCAGAACACGGCCACACAGCCCGGAAGACCCACAACAGCCATTGAACTCCGGCCGTGAAAGCCTTCGACAATACACTGGGAAGTTTCCTTGGGGGGGGGGATGAAATCCCCAAGTGAGCCTGTCAGCAGGAAATCCCCCCCCCAAAAAAAATTGGCAGCAGCCTCAGGCAAGAGAGACCCACCGGCAGAGAAGCTGATCAAACCGTTCTCATATCCCAAGATGGATGGGCCCTGCCAACCTGTCAGTGAAACTGACAGGTTTTGACTCGGAGTGAAAGGCATCACGTCAGACAGATAAGAATCGTTTAATAGAAACACATGTCTCAGAAAATTACATCCCCAGGATATTTCCCTGGAATAAAAATGCACTCTCTTGATGGTGGGGAGACTGCCTTGGCCATCTTGGCCAAAGTTTCGTCCAGAAACAGTTTTTTTCACCGGCCTGATTCCAAGTGACGGGTTTCCGCCTAAACCTTGAAACACCATTCAATGACCTTGACAAGCGGGGTGGAAAACACCATCAAGGGGGAGATGGGAAGGGGGTCAGCCATTTTCCTATTTGGCAAACCGATGTACTGTGGCTCACCTACCGCGCCCTGAGCGGCCATTTTGTGAATAGGCCCTCCCATCTTCCAGGGTAGCCACTAAATTTACTCTCAAATTTCCTATCATGAGATAGGTTCAAAACATTTGGGAAGGACTTTGGCCTTTTAGAACCACCTAGGTCCGCTAGCATTTAAAGTTTCACTAGCAGCTCTTGTTTAGGTATTTCTTAAAACTGCAGTTTGTTTATATTTCTTTACTAAGATGGTGTTGAGGGATCTTCTGAAGAGATCTTCCCACAAATAGAGGTTAGGGTTAAGGCTGTGGCAGCAGATTAGGTTAAAGAATCTTTAAAATCTTAAATTTTAAAATCTTTAATTCTAAATCTTTTAAAATCTTTAATTTTTAAAATCTTTAAAATCTTAAGTAAACCAAAAGACCCAGTAGCCCAAGAAGAAAAAACAGGAGTCATCTACAACATACGGTGTAAGGACTGTCACAGCCACTGTGTAGGACAGACAGGCAGAAGACTAGCCAAGTGCATCCACGAACACCAACTAGCACTCAGAAGACACGATGAAAACCCCTTAATCTCACAATACATGGACAGACTCAACCATACTTTCAACTGGGAAACTGAGCATCCTAGACCAAGCTAAATCCCCAAATGCTAGGAATTCCTGGAAGCTTGGCATTCAGACAAATCAGCCATCAAGAGACACATAGAGATACACCACATTTACACGCCATTCAAAAGAGACAATAAAAAAGCTAAGAAGGAAACAAAAAGACCAGAACACATCCTCTCCAGCAGCCAGCACCCAGATAAGCAGGGATTCACACCAGACAAACAATCAAGCAGAAAACAATACCCTAATCAAGGAACTAGCAGAAGAAAACCACACCCCACCAACACGGGCAGGGCAAGCCATTGTATATAAACAGGGAGCAAACCCCACACTCACCAGCACTGATGGTGTTACTTAGTTGGGTAATGAAATGTCTGCAAGCAAACAATCAAGCTCAGAGATCACCAAGGACTCCACAATCTTTAAAAGTTGCTCTCTCAGTCAGCTAAAGTTCCTCACATAATTCCTTTTGTGCTCTGATTGTAGCTTGTCAGAACATGTTCTCCACCAACAGCACCGTCACCATTTTTCTACCCTTCAATCTATTATTTGTTTTGAGGTTTAACATGTCCAGAGTCCAGCAACAGGCAACTGTCTCGGTCTAGCTTTCAATGGGAATCTCACAGCTTCCTTGCCCACCCTGGCCCAGAATAGTCTCACCATTGTCAAACCTCCAACCTACATGTGATCAAAACGGTGAGACCCAATGGCTTCTTTCACTTGTATGTACCTACATATTTGTAAATCACACCCTCACGTGTGCAACCTACATACAAGATCTCTTGTGCTGGGAAAGGTTTTTGAGCAGCTGGCACCTAAAACTTCCTGGGTGGCAGCACACAAGGTAGGAGACGTGTACCAACTGCAATCTATGTCTGCCCCCCAAAAGCTTTTAAGGAACACAATGAGCTATGCTAACACGAGTGTTGCAGAAGTTTCAAGTGTCCCTTCCCAAGACAGCTCTTGGGAAGAGAAGATGGAGCCCTGCTGTCTGGAAGACCCCAAGCTGGACAAAGCTAGGACACACGATGATACCATGAGGGACTTACCCCAAGCACCTGTTCAAGGTCTCCTTGCTCTGAACCCCTTCTGTGGTCCAGGGGGAGAAGGGCTGTGAGGACACCAAAGACAAGGGGAATATCTACCAGCTTCCACCAGAAAGAGCAGCAAATACACAAGTAAAGGCCAAGGAATTCAAATAATGAATCTCTGTTCAGCTCTGGTTGGAAACTGCACATTGATCATATCAAACCAGCCAATGGTATTGAATCAAAAATATGCCAAAAAATTAATTACTCCACCACTGATAATATACCATCAACAGCATGCCTTTCCATCTCAATATCCCAATGTTACATTTTGTCATAGCTGCATAAATGGGCAGTTTACCAGAGACAGGGCGAGTGATTATAAAACCATTCTTCATTTCCAAGAAACGATGAGTAGCAAATCCTTGTTTAAATCAAAATTCCAATAAACTGTCATTCAAACCCAATTTATGTTTAGCACATACAGTATATAAGTATCAGCGACGGTGCAACATCAGCCAATTTTTCCTCCACGTTTCTTCCATTCAACAATATCCAAGAATGAAATTAGAGAAATTGAAAAGGGAAAGTAATTCTGCAAGCAAACTCAGGTAAGGAAGAAGGCACTTGAGAATGCTTGCTTGTTCCAGTTTTGCTTCAGCGTCACCTGTGAGCAGGCATCTGCCTTCGGTTCAAGAGGAGGGTTGTGCTGGACACAATCCTAGTGACTGGGACCCCGCTTCTATGCCTGTCCTGTCCTCTCTCCATTCACATCTGTTCCTCTTGCTGCCATACAGAGGCATTTCACATGCCCACTTCCACATCCGTTGTCATAAAAGAGCTGCCAGGCATGTGTGAAAATATGTTCTCACAAAGGAACACCCAACGGATAAAATTGGGAAAGTTCAGACTGAGATGCTGCACATCTTTTAGAAAGGGCGCTGACCTTCTGTGCTTGAGACTCCCACAATCTCCCAAGGTAGTCCAGGCTGTATTATGCGCTGATCACTAGCAATGATGAAATGAGCTAGCTGGCTTCCAAAAATTCATCCCCTGATGATCTCTGATAATAAGTGCAAATATACCAGAATGTCTTTTTTGAAGTTTTTTGTCATGACCCAACAAAATATTCCAGGAGCTGCTATCTTCAAGGTCACTGAAAAATCACCCTATAATCAAGGGAATGTAGTTCTATTTGGTCTACGTTCTAAAGTATGGGAAATAAATCTCATTCCAGAAACTGAGTGGAACATCATCAGACAAGGTAAGTAAGCCAATAGCTTAAAGGATGATCATTACATTATAAGACATAACTTATAAGTTATAAGTTCTGTCAATTAAGAATATTTTAGATTGTTTAGAGTAAGAATCCAAACTAATGCTAATCACCAGCTTGGGATCATCAACCATCATTTGAAATCAGGAGTGAAGGAGCTTCTGGAAGCCAGGTGGGATTCTGCATAACAGCAGCAGTTGAAAAGGGGGAACTGACGTTTGCAGATGTACATGGGTGTGTTCGGGTGCATGCAAAAGCTTTGACCAAAGAGAGGTGCCAACTTGGAGGAAGGGCTGATTTCCTTGGCAAAAGGGGAAACTTCCCTACATGCTTTGATTTATTCCATCTCTTTATATAATTCCTTTTTGTGAAACTCTCGAGATAATTTACATGTTAACATGCTTAAACAAAAGACAAGAGTTACAGGAGTACAAATGATGACCAGCAAACCAGTGGTTTCCTTGAGTGGTGATAGCACAGTCTCTCTGGCTTGGATGTTTACTTTTGATTTGTGGCCCTGAAATGCTGTGATTTGGCTCAGACTAAGAAAGAAAGTACCCAGGTCTTAAATACAGAAGGAGAACAACTTTTCTGCTTCTTTCAACAATTTCCAAGATCCAAATTGTAAGTAATTCTAATTACTTGTACTTTGCAATGCGAATGCAACAAGGACTTTCAACAATCTAGGAGAGTCCACTCTTGGTAGCCATCCTCACATATTACAATAAAAGAGACTCTGATCCATCTGTTTCACCTCCTAGTACCATATCTTCAGCTGAAGATCTAGATAGAAATTGTACATTTCTACATTTCAAGTCACACAGCAAGAACCAAAGACAGAGAGCTTGAGTGGAAACTTCAAAAAGGAAGGAAATTGGGGCCAGGGACAGCAAGCAGAAACCCTGCAACTTTCATAACATGTGAACATAATGGAAGATGCCCCCCCCCCCCCCCCGTGCCAAGGATGCATCCATCTGGGTTTGTACACTCCAGTGAAGCATGTCTTCAGGGGAAACATCTTGATAAATTCCTAAAATGGGAAGCTACTCCTCTTCCTGTATTCTACCTGGCCCTCTTCTTGCTTTCAGCCTATTGAAAAGTGGGGCAGGTGTTCTCCATAGTCAAGGCTGCTGTGATTGGCAATGTCATGTTGCCGATAAGGCCATTGTCCCAATAAAGCAACCCCCCCCCCCGTTTCCCCTTCTGATTTTTACCCCCTTTGATCAATTGCCTAATCTGCTTATGAGAAATGCAATTTCACAGAATGAATTGGACAGAAGAAAATGGATAAAACTATTTTCAGAGCAGAGAGCTGGTTTCCTCATACAGGCTGCAGGATAATGGATCCTTTTATGCTATAGAAAAATGGTTAAAGCTTTCTTCTAAATCAGATTATATTGTTCACCAAAGTGGTGCCTCCAGCTTGGTTGGGGGCTCTCACAACTGGGGGCTGGGGTTGTTTTTTTAATTCAAGTAAAAAAAGTCATAGGAAATAAGAGGAAAAGATTAGCTTTTCTGCAACATATCTAAATGTTAAAGGCAGAAAGCCCATTAACACACACAGCCATTTCCCTATTGTTTTTTAAAACATGGCCATCTGAAGAAGTAATTACTGTACATCTAATAATCCACATTTTAGTATTATCACACGAGGGACTCTTTCCTTCCTAGTGACACCCCTGGTTGCCGCTTCTCCATTTCTTTTTTAGTGAATTTCTCTTCTCTTCTCTTCTCTTCTCTTCTCTTCTCTTCTCTTCTCTTCTCTTCTCTTCTCTTCTCTTCTCTTCTCTCCCTTACCCCATGCCCAAGCAGAACATCTCATCTTAGGGCAGAAAACCACTGAATCAAAGCAGACCTTTGAACATGGCTGGCGCTGAATGCAAAAGCTTTTCAGCAGCTCCTGTTCTAATCCTGGCTCCCAAAGTGCTGAGAACCAGTAATTGCAAGCTCTGTAGTGTTAAAGCCCCTTCATTGGAATCTTATCTGAGTTTCAACTTTTTATAAAACATTTTTTTTTTGCTGTTATTAGAGAACAGAGGTTGCATTTTTTTTCCCCTCAGGCAGTAAAGGGGGGGGGGCAGCCTCTTGCTGCCTTGCCCAATTTTTTTATGCTAATGTTGATCCTTTCAACAAAGAGACAAAGGGAATGTGGGTGTGTGTTTGTGTGGGTGTCTTCAGTTTGTTGAACTGTGTGGCGTGTGATTAGCAGTAAGAGAAAACAATTTTTTTTAATGAAATTCTGGCTGTAGTAGAGCCTCCATGGACTGGCATAATCTATCTGATGATTTTGTGTTGTTTCTTTTTATATATAAATCTTTTACTGCAAAAGTAGGGAGAAACAGGGATTTAATGCGTTAAAGCAGGCTTTAACTAAAGCGCCTGTCCTCTCCCTACCCACCTTGGAGAAACCGTTCCATCTGTTTGTAGCTGCTGAAAATGGAGTGGCCAAGGGGGTGCTAACTTAAACCTGGGGGGGGGAGGCAGAAGCCAGTTGCTTTCTTGTCTAAACTTATGGATCCAGTACCCCAAGGGTGGCCCGTGTGTGTGCAGGCCGTGGCAGCCACAGCTTTGTTGGTTTTGGAAAGTAGAAAAATAACCTTTGGGGCGGCACTGGTGGTATCAAGCCCCCACCCAGTCAAAGTGATTATGCAGCAAAAAAAAAAAAAGCACAAAGGTGGCTAAGTAATTCAAGGTTGCTCAAATACGAAAGCATTCTGATAGAGGACCTTAGCTTGATTCTAACAGTAGACAATGTAACAAACCCTGCTCAGTTCATGTCAGGGAAAAGGGGGGGGGGGAAACGGACAGCCAGAACATGATTGTGTCAATGTAATAGACTGGCAAACCAAGATAAGGGAAGATCTGAAGGACATTCCTTTAGACACAGGGGAAGTACTGTTTATAGATAGAAGCTCCCGGGTGGAGGATGGTAAAAGGGAAAGTGGATACGCAGTGGGTGGTTGATGGAATTGGATGGGACATTGTTGGAAGCAGGATCTTTACCTGTTGAGTGGTCAGCCCAGACGTGTGAGGTTTGGAATACCACACACTTTTGGGAAAATATGGAAAGAAAGAGGGTTGGTAAATAGCAAAGGAAAGGAGGTAGTGAAAGGGAAACTGATTTTGGACATATTGGAAGCTACGGCTGGACCAAAAGAATTGGCTATTGTACATGTGAAGGGACATCAGAAGGGGGCTTCTATAGAAGCCAAGGGAAACAATTTAGCTGATGAGGAAGCTAAGCGAGCAGCAGAGGGACCACCAGAGAACGTTTGGTTTTTAACCCCTACCCTCCCTGAAGTGGAGGCATTCATAGACATAGTCATAGACATAGACATTCATAGTCATAGACATGGAGGCATTCAGTTTCTCTCAGGAGGAAGTAGAAAAGTTTAAAAAGAGTGGGATGGAAGAAAAAGAGGGGAAATGGTTTATACCCCAGGGGCAGCAAATTTTGAATAAACCAATGATGAGAGGGGTGTTACAAGTAATGCATGAGGAAACTCATTGGGAATGGTAGATTTAGTAAAAACTACTTGTGTGTGTGTGGGACTGCATACTGTTGGCAGCATAGGTGGTGAGAGGATGTTTGGTTTGTCTTAAAGTCAACAAGGGAATCATAAAGGCTTCAGTGCCTGGAGGCCGGCAATTAGGGATCAGACCTTTTCAGAGGATTCAAGTGGATTATACTGAGTTACCTCAAGTGGGAAGGTTCAAATACTTGTTGGTAATAGTAGATTACTTAACCAGGTGGGTGGAAGCCTACCCATGTACACAGGCCAATGCTGCAAACACCTGTAAGCAGTTGCTGAAACAGGTCATTCCTAGGTATGGGATGACTGAAAGAGCTAACCAAAAGTTGAAATTGACTTTAACTAAATTGATTGAAGAAACCAGGCTGCCATGGACTAAATGTTTGCCACTGGCTCTGTTGAGAATTCGCACTCAGCCCAGGAAGGATGTGGTAAAAGGTAAAGGTTCCCCCCGCACTTTTGTGCAGTCGTGTCCGACTCTAGGGGCCGGTGCTCATCTCCGTTTGTTAGCCGAAAAGCCAGCATTGTCCGAAGACGCTTCCACGGTCATGTGGCCGCATGACATGCGCGGAACGCTGTTACCTACCCACCAAAGTGGTACCTATTAATCTCCTTGCATTTGCATGCTTTCGAATTGCTAGGTTGGCAAGAGCTGGGGCGAGTGCAGGAGCTCACTCCACACGCAGGGCTAGGGATTTGAACCTCCGAACTTGTGATCTTCCGGTCGACAAGCCTGGCGTCTTACCCGTTGAGCCACCACGCCCCTTTAGGAAGGATGTGGGGGTCTCTGCATATAAAATGATGTTTGGCCAGCCATATAAGGGGAGAATGGGATTGCCCAGGGTGGAATTGTCAGATGTATTTGTGAGGCATTATGTGCAGAAAGTGTCCCAGAATCTTGTTTGTCTTAAACAGAGACTCAAACACCCCCCTTGGACTTCCAAGCGCATTCCTTCAAAGCGGGCCAGTGGGTGCTGATTAAGACCTGGAAGGAGGACAGGCTGAGACCAAAGTGGGAAGGTCCATTCCAGATCCTGCTAACCACTGAAACTTCACTACGAATGGCTGAGAAGGGGTGGACTCATCACTCCAGAGCCAAAGGGCCCCAACCGAGTGGAGAGTACAGACTGGGGAGGACCCCTTGAAGCTTGTCCTAAAGAAGCAAGAGCTCAAATGAACCTTTTGCCTATAGAGGACATTGTGGGAATAAGTATTGCTGTGGTATCGTTTTTTGGTATGGTTGTTGTTGTTATTTCTCTTTAGAAAAGAGTGGATGCCTATGTTGATGCACCAACTGTACCCAGAGGGCAAGTTCTTCCAGATGTGTTGGTTCTGTGAATGTAAATGTTGGTGTGAGTGTTGTTGCTGTACCCATTCATAATACCTGTAGAGAAGAGTGTGATACAGTAATCATTGAAGATTGGGTGGGAGAAAAACCTGACTTGGATACTGTGACATTGTCTGCAACTCCATTAAGTTGTTTAATTGAGAATTGGGAGGAGTTCGAGGAGTTCCTCCTCCAGCAAATGCCCTATTTGGCATCATGATTGGAAAATTATTAATTCTGGCCTTGGTGGGTCACTATGTCCAAAGTCTCAATCTGTGCCTCAAAAGAAAAAATCAGGGTTTGTGGAACCCAAAGTACCCCATAATAATCCCAGGGCTATAACATTTGCCTGGGATGCAGGAGAATTTGGGAATTGTGATGCCACTCTGGAAATAACACCTGAGGAGTGGCTAGTCTAAGTCCTTGTAAGAATCCCGAACCCTTTGAAAACTGGACCAAACAGCTGTGTGCATGGAAAACAGGTTGGAGTTCATCCAATGGGATTTGCATGTCCATAGGATTGATGTTGAGACAAGGGATATGTGGGCACCAACCAAGGTCAGATAAGAATTGGACAATAAAATGTGGAGGAGGGCCATTTTCAGTTTCCAATGCCCAGCTAGGGAAAAATGGTGAAAATAAAGCCCCAACTAAGAGAAGAGGGGGGAAGAACAAATCCATGAAAGGTATGAATTGATTCATTAGTTGGTTCAAAGAACTGTGAAAAAAAAGGGGGAATTGAGAGAATTAAAATGTCTTATTGTTCTCTGAACCAAGGTGAAACCATTTGTAGAAAGAAACATCTTGAGACTGGAAGGGAGGGAAACTGCCCAAGGACGTTTGAAGCTGCTGGAATGCGCTCATGCTGCAGCCTAACTAGAGATAGGATAGTTACTTTTTAGTGCTCTAAATGGGAGGAGGGGGTGAAGAAGGATTTGTGGGAAAAGTAGGCGGGCCGGGGATAGGAGGTATATAAACATGCAGACTATGATGAATAGGCGCGCCCAGATCCCCCAACTTCAGGGAGATCGCAGAACCGCCAGCTTTTGCAAACGCTTAATAAATTGCTTGCTGCTAGCCTCTGTGTCCGGATTTCTCTGTGGGTCAGTCTTATCTCACAGCGGGGGCTTAAAGTTTGTCAGCCATTCATACCAATGTTCTGTAGCAGTGCATGCCATTCTCTCGGCATCTATCACAGCAGCCCATCATTTCTTGACTTCCCGCGTGCACCTCCCTGTAGCCACTGCCCCACTGCTGGTGATGCTCCACCATGACCTTGCATTATGCCAGGGCCTTCCTGCAGCCACTGTCTCCTCGTGCATTCATCTCTCTCTCAGGTTTCTTAACAGAAGCACTGCAGTCCGGCATCTGGGCAGAGCAGCGCCAAGGAGCCCCTGGCCGGAGTGATATGCACCAAGCAGATGAGCCATTGTCCCACACCTACTTAAAGGTACTGTTGGGCCCTTGGCACTCAGAGTAATGCCCCTGAAGCTGAGAAGTTGGAGGCACCTTCAGAGCAGCCAATATTCCAACCATACGGAGAAGCAACTCAAGTCTCAGTAGTCACCCTGCCCTTCCGAGGGCCTCTTAGCAGTGGCGACTGGGTGCCACCATGATAATTTTGGGTTTCCTAGCGAGTCCGCTGCTGTTTTTGCCCTTGAGAATTGTGAAGCCAAGTGTCAGAGAAGGTCTGGAGATTGCTCAGGGGAACCATCCTAGAAAACCTCAAAGGCTGGGGGATTAAAGGAGCGCCCCAAACCCAAGCAAACAATTTACAGAGGTGGCCGGATGGCATTGAATGACAGAAAGCCTCCCTTCCTGCATTTCTTCCTCTCTCAGAACTCGCTGCTCTTTAAAGTAATGGCTGCAGTGGATCATTGTGACATCTGCAAAAAGAAATCAGTTCCCCTGGAATTGCTTTCATGAACCTAAGTAAACTACCTCAAGGCATTGCTGGCAAAAGGAGGACTGGGCAGGTGATTCATTGCCCTGAATCCACACTACTTCCATCAGAAAAGGGGAAGTTGGAGGGAAGGCTAAAGAGACAGCACTGTTTGGAGAACAGATTTAAGTGGGGGATAATTGAGCTGGAACAGGGAAGGACACTCCCCTTCCCCACTGGTGGCTTCTCACATCTTCTAGAGCAGTGTTTCTCAACCTTGGCAGCTTTAAGATGGGTGGACTTCAACTCCCAGAATTCCCCAGCCAGCCATGCTGGCTGGGGAATTCTGGGAGTTGAAGTCCACCCATCTTAAAGCTGCCAAGGTTGAGAAACACTGCTCTAGAGTTATCCAACCACCGTTGAGCAAAAAAATCACAGTACGGAGACAGGTTTGGTATTGCCTGAAGATCCTATAAGTTGGGGTGGAGGAAAGACCACCGACTTTGATTAACCAGACTTTCCCTCTGTGCTTTTATGGAACCTCCAGAGTTGGAGAGCTGCTGGTTATAGGTCCACTTGGAAATACCTAGGCTGCAACGTTTTACAGTCGGGAGGCCAATTTGCAAGGAGAAGTCAAATCCCCTTCTCTGTATAAAAGCTATGCTCCTCCAGAAAAAAAGGAGAGTACTGAAAAGTCATGTTGATTCTGATGCTGTTTTATTCCAGAACTCAGGAGTCTAGGAACACAAACATCTGTAAATGGAAAAAATGGAGCAAGATATATATACGTTCCTGATTTTGGAGAGTGGGAGTTTTTTGAGCAAGGGGGACTACAAGGATGGCGTAACTGTTTATTGCACGTTGCAGATTTAGTTTTGTTGTGTGCATCCATTTGTTTGCACATTTGTGCTCCTTTTTTGGAAAAAAACCCCAGAGTAACCATTAAAACAATAATAAAATGTTTTGTCTGGGATTCCAGGAATTAAAGTACTATCTGCAATCAATCTCAAAGCTTTTTTTTTCCCATAAAAGAAAACGGGGGGCCAATTCAACCTCTCTAACCCCAGCACAGCAGAAATAACCTTGACAATGTTCCTGGGGTCGCCTCAAGCAAGATCATAAACCAAGGCCCTCGGGTAGAGATCAAGGCCATTTATGAATCTGCCCTCGTGAAGATCTGGTCCAGAAACCAGGTGGTGATTTCTTTCTGCCTTCAGAGGTGAATGAGGTGGTGAGACCACTGGAGACCCAGCAGGAACCAGCTCTTCGCTTCAACAGGTTCCCTCCCTTCCTTTCTACCAATGGTTGGAGAAAGGAGGTGTGTGTCCTGGCGAGGGGGGATCGGTGATGACATTTGGCATGACCTTTCAAGAGAAGAAGAATGCGAAGAGGACAGAATTCCCCATCATTATAATTATCGCCTTTCCATCAGAGCGGGCTCTTGAAAGGGAGGGACACCACCTCCGGCTCTCCTCCTTTCATCAAGAGTTCATCAACTGCAAAGGTCAGCTGTGCAAAGAAACCAACAGAAAGTGGCTCCAGGCTGTGTTGGGGGATTTGGGCAGAGGTTGCTAAGCAACCACACCCCTCCCTACCTTTCCAGGCATTCCAGCAAGAGAGTGGAGAAGAGGATGGGGGCAAGCAATGGTCTGCCCCAAGTGAAACAAGGCCGCAATTCCTCCTTGGGTGGGTGGGGGCACAGGTAAGTTGGTGCCTATGCACAGGAAGAGGCCAAGTGAGCATTATTTAAGGACTGGGCACCCTCAGCAGCTGCCTGATGGAATTTGGGCCCGAAGCTCCGGCTGGAATCTGCCCAACGGTAAGGTCTGGATCCTTTTCTCTTGCAACTGCAGATGTGGCCCAGAAGCCCTTAAGAGGGATCCATTGTCCCTATTTATTAATTCAGCCCCCTTGTTTGGCTCTGACAGTCCATTGCCCTCCCCTGCTTTTAAAAATGACCTGATTTGCCAATCCGCAACTGTGTGGGTTCAGCTTCCTCCCCATAGAAGGGAGAAACCTTTGGTTTTTCTTCAGGGTGTTGGGTGAGCCCAGCCCATTGTGGGTTACTCAACAAACCATGGTCAATGAAATGTGTGAACACAGCCTAAAGGTCAGACCTCAAAGTGGAAAATAGACTTATCTTATGCAAAAGACACATGAATGCTAAAACACTGTGCCAAAAACGCATCTTGAAAAGCAGCTGCTGGGGCAATTTTGATAGATTTCCCCTAACTGGGCCTCTCCAGCCATGTTGGACTGCTACCCAATCATCCACGGCCAACATGGTCTTTCGCTGATTCTATTTCTCTTTTGCCTATCATATCTTAGCCTGAACAGCCTAATCTAAACTAGCAGAGAGCAAAAATTGTGCAGAAGTTTCATTAAGGGGTAACAGCTCACCAAATTGCTTTTACAGATGTTACAAACACATCCCGGTTTTCAGCAGGAGGACAGTAGGTACAATCCAGCAATCAGTAGCCGTAATTTGAAACAAGAAAGCGGGGGGGGGGGGGGGGGAGGTTGGATGCAATTGCACTGAACTGGAACAAGGAGGTGTGAGTTCAAAGCCCTAATTATCCTAGATGGTCTGTTGCAAAATCTTATTTCTCAGAGTCACATTTGCTGGGTGATTCTTCTAAAGAATTGGATTCATATTCCAACGTGTTCTGTGCTCCCATCTGCTTAGCCTTTTTCCATCCTCTGCATAGGATGAAAAATGGATTCATCTTCACACGAAAATGAAGTCTTCTGCTTTCAGAAATGACACCATCCAGAAATCAGAGGCAAGGGGAATTTTCCTCTCTCTTAGGAAAGTTCAGCCAAACTGAAATGAACAGAGGAGTTTAATGAGAAGTTTGATCTTAATTTTAATGTTACATTTTTAAGCCTGAAGCAATGGTTGCTTATCCCACCGTGGAGGTTAATTAACAAAGCGAAGCAGAGGTGACTTTGTAGCCCCCAATTATTTCTGAGAACCATTGTGCTGCTGATTCCCAACTGCTACAGATGTTCTGGAGTCCCTAGCTAAGTGGCTGAGGAATTCCTTTTCGCAGGTAAGAAAATGATAAGCAGTCTCCACCAAGAGAAAAAGAGAAAAACCATCCTCTACCCAGATATATTCCACCAGAATGAAACAGAAATGCTAGTGTTTGTTATTAACCTGGAATACTTTTCAATTTTTCTCTTTAAAACATTAACCCCATTATTGTAGCACTCCCCAACGGTGCACATGTTTTCTTGAATCAACTACTCACTGTAGTTTAATTGCAAGCCACGAGTGGCTCAGACAGACAGAAGACACTACAGATGAGAGTCAGCCCAGAGCCCTGTTCCAGGGAGAACATCCATTCAGTTGTGGAGTAGAAAAGGCAGCTGTTCCTGCTTGTTACATGGCCTTTGCAGCTGCCCCCCCCCCCCAGGGAAGTGGCAATGTCCCTGAACAACCTCCAGGACTGCAGCGGCTCATGTGAACCCAAAAGTAAACCCGGCCCTCAAATGTTGCGTGCCCCCTTTGGATGGAAACATTGATGCCTGCAACATAACTGGAGGGGAGGGAGCGAGCGGCATGGTGTTTCCAGGAGATAGGTGGGCATGGGGTCTATTATAGATTCTGGGATGGGATCTAGGGTGTCACTTCACCCAGCCTGCCCCTTGCTCAACAGATAGCCAAAGAGCTGAGTGCATCCCTCCCCCCCCCCCAATCCCTCAGGCAAAGAACTGACCACTGGTCTGAAAATTTCTCCTCGTGGTTACCTGAATCTGCTCTTTATTGCCTCTAATCTGCCCATCTTCTGCAGATGCTTGAAAACACCTTGCTTTAATCATTCATATCCAGCAAAGCCTGTTCACTATATTTCTGGCTCAACAGTGGAAAGTTTTATTGATTTATAACCTCTCCCTTCCCAACACTTTGTTATAAAACCATTCCAGGGTAGGGAAAATATACATCATCTTTGTTTTAGAAATACATAACCATCAGTGAGGGCCAAAAGAGAAAAATTCCCACCATTAAGCTAGACTGAACTCTAGGTCCAAATTAAAATTCTGAGCTACCCTCACCCAACTCCCAAAACTAATGTTGGCACCAGTTGAAGTGCCAGCAGAACGATATGCCAAGCCTAGATACGAACCCCCCAAAACTGCATTTCCAATTCTTAAAGGCTGGACTTTGCTGATGGGATAACCCAAAGTGCCAAAGCTCCTGAAAAGAATCATTTAACAACTTAAGAGCCCCGGATGTGGCTACTTTTCATTCTGTTAATAGGAAAGGTAATGATGCTTTTGATGTGAGCTTGACTCCTGGTGACCCAAGACAACTTTATGGAGGGTGGGCGGTTGTTGCCATTGCCTTCTTTCAAAATTTGTTGTTGTTGTTGACTAGCCTACAGCTTTATTTTTATTTGCCTGGCCAAGATTATCTTCCTGAGATCAGCTGAAGTTGGCCCGGTACTGCCATCTGCTGAAAGGAGTAAAAATTTAATCTTTTAAAACGGCCTATGCGTTCCGATCACACTGAAAGACACAATGCAAGAAAACCAAAAGCAAGTGTCCTCTCACAAGACCACCACCACAATTCTGGGACACACCTTTTCCAACACCGCAGTAAAATGGCCCCAAATACATTCTTTTCCCAGAAACAAACATCCTTGCCAAACTTGGGCACCTGGGCTGCAATAAGAGCGCCAGCCCCAAGCTGTTCCCTTTCCCAGATTAAATGACCCAGACCTACCTCTTGGGTTCTTCAGGGTGACAGCAGAGAGCTCCTGCTTTGTCAGCACGCAGACTTGTGGCACTTGGTGGGGACTGGAAGGCGGAAGATTGAGTGCCCAGGACCACGGCAATCCCAGGTTTGCACCAAAGAGGCCGCATTCTTGGACTAGAACCATAGTGTTATGGAGGTGAGGGCGGTGAATGACTTTTGTCACCCTTAGGACAAGGGTGGAAACCTTTGGGACCACATAGCTTCTTTAGAGAGCATGACGTTTGCAGTGAGTGAAGGGGTCTTCGTGCATGTGGATGGGGGAAATATTTCCCCACATACAGCTGTTTTCATGGTATTGGAAATCCTGCAAGGACTCAGGACCTGAGATGGTCCATTCATCTGAAGAGGTACCAGGAGATAATTCACTACTATGCTGGAGATGTAGCAGTTCCTAGAGAGACCTTTTCTCCCTCTGTGATGCTCATAATGTTCTAATTAGGGCCCCCTTTACAGGAAGAGGACAAACTGCAGCATCCCAATTTGCCCCTAACCCACATAGGAGGACCCATTTCACAGGACCAGATAAGGGAGGGGGGAGGAGCAATCTTTCTGTTCTCAACAATTGGCCAAATGTCAGGCTCCAAGATGAAACCTTGAATGGAGAACTGTCTCAAGCAACCAAACTTGGAAAAGGGCCTCTTTTCACACTCAGGGTGTCTTTCGGCAGCACTTTGCGAACTCCACCGTGTTACTTTCCAGAGCCACTAGTGACCAAGGAAGAACTACTGATTTATCCATCAGCTGGGAAGAATCTAGAACTCAGACCAGGAAATCTGCCCTACTTGTATTGTTATCCTTCTGGCCATGGAAGAACTGAGCATTCCTCTCTTCTGAGCTTTCAAAAAACAGCTGCTGCTGCTGAGTAAACTGCAAATAAGGCTCAGTGCAAATTTAAAGTGAGAGTCATTGGGGAAAAGACCCTGTTTTACACATATAGTGATGGGGTCCAAGTTTGGGGCTCAACTTTGGGGTTCCAGGGAGTAACTCAGTGAAAAACTCAGTGAAATGATGGGACTGTTTTGCAGATGTTGTAAGAGGCAAATTCCAAAATGGAAATAAGAACTACTGCAAGAATAAAACTGCCAATATCAGAAGGGCTTCACACCAAAACAGTCCTGCAAATATTCTCAAGAACACCGTTTGGCACTCGGACCACAGGATGTGAAGACACACATTGCAGAATTTTAAAAAGCGTAGAAAACAGCAAGCAAAATTATTCAAGGAGCGGAGCACGTTCCCCCAAGGCAAGATTACAATTGGGGGCTTCTAGATGAGGGAAAACAGGCCACAGCATGTAGCAGGCAGGCAAGGAAACTTTTTGTGGGCCTCCTTTATCCCCATGGCTGCCTGTTGCTCCCCAGGCCACCTTGCTCTCTCAGCATCTCTCAAATGCCTGCAGCTCAGCAGCAACCACCTGCTGCAGCCCTCAGGCTCTGCCCTGGGGCTTCTGGGGGCGGACAATTAAGCCTGGGAGCCCCGATCCCTGCCCACGGACTGCCACAAACCTTTCCTCGGTGTCCCCAATTAACGACTGCGAGGGAAGATGATGCTGAACTAGGCTGGCTTTTGGTCTGATCCTCAAGTGTGTTGTGATGTCCCATTTTACCTTGCAGGAATGTGGTGGACCAGCTGAGCCCAAGATAGGTGCCACGCTGCAAAACACAGGCTGCCCTCCTCCCCCCGTTACTCCTTCGAGACGTTTGCTAGATTGAGCTTGAGCTGCTGCAGCGGACGGCATGAGAGAATAGAGTCCGTTGCAACACCAAAGGCTCACCAAAGCTTTACTTGCGTTTAACACCTGCTTAACTCGCTGCACTGATTCACACGCTATGGAGAATGATGTGTTTGCACCAGACACGCCAAGGGCTGCAGAAGCGGAAGAAATAAATGTTGTGGAGCAAAGCACCCGGGCAAATAAAAACAGGGTTGAAGTGAGAGCGCAGGATTTGGGGATAATGAAGGAACAAGCAAGAGATGTTCAAGCCAAGACTGCTCATGATCTCAAGGGGGTGAGGAGGAGCATTCCAGAGTCTTTCTCAAAGGGGACTAAAAGCTGGCCTGAAGGACTGCCTGGGTTCTGGGATCCTTCCACCAGCTCCTGCGTGGGAAGCAGCAAGGCGGAAGCAGCTCAGAACGCAGGTTTGTGTGCGAGGGCCGCAGGTCAGGGGTCAAAAGCAGTTCAGGCCAAAATCCTTATGCCTAAAGTTCAACAGCTCCTGAGATTTAGCAAGAGGGCGAGCAGGCTGGCAAACAAGCGCCACATTAATTTATTTATTGGGTTTCTGCCAAACTTCCCCTGGCCACTCTCCCCCCCATGCCACCTCATTCGGCTTGCAGGATCACCCCAGGGGCCAGCCAAGGCTGGCACAGGGGAAGCAGAACATCTGGGTTTCTTCAGCCAGACACTCATCCTTCGAGTGCTCAGAAACAAAACGGGCAGGCTCTACTGAGAATTTGGGGTTTACTGAAGTTACAAGGGTTGGTTGTGAAAGGAGTCTCACCGAGGGGAGAATGTAAATTTAATCCTATCTACTGAATGAAACACAGCAGTATGCAAGAGGAAATACAGGCTATATCACCAAAATCAGATACAAAATAATCCCTAAGAAATAGTTAATTCAAACACACCATTTTAGCACTTCTTTCTTCTAGTCTTTCGAAAACAGGGCAGGGTGGGCAGATAGATTTAATTTTAAATGCTAAAAAAGCTCAGAGAGTATTGCTCCAAAAGCACGATGTGTCCCCTCAAACGCAAGACTTGTGGATGGTCTTTTTACGAAGACAGGCCCTCAGATTCTACACATGAAGAGAGATGCCTGCCAATAAAATGAGGATGTTTAGAAACGGCCAACGTGCAGGGATTAAGTCAGAGGCCTGGCGCCGAGACAGACCCAGCAAGGGGCCTCTGGGCAGGTGAGAAATGGGCCGTAATGGAGGCGCCAGCCTGCTGCCCCTGGATGCCTGGGCAGTAGAGGGGCCACTGGCCCCTTCAGGCAGCTTCCATGGGAGGAGAACTCCTGAAAGGCGGAGGCTTCTCCCCTTACCAATGTGACAGGGGTGCCTGGAGAATGGGACGCATCCAATGTTGGGCACAGGACCAGCCACCGGCTCCCATTTTCCCTTCCTCCGTATCCAGTCATCACAGTCCCCCCCCCCAACCCACGGAGTAAAGGAAGAGGCCGGGAAGAGCAAGAATGCTTTGGCACTTTAAGAGCCTTGAAAGGCCACCGAAAGTCACGTGTGCTTCAAAAGCCACTTGCAAAAGAGAGGCGGTAAGGCGCACAAGGAGGGCTCCCTTTAGAAGCTGCTGCACAGATGCGGTTTCTTCGCGATCCGGGCGCCACGCGTCCCGTTCCGAGGTGCAGCGTCGAGGCCCAGCTGCCCAGATGGATTTGGCCAAACACAGGAAGCAGCAGGGACATGGCCGAGATCCGAACCAGGAGCCGGGCCAGTTAGGACCTTCTTTGGGCGGAGGTTCCAGTCGACCGCGTTCTGTTCTGCCGCGAAATGAAGTTCCGGAGGTCTAGAGGCGGTCGCTGGGATGGCCCGGCCAGTGTTCCGAAGCGGGCTCCTCCAGCCCCCGAGGCTCAGCCTCCAGAAGCACCCAGAAACATCAGCCCCGGAGAGAACGCTACAAAGGGGAAGATGAAACGGGGGAGGAGGCCGCAGGGCCTGAAGCGCGCCCAGGACGGCGTCTCGGGAAGAGGCGCCAGCGCTACTTGATGCTCGCCAAGGCCGCCGCCCTCCGCTCCGTGTTCTGGAACAAGGCCCGGATGAGGCTCTTCACCTCGCTGGGGGAGAACTCGGCTGCCAGAGGCCCTTTGCTGCCTGCCCACCTTCAAGGAAGGAAGGAATGGAGGAGCAAGTGGTCATCCCGGAAGTGGGAGAAGGGGGGGGAGGGGGGGAGGGCTCGACAGCGTGGTCAGCTTCAGCACCCCTTGCCAACCGTCGGGTTCAGTGTTCCTCAGCCTTGGCCGCTTTAAGCGGTGTGGACTTCAGCTCCCAGAATTCTGGTCTGGTGGATCAGCAGGCTTAAGCTTCCACCACGTACTGTACTATCACAGATCCCTGCCCGAGTTTCTTCCTCCCCTCTCAAACAGAGCCGCTTTACAAAGACGACGAAATCAAGTCTATCAAAGCAGCACAGAATCTTTACCACCGTCGTTGTCCGCTTGGTCTGCCTAGGTTGAACTATCGGACCGGGAGGGGCCCCCGCTCAGAGGCAGAAGCCCCACCGCCCCTGCCCCCTCGGTGCCCCAATTCCCCCACCCAACCGGGAGGAGGAACGGGGGAAACTCTCACCGGTCCACGATTTCTTGCAGGCTGGCCTGTAAGACCAGCATGAGCTCCTTGAACATCATCCACTTTGGCACATGGACTGGGACCTCCTCCTGGAAGTGCCGGTTCTCCTTTTCTTCCGGCAGGGGTGCGAAGACCCGGGGCCCCTCGTCCACCACGGCCTTGCACAAGGCGTGCAATCGGTCGGCATTCTCGGCGGAGATATCCTGCGAGAGAGCGGGCGGAGGGAGCAAGGGATTCAGAGGGGCTGGCCCGGGCCTTCTAGGGCTGCCTTCTCTTCCAGGAAAGGGCCGGGGGTGTCTTTTCCAACCTGTGCTGAAAGCCACATTTCCCATAGGAACAAATGAGTGGAAAACTAAGCAGAGGCGGGAGCAGAAACGGCTTTCAAATGCACAAGACTGACACCCTTGTAATCTAGTCTTTTCAAGGTCTCCGTTTCTACAATCTGGGGCTGGTTGGGGATTATGGGGAATGGGGTCCAACACACCTGGCTGTAAAGCTCTTGCGCCACCACCAAATCTGATGAGGGAAGCGACCCTGTGGATTGTTCCCTGCACAAACGCGCTCTTTTTAACCAAGCTGGGAAACGCACCTCGCAACGCTCCAATCCAGCGGTGGTGCAAGCAAGGTTTAACTCACTGGTGCTTCTGCTTCTTCAAAAACACCCAGCGTATCCCCCAACGTAATTAAAAACAAGCCCCTTGTTGACCAAGCATTCTTTGCCCTGATAAAAGCATCGTTTTTCAGGCAGCACAGCTCACTCCATGGAAACTACAAGGCACAAGAGACGCTGCTCGGAGAGACACAAATCGGTGGCTCTAGATTGCCAACCTTTGGACCTGGTTTACACCAGATGAGTCAGCAATCCAAGAAGCGGAGCTGGATCTCCAGAAACACATTTGCATCAAGAATCCCCCTGTGTCGTGCTCGGCCCTCACCTCCAAAGCAAGGATTCTGCTTATGATTTCCACGAGGGCGGTGTTAAGCAGAGTCCCCATGGCCCGGCAGTAGATGTTCACCGGCAGAACGTCCTGCCAGACTTTGCCAAGCCTCTTCAGTTGATGCAGGACCTGGAAGAAAGAGAAACGGCCCTTTTAGCCTCTGCAAGGAGTGGCAGTCAGAGAGAGAAACCGTGATACTGCACAAGACAACAGCTTTGTGGGAAGGGCCAGAGATGCGGATAAATCCCAGAAAGTTACACACGAAGTGGAGCAAGGAAGGTAGGTCCTCCTCCTCTCTCATAACACAAGGATTCAGGGACGTCCAAGGAAAAAATGAATCGGCAGCACATTCAGGAGGGAGGGAGAAAGGACTTTTTGTACATTTGCATCATTCACATATAACACTCACTGCTGCCAGACGTGGCAACTGGTCACAAGCGTAACTGGCTTCAGAGGCAGGAAGTCTCTAGAGCAGTGTTTCTCCACCTTGGCAACTTGAAGATGTGTGGACTTCAACTTCCAGAATTCCCCAGCCAGCAAAGTTGAAGTCCACGCATCTTCAAGTTGCCAAGGTGGAGAAACTCTGCTCTAGAGCTCTTAGGCAGAATGCCAACGTGGAGCCTGCAGGATCAGGAGCAGCATGCTGCCGAATCTCAGTGGCAGGGAGGGACCGGATGAGGTGGGAGAGGGCTGTTACGTTCGGGCTCCACTTAGGACCCTGGAGCGACCGATGTGGGATCTGTGGCTAGCCTCCCAGGTTCTGCCGAGCTCCACCCCTCCTAACCTGGCGCACAGCTCTGTTCGCCGCAGAAGAGTTGTCGTCGTCGTCCAGGTTGGAGAAATTCCTTGAGAGGGACAGCCTCTCCAGCAGCTCCTCCTTCTGCACTCGCATCTGGGCGAGGAAACACTCCGTCCCTGGGGAGAGGAGGAAGTAAATGGCCCAGGCTTGGAGGGGGAAGGGGGAGAGAAAAACCCTGATGCGAAATCTGACAGCCTCCCAAACATTTTTCTTTTTTTGCAACGCAGCATGACCCTGCAATTGTCAGCTGGGGAATTTTTTATGGGTTAGAGAGAAGGCTGTTTGCCCACAGTGGAGGAGTGGATGGTGAAAATGTCGGAACTTGCTGAGATGGCAAAGCTGACGTGTTTGGTCAGAGAAAAAACAACAACAAAAGATTCTCTGAAAGACTGGAAACCTTATATGGACTTTTTGCTGAAAGAAAAAAAATGGTATGACTTATGGGTTTGAGGATTGAAAAAGATGCGGCCTAAGTGAGAGGTTGAAGGGATTGGTGTAACATCTAAGAGAAAGAGAGGATTATAATATCGTAATTATCTGTTGAAGAGAAGTTCGGAAGTCCTTATATTTCATAACTCTAGTTTCTTTTCTTTTTTTCCTTTTGTTGCACCTTTTCCCTTTTCTATCTGTAGATTTGACTTTTACTGAATGTAAAATTCTCAATAAATATAAATTAAAAAAAAAAAGAGAGAGAGAAGGCTGTTTGCATCCTGGGTTGGTTCACCAAAATACTACACAAAGGACTATCAACGGGAAAGCTTCTGTGGGCTGAGGCATCCACCCCTTTCTGGGGAGCAGCCTAAAAACTGAACTGTATTTGCCAGGGGTAGCCCGGTAGACGCAATCCCCCCCACACCCCGCCTCAGTGCCGTTTGAGTACATTTTAACGCAGCGCTGCGCTGGGATCCCATCTAGCCCGAGAAGCACAGGATCTCCTCAAATGCAACACAAACCACATTTGCTCCAGACTCACCCAGTTTCCTGAATCCAGGCACCAAGTCAACAAAGGTGGCTGTCCCATCACTCAGGCGGCTCCTGAACTGGTGGCCCATGGTCAGGAGGTGGTGGGCAATGTACATGCAGTTGTTATGGTGAATGGCAGCCAGCTGGGGAAGCTTCTGAAGGTTCTCTCTGGGCAGGCGGAGAAAGAAGAGAGGGGCCGTGCTCAGAGAATGTTGGGGTCACAACACGCTTGGTGCTGTTTTCCTCCAGGTTACAACTACATAAAGGGAATGAAGCCGCCTGATTTGCAGAGCAGGAACTAAGCTCCACACACATCAGGAGGAAAAAATCTAACCATTGTAGCATCACCATGAAAGCCTCCTCTCTTTGATCGCACTCAAAATCCAGCTGGAAGCTGGACTAGCATTGGGTTGAGACTCACAAGCAGGAAATGCACCTCACTTCCACTTAAGTTCACTGAATATGCCTTTGGGAAGTTATAAATCCCCCTTGAAAGAACTGGATGTGCTGCTGCTCTAAGCGTTTTAATATAACTCCACCAAGTTAAAAGGAGGAAAACTCAGTAATTCAATGGGTTAGGTCAGAGCTACGCCTAGCACACCCCTTGCCCGTGCTAATTTCCCCTTCAGGAAGGCCATCGCTCACCTGTGATACATTGGCACCACGTCACAGAACAGGTGGAAGATGTTCCGCACCAAGTAGAAGAGCTGGATGCAACTGCCAGAGAGGACGAGAGAGCATCTGGGTCATATCTGGCTTGGAGCACGCTTTTCGGGACCCGTGTTTGCCAAGGGAGAATTTGCTGGCTGGCTAACAAACCTGGGGTCACCTCCCTCCAAAGGGAGCGGAGGTTCTCGCTTGAGAAAAAGCGGGCTGAGGATCAAACTTCCAAGGCCACCGCAGGGGCAGCCTACCTTCATACCACCAAGAACCCAATGTCAACGCTACCAAGAAGAAAACGCCCGGTTGCAAACCCAGCAATCTGCAATGAAAATCAGCTGTGACCGCCCTCACCACGGATCTGTGCCGGCAGAGGCCTCCTGGAGCGTCTGATAGGCCAAAGCCATCAATTTCTGGACAGAGTCGCTGATGCGGCAGGTGGGAAAAGCGAAGGTGTAGCGGCCGAGCTTGGCCTTGTTCTCCATGTTGCCCGCCTGCTTGAGAAGCACCTCGGGCGGTTCCAGCCGCTTTAATTGGTCACCTGCTCCAGAGGCAGGCAGCATGGGAAGAGTTACCGCAGAGTCTGGGGTAACCTGGGGAAGAAATGGAAGGCATACCCTGCTTAGCACCTAATGCTGAAAGGCAGAGGCTCGGGATATATAAAAGACCAAGGGAACACGTTTGGGCCAATCCACTCACACTCGCTTCAGCCTTCTGTAGAGAAAACCACGAGGGCTGCGGGACACCGAAGAGGTCAAGTGCTACTATCCCCGTGAACTGGCAGGCTTGACCAAGCCACTTGGCTGCGTTGAGTCAGTTTCTTAAACATGGACCCTCAAAGAATCATTATAAGGTTTTGGGGCCAAGTGGAGGGTTGGCAAGTGCCAAAGGCAGAATTGCACATGGTTTTTTCCTCTCCCCACCTCATTTTGCTCCAGCAACTACCTGTCTCTAGGTAACGTAGTCTGGAAACAGATGGACCAATATAGCTCAGGATCACCTGGTAAATTCTTCACACAGAGGCAAGCTACTGCATCTTCTTCCAGGCCACTGAGTGAGATGCCAAGGGCCATACTCCAAAAATTGTGGATAGGAACAGCCCAAAAAACTAAATTTTATTTACTCTTTATATGAAACAAATATAAATTTTACATTTAAATGTAATGAGTACGACAACATCTCATTTAAACTCATCAAAACAGTTGTTTTTTTAAAAGTTTCCCTTTCCAGCACACTGAACATTTTCAATCTGGTAGCAACTGGGGGCAGCACTCAAGGCCTTTGGGGGCGAAAGAGGCCCCGTGTTCTGCATCGCTGCCTTAATGGCTAAGAGGGCAGCCTCGTCCAGTGCTCTAATCACTTCATCCTGCTCCTGCAGCGCTGCTGACACTAAGATGGTGCGAAATTTAAAGACTGCAAGACCACCGAGGAGACAACTGCAAAATGTGTTCAAATGCGGAGCAGAAGAGAAGCCCAACGGGATTACTATGAGAACGGTCAGGAAAACCCAAGCAGAAGGGAGATGCAACCACACACATCCCAAACATACAACATTAACGTACAGAAAGACAGCACAAAAGCGGAGCATCGTACAATATTCAGAAAGACCTTGGTGTGTTTCCTTTTGCTCCTCAAAATAGGTCTTGTTTTTGACAAGGAGCAATTTATTTTTGTCATCCCCCACCCCCAAAGTCTGGCTTACACACCAATGTACTTTTTTCAAGGCTGACACTAACAAGGAAAAAGTGCATCCAATTACTTTAAGTGGACAACAACAATGCTCCACTACCTTCACCGTGTTGTGTATTTCTGAAGTCATCAGGTTTCTTGCTGCCACGATTACATCCTGGCATTTCTTGTTAGCAAAGTGGCAGTTAACATTGCGGGCATACGTCAACAAGTCTGTGGAACCCTCCTTGAGGAACTGCATGTCTTTTAAGGCTTCTTCAAACTCTTCTGTTGCTTTAATAACCTGGGGGTGGGGGGCATAGGGAGGAGGACGGTCAATCACCTGAGAATAGCTGACAGGTGGGTTTGCACTCCCACCCACTGAAACAGGCGAGCTGTAGCAGTATTATCTATCCGGCCCCACAGCAGTCCTTTAATGTTACTGAGAATTCTTCACCCATGAAAAACCGAACCTGCTCATTCTTTTAAAAAGGCTCTTAGGAAAACACGTGCTAAAAAAGCATCATTCCCACTTTCATTTCAATCTCCTGCACAAACCTCCCCCTCCATGGTTTAAGGAGCAACTCGGAAAGAGAGGGAAGGGGTGCCATGTCCCCTTGACTGAAGGTCGCAGCGCCCACCTCCGTATACTGCCCCAGTTTGCTGCTGTTGTTGGGGATCGAGTGCACCAAGCAATCACAAATGAGGCAATCCGACATCTTCTTCCAGATCATGTTGCCCAGCACCTCTGCCAAGACGGGCTGGGCGTTGGTCTCCTCCTCTTCCTCGCAGTGGGCAAGCGGCGTGCCTGGAGAGGCGAGAATGCTCTGTGTCTCCTTGGGCACCCCCCCCCCGCCTGACAGGGACCCCCTGTGAACCAACGAGCCACAGAAGCAACCATCCCCGTGGCCTTCTAGGGTCCTTTTCCTACTGCCCCGGCTCATGGCGTTCTCCCAGGCGAGTGCAGGATGAGCCTCTTACCCAGCAGGTGTTGGTGGAGAAGTTTGAACACCGATTTGAGCTTCGCGAACACCTCCAGGGGGGACGGATGGCCAGGGCTGGAGCCCACGGACTCAAATTTGAGCGTGACGGCATCCGGCTGTTCTTCCACCAACAGCCGTAAGGAGGGACAACAGATCAAGGGCTGGAGGATGTGCTTCAGCAGTAACTGTCCTGGCAAGAGGGAGGGGGAGGGGGAGAGGGAGGGCGGTGCGCAAGGTGCAAAGGGAGAGTATCAGACGCGGCTTGAGGGCACTTCCCAGGTGGCCTGTTGCCATCTGCTCTGCACTGTCCTCGCTCCGCTGAGGGGGCAGTTCCTTCAAGGACAGCGTGTGGAGGTTGCAGGAGGACAACCATGGGGAGGCTTCCCTTTGGACCAGGCCAAAAGGAATTTTAAAACACCTTTTTGCCCTCCAGGGAAAAAAGAGGCCCTGTATCAAACAGCATCTGCTTTATCTGCTTAATCTCCTGCCCAAAGTGGGATATTCCTTTGAACCACTCTGCTCTCTAAGGACATGAAAAATGATGCAGCTGTCCTGGATGCCCCATACGAAACTAAGCCCCCATGCTGCCACCTGCCTTCAGCATCTCGACAGCACCAAACGTCTCTTGAACGTGGAGGGAATCAGGGCCCCAGCAGAGGAAAGCTAAGCCGCAGGTGCCAAAGTGAGAATATTCTTGTGCTGGACCAGTATGCAGAGTCAGAAATGGAACCTCCTTCAGCTCAGGAACCTGCTGCTGAAGAAAAAGGACTTACCAAAGTGCTTGAACTTCGTGTCCAGTTCCCCCAGGATGGCAAAAGCCTGAAGGACCGCTGAAACCCCTGGGTCTGTGGCCACATCTTCCACGGGCAGACGCAAGTGCAGCTCCGTTCGGGTAGCTGCCTCTAGACAGCCGAGTTCTAGGGAAATGGCGGTAGAGCACCATCCTGGTTACAGCAGACACCACACTTCTCAAGCTGCAAAAGAGCTGAGAAACTGCAGCCTGGCCACTCCCCCGTCGCCAGTCACCGTACGCAAGTAGCTGGAGCACACATTCCCCCCCAGATCTCTAGGCCGCCCCAGGATTAGCAAGCCTCGAAACAGAATTGCTCAATGGCAGGGCTGGAAGTGACCTGAGCGATCCTCTAGTCCAGCCCCCCACCAGGAGCGCGAAACACGCCCAGCCTAACCGCCTCTGCACCTTGTGACTGGGGAAGCTTCCACACCACCATCTGCTGCCACTCCTGACCCAAGAGATACAGCACGTTCTGCGCCTGGATCGTGAGCTCCCGGCCAAGCGCCTTCAGAACCTTCAGCTCAAAGCCCCGACGAGACTCCATGGTTCTCAGGCTCCGCCGGGCCTGGCAGGGAAAAGGAAAAGGTTGCGCAGCCACACAAAGCTGCCTGCCCCGGGCCGAGCAGTTCCGTTCCGAAGGCGTCGCAAAACCACCCAGGAGCAACACGGGGAGATGTCCATCCCCAGGAGCTACCTTGTTCAGATGGCAAGCTGCTGACACGTACTTCTTCAGCGGCAACAAGGTGCCAAACTGTTTGAGCGCAGTATCAAACTAAAGCCAAAGGAAACGGAAAAGGAAGAACGCTGCTACTGATAACTCGGAGCAAGCCTTCGGTCAAGACAACCAAAACAGGCAGACCGGAGATCCCCCCCCCCATCTGTCTTACCTCCTGCAGCTGCTTCAGCACGCTCAGAACAAGCACCTCCCTCTCCAGCTGTTGCTTCAGCTCAGCAAAGTCTGCAATGGCCACCGTGAGGTCTTGCTGGACCTGAGGAAACCCCAGAGGCGTTCAACACAATTTAATCTCTTTTATTTACAAAACAAAACTCCTGTTACTAAGCATCGAGAGCAGTGTTCCTCAACTTCGGCCACTTTCAGATGTGTGGACTTCAACTCCCAGAATTCCCCAGCCAGCCTTGCTGGGAATTGGAAGGCCACACATCTGGAAGTGGCCAAGGTTGAGAAACACCGATCTAGAGATTTCCGCTATGATTTTAGAAGGCAATTAACACACAACGTTGCAGTGTCAGAACAGCTAGTGGAGGGGGGAGAAAGAGCAATTTCACAACCTCATTGTTCATTCATTCAATTTATATAGTCGCCCATCTCAAAATAAAGACTCTGGGCAGCTAACAGTATTAAAAATATATAAAAGACAGAAGAAACAATGCACAGAAAACAGCAACTGGGGTAAAAACAGATCCACCAGTAACCATTAACCCAACCCATGCGCAGGCTCACCCCTCCCCCCCTTTATGGGACTCCTTTCGCCAAGCCCTGGACCAGGGTGAGGAAGGTTCCTCTTCGCTGCACCCCGAACAGAGCTCCAGGAGCGGCACTTTGACTTCGTCCTCACCTCGTTCTCGATCCTGGATCTCAGCTGGTCCATGCTGGCCGAGAGCTCCTCCACTTGGGATTCCAGGTCCTTGGCGCTTTGCACGCTGGGCAGAAATTCAACGTACCTTTGGTTGATCATGCTGCACACCTCCTCCTGGAAACATGAAAGGGGAGGGAGGGTGACCCGCAAGACAAGGGCCCTTTCGCCAGAGAAAGGATCCGCACCCGGGAGGCGAACCCAGAGAAGCCCCTCTACTCCTGATAAACTTGCGGGGGGGGGGACCTGTCTGCAGCACAAACGGCACAGGTGGCGATGCCCAGGCAGAGGGGCACAAACACGCAGCCACGCCCGGGCACGGAGAGGGCCCAGACCACAAAGCTCCCTCCAGGCCAGCAGCCTGGCCAAGGCTCCTCCGCCCCCTGCTGCTGCTGCCTGGGCCAAAGGGGCCGACAACAAATCTTTATTATGGTCAAAGGCCAGCATGAGGAGGGTGGGGCACAGTCAGTTAAAAGCATAAAAGACACATAAAAATCTAATATAAAAAACTAAAACACAGAAGTCTAGAGGAAAAAGGGAAAAAAAAGAAAAACTAGAGGGAGGGGTAGGAGCATTAGACCAGTGTGGGGGAGCATAAAGGTTAGTATATCTGTAAATCTTAATACACTACTCCAGTATATTAAAATAAATGTTGGTTTATGGCACCAGTCATCATCTGGCAAATTTTCTGTAAAGAAAGGGGCCAATTCTTGGGGCGCCGCTGGGGAAGCAACGTTTCAACCCACACAACCCTGCCGGTTCCGCCCTCTGCTTCAACTCTACACATGCTCAGAGGCGCAGCGCTCCCTACCCTACCCACCGCGGAGCCCCTCCCTGAAACCTCCCTCTGCACATGCTCAGGAACGCCCTCGCTGAAGGGGGATTTATTTATCGAATTTTGCCACCGCCCATCTCCCTCTGAAAGAGGGACTCTGGGCGGTTTACAATAAAACTAAAAAACAATAAAACCACAATACATAAAATATAAATAGAAACTATAAATATAAAATAGAATCCAGATGGCAGTAAAAAGTTCTAAATCAGTTCGTGTATAGATGAGGACTACTTTAGGGCACCAGCCATCCCCAAGAATGACTACCCCCCTCCCGCCCCAAGCGAGAAGGCAAAGCCAGGTCAACTTTTTCCGGAAAGTCAGGAGAGAGGGGGCTTGCCTCACCTTCGGGGGAAGAATGTTCCACAGGGCGGGAGCCACTGCAGAGAAGGCCCGCTTCCTGGGCCCCGCCAGACGGCGTTCCCTTGCAGACGGGGTCCGCAACATGCCCTCTCTGCCTGACCCCGGGTAAGCCCGCCCGCTGGAACGCTGCACACACCCCAGCCCCCCCCCCCCGCGAACCTTGAGCTCCTCCGCCCGGCGAGAGAGGCGGGCGAGGCGGCCGCCGAGGCCCTCCTTCTCCAGGCGCCCCGAGCAGGCCAGCACGGCCTCCACCAGCGACGAGCCGCGCGCCGCCATTCCTCCGCGCCGCGCGGGGCCTCACGGGAAGGCGCGGGCGACGCCTCTCCCGCCGGGGAGCGCCAACCACCCTTCCCGGCGCGCCCTTCGGCGGCCATAGAGCGGCCCTCCGGGGAGCGCCGCTTCCCCTCCGTATTTTGCATGGCGGGGAACCATGGAGCTGCGGTGGGATAGAGAAGGCCTTCTTCTGCCCCCAGGAGGATCGGCTTCCCCGCCAATAGTGGCGCTCACTCCGTTTTCAACCATAGTGTTGAAAGTCTAGAGAAGGTCCCGGTAGGGCTGGGCTATTGCTCCCCTGGAGGTGGAGTGGGGAAGAGAGCCCCATTCTCTGTGTTGCATGGATTTCAACTCCCAGAATTCTCCAGCCAGCTTGGCTGGCTGGGGAACTCTGGGAGTTGAAGTCCACACTTCTAAAGCTGCTAAGGTTGAGAAACACTGGTATATACACTGTACACACACACACACAGATACAGAGATACATAGACATATGTACATGCAAATGCCCCTTCAAGAATGCTTTCCAGATTGTGTTGGGACTACAGTTCCAGCAACATTGGGAATTATGGTCTTTGTGGTGCAGCAGCTCTGGAGAGCCCCCGTGTGGGGAGACCAGTATTCCTGCGCACAGACCACTAGCCCCAAAGGCCCCGGGGCCAAAGAAAAGCCGGGGATACGTTCCGGCACAGGCTCCCTAAAGGCACGGCTGGGGCTTCCGACCTGCAGTTAGCAGCTTCCTGTTTGCGGGGCCCACCGCAGGCACTTCCTCCGCCAGCCCCGGGCACCAGTCAGTGGCTGCTCCGCTGGCTTCCCTCTCCCAGCCTGAGCAGGAGTTTATTAATTGAATTCACCCTGCCCAGGGTTTTTTTTGAGAGAGGACTTAAAATGAGCCCCCCTGGAAAAGAATCCAATTCCTCATTGCACTTTCCAGCAGAGACTTTTTAAAAAAGGATTATCCTAGCCTTGTCCTCAGTGGACTTGATTTCAATTAAAGTTTCAGAAATGCATTTTAAAACACTAGAAAGCCTATTTCTGAGAAGACCCTTTGCTGGTGGAGTGTGTTTCGGGTAGTGCTACGTGTTGAGGATTACACCCTGTAATCACAGTAGCTTGGAACAAGTCGGCGTAAACGAAAGGGACAGCCAAGTATGGGGTTTGTGAATCAACAGGGGTCAGCGTCGGCAAGCATTTCTTTCTTTTAACTGTTAATGTCTTTCATTGGTATTGGTGATTGACCCCATGCATGGCTGGCCTAGGAGTTTGTCTCTTTCCAGAAGGAAGCTTTCGAGAAATGCTGGTTGATCTAGGCAGATCCATTTGCCATCTACACTGTCCAGCTTGCTCTGCAAAAAGGAAGAAGGTAAATATATCAGACCTTCCTTTCTTAGTTTTCGGAGACCATGGGGGCAGCGGGAGAAGAGGGGACATGGAGCCTTGACCCCAGTGGCCATTCTCCAGTTCTTAACTGCCACGGTCCATGAAGAAACACAGCTGTTTTTAAAGGAGGGGGAGGTCCCTTAATTTTTTTCTTCTCTACTCCCCTCCCCATGGAGGTATCTAACAGAAAGTCTCATTCTCAGACCCTTACAAAAAGATTTGTTTCTCTCATTCACATGCACCTCATACACCCCTCCTAGAAGCATGAAGTGTGGTTAAAATCTATGGATTCCTACCTGAATTTGGTGACACATAAGCCTAAGAAAAACTATGAACAAAGAAACCTGAGAAGCATGGATGTGCAAAGACCAGCGAGTGACTCAGTTGGAACCAGACCAGATGCTGGCCACTAGGTGAACACTGTGCATCAAGCAGTATCTAGCCCAGTGTTTCTCAACCTTGACAACTTTAAGATGGGTGGACTTCAACTCCCAGAATTCCCCATCCAGCACAGCTGACTGGGGAATTCTAGGAGATGAAGTCCACGCATCTTAAAGTTCCCAAGGTTGAGAAACACTGGGCTAGCCCGACAATGAGAGCAACAACCAACGGGACCACAGCTGAAGTGAAGCGTAGTGGCACATTATTAAAGAGAAGGGGATGGACAGGGACATGGTTGGAAAACTCTCCCTGTACACACCACCTCTGGGTCATGATCCATCCTCTCCACTCCTCTCAGTCACTTGGCACAGCTTGGTGAATATGAAAGGGGTGTGTCTGCTTAGGCAAAATGTTGCTATATTGGAATCAACAAAGCGAGGGGGGTTAACAAAGAATTCCTCGTGCGCCTGGTCATGTTGCGTGACTCATTTGCCCATCCAAGATCACAGAAGTGTTGACTTTGTTGAAAGTGTGTGTGTGTGTGTGTATCCCACAAATGCCCAATCGTTGGCCCAGGCTATGTCTCCAGCAATCTCAAGACGCCCATCTCTGAGCCATGGAGCATGCCTCGATGCGTGGAGCGAGGAAGACAGATGACTGGGAGATGTAACGGAAGGGACGTGCTCTGTTGCTCCAAAGTGCTGGGCAAGGAGGAACTTTATTTGCTTGCCAGGGCCCTCCCCCATTCTAGATACCCTTGCTGACAAAATAAAAGCCCTCTTTTGCCATAACAACATTTACCCCGCAACCAGTACAGAAGGTGGTTTCAGGAACTAAAGGCATCAGTTCAGCAAAACAGAAGGGAACAGGCCCCATCGGGCATGTGGAGAAAGGATAGGGGGGCAACACCCATTGTGCGTTCCAGATGGCACAATAAAAGATGAAACACATTCATTTCTGTGGCCAAACTGGCGGCTTGAGATGCAGCAGCTCCTGGTACGTACAATGTATGGGGCACAGCAAAGAGGACCAAGTCTAATGCAGAACACTGATGCAAGTTAAGTCACAGTTTTCCTTGTGGCCAAATAAGTAAACACATTTCCAATCACCCTGTACAAGTTCCACAACTCTGGACAAGGATAGGCATGCCCACGAAAGTAGTTCAACATTGTTTTCCTTTTAAAGTGCAACAGGTTCCACGTGTAATCTCTGCTCGCAGAAACCAGAATTCCTAGATGATCAGTCGGGAATGCAACACGGACTCTGGACAGGTTCCAGCTCCGAGAGGGAAGGGTAGTGCTTGAAGGACTAATCCGAAGTCATGAGCGGTTAGTCAGGGGTCTCTTTGATGACCTTGATCCCAAATTGTGTCCAAACAAGACAACGCATCAACGCTCTGCTTTCCATCTGACTCCACACAGCCACTTCATGAGGGAGCGGTGCGCGCCTGCTTCTCTTCCTCCCTGCTGGTTCACAGCAGCTTGCAGAGGTGGCTCAGGGCGCTTAGAGCCTGGTCCTCACTGCTCCACTCCTCCTCTGGGATGCCGGAGAAGGCCTCCTCACTGGGACAACCCCCTCGTTGGGCCTCGTTGTTCGGTTCTGCTGGAAAGCGAGGCTGTGCCAGATGGTCCCAGGACAAGCTCAGCGTTGACTGTTCCTGATTTTCCATCTCCTTCAGGTCGTACATTTCTCGCGCGCTCAGCAGCGGCGTCTGCACTTCAAAAGTCTTCTCAAATTTGGTGTAATCTGCGTGGAAGGCACCCTTTTCCAGGGTCATGCAGGGCTCAAAACGATGGCCCCAGAGGATTTCATCCTCTACGTAGGATGTCCTGGCTTGACACGTCATCCCTAAAAGAGGGGAAGGCGAAAATGCAACACACAGCAGGGCTGTATGGAATGAATTTAACACCTATTATTAACATTAATATGCCTCCCTTCATGATCAGGTTTTCCCAGGGCCCAATGTTATTGATCTCCTGCTCTTCTTACCCTACAATGAGTTTTTGCTTGTGTCTAATAATTCACTTTCTGCTCTGAAATTTTAATGAATCCAGTCAAATGATACAGCCTCCCACTTCCTGATGCATTCCCAAACACAATTCAAAGTATTGCTGCTTAAATTTAGTCTTATGTGGTGTATTTTCCCTCCTCTCATCCTGGCTAAAAACTGCCATGCTGGGGAAACCTCCCCCCACCCCCAAAATGGGCTCTCTTTGATCTAGGCTGAGCACGTTACACAAACCCAGCCAGTTGTGGGTTATTGGAAAGAAATCTTGGCTTAGTATAATATATAAACTGTATAAGGGCCCCTCCTTGTGGGGGAGATGGGCGGTGATATAAATGTGACCAATAAATAAATAAATAAATAAATAAAAAATAAGGCGTGGAGTGGGGTGGGGACTGTATTACACAAATGGATCCTATTATCCATTGGGTAAAATGAGGAGTCAGGAAACGGCACCAGAGTTGGACCTGAAATTAAAATCTGGATTCCCTGAGGTCACCTGGATCATGAAGGTAGCTCTGAAAGTTTAGAAATGTGTTAGGCTACCCAGTAAGTCTCCCACCTGAGACCACAGTCTACGAAGTCTTTCCTACAGCAGGCTGCTCTATGGCACACTCACCTGTGGCTTCCACAATACCTTCAAGGATTATGATGATTTCAAATTGGTCCCTCTTCAGCACCTCTGCAGACATCTCCCAGAAAGGGCTGAGCTCATTGATGATGTGACAAATTATCTGCGGCTCCACCAGGAAGAGACGGTCCTCCCCTGTGCCGTAGCCCAGATTCAGTTCTGATTGGTCCAGTGGGATGAACTCCCCTTCCTTGGTTTGCCTGGATTTAATGAGTTTGGCTCTTATTTTTGCATCCACCATGTGACTGTCCCGAAGGTCTCCAATGCGGAACATGAGACAAAGCTTCTCATCCCGGTTGGAGATCACACACCTCTTGCTGAAGATTAAGGTCTGGGCTCGCTTCTTGGGTCTGGAGATCTTGACATACATGCATCCCACCATGAGTGCATCTATCATAGAGCCAATGATGGACTGGGCCATTAGCAAGAGGACTCCCTCTGAACAGTTGGCTGTCACAATGCGAGAGCCATAGCCAATTGTCCGTTGACTTTCCACAGAGAACAGCAAGGCTGAGATGAAGTTATCAATGTTCTCAATGCAAGCCTTCCACTCAGGGTCACCTATGTGGTTGATGTCGTCTCGCATCCAGGCATCGAGGTAATACATGATGCCAAAGACCACCCAAGTGATAATGTAACACATGCTGAAGATGAAGAGGAACCAGCGATACTTGAGATCCACAATGGTGGTAAAAATGTCTGATAAGAACCTCTTCTTTTCCTGAATGTTGCCTAAGTTGACCTTGCACTTCCCTACTTTAGTCACATAGCGCTGCCTCGGGTGCTGATTACTCCCACCAAACTGTCGGTCGTCATCTATGAGTTTGCAGCACTTGCTTTGCCCCTTGTCCGAGGTGGTCATTGAGATGACGCTGCGGGTTAGGGTTTTGTTCCGCGAAGAGTTGATGATGTTGGGCACACTGAAAGCATGCTGGGGATAGGGTTGAGCACTGAACTCCCGCAAGAGAGAAGGTGGCAGTGGGTCGGTCCGGGAGGACCAGTAATATTTAGGCGACTTGTCTATATTAATGGAGGAACCAGGCTGATATTTGGGAGGCCCAACTGCACTATAGTTGGCCTGTTCTGCCATGCTGAGTCTTTTCTGGAGGACTGACCTGTCATTGGAAACATGTGAACTGCAAGGTACAGAAAGATAGTTGCATGCCAGAGCACTTCTCTTCGTGGTCATGGTTTTTGTTTGCTGGTGGCTCTTGTCTAGAGGTGTCATCATTTCAGGCTAAAAAAAAAGTAATTCATTAGTCCTCTTAAAAGCCCCCCCGTCACTTGATTTCCTCCTCCAAACTAATGAGTCATCTGAAAGGGCTGTCGTGGAAGCTTTTAACTGAAGCATCGATGCTCATTTTTTAAGTTTAAGGAAAATGGTCCATTCCCTCTTGCTGACTAGGTATTGGTCAAGTACCTTGACATTCCTTTAATGCAGTGTTTCTCAACCTTTGCAAGTTTAAGATGTGTCGACTTCAATGCCCAGAATTCTCCTGCCAGCATGGGAGTTCAAGTCTAGACATGTTAAAGTTGCCAAGGTTGGGAAACACTGCTTTAATGTATGGATCAGAGAACACCAGATGGTCACCCATGCAATTTGATCTAACTCCAAGTTGCCTTCTTAATTTTAAATCAGAATATAATAATTTATATTCTCATTATCATACCCCAGGTATGGAAGAGTTGGGCAGTGATACAAATTTAAATAATAAAATAAATAATTTAATTAGGTTATTACCACACACATTCTGTAAGGTTACCATCTTGCTAATCTGTCCGCTGAGACTATCTTTCAGAACCATACCAGGTGTTTTCTTCATTGTAAGCTTGACTTTAAGAATCTTACTTATCTCTGATGCAGAAAGAGGGCGTACTGTTAGGGTAACAATCATGAGATGCCAACCTTCAACGGCTGTCATTCACAAAAAGTGAAAAATCGAAACGGAAGGAAATCTGGAGTCACTTGGGACACTCTTCAGTTAAGGGGAATAGCTTACGGAGGCACCTAGCAAAATTATCCACGTGCTCCTACCTTCTGGGAAAAGGTCCCGTATCTGCTTGTTTCTGTGGGAGGCCGTGGGAGATAAGCCAACATGTGCTTTGCGGTGGGGGCCTTTGCTGGGGGGATGGAATTTCTGCGGATCCTGGATTCATCATACTTGGGCCGCTGGTCTCCAATGTTGTTGTGGATGTAGAGATTTTTGTCGAGTTGCAGTTCCATGTTGCTGCTAGTAATAGGTAGCACCATGATTGCTTCAGACCAAAAGGTGGACTATTCCCAGACTTCATGTCTCTTCCAAGGAGGGATCCTTCCAGAGAAGATCAGAAAAGAACAGGCAATGGTTTTAGTAGCAAGTAAGAGAAAAATGTCATTTGAATATGGGAGATTCAAGTTCATTCTCTTTTTCAGGAACCAACAAGTTGTCCTGGCAACTTCTTTTGGACCGGATGATTCTCTACGTTTATTCAGGTAACAGATTCAAAACTATTCAGAAATTTCAGGAGTCAGTTTTACCTATTAAATAGGTTGATTATAGAGAAAGTGACAAGGATATAATGCAAACCAGAGGTAAGCGGACTATAAACCAAAGTAAATAAAATATTAAAATGGGGATGAATAAGTCTGAATTTTTCGTTTTATTTCCAACGCCCCATGTGGCAGGTGATAGATACTAAACTTTTGCTATAGAAGTTAACATACACATGTGCAGAAGGTATTAGAGTTTTGAGGCCTTCCTAGTAATTAGGAAATTTCTATCAGTTCATTTGTCCAATTTGGACAACTATTGTGGAGTGATGAATTTGTAGTGCCTCCCTCAGTCACTATGAATAATAATTAAGTAGTCCATCAACATCTGGAAGGATACTGGTTCCCCAGGCTTGATCTGTTGAAACATCAAGAGCACCAATACTGATGAACAAATAATAAAGTAGTATTGCCACTACTACTGTAGAAGACAGAGAAGGAAGCTTGAGTTGAATGAAATGGACCTGGAGATCAACATTCAAAGACACCCTTGTAAGCCAAGAGCACCTACAAGTCTGATACCCCAATTTTACCCAAGAAACAGTGTCTAAAATAAGAGTGTTACATTCTCATCTTCTGAGGCAGATTAGGGTACCAATCTGGATAACAGTCTGTTCACCTACCTAACAAAACGTTGGAGAAGGCATAGGGCTATCACAGTAGGTTGCTCATTCCTGCGCCTACCTTGCTGGGGGAGCAGGGACTACCTAGGGCAAAAGAGGCTGGATCCTAATCAGCCAAAAATCTGGGGAGAACGTGAGATTTCCCTTTAACTGATTGTTCGCTACAGTCTGCCTTTCTGTGTTTTTGCCAGGTGGCAGGTGTGGACATATGCATTCAAAGTTGTGTTGGAGTGGCCCCATGTTAAAACGACGGGTTTAAAATCTGGTTGCCTGGCCATATTGGGCGGGGGCCATATTGGGTGCGGGTACGGGAGATGACAGCGAAGAGCAGATGGCTAAACCAATTACATGGCCGAAGAGCAATTCCCAGATGGTGAAAACAAGAGATTCTCAGCCCTCTTCCTCTGGATTTAAAGCCCTCTGGGCAAGCGCCAGTTGAACGGAGAAGGGGCAAGAAGGGACGGATTTCATCCAGCATTCAGGCAGACACACAAATGCCTTCACGTCTTTTTGCACCGTTCTTTCAATATCCTGCCTTAATTTGGATTTGTTAGGGGTGAGAGCATTCTTCGCTGAATGGTGTAGAACCCTGGGTAAGGAAGTCCAATGAAAAAAAACCAACAACACCCCACCCAAAACAAAAGAGAAAAGGAAGTAACAGATTGCAGTCTGACCAACTCAACATGCAGGACCAACAGGAGCTAGGCTGACACGTGTGTGCTTTCACTATATACCAGGAAGCCGTATCATACCAATGGGCCTAGGGTTCGGAAGGCACTGAGATGACACTCCTGGGACACCCAGTCTAGCCTCCCCCAGTCTGGTAGCCTCCAGTGCAGTGTTTCTCAACCTCAGCAACTTTCAGATGTGTGGACTTCAACTCCCAGAATTCCCCACCCAGCATGGCTGGCTGGGGAATTCTGGGAGTTGAAGTCCACACATCTGAAAGTTGCTGAGGTTGAGAAACACTGCTCCAGTGTGTTAGGACAGCAACTCCAAGAATTCCCAGCCAACAGAATTCTGGAAATAATAGTGCCAACAGAGTCGGAGGGCTTCAGATGGGACCCAGCTGACACAAACCATCCCAGGCTGAGCTCCGTATTTTGCACTAGCTGAAGTTTCTGGACATTCTTCAAGGTCACCACAGAGCCAGGTGGAGGACAATGGCAGGAATGGGCTTTTTGGGCTGAGGGGAAGGCAACAGAAGCAGAATCCAAGCCTTGCTTCCAAATGTATCCAAAACCAAAGAGTAAATGTCTTTTGCACGAGACAGAATTCCTTAAACCAACCAAAGTATCAGTGAGACCAAGGAAATATTAGATGAGGTCAACAATATGATGGGAGAGAGGTGGAAAACCTCACCCTCCTTCCTAAATGACTCCCTTGGCATGAAGCAACTTAACCACAAATACAATGAATTGCCAGGGCAGCCCTAGACGGCGAGAAGTCCACCTTTGGAAAAGGGGCCCAAAGAGAGATCTTTAGCCAGAACTGTTCTAAATTAAAAGGAATCAGGGAGCAAGATCAATACACATTAGCTTACAGCTTGACGAACTGCCACTTCAGTCCATCATCCCTACTCTAGACATGGCTGGTGTTGAATGGTGCACCTACCTCATCTTTCCAGCAGGATGTGATTTGTGGGCCAGGCCAGGGAGCTCCAAAGTTATCGTGAGGCCTTCTCTTCTGCAGAATCTGTCCTGCTGGTCTTTCTTGGAGACTCCAGTGGAGTTAGGCTCAAGAGCAGACTTTCAACTTAAGAGGCATTCCTCTCGCTGGAAGTTTTCCATCCATTCTGGAAGGGGCAAGCCATCTCTTTCTCCCAGTCTGTGCCTTCAAAATTCTCAGAAGAGAGGAAGAGAGCAGAAAACAGCCTTTCAGTTCAGTCTTGGAAGGAGAAGGTCGTCTGTTAATCTGTTTCAATGACATACAGAATTATCTCAAGATGATTTAATCAGAGAGATGGGGCGAGGAGGAGGAGGAATGCTGGGTGGGAGACTCGAGTGCCCACAGGGTTAATCTGCAAGCACTTCTGTCCTGGGGAGAGAGGCCCGTGATGAGAAGGACCTAAATGCTACTTGCCACTTTTGCCAGCATTTGCTCAAACTTTGCGAGAGCCGTTGATGTATGTGGGATACAGAAAATGCTAAGAATCAAGACAATTACTGCACGTGGGAAACATGAAGGATAAGAACACAAAAAAGGCTCAGGGGGAAAAAATGTAATGGATTTCACCCTGAGTTTCATCTTCCCCACCTGGAAAACTGCTGAAAAACTCCTATCCTGTGGAGAGATTAAAAGTCTAAATTAATACCTACACCTACCTATAAAGGCATTTAAGGAAATGCACACCCAGGCAAGGCTAGGGAGAAGAAAAACCAGTTAACCAAAATGCTTTAGCATAATCCTCATGAGGAGTTTCAGGTAGCACGTTTGAATGACAAAACCACAATGTGGTAAAAACTCTGGTGAAAGACATAGCAGCCCTTCCAAGAAGGCCGAGGATCCCCGTGGTGCTCCCTGTGACTCCATTTCTCATTAGGAACTGTTTCACAATCTCTCTCTTCCTCTTGCAGGCTTTATGTAAAATGGGTCGAAAAGCAACCTGGCCAGAACCCATTCAGGGATGATCACGGTTGCAATTTGCAAAGGCACCCGTGTCCCTGGTTGGCAAATATTTCCTGCTAAATCTTTAAACAAGCAAATTAAACACATATCTGAATCTGGTGAACAGAATCACAATCTTCTGGCCGCCCCCAATTTCACCAGCTTCGGAATCTCAGCCCTGTAGGGATATTCCTTGGTGCTACGGGGATCCTTGACAGGAACGAACCTGCTATCAGAAGGGTTAAGAGGATCCATCAGAAATAAAGTGAAGCCTCAATTCTACTGAAATTAATATGGGAAGAGGAGAAGATTCTAGGGATTCTCTGTCTTGCCCAGATATGAAATGGAGCAGTATTTTTCTAAGAAGTTGCCATGCCAGGCGAGACGGGCCTTTTGTCCGCCTGGCATGGTCCATTTTTCCAATAGGTTCTTTTTATTTATTATTTATTTATTAATTAAATTTATATGACCGCCCAACTCCCCCAATGGGAGTTCTTTCTCTTTCCACCTGGCCCTTTCAGCAGAAGCTGGGTCCCGAGACTGTGATGGTTAGTGTGCCCTATTGCTGCACCTCCAGCCAGCCCTACCGGGAGGGCTTAGGCAATACATTTGAGCAATTGATGGAACAGGGCAGGGATTCAGCAAAGTGGGTGGAACGGGATCAGTGCTTTCTGCCTTGTGCATATTCAGTGTCTAAGGACCAGTGTGTTGCCCAAGAACATTCTTGCAAATAAAGGCGGTGTTAAAGGTTTTAATATTAAATCATGTCCAGTCTGGTAAGGTGTCAAGCCAGAGGGGTGCAAGCCAGACCTGGCTGATGTGACCCGGTCCGTTTCTGCCTCAGAGGCAACGAAACGTATTGATAAAAGATGAGGAGGCACCTCAGCACGTCTGTATGAGGCAAATGGAGGGCCCGGTCCCTCTATTTCATGGAAGGAAATCTCTCTCATCTCTATCTCATGGAAGGAGCCTGCAGAAGAGAAAATATGGGGTGCTGAACGCTAGGAGACGTCTTACAAACCCTGTGGAAATTCTCAGACAGCCTCTTATGACTGAAGCCACAGCTTGACCCTTGGGCTTCCTCTTTAAAACAGGAATCAACCCAACGATGCAGCTTTACATTCCCTCCATCAGGGCCCTGAAGGGCTTTCCCAGCTTGCTCCAGGCCAGAGGTGTGCGCTTCTGGCTGCTACAAAACCACATTTGAGCGCCCGCAAATAAACACCGGCCCGAGTTTCAAATGGCACGAAGCAAAGAAGCTGCTCGATGGGATTGAGCAGCTATACCGGTACTAAAAGGGCATCAGAAATCACTTTGCATCTGGTTAAGGGGGGAAAAAAGAAAGGTAGAGACTTCTTTTTAAGTCAAGGTCAACCACTGCGCGGCCAGCACAGGCTTCTAAATCCAGGTGCCAGAGAGGAGAAAGCCACCAAGCTATATTCAAACCTTCCGAGAGGAAGCCTAGAAATAGCAGCGGTTAACCGGCTGGTTATAAATAGCCGCCGAGCCCAGGTTGAAAACGGCTCAAGGTTTATTAACACCCCTAGGAAATCTGAGTGGCTTCGGTGGTCCTCTCAGAGCACACGTGGAACGTGACACTTGCTGCAATCTTAACTTTCACTTGAGAGCCCCCAAAGGGGGTCTTCCTCCGGTCTGCAGCACGCCTTACTCCTGGGAAGGAGCCCTTGTGGGCCCTAGACAAACTGAGCATCCCAGCCCGGGTTGGATCATTAAGCAAAGTCCGCTGCATCCAGAGTCCATCGCTGATTCTTAAAGGCCCTGATGGTGGTGTGTTCCGGTCAGGCTACCGCTAGATGTGATGAGCAGCACTGCTTTTGATCCATGAAATCTCATACAGCCTAGGATTGGGGGGGGGGGGGTTGGATGCAGTATTGGCTATTCTTAGAGTAGACCCAGTGAAATCAATGGGATTCAAGGGTTTATTCAATTCCAGTTGATTTAAATGGGTCTACTCTGGGTGTAGTTCAGGGTATCCACTTCATTTATCCCTCAAGAGCACGCTGTCTTTTGTTCATTTATTTATTTATTCTCTATCCCACCTTTATTATTTTTATAAATAACTGAAGGCGGCGAACATCATTATTATTATTATTATTATTATTATTATTATTATTTGTTTAATTTATATGACCGCCCATCTCCCCACATGGGGAACTCTGGGCGGTTCACAATAAATAAGTTAAAATAGAATCTAAAAATATATAAAAACCACAATAGTACAAAACAATAAGTAATTATAAAATCCAGATGGACGAAGGCATTCATTAAAAGAAGGACATTAAAATTAGGGGATTAGCCACCCCCATGAGGAACTATCCCTTCCTCCTTCCCATGCCAGGTGGCAGAACCAGGTCTTCAGCTCTTTCCTAAAGGTCGGGAGGGAGGAAATCTGTCTCAACTCTGGGGGCAAGATGTTCCATAGAGTGGGCGCTGTCACAGAGAAGGCCCGCCTCCTAGACCCCATCAGATGGCATTCTCTAATTGATGGGGCTCGTAGCAGGCCCGCTCTGAATGACCGGGTGGGGCGGGTCGATAACATGGGGATAAGACGGTCCCTCAGGTATTCTGGTCCCATGCCATGTAGGGCTTTAAAGGTGATAACCAACACCTTGAATTGTACCCGGAAGCAAACCGGCACCCAATGCAGCTCAAGGTATGAGAACATACCTAATACTCCTTCCTCCTCCTCTTTTCCCCACAACCACCCTGTGAGGTGAGTGGGACCTCCCCTCCCATGAGAGAGGGGGACTGGCCCAAGGTCACCCAATTGGCTTTCGTGCCTAAGGCGGGACTAGAACTCACGGTCTCCTGGTTTCTAGCCCGGAGCCTTAAGATTTCATCATTTGCTTGTTCTGCCACTCCTGAGTTTTGGACTTAAGTCTTGGGACAGCTGGTTCAGTTGACCTGAACTTTATCTTCTGCATTTTTGCAACACCTTCTGAAAGTAGCCAGCCTCTCCCATCGGCTCCATGAGCTTTTATAATATTGAGGTTCCTCCACTTGTGTTTGAGCTTCTTCAGCTCCTGTGAGGTGTGTTGGTGTCACACCAACACACCAACTATGTGTTGGTGTCGCCCGCCCAGGTCAACATTGCATTTCACAGGCTGGGATTTAACAGAAGACTCAGAACTGTTGAAGTAACATTAATTGTACTGTTGTTTTTATTGTGCCTTTCAAGCTACTAACCAGTATGCGAAGGGAGCTGTAACAGGAATTTGGTTTTGTTTTTTAAATAAATTTATTTTAAAACATTTAAAGAATAAAATAAATGACTACACAAAAGAAAAAAGGAAAGGAGAAAAGACGTCATGGATGGGAAATAAAATATTGGAACCTGTTGACGAAGCTGTACGTCCTCGGTTATTTTTACTGGCCCTTGGATCCAAAATTTTTCTCCCTATTTGTGTGAGTTGCCAGAAAACCATAGCTCTGGCCCGATATATTTTAGGATGTTCCTGGGAAAGAATGTGGGATTTAGTCTTGACAACTTGAAAGATAAACAGTGAGATGTAAAATGAAGGAATGTTTGTTCTGCTGAATAGCTCCTAATTGCTGCAAGTAGAATTACCTGCGCTGAATATGCAAAAGCCTGGGCAGGCACACCCAGAGAGAGAAACAGAGAATAACGTCTTGCTCACAAGCTTACCTTACTTTATAAATTGGACTGGAGAGCCTTTTTCCTCAACAGCAGCAGCCAGAAATTCCACAGGAACTAACTATTCCTTCCAGCTACGCATTCAAGACAACTTTTTTGCATCACCCGTCATCAATCACGTTATAGTTTCCGATAACCAGAAAAAGAGCATCTCTGCTTCAGCAGGCAACTTCATGGGGAAAGACTGCTTTTCGCTGCTAGAAAAGCACGGAGCTTCTCACTGAGTCGTCTTTGGAAAGAAATCAGCGGTGGATGGCTGGGGTTTTATTTTGTCCCTAAAGGAAGGGAAGATGCAGTTGTTGGTTTCTCAAGAAAAGCTCGCAGGAACTTTAAAAAAAATGGAAAGGTGAGGTTTTCTTTTTAATTACTTACACATTGTTGATGTTACCCTTGAACATGCAGAGCAGGTTCCAGTATTCATTCCAACCTAAAGATCAAGCTTCTGGAAGATGAAATTAATTAGCAGCATCTTATCTGATATCAGTAGAGAGATGAGTAGGAAAGAGACAGTAATCCTGCAATAACAATGGAAAATCCTGTGAAGGGAGACATTGTTTGTAAATCTGCTTATAGAGGAAGACGCAGGGAAGCAGTCCGTAAGAAGTCCATTGTCTTTTTGCTGAAAGACCAACACATATTCCTTTATAAACAAGTTTCTGAACTGAACACTTATCAAAGTTTATGAACCTAGGATAGAGCTTATAACCAAGGAAAGTCGTTATTTATTGTACCATCCAGGAAATAAAAGCCAGGATTTTAGTCCTGTTGTATCATTTTTGGATGGCTTTGTTTGTGAAGCTTGCTGTATCCGACACATCTTGTGCTAGAAGGTGGCTTGTGTGGTTGGTTTCGTGAGTTCAATGAACATCGACATGAAGTTTTTTAAACCAGGGAGTCAGGTTTTTTTAAGAAACAAATAAGGCCAACCAGGTATGAAAAAGACTCGTGGCCACACCCAAGAATGGTATCAGATTCAGTTCCTCCACCTATACTGTTCTTAAGAAAAGAATTGGCACCAAATCAGATCTATTCTGTTCTTACAGCCAATTATAGCAAGTTTCTGACAGCATAAAATGCTGCAGGAACATTTCTATCCAAGCTTTGGACAAGCTCAAAGGTCATCTTAAGAGGAGGTCATACAACAGTCCAGATATGAATTGGCACCAGAGCATCACCATTCAGTTGAGTGGATTAATTTTCTCCCTCTTTGGTTGGGTCTTGTCATGTGTTACAACTTATGTGCCTCTCTGGAAGAGTCTTAACTTGGAATTAAATGACCTTGAAATCTGGAATATGGGACTTTGGCAGACCTGTGTCAGTCAAGATGGAAGCATAACGCAGTGTGAAAGCTATGCTTCTCTTCTGGCCCTGCCGTTGGAAGTCAAAGTTTCCAGGGTTCTAATGGTTACTTCCAATGGACTGGGTTTTCTTGCATTTTCTTTGGCCATTTTGGGATCAAACTTCCTGAAGATAAGAGACCCAAGGCAGAAAACACACTTTGGGATTGCTGGCGGAATTCTCTTCTGTATTTCTGGAATAGCAACTCTTGTCCCCATCTCTTGGGTTGCCTACAAGACAGTGCAAGATTTTTGGGATCGAACCATACCGGACGTTGTCCCAAGATGGGAATTTGGTGAAGCACTCTTCCTGGGCTGGTTTGCTGGGTTTTTCCTTATACTAGGTGGCTGCCTTGTAATCAGTGCTGCCTGTTTCCTAAAGACCAAGAAGTCATCCAAGAGGTCAGCGATCCACCATAAAGCGGAGATAGCCACTCTGTCCAATCGGCAGCAAAATGAAGACCTTGTTATCTGACACATGTTCCAGTGCATCTGGATCTCGCCTAGAATGGGATGATGTATCTGACATGTGGAACATTAGGGTTCTGGTTTAGATTTCTGCAAAGGACGGTTTGGGAAATCACATTTAACGAGGGGGACAACCTAGCATTCTATTATGTTGTATAGCTTTTCAAAGATAACAGTTGTTCTCCATAATTAACACTGAGTGGAAGTTAGAAATATATTGAATATGTACTGTTTGAGGGTACTTGATCCCATATCTACTTTTATGTAGAAGATTAATACTTTCTCTCCTCCCCGCCTCCCCCACATATAATCATTTGGAGAAGACTGTGTCTTAACAACATCCCCATTTACTGATGGAAAGAATGTTGGTCAAAAAGGATAGAATGTCTGTAGGTGTAGATCCAATATCAACAGCAAGATAAAGGCTCATTCAAGCATTGTTAGGCTTTAAAAAGCAATTAAGTGCTTACAAGAAATTGGAACTGTTTACTTTGCATAAGAGACAGATCAGCAATCTTGATCACAGACTTTGGGATACTTTGATAATTTCAGAAGGTGGATAGAAGAAAGCTATCCATAAACCAAGGCACTATGTATTCTTGCACAGATGAATTCAGAAGTGAGCCCAGTTTTGTTCAGTGAACTTTGCTCTCAAATAATCTAGAATTTTATGCCTTAAGGCAACCTGTCATCCTGGAGCAGCAGTGGACACAACAGCTTGCTCCACCATTTTTGGCAGAAAGGACATGTAGGGAGAATTTTGAACTATAAAACAGTTCTAGATTCTACCTTCTATAGCAGAGCTTTCCAAACTGTATGTCGGGACACATTAGTGTGTCGGCTGCAGTGTCTGGGTGTGTCGCAGCTGCTGCTGCTGCCTCCTGGCTTCCACGCAGGTTCTAGTGCCTGCCTTGTGCCCTGTAAGAGTGTGTCGCGAAATGATGCCCTGCTGCAAGAGTGTGTCGCGAAATGATGCATGTCTAAAAAGTGTGTCACCAACATGAAAAGTTTAGAAAGCTCTGTTCTATAGTCAGATGCATACACCAGCAGCAGTCAGCCAACCTCTGAGGATCACAGCCAGATGTGATGAAGCAATTTACTTATTCCCCAAATCTAAGGTAATTAGGGTTTGTTTGGGTTTTTTTGGTGAAATAACTGCCATGGGTATGCATTAAGCCTTCAAATTTATTACTGAAAAGTTAATAGAAGAAGACAGGCTGAAGTTAAAGGGCTAGAAAGAAACAAAACAAACTACAAATACCTTTAAATAGGGTAACATTTATTGCACTTTGAAACCAGAAATCTCATCAGATTTGTATTTCCATCTTGATTTGTTAGCATTCTAATAAAAAACAGATTGCTTTAAAATATCTTGAGGAAAATATAACAGTTAAAAGTGTGAGTTATTAAACATGGTTTTATCCTGACTTCAGTGCATTTATTTGCCAATACTACCCTGGTAATTAAACTTCAGTGATTGATGTCTGAGAAAATATGGTGGGGGAGGTTCAAAAAAGCTGCTTCCCATCTCTCCTCTCTGCTGGAACTGGTTCTGCAGTTCTGCTGTCCTCGTTCAATATTGGCCCAATTCCCAGCTCCTAAACCGACAGCAACGGCAGCAGCTGCATTCTGCCACAGCCACAGAACGGCTACGTAAGACGGCAGATGGACGGCCAACAAGTGTATTGTCTCACCATGAGAATAAACCTTGTTTACAGCTTAGCTTCTTTCACCCAGAGGTAACACGTCTGTTATTTAGCCCCCTGGTTATGACTCTACTTACGCCTGAACACGCTGTGCTTGGAGGTCACCAAGGGTCAAGTGGCCCTGGTCAGTATTCCACGCAGTCCGCATCACAATTAAATGCACTCCCATGCACTGACCCGCTCGTGGAGCCCACTGGTGCCAAATGAACGCATCAGGAGATCAGCATGTGTGGAGGTACCTTTACAATGTTAAAGGGTTACACATAAAATGCTCTCAAGAAGCACCTTAAACCACTGGCCATATAATGTACCAATTTGGCAAGATGGAATTGTCTATATACAATGCTTAGTTTAAAATTGCAGATTTCTTCTAAAAACATTTCCCATAACTTCCTTGCAGGAACTAAAGCCAATGTACAACTTGAAACCTCAGTGCATGTCCCAAAATTAGTGCCTGCACATAACTAATGCATATCAAAGAGCGCCACACACCTTCTAGCTCTTCCCTAGACATAGCCAGGATCTCTGTTCAGGCTGAAGGTGGATCCTTTCAGCGCAGGCCTCTGCTCAAGGATCCTTCCCAAAGTTGTCTGGCAGCTGGATTCCACTCCTGGGGGGCTCAGAGGCCTCCAGAGCCAGGGCTAAGATGGCTGGCCACTGTTATTTCACAGTCACCGCTGAGGCCCTGTGAATGGACTCCATAACAGCTGCAAATCGGCTGCAGAGGTCATAGGGCGAGTTTGGGCGGATCTTGGGGGGCTCTTTCAGAACAACTCCCTCTGGAGAACAATCCAGCAGGCGGGGAAGAAATTCACCCAGCTTCATTTGCAACTTCTCTGCAGGAGGAGAAGAGGTAGAACGTTATGGAAAACCAGCAAGCTTGCTGCTTAACAGTCGCTTCTCAGAAACAGAAGATGGAGGACATACATCTACCCGTCCCATCAGGTCCAGCAGGAGGGGTATGTTGCCATCCCGTCTGCCAGAGAGTTCCACCTGAAGGGACCCGGGAGACGTGCCTTTTCGGCTGTGGCTCCTGCCCTCTGGACATCACCCCCCCCCCCCGAGGTGAGGTTAGCCACATCCCTGTTAGCCTTTCGGAAGGCCCTGAAAACGTGGCTCTTCCAGCAACCTTGGGGATCCCATGGGGAGCCTGCGCGATGGTTGTGGTGCGTTTAGATGGGCGTTCTTCTCCTGCTTTCATGCCTAAGGCGGGAGTAGAACCCAGAGTCTTCTGGTCTCTAGACCAGACTGGCTATATAAATTTGCTAAATAAATAAAATGAATAAATAAAAAATACAGCAGCTTAGATTCCAGATGACCTTATTTTCTATTAGCTGGTTTTGTTCACAAGAATAAATTATTCCTCATGTATAAGCCACCTGTCTCCCAGCTCTACGATTTCTTAGAATCTCTGCGATAAAACTTGATGTGCTGCACTTAAATGATTCAGTCAACCAACTGGATCATCCCAGGGAGCCTGCTGCCATGAAAATACAGTAACAAGTACTATCCTGGATGCAGATACATCTAACGCAGGGCTTTCTAAACTTTTCCCGTGGCGACACACCAACGGCAGCGCGAGAGAAAGTGCGCCACACTTTTAGGTTTTTGTGCACCGCTGCCGCTGTGGCGCTTTTGGATTTTTGCACACCGCAGCAGTGGCGGCAGTGGTGTCCTTGTGTGCCGTGCGAAAACCCAGAAGCGCTGATGGCCCACCGCCGCATGGCTGCACGCGGCAGCACGCCATCAGCGCTTCCGGGTTTTGATGCGACACACCTGGGCCCCGCAGGCGACACAGTATTGTGTCGTGACGCAGTTTGGAAAGTTGTGATCCAACGATTTCAGGCAGCAGAGAACACTTGCTGCAATTCCTCACCAGTAAGCAAGCTCAAGCACGCCCCCTAACTCAGTATAGTGAGCTGTTGCAACTTGTGTGCCTTGGAACAATCAGCTGACAAGCTCCTCCTCTTAAAGACACAGGGAACTCGTTCTGCAATTTGAATATATCCAGAACTATAAACAGCACAGAATGTAACTTTTCAAGCCAACTTTGGCAGATAACATGTGGTCCTCCAGAGGGAAATTCAGGATCAGGATTCAACTGGTTCGCATTTACCACCATTGCAACGTCCCACGGTCACATGATCGCCATTTTCGACCTTCCCAGCCGGCTTCCGGCAAGCAAAATCAATGGGGAACTGTGTGATTCGCTTAACGACCACCGCAAAAAAGATCGTAAAATGGGTCAGATTTGCTTAATGACTGCTTCACTTAGCAACCAAAATTCCAGTCCCAATTGTGGTCGTTAAGCGAGGACTACCCATAGAAGAAATTTGGTGTCACGCCCAAGACCCATTTCTTACCACCCATGTCCTTTCCCAGGTATGCACACCAGCGGTTCCTCATGACCTCAATGGCATCCAGGTCGTCTTTGGAGACACTGTTGTTCATGATAAGGTGCATGCATGGGATGATGAGTTCATTCAAGATGCTCACACCTTCATCCACGTCTTTCCCGTCATTGCTTTCAAACAGGGCAGCTGCAGCATCGTTCAACTTCTGCAGCAAAGCAGAGTCAGGAGCATGTGGGTGAGGATTTCAGAGAGGCCCGGCCCAGCCCAGCCCAGCCCCTTTTAAAACAACTAAGCATGGTTATTTGCCCTGGACAAGAACAGTGCCTGCTCAGTTCCTTCCCTACAAAGGGAGGGCACACAACAGAACCTCCTAGAAACAGAATCTGCAGGGGGGGGGGGGGCTAGGAAACAGAAACAGCAGAAACAATAGCCAAGGTTGTCCCAAACATGAACTGTACAGGGAACGGCTTCTAAAATAAGAGGAGCAGATTGTGAGAATAACCATTTGAAGGAACCAGAGGAGATTTTTAAAATACCTACAGAGATGTAAGGCGTATTCAGCAAGATCCTATTTTCAATATAGAACGATTTGAAAGCTCTGCATTCTGCCCACAAGCTTCAAAGAGAGGGAAGGAGGGTACCAACCAAGAGACACTTCCTTCTGTAGAGGGCGATCAGAGGGGAGTCCGCGCCCCTGCCGGGCCCTTTCGCCTGCAGGACTGCGTTGGTCTGGTAAGCGTACACCAGGTAGGTCAGAGCCTCGCAGTATCTCAAGGGGGCAAGAAAAAGGGAAGGACGTCATGCCCGGCCACCGTGATGGATGGATGCAAACCCTTCTAGCCTCCACCACTGGCCGCTCAGCGTTCTTATGCCTGCCAACAACTTCTCCACCTTCAGGCAATCATTTTTACTTGATTTATTCCTTTCCAAACCCACCTTTCCCCTGGCAGAGGCGGCAAACGCTGCTTCCTCAAAACAGCAACTCTGCCATAAACTGGACTAAGATCGTGACTGACCCAGAGAGAGTTTCCATGGTGATGACTGGTCACTGGCCAGCGTTCTAACCACTACACCAGAGTGATTCTCCCTCCTGGAGCAGGTGTGGATAGAACTGAATTTAAAGTATTCCTGTGGAACTGCGCCCTTGCCCTAGCGGAGGACGAGCAGCTGGTTAGAGGTGACCCAGGTAACATGCTGACTGGGTTCCCATGAAATCTCCTGTGGGAAGTCTCAAGGTGTTTTGAATCGCACAGGTTCAGCTTTCTGGACAAAACGTAACCCTCCAAACCGCCCCCCCACTTGTAGACGACACTAGACGCGATGGGACCACGCACAACACGTTTACAACTGCACACGCTGTCTCTGTCCATGCATCAACCCAACAGGCTTGAAGTCTTTAGCTGCTCCTAAAATTCCAGCCTCAACGTTCAGCAGCAGCACTGATGAACTTACTGATTTTTCTGATAGAGCTCCAACCCCGTCAAGAGATAAATGGACACCTTGCGGAACAAGCTGTAGTCTTCGTGCCATTTCTGTCCAGAAATAGAAAACACGAGCCTGGTTTTTATGTGTTCAACTTACTCCTTCCTTCTTGGAGCTTCTGGGCAGCCCTGCCATTGCTTACTTGAAGCCACAGGTAATTTCCAGGATGCCTGAGTCATGCCAAACAGCACAGACCTATTATTAGATTTAGATGTATATTGTGACTAAAGGTAGGGTAATGGATATGCTTAATGAGCACTCAAAAAAGCAGCAGCACAAATTGTTGTTCCAACAGAGCAGGCTGTGACAGGGAATCAGGAGTCTACTTTTACACAAACACAGTCTGTGTGCGTGCATGCGTGTGTTGAGAGTCAGGGCTTCCTACCTTGTACGCTTCCATGTCCACCTCATCTGGGCCAATTCCTTTCAACTTTTCCCGTGCTACCTTCATAATGCTAATTGACCTGTTCCCAGGAACAGAGGGGAGGAACAATGTGAACCCAGGAGATGGCATGTAGACAAACATTTAAATTCAACTTGCCTCAACCAAAACTGAGGGTTAGTGGTTTTCCAGTGGTTCCCATAATCCTCAGAACCCAACAGATGGGTCCTTCGTGTCTCATTCATTTCCCAATCCACCTGCTTTGAACTAACCTTTCATCGTAGCTGAGGTTTTTGTCTGCAAACTGTTCCAGGAGAGTCCGTTCCACCACTTGCTTGGGTGCGTCGTTCTGCAACAAGTAAACTAGGACGTGCTGAAGACGGGGGTCGTTCTGTGGTGTTGGGGTCTCTCTAGACAACGAATACAGTCTGGAATATTCTTCACGGAATGCCTGGGGAAGCCAGTGGTTGCAACTGTATTATTCCAGCTCATTATGAATCCACAACACAAACTGTTTTTCACTTGGAGAAATGACCGTTAGATTCCCCCAAGGGAGCTACTGAAACCCAAATTGAATGAAGCTGGAGCTATAAGAGTTTTCCTTTGTTTTGCAGCTGATTTCAAGGGGGCTTTGTTCTTGACATGCTAAGAATCTGCTGGAACCTGCGTGCCAAAGTTAGCACAGGAATCTCCAAGATAGTAGCATGAACAAAGTTCCAGAATATATAATCAGTACCAGTAGTAAAGACAAACCAAATATCGTTTAAGATTGTCTGCAACAGCTCTTTTTAACTCAGTGTTTGTTTTTTGGTATTTTACTATTTTATTGCTCTTGAATGTTGCCCAGAGAAGGCTGCTAGTACAGCATGTAAGTGTTCTAAGTATCTAGAATTCCTACAATTGTAAAACACAATGGTCACTTCAGATGCTAATGGATACCTCAGGTTGTGTCTGATCTGGAACAAATGAATAAACAGTACAACATGAAATTTACCTTGAAGATTTTTTTTTCTGATGGGGGAAAGGATTTCCTGAAAGATGGGTAACTCCCTTTTTCTGCTTTGAAACAAGACGACTTCCAGACTTTTGGAATCTCAACTGGGAAGAAGACCCTTCCTAGTTTTTCCATAAATAAGAAATGGGCTCAGATACTAGATACACTGTATTAGCACTTCTCCTGAGAAACAGGCAGGGCGAGCAATCACCCCTGGGTTCCATTTCTTTTAATAACGGAGGAAAGTCCCCCTCTCCTGCATTGGATCCACGTTACTGGCATAAAATTCTCCCCCCAAAGGACGGTTCAGGTGGGACAAAAGTATCACTCCTGCAGCACTCGAGAGGTGCAGCTTGGACTATCCAGCTGGGCGCCAGGCTCAACACCAAGTCCGGCTGGTAGGGCCACGCCTTTTAAAAAGCACCTTGAAGTTTTCTTGGGGGGGGGGGGCGCGGGTTAGAGCCCCATGACTAGAAACACTACATTAGTTATCAACTAATCCGCTTCAAGGCCGATCCACACAAATTCACACCCGTGTAAGTGAAACAAATTCGGAATCAGAATACGCAAGGCTTCCGTTCTGCGCAGCAAAACCGGATGGATTTTTTCTTCAAGCTTTTCTAAAAACTTCCCCGTCTGCCTCGCAGTCCCGTTTTCCTTGGGGGTCCCCCACCACGATTACCTTTCTGGGATCAACCAAGGCTGAGCTAGAGACTGCCGCCTGCCATAAGGCCTCCCCGAGGGCTCCCCCAGAGAGGTGCGCTTGCTCAGAGAGGAAGCCTTCCTCCTCCACTAAGTGAGCCACCTACTTCCGTGCCGCCCCACCACAGGATGAAAAAGGAAACGAGGCAGACAGGCGCCTGACACAGAGAAGAGAAAGACAGCATCCCTTGCGGACAGAGGAAACAGAAACACGTGCGCTTGTGTGCAAAGTACTACCTTGACTAGCCCTGCTTCAGACCCGTCGCGATCAAAGGTCTGACGGGCTTTAGCAATAGCGAGGATCACCCCTTGCATGGCGGGGCTAAGCATCACCTGCCACAGAGGAGAGAGAAGAGGAAAGAGGTAGACAGCAGGGGAAACGGCTGGGTGGATCGTCACGCAGGCGAGAGAGCCAGGCTCGGCTCAGAGGACACCGCTTGGGCGGGTCCACGTAGCCAGATCCTTGGAAGATGCAGCAAAAGCTGTGCCCCTCCATCCTTCCGCATCACCTCCAAAAGCCTTTGGAGATGTTTGAGCCTGGCAAGTCAGGAGCAGCCACGTGCCACATACCCGCTCCACACAGCAGAGCAACGTTGTACAGGCAGACCCGGATATGCTGCAAGACGTTTGCTCAGCTGCGAACCCGTCCTGACAGCACCCATCAATGAATGCTGCCCTGGCCTGGCACTGCATGGGAAAGTAGGGAGAGTTTAAAAGTGTGGCTGGTGTTTTCCGCTCTGGGATGGAGTGGGAAGTTGGCCATCGAGAACATTCTAATACCTTTAATGTCAGACAGCAGACATCTCTCAGTACCAGAGGCTGGACGCCTGGAGTTGCCCGTGCCCTGCCGGTGAGCTCTTTGGAGACATCTGTTGGCCACTGCGGGCACAGAAGGCTCTGAGCAAACAGGCCTTGCGTTCGTAAGGGCCGGCACGTTGCTTCAACGTCCCTCTGCGCCTGCTGCTCCTTCTTTGCCTGTGCCCTTAGATGCTGAAAGGGCCTGCCATCCTGAGGGACACAACGCTCAGGAGCAGCTGCCTTGGCAACTGACCACCCAACGGGAACGTTAGGCTGAAAGGCCGCAGCGCAGCTGCACTGCCCCGCGAGCACCGAGGGAGGCAGGAGAAGGAAACACAGGACATCAGAACTAGACTATGGGGTCCCAGCAGGAAAAAAGCTCAATTCTGTGAATCACATTAAAAAAAAAATCTGTTCAATCGTGTCCAATTCTTGGAGACTGCCTGGACAAGTCCCTGCAGTTTCCCTGGCAAAGTTTTTCAGAAGTGGTTTGCCGTTGCCTGCTTCCTAGGGGTGAGACGGAGCGGCTGGCCCAAGGTCCCCCAGCTGGCTTCGTGGCTAAGGCGTGACTAGAACTCCCGGCCTCCTGGTTTCTAGCCCGGTGCATTAACCGCGACCCCACACTGGCTCTGTAAATTGCATTAGGGCTCCTCAAACAGAGGACGGGAGGAACAGCTAAATCCTAAACAGAGTTATTTGGAAGAAAGTTCGAGAGAAGCCTTTCTTACAAACAAACACTGTTTGTACTCAGCACCCACTTTTCTTGCTCCCCCATTGCACCCCAAGCGCTCTACTCCCAGGGCTGTCACGGCCCAGACGCCCAGGCCGTACCTCCTCATCATAGCCATCCGCGTCCGATCTAACTAGGATCTTCCCCACGCTGGGGATCTCCACTTCAGAGACCTGGGAGCTGGGTGGGGCAGAAGGCTCCACCCCCTCCGCTTCCGGTGGCTCTTCTGCCTGCGCTGCGGGACGGGCTTCTTCCGGGAGGGCCTCCTCTGCATCGGCCTCCTTGGACTGTGGCGGCACCGAGGAGGAGGAGAAAGGAGTGAGAGGAAGGCCGGAGGGGCAGCAACGGAGGCCCGAGGAGGGCGAGAGGCTCAACAGCGCAGGCCAGGAAGAGGACGGCCGGTTAGGACCCTTACCTGCTCGAGCGCGGCTGCGGTCCCGTCCTTCTCGTAGACATCGGCGGCCTTGGCGACGGCTTGAGCGGTCTGCTCCTTCGCCATCATGGCGTGCTCGGAGGAGAGCGAATGTGTCCCACACTCACAGGGGAAGGAGTGTTCTGAAAGGAGAGAGATCGAGGCGGCTACCCTGCATTTTCTAGAGTTTACGCTTCCCCAAAGATCTTATGGGAAGCTGTTGAGCTTGGCAGGCCCCAAGTCTACTGTGATGGAGACCTTGGAAGACGGGGTGGGGGGGAAAGAGATGCCGCCTGGGGAACAATCAGATAAAAGAGAAAGGAGCCCGCAACAGACTAAGGGCCAGAGAAAGCAACTTGGGAAGGACCCGCCCTAACTACTCAGGCGGTAAATAGGGAGGGCGGGAGGTTTGTACTTTCAGACTTGCAAGACTGTCAGCCTTACCAGGTAGGCCAGACAGGAAACACGACCAGACCAGCTAATTGTACTTTATTGTAAGGCTACATTAACAGAATCTAGCGAATCTGAAAGTACAAATCTCCCACCATCTTAGTTCAGGGTGGGTTCTTTCTGAGTTTCTTTCTCTGCCTGTTATGCAGCTGCGGGCTGCACCCCCTTATCTGATGGTCCCCTAGCCAGCATCTCTTCCCTGCTTCTCCCAAGGTCATTCCTGCATTCCATCACATCTACAGCTAAAGGATGGTATTTTTAAAGGTTGATCAGGGTAGTCTCCAACAGACTTCCAGAAAAAATGAGCTGCTGAACAGTACACACATTTAGCATATGAAAGATTCAGGGGAAATCAGAGTAAAAGGAAAACCAGATGAGCCTTCCCCAGCTAGGACACACCACAAAGACAATTCTTTTTGGCTGCCTCCATTTTACCCAGATAAAAGTCGATGAGGACCTTCGTATGTAAGCAGGTTCTCCTTCTGGAACCAAGGTCCCAAATCCTTGTGGGTTTAGAACCCGTAGAGTGCTTATTCTCTTGCCATCAGCAAAGACTTGTGGTAAGCTTGCAACGCAAGAAGGTGGCTCTAGTCCATTTGAGGGAACACAAAACGAAACAGATGGAATGGTGTCCTGGATGCCGAGTTCTCTGCTCAAGGGTCCACGTGTGCATTTCTTAGCCTGATCAAACCTGTTTTATGCTTTTTGCGTGCCAATCATTTCCTGGCCTGCACTGTCACTCCCCATTTGCCGATATCAGAGGTGGATCAATGAAGACAGAGTGGTTTCTGGATGGAGTAGCCCTTTTTCTCACCTTGACTTGAGTCGGAAGACAGGTTCTGGGACTCCAGAGATGGGGACGACTGGTCTATCTGGGCCATTTTGTAGGACTGTTCTTCCAGCTCGGCCATCTCCTGTTCTACCCTCCAGTTGTCCTTTTCTATGTAGCGTTGAAGTTCCAGAGGCAGCCCTTCCACCTCTCTCTCTGTTTGTCCGTCATCACAATCTACCAAAGAGAAATAAGCAGTGTCCTTGTTGGCCCATGTCTGAACACCTCCCGGACAAGCAAGCAAGATGTGTGGTTAGCTTTCATAGCCAATCCCTTGTTATTTGCACTTTGGGCCCTGAAATCTTATTTGGACGCTGTGGCCCTAAGTTGCTTCTGGCGATCACAATGGCTATGTACTGTCTCCAGTATCAAAAGCAGCTTGCCTGTTAATACCAGTTGTTGAGAATGGGCACAACTATGTTCAAGGATGGACTTGTGGTGGCCTTGTGTACGTGTACAAGACCCAAAACCACCCAGAGTCTACCATGGTAGAGATGGGCGGGGATAAATCCAAATTATAAATAAATAAATAAATAAAAGATGAAGAGTACAAAGAGTCCCATCTCTTTCCTGCCTTCCCAACCCAGTAATTCGTGAACTCTCTATACTGGTTTTATTTGTATGTACTGTATATTTGTGCCTTCAAGTCAGTCTTGACTCCTGGCGATTGCCTAGACAAGCTCACAAAGGTTTCTTGGCAGCATTTTCAGAAGCGGTTTGCCCTAGCCTTCTTCGACTGGCCTCAAACTGCTTATCCACTCCTGAATTTATTCCTGTTAGAACTAAACTCAGGCTGCTTCCATCCCGTATATATAGAATCCGTAAATATATAGAACCACAGTAGAGCGATAGTTTCTCCTCAACCTCCGTTCGTTTCAAGTGATGCTTGCCACCACAAAGGTAGAAGGTACAGAAGAGGAGACCATGGTCCACTCCCAACCAGAGAACAGGAAAGCTCTTCTTAAGCAGCCCCTCTTAACTTACCCAGAAGCAGCCAAGCATCCAGCCACCAACAGGGGAGAGGCATTGCCAAGTACTGATTTCAGAGTCCTCACCTGTTGCAAAGTGTGGTAGCTTTTTACTGACATAAATGAGGCAATAGGCACTGGCATTCTTCAAGCCACCGAACGAATCCCTTTCCAATTCTTCCCAGGAAGACTCTGTCACTGCAATGTCATTATATTTGAGCCAGTTCCTTTGAGGCAGGCTGTAGATGTAGGCCCAGTAATGGCCAGCATTGGCCTGGCCTTCATGGACCAACACAGCGTGCAAGCGATAAGGGACCTGGAAAATACATACATAAACGCATACACCATGGGCTTTCGGGTTTATTTTTAGCAAGTGAAGTAACATGACTGCAGGAAGATTCAATGAGACAAATTCTCAGCTGTTGTGCCTGTAAGAACGATCCATTCATATAATCAAGGCTTAGTACAGATTCCTTTCCTGCTGGAACAAGGCTTTAGACGTCGGCAAATGGGGCTTCAGAGTCTATTGTGACCAGACCAGTCAGGTTCAGAGCCAGCTACCAAGGAAACACTCGGCCAGCTGGCGCTAAATGCAAGCTGTCCGCCAGACAGAACTTCACAAACACAACAGCAATACCTTGGTATCTAAGCCTGATGGGGATGGAGGCCAAGAGGCCAGAACACACCCAAGCTCCTGTTTGTTACGTACGAGAGAGAGAAAAGGATCTCCCCAAATGAGAATGAGCAAGTTCTACCTCTTCCATTAAAAGGCCCAAACAGCCTCTGCAGTCTGTTTTGAGAGACAACAGTGAACCACCCCTGCCAGTTACAATACTCAGAAGTTCTACCTCGCATTTCAATGCACGGCAAAAAATAGCAAGCAGAATATCACACAGTTGTAAGCATCTGTTTTAACCATGACTGACGTTAACAAACCCCTTTCAAAAACAAGATAAAGTCATTGTTTGTAGGAGAACAGAGAGTCTGAATTCCCAGGTATTCTTCATTTAAAAAAAAAATCCTAGAAATTTAGTTTGAGACCTCCAGGCTAATTTTATATGAACAAGTTCCCTTATCAGAAAAATGGAAAACGTTAACTAATTCAACAATGAATCTCTTCCTCTCAAAGATTTTACTTTCAGTGAATTAGTGCCAATGCGAGGCCAGCAGCACTCGATACAACCGGTAAGAGCCGCTGACTCCTACCTGGTGGAGTTGAGGATCAGCATAGACCTGGTCCATCGACTCGGAAAGCATCTCCATGGAGGTCTTCAGGTCTGTTGATCAGAGCAAAGCAGGAAGCGATTGGGCAACCATTACATTTCCTTAAAGGTAACATTTGCTTCTACCAATCTCTAAAGATGTTCAGAACTCAATAGTGCACTGCGGCTGCAAATCAATGTCTTCTTTCTGCCTAAGAAATGACAGCTATTTCAATGACAGTACGAACGTACAGTATCCCTTTAGCTACAACAAGAAGATGCAGGGGATACGTGTTTTGTAATTCTGTCCCAGCAAATCTGTAGATAGATAGATATTTGGTCCAAAACCTAATCTATACAAGACTTGTTTTTAAAAGTTAGCAGTCTACAAGTCTAAACTAATTCTTGCATTGCTTATTCGACTGACACTCTACTCTTAGAGTAGTGTTTCTCAACCTTGGCAACTTTAAGAGGTGGAGAAACACTGTCTTAGAGTGTCCATTACATTCCAGACTATCTCTAATGTTCATGGTGTAGCTGACTCCTTTGATGGGGCAACGTGCTGAGACCTGCTCAAACAACAACTGACCTGGTTACCATCATGCAAATCACAGTGCCAAATAAGCAGCCTTTGGGTTTCCCTACTTGTGTCCACCTGAGCAGCATAACTCTAACACTGGGAAACTGTTTAATTTTTGTACCTGTTTGCTGCAAACTGAATTTAAAAAGGAAGGCTCACAAAGTATCTGCAAATCTATAGAGAAGCTAACTTTGTGGGCGTTTACTCTTGATCTTCTCAACTAGTTGTATCATCAGGCCACATAAGACATGGGAAACGGTAGCCCTGAATGACGGCTGGATCTACGAAAGTAACCTGGACGATTCAAGAGTTTGAAGATGTCCTCTTCGGCCAGGCAACGTGTCACCCTTTGCCAAGGAAGCTTCAGCCCTGGTCCCGACCACGAAGGCTATGCAAAATGCTGTGAGAGCGACAGATTACAACTCCCTGGCCAGATCCCATGGACACAGAGGAGAAGCGAGGGATTTAATGCTGCACCAGGTACGTGGAACTGGGTTTGCCACAGGCTCCCTCTTCCACCGAACGAACATGCCATGGCATCATCCCTTGCCAAGTTCTCCAGTTCGAGGAAGAAAGGAATGAAAATGAGCACGTATACAGAAACGGACATATCAGTCACTTGTTCTCTTAGGGCAGACTACAATACCCTTGACTAACACCAACTCTTGAATGAAATTAAGAACGAAGTCTATTTGTAAGCCGCCCAGTGCCGCTTTTATAGCGAGATGGGCGGTGTATAGATTTAATAATTAAATACATAATCTGGGCACAAACCTTTTATGTCTTGCTCAACCTCCTCTCTCCACTGCTGCAGGCAGGCAATGACAAGATTCATTTCGTCTTTAGAGGCGGCATGAGGAACAGGATCTTCTGGCATCTCCACCAGGCACCTAAATGGAGAGGAGGATGCGCTCATCAGTCGCCGGGGAGAGGTGGCTGCGGAATCGGTGCTTTTTGCCTGCGCTGCCACTGTTCCTCGAAACACGGAGATGGAAGCCAGGCAGAAATCGGTAGGACCGATTTGAAAATGCAGCTGACCGTGACCAAAACGTATTCTTCTTCTGGATTCTAGACCCTTACTGCCCCCAAATAGGCATATTTCTAGGAGGCGAAATAATCTAATTGTTCATCTTCTTGTTTTAGTTTGGATACCGTAATGGCGGAAAGCCAAACCAAGGCTTGGCCTGGTTTTACCTGATTTGCTCGGGAGGCATTTCTGAGGCTTCTTTCTCTGCCTTCGTTTCTGCGGGTGTTACAGCTGCTGCGCAGGACGTAGCGGCGGACGGCTTGGTCCTTGCAAATTCAAGAACGTACTGCAGCATATCCGGCAAGGGGAAGCGGTCTGCGCCAGAACCGTATCTTATGTACCTAATTATGGTCAAACAATCATTAGTCCGCTTCAAAATCACCACTCTTCCCTAGCTTGATTTAGCAAGTCCTTCCATTTCAATGGGATCAAAGCTACCAGATTTTTAAAAATTAAGCATCGGTGATGAAAAGTTTTTTCCTTTACCCCTTGGACACGGGGCAAATATTAAATCATGTTTTACTACTGATATTTTTGAAGTACAAGTCCAATTTTGTACAGGCCAGTTTGGTCTAGTGGTTAAGGCACCAGGCTAAAAACCAGGCGGCTGTGAGTTCTAGTCCTGCCTTAGGCACGAAAGCTGGCTGGGCGACCTTGGGCTAGTCCCTCTCTCTCAGCCCCACTCACCTCACAAGGTTGTTGTTGTGGGGATAATAGGAGACAGAAGAAGTATTAGGTATGTTTGCTACCTTGAGTTATTTATAAAAGTAATAAAGGCAGGATAAAAGATCTAAAAAAATTTTTTTTCCTGTCCTGCTCCTGGACCTCTTCAAACAGATTCTTCAAATGGTACAAGGAAGAGACAGAAGCCACCCCTCGTGGTGCTGCATCACAGCGGTCGAGAGTGAGCTGGCCAGCTCCAGAAAGGGGTGGCACGTAGGCCGGACTGCCTGAAGAACAAGCTTTGTGCAGCTCTCTGGAAAGCCTAAAGTAAAGGTCCACATGCAGAGGCTTCTAACAAGCTTGACCACAATACCCCTATCCAAGGGCAAACAGGCAAGCTACACTGGGTCTTTTTTCCCCCCATGATGAGAAAGTGGGAAACGGATGCCAGCTGCTTAGGCTTCAGGGTACCCGCCGTATAGTCTGTAAGGGAAACGGAGTTCAGAGTTTGAGAAAGACCACCTACTTTTCCAACTGCTGCTGTAGAACTGTCATCTGATCTCTCAGTTTCCTGATCTCTTCTCTCTTAGCTTGAATAATTTCTTTATTACCATACATAAACCTAAAGAAAACATATTTTTGACAACTGCATGCTCTCCACCGTCCCCATCCCACAGTATCTTTTTGCAGGCTTTGAGGTCTCAGGCCGTAAAGCTTTTTTTTACCTATCCATGTAAAGGATGGGGGGGAATTCCAGCTTGCTGTGTATTTTCTCCGGCTGCCCAAGGGACTGATTGAACTCAAACCGGGAAAGTTCAAATGTCAGCACTGGGGGCAGCTTTGTGAACCAGCGCTGAAATATAGATGTAACAGTTTAAGATTGAAGGATGCTCATTATAAACAGGCTTTCCCCATTAACAGCGTACTCCATATACAAGCAGAAAGAAACATGATTCAGATCCCATTTCATGTAATACCCAGAAAAAGAGAAATCAGAATTTGAGTCCAGTAAGTTTGTACGATTTTAGTGAAAATCAGTGTTTCTCAGACAGTAAGACCTCCCACGAATCCCTCGCTAAGTACCCTGAAGCAGGTGCACACAACTTTCACTGGCTTAGAGCCACGTGCTGGGAATGATGGGCTGAGGCTCCTTCTAGGAAGGGGGGCATCAGAAATTTTAAGGGGCGAAATTGGTGCCTTCAGCCTCCACAAGGCTTCATGTTCCCACACCCCTCAAAATATAAAGAAGATGAAGGTCCTGGCCTCATCCATTCTGGGGTGGGGGGACTTTTGCAACCCGTACAGGCACTGCAGAACCAAGTCCAGCCCCCAATAATTATTTACTAATTTTTACAAAACCATTTCGAACTGAACATGGGATCAGAACAGTTTCGCTGCAACTCTATAAGCCATGCCGGAAAAACCCTGCCAAGAACGCAAGCTTTTAATAGACTTCTGTGATCTCCTGCCAGGCGGGGCCCCACCTCCCCCTTGAAGCTATTTGCAGCTAACTAGTCTGTCCTACTTGAATATATTAGAAGGTGCCACAACATTTACTCTTTCTAATGTATTTGGAAGAAACCCTCAAAAGGGTTTCACATCCCTTATCTAAATTCTTACCCTTTGTTTATGTCACTGAAGAAGGAACAAAATGAATGCCTTTGACTAAACCGGCCCCCTATTTTCGAAAGTTTCCCAGCTGGGCGTTTCATTCTGTGAACAAGGCAGGGCATCTGGAGCCAATCAGATTCCTCAGGACACGAAGGTGGAAGCTGAATCACTACAGTTCTTTCCACAGTGACCATGGCAGGTGTTTCCTAGGGCCCTTTAAATTTATTTATGGCATAGGACCAGGGTACCTGAGGGACCGTCTCGTCCCAATAACGTCAGCCCGCCCCACCCGTGCATGCAGAGAGGGCATGCTTCGGACCCCCTCAACAAGAGAATTCCATCTAGCGGGGTCCAGGAGGCGTGCCTTCTCTGCGATAGCGCCCGCCCTATGGAATATCTTGCCCCCGGAGGTGAGACTGGCCCCCTCCCTCCTGACCTTTCGGAAGGCCCTTAAGACCTGGCTCTGCCACCTGGCCTGGGACAACAGAGGCGGGAGTGCCTCTTGGGGTTGGCTAGCCCCGTAGCAACACTATGCTACGTTCCCTACATCCCCCATCTTGTATTTTATTTATTTATATTGTATTTTTAAAATTATTGTATTGTTTTTAACTTTGATTGTTGTAACCCGCCCAGAGTCCCTTGTATGGGAGATGGGCGGGGAATAAATTGAATAAATAAATAAATAAATAAATAAATTTATTATTTAAATTTATATGACCGCCCATCTCCCCCAATCGGGGGACTCTCAGTTCTCCATACATCCAGTCTTCGGGCCATGAACTACAACACTGGTCTGCAAATCCCAAATACTTCCTTTTCTCTTCACCAGTATTTCTCCACCGCAGCAACATTACGATGGGTGGATTTCAACTCCCAGAACTCCCCAGCCTGCTCTACACAACCTGAATGCCTCTCGCTGCCTACATTAAGCACTAACGTTACTCCGAAGGGTCACCTCAAAGGCACCTAAAAGTGCTGCGTTTCCTCTCCGACCTCTTTCCTGCCGAGCACTCTGCTGCTAGCTGAAAACCGCCAGGCCCCTTTCGAAGCCCTCGCAGCCTCAGGAAAACAGCACCTTTCACTTCACGGCACCAGACAAGATGCTCGGGATGCGGGCTAGGATAGCTCTGAATGGATTTCAAGTACGTCAGAAGCAAGCAGCGTATGATTGCTTTAGGGTTTAAATTAAAACCAGCAGAGTCAGAAGATTTTTGAAGAGTGGAAAAAGGAATGCAACATATACTCAGATAAAAGACAAGTGAGAAACAAGAAAAGCGTACCATTACATTAAAAACTGTAGTTTTATCCTCCGAAAATACGGAGGCACTGGCTCTTTCCTACGGGAAGGCTTCAACAGAAAGAAAAATGCTTTCATCACACTTGCACGCCAGACACAATGTATGAAACATAAAGGTGGCACTGCATCCTATTAGTCATTCCACAGCATTCACTTAACTCCAGCACGCACACATACATCTTATTCTATGTTTTCACATTGATAACTGTCAAGTCTGTTTTGGCTCCCCGTGAGCTGCGCAAACGCTGCAGGACTAACCTCTTGCGTATAGGTCACCGGCTGCTCAGAAGGGCCTGGCTCACTGTCCTTCTCCACCATAGCTCCTTCCAAGCACTCGTGCAAATTCTTGAAGCCATTAACCTGCAGGGGATACTGCCCAAATGTCTCTATTTTGGAAAACGTCTTACCTAAATGTGGGAGGAGAGACACGAATCAGTTTAAGGAAAGCAAAAACAAATCCATCCTTTAAGTGCAGCAGCAAAGAACCGGAGGGGGCAGCGGCAGAAGGAGGGAGCAGCAACAGCATTTGGAAGCCTTTCTTACCAATGAGCGAGGTCTTCCGGCTTACCTTCGTGGACCCCTTCCGTTAGAAAAGTTCCATAAAAAAGCGGAACCATTGGGTTCTCCAATTTGTCCTGGGAATTCCTGTTGCCGGAGGAGAAAACAAGTAAGCATGAAAGCAAACTCACCGTTTTTTAAAAACAGGTTGACGAGGCTAATCACCAGGGCAGCTTGTTTAACAGCTAAAGGAGATGCTTTCCCCATGTTTGATCTTTAGGAAAACAGAGGTCCATCTAGACCTCACCAAGCCCAGGCTGCAGACGGGAGCTCAGGATGTGATGCTCCTCTATTCGAGGGGTCCCCCCTTTCCTAAAAGTCGCCCACTAGGAAGAGAGGTTGACTAGAACCCTTCTCCCCTACACATGGGCTTTTTATGGGCAGGGAGCTGCCCGCTACAACCAGGCGTTCAGACACAGCTCAACCATTCATGTGAGGTCCCAGGCAGCCATACACGATGGGATGTTGTATCAATTCACTCAAATGTACTGTGCTTGAACATACTGAATCTTGGTGTGAAACCCGATACCTCAGGAATTTTAAGAGCTCATTTGGTTACAAGCCAACTGTATTGGAACTCACAGTCCCCGATAATTTAACTCAGTTAGATGCTTAGAACAGGTCGAGTTACTTGTGTCAGAAATATCCCCTTTTTACTTCATTCAGAATTGCACTCATTGCCCCTCCCAACCCCTTGCTGTAGACGAGAGCGAGAATCATACCACCCTACAAAATGAACAACAGGAGGCACTGTTTTTTTAAACCCTCTTCCAAGTTAACTGCAAATTCTGGATACAGGGCAGTTTAGCAAAACAATCACCCAAGTTCTTTTAGACTCACTTAACATCCACAGTCAGTTGGAAAGCATCTTCAAGCCAATCCAGGAGTTTGTGGGTAAACTCACTCACATCTTGCTAAAAGAGAGAAGGATTGAAGTGTCAAACATTAGTGTTTGTGGAAACATTTACTCTGAACAGTTTTCTCCACTGTTTTTACAGAAGGTTGGATGATTTTAACTTTTTTAATGTTATGGTATTTTATAGTTGTGAACTGCCCTTAAATCATGTATAAGAGGGAAGCAGCAAGAGTTAAACTCTGGAAAAGCCCCTCTTTTAGCAAAGATTTGTATTTAGGCACCACCTCACCTCCTAAGTGAAGAAAAACTCACTCAACTTTCCCTGCAAGCCTCAGCAACAAGGATTAAGTTTTCACCAAATCTTCACAATTTTATACAGTGGAAGGCAACCAGATCCTGGAGGGTTACATTCTGATTGCTCAAACAGGCACCCTTTCTAGGAAGCATGCAGGTTTCCGCTACCCAGCACAGACAGCCAACCTTACTAGAGTGTTCACAGATTCAGCTGCCAACTCTGTCCTTACACAGAAGAAAAAGAAGGCAGGGGCCACTTTCTGGCCAGGAAGCTCTGGCTTGAAACCACCTCTAGGAGAAAGGAGGGCAATGGTGGCTTTAGGGGGTGAAGCCTGGCCATGGAGGGCCATCTTTCCTTGTGATTTAAACTCCTCCATCTTCAGTCCTCCCATGCCCGTTTCATAGGGGAAAAGGCCTCCACAGCACAGTCCAGGTTAGGCCACCCTTGCCAGCGTGATCCTGGGCCAAGTGGCAGCACAGAACTGGGACGGCCCTAAAGTTGCTTCACCTGTTGCTCCTCAGGAGATCTGAATGCACCTCTGAGTAGTTCAAGTGCGGTAGTCGGGTCTACAAATTTACGACGTGTTCCCAGCATTAAAGCAAAGAGATACTGGAGTTCCTGCATGAATGCAATGTTCCTCTTTTCCTGCAAAACAACAACAAGCAGTACAATGAAAAAAGCAGAGAAACAGCAGCCCGAGAAATGGTACTTTTAATCAGCAAAGTGTAGAGAGGTCACATTCAGAAGTTGTATTTGCTGGAACAATTGGTTCCACACAATTCACACAACCCTGGACTCCATTGCCAAACGATGCCACTAAGCCAAAACTAACTACGGCACATTATGGCTTAACACGTTATATCGATTCACCCCAGACATGATCCCCCAATAGACGACTTGCTTTGCGGCTGAGAGGAAAGGAACTGGCATCCCCCGTTTTAGACGGCCAGCTACTCCAGCATCCCCTCTAGAGTAGAGTTAATTACCACACATCGAGTTGCCACAGGCCTGTTTTTAGCTACTTCGGGGTCATTTAATCAAAAGGCAAATGGTAGAAAAAAGCCAAAACAAGCAGCAGCAGCATTCCAACCTAGGGGACCCTCAGCGGCCCATTCTGTCTTTGGGGCGACATTCAGGGAGACTGAAAAGGTGCCAAACTCGCTAAAGCAAACCATAAATTGGAGCGCCTCCTGATAAGTTGTATCATTGATACACAAAGGTTGGCATAGCTGTGTGTTCCGGATTCCGAACGTGGGAGAAACTAGTAAGGCGAGTAATGACTGAGCCTCCTCGAAATTTCTGGAGAAACCAGAAAGCATCTTCCATCTCTGAACTGTCCCCCACTCCTGCGCATTATCAGCCTTCGGCCAGCCTCGTTGTAAGAAGTCCCTTGGGAATCGCTTACGCTTCGGCTGCGGCAGTTCTCGAGGACCGCTTCTGGGAGGGAGTAGTTCAGAACCAGGCGCCGGAATTCTGGCAGCTGGAAGAGAGACTGACAAAAACCCTGACATTAACGCCCTGCCCCGCTGGCGCTTGCATGCCGAGTCTGCCTAATACACGCGCTCCTCAAAGGAGAGACCTGGTGTGGCCACAGCCACCTCCCAGCAGGCGAGCGGCTTCTTCTCCACCCTCCCACAACGCTCCACTAGGCAAGTTAAAGCCCTGCCCGCTGGTGAAAACCAGGCAGGGGAGCCTGAACTAATTCGCACTTACGTCAGCCGAAGAAAAATAGTGGTGAGTTCGAGCAGCATTGCTCAACCTCGGCCACTTTAACATGGGTGGACTTCAACTCCCAGAATTCCCCAGCCAGCAGGTGGGACTTCAACTCCCAGAATTCCCCAGCCAGTTGAAGTCCACCCATCTCGGAGTGGCTGAGGTTGAGCCACGATGCCAGAAGCAGAGACCACAGAAGCATCAGCACCCGCAAATCACCTGTATGACGGCACTGAACCAGCAGGTGTTCCCAATGTTCTTCATCCCAACCGGCCAGCCTCCGACTCTCCTCCAGTCCCGCTGAGTGGGGTTCTCTCCCCAAACTTCACAGCGTTTCCTTTTGGAACGACTTTTGGTTTCGGCCATGCTGGGCTCGCAGGCTCTGCCAGAAACACAAGGAGCGGCTTTTTGCAAGAAGAAATGATCCCGTCTTCCCTGTACGCCACTTGGGCTCTTCCTGAGCTGCTACAGAACACACAGCCCCCAAAAGGGTAACTGTCACCCCCCTTCCAATGGATTTTAGCCCTCAGAAAAAGCCTATCCTGCTAAGAACGCAGATTATGCTGGTCAGCCGGACATTTCTTGGAAACAGGAAACTCCGATTTGCATAGACGCTGGCCATGCGCCGCTCCTACAGGGATCGTAGCAAGGACATGGACAGTGGCTGAGCGGGCAAGGCTACTTGAGAGGAAGGAGCACGTGACGTTTTCTGACACAACCTGGGCCAACAGCAACACTGCAGAATAAATAAAACTGAATGTGACATACGCATTCATCGTTGCAAGAAAATCCTTCTTCCCGGTTGAGAAATCTTGGGCGCCAGAAGGAATAGGTTCCTGAAAACCAAGATGATCCTGTGGGGCCTCATTCAGAGCTGGAAATTGAGAGAGAGGCCAATATTAGGATGCAATTAAAATGCTCCATCTCCCATAGGGTATATTAGACAAAGAATTATTCTTATCATGAAAAACTAGCACTTAGGATGGGTTTTCTTGTTCTTATGACCAGGGATAGATTGGAAGTTATCTGTTTCATATCTTTCTTTTACTTTACTACACTTTTTCTTTTCTTTTTATTTTGTATTTCTATTTCTTTTTCTATTTCTAACTATGTATTTTAAAATTCTAATAAAAGTTCAGTAAATTAAAATGCTACATCTCCCCACTCCCGTCACAGGATTTTGCAGACTCCTCCACCACCACCACCCCGGTGAAATAACCGGCTTGCAAACAGGCACAAGTTCACTCCCCGTTTAATAGCAATGTTCTCATCCACAGAGGCATGTAGAGATCTGAACGCATCACTGGCCCTTTGTGATCTGTTGACCTCTTGCCAGCTTGGATTGCTCTTCATCACCGTTAAGAAGAAATATGACTCAACACTGGGATTTCTGAGAAATGTTCCCATATATCCCAAAGACACTAGCTTAGGGTTAGCTCAGGAGTTAATGGGCCCTTTCTGGTCTCCTACTGGTTCTATTTACAAAGACACCTCAGGGGGGCAGGATTTGTTGTTCAGGCTTTCAGTGTCTGCCCAGAGCCCTCCTTGGAAAATGTCACACACACTGGAAGGGGAGCTGACAAAGAAAAGTGCTTACTGCTCGCCTGCCCTTCCCTTCCCTCGCAGTCGGCAGTAGTGGGGTCTTCCCCCGACTCTCGGTCACTGCCTTCGGTGAGGAAGCCGACCGCCTGCATTAGGTTTCCATCTGCAGCCTAAGGAGAAACAAAGTTGGCAGAAGAAGACACACTGCTCCTTTAGAGCAGGGTTTCTCAACCTCAGCAACTTTAAGATGTGTGGACTTCAACTCCCAGAATTCCCCAGCCAGCACAGCCGAAGTCCAGGCATCTTAAAGTTGCTGAGGTTGAGAAACCTGTTCTAGATGATTTTCGGTTAAACTTGTTGTCCTGGTTGATGGCTAGAGCAGGACAACGCTAAAGAGGAACAAAAAGTATACTTAAATTAGGATGCATGTTTTCATGTACTCTGCTACAACAGTCTGCGCACACCTCCTTCTAGGAAGGGGGGCATCAGAAATTTTAAGGGAGACGGCACTGGCTGTGAATCGCAGGACTCCGGCCAGACGGCACTGGCTGTGAATCGCAGGAGAAAGAATGGGAGTGCAGGAGATCTGCATGCTGGAGAGGGAACGTGGGCAGCTGTCCAAATGCCACTGTTTGTCCGGGCTTGACACCCCCCCTCAGGGAAAGTGGGGCTGCCAGTCTTGGGTTTCAAGGGCCAAAACGAGCAGGGCTGAGAGGACAGAAGCAGGTGGAAACGGAGTGGATGGCAGTGCAGTGGTGGCAACGGTGGCAGGTGGGCCTGACCTTCAGAGCCCACTTTAAACCCTCGTGCTGCAGCCATAATTTCAAGGAAGTCGATCTCAGGGGCAGCCATTGGTAAGCAGCCTAAGCACCCCCGTGTTAACGATGGGGACTAACCTTCAGGGCCGCCTGGAGAAACAACTGATTGTGAATGCCCGTGATCTCCTTCAGCTGGTTTAGGAGCAAACTGCAGGTCTACATCAAAAGAGAACAGAGGGTGTGTCAGAAAGGGAAGAGACAGAGCCTACAGCAGGGCAAGGCCTGTGACAAAGCCGAGAGAACTTGACGGCATGTTTTTTAAAATAGATTGGCAGAAATTTCCAAACGCCAATGGGCTGACCAAAGGCATTCCTTTATTTAACAAACTCTGGGCAGCTCACAACAGCAACCAGAGAAATGAAACAGTCCCACATTATACAGAAGACGACATCAGACTTCCCACCACATCAACCCTGCATTTGTACTACATCTCGTCAGGAAGGTGTTCACTCTTGATTAGCAACTATCCCCGCCATCAGTACATTCCCCCGAGAAAGTCCTGTCTCTCCGTTTTAAGAAGTTCTTCCATCCTGATATACCCGGCTCGGCTAAAAGTTATTCTGGGTAGAACACGGAGTCTCCTTTACAGGATGACCCACACATCCCAACTGAGATGGCTACTTATCTAGCATCTTTTCAATGCCAACGAGTGTTCATAAAACAAAGTACCGCTTCTCCCATTTTCTTTCTCAAGGCAAGTTAGATCTTTATTTTTCAGAAGGAATACATGAAGGAAAAAGGAGAGCCATATCTGAGAAGCAACAGCCGAAAGGCCCCTTTCCCCGCAAATCAGGGAGCCGGGTATTTATTCTACCACAGAGCAGTGGCAGATGCTGCCACACAGACATACAAGGAGCCCAAAGAATGCGCAGGGCTTTGGGGAGAAGCTATTTTAAGCTGGCTACACATGCCATTGCGGCTGGTCACTTCTCTTTTACAACAAGGTGCCAGAGATACACAGCACAGGCAACCCACTGAAAATGGCGCTCTAATCAGCAAATTGGCATTTGCACCACCTTTTTTTTTTAAGAGGTAACAGGAAGTAGACCAGATTTTAGGGAGTAATGGCAGAGCAGCATCTAGGTTAGGTTAGAATATGCCAAATTCCATATTACATTTCAAGCAGTGCCAAATTTTTGTTCAGCTTTTGCAGCAGCTTTTCTTAAAAAAGGAAGAAATGAGCAGCCATGTTCTATTACTTCCCAAGGTCTTATTAGAGGAAAAAACATTCTTCTTATTGACACTTACCAGAATCAACATTATGCCCACATCCTGCATTATTTGGAAAAAAAACCTTAGCAAGCATTTAGAGAACAGAGACCCAGATAACAAAGGCTCAAAAGCCAAGAGAATCCTAATAAACACAATAGTAAGGTACCTCTACCCCAGCTACTAGCAATAATAGCTACTGGTGCTATTAAGAAATTCCGTAACTAATCGTCTGAAAAAAAAGTGCAATTTCAATTTCTTCAATACATGAAGAATTTTAACCTCACAGAGTAGGATGATTAAATTACCCCAAGAATACCTTAGAAGTATATGATTTGACTGACTCATTCAAATAAACTTGTACAAACAAAAATATAACCAAACTATACAAAGCAACTCTTAGTATGAGGGCAATCTGATAATGAGTGGGCGATGGAAATTAGGCTAAATTGTACTTCTACTAGGAACTCAAAGGGATAAACTTTGTAATTTTAAGAAGGCCTTGGATCTAATGAATGTAGGACCCCAAGCAAGAATTGTTATTTTTTTACCCTACCCAAATAGTAATATAAAATGGATCCATGTCACTGGCTTTGGTATTGTTCAGAGAGTTATTTCTGTAACACCAGGAACACCATTATCCTAGAGGCACCAGAGGTCTGCCAAAGATCTGTCTAGGCCCTGGGAAATAATCATTTGTCATTATAATGATGTCTGATTAAATTTAGTACTGAGTCCTAGTCCCTACAAAAGGGTTTCGCTCCCTGTAAGACTGCCACTCCGGCCTCCAGAGCAGTTTTCTCAACCTTGGCATCTTTAAGGTGTGTGGACTTCAACTCCCAGAATTCCCCAGCTGAAGTCCACACACCTTAAAGTTGCCAAGGTTGAGAAACACTGCTCTGGACCCAAGGAACTGAAATAAGCAGAGTTTCCCTCAACAGGTAGCAGCCCACTCATCGCAGCTCCTGTGGGGTGACTTTGTGTCAGTAACTACCAGCACCAAATCTCTGTCTTCGGAATCCAAAGCTGGAAATTAAAGCACCGTGATTTCACTTTAAAAAAGAAAAAGCATCAAATTCAAAATAAAAATCCACCACATTTGGAGAGAAATTTCAAGACGCCAGGTCTGCCTTTAAAAAAGCGATTTATAAAACCAGGTCCGTGACGGGGGTCACAAAAAGCTGAAAACAGCCCCGGGGGTGTCCTGTTTCACGGGAAAGGGTCTCCTGCCCGTTTTAACAGGGGAAACAAGGGTAGGGGCGCCCTCCAAAGGGCACAGGGGAGCCCCCACCTTCCCGGCCTCTCTTTGCGGCGGCTCCCCCCGACAGAGCTGGCGCGAGGGGACTTCAAGGGGGTGTTGGATTGTAGGTTGCTGCCTTTGTCTTTGCTCTTGGGTGAATAAACCTCCTAACTTCATGCAATTCGTCTGTTTCTTTACTCCCGGCTCAGAAACGAATCTGGTAAGATAAAATTTACTTCTAACAGGGGGAGGGGGACAAGTAGCCCCTTCCCCGCCTCCCCCTCGGTGCAAACGGCCAGCAGCCCCTCCAGTTTCGGGGCTCTTCTTCCAACGGGGGGCGCGGGGGTTCTTTGGCAGCCCGCTTCTCGTCACGGGGGTCCTTTTGCGGGAGGGGAGGGGGAGCCGCGGTACCGGGGGGCGCGCCCGGTTTCCCTCGAGGGACTGTTGTGGAGAAGGCGGGGCGGGGAACGCTGCCCTCACCTGCGCTCGCCCGCCGGGCGCGGCCCGCTCGTCCTGGGCTTGCTGCAGCTCGGCCGTCATCGTCCCAGCGGCCGGACGCCCCCACCGGACCAGACCGACGCACCGGAGGGGCCGCGGCTCCGCCCCTTTAACGGACGCCCACCAGTCCCGCCCAGCGCGAGCGGAGAAGGGCGCTCGCGCTGATTGGCCCGCCGCGGCCCCGCCCCCACGGAGGCTCTCCCGGCACCGCCCCCCCTGCTCTTCAGGGCCCCGCCCACTACCGTTCGCGAGGACAGGGCAGCCCGCCCCCGAAAGGCGACCGGGCGGGCCGAAGCGGCGTCAGGTGACCGGGGTGGGCGGGGTCTGCCGCAGCGCGGGAAAACGCGAGGCTCCGGGGTCCAATCAGGAGCGGGGGGGTGTCCCTTTGAGGGGCGTGCTCCTCCTCCACCATTCTACCACCCCGGTCGGGCTGCCCTCTGGGTGCGGGACTCCAGGTCCCATTCTCCCCCCACCGGCCTATCCCGGAGAAAGCCCGGTGGCTCCCAGCCAGCGTGTCGGCGGGTTCAGTATTCGGGGATGCCGGTGGGGAAGGCGCCCCAGCCCGCGGGGGAAGGACACCACGGGCTGATCCGCTCTGTGCCTCACCCCCAGCCTTTGACCCCGGTTGGCCGGAGAACCACATGAGCGGCCAAGCCGTGAATGGGGCGCGGGCGGGGTCCGCCCCCGGCGCGGGGGGCTTTGCAGGGGTGGGATGGATGACCTCAACTTGGATCTGAACGCGGCTTTGACCCTTGGGGCGCTCCGGAGTCCCCGTTGTGCCCCCCGGCTTGGATGGGGGAAGGCGCGCCGGAGCCCCGCGTGCCCCCGGCCGGGCAGAGCCGCGCGGCCCCCAGAGGGCAGCCTGTCTCCACGAGCGGAGAGCGAAGCCGCGCTCGCAGCCCTCGGGGAAGCCCCTCCGGAGCGGGGCGGCGGAGCTCGAGCCGCGCCGACTTCCGCGGGGTCAGCCTCCGGGCGGCTCCGTGGGCGAGGCTGGCCCGCCCGAAGACGCGGCTGCGGAGTTAGGAGGCCTGCCTCTGCCCACCTCCCTTTAGGGAAATGCCGCTCTGCTGCCTTTGGGGGGGCAACCGTGCCATCTTCCCAGGGGGGGTTCCTACAACCATAGAGTGGGAAGGGTCCTAGGAGGTCATCAAGTCCACCCCCTGCACGGTTCCCCAAGAGTTTTGTGATGGGGGATACTGAACAGCCTTTAAGATTGTAGAGCTTATATTTCTGTCTCCCGGATTTCTCCACTTGCGAGAACTGGGCTTGTTGCTGTAAACCACCTTGAGGCTGTTTTAGAGGGGAGGCAGAATTGGTAACTGAGTCACTAATTACATCCACACACTATCAAAAAAAATTTTTCTAGCTAAAAAAGGCAATGCCTGAGGAGGAATGCAGTATCTTCTCTTAGGGTGTTTGCTGTTGCCCAGTTCTCACCTAGAGCAGTGTTTCTCAACCTTGGCAACTTTAAGATGTGTGGACTTCAACTCCCATGATCCCCCAAGCCAGCAGAATCCCCTGGCTGGGGAATTCTGGGAATTGAAGTCCACAGAGCTTAAAGTTGCCAAGGTTGAGAAACACTGCTCTAGAGAACTTAACACGGCAGTGCTTCTCCACTGGTTCGCTGAATTAAGAGCCCCATTACCCAGCGAACCCAAGAGAATGTTTATGCAGATCTAAGTGTTCCTCTGCAATGGAAATTTACTCCCATGACAGATAAGCATCGCATAGGACCGCAGCCTAAATTTTCCAAATGAACTTAGAAGAATTGCAAATGCAATTCTATAGCCCTCCCTCTCCTGAATAGTTCTTCTTAAATCATTTACTCAGGAAGAGGCCCTTGCATTTTGTATTATTCAGAGCCTGACGCGAACCCATTAAAAGGAAAATGCAAGTATAAAATTCAGGCCCCGGATAGGAATGATGTTCAAAAGGAAACCAAGATCAACCGCAACCATTCTTTCCATTCCCACGTTCAGGCTGTGAGCATGCCTGTTCCGTAGCCGAAAAAGGAGAGGAGAGTTTGCCAAAGTGTTAAAATACCTTTAGACACCACCAGGGCAGCAGGCTTAATGACGCTGAAATGGGAATGGACTGTTGGAGGATTCACATGCATATTCGCACACTTGAAAAACCAGAGGAGAAATGGAACAGGAGAACCAGAACAGCAGCCTTCCATACTTGAACATAAAAAAAAAATTATGCTGATGTGCGTTGCCGGTTTCCTGGGGGGGTTATACGTTTACATTGTTGGCCTCTGAGCACGGCACAGGCAGCCTACAAGCAATGTAAATAAGTAAACACCTTGTGGCAGGTCCCAGTTGGCATGTTTGGAGAGCTGCTTGATGCTGCTGCTGCTGCTGCTAGCGATAATCCAACCGTAATCCTTGGTACTGGGGAGGGGAGGCCTTGTCACCCACCTCTCCCTCCCTCCCTCCCGCTTTTCCCTCCTCTACCGTCCAGATGTGGCATTGACAGAAAGAGGGAAGCGTGCCTTCCCCCCAAATTTGTACATCTGTCATAATTCCCGTCATTTTCAGCTCCACTGCCAGGGGAATGAACAAAGGAAGCTGGTGATTAACTTCAAAGAACTTTGTTGGAGAGGAATAAAGATATTTAGGGCCTATTTTGCGAACTAATTGCATTTGCATATTTATGGGATTTACTGATATAGCAGTAATTAAAAACTATTTAGTAGTCTTAAAGGACACATAACTCAGTTGCTGTTTGCATAATAAATACATCCCTTATTACGTTTATTATGTTTGCATAATAAACCTTTCACATCTCGATAATTCAGAGGGCCATTCCGGAGAGGCCGTGCCTACATTGGCTGTTTTCCGAGCGAGCAGAGCTCGGGGCGCAGCAGAGTCCCAAGCCAGCCAGAAGAGGATGGAAGATGGTATGTTGTGCCCAAGTTCACACGCAGTGGCATGACATCAAGCGTTAGGAGGAGGGAGGGAGAGACCATACCACCGAGCCACCCTTTCATACTTTTATTGCCAAGAAATGAGCAAGGAACTGGATGTTGCTGGACTACAGCTCCCCCCCACCCCATCCAGTTTAGCCAGCAATCTCTGAGGTCCCTCCAGGATGCAGACATTGAGTTGACTACAATAATTTTTCTGAACCCAGCGGCGGCATCATCATCATCATTATTATTATTATTATTATTATTATTATTATTATTATTATTTCCAACAAATAGAGATGCATTTTGGAGGTCTGTTGTCTACTAACTCGTCATTAGCCTAATTTTATGGAAATCCGCATGCGCAAAGCGATCTGATTTCAGAATGTCTTTTACCCACTGCTACTTCTGCCAAACGAAGGTCTCCGTCCATTCCTGATGGACTTGTGAGTTCTGTAGCCAAACAGAGCAGTAGAATGCGCTCTCTGGAAATGCTCAGAAACCTGAGCACCTGGCTCAAAATAAGATGGAGGTGAATTGGGACCAGCGGTTATGGAATAACTTGCTTGGGCTTCTACACTGCAGGTCCATCTCCACGTACGATCTGAGGTGCTTGTGGAGCTGGGGATATCTCACTCATTTCTTGCCATGCCAGTTTGTGGATGCATTGCAAACATACCCATCCCCTGCTTCCTTCCAGCATTGAGTTGGGTGGTGATTGGAGAAGGGGTGTTTTTAGCTCCAATTTCTCCCCCTCGTGCTACCCATTGTGGCAATCTCTCCCCAAGGAGCCTTGCCTGGTACCAGAAAGATTAAAATAAATAAATAAATACCAAGCAAAGACCTTTTTCATTCTTGCAAGCCTGTTGAGGTTTAATATTTTGTTTATATTTTGTTCTTGTTATTTTATCCTGCTGCTCTTCTGGTAGCTGCATTGTTGTTGTTTAATTGCTTTTAATGTTGTGAGCCTCCCTGCCAATGAAGTGTGTGTGAAGGAGGAGGGTAGAAGTAAATAAATGAAAAGGAGGTGGGGTCCTCTGTCCTGGCCATGCTACCAGCCTCCCCCCATCTCTCCTCCATGCTCCTTCCAAGGAAGTCAAGGGGGAAACCCTGCTGAGACTCAGGCGGCCCAAGGTCCTTCTTCCCCAAGGGTGGATTCAAACGGCCTGCCACTTCTGGGGGGCGGCCATGCTGTGGCCGCTGGTCAGCGTTCTCTGGGCACCTTGAGATCTGTGGCAAAGGGAGGGATGCCCAGCTCCATTTTAGGCCTGGAAAAGATCCTTGAAGGGCTGGAAAGCTGCTGGGCGGTCTTGATCCCACAGCAGAGTCCGGCCTTCCTAACCGCCGAGTGGTGATGCGTAAAGAACCATCCAGGACCAGTTGCTCCCTATCGGGTCCTGTTAAAATAACCGGGCTTGTAGGCGCCGTCTTTTCTTTTCCCAAACGGTCTTGCTTTTATTTTAGACGTAAGCCCACATCGTCACCTCCTGCAAATGCTGGCGAAGAGGGAAATGTTACTAGCCGCGAGCTCCGCAGAGCCTCGGAGAGCCATCCCGGCCGCATCGCGTGGCTGGCATCGGAGCTGCTGTGAGGTTGACCCCAAACAGGCGCAGCCACTTCCAGGCCCCGCTATTGACCTGGCATCCTTCATAAAAAAAAAGGGGGGGGGAGGCAGCTGGCCCGGCCCATGAAGCGAGGACCTCTCCTTTACAGTATCCGGCTGGAACCCTCGTCCTTCAGCAGCTCATCGAAAGAGCTATCGGAAGCCTGCGAGGAGCGCCCGGCCGCCGCCGGACCCCACAGATTGGATTTTGCTCACGCACGGCGGCAATTTGCTTCAGCTCAACGAGTCAGCGATGCTGCTCCCCGGGGGCTTTCCGGTGTGGGGAGAGGGACAAAAAACAGAGAATCCTTTGGCGTTTCGGAGGGGCCACTCAGGAAAGCGTCACTTGTAATTTCGGGCCTCCGTGTCACCTCTCCCTTCCCGTTGCCTCCTGAGATATTTTCCTCTCCCTGCACACAAACCAATTTTGGGAGTTCCAACAATAGCCGGTTTGTCTGAAAAACGGGAGGGGCGGGGCTGAAGTGCCCGCCTGCAGGATCCAGACAAAATCTCATTAGCTCTCCAGCCACATGGGTTTCTGGGTTCACTAATTCCTATTTCACATTCACTTCCTTGGTCTAGATTCTTGAATGAGATCTGTGGAATGAAAACCCTATTAGCAGGCAAGTGAGCCTATTACCCCCCAAATTAAAATGACTCTGAAGCTTGGTGAGAGAGGCGGGTGGGTAAGCTGCTGGTGAGAGCTGTCAGAGGAGGCGGCGCAGCACAGGTTGAGAGGGCCACGCCTTGCTGCCCTGCTTGCCGAGGCCAAGAACGGGTGCCAACGCCGCCCCACTGCCCACCTGAGCTCCCTGCTGCCCCCCCATAAGAAGCCTTGATCATCCTCAAGCGCCAAATGAGCCTGCGTTACTGGGGCTGACTTCCGAGCAAGGTTCGTGGGATTGCAGCCTCCTTCCCTACATCAGCCAGGATCCAGAGGGCCACTAAATGGCCCCCGAGGGCTCAAGTTTTCTCCAGCAGCCGTTTAGTGGTCACCTGGATTCCTTGCCGCCCGGATCTGGTGGCACATTCTAAACCTAGAACATGGTATTCGAATAAATACATCCAATTTACTCAGGGAAGATTGGAAGAAATTAGAGCCGCAGCAGGTCAGAAGGATGCGAGTCAGCTGGCTGTGATTGAAGCAGCACAGTCGTAGGGCGTTCTTTTCTGTTCCCAACTGGTCCGCCGGCCACTCCAGGAAATTAGCACCTTTGCTCCTGTTTCCATCTGGACTAATTACCTGTCTGTGGTTTGCTAGCTAGGACGCTTGTCTGCCGCTGCCTTCCATCGCTTGAGGTGGTGCCTTCTGAGCAAGGGAATGAGGCCCGTCCAGGAGGTGGGAGGCGGCTGCCTTCCGTCTTGACCTTTCTTACCAGGCAGTCCTGGACGTGGTGAAAACGGCTTCTAACTTATTTACAGCTGGTGGCCAATGAGGACTGATACCCCGGATTCCTGCATGGGGAACGGCTTTAAGTAGAGGCCAGGCCCCCCAAAGACGCATTTTTAGCCACAGAGACATACATGTGGCCATGCTTTTAATTTTACACCACTGTGTACGGTGGATTAGCAAATGGGAGCAACCCTCTACTTATCTGGGGGATAACAGCAATTGCGGAAGATGCACAAAGAAGAATATTTTTGTGTTTTGAGAGAGCCGGTGCTCAGGTGCGGTTAGAGGGAATGAGTTCTTCTCATTTGCGCAACAAAGCAGCCTCTCTGTAAAGCTGCTTCTCCATTTTTGTCCAGAATGTTCCACTCTTGTGATGAAGTGGGATGGAAAAGGCTTGATGGTTATAAGCAATGAAAGGGATTTTCATGTGAATCCAGAGAGAATTTCCTTTATTTATCGCAGGCAGCGATCTCCCAGGAGTGAAAGATGAGCGCTCTGCCCTTGCTCAGGGACATTGTTCCACAGGTCCCCAAATACACCTTTCACCTCCTCTAGCTGAGTTCACATGTCTTCCTCAGCGTGGTTGTTTGGGGGGTACGATAAACCGTGGTTAACCAAAATGTGCCGTGTGTGAACCCAGCCTGTGATTCCGATTCAGTTTTGCTTTTTCTTCTAAGATGAGGAAAAGACCAAGACCCTAATAGGCAAGAGCATCCAGGGTGTGTGTGTGTGTGTGTGTGTGTGTGTGTGTGTGAGAAAAAGTCAAGATGGCGGCCATGGCCACACAATCAGGGCCGCCATGTTGAGCCCTCTGCGGGTGTCCATTGGTCTAATGATCTGCTTGAGGGCAGAGGACCTGGCTTGCTTGTGCCAAGTTCCTGAGGGATGCCACGTGGCCAAGTAAGGGATGCCATGAAAGAGCCTTGCAGGAACCTGGTCCTCTCATCTGGGAAAGACGGAGCCTGGGCTGACTCCAAGCAGAACAGTTCCCTGTAATCCAGAGGACAGTTGGAGACCACTGTCTTTTGTTCAACGACCATGTGCAACTAAGGTGAGAGTATAGTAGGCGGAAGGGTGGCCTTTACTCCTGGGTTGCAACAGCGGGATTTCTTCTTCTTAGCAACGATTCTCCGTGTGTCCTTGAGCTTCTGAAGAAGTCGCAGCTGAGGCCTCAGCAGGTACATACGCTAATAGACGCAGCCATTGCAGCTCATGAAGCACGCTCGCTCCCTCTTCGCTCCCTCTTTTGTTGATCTTTCGCCTCCTGTTTTATACCCATAAAAGGGGGGAGCAATCTAACGTTCTCCGGTTTTTAGGAGGGCCTTGGGGAAATCTGATTAGACAGATAATCTAGTCAACAAAGAAAGAGCTCCAATTTGTTTAGATTGAGTTTCGTCAATGCTGAATTCCGCGTACCTTCCTATTCCACTCCAATGGCTACAGGCTCCCAGACAGACGCCAAGCATCTGTTCCAGCAGGATGCCAAACTGGCGGAAGACAAATAAGAACATGGAGGAATTATCGGGATGTTTGCTAACCACCAATTTGAGGCTAAGTAGGCTCCCTATGTTAGGAAGACTAATGAATTCCAATTCTCCCAAATATCCCTTGCTTTTAACAAGCAAGATGGAAGGGATCTGTACATGCACACACAGGCAAGGGAAGGAAGAGTTGCGAACAATGCAGCCCGGGAGGCAATTACGTTGGCCAGCTGGCACAGCGAGAAAATCAGAAAGGAGTCAAGCTTCACGCCTGCCTCCCTGGCTTTCCCCCTCTTTTGATATAGGAAGACAGGAGTAAGAGGAGAGAGCTTCCTCAAAGGTGCAAAAGGGCAGTTGTAAGGAATCTTTGCAGCTCTTTCCTGTTTCCGACAGAACCGACCAACCAACCAACCAACCGACCAACCAATGAGAATTGTCCTTGCTAGTCCCCCCCCCCCAGACTGGCAGAGGAGGGAGATATGGGGCCTCCCTTTCTTACGCCACTTGGGCCTCTTCTGAGCTCTGCAGCTCCTCCACCTCTCCTGGGCGATGGTACCTTTTCTGTCCTCCTCGCTGGGATGCATCTCCTCCCACCAGACGTGGCAAAACGGAATGATAAGATTTCTCTCTCGTTCTTTTTGAAGGACTGGAGTCCTCTAAACTTCCCAGTAAGAACGATTGGCTTCAGTGCCCTGTTTTTAAACCCCGCACAGGTAGACAATAGGCATTATTCTTAGCAACATGCTTAATGTCAGAGGAGCTAATTAGGGAGGGGGGGAAAGGAGAGAGAGAGAGAGAGAGAGAGAGAGAGAGAGAGAGAGAGAGAGAGAGAGATGGGTGATTTGTTTATGGTGCCAAGTGCCCGCAGCCTGCCATTTCATCAACGGTGGTTTTCCAGAGCCTCGAAGACTCAAGCGTTGGACAGCAAAGAGCTGGGGGGTCTGCAGCAGCAGCAGCAGCAGCAGAGGTGGGGTGGGAGCCATTTCTTAAAACCGAACCAGACATCAAGCTCAGCTCCTGCTAATCCGAGACCGGGAGGAGATGGGGATGAGGGATGGGAAAGGAATATTAGCCAGCTGAAGGGTCTGCCCTAGCTAGGAGCTCCGCCAGGTGGGAAGAAGACCACTTCCTCTTGCTTTTTTGATGTCCCTCTGAACACCCCTCCCCTTTGGACCCCCCAGGAGGTCGGGGTGGGGGGCATCACACTCCCATGTGCCCTCACTTGCACCCCGACCAGGGTGCAGGGGTCTAATGCGGGCACCCGAGAGGGCCCTTTCTTTGTGTTTACAATAGGAAGACAGAGAGGCCTTGAAGGCCCCACGGAAACCATCTGGTAGAATGCAACCTCAAGGCAGAAGAGCTACCCAATGTTTTCCGTGTCCTTGAACCTTTTATCTCTTCCCTCTTGTCATTTTTACTGAAGCCTTTACACATTAATGCTTTCCTCCTTCCTGGGTCAGATGGCCGGGATCGGAAACTACTGGTATCCTCAGGTCAGGTGGGAGAAGATGTGAGAGACTGTGGCGGGTGAGGAGTGTTTTCGTCAGGATAGTCTGGAAGGAGGATGGGTCTGTAAAGTAGCTACGACAAGTGAATCTCCTGAGCAAACTGCCAATATGGTGCTGGTGGTGCCCTTTAAAGCCCTTGTGGCTTGGCTCCCAGAGGCTCAGGACCCATCAGGTTCTGGTCCACCCCATGCATTCTTGCAGGGTGGGGGGGTAGGGGGGAGCAAGGGTTCCCACCCTATGTGAAGCCAAGGGGGTGGGGGGGACCCAACAGTGTGCGTGCCTTTTCTGTAGCTGCCCCCCTGCTATGGAGCATCCCGAGACACAGAACACCCCAAGCCTTCTTGCCTTTCATGGGTCACGTAAGAGCCGGTTGTCCCACCGAGCATTTTGGGCCTCAGGGCTCCAGCGTGCTCCTATTTTATTCATATACCCATTTGTTTTGTGAATTATCCTGAGTCCTTTGGAAATGGGTGGTGTATAAAACTGTGTAATCAATAATAAACAATTAATACGTTTCTGTATCTGTCTAACAGTATCCGCTCCTGGATGCAATTCTATACTTTCTAAGCACTTTGACAGCCCACCAAATTTGGAAAATATTCTGATTTACTGAAAAGGCAAGTGAGTAACTACTAGTATTGAGCAAGCCCCATTCTGAACAGGCGGCAGTCCAGGAGTTAATGACAAACCTTACTAATGGTTTATGGCCCCTCTCCCCATCACATTTGGAACTCCAAACCAAAACTTTCTCCAATGGATAACTTAAGAGATTGCCCACACAAATGGGCATCTCGTGCACTTGAGTTGTTGGGAAGCAGACAGTTAAATGAAGACCTTCTTCTCTTGCAGATCTGGAAAAATGCATCTCTCACATGGGATTCAAACAATTATTATGGTATCCAAGAAAGCTCTTTGCCCATCCATTGAATCTGGATTCCTGATAATATCATGGGTGAATCTTAAGTTTGGACCAGGCTCTCTTGTGGGTATTTTCGAAGAATACTGTCTTTAAAGCCCTTCATAAGTTTAGGATAGTTTAGTTCTGTGGTTTATAAACCATATTTTCTTCTATTATTGAAGTATGGGTTATTACTTTTAGTTGCTCTGAGGGTCTAAAAGGATATAAATTAATTAAGAGAATAGATTTCCAGAAATAAAATCCACATGCAAGCTTGATCCTTGAATGCATGCATCTATTTACCGGCCCGCCTGTCTACCTACCTACCTGTCAGATCTCTTTTATTCTTGTAGAAGAATTGCTCCACCGTTTTGCCAGATGCTCATGAAATACATATAGTCAGGACTAATTTCGTTTCATTAGCAAGTTTCCCAGAAGCTTCAGAAAAATAAATAAATAAATAAATAAATAAATAAATAAATAAATAAATAAATAAATAAAAAAGACTTTTGACAAACCGCTTCACCATTCATTTCGCTGCCTTGTATAACAGGGCACACTCTGTCCCTCTAAGCATACATCGGTGAGCTTTCCCCCTGAAGTCTGAATCTTGTTCTTAATTGCTTCCCTGCCTCACCAGTTTCCGGGCATCTGGGCTCTGTTGTTTGCTGACATTTCAAGCCCCAGCCCTGCCACTCTTCGCCTTGGCCCCGATTTGGCTAAGACTGAATTCCTTAGGCTTGAACTTGCAGACGCCCCTGTGCCTGGAGCAAAGGAAACTGTAGGCTTAGCAAAAGCCAGCATCTCTCTTTCTTTCTCAGAGGGGATGCTGGATGGCTCCCTGATCTCCCATTTCTTTATTTAAATGCCACCAACATGAACAACAAGCCCAGGAAGGTGGTCTCAGCAGCAGCCTGGAAAAGTCTTCCTTCCCATCTGACACCCTGAACCACACCCCCAGCTGTAGCAGCATTTGGAACCCAAGTAAGCCAGTTGAAAGGATTAGAGTTCAATCATGATGCAAACTGCGGGTTAAAATTTACCTGGCTTGTGTGTTGTCTGTTGTTCGGAGAAGAGCTCTTGGGAGGCTCCCAGGAAGAGGTGCTTGGCTTCATATCGGCTTCCCTCTTCAGGAGGAAGGTCTGGCTTCTCGCAACTGATTCAATTTCTTCCCTCTGAATTTCTCAAGCGATTGGTAAAGACTTACTTGCTTTTGTGCTTAGCCTGACTTGAGACCCAAATTAGGGCCTGAGACGCAGTTTCACCGTTTCTGAAACCCTTTCCTTTGTGTCCATCTTAGCTGAGGGCGTGGACCTTGCTTTCTAGAGGAGCCACAAGGGGATCAAGAACGACCAGCAGCTGTTCCTGGATGACAATGAGAACTGGTTTCTGCACCATCTGAGCCACCTAAGCTGCATATTCTTCACTCTGGAGGCTTTGAAGGAGCGAAACAAATACCTGAACCAAGACCTCCAAAATACTGAGGCCCCTGAACTCAAGGAAGCCACCTTGCTGGCTTGCTTAGGCATTTGCAGATGCTGGCTCACGAGTTACCTTAAATCAACACTTGTATTTTTAAATGGGAACTAGGAAGTAACTAACCACAAACACTGACTAGTGCCGACCTCCACTTTATTATTCCTGCTTATCTCACTATAAGCAGAAAATCTAACCCACGTTAAGATAGGCACTTGACATCATTACTGGTCAGCATTTATGTCAGAGTGCGTGCGTGGAGCGGCCTGATCCTTCTTCCTAGACACCAGTGATCCACGAACTGTGCAGTAAATAGACAAACAGAGATTATATAAAATAGCCTATTTACTTTATATACATACGTATTTACAGATCACTTCCACACGGGTAACAAATGATACAGCAAATGAAGTTACAGCAGACGAGAAGAAAGAAAACCAGGATTCTTCTGCTTATTTATTATTTATTATTATTATTTATTTATTCAATTTATTCCCCGCCCATCTCCCATACAAGGGACTCTGGGCGGGTTACAATAATCAAGGTTAAAAACGATACAATAAAAAGTCTAAAAAATGCAATATAAATAGATAAAATACAAGATGGGGGACGTAGGGAACGTAGCATAGATAGTGTTGCTACGGGGCTAGCCAACCCCAGGAGGCACTACCGCCTCTGTTGTCCCAGGCCAGGTGGCAGAGCCAGGTCTTAAGGGCCTTCCGAAAGGTCAGGAGGGAGGGGGCCAGTCTCACCTCCGGGGGCAAGATATTGCATAGGGCGGGCGCTATCGCAGAGAAGGCAAGCCTCCTGGACCCCGCTAGATGGAATTCTCTTGTTGAGGGGGTCCGAAGCATGCCCTCTCTGCATGCACGGGTGGGGCGGGCCGACGTTATCGGGACGAGACGGTCCCTCAGGGATACATACAGGGATATATACAGTATATACAAACTGACCAATCACACTATAGGTCATTCTCATTATCTACCACACCCAACTAAACTCTTAGCACCTGTGGTATGAGTCACACACTGACACATCATCCCTACAACAATGGCTGCTAATTGGGTGACTTGCAGAATAATTCCCCTCTCACCTAGATATCAAGCCTCTGCAGTATAATTTATCTAACTGTAAATTCCTGGGTATATAAAAACCCCAACAATTTATTATGTGACTGTATAAAGGTTGGTTGTACCCTCCTTCAGGGGGCAGCACCTTGTGGTCTGTCCCCAGCGCTGTTCAGATCAACTTGGCTCAAGCAGACCGTGTGGTCTCCACCCATAATAATGTTCTCCTTCAGTTCTTGCCGAGATTCCGTTTCCCCTGAAGATTACAGATTCTTTATCTAACTTAGTCCTCTTGCCCTGTTCTATTTCTGCATGGCTATTTTGTTCTCCTGCTTCAACCTCAACCTCCCCAAGAGAATACCGTCCTTCATATTTTAATTCATTTACAGGCAGGGCAGTTTAAAATAGTTTTTAGGCTAGCACTAAAATGGGTTCTAATAGCATTAATAAGAAGGCAGGAAACCGCATCCCCCACTACTCCAAAACCAAGGAAGTCCAGCTTGTTAAAAGGGGAAAAACATGTTTGCTTCTGTGGGTAGAAATGCAGCAGTCTGTCAGGCTTCTTCTAGGCTAAGAGCTGATCAAGAAGGCTGGTGGCCAGAGATTCAAGGACACAGCTCCCATAAGGCAGTTTCCCTTCCACAGCCGGAAGAACCCTTGCCAACAAACCCGAGCAGCTACTGCAAACTTTAGGATTTATGTAGCAGATCCCAGGTTTAAGTCCTCTGCCTCTTCCCCCCATCGTTGCATCCTAATGGTCTGAGAGCTGTACATTCCTCCGTGTGAAAAGCAGCTTATATACTGTATTTATCTAAACATTTTATATGGCCGCCCGTCTCATGACAGTGACTCTGGGCAGCAAACCAAAACTAGCCGCAGTTAAAACAAGCCAATAATAATAGTCCACAAACAAATAACAAAACAAGATAAAATAATAAAGGTCAGCCAACCACACTAGCCAGCAGAGCTTGCTCAATCGCTTGGCTGAAATGTCTGGAAGGACTGGCGGCCTTCGGTGTCTTGCAACAGGCCAACAGGGCTGGGTTCATCCGGCCAGGCACAGCGAGAGTCGGCCCCTCTGGGTGGTTACTGCAATGCACTGGTCGGTCTCGGGCCTCTGGCCTGGCCAGCTCAGGCCCTCACACTGTCAAGTGAGCCTGTTCTATTGTGGGGCACTCAGGTAGACCTTAGAGCATAGCTTTCCAAACTGTGTGTCACAACACTTTAGTGTGTCGCAACACACAGTTTAGCGTGTCGCGAAGTGGCGGTGGGGGCGTGCACAGCGGCGGCGCGGGGGTGCGCGCAGCGGCGGTGTGCACGGTGGTGGTGGCGGCGGTGGCAGCGACGACGGCAGCGGTGCGCCATCAGCGCTTCTGCGTTTTAGCGAGGCCGCTGCCGTGCACGCCCCCGCCCCTGTGCATGCCCCTGTGCCGCCGCTGCCGCCGTTGGTGTGTCGCCAACGGCTGCACTTTGGAAAGCACTGCCTTAGAGTTTTATCAGGCTCTTCTTGAGGTATGCAGAAAGAAGGGAGCTTATTTTTTCCATGCCATTCACTGGAGCAGGGATGGGGGGGGGCGGGAGGAAATGTCCTCTTTGTTTAGATGAGCTTCTCAACTGGGAACAAACACATCATTAATTTTAAAGGTACCAGCCTGCAAACTTTATTAATGTTGGAGCAAATAAAGGAGAGTGTTTAAACAGGTTCATGCCAAAAGCATCCTCTGTAGGAGGGTGGCAGAGGAAGTGGGCACATGCATTCTGTGGAGAAGACACCCAGCCAGATGTGCACGTGGCCAACTGATCCCCAGAGCTTGGCTGGTCTCTGTGCAGCTGGGCAAAGGCAAGGCTTCCTGGCAGCTGCTTCCTTCCCTGTTTCCAAGGATGGAATGGTCCTCCAAAGAAGCCCAAAGAACCACCAGGATTTCCGACAATAGAAGGGTGAAGCATAGAAGGATGGTGACCCGGTATCTAGTGGGTTCACAGATTATGAATCTCACCTCTGAGAACTCATGAGTCATGAGTTTTGTTCTTCACAAATGCCTCCATGTGGTGGGCATGGTTGGTGAATCCAGTGGGGCAGCTATCACTTCTCTCCAAGAATGCTCTGGAAAATTGTAGGGTTATTCCCACGGGAAACTGTGCTCCAAAGATGCAGCCAGAGTGTCAACAGCCTTCAGTTTTTATGGGGAAAAGGGGGAGGGAGGGAGGGAGGGTAAGCCCCCACATACTGAAAGACAAGACAAAATTATTTGCATTTGCACATGCTTCCGCTCGGCACACACATTCACACTGATTGGGGCTGCAGAAGTATTGCTCACATAACCGAAAGGCTGGGAGCAGCATTGCAGGCTGTCTGACTTTCTCTCCCCCCAACTCTTCTTTCTGTATAGGATCTACATTCTTCGGTGCTTTTTTGCTGGAGAGATGAGGAGGGTGGGAGAAGACAACCTGATCTACAACCTTGTGGCTGAAAGTCAGCCTCTGTTGGTGTCACGGAGGCAGCTATGCAAGATTGAGTGCCAGTGGGGTCCTCTGCCGATAAGACAGTTGGCATCTAACCTTGGGTAATATTCTAGCTCAAGCATGCAAGTGCTGAATGGGCATGGAATGAGATTGATTCCATTCATTAGCGCCAATGGGCTGCAAATACCTTTTGTGTACTTATTATTACCTGGCGGTAATGGGTAATGAAATGGCATAATATTGCTAACACCTGAAGGGTGTCTAATGGTCGATGTGGCTAAATCGAAACCATGTCTCCTTTTGCTTCCTTTCCTTTGCTGGGGAATTTGAAGGCAATGAAATGGTTTGCCTGTAAGACAAGGGACAGGATTTGGCTGCCGGGAGATAAGCAGGTAATTCAGGACCACGGACAGTTCACCCAGGAAGTGGGACGGGAAGGGGGCGGAGGCTAGTTGATTTGGACATTCATTTGAAACTGATTCAGTTGACTCTCTGAATTGAATCCAACTTTCCATATTGAATCAAAAGCTCTAATCAAATTGTCGAATCAGATCAGATGCCTCTGCATTGATCAGCTGATTGAGAAGGACTTTTGTACATGCCTAAAAGCGCCTTTTCCCAAATCGATATCGGAGAATCAAATCATCTGATTTGTCACTTAGTACTCAAGTATTGAGTCAATTCGACTTGATTTTCCAAATTGATTTTAAGCCTCAAATCAAATTAGTTGATCCAATCCGAACCAATGTTGTAAAGTCAATGGGAGCTGTTCTGCACACCTGTAGCGGAGTCTTTAAATTATCTGAAATAACTTCAATAGGTAGTTATGTAAATCTCTGTAAGCCAGATTTCCTCAAATTGATATCCTGCATGCTTAAAAGCCAGCCCCTATAATGCCTATCCAGTGTGGCCAAAAATCGGAAAGGACAGTGTAAGCACTCGATAAACTCATGCTAATCTGAGGTATTGCTGGAAAACATTAGAGGGGGAGAGCTTTCCAAGTAGCATTCAATTGGCCAGTCTAGGAATTGGGATGACAAACCAGTGGATCTCTGGGGACATGATCCAGGAGGACCTCTTAAGCTCTTATGGAACTGGTCTGAGTCAGCACTGATAGGATTCAGTTAGGTTCCCTGTGGTCAGAGTATGAATGGCCAGTTCTCAGTAACTGTGGACTCTAGCAACTTCTGTCTCCCCACCATATCTGGAACAAGGGTAACATTAAAAACCAGTGTGCTTCAGAGTCAACAGAAATCCTGCTGAACACTGGAGCTGGCCCTGCCCTACTCAGTAAGTATAACTAGGGATGGAAAGAATGGTAAGAACAACGTGGAAGGGAAGCTGGCTTGTTGTCTCTTCTGAGTGAGACAAACTCTTTTTCTGGATTTACTTTTAGTACTGACCATGTATGGTGTCACCATGAGCTCTCGCTGGATGGCATGGGGCATACAACAAGGGCAACTAGCTCGCTAACAACAAAGGCAGCGGTGGGATGTATTCTGGACTGGTCAGAACGGCCTCATAGTCCACTTCTTGAGAACAAGTATTTGGGCCAAATCCTGCCACACTGATGAAAATGCCACCATCTTCATTCGCTAATCTTTGGCAACCAGGTTTGTCAAAGCAGCCTGTTTCACTTTCCAAAGTGGCTGATCCAGAAAAGTTTCTTGCTGCTGTTGGTTCCTTGCCTGCTTGCCACTAATTATCCATAAAAGGCACACAAAATATTGAGCCTCAGACACTTTTCAGATGCTTTCTCCAAGCAATACCACACCTATAGGAATCTCCTCCTTTTGTCTCCCACCAGATTTAGAAAAAAAGGCCCTGCGTTGCCTGGAAACACCTTGCAGGACTTTCCCTGCAGCTCTGTACTCTGTATTCCATCAGGACAGGTTGTGTATCAGGCACTTTTGTCCAGCCAAGTTTTTTTTTAAGTGTTTCTTTTTCACACCATCCCATAGCACTTGGCTGATCTTAGGATGTTTGCCTCCTGGATGAACATTCCTCGTGGAATTTACTATCCAGAAGATACCTTTGATTATTGGCAACAGCCTTTTTCTTTGATAAACAAGCAAACCAAAAAGTGATTCTATGCCTCAGCATGGTTGAAATTTGACAAACAAGCAGCCAAGATCACCAAAACTTTTTGATACTTTGATGACAATGCAATCCTCTTTGCACTCTTGATGGCATTGCACACACACACACACACACAGTGCCTTTTAGAGCTACAATATCCCCCTTCAAGATGGTATAGAAGATTTCCTAAAATATCATCCTGATTGTCATAAAATTTAATAATGGCTCATCTAGTTAAGATCACATTACAGTCTGAGTATAGCAGCTGAAATATCAACAGCAATTAAGAGAAGCAGCAGCAATTAATAGAAAGCAGAGTGAAATAAAAATGTTTTAAGTGGTTTTTAAAAAAGTTCCAACCAAGTACTCTAATTTGCTTCCTACCCCCCCCCCAACCTTTCTACTTTCACCATATCCTGCTCTCTCCCCTCCCCACCCCCGGAAACTAAATGGCCCTTGAAATCAGTGGGGCAGTTGACTAGGAACTCAGTATCATTGATTTTGATCCAGCCATTTCATCGCTGTCATGTAATTAGATTTAAAGTTATATGCATCCTTAATTCATGACCACCTCTGCTGGGAAATGCAGGCTGGAGAACCTGTTGCTTAAGGACGATCTTATAATTTCTGCAGGCATGGAGAAAACGAAAAGAAGCAAGAAGTGGAGAAGAGACCTTTCCGTCATCCCAAATGCATTTCGATGGCTGTTCTAAGCGAAAGAAGGACTGAAGGCAAAGGTTATTGTGGCGGATCTGAATCACTGATCACATTGGCTTAGTTCTAACACTGTAGTCCATGATTTTGATTCACTTTCTGAGGACTGAAGTTCAGACTATTGATCTCGGGAGAGGGGAGAGACAGTTAATAAAGCACAGAGGCAGGGTAAAAGGGGAGATGATTGACCAAGTTATCCATCCCATCATGCTTTTTGTTGGAAGCCTGAAGCTTGCCAGCAAAAGACTCCACTCAAAGGTTGCTAGCATTGAAAATGATAACAAAATTCAGTGCTCGGTAGAAGGCAATAGCTCTTATGCCCACTTCCCCAGAACAGCTGGGAACAGTACCGCTGATGAAACCCACAATTCTCCCTCTTCAGACAAACTGCTCCTCTTCAGAACTTCTATCACCAGGTAAACAAAGTGGCTGCAATAACTGCCAACTTATTACCTGATTGTTGGTGCCTATTTTAGCCTCTATTATAGTCAAGGGGTGCAGGACACAAGAGACGGGTGCAATGCCCATCATTTATTTATTATTTGGATTTATCCCCGCCCATCTCTACCATGGCAGACTCTGGGCGGTCACCATCACCCAGAATTAATTATGGACGATACTTTCCAAAGCCCCAAAAGATCTGTCTTTGCTGTAGGGGCATGCAAACTGGACATCAGAGGCAAGGGCACCGGGGGAAAATGTGTATTTCTTTCCATTATTTTATTTTTATTTTATTATTCGAATTTATCACCGCCCATCTCCACGACAGTAGACTCTGCCTTAGCCAAGCTAAGGTGGAGAAAGGACTAGAGGGCTGTACTATTTAAACTTCAGTTCTAAAGGAGGTGAGAACAGGAGAAAGACACTCAGTATGCACAGAGAATCTCAGCTGGAATCCCTGAGCATCTTCTGCCTGAGACCCTCAAGATCTTTAGCAAACCTGAATGGCAAGTTTGGCATCAAGGCAACTCCCTCCAGACATCTGCTATTAGAAGCATCAATTTTCAAGCAAGCAAGGCCAGAAACATTTAGGCTAGCAGGGAATCAAGTTGTGGAGAAGACGGGAAATTTCCTTCGTACAGTTTCTCCCAGCCTTGCACAAGAAGGCTGGTGCTCCTCACAGTCTGGGCTGGAAGACAGCTGAGTCTCTGTCCCTCCAGACTTGGTCAAATTCAGTTGTTCTTGTAAATGGTTTTTTAATGGTGCAGGGCTCAAATGCCCCCAGAGCTGGCTCTGAGGGGGTTGCTAATTAACCACGGAAATACAGTAGGAGACTTCTTGGTCCCATCCTGCAGCCCTTTATTCTTCTGGCACTGTTATTTATTATCTTTGTTCTCTTTTATTATCAAGTATGTAAACACAAATTGGGGGCATTTTCTTATCAGTCTCATAAATCCTGATTTCCGCAGAGCTGTGCAAATAAATTGAGAAGCTATTACTGTACACGCAACTTTGCACACTTGAATTTACTCAAGAAAGTTCAAGAAAGCTAGGGAAGCTGTAGAGGAAGGGGGTGGGAACCCTTCCATGAATCTAACTCTGTACCAATCACACTGAGAAGGGTGTGTTAGAGGCACCAAGTATTTGTATTTTTTCTAGCCAACACTAATACTACATTTCTGAAGGAGAAGGAGGAATAATGCCTTCGTGGCATAACTCAGCAGAACTAGAATTTGGCCTTCATGAAGTCAAAGCTATGGAAGAAACACAAGACTACAGCATGCAAACTGAAGTAAGAGGATGACCAAGATCTTGATGTTACCATTTTGATTACATGACAATGTTCACCAATAGTGCCTTCGCTCTTCCTCCCAACTGAATCATACATGTGCCAGCATTGTTTGGTCCCATAACGTTCCAATCACCCCACTGAAGATTGGAGTGAAATCTGATGGATCCTGTTGTGACCCAATTTGGGTGTTTTGCTTCCAGCAGATCTGTGGCTAGACAAATGCTAGCAAGGATAAAGTCTCATCCTGAAACAAAATCCAGAAATGCTCAGCCAACCCCACCCAGTTCTTTGGGTGATTTGCATTCCTGCAAATTCCTATCATGAGGGTCTTCAACTCCTCAGCTGAAGACCATGGCCATCTTCAAGTCCCACTTCGCTCTCTGGCTCCTGGTCCGCCTCTCTTTATGGTGAATTATTTACCTAAAGAGACATTTATGGCTTCATAATTAGCAAGACAATGCAGCCCACCCCCCAATGCTGGTGATGAGCTGCCTCTTAGTAAGGGAGCAAAACCCATCAGTGTCGGAAATGACCCATGACAGCGATTAATTTAGCCTGGTGTGTAGCATTGCTACCTCTCTTCTCACAAAGGACGCCAAGTTTTCCACCAATCAGATCCAGGCGCTGCAGGGGAGGGCCAGGTACTTACATTTCAGTTTCATTTTGCTGCACAGCGAAACTGAATTACAGTCACCCCCTGCCTGGCCATGGCAAGCAAATGGGAGTGCTCCGCAGCATTTGAAGGAAAGCTTTCTGCTTCTGTGGGCCAGTGATATGGCGCCACATTCGTAGCCCACTGAGAATTGCCTCCCAAAATGAGAGACATTAAAGAAGAGGCCACAGTGGGAAAAAGACAGGAAAGGATTAAGGAGCACGGGGGCACAGAGATGTACTGCCAAGGGCTCCGTTTTCCAGGAATCTTTGTTGGGTTGGTGGCCTCCATGGATAAACCCCACGTTACAGTGACAAGGGTGGTCACTGACCCCCATGGGGTCACTGAGTTTCCAAACCCCTGTGAGGACCACAGGCTGATAAGTTGCACTTCGGCCAAATCTGGCTGTGGTGGGGAACTACAGTCGTCTTGTCCGGGCTGCCAAGGAAGAACGGTCATCTGGCAGCAAGGAGGTATGGGACACACCATCCTGTAGTCATCTGGAACTCGGCAGCCCCATCCCACGTAATGAGTTCATTGATGATTTGGGGCAAAGAGGTGGGTGGCGAAGAGGACCCTGGTGGCAGCTCCCTTCTCTGGGCCCCAAGATGGCTTTCCCTGCCTTCACTCTATTTATGCCACTGCTACTGGCCATGGAGGCCCTGCAGTAGAAGGTGGGGGACATCTTCAGCTTGTGAGCTACCAGGACCAGAAAGAGTAAGAGGCGTGCCTTAACCCAGGTTCACATCAAGCTGTGGTCCATCTACAAAGGCTGGCCTGCAGACCGCTTGGGCGGTTAATGCCCTTCGCCTTCTGCTCCGCCTGGGTCTCTTTCATTAGCAAGTCGACATCCTCTTCCAGGACATGCTCAGGGCTTTCCTTCCAATGCGTCAGAGACTTGGGTCTGTGCTAGCCCCCCGCAGCCCATTTCTCCATCTCAGAAGAAGGTTGCCTGCACAGACCTAGCTGAATGCAACCCCAAGGCTGTGTCAATTTCCACAAAATGGAAGGCTTGTACAGCCCAACATATCGTCACCTGCCTGATATCCTTCAAAAACCCATTAGCTTTTATGGGAAGCTTGTCTCAATCAACGAAAGGAATAGCTCACCATGCAGCCATTCGGACAGCGGTCCTCCATCTCAGAGACCGTGCTGCTGAGGGGGCAGGGGCTCTGCCTTGGGGCCTCTTCTCAGCAGCTCCGGAGGGGGCCCCTGCAACTCTGCTGGTCTTTGCTAACTGGGGGGAACCAGGGGGAAGCAGAGTCCGGTCCTATTCCATCCCCCCTCCCACTTTCTCAGGAAGCAATTGGCCATGAGGCATGGAAATTGGAAAGAAATTCCGTGAGTGGGATGGGATGAAGTCAGCAGAATGTGACAAGCATTTATGTAGACTTCTCTCAGCTCCCCCCCCCCCCCCCGCTCAAATGCTCTAATTTGAATGTTAATTTCAATAAGTAGGGAAAAACCAGGAAGGTAATTCTTGGAATGGTATTCAAAGCAAGTCATGTGTTCACCTACTTTCCTTGAGCAAGCAACGCCCAAGAACAGGGATCCCAAAGAATTCCCCAGGGAAGGAATCAGTTGGCAGAGGGCCTCCCACTCCCCAAAATATCTCTGCAGCTTGGAAGAAAATGGCCAGAACCTTCTCTGAAATCAGCAATGAAAAGTGGGAGGAAAAGGTTCACGGAATCATTCACTTTCGTGCAATTCCAATGCCTACCTGCAGTATTTTAAACACAAGGGGCCAGCATCCTTTTGCTTCTTTTTCATTTTTAGTCTTGTGGGAAACAAGCTAGCTGCTAATCAAACTCTGGCTGCTCTTCTTGTGTTGCACAGCAAGATGGCAGAGTTTGGGTCTTGTAGAATTTAGGGGGCCCTGTTTTCTTTTCACCCTGCCTTGTACAGAAAAAAAGAATAGAAAAAGCTCTGCACTCAGAAGTTGGAAAACTAGCAGGTCAGGGAACTGACTTGATAGAAACTTTGTTCCTACCCTATAAATTGCCCACTGGATGAAAAAGTTGCTATTCGTTTTGTCTAGGTAGGAGCATCTCCAGGATGTGTAGGGCTCTCTGCAGATTTCTCTCTCCCTTACCAGAGAGAGCCCACTTTTATTTTCAGGTCATCTGGAACCATGCAGATGATCACAACTCTCTGCCCCTGGGGTTAAACTAACCTTCACCCCATGTGTTAACTTCAACTTTTGAATAGCCTCCAAAGGATGTCCCAATATCAAACACAATGTAGTCTAACTTGGATGTTACTGGAGTATAGGAGATTGAAGCCAAGCGATCTCTCTTCTGGAAGAAGTGTTGCTGGACCACCATTCTAGGCTGGTAAATGGTGCAGATTTGTGCTGTTCTTTCAACATCTTCTTGTACATGACGAACACAACTAGCAAATGAATCCCTTTGCCAAGTTGCTCCCATCTTGTCTAGACTGAGCGTCAGTTGCTTAGTCCTCTTCTAATCGGTGAGCCAGGCACTGGAGTCGCCTTGCACTGCTTCCTCTAAAACAGTGTTTCTCATCCGTGGCAACTTTAAACTGTGTCGACTTCAACTCCCAGAATCCCCCAGCCAGCACAGCACATGCACATGCTGGCTGGGGAATTCTGGGAGTTGAAGTCCACACAGCTTAAAGTTGCCAAGGTTGAGAAACACTGCTATAAAAGTAAAAAAAAAAGAGGAGTTCAGCTTTATTTGCGTAGAAGCCCAGGACTTTCTGCCTTGACCACCTTCCCCCATAACTGCCATCCTATCCACTTTTGATTCGCTCTCCTAGGTTTTGTGGGCAAAAGGGGAGAAGCGAAACTGCTCCTCAGCTTTCCCAACATGAGCCATGGAAGCGTGAAGGCCTCCGCCTGGACATCCTGCTCAGCAACGGGCTGATTTGTTTGGAGAGGGCAACGTTCGTTATGGCCCAAGGAGAGCGCCTTCCTTCCTCCATTTGGCAGTCTCTAGACACTGAGCGTCTTTGATTTCCTGGAAAACCAATTACTGAACAGCAGATTAGAGAGCTAATAAAATCCCATTATACCATTTTCAGAAAGTAAATCTGATCGGGATGCTGCCAATTTATCTCTGATGGCCCACAATGTAGGCATCCATTCTGCCGGGCATCCTGTTAGCAGTTCTAGATGGACGGGGCAAAGGCAGGGAGGTGGGGGAATACAAAATGCCAGTCTGGCAGGCTAATTAGATAGGGGACGGTAACCGAATCTTGAAAGCCGGTCCAAGTTTCTCTGTGTCCCAGCTTAGACTTGAAAGAGTTCAAGGTGGGGTTATTTTGAGTTCCTTTATTGGTTTGTTTTATTAAATGTACTACAGCCTCCCACTCCAAGAACATGAGAATGGAAGCCCAGCTCTCAGGCAGGATCAGGCCAAGGGCTCCGCTCTCCCTTTCACACATGGGTGCCAAGAAGAGGCATTCAGGAAGCTCCCCAGCCAGGGACAGCGGCCACTGACCTGCTCCCCAGCGGCTGGACTTTGCCTTTCTGTGGGTAATAAGACAGCCCCATAGAATCTCTTCCCCACAACCGGTAGCCTTTAATAGCTGGGTCCTCCATTAATTTTTCCAGCCTCCTTTTAAATTTTTCAGGGGATGGCCATCACCACAACTGATGACTGCAGTTTAACAACATGCAAAGCTTCATCATGGCTGGCTGGCTGTGACTCAACTACTCTCTGCATTTTTTTAAAAATATATTATCAAAATTCAATAAAAGCCAACAGTCCTTCTGAGCCATTTCCACTTTGCCGGGAGGAGGCTTCCTATCTGCTAACAGAGTCAGGAAATCAAATTAGCACTGGTTTTACACTCACTTTCTCCACTGACGTGACAACTGGCAGTCAAAGGCCAAGTCCATCAGCACCGCACACTAATTTCTTAACTCCCTTAAGTGACTCTGCGCTGCTCTCGGATGCGGCTGGGCCTGAATGGAGACAGAGGAGGTGATGGTGAGCACCCTCCTGTTTCCCCTTCCTTTGGGCCTGCTGGTGGAAGGTGTGGATTCTCTCTCTCCCCATACCAACCTCTACCTATGTCTCTCTCTGTCTCTCTGTCTGTGTCTCTCTCTCTCTGTGTCTCTGTCTACCTCTCCCCCTCTCCCTCTCCCTCATCTGCATCTGCATCTGCATCTGCATCTGCATCTGCATCTGCATCTTCATCTTCATCTTCATCCCCATCCCCATCCCCATCCCCATCCCCATCCCCATCCCCATCCCCCATCCCCATCCCCATCCCCATCTCCATCTCCATCTCCATCTCCATCTCCATCTCCATCTCCATCTCCATCTCTCCATCTCCATCTCCATCTCCATCTCCATCTCCATCTCATCTCTGCATCTGCATCTGCATCTGCATCTTCATCTTCATCTTCATCTTCATCTTCATCTTCATCTCCATCTCCATCCCCATCCCCCATCCCCATCCCCATCCCCATCTCCATCTCCATCTCCATCTCCATCTCCACCTATCCCATCCATCCATCCATCCATCCATATCATCATCTATTATTATTATTATTTATTACATTTATATCCCGCCCATCTCCCCCACAAGGAGGGACCCTGGGCGGTTCACAACAAAGTTTAAAATCAATTAAAATCAATTAAAACAATAAATATTAATAATAAACAATAAAAATATATATACAATTTGATCCAGGAATGGTAGATCTCATTCCACTGGTCGATAAGGCTGGTCAGGGCAGATCTAAGGGACCAGCCAACCCCAAGACTGGCTATTCCCCTCCCCTCCCCAAGCATGGTGACATAACCAGGTCTTTAGGTTTTTCCTGAAGTCCAGGAGAGATCTACAAGGGATTAACAAGAGGACAAACACCAGGGGGTGCTGATGCTTGCTTCCCCCAGCTGATTCCCAAGAACATCCTGCTGAAGCTTGGGATTTCTGGCAAACCCTTGTCTCCTACCCAGATTTACACACTGGAGGCAGAAACTGGCTGCTGCAGGAGGTGGTGGAAGCGGTGGTTGTGTGGTGACACACAGAAGAAAGGCAGGGCTTGGATCACGCGGTCATGGTTGGGGCCACCCGCCTGGCTTCTTTGACTCCCCACCGAGGATGCCCCCGTGGGCTGCCATGGAGAGTGAAGGCCCAAACTGGACAGGTTGGTGCAGCGGATAAGGGGATGGTGTAGGGCTGGAGAGATCCAGATTCAAGTCTACGCTCAGCCACAGAAGTTCACTGGTGAACTGGGCCCAGCCCTTCTCTCTCTCTGACCCACCTACCTCACAGTTCTTTTCTTGAGTGGATATCATTAGAGGGGACAATCACAGAAACTCCCCAGAGCCCTTGTGGGGGGAGGCAGAATCTACAGTTGTTGTTGTTGTTCAGTCGTTCAGTCGTGTCCGACTCTTCGTGACCTCATGGACCATAGCACGCCAGGCCTTCCTGTCCTCATAGCACTGTTGTTGCTGTCCTCCTCACACAGAAGATGAAAGGGTCAAGAAGAATAGATAAAAAGGGCTGCCAGATCCCTTCTCTCTAGCCCCCGTTCATGGGCTCCAAGTCACAGACCGGTGGAGTTTGAATTAGCCAGACAAGAGGCCCCAAATGGTAAGTGGCTGCTGTTTTAGGGTGACAGCCCCTTCCTGCACCCATCACGGGTCCATCAGAGATCTTGGCCGTTCTGGTGTGGAGCTGAGAAGGAGCCCTGCCAGGGACGGCGCCAACATTATCTGGTCCTGATCACAATCCTTGAGAGGTTAATGCAGGGAGGCTCACTGAGACTTCCCCATCAATTTGTCAAGGCAGCCCTCCAGCAGGTCTCACATGAGGCATCGCCTCTCCGGCTTTAACACCGCATGGACTCTGCCCCTGCTGGCCGTCTAAAAAAGAGGCAGCAGCCAAGAGGATCCATCCCCGATCCGTTTGCATGACATCAGTGGGGGGGGGGGGGGAGTGAGTGTCTTAGAATCCTCTCCGCCTGAAACTTGAGGCAGCGGAGGGAGAGGGACTGATTGCAACATTAATTATGCATTTTTAAAAAATCCAACAGATCGGGAAAAGCAAGGAAGGAGGGGAGCAACGCACTCCCTGCTTCCTTAATTACGTCTAATTTCTCTGCTGAGGCAAAGGGAGAGGAAGGGGTGTGAGAGAACCGCAAGGCTCACCCTGCTGCTGTCAGGCTGATCAGAAGAAGGAAGGCGAATTGAACACTTTCCACCCTCCTGGAAGCATCCATGGCTCGCTCTGCTCTGAGGGTTTCCCTGTTGCTGCTCGCTGTTGCTTCCATGGTGCAAAGCAAAGGTAAGGAAACTCGTGCAAAAGTTCAAAGGGATGGGGTTGCCTGGCTTGTGGCTGTAGTGCGGAGGCATTTGTACGAGTGGGGTCCGCGTGGAGAGAGGGCCATGCCTTCCAAGTTGATGACCCATCTGTACTTCAGAAGTTGAGGCACAGTGACAAATGTTGACAAAGGAATGCAGGTGAACCGTCCTTGATATTGGTGTGAAAATGAATCAGTCAAGGGCAGTCCCCTGGAGTTTGTGCTAAATAGTCATCATAATAAAAAAGGTGGCGCGTATAAGGAAAATAAATAAAACCCTTGTTATCCAAGATGGGCGTGGAAATGGTTGCTACAAAGTGCAGAAGTGGGTACTGGGTTAGATGCCTTTAAAAAAATAATGGAGGATTAGACATATTAATGGAGGATGGTCTTGTAGAGAAATTCATCATAACTTAATGCACAGACTCCATTTTTAGAGATGGTCTACCTCCAAAGAAAAGATGCAGGGGACAAATAATGAGATAACTCTTGCTTTCCTGTCCAGTATGACATATTCCCACGATAAGGAGCCATTGCTAGCCATGCTTGGAAACAAGATGCTCAATAGACTTTTCGTCCAACACTGTTGTAGATTCTTCAGAGCCAATATCCTTTCACGAAAGCTCCTGGTGCTCGGTGGGTTTATTAGAAGACCTTAAGAGCACTCTCAAACATAGTCCTTTAGTGGCTGCAAAAGTTAAGTCTAAACTCACCATTGCAAGAGGAACTCACATTTAGTGTCCCATTAATTGTCTTCTCCATCATAAGCATTCTTCTGCTTTTCAACTAAAG